>CM063296.1:8720049-10037566 GCA_032173965.1 Sitta carolinensis | reverse complement strand
TCCTCCTCCTTGAGTAAGGACGGTGTGTAATCGTTGGCATTTGTCCTCCGGGCGCTGCCGCGAGGTGCCAGCGCTTTAAAGCCTGGCAGCCGCTACAGACAAAGTGACATATTTAGCTCAGGAGCGAAAATGCTGCTCGCCTGTGAATGCCAAGGAGCAGGAAAACAAAAAGCACCTGCGAGGGAAATGCCTGCTGCTGGGGAGGCTCTGAAATCTCCCCGCGAAGAGGCACGGGGAGCCCATCCCTAAGGCAGAACAGCTCCGGGCACGGCTGGAATGAGGGGGGTTTACAGCCGAGTGCTCCATTCGTGCATTAGAGGCTCTCTGCATCCTGCAGAGATGCTTTCCGAGGAGGAACACAGCTCCAGACACGGCATTCCGCTCACACGGCAACCCCCGGGGCTGAGCCCTGACACCCGAGGTTTGCCTATGGCTCCTTTGGTAGAAATGGGTTGGGGCAGCCCAGCAGAAATCCCCATCCCAAAAGGCACCTTCCCAGAGCGGGTGTGGAGGAGCCCGGACCTGACCCGGCAGGGTTTGGGATCTCTGGGTGTTAAGTACCCTCAGATGAAGCCATTTCCCAAGCCATGTGCTGGAAGGATCTCACTGTTTGATGGCTCCTCTTATGTCATTTCAGTAGCAGGTGGTGGAAGTAGGGGGAGGAAAAACCTATAAAATGTTTAACATCCCTTTAGCTTCGATTTATCTGAAGAGAATTCAAACAGCACAATTTCCTCCCGCCATCTGGGTTCCACTTTAAAAGATGTTTTCTCATATCATTGCAATTTCAGAAAATCTTGTTGTACATCTATGGAAATGCAAGATGCTTCCCCTAAATTGTGCATCAGCGTGAAGCTTTTTAAACCTCAGCAGCAGCTATGATATATTTTGACAGCTCCCAGACGGCTCCTGAGAGAATTTCCCTGTTCCAACACAACCCGTGCAGGGGGGCCCAGCTTTGGGAGCTGCAGACCTACAAGGCAAAGCTCTCTGCTTGGTTTTGTACCCATTTCTGCTTGGTTTTGCCTTGTTTTTCTTCAGTACTGGGAAGAAGTTTCCCTTGCAGATCTTGCCTGAACACTTGGAGCTGCAGGCAGTTGCACACGTGTTCATGATGTGTATTTCCCACTCATGCACCCCAAAATAGCTTAGAAACATATTTAACTGCTCCAAACCCTTAGAGACATCACCAAGGTCCTGATAAACATCCTGCAAGTGTGGAGTCTGGAAGAGGAGAGAGGCTCCAGTGATGTCCCTGCTGCTCTCAGCCTTTCTTAGACACCCCAAACAACTGCAGGGAGAGCTGCTGTGGACAGACAGCCCCAAAAATCCAGCTCCACAGAAGAGGAAGGCATTTTCATCAGCACCCTACTCCCAGGGGAGACTCCCAGCCCTCGGCCAGGTGAGAAAGACACCCCAGGCCCCAGCTCCCAGCCTTGGCTTTGTTGATCTCAGCCTCAGCTCTCCCAGTCACCTCTGAAAGCAAAACTCCAACATTGATTCACAGCCAGAGGAAGCGCCCAAGAATGAATGAAAGGGTTCACACAGGCCAGGGGTGTTTGGTGTCAGTCACCTGAGAGCTCAATAATCACATAACCACAGCAGGAGTAACTCTGGAGCAGCCAGTTCATCCAGGGGATGGGCTGTGCCTGGCAGAGATGGGCCAGGGGGTGACTGCCACTCCTGCTGCACAGGGAGAACCATGGGGCTCAGAGCTGGGTGAAACCAGGACAGGGGGGTCCAAAGAGCCCCCACCATGGACCTACCACAGCCCTGCTCACCCCACACATCCCCACTGCTGCCTGTGTCCCTCAGCGATGGGACAGGCTCAGCAGGGAGTTGTCACTCTCTCCCACTGGGGCACTCGGGGAAGGGACAGACAGGCAATTGAGAATGGCAGAGATTTTGGTCTAAATCCAGAGGGTTTGCTTATTTTTGAATATATTTGATAACTTCAAATTTTTGAAGGTATGATTTTTTCCCTCATGGCTCCTGCATTGCAAAGAAGGGTCCTGTAATAAAAGCTGGAGCTGACACTGAGCCAAACCCCTGCCCCAGACAAGAAAAGTTTTGGTCATCAAAAACCCCCAGGTTTTGGAGGGGTCTGGTAGCTCACCTAGGGCATGGGTTTGATTCTTTCATACTCCTAAACTTGAGTTTGGTAAATCCAGGACCGGGTCTAAACCTGGCAAATCAAACCTGGATGGATCTAAACCATAATCCTGTCTCATCTTAGAGCAAGAAGCCCTGTCTTGAGCAATTTCTGCCATGCACAATTCAGGGAAATCAGGGACATTTCCAATGGAGGAATGGTTGCTCCTGTGGGACCAAAAAGCCCACATCACATCACATCACATCACATCACATCATATCACATCACAAGAGCCTCAGTTTCCACAGTGACACCTTGAAACCAGGATACATCTTTCAGGTTTGCCCCAATGCCATCAGAAACCAGCTCTGGGCACTCAGGTGGATGCTGGTTCTGTGGTGTTCTCCCCAAATTTGGCTCCAGCAGGATGGAGCCCCTTGCAGCTTCCTGGGAGGAGTTGAAATGCTGAGCACGCCTTCCTGACGTTACCCTGATTTTCTGAAATTGCATTAAATCAGTATTGCTGCAAATTGCCCTCTTTTTTTGGCTCCAGCTTGATGTAAAAAGGAAAACAAATGGAGTTTTAAAATGCAGCTAATCAAGGAGTTAAAGAGAGGTTAATCCTAATGGATTAATCAACTCGCAGGAAGATGGGAAGAAGGCTCGGGTGAGAAGGAGCAGAAAAGCAGCCAAGCCTGGTTGGTTCCTCCTCCCAAGGGTGATGGAAAGGGTCAGGGAGAGTGTGGAGACAGTGGTGATATTCCTTCTTCCACCTGCCTGCATCCAGCATGGGGACCAGAGATGGAATACTGTGTCCTGGATTTAGGTGTCTTCCCTGAGAAAACAGAGCCCTCCATGCATCTGTCATCATCCCCTGAGGAAAAGGGTGAGGAGTGTTTGACATCAGCACCCTCACCTACAGAAACCAACAGGTGACAAAACCCAGGAGGTAGAGAGGCCCTGACTGGTGTTAAGCCCCCTGCAGAGCTCTGGATGGGATTGGGAAAGGGGTTTTGGACAGAACAGAGCCACCCCAAGGCTCCAACCACTGCCTGCACTCACCAGGGCTGCCCTGAGCCCCTGCAGGGCCCAGCCACAGCTCCTGCCACCAAATCCAAACCTCCTCCTGCCCAAACCACCAGTGTCTGGCTCCCAGCACAGCCAGGCACCCTCCCTGGGACAGGGCCTCTTTCTTGGCAGCTAATTGGGCTCAGGCAAAAGAAGGGCTTGAACATCATTAGTGACAGTGAATGCAAGGTGGTTTAAAGGAGGTTATTAATGATATACACGATGTATACAACAGCATAATAGCCAAAAAAATATTAGATCCATTAAGTATCATTATCAAGGCCTGGAGCTAATAATTTAAGCTTAATGAAACCCATACATTTCTCCAGCACTGGCAGCAGGGCTCATCCCTTGGAGGGAGGTGGCAGCCAGGGAAGGCTGGAGCTGTGCTGTCCCTGCTGCACCTGCTGGCTCTGGGCTCCATGCTGCCCTGAGCTGAGCCCCCTTCCAGGTGCTTTCAGCAGCAATTTGCTCTCTTCAGCATCAACCTTTTGCTTTGGCAGCTCGAAGAGCGCCTGGTCAATGACCACAGAATGGTTTGGATGGGAAAGGACCTTGAGGATCCTCTCATTCCACAGGCAGGAACAGCTTCCAGCAGGCTGCCCAGAGCCCCATCCAGCCCGACCCTGGCAGGGCACTCATCCCAGTGCCTCACCCACACCTCCCTGCTCTGCCTTGTTTTGAGCAGCTCTTTGGAGACCGGAGGAGAAAGGATTCGGAGCCAAGGCGGCTGCGATGAGCTCACTGCTAATTATGCAGAGGAGTCATTTTGCTGTGGCTGCAGTGATGAAGTGATAGGAGAGCAGCAAAACCCCACAGCCGCTGTGTGCATCGTAAATTAAACAGAAATAAAACCCAAAGTGAGCAAACCCAGCACCTCGACCTCTGTGAGCCACTGTGGGTGCTGTGCAACCCCCAAACCCACTGGTAGCTCAAGCAGCTCGAGCTGGAACACAATTCAAAATGCCATCAGCTCCACTCTCCTCTTTGTCCATGTCTGCCAGCCTGGTCCCAGCAGTGGGATCGTTGCTGCAGCAGGACTCACCATCATTTTAAAGGGGAGCTGGGGATTAGCACCATCCTTATTAAAACCACTCACTCACACCTCATTTTACCTTCCCACTGGAGATGATTTAGCTTGATTTATTCTAATTAGTTGTAATTTATTGTTTTAATGAGCTCTTCTGCAGGCTTTTTGTGCTTCATAACCACCCTCCTTGGCTGCTACAATGCATTTCAAGGAGGTCTTTTAATAAGGAGAGGTTTCCAAGGCTTCCTCAGATAGGGAGGTTTTTGTTGGAGTATGAAAGAACCAAAATTAAGCCGAAATTTTCCTCTCCTCCAGGATGGGTTTGCTGGGGAGCATCTGGCTGGGAGCAGGAGGCTGCACTTCAGCACTTCACCCAAATGGCGAGAGAGCCCTTAATTATCAGCAGCGTTTGCAACTGGGTTTGAAGACTGACAAAAGAAAACAGAAAGGAGAAAACTCTCCTTCATCCGTGCAGCTCTGGAGTAGGGAATTTGGGCCTGGAAGGTGCTGCTGCAATTCCATGGATAGGTCAGGGATACTCAGCACCAGGGTCCCCCACACTGCCCACCCAGGAGGGTCTGTGCTGCTGGAGGGTCCCAGGGCCTCAGAGCCACCCCAGGGGTGAACACAGGCAGAAGCATCCAGAACACAATGCCATAATCAGCACTGCTCTACCCACAGAGATCTCTTCTCCCTTTCCTCTGCTGGGATGGGCGAAGCTGCAGGAACGTCTTGATCTGCTCCCAGGGGTGGTTGGGCCATTTTATGGCTTTCCAGCCTTTTATTTGGAAAGGAGAGAAAGGTCCTCTGGTCAGCCAGGGGGGTTATTTCTGTGACATTGGGTTCTTCCATTAAAAAGAAAAAGTAAGTTTTTGCTTCTCTGTCCCCACGGCTGTCACGTGGCGAAGTGTTCCCTTCAGAGACATCCAAAATAAAGCAGATGAGATTCCTTCTGCAAGGAGAGACAAAAACTTCATGAAAGCAAAACCGCCAAAGGAGGAGAAATTCCCAAGGAGAAACACGAAAACCCCCAAATGGCTTCAGCCACAGCAGAGAAACACCTGGGTAGTTATGGGATATTTTCTCAGGGAAAAGGGACTGACTTGTACTGAAGCAGCCGAGATTTGTGTGAGAAATAGTGAGAAACCTTTGGGGAGACAGGGATGCTCCAGAGGGCTCAGGGAAGGAAAAACCCCAAGAAGTGTCACACCAAATCCCCTGTGCAGCCCCAGATGGAGTCACTGCAGGAGCAGGAACAGCTCCAGGTCAGAGCCTGGGGAGCTGCACCTTTGATGGGGCCAGGGCAGCTCAGCAGCCCCAGGCACTGAGGAGGAGGAGGATGCAGGAGGGAGTCAGGCTGAGCTCCTGCATGAGGCTCCCAAGAAGGGCTGGAGAGCACAAACAACCCCATGAAACAACAAAGGGGCCTCTGTGGGCACCCCAGCATGATCCAACAGTAAGATCCAACAGGGAGCAATGAGAGACATCAAGGGTATCCCTACAGGGTGGGCCAGCAAGGGTGTCCTGATCCATGGGAGCTTGGAGTGATGCTCTCTGGAGCAGGGGTGGACACAGCTGGCCATCAGCCACTGGCCACAGCCCTGCCCAGCCACCACCTGCTGCTGCCACAGGGGCTGGGCAGGTGGAAAATTAGATGAACCCCATTCTCCCAGGAGAAGAGTCCGGGTCTCTGGAGGTGCCTGGTGGATCTGGACAGCTCTGGAGCTTCTTGTGGATTATTTACCCAGCTCCACATGCTGCCAACCAAAATAAATCAATTCAGCTTTTGCTTCCATTTTAGGAAAATGAATCCTCTGGGACAGGCTGGGAGCTGGTGCCCTGCTGGGAGCCACGTGCTCCTCACCCCAGCCCTGGCAGGATGTAAATAGGACTTGGGACCCCTTGGCCCCACTCCCCCGTGGCAGGTGGTGCTCCACAGCTTCCTTGGCAGCCTGGGACAGACAGCAGGACACAGTCAGGAGGTTTCCTGAGCCTCCTGCCACCGAGCTGCCTGGAGAGCTCTCCCATGGCTTGGGTGACCTTATCCTTATCTCCTCACGTCCTTCAGCCCCTCACAGCAGCCAGTTGGAGCAGCAGGTCCTCCAAGGCCAGTTTCCCATGATGTAGCCCCTTATCTCATGGTGCTGAGCCCTCCCCATCACTCATTCCAGCTCTGTGTTGGCAGCACTGGGAATCACCCACTTGTGCAGTGGGAGGGATCACCAAAATTTTTTCCAAAAACAAAAAAGCTGCATGGACCACCCACATTTCCCTTCAGCTGCCCAGGAGAGCTTTGCTGGGACTCTGAGGTGAGCTTGCAAGCTCATGGTCCTGAGATGCATCAGGAACTGCTGGATTTTCACCCCAGTCCCAGAATCCCTCTCCTGGAACAGACACACTCCTTTCTCCTGACCCATCAGTGCCAATTACAAATTGCCCGCCATTCAACTACTTAATCCCACGAGCTCTTTCAGATGTGGCTGTGTATTTGATCAGAACCGGCTCCTAAGAAAGAAAAAAATGAAAATTTTCCAAGCACCTGCTCCTGTCTCCTCCCCATTCAGGATGATGCGTTGGCAGCATCAGTGTTTCTCCAAGAGCAGCATGTGAAAGGCCAGATTAGGATGGCTCCTCTGTCTCCTTCAGTAGTGAAAATAATTTCAGCTTGGGTGATGTGGATATTGGCACAGGGCTGGCAGAGAGGTGCCCTGTGCCACGTGAATTGCTGATAAACACGGTCCTGCCCTTTCTCCCTTGTGTGAGAGAGGTCCCAAAATGCTCAGTCAGGGTCTCAGTCCCTGCTGGGCTCCCTCAGGCAGCCCCAGGGCCAGACCCACAGGATGCCCACTCCTCCCCTGCTGGGGAGGCTCTCCTCAGGGACAGCTCTGTCCCTTGGAGCTGGTGTCCAGCCATGAACAGAATGTGTCCTGTTCTGACACCTCCCGACGGGCTGCAACTGCTTCAAAGCCACAGATGTGATGTCCCTGCAGGGTGGCTGCTACTGCTCTGTGTTATGGGGCTGGAGGCTCCAAAGCAGCCTCTCACACACAAGGGAGGGTGAGCAAACTGCTCCCAGTCCCCCAGCCCCAGCTCTGCTCACCCCAGAAATGCACAGATCCCACTCCTCCCTCCCCAGACACAGGGGTGCAGAAGAGCCCCAGTGTTTCCAAACTGATTTTTGCACTTGCAGAAACACCAGTAGGGATTATTTGTTGAAAACCTCCTTTGCAGGGATAATCAAATCATACTTAAGAAGAGCCTCTGGATCTCCAGTTACAATTATTTCATTAGGATGTGATACTCCAGACCATCCAAGAGCTTGGGCAGCTGCTGTCTGCACAGGCCCAAGCACGCTGCCCATGGAAGAGGTCCTTAGTGCTAATTGCCAATACCAACCCCAGCCATTAGGAAATTATTGCTAATGCAGCTTACAACAGCTTTTATAAGACACTATTAAGGAATTCATCAGAAAGCAGAACCAAATAAAGCAAAAAAAAGCAATTAAAGAAAACAAAACTCACCCCAAACTGCAGGATCAGCAGGAACAAGAGCTGGAGCTGTTGTGTGAGTGCAGCAGCCCCAAAGCTGAGCCTGGAGCTCCCTATGTCCCAGCACTGGTGTTGCAGGAGCCTGGGGCCCTCCCCAAATACCCCAGGATGGGAGAGTGGCTCAGCAGTGGCTCATTTCCCCCTGGCAGCTCCCTAAGGAGGCACAGCAGGCTCCCTGAACCATCCTGTGCCAGACATGGGTGCAGGGCCAGGGGTCCACAGGGGGACATCAGCTGGGGTGCTGGGCCTGAGCTTGGCCCCTGGGGTCCTTCTATGAAAGAGGAAAAAAACTGAGTTTGGGCCTGGGGATATTTTTTCAAAAGTCTGATAAAAATAACTCTTTGAAGGGGTGAGGAAGAGGAAGGACAATTTGTGCTGGAGAGGTGTCACCCACAGGGCCTGACGGCTCCAAGTGGCACAAGGACACAGGGCTGGAGCTGTGACTCATGACTTTTTGGCGTTCCATCCCCACGTTGGTATCACATTTCGAGGATTATATTTTATTCATAAAAATTGCTGTGCTCACAGCTGTGCCTGGCAGAGCCGGAGGGGCAGAGCCTGGGGCTGGCTGTGCTCTGCACCACTGGGTGGTCCCAGCTCTGCAACAGCTGCTGGAGGTTAAATATAACCTGCAAAACTGGGTGAGAGTGCCCAGGTTCCCCTCCACGACCTGGAATGTGGGTGCCTTGGTGGCAGGGGGTGCTGGGCCAGGGTTTACAGCACGTGGTGGGTGTTGTTGGTAACTGCATCCCAAATGGGCCAGGGGGAACACGTGAGGCTGTATTTTTAACTCTCAGGTCCTGGTGACATGGAAAACTGGGTGCCTGGCCCAGGTGCTGCACAGATCGATGGAAAACTTCCCAGCACCCATGGACAGCTCAGATTTGCTAAGCCCAGGCCCTGCAGTGGGTTAGAAAATGGTGCTTTGCCCCAGGAATGGTTTTAAGGCTGTGCCCAGAGCCCAGCAGAAACCATTTGCCATTCCACTGGGAAGTGCTTCCCCGTGGAGCTGCAGGTGAGGAGCTGGCACGGTGGGATGGAAATGGGGATGGGGCAAACCCAACTTTCCCAACTCACAGCCTGGTTTAACATCCCCAAGCAGGAAGAACATTTTCAGCCCCCAGAGGGGCTAAAGATGGGATGAGCCCACGCCCTTACCAGGCCCGATGCCTCTCCCTTAGCTGGGACTTGGAATTCCCCATCAGTGCAGGCATCCCACACATCTCTCTTGTCCTTGCCTTCGTGGGGATGACCTGTGCCAAGCTGGGAGGTGGCACAAGGTGACATTCCCCTCCTCCCCACCACCCTCCTGCAGCCCTACGCCCACCCCACCAGCTGAGCCGAGACAAGCAGAGGCTAAGAACATCAACTGGGTTTTATTCCTCAGGTCTGACAAGTAAAAGCACAAATTCTCTTTGGAAATAAGGAAAACAAAAAAACCAACACCAAAACCCCAAACCAACGTTCAAAGCACGCAGACCATATCTCAGGATGGAGGCCACACCACCAAGCTCCGCCGCTGGACGCGTGTCCTTCACAGAGATGTAGTTTAAAAAAAAAAATAACAAACTCATGGAGGAGGAAAAGGCACAGAACTACGGGTTTCCATGTCAATTTTAAAGAAAAAAACAGGCCCTTTTTTTGCTATTGTTATAAATATCCCATCCGAGCGACTCGGAACAAACAACAACCATAAGGAGGAACATCCTTTCTGCTTGGCCCCGTGGGCACAAAAATCTCTCCCGGCACCTCAGACCGCGGCAAGCCCTCGGGTCGGTGGCCCGGCACCCGGTGTGTGCCCCGGCTCTCAGCTGGGGTGGCGGGTGCTGCCATCCCTGCGAGCGAGCGGCACCCGTCACCCTTGCCGGAGGCTGTCAGGACGCCGCAGGGAGCGGGGAAAGGGGACGAGGGACGGGGCTGCCGGGGCGCGGGAGGGCCGCGGGTGGCTGCTCAGGTGCAGGTGGCCTCCTGGCTCTCGACGGGGATCTCGCTGCCGCCGCTGCCCTCGCCGAACTGCTGGTAGGGGGGGATCTGGGGCGCCTCGATGATGAGCAGCCCCTCCGGGGACAAGGAGGCGAACACCGTGATGGGATCCACCTCGTAGGGCAGCCTGCAGGGGGGAGCAGGAAAGATGGGGTGGGTTAGGATGCTGCATCCGCGCGGGATGCCGACCCTCGGCCCCCCGGAAGGCGGGGAAGCAGCAGCCCCGGCAAAGGCTCTGCTATTACTGGGAAAGTGCGGGGGATACTGAGCGCGGGCTCCGGGCCGGCCGGGCCCCGAGGGGTTCTGTTTAATCTCCGCGGCAGATGTGTTTGACGGGATGTCACGGCGCGGAGCGGGAGCCGGTCCCGGCCGTGCCCAGCCCGCGTCAGCCGCGAGCCTTGCCCGTAAAAGGAGCCGAGCGCCGAGCGCCGCGCTCGCCCCAGCTTTCCCGTGGGAGTTCGGGATGCACAGGGCTCCGGCAGCCTGGAAAAGCAAAGCTGAGCCGCTGCCAGCCGAGGAAACCCTTCCCATGCCCTGGGCTTTGATGCTTTTCCCTGTTAACCGTGCGAGCCCCGCGGGCGGGATCTGCCCCCCACATCGGCCGGGGCTCGCCGGCCTCTGGGCTCGCCTTTGCGGTTGTTGTTGCCAACGTGAGTCAAGGCGATAGCGATCTGCCTGACATCATGGAGATGCGGGGATAGGCAGGGATGTGCTCCCGGCCAGCCCGCCGTGCCCGGCTGCTGCCCGGGGACGCCTCCTGCTCGCACCCCGAACGGCCCCAGACGCGGCCCCGGGCGTGCAGGAGCCTGACAGAGCGCCTCAAAAAAGGCCTCCTCGTCCTTTTCTTCCCTTGGGAAATCACTCTGTGGTTTTGCATCACACGTGCTGCAGAAGGGCAGATTTTGGGGTGGAAAACAGTCCCTTCGTGTGTGAGCTGGGGCGCGGGGACTGGCAAAGCTCAGCCAGGCCGACCGGTACCTACTGGATTTTCTTGGTGAAGTTCTTGGAGACGATCCCTCCTTCCACCTGCTGCTCCTCGTGTTTGCCTGCAGGGAAGGCCAGCACCCCACATCAGCACCTTAGCAGGAGATTATTTTTTCCCCAACAAACAACAACAGCTAAACCCAACAGGAAAGCTTTCCAAGCAGCTGTTACCCTGCCCCACTGCAAACTCTCCCTTTAGGGAGGGCTCAGGAAGCCTCTCCATGTGGGGAAGGAGATGCTAGACACAGCCACATTTCCAGTGGAAAACTGGGGTCTCAGGCTGCCAAGAGCTGGGGTTTAAGAAAATAAACAACGAATAAAACATTTTTAGGTGGCAGCATCTCCCTTGGTCCCACTCTCCAGGATGGACTCCATTCCACCACTCTGTCAGGCTGGGGTCCCTGTAACTGGAGCATCAGCCAGAGGCTGCCTGGAGCCTCCTGACCTGTGGCTTTCCCCCCGTGCTAGAGTGAGCTCCGAATAAACACCCAGAGCTGTGTTAGGTGGCAGCCCCCAGCCCTCCCTGGTGATCCCAGACCGGAGGACCCAAGGACAATGGGGAACGTCAGTGCCAGGCTGATGGGACACTGAGGGCAGTCGTGGGCACCTCAAAAGCGCGGGACCCCACACCCACTGTTCCCTCCATTAATTGACTTTCAGGGACGTGTTTCAGAGCCGGGCTGGGGGCTGCAAGCAGCTGCTCCCTTCTTCTCAGCCTCTCCCTCGGCCCCTTTAAAGGGAATCTCCCTCCGTGCCGACCTCACCCTGGCTATAATTAACCGAGCAGAGCTGGGGCCCCTCTCGGCCGCTCGCTGCAGGGTGCCGCCAGCCAGGGCACAAAGCAGGGAGATTTACCCCAAAGGACACGTGTCCTTTCTCATTTTGGCAGCAAACCACCGCGGCTTGTGAGCCAGATCCCCCCCGTGACACCCAGACTGCCTCTGGAGATGCCCCAAAGCCCTGCTGCCGCAGCCCTCCCCCGCTCCCGAGCACTGCCGCCTTTAAAAAAAGCGATCTTGGCATTTTGCAGCAATTCCTTGAGCTGGCAGTGCCACCTCCCCGGTGCCTGGGCTCTCACCTGACACCTCCACGTAGCCATCCTTGGTTTTGACGGTCAGCTCCTCGGGTTTGAAGCTGTGCACGTTGACGCACACCTTCCAGGGCTCTCGGGGGAAGGGCGCGGGGCTGCGGCTCTCGGGTACCCCCCGAAGTGCGCGCCGTAGGCGGGGGCCATGGGCGCCGTGCGGCCGAGGCCGGCGCGCAGGGGGCCCGGCCAGGTGGTGGTGAGCCGGGGCCGAGCCCAGTCGGGCCAGTCCGCCGTCAGGTCCCCGGGGAAGGGCGACAAGCCGAAGTCATCGTCCAGCAGGCGAGAGGTCAGGCCGGGCTCCCGGAAAGGGTCGCGGAGGCTGCGCCTGCCCGGGTAATGGCAGGAGAAGGGCAACTGGCTATCGGCCATGGCTTCCTTCGGAGGGGTCTGAGCGTGTCCCCGGGGCTCTCCGACGGAGCCTCAGCCTCTGTGTGGCTGCTCCTGGCTGCAAACTTCCCCCGGGAGCCTGTCCCGGAGGAGACGCATCCACCCCGGGTGGGAGATGGGTGCGCGGGGCCGGTCCCTCCTTCCCGGCACCAGGTGAAGGACGATGAGAAAATCAATTCAGGCTGAATCACCGGGAGCTGGAGGAGCGCAGGAAGGACGGAGGGAGCTCTGTGGCCGCGAGAAAACGCTTCCTGTCTGGCTGTGATCCCAGGACTGGGGAGAGGAATATAAAACTTCTTGTCAGGAGAGAGAGAAAAAAATAATAAAACCAAATATCCTGAGATTAAAAAGCTTCTCTGTCACTTCTCACTCTCCAGCACTTTATGTGCAACTTTCCCTGCTGCTCCTGAGTGAGAGCTGCAATAAATGCCTGAGCCTGGAGCCCAGAAAACTTCCCTAACCTTCCAGCCGTTGGGCGAGTACTATTTATATGGATTTCAGAGGAGGGGGGTGTGTGTTTTGCAAGTCCTGCCCTGTCAGCCGAGTATTTTTGGAGAGGATGAAACAGCCGTGGAGAATTTGGGCAGTGGCAGCTGACCTCTCCTGCTGGCCCGAGGATCCCGGCTGCCACCGGGCCACGGCGCTCCGGCAGCTGCCCCAGCCCCTGCCGCCCCCTCCTGCTGCTCTGCCCGCCCGAAATAGCCCCCAGGCTCACTCAGGGCCGGCTGCTTTCACCCCGGTGTCACCTGTTAAAAATACCGTGGTGGGGCTGACCAAGCTGCTCCCCTCACTGTAAAGCCACGTGTCCCCACAGCACCGAGTGCCACTGTACCGGGAAATGGGTCACTGCTGCACCCCCGGCGCACTGGGACCCGCGGTCGGTGTGTGGGACAGGGGGACCCTCTGCAGCACTGCTTCTTTGGCTGTTTTCACTGTCTGGCCCCGGAGAAACATCCCCCAATCCCCTAACTGCGGGAAGGAGATGGAGCCCGGGCAGCAGGCAGGGCGCTCACGGCGCTGCTCCGCACCTGCCTCCTCCTCTCCTCACCCCTCCGCATGCCCCTGCTCTGCCGCAATCGCGCTGCGGGCAGGGCGAGGCGTTAATCACAGCCGCGGCCGGGCTAATAATTACAGGGCAGCGGCGGGAGCGGGCTGTGCGCTGTGGGAAGGGGCGCGGCAGCAGCGCTGGAGGGGAAGCTCGCAGCCAGCATCCACCGGGAGACACGGCCCCGAGCCCGGGGGCCGGCCGGCGGCGACGGACACCCCGCGGAGGCGGCCCAGGCACGGCTCCAGTGGGCACGGGATGTGCTGGAGGAGGGGATGTGATCAGCGAGGGTCAGGTTGGCTACAGAACCACTTCCTCATGCCGCATCCTGGCTCTCATCATGCTCCTTCTCTCCAGCATCTGCAATCTTTCTAATGGACTCTGTGGAAGTAATTGCAGCAGGAAGGCCTTAATGCAGCACAGGCCGCGCAGGGAGGCAGCCGCTGGTCACTCCATGGCATTAATCACGGCAGCATCGCTGGGGGCAGGGAGCTGCCTCTCCTTGGCTAGGGCAGGGCTGCCCCCGAGCATGGAGACACCAGGGCATCACAGGGCTCTCTCTCCCTGGGCTCCGAAGGGATGCCTGGGGAGGTCCCAGGTGCCAGCTGAGTACTCCTGGTGCAGGGGGAAGCTGCTGGTGGGGGGATTGAGCATCCCCCTCCATTCCCTTGTCCTGCCTGGCTGGGGGCTCCTGGTGCCCGTGGGTGACCTACAGGGACAGTCCTGGGGGTCGCTGCCACGCACAGCCTGAGCTCAGCTGGGCACATCTCAGCTTGGCTGGGAGCAGGATCCCTGGCACCCAGCTTCTGCCACCCCCTTGGGCAAACACCAGCGCATGGGGTGAGAGAGAGGGACAAGCCCCGAGGTGGTTTCAGGCAGTCCCACGATCCTGCCGTGTTTCCAGGAGCCTCATAACATCCCCCATCACACGTTTCCCACATAGCTCCAGGCCATCCTCCCTCCCCGGCCAGGAATTCTTTCTGTCGCCTCGTTCATCCCGATTAGTCACACGTCCCCTCCTCCCGCCTGCTCTCACCCTCTCTGGGCCATCCCAATTTAGCTCCTGTTGTCATTCCAATCCTGCCGGCTGCCTCCCACCCCACGACATCAGCTCTGGGAAACATGAAGTGCCCTTGCAGTCCCCCTTCTCCTCGGAGTGACCTGGGGATGCTGCCTCGTGTGCCCACGATCCATCTGTGCCATGACCAGACCTTCCCTGGGTGCCCACCTGAGCCCTGTTGGGGAGCACGGGGACATGTCCCAGTGCTGCTGCTCCCCTGGGGGGCCTGCACGGTGCTGGGGAGGCCCCACTGCCCCCCTGCCCCCGGCTCCTGGTGGAAGGGGACCATGGGAACTGTGCAGGGCTTGGAGCAAGGGCTGTGCAGGAAGGGAAGGGCACAGCCCGAGGAGAGCCCCGGTGACCTCCAGGGAGAGGCGGGCGTGTTTCTGGCTTGGACTCCCAGTGCCTGAACAGGGTGGGGGGATCCAAAGGGCTGGCAAAGGGCAGCAGGAGCCTGGCCCAGCAGGGGAAGCAGAGCTGCCAGAAATACTAGCCCACAACTTCTTTTGCTTTAGTCAGTGCCCCGAGGAGCCAGTCCTCAGCAGCTGGGAGTGGAGGCACATGCCCTTCCCTGCAGAGCAGCTGAAACAACCCGAAATATCCCACCACACGCACTTGTATCCAAAAAGAACATGATGCAAAGGAAATACTGTCCGAACCTTTATTGGAACCTTTTTCTAACCAGGCTAACTCAAACACCCAGGAAGACTAAAGGATACAGAACACATGTGGATGGAGAGCAAGGGGAGCTTTACAATGAACTCAAACAAACAGATGCGCCGGTGTCGTCGGGGGTGGAATTAACCAACAGGCAGAGAACAGAGACACCTTTTCCCTCGTGGCTTTTCTCACATCTTCGCTTTTGTTCTAAATCTTCTCATTCTCCGGGCTTCAAAGGTGGAGAGCTGCCCTGGGCTGATGAGGATGTTGTTCTCTAGGCAACAGCCCAAAAGCTGGGGTGCTTGACCACAACACAGTTGCTTTGGAGACCCTCCCAGTCATGTGCAAACTGCCAGCTAGCAGCAAAGTCATGAGAATTATTTATTCTCTGGTGAAGAGGTAATAAAACCCCACTGGGCACTAAAGGACAAAGTCTTCCCTTAGGCACCTGAACCTGCCTCTTTCTCCAAGACCCCGAGAGCCCCGAGGCTGAGCACCCAGCAGCTCCCGGCCGGCTGTGTGGGGACAGCCCGGTGCTGGGCACTGGCCTGCTGCCCCTGGAGCCGTGTCCACACGCCAGCAGCACAGGCGGCTCTGCGCGAGGAGCACAAACACCTCGCAGCCCAGAGAGCAGAGCAGCGGCGCGGGGGCAGGGCGGGGTGTTTAGCACATCTCCTGCCCTTCTCAAAGCTGGGGGAGGATGCCTGCAGCAAGCTCTGCTCATGTTGGACACAGCAGGGGAGGCCTCCCAGTCCTGCCCTGGCTACTGAGTTCACATCAGGGCAAAGCTACTGGCACAAAGCTGGGAAGGGGGCAGAGCAGGACACGGCAGAGGGTATCAGGATGGAGCAGGGTGGACATCCTTGCTTCCTGGTGGAGACCACGGCCAGTCATTTCCATCCTACCCCCTTCCTCATCGCTGTTACAAAGGGTGACAAGTGTCCCCATCCCCCAGAGGGAAGAGGGGACCAGCAGTGAAAGATCAGAGAACTCCAGGGATTTTTGGTGATAGCAGCCCTAAGCCATGTGGCAGAGGAAGAGGAGCAGGGTTATTCCTCCACTAGAGCTGGCCTGTCACCTCTGAATTCCCCACACTTTTCCAGGGGGATGTAATTTGTCAACAGAAGCTCGTTCAAGGAGATGGAGAGCTTTCCTGTCTTGCCCATCTCCACCACAATGATGTTCCTCTCTAAATACTGGTAGTAAGATCCAAATGAGCCAAATTTGTCTTCCTCTCTCCAACAATGCTTCTAAGGCTTCTGCCTTCATGGACCCAACAGCATGACCGAAATAGCTTTTTTTTTAAAGTAATGCTCAATAAATAGAAGAAATAAATATTAAATAGAGGCCAAGTCCTCTCAGCCTGTTCAATATATGTACAATGCATAGCAAAATAACAGTGATTGGCTGTTGCAGACAAGTTTGGTACAAATTCAGTCCCCAAAACAACAAAAACATTGAGAAAATTGCAGTCGACATAAAGCAAAGCTCAGCTGAGTGCTACAACCAATGAAGAATGAACAGAACGGTGCTTTGAAACATCCCTTATCTTTGCTACCCAGCAAACCTGCAGAAATGGTGTTGGATTTTCTGGAGGGTGGGGTTGGGAGAGGTGGGACAAGCCTCCCTTGGGGGGGACAAGCCCAGAGCCAAGGCAGGTCCAATGAACTGGGAGAGATGATGGCTCCAGGGTCAAGGAGACATTTGGGAGTGAGTGCTGTGATGAGCTCTGCCAGGAAAAGGCAGCAGGGATGCTTGTGGGATGATTCAAAATCATGGGTGGGAAAGAGCCTTTGAGTGTGAGACAGGGCTTCCAAAAAACAGCCAAGATATTATTCTGATGTTGTGGCCAGCTCTGAACACCCCTTGTGTGTCTGCCTACAGCAGCAATTCACCAACACCGAAATGACCAAGCTGCCTTTCCACCAGGTGAACCTGCTCTTTGCAGAGCACCTGCAGCAATCTGAGATGTTGGATGCAGAGCAAAAATCAATAAAAGCAGTGAATGAGAGAAACAACATTAAAAAATAATAATTAAAAAAAGCACTGGCAAAAGGCACAGAGACAGAAGAACTCACAGCTTCACACAAACCCACAGAAACCCTGTCTGTCCACTAACAGGGAGGGTGTACTAAAGCTTGTACTAAAAAAATTAAATAAGTTAAAAAATAAATAACACCGAGGGAAACTCACATGTATATGCACATGTGCACACACACACATACACGCACGGCCTTGGTCGGGTCCGTCACCAGAGGCTGGATTTTGCAAGGACCTCCCGCAGGGATCACTCTCTCACAGTCTCATCTCTTCTGTTTTCCTATGGGTGGGTCAGCGCGCAGGGATAAACACGGCAGGGGTGTCCTGGCGACGGCATCCTCCCAGGGCGAGCGGCGGTGGCTGCCGGAGCAGGCGGGTTTCGGGCTGCGCGCTGGCGGCGGAGCCAAGGCAAACAGCGCGGGGCCAGCTGGCAGCCGGCCGGGGCCCAGGGCACGCTTCCCCGCCGGCACTGCCGGCACCCCGCGCTCGGCCGGCAGGCAGACCCTCGCCGACACCTCCTAGACCCGTTTCTGTGGTCACACCCCTCGCATTCCTGCACAAATCTAGTGAGAAACCCGAGATTGCAACGTGGAAACACGCAGCTCTGCCCGGCGTCCCTTTGTCCGTGCCGTGCTCTCCGCCCTGCTCCGAAGAGCGCAGAGGGACACGGGGGCAGCAGGAGTGACTGTCACTCCTCCGGCCACCTCGCTGAGAGGGGCCAGAGCTGTGAACCTTCACACGAGACCGGCGGCATGGATACATTTGAACAAACAAACAGATCTAAAAATAACTTAACGTTAGAAAAAAAAAATTAGAATAAATAAATACTGGTCCATTTGGACAAACAATTAAAAATATAATAATAATAATATTAAATAAATAAATAAATAAATATTTTAAAGAGGTTTACTCCAATGCAAGTCTGCTTGTGAAACCCCAGGAGCGTTTAGCTGCCATGGACTGTACAGGCAGAGGCAGTCCTTGATGCAGGGATCAGCTGGACGAGTGCAGGAGCTGCCACCAGCCCCACACAACCCTCAGGGTCATCTCCTGACCCACAGGGGGTGGATGCTGCTAACCCTGGTGTGGTGCTTCCATCATCTGTCCCCAGTCAGTGTGAGTTTGGTATTTACAACAGTTGCACAAAGCCCCTCTTTTTTTCTTTCCTAGTTTTGGATCTTCGGGCTTGCTGCTTTTCCGTGCTACAGCTCCATGTGTGTGTTATGGGGTGCCAAGGGGCAGGAGGCTGCTCCTGAAACACTGCTAGAGCTAGGGAGGTCTGCGTTCCCATCACTGCCTTTGGATCTTCCCAGGGAGCAGAAGGATGGGGCATTTCAGCATCAAACTGGGAGAGACTTTTGGGGAAGAAGCATGAGGTTTTCAGCCCTTTTGAGAGGGAGTTCACTGCAGAAGGTGGCCAAGGGGCTGCTGTTAGGGCCAGCACAGGAGGGAAGGCAGTGGCATCCTGTCTGATCCCTCAACCATAGCCTTGGGGCATTTCCTCAGCCCTACCAGGAGCTCTTCTCTCTGTGTCCTAGAAAGGGTCTTTCCAGACGATGGACACATCCCCACTAAGCCACCAACCAGTGGTGCTTAGTACCCACTAAGTGCCCAGCCCTGCACCTCAGCCCCCTCATCCTCACATTGCCTGCAGCAAGCAAGGAGGGGGATGAGGGTCTGGGAAAAAGGGGAGCTTTGGCCATTGAAGGCACAGGACAAAGGGAACCCCACCAGGAAAGAGGTCCCTGACATAAAACTCCCTCTTGTACCACCCAGATGGAATCTCTGCCTGTGCTGCTGTACTTTCCAACAGATAACAGATTTATAGGCTTGCTGAGGTGATCATCCAGTTCCACCACAGCAGCTCATGGCACTCAGCCTTCCTCCTCTTGCTGCTTTGTCCCATTTCCAGCTGCCAGGGGCCTGTAGGTAATTCTGTGGATGGGGGGTAGGGGGTGGGTTGCTTTCTTTTTTACCCTCTCTCCTCCTGCAGATGGTGGCTCCACTCAGCCCTTTTCTGTAAGCTTAAACAACACACACCTCCTTGACTCATTAAGCCCAAACTCGTTAATAATCATGCAGGATGGAAGGGGAGGGGATGGAAAAAGGGAGGGAGGAAGGGAGGGAAGTCTTAAGCCCAAATTAGCGTCTCTAAGCACCCAGGTGTTGTAAGAGAAATAAACTCCTCGGCACCAGCTCAGCCTGTGCTGGGAGAAGCCTTTGTTACCCGGCAAAACACAGTAATTGCGCAGGCAGCTGGGCTGGCAGGGAGACAAAACCCCAGGGCCTAGGGCAGCCTGTGGCTCCCTGGAAAAACAGGCAATTAGTGGGGGCCCCTTCCTGTCCCCCTGCACTGCTCTGGCCTCCCAGTAACAAACTGGGGCACCAGTGCACCCTGCTGCAGCCTGGCACCAGCCCTGCAGCTGTGCTGCTGTCCCCCCCAGGGCAGCCAGGGGGGCTCAGGGAGGAATGAGTGCCTGGCACCCTACCTGAAGTTCCTGCATGTTTTGAGGAAGGGGAACTGGGGTCTCCTGGCTCTTGCCCTTTTAACCCTGTGTGTTCTGACTGCACCCCACAGCTGCTATCTCTGCACCTCCCTCTGGTCCCACTGGCAACACACTCCAAGGGCAATGCTCCCTGAAGAAGAACCCAAACCCAAACTGTCCGAGGCTTCCTCCAAGAAGGGAAGCCCATGGCCCCCACTCGTGTCTCCCACTGTCTCCCACTCGTGGCCTGGCCCTCAGAGCACAGCATGGCACCACCTCCCCTCTGCCCTGTACCCCACCAGCCCCAGGGCTGCTTCAGACCTCAGCAGGTGGTTTGCAAGCAGTTCAGCACTGGGGGATAAAACAACCCTACAAAAGGTGCTGCTACCTGCTAGGAAAGGGCAGGAGAAAGAGCAAACAGCATTTTTTTCCCAGGAAGTATGTCAGGAGGGATTTCTAGCCTTCTATTTATAGCAGGGACTGGCTGACTGGCAAAAAAATAAATATTTTTTCTGCAGAGTGGGCAGCAGCTCTGGAGGAGAGACCCAAAGGACCTGGTATTTGCCTTGGTGGGGGCAGCCATCCCCCAGTCACTGAAGCTTTCCAGCAAACTCCTCCCCAAACTGGGTCTGTGTCTCCAACAGAAGTTAATTGCTGGTTCCTGGTTTGTCAGAAGAATGAGGAGCTGAATTCTTTCCTTTGGACCTGCTGGTAGTGTTTTGGAGAGCAGTAGCAATGGGGAGATGGGAGCATCGGGGAGGATGGAGCAGGTCTGTCATGACAGACCCTCTATAAAGCACCGACCCTTCTTCCAGCCTGGTCTGGGGAGCTGGGACTGATCCACCCTCTCTGCGCTGGGGCCGAGGGGCTGCACCAGCCGCTCCAGGGCTCTTACTCCGAACCGGGGAAGGGGGACCCGGCAATATCACCACATCAGTATCGGGGATGATTGCTATCGATGGCCAGGTAGGTGGGAAGGAAGCGGAGAATGCCAGGAATGTGGCGGTGACGCCGGCACCCGGTGTCAGCCAGCAGTGGCACTCCCTAACGACGCAGGCTGTCGGAGCTGGCCCCTGAGTCATAGCTCCTGCTCCTGCTGCGGCTGCTCCTGGGGCCCGAGCTCCGGCTGCTGCTCCAGCTTCGGCTCCGGCTCGTCCGGTAGCTGGAGTAGCTCCTGCTGCGGCTCGGGGAGCGGCTGAAGCTGCTGTACCAGGAGGAATAGCTGCTGGCGCTGCTGGAGGAGGAGGGGCTGGGACGGTAGTAGGGGATGGGGCGTTTGCGAGCACTGTGGGGACAGAAAGATGTGGGTTACCAGCAGCACAAGGACAGACTTACTGCCAAAATCTCCAAAAAGTACTGTTTACTCTGCACAACACTCCCAAAAATGTGATTGTGTTTGTTTGAAAGGAAAAGAGATCAGATAGCCGACAGGCCTTGGGATTCAAATCGCCCACCCCCACAGCCCTGGGGAATGTCCCAGCCACTCAGTCTGCTGGGCTCTACTTGATGTTGTCTCAAAGAGCCCTCTGCATGAAGGTTAGAGTTAATAGTTGACTCTCTCCATTGTGGGACATCTACCACAGGGCAAGGGGTGAAGTAAAACACCTGTGAGGGAATGCTCTTGGCACCTGACTTCATCTTCTTTTTTCCTTCAGCTATTGTAAATTGAGACCCTTTCCATCCTCCCTCTGCCTCCAGCTGGAAATCCCCAAGCTCTAGAGGAGGGGTGGAAGGTCCTGCTGATCAGGCTCGGGGAAACCTGATCTCCTCCTGGAGAAACGTCCTCTGGCAAGGGCTGGGACCCAAGGACAGCCCTCAACCCCGCGGGAAGTGCCAGCTGGGCCTGTCTCCAAAGTTCGGGACAGCATCCCCTTGCCTTGTGATGCGCCGAGCTTCCAGGTGGCTGGGAGAGTCTCTCCGGCGTTTCCTCAGGGGGGAATAGGAGCGGCGCCGCCGCTGCCGCTCCCGCTGCGACTCCTTCTCGCTAGAGCCGTACTTGTGCTCCCGCTCGCAGTCCCTGCAGAGGGCACAGCACGGGGACTGTCACTGCAGGGCTCTGCGGGGAGTCAGGGGTGGGGAGGCAACCACCTACGAGGGCACGGGTGGGCAGAGGACGCTCAGCTCCTAAAGGGACAACTCATAAGCTCTCTGGTGGCCTCACACCCCTGAGCACTCCCATAGCTGGACAAAGAGACTGGACACCCCTGATTGCATCCAGGGGTTCCAGCTTGGCTTTGCACTGCCAAGCTAAGATGGCTTCCAGGGGCCTGTGTCTGTGGGTGCAGTCTGCATTTAGCTCTTGCTGCTGGAGCCGGCAGGAGCAGCCCTGCCAGCAGGCCCCACATGAGCTGAGGGCCTGGTAGCCCTGCAGGGCTCCACAAGCCTCGCCAGAAGGAGTGTCGGTGTTGCTATGGTTTTCTCTTTTGTTAAATTCCCATACACGTCAGCACAGGCCCTTCTGTGCAGTGTGGCTGACTTTATACACCCTGCTCAGTGCCATCTGCAAAGCAACACGTTACAGGTCAAAGGCCTGCCTGATCCCTGAGTGCTGGAAGTGTTCTCCTCACCAGCACAGGGATTGTCAAAGCCTGCAAGAATCCATCCCGGGAACGTACGATTTTGAAGTTGCAAAATGTTCACAGCTGCACAGGTGCTACCAGGAAAACCTGCCAAAGGCATCTCTAGGGTTGAACTGTGAGACTGTTTTCTATGGTGTATGGAGGGAGTAGAGGGGCCTGGGCTGTGTTTCCCTCTGCAAGGCTGTGAGTGCCAGCCTAAGGGTACCTGGCATCTGCCCTCACAGCAGGGGTACTTCTCTGGGCCTGACAACTCTGGCAGAGCTGGGACTCTAAAAAGCAGAGTGTCTTTCCCTGCTGCAATCAGATCCCTCTCTGACAGGGGCTGCAGCCCTGGCTGTGTGGGCAGACCAGGCTGGAGCTTCGGGCTCTGCCCACCACTCACACCAGCATGACAGTGATGGAGACGGGGGGAAAGCGTGAGGCAGCAGGTACCACATGGGGGGACAGCAGATACCACATGGGGGGACAGAAAATGCCACATGGGGAACAGCCGTACCTGCTTCGGCTGTAGCGGGAGTAACTGGGGCTCCGGCGAGGCCTGGAACTTCTACTCCCAGGACTTTTTTTGCAGGATTTGGAGGAATAGCTGGGGGAACGTGAGGAAGACCTAGAGATAGGAAAGAAACATGAAAGAGTTAAAGATGCTACAAGGTGAGGCTGTACCAGACTACTCCAAATCATGAGGGGGAAGAGATGTCCCATTCTCCAGAGTCTGCATGGCCAGTTCACCCCAAGCCTTGTGGCTCCCGAGGCACTCCCCAAACTCTTACATCTCCCCCTGCAAGGAGCCTGCACCTGGCAAGAACTAGACAGTGCCCCGGGTCACAGAGAGAGCCGTTCCAGCTGGCCTTACCTCCTTGCCGAGGAGCAGGACCTGCTCCGGGAGTAGCTGGGCGAGGCCTTGCGGTGCGAGGAGCGGGAGCGGCTGGAGCCGGGGGAGGATCTGCCCGTGCTGGTGCAGGAGGCGCTGCGGGAGCCAGGCCTGAGCGGGGAGCTGTGCGCTGGCGACGGGAGCGCGTTTCGCTTCTTCTCCTCTGAGGAACCGAGACAGGAGGGTAGGCACGCTCTGTGAACATATATGCGGACACTTTTTGAAGCTGTGGCTGAACTGGGACTGGTCCCTGGCTGAGGGGAGCGCCATGCTCCAGCACGTTAATATTCCCATTCTTCCATTCCCTAACTGGAGGTAAAAAAGACCTCTCAGCTCCCCAGGCTGCTGTTGCAGAAGACCCCATGTGTGTGGGTGAGAGTCCAAGTGCTCACCCTCCGGGCTCTGCCAGGGAGGTGTGGAAGAGCTCTCGGATGGCACAAGCAGCAGCTCATCTGCCCCATGCCCAACACACCAGAGGTGTCTGGCTGGCAGAGTGTGGTTGGGCCAGTGAGCAGTGCTGGTCCTGGGCAGGGAGTGAAGTAAAAAGTGCTGGAGTAAGGAACAGCAGAGCGTGGCAGGGCAAGGGCTGTGCTCCAGCCTGGCCGTGGAGCAGTGAGAATGGGCACTGAGCAGGCACGTCCTGTTGCCTTTGGACAGGGCTGCGTGAATTCCTCCTCTTCCAGAAGTGCTCTGGGAATGAACTGGGGTCACAGCCCAGCAGCCAGGCAGCCTCCCAGCAGTCAGGGCCAGCTGCAATCCCAGCTCCACCCATGTGAAGGCAGAGTTATCCCACTGGAGTCACCATGTGAAAAGTACAGACAGACCTAAAATTTTACCCTCTGACTGACAAATGAGGCTTGTTCTTACTAAAACCCATTACCCTGGCTCCCTCCTGTCACATTCAGTGCTCCAAACCATGTCCTGGCTCTTTCACCTTTTAGAACCCAAGGGCCTGAGCTGGAAGAGCTCCCTACAACCACTGCCTGAGCACAGCCCTGGGTACCAGCCACCACACTTCAGTGCCCTCATTCCCAACATCCCCTGGCAAATCCAGGAACGGGAGGCAGTGATGGAGGCTGGCAGCTCCTCCCCTCTCCTGAGGATGACCTGTGGCCCCAGTGCAGAGCTGCTGCTGTGTTATCCTGCAGCCAGCCAAGTACTTGCCCCTCCCTGTGCTCCCCACTGGCAGGAGATGCTGTCTTATCACCCTGGGGCTGTGCTGGATGAGCTGGGAAGGGGCACGGTGGATTTAGCTCATTGGATAGATGAAAGAACAGCCCATAATGATCTTAGTGGAAACAAGCCCCGCTTCCCTTCCCCTCAGTAGGCAGAGAGGGAAAATTAGCATGGCAACCCCCAGATGCTCCTTTCAGATTGTGCCCAGAAGGGCCAGAGACTTTTTTTTTACATAGCCGTGCCCAGGTGAGCAGGGATGTGTGCTGTGAACATGGCCTGACCCAGACCCAAAGCCTGCATGAGCCACAGCAATGCCAAAGCACTGACACAAACAACGTCCAGGGATGTCATGGCTGGGTTTTATCTTCCTCCTCAGGCTACAGAACTGGTCCTTGCTGGGTTCTGGATTCTAGACTGGCAAGACCGTGGGTCTGGTTGGTACCTGCCTGCCTCCAGAGCACAGAAAGCTCCCTGCCAGCTCACCACGGCAACTGGCCAGCAGGCAGGAGACACAGAGCAACAACGTACCAGGTGTTGGGCTGCCTGCAGCAGCTACTGGTAATCACTGACCTTCGGTCTTGTCCCTGGGCATCTGGAGACAGATTTTCCAAAGCTGTTCCCTTGGTCTGGGAAAAGCAACTGGTGAAGGAATTTCCTGAATCAGAGCTGTTATCGCTGTTGGCCAGTTTGGGCTTCCCGGACGAGAAGGCATGGCCAAAGCCATCATGGACTAGACTTCTTTTCTCCTGGCTGTCCTTTGACCTGGATGAGCTCGTTTGAGTGGAGGGAGGGGAGGAAGTATCGTTTCCTGAGTCATATTCATGATACTCTCCATTCTGGCTGGCTAGGTTGCCAGGCGGGGTGTCTGTTTTGGTAAAGAGGTCAGCAGAAGACCCTGACTGAGAGATCTGAAAGCAAAAAAGCCATTTGGCATTGTTTGAATGGTTTTTTGGGGGGGGTTGTTTTTGGTTTTATTTTGCTTTTTTTTTTTTTTTTTTCCAAATAAACCCAGAAATTTTACCATCATGATGCACTGAAACAAAAGGAAAGGAAAGAAACAAAGTAAGAAAGAAAGAAAAAAAGAAGAAAGGAGAAAACAAAAGCACATATCCCTAAAAGAAATCCACAGTAAGAAGAAACTTATTTTCCCCTGCTATAATAACGGGAAGATTTAGAGATCATGCAAAGAGTATCAGCATGCGGTTCATGTTAAACAAAAGAGTTCAACAAAGCGGGCAACCAAAGAATTAAAATAAATAACTAACTAAGTAAAAAAATATAACAAAGCCCTTATTCAATCTTAAAGAGGGAAGGAAAAAAAAAGGGGTATATACATGTAAAAAACCTACATAATCCTTGCAGAGAAAACAAAAACGAAACAAAAACTTAGATGAGTGAATTTTTTTAAGCTTCCTTAATAAAGTGGCTGAACCAATGTCACTAAAATAAGCAACAAAAAGACCAAATCAAATCAAATTAAGGGCTTCTGTACAAAGCAAAACTGGCAAATAAACAAGCTTATCACTTTGAAATCTAAAAAGAAGAAACAAAAAAAGAAAAAAAGAAAAAGAAAAAAGAGGGTGAGGGGGAAAAAAGAAAAATCCCTTTGGAAATAAAAGGTATACAGATACTTCTTTGTGTGCTTTTTACCCCCTGAAGAAGATATAGCTAATGCGCTCAAGTGACCTCTAATAAATTCCCTGGTGTCTTGCGGATAGCATCCACTTACCCATCAAGAACTCCTCCTTTAGTAGGTAAGGTGTAAGAAAAAAGGAAGAGCGGGCAACATAAGTCCATCATTAGAGTCTCAAATTACATGAAAAAAACATAAACCCTCTCTTCAATCCACACTGCCAACTGTTTGCTGCCTCTTCTATGTAAATGTCATGACTGCTTTTCGTCTGCTCGCTTGTCTCCCTTATTATTCAGTTTTGTTTCTTTCTGCTTTAAATCGGCCTGTCCAGCCCGTTCCTGGAGGCTGATGGCTTGTGCTGAAAGCTGCAGCTTGCACTGAATCCCCCTGGGTTGTATGGAAATGACAAAGGCAACTCGAGTGAGGGAAGCAGCGAAAGAATAGAGGAGGAAAAGTATCCCCAGGCTGTGTATCAGAGAGTTGTGGGGAAGGGGCCGGCAGCCCTGCTCCTGCCAGCCTCTGCAAGGGGGCCAGCCACAGCCTGGCTGGGCTGCTGAGCACAGCAGGGCAAGCAAGGACCTCAGGCTCACATAGACTGGCTGGGCAGGGCTCTTCTCTGGGACCCTGAGCACCACCAAGGGGCTTTACAGCATTTCAGTATTTCATAGTTCAGTTTTAACCGCACTGGCATTTACCTTAGCCAGCTCAGGAATGTGGCAGCAGCACTGGGGGTGAGGCTGTGTTTTAGTGCTAACACCTGCCCTTGCAATGGGGTGAGAATTAGAGCCCAATGCACATGTTGCACTCTCATGTGGCCTCCTCCTCTTTCACTAAGAGCCTCCACTCTCCTCAAACCCACCCATGAGGTTTGGTGCAGGGTTCTTAGAGTGTGGACACACAGAGGTTTGGCTCCCCCCACTCAGGACATTCCTCCAAACGTGTTCCCAGCAAGCCGTGCTCCCTCAAACACGTGCACATGCCCTCATGCCACGCTCTGGGGCACACAATGCCCCCATCTATGCCATACTCTCCATACTGGGGACCTGGGCCATGCCCTCACCAATCTGAGCCAAAAAAACACATTGCAATGTTGGTGCTATCTCAGGCAGCAGAGGAGATCAGCTGTCACACAGCAGGCACAGGGCCAGCCCCTTTGGAAAGTTTAGCTCTGGACTGGATGGCTTTTTGATCCTCAGAGGGGCTGCAGACTCAGCCTGTGTCATGTTTCACATGGATCTCCTTCATCCTATCAGATGGTGCCTCCATGTCCACGCTCCTGCCTGTGGCATTCAATCTGTGTCCCCAGGGAGAGCTGCTCCCGACCCAGTTCAAGGCGCTAACTGGGACAGGGACAGCTGACCTGGACACAGGTGCTGAACCAGCAGCAGCTGAAACCAGAGCAGAGCTACTGACAGCCACAGCAGCTCTCAGCAGTCTGCAGAGGATGACTGCCCACAACACTCTGGGGCTCTGAAAACACCTGGAGCTGGAGGATCTCCAAGTACTTGCTGTGTTGCCAGCAAGAGAAGCATTACTGCTTCTGGGATAAGGGATTGGTTCATCCCAGCAAATCCATAATGGAGTCCCCCATCTCCACCCCACACTAACTTCTAATTGGTGTTCAGTCCCAGCTCAGAGGAATCAGAAGCCCCAGCAGCAGGCATGGGAAATTAAGTGATCCTTCTTCATTAGCTTACTTGCACCTTCAATGCAGAAGCCTCGACAGAGCAGAAAAGTCTCCCAAATGTTCCCAACTAGGAATGAGTGGAGACACACACATTGCAAGTCCTCATTTCAGCATCTGGAACTGCTCCTTGCTTCTTCTCAGCTCTAGCAATTCTCTACCAGTCCTTGCTTACTCCAGCAGAAACTGGAACGTCACAGGAGCCTAAGGGAGCCAAATATCCAGCTCTGCTTTTCACCAGTTCTTTCTGAAACCTGATGCCACATCCAGAGCCCCAAGAGATCTGACCTCTGTACTATGGACCACTGCACTCTGCCCAGCCACATTCCAGAATATACAGGATTGCACTTCCAAATATGTTACCGGATAATTTTCTTATAAGTTGGGTTATGGTTTGCATTCTAGCTGAATCCTAACCCAGATTTCACCACCTTTCACCTACAGGCAGAAAACCACACGTGATGTAGTCCCTGGCTGCAGGGGCAGGATGAGCCTGGAGTGCTCCAAGGGCTGCTCCAAGGGACACTGACCCCAGCATCACACAGAGAAATACCTTCCTTCTGTTCCCTCCCAGTTTAAACTGAAAGGCTGTTGTTTCTGCCAAGAAATACAGCAGTTTCTTGGCATTTTTACCCAGCTTTTCAGACTGACTCCAGGACCTGGCATCCTTACTTCTGCTCTGCCTTGGCTGACATCTACCTTCAAAGCAGCAACTGTTGTCAGCACATCACAAAGTCTGTCAAATGACCGGGAGGATCAACAAGCTCCTTTGTAGTTCAACATCTGTGCAGCAACACTCTGGGAAGAGGCAGTGTGGATATCAGTGAAATATGGAGCTGACAGTCTGGGTGAGGGCTGGAGGCTCTGGATGGGGCAGGGGAGGTACCAGGGGGACACTGTAGCTTCTCAGCCCCACCACCCTGGGGCACCAGGCTGTAGCCAGTGGCTTCCTGCAGGCTCTGGGGGAGGTTCTGCCCTGCAGACAGAGCCAGGACAAGTCTCAGCTTGCCTGCCTGCCCAGACCAATTCCCCATATTCCCCATTGGATGACTGGCTTTGGTCGTAGTCCCATTTTACTGTTTCTGAAAGTCATGCCAGCCACCCAGGATGGAAACAGAGTACCACATCTAAAACCACTGCACAGTGCTCAATTGAATCACACCATTCTGTGTGATTCTGAATTCTAATGGCTTTTTACTTTTCTAGGGTGGCTTAAAACAGCCTGGTCTTTCACAAATCTAATTCTCTCTATGTGAACATTTGGATTTCTCCCCACACACAACCCCTAATAAGTAATTAAATAATCTCAGTGAACTTTGCTTCATCCAGCTTTCAGCAGGGAACATACTGCTGCCCTCAAGGGAACCCAGGATATGTATTTATTGGATTTTTGGTTTCAAATCATTATTTAATCAAGATGAGTGGGGGGCAGAAATGAGGCCCTCCCTCATATTCCAGACTGTAATTCCAAGTGCAATCCCAGACCAAGAGGCAGCGCAGTCTAATAGGTTACAAAATACAATCACTGCCCGTCTTCCAATGAAACTGAGCAGTTCCATTTACTGTGCCACAAACAGCCCCGGGGCGGGAGATGACAATGCCTTGTCTCAGCCGGCCGGGGACAGCCGCACTCGGAGCTGCAGGATTTCTTCCGGGGGTCTTTTTTCCCTTGTTTTGCAACTCACTTCAAAGCGGAGTTTAATTTCTCTTTCAGAGGGGCACAGCGTCTGCCTTTCTCTCTTTTTCTAGTCACCGTGCTAATGAAAGGAGTAAAACACTCGTGTCGGTGACCCCGGCGAGCCCCGCTCCCGGCAGAGCCCGGCCGACATCTGCCAGAGCCGCCGGCACAGGGACAGCACCTGCTGGGGTGGGTCTCTGCGCTGCCCTGGGGCTCCTCCACCTGCCAGAGCTCGGGGAAACGGCCTCACCTCAGCTGAGAACCTGCCCCAGCTGAAAAGCCAGCTTCTGATTGAGGACAAGATCCAGAAGTTCTGTAGCAATTCAGTGTAACCTCTTTTTGAAGAGTTACGAGTCCCTGACTCGAGGAACACTGAGTGGGAAAATCCCCCTTTTTCTGGCTGGATGGGGAGTTCAGGTGAGGCTTTCCCTGAGCAGGGAGGCAGTGACACAGCTGTCCCTGCTAGCCCTGGGTTGGGCTGGATGGTGACACTGCTGAGCAGCCTGGCTCACCAACACATTGCTGGGGTAAACTCCAGAGAACGCCAAGCAAAGGTTGGTTTCTTTTCAAGGATCTTTTTATCCTGCTGGGGTGTAGGCATTGTATCCCCACCTCAGCTTGAGCCAGGCTGGCACTGCTTTGGAGCAAGGGTTTCTCTTCTTGCCATCTCTTTTTGGTAGCTGGTGCACAGCCCAGCCCTTCAATGGATACAGGCACTGATCCTTTCCCCCCAGCCGCTGCTCCCAGCACTGAGCTGTGGATTTGTCAGACAATGACCAGGGATAACCTCAGTGCCCTGGCTGGGAAGGGAAAGTGAGAAAAGAAAAGAGAGAACAACTTCCATATTTCTAGAAGATTTTGCCTTTCTGCTCTTGAAGGGCCCTGTTTGCTGTCAAAAACATGCTGCCTAGCACTCAAAAGAATAGTTTTTCCCATGTAAGCCAAAACTCAGGCTAGAAAACAGCAGCAGCAAGCCAATATGCAGGTCTGCCATAAGGTTTCCTCAGCCTTCCAGCACACTCTCTCCCCAGTCCCTGCACAACATTTCCCCATTCTACCTTCCTGCAGACACGAGCACAAAGACAAACAGCATCATTTGGACCAGCTGTACCCCACTGAGCTTCACTGGAAATCTGGCTCAAGCCTGTGATAATTTGTGGCATCACAAATGAGTTACAGTGAAAGCAAAGGAGCTGGCAAGGAAAGTGTATGCACGGTGCAGTTATCTTCATCAGCAACAACAAAGGCAATTAGATCTGTGCCCTGCAGGTATTTATATTGCACTGCTAAAGGAAAGCACTGTGCCACAGTCATCCATCTGTGTCGGTGTGGAATAAAGTGCCTGCAGCTGGGCAGGGGTATTCTGTACAGAAATAAATGCTGCATATTACCCACAGCTCCTCCGTGCCTGCTGAGGCACAGGCCCACAGTCCTGCTCTCCATAGGTGCCTATTGTGGCTGCACAAGATTAAAGGAGAAGGAGAGGGAGAAGCTTGGAAATTCACTGCCAAAGAGAAAAGTAGCAGGGAACTTCGAGGTGTTCCTGCATGTGTACATGCATGTGTGGGTGCATCAGCATTTGCATAAAGAGGGAAGGAAGCAGCAAGGTAGATGCATAGGCAGGGCATTTATCCCCCAGCAGCTCCAGGCAGACATAGTTAGAAATTGTGGCTGTTTCATTACAAAGGAATGAAGACAAATAGGGTGGGGAGGATAGCAGAATTTACCACAAAGCACTTCAAATTTTCAGAAGCAAAAACAATGTAAAATTAAAAACATCTTGAAAAGCAAACCCTTTGTTTTGGAAGCGCTATAGCATTATCTCATATTTCCCTGTATCTCTGTGTATTTTCCCCTGATTCTCCCTGGACAGTCCCTTTCCTTTAGAGAAATGACAGTGCATCTCCCCAGGTAAGGATGGTTTGGTTTGGAAGCCCAGATCAGATGGAAGGATAGGGAGTGTAACACACTGACTCTCAGAGGACTGAAACATGGCATTTTTGAATCCTAATTCTGATCTTTTTTTCACAAAATCTTTTATTCTCTAGCATTTTTTTTTTTTTTTTAAATATGTGATCAACATGTTCTGCAAGAGAACATTTTCATTTCAGGCTGCTCTCAAAGTCTGACAGAATGAAGCTTATTCATAGAGCAACCATTTAACTCATGAAAAGGAAAGGCATCAAAGGGTTGTGTATAGTCATTAATAAATGAGACTAAAGGTTCCCATTCCATTTTTCCCTTGCCAGTTTTGAGTACATGATATTTAATGAACCTTATTCAGCAAAATTTCAGGGGCAGCTCTTAACCAGGGGCTTCAATTTAAACAAGTGCTTAAATGTGCTCTTGAATGGTGTCCCAAGAGAACATACTTCTTTTGGGGACAGGAGGACAATAGTGGCTTTCATCAGTCATTAAAATATTTGCCTAAGTTATTAACCCTTACTAGAAAGAACACAGGAGTATCCTGATGACTTTTACTTTGCGTCCACCCCCTGCATCCGGAACTATCAAGCTCTTGTCTTTCCTTCCCTGCAGTTTTTCAATTTGCTTCACTCATTTACCTCGAGTGAGGCAAATGGAAAAGCGAGTGCAGGATGCTGGAGTTTAGCTCATTTTAAAGCTTTTAAAATTTTAAATTAGAGTTTACTCTTTCTCAGGAAACAGAACAGCTGGCAGTTGGCCTCACAGGACTTCAGGAGCCTGGCTTCCGAGAGAGGAAACCTAGCACTAATTAAAAACTAGGCTTAGGCTCAAAAGCATTTATGAAAAATACGCTGCTTGAACTAAACAACACCCTGGTGACATGATGCAGTCTTTGGCTGGTTGTTTGTTTGGTTTTTTTTTTGGGGGGGGAGCTCTGAACTCAGCAACACCCCCACTTCATGACAATGAGCTTCATACCTTGTTTTTCTTCCTTTGCATGTGCGTGCACACATCAGCGTGTGGTGTGAGGTTCTGCTCTCCACACTGCCTTATAAGGCTTTACAAGCACTGACTCACAGGGCCCCACACGCTCTATAACGAGAGCAAATATGCATATCTATAATGTTGAGAGACAGCTTGTGCCTGTCTGTACCCACGTACAATCCCCGGGTATTTTGATCGGCACGCTGTCTGTGTGGGTGAGTGGGTAGAGTCTCCTCTTGCTGGCACCATCTCTCTCCTATCTGATGTAGCTCCTGCGTGTGGCTGAGCTATTTCCAACTGATGACTGGGCCTAAAGGAGAAAACAACTTTGGGGCTTGGAGGACTCTGTAGTCAAAACACCTCTAGCATTACACATCCACACGTGGGACTGTCAGATCCTGCACTACCTCCAGTCCTACAGAGCCATTTCTCTCTCCAGAGTGCCTGTCTGATACCAACACCACAGTCAGGGCATCACACCTCTGCTTTACTGCTGCCAGGAACAAAGGGGAAACATGCTCAGAAAAGGAAGACTGATATCCATCTCTAATATTTCTCTCCATTTCTTGCTCCCTTAATTCATGTATTATATCATCTCTTTATATGGAAAAATATCCCAAGGCACTGAGACTGATTTTACCCTCAGATGCACAGGCAGTTCCCATTAGCATCAATGAGGGCTGCTCATAAGTTCCAAATTTGGCCCCTGGGCTTGTCAGTCCAGAGGAACAGTGATCCTAGAAGGATCCTGATAGTCAGAAAACATCCCATGCCAACAATCACCAGCTCATTAAATGTAAATATTCCTTTTGTACATGTTTGATACCCTTTTTCAGCCTGAAAGACTAATCTTTTGAATATAAAGACCAGTGAATTAAGTTCACATCCAGCCGAGCAAAGACTGCATAACAAACTCTTCCCTTTAAAATATCATTCTTGGAGGCCACTTTTTTTTGTTGTTGTTGTTAAATGTCCTCAATTCATTATTCATAGGCTAAAGACTGCAAGTTTTCCCCTTCTCCAGCCCCACCCTTGGTGTGAAAGTGCTGAAGGAAGGAATGACTTTACATACATTGGAAAACAGCACCATGAATTAATAATACGGTTTAACCAAGTTCCTCTAACATCACTATAATTGAGTTATAAAAATTTCATATCAGAGTTCTTGCCCAGATTCCTCTGGCTAGTTCAAGCAAAGAAGGACAGTGTGTAATACTTACTACTTCCTTAGAAGACAGGAAGCTGTAGAGTGGGAGGGTTTGGCTGGCTTTTTGACTGGCCTGAACCTCTGCAGAGGAGCTTCTCCTTGCTGTGATCTTTGAATGGTGCCAGGAGTGTCTTCGCCTTGTTTTATGCCCTTCCTCCCGAGACCTGGCTCTGTGCCTCCAGGAGACAGGAACAGCCAAAATGTTATTCCTTAGGATTGCAGTAGTGCCCCTTCCCAGCTCCACACCAACCCTTGGCAGCTCTGTGCTAGGACTCTGTGTATGGGGGAATGTTCTTCCACATGACTGCTCTGTGGAGTCACGAGGGAGAGAAAAGGGATGTTCTGTTTTTCTGCTTTAAAAGAAAAATAATAATTTTGTATCCAGGCTTTGGACCTTAACCTCAAATTTCAGCTCCAATGCATGATTTTATGGTGGCTCAAGGCAAACCATGACCTTCATGCACCCTAGAATGTTCCTATGGTGATACACCTCCAAGAGAAAACACACTCTGCTCTAGCATGTGCACCCCTCCAATTACTGCTTTCATTCCTCCCCCCACTGATCCTCAGCTTTTCATTAGAAAATTCCCAATACTTAGGAGGAGTGAAGTAGGAGAGTGGGGGTGGGCTGTTCAAGTGCTTTCAGAGAACATGAAACATGAACTCATTATGTGTATAAATCACTTGCTGTTGCAGCAATGCTGGGTCTAACACCAGCATCCACTTAGCCGGCCCCAGGATGCATCTGTCATCCACAGGAGAGATTTTAATCAGGTCAAAAACAATGACTATAGATTGCCACGGGCAAATATGTTTCCATTGCTAAGACCATGTTTAAGAGTTTCCTGGGACATCAGCAGTATAGAGCCCTTGGGCTGGGGAAAGGACACTGGACTGGAATCAGCTGTCATGGGCTGATCATCAGCCATGGGGATTAGAAGTGACTGTCAGACCAAAAAGCTGCAGCCACTGCTTCTTGAGGCAAAACCTTTCCATGGCTGAGACCACAAACATCAGCCCCCAGTGTGTGACATTGCTGCTACCAGAATGGGAAGTGGCCGTGCACAGAGAGCCTGTGGGTCACACAGGCTGTGGCAGCCACATCCCTGAGCCCAGCAGAAGTGCTGAGGACACTGAGCTTGGGAGCAGTGCCGTTACCTGCTCCGGCAGCTGGGGGAGTGGGAGTTGGAGCTCTCTGAGCGAGAGTGGCAGCGGCGGTGCCGGTGGGATTTCCGGGTGCGCCCACGAGAGCTTGAAGAAGCAGAAAGGAAAAGCAGCATTAGGTTAGTAAGTGGGGGGATGCAAGAGCCAGCAGCTGAAGGCTGAGGTCGGTAATGTTCAAATCAGAAGGGAGGTGTGCCTTTTAACCCGAAGAGATTGGTGTATGAAACACGGCACAGAACATCAAGGCACGAGAAATTCTCCGTCCCTTCATCGCTGCAGTGACATCTTCCTGAGATCTCTGCTAGCATTTTACACACAAGCTCTTAGGTTGGCTGTGTAGCATGCTGGGGGAAAATCTGTGGACAAGCATGGGGGAGTGCAGCAGCCAGCACCAATCCTTTCAAGACTTTAAAGAGCCGTGTGCTTGCCTTTCATCCTGCAGCCTACCCTATAACAGCCAGGCAACTGCCCAAAACCTTCCTGTTGCTGAGCCTTGGGGGAAGCACCATCTCTCTGGGCAACCCACCACAAACCTCCAGCCCTCTCCCTAGTGTTGGCTCCTAGGTAAAGAGCATGCACAGGAGGACAAGCTCCAAGTGATAGAGTACACTTTATCAGCAGCAGCCAGCCTTTCCCACCCTCTCCAGGGGGAGCGTTTAGCTGAGGTGGTTGCACAAAGAAGATCTTCCCTAAGCACAGCCTGCCTCCTGCATGGCTCCTGCTTGAGAGACAGGACCATTTCCCTGGCTTCTGACAGGTGCCCAGTCACTGGGGCTGCCTTTTCTGACAGGGCCTGAGCACAGTCCTCAGCAAACCATGTGTAGGGGACAGAGGGCCAGTGCCCTGCTGCAGTTCCCTTTGCACCACCAGGCTGTTTCTCATGGATTACCTGGCCCTGTTACTTAAGGGCTATAGTTGTCTGTGCCAACAGCTGAAGTCCTGGGTGCAGGCAGCAGGATGACATGGGTTGTAGGCTAGCTGCCACCTTCTGTGCCCTGTCCCTCCCATCATTGTTCACCACAGCAGTTACTTTAGATCTGAAAGCATTTCCTTCTGCTCAGGCTGGCATGGCTGTGCCAGCAGGCAAAGCTAACTGTGGGTGAGCTGGTGGGAACAGTCTGTCTTCATGGCCACACTACACAGGCACTGACAGCACAAATACAACCTGCTTGGACAGCATTTAGCAACTTGCTGGTATAGAAACTCAGCAAATAATTGCTTGAGAACAGCATCTCCTTTAAGACAAAAGGGCAACCTCCAGGGCAATTCCTTCAACTCTGCTTGGCTGTTTTCTTTGATGCTTTTCACACCCAATGATTATATTTTTTTCAAACTTCACATTTTGGGATCCTCCTTTCTTATTTCCATAAAGCTGAAATCAGCAACACTGAACATCTTTCACTTATATGGTGGATTTTTGTGAAAATCCCCGTTTTTGTACTTCACCCCCTACGCCAGTCCCTCCAATTTGTTTTTCCTTCCTGCAGAAGGGAAAACTGGTCCTGTGTGATTTAGATAACCAGTTGCTCGATGCAAAGATAAGTCAAAGCTGCGTGATTATACAAAAATCCTCTTGGGATCCATCTGATCCACGCCTGGGAGCAAAAGGTTTGCAGAAACTGGGAGTGGCTGAGCTCTGATTTGCCAGCAGAAAGATGAGGCTAAAATGCCTTGGCTGGTTTATCCCCAAAGAGCAATTCCAGCAACTCTAGTTCCCCGAGGTCAGGCACACCAGCAGGACATGGATCTTACTTTTAACTGTACTGTTAGGGTACTGCTTTGTTAGGCTGGGGAGATGCCTCCTTTTACAGATAACCTAGAAAGCCTCCCTTTTACCACTGAGGTTTCTAGGTGCAGGGCAGCACAGTTTGAGGGGAAACCGAGCTGAAACTGTACCATCTAATGTGCAGAAATCTTAGCAAAAAACAGGCTGGCTTTCTGCATGCAATGGAGATGGCCTGCGCAGGCAGTATCCCAAGGCCAGCAAAGCTGACCAGGGGCTCAGTGCCCAAGGTTCAGCCTCAGGACTGTTTCCTTGCTCTGAAAGCAGGAGAGAAGCCACAAGTTGCAGTTCCTAGAAGACAGAGAACGAAGGGGAGAACAGAGGCAGCTTACAGTCCTTCCTTCCAGCCCTGAGAACCCCATTTCGTACCATGCCCCTTGATTATGTGCCCCACAGGACAAGGACTGCACTCTGCTAACACTCCAGGGCTGAACCTCAGCACCAGATTTTTGCAAACTCCATCTCCTCCAAACAATCCCTTCTCTTCCCCTTGACCCCATTCAGATCCTTGGCTGGACTGTATCTTATGAGTAGGTCCTAATGCAACCTCCTAGAGCAGCAAACCAGGAGTTGCTGAGGCCCTTCTCAGTAAGGGTGTGCCCTTTTGGCAGGTCAGAGTTCAGCCTCCCATGCTGCCCCCACCAGAAAAGCTGGAGCCTTCTCTCTGCACTGAGTGGACAAGACCCTGCATATCTGTGCAAGATACACAAAGTACAGAAAGAGGTGTCACAAAAGAAAGGCAGAGGAAAGATCTCCAGCCTCTACAAACCCTTTTCCATTCTGGCAAAACCAGAATTGCTGGTTTTAACTTCAAAATAATCCTGAGAAATGCTTAGAGCTGTGCAGCAGGTGTTAGCTTCAGGGGCCCCACCACATCAAGCACTTCCTAGCCCCACACTGTGCAAATAGGGCAGAGAACTCCATGAACCACTACTTACTGTTTTTTGTGTTTTCTTTCTTCCTTTCTCTTACTTTTGGGGCTTGAAGAACTAAATAAGAAATGGCTAATTAATTCGGAGATTTCTGTTCCGATAAAAAGCTGCACAATCACACGTCAATGTTACAGCTCAGTTGCCCAAGAGCATGCAGTAAAAATGAAAGGGATTCATGATTGCCACAGCACAGGGGGTCCGAGTGCCTGCTGACAAATCTGCTTCATGGGCTTGGCCAAAACCCTCACAGGCATTCAGCCAACTTGGTGACTTTGCCTTTTCCATAGAGAAAATGAGTACTTCTTGATAATGTATGCACACATATTGGAATCAGAAGAGCTCTTCCAGTTCACACCTGGGGAGCAACTGACCCCAGTCCCACATGGAATGGGGGGACCCACGGGGATTCCACAAGGAAACACAGAAGAAATGTTTCCTGCCCCCACTCAGTGAACATCAACCTTGAAGAGACCATTGAATTCTTATTTCTAAGGGAACACCCATACTTGTTCAACTCTTACCTGTGCCTTCTCTTCTTTGATGATAACCTGCAAGACACAAATATGTACACTGAGTACAGGGTCTCACAAAGCTGGAAGTTTGAGTCCAAGACAATGTGTTTAGACCAAGCACTGAGAGAAGACCTCATGCAGCACCTGGGCAGAATGGCCTCTCCTTTAGTCAGCTGGTGAGGGAGCAGCTGAGAAATGCTGGTGTGGCAGAAGAGACCAGCACACTCTACAAGTAATTGAGAATATGGTCCTCAGGATAACAAGTGTTTAGAGAGATCAGATACGTCCCCTATCTCTGGTGGGTCCTTTTTCTCTGCTACTGCCTCCAGTTTTGCACTGCATGTAGAGATGGGTCCATTCCCTGGTCTTCTGTATGAAGGACCAAATAGCAGTCAAGGGAAAAATCCTCTCTGTGCAACTCCAGAGCAGTGTCACAGCCAAACCAGCATCATGGCCCTGCCTTGCCTCATGGAGCACCCCTGGGATGACATAGGAGACACCTCTCTCATCCAGAACACCCTGGTGGCGTGGAGGACACGTCCCTGCAGCAAGGCCTGGCCCCCAGGGCACTGCACAACCCCACTGTCTCTCCTCTCAGCTTGGAGCACACATCCTGCAGAAGACACAGCCTAAAGTGCTGCCTGGAGGGGCTGGGAGATTGCCTCTGGCAAAGTCACTTGGGGTCTGTAGCTGGAGTGCTACCAGGTGTCTGGAAACAACCTCCACTGGTCACTAATCCTGAATGGTTCATATCAGGCTGTCTTTTGGGACCAGCTCCAGCTTGGCTTGCAGGGGCATAAATGACTACCAAAAGTTCAAAGCCAAAGAGTCTCTGACCCAGGACTTCCATCAGGAGATGGCATCCACAAAAGAGCATAAAAATCCCTCCTTGGGAAGAAAGTGTTTTAAAGGAGTTTCTATATCCTTGTCCCTCCTTCTCCCCTGCTCTTTGGAGATTCAAGCTCAACTTTTCACCCTGTTATCCACTTTTGGTAGCTTCTCTCTTTGGTTCAATATATTATAAATACATGAACCTTCTTAGGGAGATGGAATCCACTGTTCTCATCAAATATTGGTTTAACAGCTGAGAGAAAACAGTGAAATATTTGCAATTTTAAAAATTAATCATGCTCTTGAATTAAAAATGGACTTCAGAAGGGGAAGGTGGAAACAGTCACTGGTGCTGGGAGAAGAGACTGGGATGCAGATGTGGTGGGCTGGCCTGAGCCTTTTTCTGGTCCTGACACTCTCTGCAGGCTGGGGAGGAAGGGATGGGGGCCAGCAGCAAGCCCTGAGCACTGATCCCATTGGCATCCCAGAGTATGAGTAGGACAGCAGGGACAGCAGGCTGAGGCTCCACAGACCTCACAGTGATTAGGCTGGGCCATCTCTGTGTCCCCACACGCCAACAGTTCATGTTTCTCAGTCTGCACTGGGTGGACACCCCATTCCATGTCCTCCTAGCCCAGAGGGACTCTGGCAATGCCTCCCCAGTGCTCACAGAGCCTCATGCCTCTCTGCCCACTGGAACCAACAGCTGCCCCAGGTAGCAGTGCCTTCCATCCTTTCTCCAAACCCCCAAGAGCCACTGCCAGTGGGGAATTACATTTTCAAGGAAAAAATACCTGTTTCTTTTTCGCTTCTTGGAGCTTTTCTTCTTCTTCTTCTTCACGGGTGAAGGGCTGTAGGAGGGAGACCTGAAGGGGCAGAGGGGCATTAGGGACCACAGGGCTGCTCACAGCCACCCCAACACTCACCCCCCAGCAGCATGGCCAGGGCAGAGTGGCCAGGAGCTCCTGGTAGGAGCAGGGTGAGCCCAGGGAGAAGCCCAGGGAGGAGCCTCCACCCAGCTCTGCTGTTCTGAGGGGAGGGCGAGAAGATGGCAGCAACTCCCTGGGCTGTGGAACCCCCAGGCCCTCATACCTCCATTTTACACTGACCCTTTTGCCTCACAACCAGCTGAGGGCTGCCACCCCCTCCTGCCCCATGCGCCACCGTGGCTCCCTCATGACCCTCTTCCCTCACACCCAGCCAAGGGCCCTGCCTGTCCCCTCACACCACCATGGCTCCTCACATTGCCATGGCTCCCTCACATTGCCATGGCTCCCTCACATTGCCATGGCTCCCTCACACTGCCATGGTCCCTCACACTGCCATGGCTCCCTCACACTGCCATGGCTCCCTCACACTGCCATGGCTCCCTCACACCCAGCCAAGGGCCCTGCCTGTCCCCTCACGCTGCCATGGCTCCCTCACACTGCCATGGCTCCCTCACACTGCCATGGCTCCCTCACACTGCCATGGCTCCCTCACACTGCCATGGCTCCCTCACACTGCCATGGCTCCCTCACACTGCCATGGCTCCCTCACACTGCCATGGCTCCCTCACACCAGCCAAGGGCCCTGCTGTCCCTCACGCTGCCATGGCTCCCTCACACTGCCATGGCTCCCTCACACTGCCATGGCTCCCTCACACTGCCATGGCTCCCTCACACTGCCATGGCTCCCTCACACTGCCATGGCTCCCTCACACTGCCATGGCTCCCTCACACCGCCATGGCTCCCTCACGACCCTCCTCCCTCACACCAGCCAAGGACTGCCCTGCCTGTCCCCTCACACCGCCATGGCTCCCTCACCTCCTTCTCTTCTTGCGGCTGGATTTCTTTTTCTTCTTCTTTCCCCGAGATGGCAGCGGCCGCTCCCCATCACATGAAGGGCTGAGGATGGGCGACAAGACCCAATAAACATTCAAAATCAAAATAAACCCAGAATGGTCTCACATGGGGCTCTCTGGTGTCCCCACCTCAGAAACATGGGGCAGCAAGGTCAGTGTTCATGGTGGACCAAGGGTGTGGGGCTTGCCTCATTACCCTCTAACGAATTATTTAGTCACAGTTTAAATGAGCTGACTAATAGAGATATAACAAGACAGCTCCACCACAGCAATGCTGATTATTTAAAACATGTTTGCTGAGGTTAACGACTCCGAAACAGATTTATAGGTTTTGTTGCTCTTTGTAAATATGCTTTAAATAATTAATTGGCATTTAATTTGCATACAGTAATTATTGCAACCAGATGCATCTAACTATAATAAAGATTTGACATGTGTTAAGTAGCAATTGATTAGAAATATATATATATTTATTGAGACACTATGGTAATTGAAAGAGATATGCATCTCTTATACAGTTGTTAAACCCTGAAAATAAACCCTCCTGCAAATTAATTTCTTCTTTAAACATATGATGCTGAATCGTGTTATGTTTCAATGAAAAGCAAATACCGTGGTTAATTAATTCAAAGCATTGGGCTGAATAAAATGACAGATACTCTGTGGCTACTCATTAACTAAAGCAAGTGCTTATAAAGACAGAGGCAGCTGATGGCAGCCTGGTAGCATCCCTAAATCAGCCTAAATCAGATCCCCAAATGGATCCAGGACCAAGGTTTGTGGGGGCACAGCGAGCTCCCCAGAGCCTCTGAAAAACCACTGAGGGTGCTGGGTTTGTGCCTCGGTTTCCCCACTTCTCATCCTGCCCCTGGGAATAGCCAGGAGCAAGGAATGGGTGGAAGCAGCCCATGGCTGGAGAATGCTGTGAGATCTTCACTACAGAAACAGGCCAAAAACTGAGCAGTTTTCTGCAGCAAGAACAAACATTATTGCTAATGAAAGTCCTAATGCAGAGCAAATGACACTTTGGGGGGGGGGGACACTCAGACTTCACCACCCCTCAACACTTACCATCCAGGGCTTGAATACCACTGAAATTACACTACCATAAAAACTCAATTGCTTAGTGCTTTTAACACACTTTGGGAAAAAAAAAAAAATAAAAGCTCTGCAAAATGAAACTGCAAGCTAATGCCTCAGTTGTGAGCTGTGAATAAATGAGTGTTTCTGGTGCAGTAAACCCAGTGTGCAACCACAGCATGGCCCCATGGAGCACCCACATACTCCTCACTGTCTCCTCCCAAGGATTTCACAGACCAGCAGCAGCACCAGGAGAGGATATGGCACACCTTGGGCTCAGCTGGGCCTTCTCCCTCAATGCAGACAGAAATCGAGTTTGCCAGGATGTCTCACTGTTGATAAGCTCAGACTGATGCCTTAGGTTTTAGCTTTTATATTTTTCAGATTCTGTGCTGGTTTAGTGTGTAGTTCTGGGTTTCATATTACGTGCTATTAAGCTCTCTTCAAGAATAGATAAATGAAACAATTCCTTTTCTAGCTTTGGTCCAAGGACAACCAATACAAATTTCAGGCCCAAGAGCATAAACAATGGTGAATTGAAGTGAGAAAAACAAGGAGGATGGAACTTCATAACCCGAGGCTATAATTGGACCATTGACTCCAGTACACTAATGGACCAAAACTTATAAAAGTGTGGGACCTCGTGACCATTTGTCCATTTTGGGTTTATCTTGGGTGTAGCCCAGCTGGGCTCTTGTACTGCCCAAGGTGTATCTATTGAGGCCTTTTAATAAATCCCTGCTTTATCCTTTTGCTCTGTCTAGTCTCTGTTCCAGGTCAGCCTTTCTAAGGCATCACCTGCCCAAAGACACCCAGGGATACGGCTGGGCACCACTGCAGCCCTGGGAGAGCAGGGAGGAACACCTGACCATGCAGCCACAGGCAGTTTCTGCAGAGCCCTTCTCCCTCTCCCCAGATAAAGCCGTTTGTCTTTGATGTGGCAGCTTGCTCCCATGCACTGATCTGACTTCAATTGTTCCTCTGCGATTATAATCAAAGTCTAATTAAAAGTGTTCTTTAGATTATTGTTCCGGTTGGCCTGAAATCTGAAGATATGAAATGTGCTTTCTTGCTCTTTCTTTCCAGCATCTTTAACTAACAGAGAGGCTTTAATCCCAGAGGCAGTTGAGCAGGCAGGGCTCAGAGACCCCAGCTGCTTCATTTACAGCGTTCCATTCATTTTCCCCTCTCAAGTGGTCAGGGACTAACGACAAGCTGATAACGAGTCCGTGTCCTAATGAAGGCAGTGCTGCTGAGCTGATCTAGGCATGGCGAGCGGGGAATTGCTGCGGGCGATTCCCAGCAGACCTGGTAGTGCAGAGGAGTGCTGGCAGGTCCTGGAAGACTCGGGAGGAGGCTGTAAGAGCAAGCCCTGGAGCAGAAATGAACTGCAGGTTTGTCCCTACAAACTCGCACAGGAATTTCCTGCGATTGCACACATTTCCTGCGCTCACAGCGAGCCTTTCAAGCCACCCCCAGCTCTCAGAGAGCCCAGAGGTGCTGAGCACACAGCCGCGGACACCTCCCCTGCCACCGCCGCGCTCCAGGCGCACTGCCCGCCGCGGCTCCTACCTGCGTGACCTGCGGTGGGCATGGTCCCGTCTGTCCCTGCCCTTGGCACAGCCATTGGTGCTGCCGGGCTCCCTGACCACGCAGCTGCTCAGCTTCTCGGGCCGTCTGTCCTCCGCAGGGTACGGCAGGCAGCTGAGCGTCCCACTGCCGGGGCAAGAGGCGACAAAGAGCCGTCAGGAGCTGTCCCTTCTGCGGGGGTCATTCCCCACGCCCTGCGGAACCCCCTTTGCCTTTTGCAGGCAGCAGCTGTGCTGCTGTGAAGGAGAGCTGCAGGTTGCTCTCGGTGCTCAGCTCTGCGCTGGGAAGTGCTCCTGCAGGGCTCTGGAATGCCCCGTTTCCCAGGCGAGCTGCACCCCAGTCCCCAGGCGTGCTGTGCTCCCTGTTTAGGCAGAGGTGACAGGAGCATCATGCAGCCAAGGAGCACTTGGACAGCACTGGGCCAGAGCTAATCCAGCGGGAAAAAAAAAAACAGGAGCCAGTCAGGACATCTCCTTCTACATTGTGGGGTTTAGAGCACCAGCTCTGCAGAGACAGCACAGATTTTGCACTCTGATAGGAAAAACAACCCAACCTTTCCCATTTCAAATGTCGTTTTCCAAACCTGCTAACTACTACTGGCTTTAATAACACCTTGCCACACATCCTTAACTGGCAGCAAACTTCCCCACTGCTACAAGTAAGATGCTGGGATAGTGAACACACCTGGTCCTGCTGACAGGAGAACCTGGGACAGCCCAGCAGAGTTAAGGGGCCAGACCAATGCCTGCAAGAGCCTTGGGAGCTGACAAGGAGCAGAGCAAAGGCAGGGAAATCCTGGAGGGAGTGGTTTCTAAGAAACACTGGGGCTTGTGCAAGCTGAAATGGAGAAAAGAAGCCGAATGGAGAAAACAAACCCAAACAAGTCTGCGTGCAGACACTCAGGAGGAAAGTAAATAGGTTTCCAGGCCCTGCAGATGTTTATTTCAAAGAATGAAAAGATTAATGAAAAGCCATAAACCGTACCCAGCAGGAGTGCTGGAAATGCTGGGGTTTGGTGTCATCCAGAGCATTATGAAATAGATAAAGCAAGTGTGGGCATGTCCAGGCCCAGCCTGGCTGTGGGGTGATACCCAGGGTAGGCTGGGCTCGGCTGGCACTAGAAGTGTCCCTGTTTCTTCCCATTATGATTTTAAAGCTGAAGCGAGGATTGGGCTGTGGGTGCCACTTTAGGGTCAGCTCTGCAAAGTCCCGTGGCTGTGCGTGCCACCAGACCAACCTCCTCTCATTGAAAAGCAACACTCTGGAGCCCTCAGGCCATGTGGATCCCACCAGAGCAGGGGCAGGCTGGGATGTCCCTCTGCCAGCCACAGTGAAAGATGCTTTGGCTGCAGAGACCACCACAGCCATCACACATGGACTGTGGAGATAGGAACAGGGGCCAGGGCCAGGTGTGTGCTGCACATCTGGGGGTTAGGTGGGGGCAAGAGGGTGGTTAAAGAGCAATGGCATGTTAAAAAAAACCCAGGTAGGCCAGAGCCTTGCATGCCCCAGGAACATCCTGCTGCCTGTCTCAGCACACTAACACTCCTTGGGGTTGGAGTTGGCACAGGAGCACCTGCAGAAGGGTCACCCCTCTCTTCCCACCTGTGTTTTCTCTCTCAACAAGGATTCACTTTCTCTAATAGCCAGCTCCTCCTTGGAGCCCATTTTGTAATGCCTTAACATTTCAGGATATGCACAGCCAAATAAAAGAGACAGGGATCAGTGGGGGGAAGCTGGGTGAAATATTTCTGGCCCCGAACATGCAGGAGGTGAATAGACCCTCTTGCTTTCAAAAGTCTGTTTTTAATAAATTCCCCAGTCACTTCCCAACATCTCCATTATTTTTAACCATCCAGGAAGCTACATGGTTAATAATTTTCTCTGTGCCAGCTAATTGGCTTGTGGCCTTTCCCAAACCCCTTTTAAGAACAGCCTCTGAGGCTCAATCATTAGGATCCATTAAAAACGTCCCCAAATTAATGACCTGTGCAAAGTCTGAGCTGGATGCCCTCCAGCAGCAGAGGAAGGAGGGATCCTCCCCAGGCTGGCAGCAGGCTGGAACACCACTGCCAGGACCTGGGCACAGCAGACGACATCCTTGTCACCCAGCCTCTAATGGGATTTCCAGGTCCTGGGGTTAAAACATATTGGCCTCGAGGCAATCAAGGACTCCTGTCCTGCAACATGCCAGGAACCATAGCTTCTGGGCTTGGAAGTGATTATTGATGGAAATAATTATTCTCCAATTCCATCAAAGGCTGGCTTCCATTCAGCCAAATGTCCTCTGATGGATGCTGAGAGTCACTAATGCTTTAAACTGGCTGGTAATCCCCTGGCGTGGAGCTCCATAGACACTGATTGAATATGTATATATATTTATTTTCTTATTGTCTTTCGTGTCTTTCATGACTGATATAAAAGTGATGCAGTTTGGTGTGAACGATCTCTGTGGCCTCAAAGGAGGGATTATCACACCTTCCCTGCTGCTTGTGCTTGCAGCAGAAAAGAAAAAGCCTCTGTGGGTGTTTTTGCTGGAGCTGGCCCAGGGAGAGCAGTGGGGATGCTCAGCAGGATGCTGCTGGGAGCACGGGACTCACTCAGCCCAGGGGATGTGCCAGAGGAGACAGGAAGAGGAGGAGGCAGGAGGGATCCCTGCTGGGGGCAGCGCTGCCCCAGCACTCCTAGTGAGGACCACAGCCTCTCTCCCCAATGTGTTGGTTGCACGTTTGTCCCTAAGGATGCACCCACTCCTGGCCACAGGCAGTCAGACCAGGACAAGGCAGCTGCCCACCCACCCCACCTGCCCTCCACGTTTCCCCATTTCCACTTGGCAATCTGATCCCTTGCACTCGTTTTTCTTTTCCCTTTCTCTCTCCCGTGCAGAAATCCAGCCTGTCCATCAGACCTGTCCAGAAGCAGCAAAGCTGCTCCTCATGGGAGACCCCCCCAGCAGGGCACCTGTGGGCTGCCTGCCACCAGCTCAGAGCAGAACATGCCCTGCGCAACCACCCACCACAGCTGCCTCATCCTGTCCCTTCCCATGCCAGCAATCTCTGGTCCAGGAGGGGGTTTCTGGGCTCATGGCAATTTTTGCCAGTGCAGTGGCTGGAAGAGAAGCAGCAGGCACACAGGGCTCTCAACTCTCCACCAGCACAAGCCTCTCACAGCCCAGCTTGCCCACCTCCACATTGTGGTGTCAGATTTGGGCTCTCACATGTATTCCCTCTCTAACAGAATGTGTTGGCAGCAGAGGGAAATGATCTATTGCCTACCCTAATACAAATGACGCAGGAAAGGTCACTGGTGGGAAGGAACCCAAATATTCCTTATTTGAAGGTGGATGAAACCACCAGAAACCACTATGGCCACAAAGAAGAGGAGGGATGAGTGGCTCTTTGCTGCTGGCAGTGCCCTGAGGCCAACCCCCTCTGCCTCCCTCCTCTGGGGAAGAGATGTCACCCCCAGTTTTTGGGAATACCACAGAGACCTGTTAAGCACTGCCCTTGCTGCCCATGGACAAATCCTGGCACAGCCCCCAGAGGATGGGACAAAGGCACAAAGTGTTTGTTGCCTCAGGGAGCAAACTCCCAGAGCATGCCCATCCCTCCACGCTGGGCTGCCATGCTGCATGCCATGGCCGAATGCCATCTCATCAGGCTATGAACTGTGGCACTTGGGGACACGCTGCTGGGGGAGTGAGCCCCGCGACACCCGGCCCCGCGGTGCCAGCAGTCAGGGTGGGTTTGGTGTGCACTTGACACTCCCTGGGTGCTGCCATCCCTGGGCACTTCCTCCCCTGCCCACAGGCTCCTGGGTCCCAGCCCAGCTGCCCTGGCCCTGCAGCAGTGTCCTGCCACAAACCTTCCATCAATCAGCCTTTTCCCCGTGGTAATGCATCTCGAGAGGAGACAAAAGCAGGAAAGTTGTCTCCCTAGTGACCTTTCAGCTGCCAGACTGTGGCACCAGTGGTCTCCCCACTCAGCTGCGTTGTCCCTCACCTCCACAGGATGGCCCCCAGCTGTGCCAGCCATCAGTAGCCTTGTGTAGCCCTTGTGCCCTTCCCTGCTGCCCTGCAAGCAGCAGTGTAAGCAAACTGCCTCTGAAACATGCTAACCAAGCAGTTTTGGGGATTTTTTATCCTTTTTTTTTCCTTTGTACACGCAGCTGGGTTGGGTGCTGGATGCACAAGCACTTCAGAGGCCCTGGGCACTGAGTGCATCTGGCAGACCTGCACTGGCAGCACTTCCAAGGTCAGAGGATTTGGGATATCCAATACAGAAACTTTACTACATTCCCTGCTTCAGCCCTGTCTGGCTTCATGTTCCCATCATCTCTACACCCCCCAGTGAAAAGGCAGGAGCAGCTTCAGCCAACCAAACCTCCAAATGAAAAAGGTTAAAAGCTGTGAATGTTTCACTGGCATTAAATGATGAAGGATGGATACCTTGCCTGGAACTGGGAACATCAGGACACAGGCATCCTGAGGGGAAGCTGGAGAAACTCTTGTGCCTGCAGATGCTTGCACCAGGGATGTTCTCGCCGCTTCTGAATAACATGCAAAAAGTGCATGGACAGGTGATAGAATATCCCGTCTTTCCTCTCCTTTCCTCACCTGAAGGTCTTGGCTGTGCAAAAGAAGGCAGTGGTGGGCCAGGATCCCCACTCTCCCACATCCCTGCACTCCCTGCCACAGCCACATCACATGTGCTTCTGCTCTGGGCTTTAGTGAGGGTGATCTGAGCTGCTCAAAGTGTTTCTAAAATCCACCCCTTGGGCTGAGAAGCCTTTTGGCACCAGCAAAATGAGCCTGTGATTTTCTCTCTCACTCTCTGGCTTTGCTTATCTGATTGAAGAAGAAAATGGTCAGACAATTCCCTTGTCCCCGGAGAGGGAGGGAACAGAAAAGAGTGTTGTAAAGACATTTCCCAGCAAAAACTCCAGCAGATGTGTTTATGTAAAACTCTTTGAAATACACACTAAAAATACCTCTTCAGAATTAGGAGATGGGGAATATTGTGAGTGCTTCCCACAAGCACACACATACACACACAAACACCCATGGCAGGTTCTTTGCCCACCTCATTCAACCTGTTATTATTAGTGCAGCAGGAGCCCTGCAGTTTGTTATTGGAAATTATAATAGCAAATCACCAAGATACTTTCCTTGATTACACAGACTCCAAGCCAGTTCAATTTTAATCTTCTCCCTGCTATTTTTTTCTGTGCATCAGCAGAGGCACCAGCTGCAGAAAGGCACGTGGGTTTCTTGAGGCAGTTCAAACGCAGAAGAGAAATACAATTCTGTACTATACATTTTTCATCAAATTTTTGCCAGGCATGACTCTCCTCCCCCCGCTGCTCCTGGGAACCCTGCGTCCTGGCACAAGGCTGGATGCAGCTCCTTTTGCTTCTTGCACTCTAGAAAGGTTTAACGACCGCTCTCAGCACATCCCGGGCCAAAAAAGCAGCTTGGCTCTTTCTTTTCCAGCAGTTGATTTACTATGCATGGCTGGATGAGAACAGAGGAGCTTCCCTGCTGGAAGAGGCCCCGGTGGCGGCGCAGGTTCAGAGCCAGATGCTCCGGGGAATGCTGAGAGGTGGCAGCCCACGGGGAGGGCTCTGTCCCGGGCACCAGCTGGCAGCGGCGGCGGCTCCTGCTGCGCCAGGGATGGACAATCCCTGCAGAGGGAAAACTGCACGGGGGAAAGGCATGCTGCCTCCAGGAATCACCTCCTTAGGCAGGGTCAGGCACGAGGGTGAGCACGGCCTCTCCCTGCTCCCCAGGGCTCGGTGTTCTCCTCTCCAGGAGCACCAGGAGCCCCATCCCCTGTCCCCCTTCCTTCCTGAGCGCCTCGCAGGGCTCAGTGTCCCTTCCCCTCGCTGCCAGCGACCCAGATGGCTCTGCTGACTGCCTGCCAGTGACAACAGCGAGAAACCTGAGGAATATGGCACATGGTCACACTGTTTCTAAAGAAAACCTGGACTGCTGCCCCATCTCGAGCGGTTTCCACGGCATCTTGTGCCTCCCACGCTGCCGTCTGGGAGGTCCCTGCGGAGCTTCCTGCACCTGCACACTGCCGGGCCAGGCTTGCTCCCAGGGGGACAATCCTGTGCCTTGCCTGTCCTCAAGTGCTCCTCCGTAGACAAACGCCCTGCGGGTCCCCATGTCGGTACAGGAGACAGTTTTCTCCTCCATCAGGAAATGTAACGAGAGGAGCTTTGGCTGTTTCAGGTGCCCACAAAAGCAGATGAAAGTGCTGATGTGGCCGTGCTGCCCCATGGCGCAGCAATCTGGCACATCCCTGAGCCATGTTTTGGGGGACCCCGGGCTCCTGGGTGACCCAGAGGCCTGGGGCTGAGAGCTTGTGCTAAACCCCACCATAGCCCCGCAGCCAGTCTCCTCCCAGCTGGCCACAAACAGCACTCCCGGATCCTTTCCTTGCCATCACCCCCAGCAGCCTGGAGAGGCCATGGAGGGGGTGAGCAGGCATGGGGGCAACCTGAAACAGCCCTTGCAGAGCTTGTGATTAGGAAAAGTCTGGATCTGAGCTCTATTTCCCAGTAAACACTCGCCCACAAGCAGCACGGAGCAAAACCAAGCCAGGCAAAGGTCAGGACCAAGGGGCTGGGAAGGAGCAGCAGCTGTGGTTGGGCACTTCCAACACAGCACGGGGAGCCAGAAGGTGAGGAGCACCAGTGGGTGATGCTTAACTCTTTGGGAAGGGTTTAACAAAATTAATGAACTCATGGATGTCCAAGAAAAGAAGTGCTTTGGCATTACCTGCAATATGGTCAGGCTGGAGAGCACCTTCACACCCGAGGGGCTGCACAGTGCCAGCCTCTGCTCCAGGACCATCAGATGTGCCTGTTTCCCCCATTGTCCAAGCCCCGTGCTATTTAGCATGGCAGACAGCAGTTAAATGGTGTATTTGCCAATAACAACTCGTTAAAATTTAATCAAATATAAGGGAATTGTAAGCACACAGTTACCCAGAGCTCCTGCGAGCACTGAGAGATCACTTTAAAAATTAATTAGTAATTAGGCACTTTGGAAGCAGCAAGGAGAAGGTGGCTGGAGAAGATCCACTTGGAGCAGCAATGCTTTCTTTGCCACTCACATAAAGTTTTTCCTCCTCTCCCTTAATTTTCTTCCTTTGAATTGCCTCTGGAAAAGGGGAGAACACACTGGAGGTCCCAACACTCAGGTAACTCCAAACCCAAAACCTGTTCATGCAGCTGCCACCTGTCTGCCCTGGAAATGCCTCTGGTTGAGTCTCTCTGCTGCCCCATCCATCCATCCAGCCATCCAGCCATCCATCCATGGGACAGGGACACTCAGGTCACCAGATAATGTTCATAAACCAGCCCCTGAGCCACCCCATGTGCCAGAACACAGGCAAGGTGCTCAGTAGCCTGTGGCTACAGAATACTGATCCCAAGGGCTCAGCTTGAAATGACTCCAACATTAAAAAATGCTCAACCCCCCAGGACAGACTCAGGGGTGCAGCCAAATGGGTGTCCCCAGCCTGCATCACCTGGGCAGGTGAGGAGGGGTTCCCTGGACATCCTTCTCTTTGGGACTTGTCTCCTGAACATCCAGCCCCCTGTGGTGCTCAGGGCTGCACTTCCAGGCCCACCTGGGGCTGGGAGGCCTCCATGACACTGTGAGGAGCAGATGTCCTCACACAGGGAAGCGTGGACAGAAATTAACTCCCATGGAAAGGAATTAACCAACAGATTTCTGCTGCTGAGTAATGAGCTTGCAATGTTCCCAGCCCAGCAAGGGATGTGGAAAGTGGGCTTTAAACTCCCACCCTGACTTGCTGACAGGGGCTTTTTATGGCCAGAAGGGCTCTTTGCCTCCCTGCACTGTGTGTGCAGTGACAGGTGAGCTGGGAAGCTCCCGAATTGCAGCTTCAGGAGTGGGAGTTTGGTTTGACTCCAATCCTCTTTACCTGTAACACCTCCTGGTCCCATAGGAAGCACTTCAGTGGTCAGGCTGCCTGCCCAGGAAGAACTGGTGAGGAGGTTTGGGGTAAAGGAGAGTTTCTGGAAGGGAAAACAGGACCTTTTCTCCTCCTACAGTGCTCCAAGGAGGAGAAAGTTGGTATAGCTGTGCTGTCCCTGCCACACAAGGGCTCTGGGGTGCTCAGTGCTGTGTGGGAGTCAGAGCCAGAAAGAAAAGAAACCTCCTGTCTGCATTCATGTCCCCAGCCATCCACACCACCCTACAACTCTGGACATGGTTTTAAATCATTCCTCCCCCCAGAAACGTGGGGATATTTGTCAGCTTACTGCTTCCTAGAGAGAAGATTTAGAAGAGGCAGGTGAGTCCCTGTGGCAGACCCTGCCAGGAGGGGCTGCAGAATCATTTCAGTTTCCATCCCATCCAACTTTAATTGGGTGTAATAATAATTTTATTACTCGCTGGGATTTGTGAGGCTGAACTAATATTTGTAAAACGCTTTGCTATCCTCAGCTGAAAGGCAATCTAGAGTGGCAAAGCCCTGGTGTTATTCACATTTGGATAATCCAGAATTATTCATAAACAAAATCAAGATTATGCAAATATATTCATTAGTTCTCAGAATACCTCCAGGAAAATAGAGGAATTAGTTTTGTTAACAATTATGTATTATGTAAGTGTGTGTCTAAGCACGCACAGCCCCGCTGCTGGGGCACATTCACCTGGGACTCATCCCGGGATCCCAGAGTGCTGGGGAGCAAAGGTTTGGCCTGTAGAAAGCCACCACCTCCATTTTGGGATGTCCTGATGCCCCACAGCAGACGACAGCACAGAGCACAGAGCCCTGCCAGGGTCCCCTGGCTGCTCTGCTGACACCCCCAGCACACCCTCTGTACCCCCACAGCCAGCCCACGCGTGAGCACCACCACACCCCCCAAACCAGCCTCTCCTCCCCGAGGGAGGGGCTCTGCAGTACAGGCAGGGCCAAGAGGCTGTGGATTTGGGATCTGGAGGCAGCCCCCTCAGCCCTTTGTGCCCAGCACAAACCCTCACACAATGCCAGCTTGTGCCCAGCCTGGCTTTCCGCAGTGTGTGACCGCCTATTTGGGATGTGCTGGGAAACGGAAGATAAAGGTGCAGTGAAATACTGCGTGGTTTAATTAATGCCACATGCCTTTCACTCTATAGGTTGTGTGGATGGTTAATTATTTTTATAAAGAAAATAATTAGTCCCAATCAAGGCAGAAGCTCTCTAGAATTACAGCTCATTAACCGCTCTCACATTTTTCTGTTCTATAAAAAGTCATGTGGTGCTGATGAAGATTATAGACCCTTGGAATCAGCATTAAATACAAATTCAGACAGTGTTACCATCCTATTACCATCAACTGCATCGACTTGGCTTCGGTAATTGCAGCTGGAGATGAAGGGCAGGGATTTCTGCTCCACACAATCTCTGGAAACAAGCACCCTGCCCATCAGTTTGCTGCAAACAATGTGACACCAGGCCCTGACTTGGCTGAGTGTGCCCCTGAGGAGATGACAGCCACCAAGGAGAAAGGGGAAAGCTTTGCTGGGCATGTGAAGATGAGGAGTGCTCAGGGTTGGTTCAGTTCCTGTTTGCAGTGGGGCTGCTCCTGCACACAGCAGGAAGAACCCCGAATCTGCCCTTTGGCAAAGCCACCAGTCCAGTGGTGACACAGAGGGAAAGGAAATGTCCAGGAAATTTCCAGCCCAGGAAATGCAGAGGGGACAAGGGACAACCTTTAAGCAGTGGGATTATTCTCATGGGACATGGGGAAAATAGGGCATGGGGGGATGCTCTTGCTGGGGATGGGGGAGCATCTGCCAGCATCTCCCTCTGGGCTGTGCTAGTCCAGGCACTGGTCCAGTTCTATCGAACGTCGCAGAGACCTCGCTCAAAGCCTAATTGAAAGAAATCACAGCACATTAAAGGGAGTTCAGGTCAAATCAATCCCAGTGTGGTGGGGAGGGCGAGCAGGGGGAGCAGGGAACTGGCTGAGTCCCAGTGCCAGCTCTGCAGGCAGGGCACAGGCTGTGTCCACGGGCTCCACTGCCTGCTTTTCCACCCTGGAAAGGTGAGGTGAGACCTGCTGTCCTCTGCTTGCATGCAGGACAAGCCTGGCAGCAAGGCAGGCTGAGGACTGGCAGTGGCAGCCAGCAGTGGGGAGGGGTCAGGAGGGCCACGGGTCTGTAGGATCCTGCTTTTCAGTTTCCATTAATCAGGGATGGATGTGCCCTGGGTGGCATTCACAGCACAGAGGGCCAGCAGCCAGCACTTTGGACCACAAGGCTCCACTGCAAAATTAACCCACCCATCCCCATGGGCTGTGCTGTGCCCAGAGCCCTTGAGCATCTTGAAGGGATGGGGAAACTGGGGCTCTGGGTGGCAAAAAGCACTTGTGGTAAACTCCTGGGACAATGAGGGAGTAACTACTGCCACAAGGCAGCACATAACAGGAGCTGAACCTTCCACTGGCACGTGCTGCCAGTGTTGTGCCTTTGGCTCTGCCCCTGCAGGTGCAGAGATGCTCCACACTCACGGTTAGGACAGGGATAGAGACAAGGTCCCTGGCTGCCTGGACTCACCAAAACATCCAAAACCTCTCCCAAAGATATGAAGAACATCCTTCACCTTCACTGGCTCCTCACCCACATGTGGGAAGTGCTTGGGAGAGCACAAGGACTGGTCCAAAACCATGCCAACAGCTTCTCCAGCCACCAGACAGAACTGAATCCCTGCATTTGCAGCTGCCCAGGGATCCTAGGGAGATATAGCCAACATATCCTGTGCCCTGCAGAGCTCAGCCTCACCCAGGGACTCCCAGGGGCCAGAGGAGGTCACCAGGAGATCAAGCTCATCCTCAGTTAGGAGACACAGGGCACAGCCAGGCCAATAGCCCGTGGGTCTCACTGCTCCCCAGCAGGTCAGACTGCAACCCTCCCATTTCAGGGGTTACACCACAGCTCCTTTTGTTCCTCCTCCACTGGCAGTGCCCACCCAGGCCCCCTGCCCCTCCCTCTCCATCCTCCCCTCTGCTCCCTTGGTCCTGCCCCATCATCCTCTACCCCAGCCAAGGCATGGCTGATGGGATGGGGTGGGCACTGAGGGGGCATGGAGGCTGTCCCACACACAGGGAAGGAGAGGTGACGCATGACAAGTTTTATTGCTTTGGGGTTTTATTTTCCGTAAGTTGCCAGCCTTGGAATTTTCTGCAGAATAGAAACCCCATCCCTTCAAAGAAGTGCTGAAGCCAGTTGTCGTGCTTGTTCCCATCGTAACAATCCTGACCAGGCTCTGATTGAAGCAGGAATTTTTGAAGAGAGCAAATGCTTTACAGGCAATGAGTTCTCTGAGTTAAAGCACCAGCCCCGGGGGTAGATCTGCCCAAATCCCAAACTGCCTCCTGCACCCTCTGGGCCACAGCTGTGCCCATGCCCTGGCAGAGCAGGTTTGCTCCGCTGGCTGCAGCTGATGGAGCTGTTGAGAATGAGTTCTGTTATATTTAAATGCTCTTACAGATTGGTGTTACACTTGCACAGCTTTGGTGGGCTGGGGATTGTACAGCAGCTCCAGCTGACCCACAGATTAATGCAACAGGAGCTTTTTAACTGTGAAATCTCTCTTAATGCAAAAATATTTCTCTTGCTGGGCAGTAGCTAATTCTTCATCCTGACGGTAATATAGCTCAAATCCCAGCCTCCTGCCCCACTCTGCTCCAGTCACCCTCTGACACACGTGGGCCCAGAGATAAATTCAATACAACCAGCCCATTGCCAAAGTGCCATCAAGTCCCAGCGGGATGATGCGCTGCTGGAATTTGATGTTAGTGGCAGTGAAAACCCATTTTCTCATCATTGCCTGTGGGTCTCAGAGCATTTCAGCCACCGTGTGGGCTGAGAGATGGGCCCCTGAGCCCAGCCCTGGAACCCAGCAGCAAAAACCCCCACAGTCCATCCCACCAGGTCACAGCCTCCCCTGCCCCAGGGAGGAGAGAGAAGAGCAGCCCCACAGGCAGCAGGACCTGCCCACAGTGTCCCCTGTGCCCACCCAGGTGCCCACTCGGGGTGAACGAGGAGATGCCCCCAGCTGGGGCTGGGCAGCAGCTGCTTCTTCTTCCATTAATGACGAGACATAAATTAAACATGGAGAGCTAAACGGGTCATTGGTGGAGCCCAGCCTCGCTGCCTCCACACCAGGGGCTCATTTCAACCCACCTCAAACACCAGTACAGGTTTTAATATTTTTCTTTTTTTTTTTTGCCACTTGCATTATTTTTTGTGAGCCCTTCCTGCAGTCCCCGCTGCGCTGGCAGGGAAAGTGTTCCCGCCGCGTGCGAAAGAAACGGCTATTTTTAAACTCCCCGTGTTTGTCAGCGCTTTCAGCTCGAGTGGCGGATGGAGCAGCCGGTTTTGCAGCACCCGGTGTCCCGCAGAGGGTCGCGTGGCCTTTGCCAGGAGCTGGTGGCCCCGAGGTGGGCGCTGTGCCTGCCCACGCTGCCGGGGGCGATGCTCCAGCCACTCATCCCCGGCAAGTGCCAGATCCACACCAAAGCCCTGTTCCCGATGCTGTGCTGCTGGGACCCACCACTCCCGCCAGATTCCAGGCAGCACAGCCTCTGTGCCTTTGCAGACACCGATGAAATCACCAAGCAAGGCTGCAAACGCAAGCTGGCTCCCGGGATTTGGCCTTTCTGCCTGCCCTTTGCTGGGAATGCCAAAGGGCTCCAATGCAGGCATCAAACCCAGGCCTGTTTTCCAGCTGATGGCACTGCCAGGGATTTGGGGCCAGAGGAGGACCCGAGGGGGTGGGAGCTGTGTGTGGGTCACAGGGAAGAACTGTGGGTCACAGCAGACCCAGTCTCAGAACAGCAAAGAGCCCCTGGGGGCTCATGGCAGAGCAGGGGCTGTGGCAAAAGCCCTGGCACACTCTGCAGCTGAAACACTGGTGGGATTTTCTGACCTGGGTCAGGCTTTGCAGGGATGAAGAGGTTTCAGTGCCCACAAAGAGAAAATGAAAAAAAAAAATTTAAAAAAAGGAGAGAAAAGGAAAGGGTGGTCATGCATGAAATGATTTCATTTCAGTGGCACGGGGGTTGCATTTGATAAGTCCAGCTTACTGAGAAATGGAGGTAGAGAAAGGTACAGCCAGCAGCCATGGAGATGTGGGAAGGGGTAGGAATGGGGCTGAGCAGAGAAGGCCAGGGAAATCTCCCAAGCCCAGGGAACCTGGTGAGAGAGGGGACCCCCACACACAGTGAGAGTGGGATCTGCAGAGGCTCTTTCTGGGGTCAAGCTGCAGCAGGACAGGCTGTCCCAGATGATGTGGGCAGGATGGTGACAGCGAGGAGACGTGAGCAGCCACAGGACCTGGCGCTGGGCAGAAGCTCCTTAGCAATCCCTGTCATCAAGGTCATCACTGCTATTTATTATTTAGGGCCTCACAGCCCTAAATATTCATTAGCAGGATGTGGCGGGAGGGGTGTGAACACGTGCCTGGGGTTCAAGTGTCCTGCCTCTCCAGGGATGGGATAGAGGAAGGGATGGGGACTGGCTGGAGCTGGTGCTGCTACCTGAGCCAGGCAAGGATGAACCCCATCCTTGCAAGACCCTAACCTGTCATATTTCACCCTGGCCTGGTTTCCACACTCCATGAAACAGCGTCACACAAGTGCTGGGACTCTGCTGAACCAGGGAGGGGACCTCATGGTCAGCACAGCCCCCCGAGGTGCCAGACCCCCCCAGTGCTACCCTCACAAACACAGCACCCCCAGCATCTGCAGGTATGGGGCTGCCTGGCAGCTAGGGCAGAGTCTTCAGTGGGTTTGTTCAAGGGTGAAATCAAATATTTCTACAAAACCATCCTCCAGCCAGCCAGTGGAATTGTCTTCCCTTTTGCTTCCTTCCACCTGATTTCATCCCTCATCTGAAGAGATCGGACACAGTGCTTCCCCTGGCACAGCGTGGGTACCACAGGCTCCCCCTCTGCCAGAGGTGGGGCAGCAGCAAATCCCGGATTTCAGGAGAACCTCATGCCGTGTTTCCTCAGCAGATGGTCTGGCTCTTCACTCTCTGCAGCAGGGCCAGGTTGTGCCCGTGTTCTTGCTGATAAGCGAGGGAGCTGGGCCCATGGTTTGGGCCCCAAACAGAGCTCAGAAAAGGTCTCGAGTGCACTTTTACAGGTTAGAAATTACCTGTCCCCAAAATCACAGCGTTTCCCAGCGGAGAGGCCAGCTGGGTCACAGAGCCCAGCAGCAGCCCAGAGGAGAGGCAGATGGACAGGGCCGGGGGAAGGAAGGAGGGTGAGGATGATGAAGGCTCTGCGAGCAGCAGGGAGCGGGTCCTGCGGGCATTCCCAGCTCTTCCCCTCACTCAGCTGCCCCCAGCCTCCCGGCAGTTCCCGAGCTGCCTAATTAGCTCTCCCTGCTCCCAGCGCCGTCCAGCTGGAGCCGGAGGGCAGGGGCAGACAAAAGCCTCGCTATTGACAGCCCCTCCGAGGAAGGGGCTTTTCTTCTCCCCCTCGCTTTTCTTTTCAAGCCCCTCTCCCCCCTCTTGGGCCGGGGCCACGGGCTCATTAGCACCCGGGCTCGTTGGGATGGAGGCAGCAGATGGCAGCCAGGCGGCCGGCCCCGCCGCCGCCCCGCGCCGCGGAACAGATGCCCGGCCAACAAGGGGGAGGATTACCGGCACTGGGGGCCATCCGCACTGCAGGGCTGCCAGCGGGGGCTCCCTCCCCGGCAGCACATCCCCCGGCCCCGCCGAGGGGCTGCCAGCCCGCCGGGGACCCGCGGCCGCCAAAGGGCGTCTTGGGAAGCCAGAGGCTGGGATGGCCAAAAGTCACTGCAAAGGTCACAGGAGAACTACAGCGGCTTTCTGCACTCGCCGGGGCACTGAGACCTCCGACACTGTAGTGCCATGGCTGCTCCTGCCCTGACCCAGCGCAGCGGGCAAGACGTGTCACCCTCGTCCCAGCGCGTTTGCAGCAGCACCCGGACTCCTCTCCACGATCACCCGCAATGGCAGACTACGGTTTAATCCCACTTCGGCAGCACATCCCTCCGCCTCCGTGCACGGTGCATCCCGGGGGATCAAGGGTTAAAGCACAAATCCCCGGCGCTGCCCTGATGTGACCTACTTAGGCCATCTGGCAGGGAGGGATGCAGGAGCGTCCTCTCCCTCGGCATCACCGGCTGCCCCAGGAGCTGACACCAGCACCCACAGGCCCCAGCCTCAGAGTGCCCAGAAGAGGATTTTGGCTGAGTTTCCAGGGATAGGGCAGAGACAGGGCAGCTCATGCCGACAATATTATGGCTGGCAGTGTGGCAGCAGAGAATTAAACCAGCCCCAGAAACATCCCGAAAACCCCCCAGACTCCAACCAGTTCCAGTTCCCTGGGATACCTGGAGCATCTCCTGCCCAGATGTCCCCAGGTCCCAGCACTGATGCTGATGAAATTCTCAGCAGTGCTGGGAGAAATCAGGCTTCCAAGTGGGACAGGGCTCCCAGCCCCACGCTGTGGCCAAGGTCATGGCCAGGGAAGAGATGCAGACAAAAGCCCAGCCCAGAGGGAGGAAAGTGGATCCTGCTCTGGGGCTGGGGCCAGAGCGTGGTGTTCATACCCATCCTCAAAGGCTGGGCAGAGGCCACTGGCATATTAATACAGCAGATTTTAAAAGTATTTTCAGTTCACCAGAGCCAAAGCCCATCCTCGTGGTCCAGTGAGAGAGACTGAGGGCTCCCCAGTTTGGCAGAGGGGCTCAGGGCAGGGTAGGTGGTCCCTACCCCTGACCCCATCCCTCCCCAGCACACTGGGCACAAACCCCCCTCAGATCCCACACTGGAATTTTGCACAGGCTGGAGCAATTCCACCACAAAGGCAAGCTCTGGGTCAGCCCCAGCCTCCCCTCACCACCCAGTCCCTCACCCTCCAAAAAAAGCAAAGCCCCACCAGGCCCTGTGTGGGAAAAGGTTAATTGGAAAAGCCCCTTTCCCCCTCACCTCGGTTTTTCCTTTCACACTGCATACTGGTCAATAATCCATTTACTTTGGCAGAGCTCTGCTCTGGGCACAAAACTGGCTGGGGGGCTGGATTTCATGGCCCCCCCAGCCCCAGCAGGAGGGAAGGTATTAATGTACTCTTTTGTTCCAGGATGAACCATGGGTTTAGCTTTAACCCTCCAAACCTCCAAGACAGCTTGAAGGGAGTTTAGATGGAAGAGGCTTTACCTGCAGGAGCCAGCAGGAAGGCAGTGGTGAGGGATAGGGCAAGGGGAAAAAAAATCACTTTCTGTTCAGGGAACCCCATTGCTGCCCCACAAGGATGCAGGATTGAGCCCTTAGGCTCAAGGCACCCTGCAGGGATGGCTTTGGGCTATGAACACTGGGGGGGTCCCTGGCAGGAACCCCCCCCCATGCTGCAGCTGAGCCCCTTGACACTCCACAAGGGCACAGGCCCAGCCAGGAAAACTGATGGGGAGGTGGGCAGCACTGGCCTGGAAACCATGGCAGCGTCTCCGCTGCTGTGGGAAACACGGGGCTGGATCCAGGGCAGGGTGTTTGCAGGGGACCAGCTGTCAAGTGTGGGAGAAAACAGGAATCCAGATGGTCATCTTAATATTTCATTTGGCTAACTGGTCTCCCCATCTCCTCTCTGGCACCACAGTCATTTGCTCTTAAATTAGCCGGGAGTATCGTCAGGGAAGAGAGGCCGATCCAAGCAGTGGCGCAGCAAAACCTTCCGGAAAAACAAACCCAGAGCGGAGCCAGGCACGGAAACCACTACAAGAGGAGCTGCTGCAAGCCTTGGGTCTGTTCTCTCCAAGGATGGGGAGCAGGACCTGGCTCTGGCTACTGGTGGACGACGAGCCTAGTGCCAGCTTGGGGACATCACTGTGCAGCCCAGAGAGGACCCGCTGCAAAGCCCCTGAGGGTGTGAGATCTGGCACCTCAGAGGTGTGATCCTGCCCAGACGGCAGCCTCGGGCTCCTGGCAGAACCCCGTGGGATGCGAGCCGAGCCGGCAGCTCCGAGGAGAAGAGCTGGGAACCACAGCATCTCTGTCCCCGCAGCCCTTGGTGGCAGTTCCTGGAGCGGCAGAGCCCCTGCGTGCCTGGCACAGAGCGAGCACAGCTAGTGCCTCCCCGGGGCGAGCCCCGCCGGGCTGGCCCCACTCTGTGCAGCTGGACACACGGCAGGGGACATCCCCGGGCCGGCCAGCAGCTGGGGACACTCCTGCGAGGGGACAAAAGGAGCCAGGCTCCACTGCCCAGACAGCGGCACGGCCGGAGCGCAGCCCGGCGTGGGGACCCGGATCTGCTGGTACCGAGGTGCAAACCACAGCAAAGCCAAGCTGGCAGAGCCGTTTTGCTGTGTGCCAAGAGCTCCTGGCCTGTTTCACTCTCACCGGAGCTGTCACATGGAGAGGTGCACACATTTAGGAACTTTTTAATGGATCTGCAAACACCTCGAGCCGCAGTGCTCAGCCTCACCAGGATGTCTGCGCAATCCAAAGTGCTGGCGAGGTACAGCCAGGCATCATTCTTGGCACCAGGCTGGCTCTCTTTCCCCAAAACCCGAATTTGTTGCCTTATTACACCTCCAACTGCAAGATATTTAAGCAGCACAGCTCACTCAGGCACCTTGAGGCAGGAGTGTGTGTGCAAGCCAGCCCTCAGCCCTTCAGGTGCCGACCATATCCGATGCAGGGACAGAGAAAACCACGGTGGTTCCTCTCAGCCACAAAGGCTGAAGCCCTGCAAACACTGCCTGTGGGAACAAGAGTTGTTCTTCTCAATTGGAGGCCAAAGCCATGCCTTTCCCATTTTCCTACCCAGATTAATGGAAACCAGACAGTGGAAAAATTCATGCTCAGCTGCTGGGCTGCAGGGGCAGAAGGGACCCCCACACTGCACAAGCAGCAGGACCCCCATCCCCAGTGCTGCTGTGGCTCACAGCCTCCACCGGCACGGGAAGCATCCGAAACGGCTCATTCCAAAGGATCTCTCTCCTCCCTAGTACAGGCTGAGCCCCCAACAGCCAGTCTCCTGCAGACTGACCCCTCTCTACAGACACAGCACCTCCACGGAACTTTGGCTGGTTCCCCACACTAGCTGGGCAGACACCAGCAGAGGGAAAGTGGAGCAAAAAGAGAGGAGAGCCAGCAAAAGCATCCTTTCTTTATAAAAGCAGCACAAACAGGATATTACTAACAAATAGTGAGACAGTCAGCAAAATAAAGCTGGTCTAAATTAAAGCATGCACGGCTGTGAGGAAGCCACACGGACCTTTCATTGTGTGACAGCCTGGCAGAGAGGCTCAAGGGGTACCTGCAGCCCCCTCGCCTCATTTCATAGGTTTCTCTGCTGCTCAGCGCCTGGCAAATGTGGGGGCACCGACTTTCCTGGAACAGGAGGACAGGACAGGCACTGGATGAGCAAAGTCAAGGCTGCTTGGCTGTGGGACGTGGGGGACACCATCCCCAGCGCTGTGCTGGTCCATGGCATTGACCAGGCTCCGTGCACTGTGTCCCTGGGGAGCACCAGGCTCCCCTCGGTGACAAGGCAGGGTCCAGCCTTGGGGGCTGTCTCCCTCCCTGGGCTTCACCTTCTCAGGGGTCCCAGGTGAAGAGCTAACACAGAGACAAGGCCACCAGCAGGACACACACCCCCGGGCTCTGCACAGCAGGGATGGAGCTGGTCACAGTTTCCAGATGATGCCCCCCACCACTGCCCCCTCTCCATAGCCCAGCTAGAGCTTTGCAGACCCTCACCCTGCTCTCCCTGAGGCTCAGCCAGCTCCCAGGCTCCAAGCACCACTGAGCCAAAGTTTCCCAAACCTGCCCAGAGAGGGGGCTCAGCCAGCCAGCATCCCCCAGCCTCAGGCATGGGGAGGGTGCCCCGGGTCCACCAGCCACGAACTGCTGGTGGCGGGGGGGACACACTAAGGACTCTCTTTATGGTGAGAAGGGGGCTGGAGGTGGAAAAGGACGCAGAGTCTCCCAGAGCCCCCCTCCCGTGCCCAGCAGCCCTTACCTGGGCAGCGGCTTGCGGGCGGTGATACTGGCCACGATGATGCTCTCGGGTCGCGGCGTGGCCACGGCTTTGAAGGTGCCTCTCCAGAACTTCTCGAAGAGCTGCTTCTCGCCCTGCTGCACGCCGGCCATGGCCCCCCCACACCCGACCCGCGGCCGGCCCCGCCGCTGTCCGCGGTGCTGAGCGCTACATCCCCCGCGCCGCTCGGCACGGCCCGCAGCCCGGCCCGCTGCGGGGAGTGCGGCCCCGGCCGCCCCCGCCTCCCGTTTTGTGCCGGCGGGGCGGGCAGAGGGGCCGGGTCCGCCGCCGTCCCCTCCCCGGCACCGCCCCGCCGCAGCTGCGCCCGGAGCGGCGGGGCCGAGCGCGGCCAGGGGGCGGCTCCGGGGACCCCCCACCCGCCCGGGCCTCGCACGCTGCCCCGCACGCCGCTCACCCGCACCGGGCGGCTCCTGGGGGGCTGCCACCCCCTCGCAGCCCCCAGGACGGCCCGTGCGCCATGCCCATCATTTCCTGCCCCGGCCGAGAGGCCGCTCCCAGCTCGCCGCTGGAGCGGGGGCACCGCTGCGCTTTGCCCTTTGCGGGGCACAGAGCGAGTCCCCGTCCCCCCACAGACAGAGGCTGCCGGGAGCCTTCCTGTTTGCCCAGTCCCAAGCAGACACAAGTAAAGAAAGGGAGAGCCTGGAGCCGCAGCTGAGGGAGGAAGCAGCAGGAGGCTGTAGAGACCACTCTGTAACTCGTCCATACCGAGATCCGTACGGGACAGAGAATTTGAAATACAACCCCGTTTTTAACCCGCCCCCCTCCACCTCCCTTCCCATTTAACTGGGAAGGGGCAGAGGTGGAGCATGCAGATCCTTGGTTCCAGTGCAGTGGCAGGCTGGGAATCCCACAGTGGGGTCCCAACCAGGACATAAAACAATTCCTCACCTTCCAGGGCAGGATTTGACCCGCCAGGACCGGACGCGTGGGAAGGGAAGAAGAGCTGGGGCGGTGCAAGTGGAGCGCTGCAATTTCCCTCAGCCTCTCCGCTGAGTACAATAAAAACGTCTTAAGGAGAAAACGCTTCTTCTACCACACGCTTTGAAGTGCAAGTAAAAGCTGGTGACCTTGGATGAATGAGACTCTCTCTATTGTGCCTCAGAAACCCGCATGATACGTTTATGTAAGCGGCGGGGGGATAATGGAGCCAGGAACAATAGGCGCTGGGAGCCGGAGAAGAAGGAAAATCATGGGGAAACTTAATCGCTTCTTTGCGACAAACACAACACTAGCAGAAGGCTCGTTCTGGCAACTCCTCCTTGCCTGCCCCGCTTTGCTCGCTGCCCTCTCTGTGCCGCCGGGGTCGGGAGCGGTGTCCCCGCTCCCAGCGACACACGCGGGCTCCGCTTTGTGCCGCGGGCGGCTGGAGATGGATGCCGGGGAAGCGGCAGCAGGGAGAGCGGGCACGGAGCCAACAGGGCTTATAGAAGCACTGTCAGCTCTGCCAAACAATGCCTAAAAACCCGACAGGGAAGGACAGCGTTCGTGCACAACGCAGAGATGCTCGCTGGGAGGCTGCTCCCCCCGGGAGAGCGCCCAAGGGCGATGCCTGGGAAAGAGCGGCCCGGAGCTGCGGCTCTGCTCCAGCCCAGGGCACGCTGCACTTGCCGTGGGCAGGAGGTGTCAGAGCGGGCAGCCTCCAGGGACAGTCGCAGTCGGGAAAGGGCAGAAGGAGCAGGAGAAAGGGCTCGAGAGGTGTGAAAGCACCGGCTAGGGAGGGCACACAGCAGCCCCAGGACAGTCGCCGCTGGCCCAGCGCTCTTGTCCTGCAGATGGGCAGGGGCAGGGACTCCCACCCAAACAAATCCAAGCTGTCTTCCTCTGTCCCTTGCAGTCATTTGCATAGAACACGGGCTGTTCATTAGGAACCCGTTTCTCCTTCAGAGCACATTAATCTCAGTGAGTAGAGATCAGGTGTAAGTACACACACACCCCAGTCTTGCTCTGATTTGTTGGTGAATGACCCAAACGTGGGGTGAGGGTCAGGCAGGAGCCCCACCGGCACTGTCAGCCCCGACCCTCCGCTGGTGCCTCATTAACCACACACCCTGCAAGGCATCACCATCCCCCGGGCTTTGCAGGATAAGCCCGGCCACCGCCAGATTCAACCAGCGGCACCCCAGGGCATTCACCCCCTTCACCAGCGATCCCAGAATGGCTCTATTCGCCCTAACATTAAGTCCCAAATAAAAGGAATAATAAATGTTTGCACTATTAAATTAGCAGCACGGGTGGCGTGTGGGCAGGAGGAAGGCTGGGATCATTACAAGAGCCCTCTCTCCTGGCGTACCTTGTGGAGACATCAGTGAGCCAATTAAGCAATTGGCTCGGTTAACGGAGGCTCCCAGGAATAGACTTCCCTGCTATAGAATAACAGCGCAGTAATAAATTGTCTCATAAATAAACAGCCTGAGAAAGCATTACAAGATACCCAGGAAAAGCACTATATCATAAGCAGAAAGGATGCTGTGTGCTTCTGGAGTGTCTATTAACCCCTGGCATTGGCTACACCTCTCTGAAGTGCTGCTGGTGTCTCTAGGGGGGCTGTGGGACTGGTCCCATGGAGGGGACATGGCCACAGCATCCCTGGAGCCCCCACAGGTGAGGCCTGCCCTGTGGGACCAGTGTTTGCCAGCAGCACAGAGATCTCAGTTACTCACCCATGGGAGTGCCATAAATGCCAGCCCGGGTTATTTACAGCTCCAGCAGTAACGCGTGGCTCTGCCAGGTTCAAATGTTTGCAATAAACTGTAGCAGAGTGAGTGAGCCCTGGGATGGGAACAGGAAAACTGGGAATTAAAGGATAATTGCACTTTTCCTCTTAATCAGAACCTATTAATAAAAGAAAATATAATAAAATAAAAGATAAATAATACAAAATATAAAACCTGTCTTTGTTAAAGAGCTCTTCTTTCATTATTTGGGGTTTTTTTGAGTGACACAAAGGGTTTCCCCCCTGTGCATGGGGGGGTTGCAGACCAGGCTCTCCCTGAGGCTGCTGGCCCCCAGCCCTGCTTGCCACACCTGGCTCTGCAGCCCTACAACCCCCTGTACCCCACAATTAAGCACCCAGAACCTTCCTGACCTCCAAAACCTCCCTTCAGCATCCCAAACCCCAGGGAAATGTGAGGGACCCACCTGGCTCAGGGACAGAGGAGCTCCAGCCATGCCTTCTCCTGCTTTTCCCTTTCCCACATCTAAAGGGCTCCATGCCCTCGTGCCCTCCCACACACAGGCTTTGATTCTGAGGGTATGGAGAGAAGAGAGGGGTCCCTGCTCTGGTGAGCACCCACTGTGGGCATTGGGCTGCTGTTGAGGAGGACAAGCCCAGGGCCAAGGGAAGCAGGGATCAGCAGGAGGAAGCTGTGTGTGTGCAGGAGGTACCCCAAGGGAGGGAAAGGAGAAAATGTGTTTAGCGAGGATTAAGTTTTAATCTTTTCCCCCTAGTAGAGAGAAGAAAGCTGGGCTTGTCCCGGAGCTGCACAAGTATTTTTCTATAAATGTTGAGCATTGGGGGTGTTTTTCTTATTTGGCTTGTACCTGGTGGGAAGAGCCAGAGCCTGGTTTTGCTCAATCCACCCCATTCTCTCCTCCACGTGCCATTGGCATGGTACCACTCCACCCATTCCTCAGCCAAGCAGGTTTGCTTTGAGGGCAGAAAGTCAGTAATTATCTCTGGAAGCATTCATTATCATCAAGAGTCAATAAACCAAGGCTGTGAGTGCCCTCTGCTCGTGGCACTCCAGAAGCACCTACCAATTATTCCCTCTGCTCAGCCAGCCCTGCCTGGCAGGAGGGGGCTCCTGCAAGATTGCTTTGGCCAGGGAGGAGGAGGAAAAAGAAAATGATGATGATGAGGGGATTCCCTCTTCTTTGGAAGCTGTGGGAGATGTGGATGGACACTGAGTTGGTTTGGCCATGGACCTGTCCAGAGGATGCTCAGTGGGCTGGATCCAAGCTGGTTTCCCAAGGAGTGAGTGGGGAGTGGCCTGCAGGTGAAGCAGCAACAGCCATGGGACAATCTGTGCTGTGTGCCAAGCTGGGAAAAACCCTCGGATGGTATCAGGACACTGCTGCTGCAGCTTCTTTAGCCTGGTAAATGCATTTTGCAGCATCAAACTGTTGCAAGAGGGACTTCACCACCTTTCTAGGGGCAAATCCCTGTTTTCTGGCCTTTTTCTCTGCAAGGCTCCTGACTGACCCCTCAGCCCTGGCAGAGCCCAGCACCCGCTCTTCCTGTCCCCATATCCAGGTGCATCCAAGGTCAAGGCACTCACCAAAGATTTTTGGTTGTTGGGGGTTTTTTTGTCCTTCCTTTCTTCACCCACAGAAAAGTCATTTCCACCCACAGGAAACCCAGGAGTGCCCGTGGCCCTGGGGCAGCTGTAAGACTGTGCTGGCCCCCTGGTCACAGGACACTGTGTCCCCTCCCTCCATCACCCTGCCCAAGTTTCTCCAGGCAGTAAATAAGGACAGTGGGAGGTGAGGCTGCAGCCTTCCCCAAGGCTGTGGGCACATCCATTGTCCACAAGGGCCACCCCTCAGTGCCCAGCTCGGGAGCTTCAGGATGCTGGACCTGGTGTGAGTGGCTGCTGGTGGGGGGAGGAGCTGTGCTCCCTTCCTTCGGGTCCATGAAGGATGGGAATGCCCGAGTCCCCTCCAGCAGCCCTGGCCCCACTGTGCCTGTGCAGGAAAGAGGGAAGCCCGTGGGGTTGGAGTGTGAAAAACCATGATGGGAGTGGGTCCAGCACAGGGTGGGACACCCCCAGACAGCCCCTGGATCTCTGGATACCTCTCCGTCATCTCCAAATGGACATCAGCGACCTGCCAAGCCTGTGTCCCCCTCCCCAGGTGCAGCTGTGTCCCACCCTGCTCTGGCCTCCGTGGAAGCAGCCGCCTTTTCTGTGGGCAGGAGGGGGCTCTACAGCTCACCTGCCCCTCATCTGCTCCAACAAAAGCCTTTTTCCCTCCCTGCTAACCCACCGTAGCCGCCCGGCCCGGATATTGAGGCAGCACAAAAAAGAGAGTGCAGGGACAGACCCTGAGCGTTCCCAGGCAAAGCCATTCGCAGCCGCCGAGAAGAGCGGAGCAGGAGCAGAGGGAGGCAGGGAAGCCAGGCCACGTCCTTTTTTTCCCTTTGGCTCTAAAAAAGCTCCAGACTGGGAAGGGGGGGGGTGGAGGGCTGGAGCTGAAAATACGATTTTTCCCCTCTGAGTGGCAGAGGGGACCTTGCGGCAAAGCTGCGCCGCCGCCGCTCTCCCAGCGCCGAAAGGTCAGACACGGCTGGCAGGGGGGACGGAGGGGACAGAGCCCGCAGCCACGTGTGCCCGGGCAGAGGAGACAGGGCCCGGCTTTCCAGAGCCGGAGCAGAGCTCCTCGCTGGGCTGCGGGGGCACAGCACCGCAGGCAGAGGGTCCCGAGGATGCGCCCAGGGCTGCGCTCCGCTCGCCGGCAATCGGCAGCCTCCGACCACACGGACAGCACCGCTGCCTGCTGCAGTAACCACGGGCAGCTCGGCCGGATCCCGGCCTCCAGCTCGGGTCCGGCTGGAGGGGCTTTGGGGATGCTCAGCACAAGTCTGGGAAGGCACCGGTTTTTGCCTCCAGCTTGGGGAAGGCGGCAGGGGTCAGACTCGGAATGCGCCTCCTCCTCCAAGATGAGATGTTTCCATTCTTGGCTCACTCCAGTGCCCAGTGACAGCCCAGCTCCTGTTCCCTTTCCTCCAGCAATGAACCCGTGAGCCAAGTCAGACACAGGTGGAGGAAGGGGAATTCAGAAGGTCTGAATTCCCCAAACTGCTCAAACTCACCCTTCACCCTTCCTTGGCCACCTCTGTGCAAAAGTCCGACTCCCTGGGGAAGCTGAGATCTGGATAAGGGGGAAAGGGAGAGGGACAAAGGGCAATCCCAACCCTTTCACTTTGGATTCAGATCTTAAAATTCATTTCACAACACGAGCCCCCAGGAAGATGCTGCCCAAGACCAAATGTATTTAACCACATCTGCCTGGGGAACGCTGATGGGACAAGTGGTTTGACCCCATGCAATCACCTCCCACTGAGTTTTTTTCCCCTGGATTTTCCCCTCTCTGGATTATCGTGCTGGGGCAGTGGGAGCGGTGGACAGAGGAGCCTCCTGAGCCCCTGCCATGCAGGGCTGCCCACACCACAGGGGGATGGAGCAGGAAGGAGCAAAGTGCTGCATTTTGTCTTTTATAGGCTATTACTGATAATGGGGAAGTACAAAAATGCTTTAAAATAAAGCACTCGAGGGCGTCAGCCTAAGCGTTAAATAGGCTTCTGCTAAAATGCTGCTTCCAACTGGAAAAGCTTCCTGATTTGGATGGGAGGCATTACCAGCTCGGGAGAAAGCTGGAGCTTTGATAAAGCCGGGGGGACAGGCAGCACCATCCCGGGAAAGGGGCTCTGGGGCTCCTCCTGCGGTGGGGGATTGCTCCCGCCTTGGATTCAGGTGCTCCTCACTCAGCTCACTCCCACCCATGCAGAGGTGCCTCAGGACAGCACCCACTCCCCTAAATTTTAGGCTTCCCACCAGTGTGGGGAGTAACACTGCCCCTGAAAACACACAGAGCATTTTGCAGTGTTATTGGGCAGCACAACTGCTAACGTGTAAACTTTTTACTGCTCTGGAGGGTAAACAGAGAGTTTGGGGAGCAGACACTTCCCATTAAGATGCACTAATGAAACGTGAAAATGTTTTAGTGTGCTGTAATTTCATATATTTTTGAGAGCAGCTGCAGTGCTGTTCCATTTGTGGCTAATTTAAGCACAATTAAACCAGGCTAAATTACAGCCAAGTATGCTGCAGGAACTGATGTGACAAGGGACGTGTCCAGGGGCCCCAAATCTCGCTGACCTTGCTGTCACCGTTCGGGCTGGCTTGCAAGCTGGGTCAAGAACTGACAGCTCCTGGAGCTCGCCTGAAGGTCACAGCAGGTCCCTGAGGACAGTGGGATCCTCCAGCCAGGGTGGGGCAAGGGCCCCACGTCTTGCACAGGCTCCAGAGCTGTTGGGGGTACCTGGATCTTGAAAAGGTCCTCTTCCCTGTTGTTGGGAGCTTGGATGAGCCCAGGGCCGTGGCAACCCTTCCTGCTTGGCCAGAGGCCCCCGCTCCCCCTCGCAGCAGCCCTGATGTTCTTCCTGGGACATCTCCTCAGCCCCCAATTACCTGGCAAATGCTAAGGCTGCATCCCACACCTCACCCCAGCTGCCTCCTGGGGAGGCTGATTCATCTCAGGAAAAAACAAACAGAAAAAAAAAAAAAAAGCCTAATTTTTCTGGAGAATTAAGGAGCTGGTGGGGTTTTGTTCTTCCTTGTGGATAAAGGGAGGAGTAGAACACCCAGGGTCTGTGTCGTGCCTGCTGGCATCACCACCTCAGCATCCTGAGCTGGGTTGGTGGCTGCACTGCTGGGTCCTGGCTCCCCTCTGCAGGGATGTGGAGCCCCACAGCCTTGGGTCCTGCATGGTTCAGGGTGCAGAGCCGGTTCTCAGCACTTTGGGGGTGGTTTTTACTGCTCTGCTCAGCTGAGGGTGGCCCTGCCCCAGTGAGGATTGCTGCGAGGGTTTTAGAAGCACCAGCAGCCAGCTCAGCGCTCCAGCAGCCCCCGGCACAGGAACTGCCGCCTCTCCCAAGGGCTTTTCCAGTTGATTTAGGCAATTGCTGTAAATCCCCTGTGGCCACTGGTTTCCAGCTGAGCCAGGGTAGACCCAATTCAGCTCAGGGACAGCAGGGCTGACAACCTCACACAGCCTTCAGGGATGCTCCTGGTGCCCAGGGGCTCCATGTCCCTGCAGATCTGTCCCCCACCTCTGTCCCAGGCAGATGGGCACTGGGCTTGGCACACGAGCAGCAGAGCAGCACGGCAGAGTCCAGCACGGCCAGGATTGTCCTACCCAGCCTTGCTTCCCTTTTCATCTCCCTCTAAGCCCCTCCTCAGAACCTGGGGCAGAAGCAACACCACCCACTGCCCCTCAGACAGCCGGAGCTGATGGGAAAGGTGACTCCGTGCCCCCCCCACCTGCCTTAACACCCACCCGGCTCCTCCCCGGGACCCCTTGGCTGATACCAGAGCCCACTCACAGCCCCCCCGCTCCTGCTGCCTCTTACAAGCCCCGTTAACCAGGCCACGCCTCATCAACTCCAATTAGCGGGCAGGTCGCTTCCCTGAGCCATCAGCCAGCGCCCGCGGCCGGGGAGCGGTGCCTCGGCATCCCCCGACAGGCTCGGATCCCACGGATCGCACGGATCCCACCTCTGGGGGAGGCTGCAGCCAGAGCCAAACCTCCCCAGTGCGGCCGCCAGCTCCGCTCTAATTAATCCAATTACAACACTGCGTTGGCGGCGCAACCGGTGGATTAATTGCCGTTCGTTCCAGGTAGATGGAGGTGGAAACGCTCAAACAGGCTTCTTATCTGCTGTGAGCTGTGCAAAGCCCAGCCTCGGAGCAGCTGGGGAGGAAGGAGTCCTGCCACCAGCATCATCCCCGGTGGGACAGCGAGGAGCTGGGTGCCTGCAGAGCCCTCGCACCACTCCCAGAAATAAATCCTTGCCTGAGACTAAAAAAACAAAGATTAGGGGGACGACGCTGGGAGTAGGAGTACAAAGTAAAGGGCTGCTTGCTCTCAGACATATATATATGTAATATAATAAAAAGAGGATTATTGGAAACAACTGATTGTTCAGACTGTCAAAAGAGATGAAAGTGTCAGGAGTAAACAGATGCCGGTCACGATTCAGCGCTCATTAAGGCAGGAGAAGGATTCATTTCATATGCATGATTAACTCCTGGCCACTGATGATTTACACAGCAGATGATCAAAGGAGAATTAATTATTGCACAAATCGGGCTGCTGCCAGCCCGGCCCCGGTCCCCGACGGCGCTGCCGATGGCACAGCCCGTGGTCCCGAACCCCATCGCCCTGGCCACCGCTGGCCAGGCCACGCCTGGCCCGGCCGGGAGCTGTTTGCCCGCACAGCTCTCAGCCCATCCACCCCATGTGGCCCCCGAGGATCCTGGGCTGCACCCACCAGGCACCGTCAGCATCACTGCGAGCGTCGGAGGGGTTCCAGCTCACCAGCACCCGGCCCAACCATCCCCTCCCTCCCCGGAGCAGTAATTAACCCAGGGAAGGTGTCTCTCCATCTGACACCTTTTCTTTCCTTTGTGATTGACTCTCTCTCCGTTACAAATCTGCGCTGTAATTAAAGGAAGGAACTCCACTCCCCTCACCTGATTTATTTTTTAATACCGACCCCTTTTGATCTCGTTTCTCTCTTAATTAAATTACGAGCCGTGAATCAACACCGCTACCAAAGCTGCTCTGCCTCACTCACTTCCCTCCTCCAAGAATCGCCAAGAGTGACAGGAAAACAGCAGCTCTGCTCCTGCTGGGATTTCCTGAGGAGCACCGGGGCTGCATCCTACTGGGTTCATGGAGAGGAAACATGAACCCCCAGCGGCAGGTGTGGAGCAGGGAGCGAGGCTGCGGGATGATTTTGCAGCCACGTTTGTCCCTGGCAGGTGATGGAGGACATGGGGCAGCTGGAGAGGCATCATTCTTCTGCTTGTGCCGGCTCTCAGGGATGGGAAACCCTGCTGGAAACAGCACCTGAGCCCTGCTGGGATGGTCCACCTTTGGGATCGATGGGTCGTGAGTCCACAAAGTCCTGCAGCCTCCCTGGCTCCGAGATCTCAGCCCACTCTCGAGCACCTTGGCACTTGCGGTGCCTGTCCCCGCACCCCTCCTGCACCAGGCCTGCCTCTCCTGCACCTCCCTCCCAGCTCCGAGGCCACCACGAAGGGACAATGGGATGTCCCGAGAGCTCTCCTGCCGCGGGCACCCGGTGCAGAAGGCCCGGGGAGCGCTCCGTGTGTCCGCGGGAGCGGGCGGGCACCGCGATGTCCCCGCGCAGCCCGGGCGGTGACAGCGCTGCTGGTGACAGGGAATGGTGCTCTGCATCTCAACGCCCCGCGCTGTTGGATCACGGCTGCAGCAACACCGGGACAGGGGGAATAAACCGGGGAGGGCTCCCAGGAGCCTCATCCCACTGGAAGCATCTCCTGCGGACACCGCAGAGCGAGGGCAGGGGAGGCGGCAGAGCCACCTCTGCCTCAGCCCCTCACCGAGTGCAAATGAGCCTGATGCCAATTTAATGAACTGCTGATGACTATCGCCTTTATTTTTAAATCTGAATTCCCGCAGGAGTCACCTTCAGCGGGGAAGCAGCCCCTCCCCAGCCACGGCAGCGTGGATTGATTGCCTGTATCTGATTAGCAATTACACCCGGCGCACTTCGGTGGTAAATACCATCACCCTGGGCTGAGGTGACGGCACATGGTGGTGTCCCCGGGGAGATGGGGGCCCGGGATCCTGCAGGGATGGCACTCTCGGGGGCCACAGGTCCCCCAGCTTCCCAAAGATTGTGGAGGCTCTGTGTGGCGGGCTGAGCTCACCGCCTTTCCCTCCCCCGGGATAACTCTCTCCTGCTGCCGCCGAGCTGGTACTTACAGGCATTTATGAATTGTGTCTTTAATACGGCGCCGGAATATTTGCCCCATAAATTCTTAAGATCAGATTTATGGATGAGCTATTACTGACATCACAGACTATTAATAAATCGGTTAAACTTACAGAGAAGATTGTATTCCCCCATTTTACGATGGCACAATAAGCATCTAAAAGGGGCCATAAGGCTGCACAGCAGCTGTGGGTGGTGATGCCTGGCCACTGTGGCAGAGGGGCCATGTGCTGTGTCCCCAGGGCCACCTACCCTGCCCTGGGAGCCACCAGCCATCCCTCCCTGCGGGGCTGTGGGATGCCTGGGGCTGATTGAGCAGCTCCTCAAAGCCAGGGCTGCCAGCACATCCCATTTCCCCGGAGGCAGAGGTGCCGCAGGGGAAGCAGAGTCGGTGCCGAGCACTCAGGAGGGTGCAGAGGACGCTGCTCCGACCGCGCTGCCTCCTCTGCTCAGGAGAGGAGCTATTTGCAGAGCCGAGTGCGCAGCTATTTCTGGGAGAGGCTTCATTGAGAAAAGCCATCTGGAGAGAGGCGGCTCCGGGAGCAGCTGGCCCCGCAGCTCCGGGATCCGGTGGGTTCCTAGGGCTTGATGCACAGGGAAAATGCAGAGCCTCTCCTCATTCCCAGCCACATCAGCTGGCTGGATACTGGGGTGCTTTGCCCCTAGCTCAGAGCCAGTGAAACCTGGTGGTTTTATCATCATTTCCCCCCTTGGCAGGGCTGTTCCCAGCCGGGGGAGATGCTCAACCTTCCTACGTAATGCCTGGGATTTAGGCAGACAAGACCTGGAGAGACCCTAAGACCAGATCCTGGTGCCATCATTGGTGATAGGAAATGTGGGATGGAGGGCTTGAGCCCACACCAGCTCCTGGAACAGAGGTACCATGTGAGACCCTCCTCCTGAAGAGAAAGGGGCTGAGGAGAGCGGTGGCAGGAGGAGGATCCCACTGCTGGGAAGCCCAGCCAAGGCCTAGGGCTGGGAGCCAGTGGCTGGCAGTGACCCCACTGCAGTGGACCCACATCCCCCCGTTGCCCCAAGCATGAGGAGCCCCCCACGAGAGTCAGGACATCGCCCCAGGAGCACAGGGGGAGACAAACAAACAAAAATGCAATATTTTCTTCCACCGCCAAGTTTCCATCAGTGCTGGCTGGCTGGGTTTGATTAAACCTCTCCTTTATTACATTTTGCAATATAGTTTTGCTCCCAGATTAAACTCCCGTAAAACACACACGGAGCGTCCCAGCACAGCCAGTCCCCAGAGCCAGCACAAGCCGAGGCAGGGGGGGCTGGGGGGACACTGGTACCTTGGGCTACCTCAGGGGTCCCTCCCAGGGTCCCCCAGGCTGCTGGCCCTCCACCAGCTTTTCTCCAGCTGGGAGTGCAGCCCTGTGTGGGTGGATTCCCTGGGGACTGCAGGCACGGGGGATCCATGCAGCTGAGAAAGGGCCAGTGCAGCACTGCAGATGCTCCTCCAGCACTGGGCTCACCAGGACACATCACCTGGTGAAGGGACACCCAGGGGCCACGGCCACCCAGCCCTGATCTGCCCCTGGCACTGAGCTGGAGCAGGTGCTCCTGGGGCAGCAGAGCTCCATGGGGGGTGAGGGTGATGCAGTCCATCCCTGATCCGGCCCTGGCAGCTGCTGAGGAAGGACTCCCGCAGTCCAGAACCATCTCCACGGGGCTGGTTCAGCGAGCAGGCATGACGGGGGCTGCCCCAGTGGGCTCTCAGCTCTGCCTGCTGCCCTTGGAGGAGCTGGCTGTTCAAACTGCACTCGAGCACTGCAGCTGCTGGGCTGTGCAGCCTCTCCGTGACACCAGCCCTGCGCCCAGGCACTTGAAAAGCCTCTGTGTAAAAGAAATTAATAACAAAGTGAATTGCACTCGAATGCAGCCTCTGCAGAGATAAAGCAGTGGCAGGGGAGCGGTGGAGTGTGAGGGAGGAGTTTAACCTCCCCTCCCCACAGCCCCAGGCAGTGATGGATGATGACATTATCACAAAACCAGGTCAGATTAAGACCACAACAAGCTGAGATCCACCAGACTTCCTGCTGGGGTCCTCACCCCAGCGGGGCTGGGTGTCACAGGCTGACAGCAGATGTCAAATGATTGATTCCTAAGCAGGCTGGCTTTCCTTCCCAGCCCCACGATTGGAAGCTGGGGGGGGCTGGAGCTGCCTCCTGACACTGGTGGGGCTCTGGCTGGGTCTCACCCAGCAGCCAGCGATCCATGCTCACTCCTGAGCCAGCTGCCTCCAGGCTGGGGGGGGTTTTGTTTGCTTTGTGATAGACAGAGTTTGGGAAAACTGCATCCTAAAAGCTCTATGGCCTCGTCTGGAGGCTGTGAGGTTTTCACCCCCAGCCTTTGCCAGATCAATGCAGCAGCAGATCAACCCACCATGGAGCTGCCCTCGATCCTGACAAGCATGGAGAAAGGAAAAATGTATTTTAAGAAGATGCAGGTTTGCAAGGGCACAACTCACTGTGTGCCCCATGGGCAGGAATGAGAGGCTGGAACAGAGAAGGAGTATCTACCGAAAGCTACAACTCCAAGGGGGACACAGTTTTTTTTCCCCAGTTTTCAGCTGGAGTTTTCAGGCAGCAGCCTCGATAAAATCTCCCTGGCTGGGGAAGCAGCAGCCCCCGGGACCACGGTGCCACAGCTCCAACATCAGCAGTGATTAATGAGACGTCTGAGCTGTCCTTCAGCACCCAGAGATAGCAGGGAAAATGCCTGTGGGAGGAGAAATGGGCTGGTAACTCCAAACCTCACCCAGAGGCTCCGGTTGGTGTCTGACTGTTGGGACAGGGAGTGAGTGTCCCATCCCCAGGCAGTGTCACCCTGGCTGGCACCCCTCCCCAGGCACCATTGTGCTCCTGATTCCCAAGGGGATTTGTCCTGCAGGGCCCCTGCAGGTGCTGGCAGGAGGGGGAGGCAGGAGCGGTTCCAGCCTGTCAGGACAGAGCAACTTAATGTCATTCAGAGCTGGGATCTCACCTCCAAATCCCTCCTTCTCTGACAAGAGCAAAAACCATCCACTCAAATCTTCAAACAGCAGTTCAAAGCCTTTACATCACTCTCAAGATTAATTAGCAGCTAAATAATAATCCAGGATAAGTCTTATCAAGGCATAAGGACCACAATGCGGTCAACCAGTGATGTGTGGGATCCAAGGCAGGAGAAAGTTCCATGTTCCTGGTTACATCCAACATCTCCCAGGAAAATACAGCCTCTTCCCCTTACAAACAGCTGTGTCAAGAGTCAATCCTCACCAGAGGAGCATTTCAAAGCAAACTCACCTGGGGCAGAGGGGCTGTTTGCTTCACCTGTGTTAACCTCGGGCAGGCCAGCAGCAGAGCTCTGGGAACTGTGGCCAACCCAAATATTCACCAGTGGGTTGGAGGACAGATTCTGGGGGGTCAGAGCTGCAGGGTCAGGCAGGTCCTGGGGCAGGAGGCTCAGCAGAGGCATGGCCATGGCCTGAGGATGGACATTAAACAGAGGGACACTGTCAGACCTGGGACACCCTCACATGCAAGCAGTGGCAAGAGGAGAAGGGACTGCCATTCCCTCATCCTGACGTGGGCACTGAGCCCAGGCACCTCTGCCATGGCTCAGAATGATGCCTGTCCTGCTCTGGACTCCCACCTGATGTCACATCTCACTCCAGAGGCCCTCACTGCAGGGAACAGCCCAAACCACAAGTGGAAGCCCAATCCCCAGCAGCCTGGGAGTGCCATACCTTTCCCACCAAACCCCCTCTTCCCAGGCCACTCTGAACTCTAGGAAGAAAAACTATAACTAACTAACTACATAAATAAATACCCCTCTGCAGCAAGCTGGCTGCACCAAAACATTCATTTCACAGAATGCATCATTTATTTTCAATTATCATGATGCTTTTCCCCCTCCCCGCACGTCTCGCCGGTGGAAAGTTCGCAGAGTCAGGAAAGAGCCTTGGAAGGAGCAGCGGGACAGGGAAGGGACAGACAGGATGGGGACAGCACTGGCTCCTGTCCCAAGGGCCAGGAGGAGGCTGGCAGCCCCGGGACACCTCGGGGCTGGGGGTCAGGCGAGGAGAGGTGTCCCGGCTGCCAGCTCACCTCCGGATTAAGGCGGGAGGAGGTGGCAGCAGAGGCGGGGGAGGGCACAAAGAGCGATGAGAGCAGCGCTAGGGACATCTCCTCCCTCCAGTGTCACCTCCCAGCCCCAGCCTTCTCTCCCCGTCTCCCCTAGGGACCTGCTCTCAATACCTGGGTGAGCCAGAGCTCGGGGCTGCAGCCTTTGGCTGACAGGAGACACCCAGCCCTGACCTCTGGAGATGGAGCTGGTGGCTGAAACCCCCCAGACCTCCAGGGCTGCCCCTGAGGCACTCGTGTGACACCCTGTGCCACATCCCCTGCCCACAGGAGATGCTGAGCTGTGACCCTGGCACAGATTTCAGTGTCTTCACCCCACAGTTGCACACCAAGCAGCTTTTTTATTCCCAGGTGTGCCTCAGCCAAAGCCATCTGAAGAGCTCCGACACGTCATGAAGGATTTTCTAATGGGGCTCAGTAGACTCTAAGATTTATATCAAAAAGGCCCAATTTATTGAATTAATGCTGCAAAGCAAAGCCATGGCTGCTTAACAATTGGAGTATCAGTATTTTACAGCAACATAACTAATAAGGCCATTAATACAAAGTGGGCTCGCTCCTGACATTTATATCACTGTAAATCTCACTCTCAGCACCAGAATTATTTATGCCATCCCAGGCACTCCAGAAGCCCTGTCATCCTTTATCAGGCTGAAAGATTTGAGCCAAGAAACAATGAATATAAACACAATAATTAAAAAAAAAGGAGGAGCTCAAGCAGAGCTGGGACAGGTCCCTGGTGCAGAGGTGGGGCTGTCCCTCACTTCCCTGCAGGGATGGGACCCGGGAGGAGCTGGAACTCTTGGGACTGGACCCATCCAGCACACCTGGCTGCAGCTCCCCACATGCACCAGGTGTGCCCTGAGCAAGGAAAACTCAGATGATTTTCACAGAATGGTAGGATGGGTTGTAAAGGACCTTCAGGATCATCCAACCCACCACGGGACTGCTTTTGCTTAATGCCCTGGGTGCACTGGGTGGAGAACAGACACCAATCCCACTGTCACAAATTTTAAGCAGGGGTTGTGGATGCAGCCAGGAAGACTGAAAACTGCACAGGCTGAGGAAGATCTAAACCCTTTCCCACCCCACCTGCCCCCCAAAAAACCCCACAGAAACCACACAGAAAAAACAACAGCCCCCAAACATCCCCAGCACTAACTAAGCACCTGGGGAAACTGCAAATAGGAAGGAGATGAGGGCAGGGGGGTGGGAGAGCTGAGGAGCCCGACAGAGCTCACTGAGTACTAATTATTCCCGGCATTTTCTGCGCAGACAGATAAGGTTTTCATTAATAAACTTGACGGGGGTGGGGGGAGGCAGAGAGAGCAGCAGCCGCCGCTGAGAGCCAGGCAAGAGCTGTGGATGAAGCAGCAGCAGCAGGGAAATGCAATCAGGACAGGGAGCAATTAGGGGCAGCAGCGGGGGCAGTGGGGGGATGTGTGGACAGTAATTAGCTGCCGAGCCTGTTCCTGCTCGGCATTGTTGTGCAAGCTGTCTCCTAATTCACAGCACGCTGGAAATGAAATCGTTAGGGATCTTCCCTAGGCAGGGTCTGGTTAAACCCCAGCCGGTGTGGGGGGAGGGTGAGGGAGAAGCATCCCCCCCTCCCAGCCTCGATGCACCAGCACCTCTGCCCTTGCCACAGCCAAAGTCCTCTCCCTGTGGCACACTGCCAGGGGAATGCCCGGGAAACAGATCACTCTTGACCTGGAAAGGTGAGATAAATCTCACAGGAACTGGGTGTCCAAGAGGATCAGAGCTGAGACAGCAGGAGAGAGGCCAGGATGGGAGGTCAGCCTAGCCCCAGCCTAGCAATTCATGTTTTGAGTTCAGGTTATATCATGCAAGACTGAAAAAGGGGAAAAAAAATTCCCATCCCTAACTTTCTAGGATCTCCTCTCTCATACCTTATCTCCCAGCTCTTCCAGGCAGCAGCAGCAGCAGCAATTTGCTCTGTTTGGCTGTAATTAGCTGCAAAATCACCTCAAAAATTGCCTGGTTGAAGAACATTTAAGGACTTTAAGAAAAAAAAAAAAAAAAAAGGAATGGAGCTGCAAGAAAGCAAGCAAAATCCATCATAGATAATTATTTACTCTTGATTGTCGAAAAATGTGATGGATTGATGACAGGAGTTGGTAAGCAGGATGAGAGCGGGAGTGTTGTTGAAGGCAAGCACTGCAGTGGGATCCAAAAGCAGGAATTTTCATAATCTATGGGCTGTTAATTATCTAAACCAAGGTCTCTTGGAGCTGCCTGAGTGAAGATTAATTAGTTTTTGAAATAATAGCTAAATTGATACTGGGAAGGAGTTTGGGTTCCAAAGTAATAGCTGAAAATTAGCCAGCCTGTTTCTCCATTTCTCTCTGCCATGTTCAGGAGGACATTTGTCTCTGTTGCTTTTTCAGAAAAGGGCCATTAATCAAATCAGCAGATGGTTCTTCCCAAGTCTGGGGTGTTGCAGAAACACAAAAGGGAGGAGGAGGAAGCAATCACCAACAAGTGTTAGGGGAAAAAAATCCTCCAGCCCAGTGATTAGCAACTCCAGAGTCCATTTCCCTTGAAAGAGCAGGAGCTGTTCAACTGGAGTAACTCTTCTGGAGACAAGAAATGTCTCCTGTGACAAGCAGGCACCTCCAGGAAAGGGATTTGTCTGTCTTGAAAACAAATTACCTGCACTAATCCCAAATACCAGGATTTATGTCTCCTGGCTGACCTGGGTTTGATGTCCAGCTTGTCAGTGCCTGCTCAGGCTTCCACCCACGAGTGGGGCACACACACCAGCCTCACCCTGCGTGTCCTGGGGGTCTGTGTGCTGGCTGTGCCCCCGCAGGCTGCCCACCACCACCCTCTGCCAGGGGGCTGCACGTTCCAGGGGACAGCTCCATGTGGGAATAACTCTGTGCAGGAACAGCTCCATGAAGGAACAGCTCCATGAAGGAACAGATCCATGAGGGACAAGCTCCATGAATGAACAGATCCATGAGGGAAGAGCTCCATGAAGGAACAGCTCCATGAGGGAACAGCTCCATGAAGGAACAGCTCCATGAAGGAACAGCTCCATGAAGGAACAGCTCCATGAGGGAACAGCTCCATGAAGGAACAGCTCCATGAAGGAACAGCTCCATGAGGGAACAGCTCCATGAAGGAACAGCTCCATGAATGAACAGCTCCATGAGGGAACAGCTCCATGAGGGAACAGCTCCATGAATGAACAGCTCCATGAGGGAACAGCTCCATGAATGAACAGCTCCATGAAGGAACAGCTCCATGAAGGAACAGCTCCATGAAGGAACAGCTCCATGAGGGAACAGCTCCATGAATGAACAGATCCATGAAGGAACAGATCCGTGAGGGAACAGATCCGTGAGGGAACAGCTCCGTGAGGGAACAGCTCCGTGAGGGAACAGCTCCATGAATGAACAGCTCCATGAGGGAACAGATCCATGAATGAACAGCTCCATGAGGGAACAGCTCCATGAAGGAACAGCTCCATGAGGGAACAGCTCCATGAATGAACAGCTCCATGAGGGAACAGCTCCATGAGGGAACAGCTCCATGAATGAACAGATCCGTGAAGGAACAGATCCGTGAGGGAACAGCTCCGTGAGGGAACAGCTCCATGAGGGAACAGATCCATGAATGAACAGCTCCATGAGGGAACAGATCCATGAGGGAACAGATCCATGAGGGAACAGATCCATGAGGGAAAGATCCATGGAACAGTCCATGAATGAACAGCTCCATGAATGAACAGCTCCATGAGGGAACAGCTCCATGAGGGAACAGTTCCATGAGGGAACAGCTCCATGAAGGAACAGCTCCATGAGGGAACAGATCCATGAGGGAACAGATCCATGAGGGAACAGCTCCGTGAGGGAACAGCTCCATGAATGAACAGCTCCATGAGGGAACAGATCCATGAGGGAACAGATCCATGAAGGAACAGATCCATGAAGGAACAGCTCCTGTCAGCACCAGGGACAGCTCTGCTGTCACACGCGGCCCAGGGGCTCCGGGGCTGTCGGGTGAACATGCACGGAGTGCCATGGCACACGTCTTGTATCCTGGGAAATCAGCCACTTTCCTCAAAGAAACCCCCAGTGGTGCCTGCCTCCCTGGGATGGCATCAGCCACAAAGCACCCGTACAGAAGGGTGGGACACTGCTTCTGAAGGGCCCCTGCTGTGCCAGCTCATGGGGAAGCAGGTCCATGGCACAGCCAGGTGAAGGCACAGGCAGCTGAAGGCTGCCCCATCAATCACCAGCCCCTGCTCATGGGGCAGCATCTGCCCCATCACACCACACAGCTGACACGCGTGAACCCTTCACAGCACCCACTGCTGCACCTCGACTTGCATTCTATGGCACCATAAATAATGGGGCAGAGGAGGCGCCCATCCCCTCTGCATCCCACCCTCTGTGTGCTCCAATCCAGCCCTGCAGATTTCCTGCCTGGGTGTCATCTCTCCACATGTGGCTGAGGGACAGGAGGTGGTGCTCCCAAAGCTCCCTTCCCTTTCCCATTCAGCAGCCTTTAGCGAACAGGCACCACCAAAGAACCCTCCTTCCCAGCTGCTCACTGCCTTTTCACAGCTGAAGGAGGGACACGTGGTTGGGTGAGGGGTGGTCTCCAGCATCTGCCAGAGCCACAGCTCGAAGTTCAGACCCTCTCTGTGAAGCTGACAGACACACCCTGTGCCACGGGGGTGGCCAGCAGCCTCCTGGAGCCCTCTGCCCTGCTTTGAGCTCAGCACAGGGATCATGCACACTCAGAGCCAGCAGGACCAGAGCTCACCGTTTGTTTGCTGTGGAAGAGGCAGGAGCAGTGCTCAGAGCAGAGATCCTATGGGTGAGAGGGGACGGGGCCAGGCCTGCAGCAGGAGAAGGCACTCAGTTTATCAGCACGGGTCTCGGGCAGCAGCAGGAACAGCTCATTAGTCATGGGGAGGCTCCTGCTGCTTTGCCAGCCCTGCTGAGCCAATCCCCCACTGGTAGCAGATCAAAGGTGAGGCAGGGACAGGGAGGAGAGCACACCTTGAGGCTGCTGGGCCAGCCAGCATCATCCTGGGCTCCTGCAGCATGTGGGCTCTGGGCTGGGGAACCCTGCGGTCTCGCTGGCTGCAATGCCTTAACTGGATTTATCGCTCTGCTGTGGGCAAGAGAAGTCAAGTGGATGCTGGATCCTTGGTCATTACTTTGATTTTTCATCCTTCACCTGCTGTGAATATAAAAATAATGACAGTGAGAGTGGCAGCCCCCCAGCCCAACACCCACTGTCACCCCCAGAGCAGGGCCAGGAGCACCCACTGCTCACTGTGCCCTACATTGTCCAAAAAGCCACTGATTTATCCCCAGGTGCCCAAGAGAAGGAAACTGGCCAGCAACCCTTAATAAAAACAGAGGTACCTCTGCCTCAAGGAAGGGCCAGGTTCTGTGCAGGAACCAGAAGTGGTTTTCTGGCTCAGGTGTTGTCAGCCTTGCTTGGATTCACCTTGCTGCCAGAAATGCACACGCTCAGCTGGGAAGATGCTTGAGTTGCCAAGTTTTGGGGCGTTTGTACTAAGAACAGAAGTGGAGGAGTGCCAAGGCCCCAGGACTGCGTTTCAGGAGCTGTAGTGGAGCTGCAGAGGCTTGGGGTGCACATCACCTCCTCCTCCAGTCAGGCCTGGGAGGGCAGGCACGGTGGGCTGGGGAGCAGACCCAGCCCCTGGGCAGGATGCTGGGGCTTGGCTCCTTGCAGGTATCTCCATGTCTGGTGCTTCCAGCTGTCCTGTCCAGCCCCTGGCTCTCTGCCAGCACACACCCGCTCCTCTGGGATCTCCAGCCCAGCCAACATGCTGGGGTGAGCACATGGTCCCTTCTCCACATTCCCCTCCAGCCATTTCTCAGCTGGAAATCACGGGGTGGATTTTTCATCCCCTTTTTGCAAGGTGATTAAACGATGAACTTGTAAAACACTTCATTCTGGGAAACAAATTATGCAAAACACACTCAGTGGGATCTCTCACAAATGGATACAGCCAGCTGACAGTGCAGACTCTGCTCCCAGGATTTACTTTCTGGGGACTGTGAGACACTGCCTGGCCAGCCTGCTCCATCTGGGAAAGGGTGTTCAGCACAGAGCTCTGCTCCATCACAGCCCCCAGGACCTCCTCTGGGGAGGGCTGGCTGGTGGTACACACAGCACAGGGACAGGCTGGTCTGGAGGAGGCTTGAGCACTGCACAGAGCAGCTCCAGAGGCTCAGCACATCTGCATCTCCTGGAGTTCCTTATTTTAACCCTCGTGTGGGTTTTTCAGAGCATTTCTGCTGCTGCTGGCAGTGCTGCAGCACTCGTGCACCACGCTGGGATAAGAGCATCTGGATGGATCTTCACTCCTTGTGTTTCCAAGCAGCTCCAGGGATGCTCTACCTGCCCACAGCCTGGGCCAGAGCTTTCCCAGCACGAGACCTCACTGGCCAGGCAGAGCTTTCTACATCTCGGGCCACTGATAGTGGGCAGGGAGGCTGCTCAGCTGCTGACAGGCCCTGGCTGTGGCAGGCATCAGAGGATGGAGCTCACTCTTCTGGAGCAGCTCAGGGATGCTCTAGGGGAAAGCACTACAGGCAGGCAGTGTGCTGGATTAGGAACAAAATCAGTCCAATCTGGAGCCTACCTTGTGTGCATCATTGTTAAAAAGGAGAAAAAAAAAAAAGGAAGAATAGAGAAATTAAGATTGTCTGCCCCCGAATTGCTGACTCATGAGTGACTCAGGGGCTAAGTTTAGCTGTGGAGCAGCACTGCTGGCCTCTCCTTAACCTTCTTATCAGACCTTCCAAGTAAACCCTTCCCCAGCTCAGGAGAGATTCTGCTCACGCTCCAAGGGGATTATGAAGCACCTCTGGAGGCTGGGCTGGAGCACGTGGACATCCTGAGGTGCACACACAGCTCTGCTGGGCATGCAGGACCCGGGAGTGGAGACACAGCACCGAGAGCATCTGCTCGGGCATCACCATAGCAACAGGGAGTTCTGACACCAATTCCGTGTGGGCTGGCCTGCTGCACTGGGGACAAGGGGACAAGGGGCTGGTGGCACTGCCTGGTACTAATGGACAGACCCCAAATGGTCTGCAAGCCCTGCAGGTGTTGTTCCAACAGCTCAGCCTGGCCTGGGGAGTGGGGATGCCCCTGGGGAAGCACAGAGCTTCACCCCAGACCGACTTCCACAGCAGGGTGCCACGTTCAAGACTCCCTGATCAAAGCAAACTCTCCATTTCTAAGCACTGATGGTATCAGCACCACAGCTTGACCCGGCTGGGAGCTGAGCTGGCTCAATCAGAGCCTCTCCTGTCAGGTCAATCATTGCATAACCTCACACTAAACCTTGGCTGAGGCCTCCCTGGGTCCCACAGAGCAGCCCGGGGCTCAGGCTCATCAGAGAGCTGCTCCTTGCTCCTCTCCAGCCCCGGGCACCAGGTCCTGCCTGCCCCAGCCCCCCATGCTCCCAAATGCTGGCAGGAACAGGGACAGATTCCACAGGGTCACTGTCAGATGAGCTGAAGGCATCATGCCTTCTCCCCACAGAACACCACGCACTCAGCTCTTCCAAATTCAATAGCATTGCTGAGAGCTTTCTTCTTTCCCCCCTTTTTTTTTTTTTTCATATGCGAAAAATCAATTCCTCCTCCACACCGCTAGTAATTCCACTGAAGTTTCTCATCCCATTGTTCCCTTCACAATTTCTGCATTTTCCAGGCTCTGTACTGGATGAAGTGCTGTCCATACCCTCTTTGTACCTATTTTTCCACATTTTTGGCTCACAGTGGCCACTCTGGCCAGGAGACATGCTCTGGCACTCACTTCCCTGGCTAGGGACCTCCCCTTTTCATCAGGCAGCTTCCAGGAGGCTCTGGGAGCCACAGAAACTTGGGCAGTGCTGTGTTCAAGCCTTCCTCTGGCACCCAGCCTCCCTTTTATTTATGGGTAGAGGAGGGGTTGTGGCAGCAATTCAGCTGCTCCCTCCCCGTTTTGGGGGAGAGGGGGGCCCTGTACACCTGCAGAGGGAGATAAGGGAATGGGGCACCTCCAGAGACTGGGATCTTATTAAAGGAGAGCTGGCTGGGGAGATCCTATCGCTGCCCAGAAATATCTGAGACTTCACCCTCGACGAAGGCAGACAAATCAAGCGAGCAGGGTGAGCAGGCTGGGCACTGCTGCGGGGCAGGGAGCAAGGGGAGGCTGCTCCCCTCCCCAGGGACCACGAGCCACACTGTCCCCAGGGCTGGCCACAGTCACTGGTGCTGGATCAGCCCAGCTCGGACCTGGCCACTGCTGGAGCACTCTGAGCTGCCCTGCTGCCCAGGGCACAGGCTGGGCTGTGACCCTGCCAGAGCCCACTCATGCAGGGCCGTGGGGCACAGGGACACACGTGGCTCCACCAGCCAGCCCCATCTCCCACTGCCAGCCCCGCGGGTGCAGCTGGTGAGACATGCCCCAGCATTTCCCCACCCCGTGCTGCTTCCCCAGGAAGAGCACGGCTGATTTGCCAAGGTTTGTCCCCACCTCTCTGCTCCACGGCAGAGGGAGCTGGGCACCACAGCAGCTGATAAGCAGCTGATAAGCAGCTTGCTCCAGCAAAGCCCAGAGCGAGTTGCAGGCAGGTGAAGCTCAGATTTCCAGATCCTTTACTTCTGCCCTGGCACCTGGGAGCCAGATTTGTCTCTGCCACCACCATGTGCTGCTGGTTCCTCTCAGGAACAAGCACGAGGCAGGCAGCAGTGCAGGAAGGGATGCCTGCCAACAAACACCACTCGTGCTGGGCACGGCCAAGAGGAGCCATGGGGAAAGGACCCAGTGCCAGAGGCTCTTTTCTGCCAGGGCAAAGCTCACTTTGTCCCTGCAGCAGTTTGACAAAGGGCTTTTGGAGGGCAGCAAGAGCCTCACTGATGCTTGTGGGGCACAGACGGGAGCAAACAAGAGCCAAGCAGTGACAGCAGTCATCTTGTCAAACTAAACACCACAAAAGCCATGTGAATAACCTCAATAAATTCTCCCCACCCTTCTAAAGGGAGGGCAGGTGTGCAGGAGCCTGCTCTGGGCCCTCTTGGGAAGGCAGAGAGGACACAGCCCCTCACCACGACCACTCAAAGAAGCCTGTCACAGCTGCCAGCTCGTGGCAATCACAGGTCACAGGGACCTCGGTGCCACCTGCCACCCCCTCCTCCCCTGACAGCATGTGCCCTTCCCACTGCTCTGGGGAGGGGGCACAAACACGGAGCCCCCACAGCCGGGCACGTGGGCAGAGTGTGACGGGGGCTCTGCTCCAGGGGAAGCTTCCCAGCTTGGGAGTGAGCTGTACTGGCCAGGAGAGCTGTGGGAGAGGATGGCTGAGCTGGAGACACCTGAGGGAGCAGAACGGGCCAAGCACAGCAGCAGGGATTGGACACGAGCATCAGTGGAAGGAGTTCAGAGGAGGGAGACAGAAACAGCTGCCAGGAGATCACAGAAACACAGAGTGGATTGGCTGGGAAGGGACTTTAAGGATCATCTACTTCCAATGCCCTGTCATGGGCAGGGACACCACAAGCTAACCAAGTGCAGCAATATTTGGGGAAATGAGCAGGCCCAGGTGTGCCAAAGCAAAGGATGGGAAAAAGCTTCTGCCAGCTCCTCTCACCCTCTGTAAACACCACCCTGGGAGCTCCTTGTCTGGGATCACAGCCTGTCCAGCCATGTGGGGAAAACACACTTCTGGGAAAGCACAGCACATTCCAACCAGCCAGCAAAGTGTGTCAGCAGCTCGTGGCTCTGAGGGTGACAGCCTAAACAGGACCAGGACATCTGCCAGACACAAGACCAACCTACCCTGGGAAACAGCCCTACAGCTGGAGCACATTCCTCATGCCTCTCAGCTTAGAGCAGCCCTGCTCCTTCTGGACTCTCCAGTTCCTCATCCCTGCATCCCAAAGGAAGACCTGGCCTATTGCCATGAGCTCTCCTCTGCTGGCCCACAGCTGCCCCCATGCCACAGCACATGCCACCAGAGGGGATCAGGGACATTCAGGGATCCAGGGATGGTGGCAGAACACCAAGGTTCTGGCTTGGTGCTGAGTTTTGCATAGTGCTGCACTCACCCAGATTAAACTATCATGACTACTCTTAAACAGCTACCAGAATAAATACCAGAGCTGGGCAGCAGAAAACCTCTTCCTGGGACAGCTGCCAAGGGAACCCAGACCCTTTTCCTTCAGCCCCTCTGCTCTGACACAGGGCAGGCTCCCAGACCCCCAGCTGGGTGCTTGTCACCAGCACCAGGGTGGAAGGGAACAGCCAGTGCTGCCAGCTCCGAGCTGGTTATGGAAGGAAAATCTATTTAAAGGAGTCAGAGCCTTTCTAACCTACCTTTCTTTGAAAGGAAAAAAACCCCAACTAAACATATCCTCCCAGAATTAGAGCTTTTAACCTGCCTGCCTCCTGCAGCCCATTGTCCAGCACACCAAGAGCTGTTTCCCTGGAAATGGCAGTGCAGGCTAATTGCTGTTTGAAGCCTTTCCTCCCACAGAGCAGAGCAGCAGCCTTGGAATGCCATTCCCTTCTCTGACAGCTCTCTGTCAGAACAGGCTTCCCAAACTATTTCTCCCTGGACAAGCAAGATTTAATCAGAAGCGTTTCCCTGCAGAAGCCACCCAAGGGTGTGTGCAAAGGGGGAGCTGATGGGGACACACCTGGAACTGACAGCTCCAGGGGACCCTCAGCAGTTGGATGAACCTGGAGCCTTCTCTACGGGTGAGTCAAGGCAAAGAAGAAATGTAAGCAGGAGGAAAAGCACATGTGATGCATGTGTTTTTTTTTGCGTAAGCTCCTGGGAAGAGCAGGTTGTCAGAAGGCAGGACAGGCATTGCAGTGACAGCTTCTTCTTTAATGTAATTGCTACACCTCAGAAGAAAGAAAAAAAAAAAACTATTGTTGCTGTGACGAGTAACAAGACAACATGAATGCCTCTTCTAAACATAATCTGACTCCTCTTTATTCCAACCAATGACCCCTTTTTATATCTTTTTGGACAGGCCACTCTAATTGGTGGGAGAGTGACAGAACTCTTCACCCACACTGGCCAAACCACAGGGACATCAAAGAAAGTCCGTCCCACAGAAAGAATACAAAACAAAGATTTCATTCCATAAACACAGACCTGATGTTTATGTTCAAACTGTGAGAACAGACTTCAAAAAACCCAAAACAACACGAAGAAACAGAACTTAGAAACGACAGGCCTGGAAAAACCCAGACTGCACCCTATCAAGAGTCAAGATGATTTTCCCTTAAGAAAAGGCTGGGTGCCTCCATTGAGCTTTGCAGAGGAGAGCCCTGTTCCCAGTCAGCAGCTGGGGCTGGGAAGGCCCTCAGTGGGAAGGGAGGTGCTGGGGAGGCATGTGGCCAGCAGAGCCCTCTTTGGGCCAGCCAGGGGCTGGGTGTGCAGCCACAGCTCTGCTCCATGGCTGGCACACAGCAGGGGCTTTGTTCCTGCTGCAGCAGAGCTCGCAGGCAGCAGGTGTTTGCTCTGGCACCCACAGCCCTGCAGAGAGCTGCCAGAGCCAGCACAGCAGGGATCACCTGCAAGAGGAGCCACAGACCCCCCACCCCTGCTCCTCCTGCCTGGAGCAAACCTACAGAAACCCACCGAGGACAGGGTCAGGGGTCTGGAGAAGCTGAGGGGCTTGGATCCGTTGAAGAAACACTTTGAGGGAGTTTGGAGGAGGCTTTGCCAGCTCAGGAAAGGGACCTGGAGCCGTGCAGCAGCATCCCTGCAGTTTGGATCAAACATCTGGATGGGCAGTGCCCCTCAGCCTAGCTCTGCTCCAGCCCCTCTCATCTGCAGGTCTGGTCAGGATTTCCCAGGGGAGCGATGCCCAGTGGAGAAATTCCTGGGTTCTCTGCTGGCACACAGCAGCACTGTGAGCAATCACCTGCCAGGTTAATTAGATAAGGCTCTCCAACAAGGTCTCTGGCAGAGCAGGGTTTCCTTTCCTCTGTGCTAAGCCCTTTTATAACCCTCTGACAAGCCTCAGCACCGCGGTGCCCCTCACACTGCTGAGCATAACGGGATCTGCTGCAGCACCTGAGGGCTGAGCTGCAGAGAACCACGAGCAGCAGAGGAAAAAGAGCTGGACAAGTTTAGAAATTGTCAGCTCTAGCAGCAGCCCCGGAGTCCAGCTGAGCTCGTGCCCAGAGCTGCATGAACAGAACATGGTACTGGAGGCACAGGAACACCTCTGGCTGCCAGCCCAACATTCCACAGGGTCTGGAGATGCCTCCGAGCTCTGAGGGGCATCACACAAGAGAAAACAAGGCCAGCGTCCTCTGTGTAGCACAACAGGACTATTTGCTTGAAAAAATCCCGTGGTTTCTCTATTCCTGGTGAATGGTTGCAGGTGCTTGGTTACCAGGCTGAGGGCAATCCCAGGATACAGCACCATCATCTCCAGGGCAAGCTGAGCCACTGCTCCTGAGGGCCAAGGCTAATCTAGGCAGCCCCAAAGGAAGCAGTCACTCTCTGCCAGCTGCAGCCTTGTCAGGGAGAAGTGCAGGATAAGGTCTGAATGGGATTAGTGCAGAGGAAAAAGAAATATCCAGGGCCATCCGTGCTTTGGATGCTGCCAGGGAAGGGTCTGCCTTGCCTGTCCATGCCTTGCTGAAGGCCAGGAATGTCTCCATGGTCTGCCAGGGAGTGAACAGCTCTCCTGCCACATTCCCTTCTGATCTCCTAGCACAGTGCAAAGGGAGATGGGCACCAGGGGTGGCCAGGCAGCATTCATGGAGCCTGCTGCCTCATGCATCCGATTGCCCCACAGCAGAAATTATGGACTTGTCCTCATGGCACAGCCAGTGCTAATGGTTTCTGGGCAGTTGTGATCATTTGGGATCAGACTGACATTCCCATTGACCAGGCTAAGTCCCAGGGAGGCATCTGTAAAACACTAATCAGCCCCACCCCAGCCCTCACTCTTTAGCCAAGCCAAGAGCTCCCTCCCACCAGCCTGTCTGACTGGGGAAAGAATCACACTGCAAGAACTAGGAGGATCCAGCCCCCTGGCCTCTCCCAGTTCAGTCTATTCCAACCTCACACTTCCCTGTTATCCAAGAGCCTGACTCCATTTCAGGGGTTTATCATGCATGTGGCTTAAGCTGCTGAGGAACAGAGTGGTCAGGGGCTGTAACAGCCACCCCAACAGCACAGGCATTTGTCCCTGTGAAGTGCAATGAGCTGCAGAAGAGCTTTTTAGTGACCCACATTTAAAGCTGAGCTCCAAACCACCACAGCACAGAGCAGCAAAACTGTGCTCCATGATCAGCTAGGGAAATATCCCCTCCCTGGAGCAGGCAGCACAACCCTCAGCCCCAGCCAGCAACCAGCTCCTGGCTGAAGTTAGTCCTGTGTGGTCCCAGAGGATTCTAGAACCCAAAATCAGCTCTCAGGGCTGGGAGATATAGCAGGGACTGAGGACAGGACAAAACTGGGCAGCAGGCTGTGGGATCAGGTGAGGCTGGGACAGTGCAGAGTAGGGGTGATGGAGAGGGAGTGCTGGGTACATCCCTACCCAAGGGACAGCACAGACCTTACCCAGCCACCTCCAAGGCTCTCTGAAAAAATCCTTGGAGCATGGGAACATAGACATTTTCCCCTGATACCCCTTGGCAGCATCCACCTTCATCACCCCCCACTGCCACCCTTCTCAGAAGACTCTGCCCTGCACTGGTCAGGCACACAGAAAACAACTCAAACCAGGCAGAAGAAGGAGGAGAACACCCTGCTCTCCACCCCTGTGCAGGCCCTGCCCCACCTATCTCCTCACCAACACAACTGCACCCACAGCCCCTGCTCCTCAGCTGCCTGCACGCTCCAGGAGCCTGCAGAGAGCCAAGGTCTGGCCCCAAGACATTAACCTGATTCCTTGTGACTGGGGAACCCTTCCTCAGCCCACTGCAGCCTCCCCCAGGGCTGTGGTGCTGCACAACTCCACAGTGCCACAGCTCCAGGAAGCTTGGGCTGCTCCCTCCTCTTCTCTGGCTTAATGGAAATGCATAATAAGATCTCAGCACGAGCTGAGGAAATTGCCTTCCTTTATCATGCCAGTGCCATGCCCAGGCTACACGAGCAGCACTCTTCTCCTGCAGGCAGCAGAGCCCAGCACTGAAGGAGTCAGCAGCCCCACTGCCCCTCAGATTTCCATTAAATTTGCATTTTAAGTTTGGGGACTGCAGAACTAGAGCCTTACAAAGGGCAGGGGATGCTCCAGGGCCAGATTCCTGCTCTGCAGGTCAGCCATGGAGAGAGAAGACATGTTCCCTGCAGCCCCTGCTCTCCACCACCATGAGGATCACCAAGTGCACAAGGGAGAGGTGAGGATCAGGAAACAAAACCAGAAACCCTCTGGCAGCATCCTGGAATGCTCAGCCTAGGAAGAAGCAAGTCACACTTCTCCATGGATACTTGGACAAGGATATTAAAGAGCATCATCCCAGCAGCAGGCAGTGGTCCAAACTCACTGGTTTCAGGCATTTCAGAAGCCAGGACTTGCCTGCACGAGCTCCCAGAAATTATCCCAGCAGCACTGAGCTCACTGCAGCACCAGAGGCTCTTCCTCCAAGATCCTCCGTACCAAATGGCCCAGCAGCATTCCAGATGGCCAATCCAGCCAGCTCCTGGGAGCCTGGAACACTTCCTGTGCCCACAAACAGGAACTATGGATCAACTGGAGATGGTGGCTGGGTACAACTGCTTCCTTGGCAGGCTCGGCGGGGCTGAGGAGGAGAAGCCTCTCAGGAGGCTGCCACAAGATAAAACCAGAATATTTTGCAATTATTAGTCAAAGTCTGTAGGAAAAATTGGAGTTTTGGCAATGTCTCTGGGACCAAACTGAAACCAGGACTTCACAGTCCTATGCAAGCACACCCCCAGCAGATCCCATCCCATGTGAGGGGAAGGGGAGCAGCTCTGTTTCCCCTTTTTCCAGTGGTCCTTGGGAAGCATACCAAGGTGAAGGCAGTGGCTTGGCACTTTGGTGAACCTCCAGCTGATTTCCCACAAGAGCCATTGGGGAGACTCTCCTGAAGGTGTAGATGATGAGAGACAGCCCAGTGGTCTATGAGCTGAAAACGGACAGCTCCTCAACCCCCAAAACACAGGAGGTTGCTCCCTCCTCTCACCCCAGCCTCAGCTGGAGATAAAATTGGATGGGCTGGAGGGCTGTGCCGCACAGCCCAGCTCATCCTGGAGGAGCCAGTGTCCCAGGCAAACAGCTCAGCCAGCTCTGGAGGAATTGGTCACAGGGCCACACATCAGCAGAGCTTTGGCTGAGCATCTCTGCAGCTCTGAGCAGCAGCCTGTGCCAGGGGAGAAGGGCAGAGCACAGCCTGAAGCCATCCCATGGCACAGCTGCCATCCCTGGTGCTGGCAGCCTGAAAGACCAGGGTGTAGGGCCTCACTGGCTTTGGCCTCATGGATTTCATGCAGCTCTGTCCTCAGATCCACAGTGAGGTGGCTTGTCCAGCCTTGCAGGAGCTCTGGAGCAGGAGGAGGACACCCAAATCCTTCCAGGACAAATGAAAGGGAACAACTGAGACAGCAAAGACACTGTGAGTAACACAGCCACGAGGAGAGGATGGCAGTCCTGCCCCTGGCCCGTTTCAATGCCCCAGGACAGGGCTGCCTGGAGCAAATCTGGGGTGTCTGGGTGAGGATCAGCTCCTTCCTCAGCTCCCTGTATCCCTGCGAGAGAGGATCCACGCAGAGCCAGCCCTGGCTGCCACACTCAGGCTTCTGAAGCCTCTCAGATCCCAGCCTGGAAAGCAAACTGCAGCAATTACCGGCTCTTGCTGCTGCGAATGGCAACACTCTGTAAATAAATTACATCTCGGAAATTAATAAGTGTTGCCTAATTGGGGTTTAGCATCTTAAATTCCTGAAAATCCTTGTAAGATTACAGAAAAGGAAGAAGGGAAGATATTAACTTGGCTGGAGAGCCCTAATCCAGCCCTAGCAGTAGGCAGGACACCCAAGGAGACTGAGCCCTGCCTGTCACAGGGCTGTCGTGCTCCAGCACTAGGATATGGCCATACATCCCAGGGTCAGACCAATTTTAGTCCTGGCAGCAGAGCAGCAGTGCTGCAAATGGCTTTTAAATACCAAGCTGGAGCTTCCAAGGCAGAGCATCAGTGATGAAGAGAGACCAAACCAGAGAGCAGCTGCCAAGCTGGGCCTTTGTACATGAGGCAGAGCACCCTTTGGCATTCAGCTCTTGCACTGGAGGAAGCTGAGTGCTCCTCTCCTCCTCCTGACAGCTCTTTGGTGCATCCCACCATCACCATGGTGAGAGCTGGATGAGTTTTGGTTACCTGGGAGCACTCAGAGCCCCTGGTGCTGTGTGGGGAAATCATTTTGCAGCCAAAATCCTGCACAGACTCCCAGCAGACAATTCCCCTGGTACCAGGCTGGCAGCTTCCTCCAGGCTGCCACCTCTCCCATGCCAAGCCTGCTCCATCCAGCCTCTGAGCAATCTGTCCCTGGGCAGGGAGCAATGTGCTGTCCAGATCTGTCCCCTGCCTGCAGCACATGTGGACTTGTGCCTGACGAGAAGCAAGTCAGAACCACGCTTCTGTGTGATGCTGATAGCTTTGCTGTCCTTCAAATTTCTCCCAGCTGCTTCCCAGACACCCCAGGGTTCCCAAGGGGCTCTGTGTCCCAGCCTATTCCTTGATCAGGAGACAGCTAGCTGGGACAAGAGCATTTTCCAGACCTGGGGCTGATCCCTGAGGATCCCCTCAGGCATTGCTGTGGAGCCACTGTCCCCCTCCCCACTCCGGTATCCTGAAGGTTAAAGCACTAATCCCCTTTTCTCCTGCCCATATCATTAACACATCCAGGTGAGCAGCAAACACAGCCCCTGACACTGAGCACTGGTTTTCTTCTCCACTAACTCCTGGGGCCCAGCACGGAGAAACCTTAATGGATCCGACACAACTCCCAGCACAGAGCAGCTCCACTGTTTGATGCAAAGTTTAATTTGATTTCTCACTTGAATAGCTGAGACATCCTTGATGCACATCCTTCAGCTCCTTCCAGATAAATCTGCTGCATACAATTAGCACCAGGAGTCACCTGCATTTCACCAGCCTTCCCCTTCACTCCAGCCTCCACCAGCACCTCCCAGGGCCAAACAGCAACCCCACTCCCACCCTTGGGAAGGATTTTCCACGACATTTGCCCTCCTCTAGCAAAGGGAAAGACAGGGTTAAACATCTTCACTATGTTACTGTAATCAAGGAGAGCTGATGGAGGGGGCAGAGGCCAAGGCAGGAGCTGCTGCAGCTTTCCCAGCTGCAATGCCTGCAGGAGCACAGCCCAGGGCAGCAGCATTCCTTGGTGCCCCAGGCCACTCTGCTCCTCCCCAAAAGCTTCAGCAAGGCTTGGGGCAGCTGTAGAGCCCCTGCAGAGCAGCAGAGCACAGTGCCCTGGAGACAGCAAGCAAAGGCTGTGATTGCCTAGAAAACACAGGGAGTGCAGGTGTGAACACGGTGTTCCTTTTTAATGGAATATAAAAGTCTGCAGGATTTCCTGGCATCTGTTTTTCAGGACACCCTGAAACTTCAGCCTACAATCCCCCGAGCCTGGGGAGCACAGAGCTGCTGAGCCAGGGTCACTGTTGGGGCAGGAGGGAGACCCAGAGCTTTCCAAAGAGAGAGAGCTGAATAAAGAGAACAGCGTTGTCCTGTACCGACCACAGTGATGCACAGGCAAAGGTCTCACCTGAGTCTGGAGAGCCCCCACAGGCTCTGGCTCTTTTCTGTCTGGTTCAAAACTCACTGGTGAGCCAGCTCGACTGAATCCATTCCCTTCCCAGAGCTCTGAAGCACAACAGTTGATTTAAAAACCTTACAGCAAACTGTTGGGGAGTGAAAAATGGATTTTCAGACATTAAAGCACAGACCGAGGAGCAAACAGACACCTTTGATTGAGAAATCAATGCCGGGGTTTTACAGCACTTCACACTGAGCAGCAGCAGAGCCCAGCGTGTGCCCCATCCCTGCAGGGAAGGGGGGCAGAAACCAGCAGAAGGCAGAGAAATTAAACACTCTGATGCTTCCCGTGGCCTTACCAAAGCCAAACATAACGTGTTTTCAAAAGAGACCCTTCAGATTGTAAACTGACAGGGAAAGGGTCCATGGCAGACCTTTCAGGGGGCATCACCTGGCTGCTCCCGAGGCTGAGGGCTGGTCTCTCCTCACCCCCTGCTAGCCAAGACCCTGCTCCAGTGGGTGACATTCCTGCCCACTAAATGGCCTTTAAGGTCCCCTCCAAACCCGAGCATCCTGTGATTCTCTGATCTCTACTGGCCCAGGATCACCCAGGGCAGCACTCAGGAGCTCCTGCTGCTCTGTCAACCAGCCTTGGGTGCAAAAAAATAAAAAAAAAAAAAAAAAAAAAAAAAAAAAAAAAAAAAAAAAAAAAGAAAGAAAAAACCTGAAAAATATTAAAAGCAGAGCCTGGGATTGAGGAAGATGCCAGAGGGAAGGAGCAAGTCACAAAGGGAAGAGGAGGAACAATCCCTGCACCCAACAGGGATGTTACAAGCAAGAGAGACAAGCTGACAAATTAAAACAGACCACGAGAACCCCTGATATGTTTTAAAGTCTTCTCTCAGCTTTCTTCTTCTCTTTTGTATGTTGAAATTTCATCTTCAATTGCAATCGCAATGCCCCCAGAGGGAAAAACAGCCCGGCATAAGGCAGACTTCCCTCTAGGCAATGTGAATCAGTATTACCAGAGCAAAAAGCCTTTCATCTCAAAATCGTTCCCTTCCAGAGCACTTGACCCAAAAGGAAGTCTCCTTTATTTCTCCAAAAGTCACTTTCTCTCCCACATCCCGTGGCCTCAGCAGGGAGCAGGGAGGCAGCTCTCTGTGCTCCCCAGTGCCTGCCCTGTGCCCCTCCAGCACCCCACTGCTGCCAGGGCACTGCAGGGCAGGGACAGCCCAGGGCAGGAGCTCAGGGCCATCCCTGCTCCCCAGAGAGCCCCTCTGCCTCTGCCAGGCTCCACAAGCCCCTTCGGCCCAGAGAGAGGGACCTTCTCCAAGTGCTCCCATCCCTCAGCAGGAGCAGTCGGTGGCACCTGACTCGTTTCTCCCCGATGCTCCGAGCCGGGAGTGCTCCCTTTCCCAGCCCAGGCTGCACCCACAGCACCCTGGTGGCTCTGGACAGCTCGGGGCGGGCAGACACAGAAACCAGGGGAGCTGCTGGTGCCCCTGGAGCTGTTGGGAGGAGCCAGCTATGATCTGCACCTCCAGCAGTTCCCAGAGCTGGGATGTCCCCGTGAGGGCTGAAATGGAGGGGAGAAGTGGTACCAGCTCAGCAGGAGGGAGGGAACGGCTGTTTGCCACAGCCAGCAGGCAGCCAGGAGGCTGGCATGGGGGAGACAAGAGCTCCTGGCTGCCACAGCCACCTGAGACCCAGGGGAATTGCCACCAGGGACAGGGATCTGTGAGCCAAAGCTCCCAGCCCTGTGCCAGGAACGTGCACCTCTGCTCTGCCCTGCAGGACATCAGAGAGCAGACACCTGCCCACACGGGACACAGCTCAGCAAAGCAACCCTGGGCTCAGAAAGCCAAAGCCCAGCACGAGTCACTGACCCCACAATGAGTTTTGCAATGAATTTGCAGTGCAATGTGGGGAAGGACAGCAGGGCTCGTGGATTTACAGTACATTTCTGCCCCTCCAAGCTGAACACCACCTGAATCCCAGTGTGCTGGAAAAACCCAGGGACTGTTTGTGCAGAGCTCTGCAAGTTCCATGTTTTTAAAGCAGCCCTTGGGGTTGTTTGAAGCACCTGCTGTTGGGATCCCAGCAAGCAGCTCCTGAGCACGAGCTTTGCTTTCTCCTGAACACACACACTGGTCTGGGCTACTCACTGGGCTCAGCCATCCTGGAGGGAGCACATTATCAGGCAGGACTGGCAATAAAGATAACAGTGTTGGTGATGGTTCCTCGAGCTGAACTGCTCTCAGTGCACTGAAGGAGTGACATGCAGTGCAAGATACCCACAGAGTTCTATAGAATAAACACAACCTGCTTCAGTTCACATAAACCAGCACCACAGAAAGATTAAAATTCAACAGCGGGGCTGATTTCTGCATGCCTCTGGTAGCATTTTTAGGGAGGCTTTTTCTGAGGCTCTTTTCTTCAGCTGAAAACTCCCTCAGCCCCTCTTTTTCTAAGCACCCCAAGGAAAGTGAAATCCTTGAAGGAAAATAATTTCCAAACCTCTCAGAGATTAAAAAAAAAAAAAAAAAAAAAAAAAAAAAAAAAAAAAGTCCTATTAGACTAATTTTTAGGATGCAGGGAGGAGAAAGCTTCAGCTAAACAAACTAGTGGAAAAATTGATTTATTAAAGTAGCTGGATGCTATCAGGGAAGCAAGCAATTTCCTGCAAGCACCATAGCCCATTCTACTGGAACAGATCTGTCTCACCTTCCTGGCATTGTTCCCTCTCCCTGCCCTGCTCCCAGAGCAGCTCCAATGGTGTGATCCCCTTCAGTGACCCATTAGCAGCCATGGCACATTTGCCATTGTGTAAGTGGCAGCAGCAGCAAACACAACGTTCTAAATAAATTTTCGGCGGCGGCAGAGCGGTGTAATTAATCACAGGGTGTTTTACAGGCAGCAGGAGGCAGGGGAATGCACAAAGCTGTTGGAAAAGGGACATCACGTCCCCCTTCTGCTGCCTGTCCCCACCCTGCCCTGCCAGAGGCGACACAGGAGCTGAGGCCAGGCAGCAGCTGGAGCTGGAGTCGAGGTCAAGCTCTGTTTCACAGCTCCTCCCAGTTTGTGAGCTCCAGCAAGTGACTGTGTCCCCAGCCTGCTTCCTCTGGGCACAACCCTGATCAGCCAATAAACAGCCCTTGCTGTCAGAGGTGTAAAGTTAACCCTGCTCCAAGCCCACTCCCTGCATCTTCCCTTCCCCACATCCCTGAGGATCAAGACCTGCTGACACAGAGCAGGAGCAGAGAAGGAGCAGCTTTAAACACCCTGATCTGGATCCCTCCAACTCCTCCCTTGGCAGCCAGCAGCCCTCAGCTGCCCCGTAGGCTCCTTTGGGATGCTGGCTCCTGCTGAGTGGCTGAGCACTGCTGGGTGAGCCTCGCCCAGCAACTTCCTGGGTGCAGGACACAGCCCGTGCTGCCAGCGTGCCTTGCTGCCCCACAGCCACATCCCAAGGTCAGCAGCAGCAGCAAATGCAACAGCTTGGCCCTGGGAGGAACCTCACACCACCACCACCATTCCAGAAAGCTGTCAGGGACCCTTGAACTCACCAGGATGGCACAAATGGCAAGCTGGGAGCCTGCAGGGCTTCTCCAGGGGGAGCTGGCAGGTGCCTTGGCCCTCTTCTCCTCCCATCCTCCCTCATCCAAGGACAGTGGCCCACATGGAGGTGTCCTCCTGCTTCAGAGGGCACTGCCCTCGCCTGGAGAGGCAGAGACAAAAAAAACCTCAGGTTTTGTTTCCTGATGCTGAACAGAAAACTGAAGTCTAAATGCTGTGGTGGAGTTGAAGTGTCAGCATTCACCCGGAGCCCTGAAATCAGCCTGCCTGAGACAATCCTCCTCTTTCTTCTTCCCTCCATCCCCACTCTCTGCTCTCTCCTGAAGTCTGGCATCCATCCTGCTCTGACTGGCTGCTGTCTCTGAGCAACACCAAAGCAGTGCTGAGCAGAAGGGAAAGAAAGATAATATATATATATATATATAGCAGCCTTTGTGCCATGCTTTTAATATTTCATCTTTCTTTTTCTGCCAGAGGAAAGGAAATTCCTTATGCTGGCTGGGCTGCAACCTCACCACCACCCCCTGAGCCTCAGATAGCCCTGGCTGCCAGCCCCTCCATCAGATGGGGAGTGCAAGGCTCATCTCCCACCCAGGCAAACCTTTCTGCTCCAACATTCCCTGGAATGTCAGGAGGGGGCTCTGAGGGGGTGGGGAGGGCTGGGCAGCTGCCTCAGAGCTACAGAATTCAAGATATTGCAGAGAATCCTTGCACTGAGCTCCAACAGGCCACTCAGATGCCTCCATGGACAAATTCTGGTGGGAACTTACCTGGGAAAGGTGGCGGGTCAGCAGCCACTGGGCCACCCCGAGTGACACCTGCCACCCCCTGCCACCACACTCCGTGTCAGAGCCAGCCACCATCCCACCCTCACACCAGCTATCCATCAAGCATCATCTGTGTCAAGGCAGCTTTTATTTTTAAATTTAATGTCTGTAAAGTATTTTGGCTTTAAATTATTCCGCAGCCTCCCTCGGTTTTGCGGCGCTTCCCCGTCTAGACAGAACAATCTTGTTGTCAGTGAAACAGATTCGCCCTGACATCCCTGCCGAGATGTTGCTGCTGTTTTGTGGAACGGAAAAGGGCTAAAAAGCTCATTCTTTACAGTTTTGAGATGTGATTCCTGTCCATTCAACTTCAAGCAAACACCTCAATTAATAATCCTGCTGTCTCAGGTTTGATCTCTCTGTGTTAGGCAGTGGCACACATGGCTCAGCAGCAGAGGGATCCCCCCTCTCCCACTGCTGCTTCCCTCGTGCCTGCCCTCCTGGGAGCCAGGAATTCCCACCTCTCCTGTTCTTCCAGACCCCCCTGCTTTGGCTCTCTCTCTCCCAGGCTGCAGAGCAAGCCTGGAGTGTGGATTTCCCTGTGGCAGCACAGTCCCTGCTCCCGGACACTGACCTGGACCCTCTGTGGCTGCAGGACAAGTCTTGGACGGCTGGATGGGAGATGCAGGAGAGCCATCAGCAGCCTGAAAGAGACATAAAATCACGTCAAAATAAACCTTTCACTCCAGCTTTGATGCCAAGGCTCTGGCAGCATGAAAGACTACAAATTCTTTCTTTATAATTAAAAAAAGTACTTTTCCCCCTAGTTTACCAAGGCAAAGATAAACCAGAATGAGTGTTCAGCAGCACCTCATGGTACTTGGAGAGAGAAAACAGCCTGATCCGGACAAAAATAACATTGTTCCCCTTTTGCTCTGTCAGTGACACATCCTTGATGCCTGCAGTCAGAAGTGACAAGTACCAGCTGGGCACCTTTCCTTCTCCTCTCCTGGTAAGACAGCCACCCACGTGGCAGCACGGAGGTGATCTCCACCTCGTGAGGGGCATTCCCTGCCCAGGCATCACCCAGGGGAAAGGCACGGCCCCAGAACTCAGCCCCAGAGGTGCTGGACACACACACACGATCACCCAGGAACAGAGTGGCCTCCACGTGAAGGGCAAGAGCTCAGCCCCAGGGATGCTTCTCAAGGGTGCCTGAGGCCAGGGCGGGCTGGAAAAGAGCTGAACACACCACCAGGCACATCTATAGGGTGGCAGAGTGCCATATTAGCTGATTTAATTCCCAAAATTCCTCTGGAGCTCCAGGAGGCGCTCAGTTCAGAGCAGACTGGATCGGCCCACCTGCGTTCACATTTATTCCCAGAATATCGCCCAATAAATCAGGTGCAAAAGTACCATGCACAGGAGGAGACACTCACCTCTAAATAGTCAAGCAGAAAAAATAGCCTCTGAATATTCAAATGTGAAAACTGAAGTCGTGAAGCAAGAAGGGCTCTCTGTGCTCTTTGCACAGGCACCCACGTCCAGCAGCACAATAGGAAGAGCTACAGCAGGAAAATCTTCAGGGCAGCTCCACACCTGCTCCCCACCCTTCATGAGATGCATAACCTCGTGAACTCATCCCTGTCCTGACCTCCGTGGAGATATGGAAGTTTCCCTCCCCCAGCTCTGGCTCTGTCCCATAGGGAACAGCAATCCTGGCTGTGCCAGAGCCAAAGCCCCGCATTTGGAGCAGCCCCCAGCACACCCACCGCAGCCAGGAGCAGATGGCCCCGGGCTCCAGAGAGGCAGAGCAGAGCTGGGGGAAGCTCCCACCATCCCAGAGCTGTGCCGTGCTGAACTAGCCCCGAGCACTGACTGTACCAGGGAAAATAGCACCGGGGACGGGTGGCGCACAGCACACGGACGTGGCCTTTCCTGGGTGCACGGAGACCTTCCCACACAGGATCCTCCGCAAGCTCAGAGCCATGGGTGGCTGGGAGCTCCTGCAGCAGCACTTTCTGCCTCTCCCTTCACCCACGGCGGTATTTCAGTAGCTCATTAATTCAGCGAGGTTTTGCCCCAGATCTGGGGGACCGGCAATTGCTCCTCTGAGGAGCCTTGAGCAGCTGCTCTCTGTGTTGATGGAGAGCTGAGAAAAGTGCTCAGCCCCTGCAGCTGCACCAGCCCAGATCCATGATAAATGGAGTTACAGCTCCCGTGGAGTGTTTGCTGTCCTCCCGGGATGGAGGTGCTAATGCATGGGCAGAGCTGGGGGAGTGAAGTGCTGGAAAACCATGCGGAAAGCTCATTAGCACATCCTTAATAGCCCTGAAATTGCTGCGAGGGCCTCTGGCAGCTCTCCTCCCCCTGGGTCGGGGGGAGCCATTGTCAGGGCACCTCCGTGCTTGGAGCCAGCGGCATTCCCAAGGGGAAGGGCACTGACTCAGCTCAGCACATCTGCCCCAAATCCAGGGAGGAGCCGCTGGCATCAAGCACCCAGGTTTTACTGCTGTTTTTAGGTTTTACTGCTGCATGCTGATACTGCCCTCCGTGAGGAGAGGCAGGCCGTGCCTCAGTTTCCTTGCCTGGGTGGAAGAGCTGCGGCGCCTTCCACGCACCTCGGCGAACGTCTCCTGCTCTTCATTCTTGTTCTGCCCTCGCGGAGCTTCCGTGATACATTTGGGGGATTTTCGGGCAGTTCAGAGGGGCTGACTGAATTTCCAAAGTCACCCAAGCACATCAACACAGAATCCCAGAATGGTTTGGGTTGGGGGGGTCCTCTCCTGCCAGGGACCCCTTCCACCAGCCCGGGCGGCTCCCAGCCCCTCGCAGCCTGGCCTCGGGCACCGGACACCCCTGGGTGGGAGATGGATGTGGACGCTGCTCCAGGCAGGTCTCCTCCAACACGCAGGGAGCCAGCCCAAGCGCTCTAGGCTGGAGCAAAGGAGCACTTCTGGCTCCCCAGAGCTGGGGCAAAGCCTTTTCTCTGGATTAATGAGCTGGTAAAATATCACTCCTGGGCAAGGAGGGGGCATGGGGCAGCTCCCGGGTCCCACCTTTAAGCGCTGCAGCACGGCTCCACTTTCATGGCACCTGCACCGAAGGGATTTGGTAACTCCTGAGAAATGCCAAGCCAAGAACTTTTATGAACTGCCTTTTTAAGAGGCAGGGCACATGTGCAACTAATCCAGTCTTAAAAGTAATGATTTAATTTACCTTTAGAGAAGCAAACCAGCATAAATTAATATCTCCCAGTAGTATAACATAAGCATGTTTTATCTAGAGATTATGTTGATTAAATCATCAAGTGCCATAATCTTCCCTTCGTACCTCAGTGAATTGGAGGGGGAAAAAATGCCTAAAAATGTAGATACAGCCTTCTAAGCCACAGGAGGGAAGTGCAGGTTCAACTCCAAGCAGTCTCCTGGCTCAGCAAAGAGCCTCCCCTCCCTGGAAGAAGCTGCTCCAGCTGGTGTGGTACCAAGAGGTAAAATAAAGCTCCGTGTTCCTCGTGGAAGAGGTGCCAGGAGACCGAGGAGCTCCGAGGCAGCACGGAAGCTGCCCTTCTACCCCAGAGGGGTTTCACTCTGCCAGTGGACCTGAGCAGGTCAGGTCCGGCTCCTCCAGGCCGAGTGTCTGCTTTCAGGATATAAGACACCATTAGTGTAGACAGCATCACAAGGGCCATTACTCACGCTGGAAATTCCAGGGGCTCAGACCCACCACGCAAAGAGCCAGTGCCTCAGCAGAGGGGACAAGCACAGGATCCCTTTGAAAACATCTCCCTGCCGCCTCCCTAATCTCGTTCCTGCTTGCTCCCACTCACCTGGCGCCGCGCTGAAGGACCGAACCACCCACCCTGATGAATCAACGAGACCTACCTGGACTTTTTCCACCTGCCGGGGGTGGTTTTTCAGACAAAGCCGGTTGCTGCGGGACTCAGCTGCAAGCTGTCTCCAGGTAATCATGCCCAGGCACTTGATGTTTAATAGCTCTGTGTGCTGGCTGTTTGGGTTGCTGGAGAGCCCTTGGGCCGGGCGCTTCAGACGCACAACACCTTTTATTCAGAGCCAATTCAGAACCTCAGGCGAGTTGGAAAGCTTCCCTGGAGGAGGACAAAGGAGCTCGTTAAGAGGAGGTGTCCAAGGCCAAAACAACATCATCAACAACAGAAAGCCCCTCCCATGAAACAGCAAACTCTAAACAATGCTCGTACTGACTCCTGACACCAGCGGCAGGTCTCCAGCAAGAAACCTGGATTTACAAGGTCAGTGTGAGCAAGAGGCTCACACTCCTAGTCCCTGGTGCTTATGAAATAAGTGGATTTTGCAAAGGAAGAGCAATTAACAGGTGTTGTTTTATTTGGTGGTTGGCAAGCTGGGGCAAACAGCAAGAACCTACCGGCAGTGCAGGCACCACAGCTCCTTGCCTGTTTCCTCACAAACAGGGTAATTTCTCCACTTTTGTAAGAGCCTTCAGAAGAGAAAGGGCATTATTTCAAAACACATTCTAAAACCAACATGAAGTTGTCAAGAGGAACGCTCTGCTCGGTGTCTCAGTCAGAAAACACATCTCCATCCAAACACTCTGTCCCTGGTAGGAAAAATACAGTTTGTCAAGGATCCATTTTCATGTTCCGAAAGGAGGCACTTTCTGAACACGAGTTTTTCCTCAGAGAGGAGACACTGTGTGCTGACTCGCAGCATTACAAAATGGAAGCTTCAAGAAGTTTCCTGATTTTTAAAAAAATTATTAGTAGTAATTTCTGTGGTCCCGCAAACCTGCATGATGATTCAGAGAGCAGAGGGGGGTTGTGATTCATTCCATGAACAGCCAAGCCCTTTTCTCCCCTAGAAGTAAACCTCCAAGTCTTACTGACTTCCCTAAAATGATCCAGGCAGAGGAGTGTAATTTAGGAACAATTCTTCACATCCTTCTGATGCTGTTTTACAGTAGAAATAACCTATCTGACCCTCTCCCTCTGAGAGTGTCTCTGCCTGTCCAGCTCTGAACAGCATTTCCCTTCTAGGCTTTATAACCTCTTCAGTTCAATTAACAGGGCCCCTGAAAGCCTGGGGACTCCATTACTCCTAAATGAAACATCTTCAAAGACATTAATGCCACTTGTCTTCAGCAGGACCCTCGTTCCAGGCAAGCCAGACATTTTGACAGATCTTCCCACTCTTTTGCACTGAGGAAATGAACCATTACACAAGGTTAATTTTTTTTGATTGATTGAAAGTCTCTTCCTCTAGGTAAACATAAGACAAACATCTACACACTATGTGGAATTACATGTCAAGCCACTTGGTAAAACCAGCTTATCTGCCAGGAACAAGCTGACAAATCCTTGGTGCAGGTGTCTTTCTTTCCCCACTTTAAATTGCACACAGAGGCCTCAGAGTTCAGAGGAAGGGAGGGCGTTCCCCTCATTGATCATCCCCATCCTGCCCGTGCTTCCACCTCCCTGCTGAGACAGCTGCCTTTGGAAAGGAGGATTTGGAGAAGATATCCAGAGGAAAGCCTTAGAAAAAAACAAAACCATGACAGGGAGGTTGCCTGACCTCTCCCCTCCCTCCTGGGGCTGGAGGTGTGCTGGGAGAGGGATGCTGTCTGCAAATGGCACCTGTGCCACGTGTCCCCCTGGCAGAAGATGCTCAGCTCCCAGTGACAGTGACCAGCAGAGCTTTGTCACTCTGCTGCTGCTCATGCCCCAAGTGAAAATTCGACTGAGAGTATTGCTCCTTACAGGCCCGACCTACAAGCATTTGCTTTCTGGTTTTGAATACATTCCCCTGTCCCCCCAAGCAGAGGGGAGAAATCTTCCACAGCAGGTCAAAGCTCACAGATGTCAGACAGTTGCTCTTCCTCTCCTTTTGTAATCCTTTAACTGCTTGATGCCCTGGGGGAGCCAAAGGTAGCAGAGAGAAAGCCCATGATCCCTTCAGGATGGATTTTAGTATCTTTAGGTAATGAGTTCCACCTTGGAGAGTGCCATCCTCCTTTCCAAGGGCCTCTCCGAGCTTCACTTAGAATCTGTATGGACATTGTCATTCCACACTTAGCATCCTGGACAAACAAATGATTAATTATCCCTAGGGAGCTGCCATCTGTTGAGGGATCTGATTAACAGAACATCCCTGTGATCTCCACCCACTGCCAAGGGAAACTGCTCTCTTCCAAGGTTTGTGCAACCAGCTTCTCACACTCAACTACCAAACGTAGCTGGTAATCCAGAAATGAGCCAGCCACCTGCTCCAGAGTGAGCCTTGGCCTGCCCCGCTGGATGGGGAAGGGCAAGAGTGTGACCCTGGAGACATGATGTGCTCAGAGGTGTAGGTGAAGTTCTGACAGCCAAAAATCTACAACAAAGCCTTAAGGAAGGTTAAGTCGCCCTCAAGCCCAGAGTAAAAGCTAAGTTGAGGAAGGAGAAAGTGATTTCTAGCTGAGTTACAGAGCCAGCTCTCAGCCTTTGGTTGATCATTGCTCTCCTGCGCCTCAGCCTCCCCGAATGAGTCATCAAGTTTGTTCTCATTTACTTCTCTCTGTAGAAACCTTTGAGATTTCGATTTCAAAACCACTATGGGGATAAAATCGGTGTGGAGACAGGCAGCAGCAGGCCCTGGCTGCCCTTCACAGCCGTGCTCCAGCAGGGGAGGAGGATGCTCCACGCTGCTGCTGGGCTGGCTCCTCCCGCCTGCTCTGCTCGGCAGCCGCCCATTGCCACAGCAACGGGAAAGAGCAGGAAAAGTATTGCTCCAGAACGGATTCGGTTGCTTCTAAGTGGGTGAACATAGGAGAATTTGTTGATGAACGTCAAGAGCAGGCTGGTGTGAAATTGGTAAGGCGAGAGGAGTGTGGCTGGGCGAGGGGACCGACACCTGAGGCAGGTGCGAGCCGGAGCTATGGCACACAGAGCCGGGGCTGCTCACCGCCTGCCCCCAGACCCCACCGCAGGGCTCAGCTACAGCGACTGCTTCCCAAGAGAAGCCCCCAGAGCTGGAGCCCCGGCTGTCGGCCGGGCCGTGTGAGCCCCAGCAGGCAGGGGCGGGCAGGCCGAGCCCATTAAACCACTAAGAGCCGCCTTTGGAACAAGGGCCCGCAGCGCTGGGCGTGCAGCTGGAGCAATGAGGGACACCTCGGGGGGCAGCCACTAACACAAGGTACAAATCCCATTTTTCAGTGAGCAGCCAGGCTCTCGCTGACGGAGCATGGCAGCACAGCTCGCCCTCCCCGCTGCCCCGCCGGCAGGAGCCGGGACAGGTCTGCTCCCCAGGGGAGACCATGGGGCGAGCGGGGACAGGGCCAGGGACAGAGCCAGAGCCAGGGACAGAGCTGGAGCCAGGGCCAGGGACAGAGCCAGAGCCAGGGACAGAGCTGGAGCCAGCGCCAGGGACAGGGCCAGCGCCAGGGACAGGGCCAGCGCCAGGGACAGGGCCAGGGACAGGGCCAGCGCCAGGGACAGGGCCAGCGCCAGGGACAGGGCCAGAGCCAGGGACAGGGCCAGCGCCAGAGCCAGGGCCAGGGCCAGAGCCAGCGCAGGGCCAGAGCCAGTGCCAGGGGCCAGGGCCAGCGCCAGGGACAGGGCCAGAGCCAGGGACAGGGCCAGAGCCAGGGACAGGGCCAGCGCCAGAGCCAGGGACAGGGCCAGAGCCAGCGCCAGGGCCAGAGCCAGTGCCAGGGCCAGGGCCAGCGCCAGGGACAGGCCAGCGCCAGGGACAGGGCCAGAGCCAGGGACAGGGCCAGAGCCAGGGACAGGGCCAGAGCCAGTGCCAGGGCCAGGGCCAGGCCAGGGACAGGGCCAGGGACAGGGCCAGAGCCAGGGACAGGGCCAGCGCCAGGGCCAGAGCCAGGGACAGGGCCATAGCCAGGGCCAGGGCCAGCGCCAGGGACAGGGCCAGAGCCAGGGACAGGGCCATAGCCAGCGCCAGGGGCCAGAGCCAGTGCCAGGGCCAGGGCCAGCGCCAGGGACCAGGGCCAGGGACAGGGCCAGAGCCAGGGACAGGGCCAGGCCAGAGACAGGGCAGGGCCAGCACCAGGGACAGGCCAGGCCAGGGCCAGGGCCAGAGCCAGAGCCAGAGCCAGGGCCAGGGCCAGCACCAGGGACAGGGCCAGAGCCAGGGCCAGAGCCAGGGACAGGGCCAGAGACAGGGACACAGCCAGAGCCAGGGCCAGGGCCAGGGCCAGGGCCAGTACGGCGCTCTGGAGGCTGCTGGGCTGTGGCTGTGCTGGCAGCCCCGCGGCAGCAGCCTCAGCTGGCCGGGGGAGCCAGGGCCCGGCCGGGGCGGGACCGCAGGGACAACGCGCCCAGCCTGTGCCCGGCTCCGCAGTGCTCTTCACCTGCGACACCAGAGCCACCCGGCCTGGGCTTGGCGATGCAGGGCTGCAGAAGCGGCGAGAAGGTTCACTGTAATACATTAACGAAATGGAGCAATGCCTCAGGATTTAAGTGAATATGCAGCACCGCCATTGAGTGGGGTGTGTAACACGGCACGGTCGGGTGGCTGAAGGAGAGGGCTCCTGCCTCGCTCGGCTGGCTGGCTGCATCCATTAATTACATCCCCATTAGGCAGGCAGGAAAAGCTCCCAGAAGAAGCACCTTCCTGCTCTGTCGTTCAGCCCAGGAACATGACAGATAGAGCAGAGCTGAGGCATAATCGAGATGGAGCACCTGCCAGGCAGGATGGATGGGGAGAAACCCCTCTGCTCGGAGGCTGGGCAGGTTACTGATACCTTTGGTTGGGTGACAAGATAAAGAGGCACTGCAGGCCTCAGGAAGGCCACAGCCAGTGTCTGAGGCCATTCACATCCATCACAAGGCAGGTGGGTGAGATTCCCCCAAGGCCTCAGCACTGGGGTAGCAGAGGCTGGCATGAGCCAGCCCAGCACATCCTGCTGCATCCTTCAGGCTCCCTTTGGCCCTCACGGGATTTCAGAGCAAACAAAACCTTCAGATTTCCCCGTGACAGCCAGATTAGCACTGAGAGGTGCCCAGCCCTGCTCACTGCTCCAGAGACCACTCACTGCACAGGGTGCCCAGAGCAGCTGTGGCTGCCCCTGGATCCCTGGCAATGTCCAAGGCCAGGGTGGACAGGGCTTGGAGCACCCTGGGATCGTGGAAAGTGTCCCATGGCAGGGGCTGGAAGAGGATCTTGAAGGTCCCTTCCAACCCAAACCATTCTGTGATTCCATGATTCCCTCCAAGGACAGTCCAGGGTCTGCCTTCCATGCTCCACCTCCCTTGCCCAGACACACCACACAGGCAGCCCAGAGAGCACCAACACTGCAGCTTTGCAGCCCCAAATATCTGCTAAATGCTGCCCTTCAGGGCATCTGGGAATAGCACACAAGCACCTGTGTCTACTCAGACGGATGAAATCCTCCAAGCAAAGGACTGGATTGCCACCAGTTGTCCCTTGCTTGGAACAGACAAGGGTTTATCCATCATCAGGGGACAGACACTGCATTTCTATATTTCACCCAGACTTCCGAAGCTCTTCCCAAAATTGTTATCTCAATGAAAGAGGAAACAAATCAATAGTTTTGAATTCTCTCAGGGGAGAATGAGACCAAGAGGCTGAGGCAGGGCTGGTAACAGCCCTGCCATGTTTTATTTCCCTTTCCTGAACTGCAAAACTCCAGGCTTGGTCCAAAATGAGACTTAATTAATATTCTAATGCTGAGATCCCATCACAGACTGAGCACCCCTGGGTCAAAAGGTTCAGGTCAAAGTCTCCTTCATGTCTCAGTTTTAAGACAGTCTTGAACCAATTGTTTTAGCAATTCCCAATCTCAATGGATGAGATTTTTCCCAGCCCAGAAATCCTTTCCAACAGAATCTTTGCCTCCTGGTTTTCTACTTACTTTGTGCAACTGCTTTACATGATTTGGTATCATCAGTATTCAGAGCCTTCCCCATTACGTGATGCCTCATGATGTGCAAGGTTTGCAATGTTTCCTCTCTAATCACATCAGAAAAAAAATATTCCTGTGGCTATTAAGCAGTGTTACTAAATTTTAGATCATGGGCAAAAAGGCTATTTCTTCTCCAAAATGAGTAATTTTTCAGTGTTAACAGGAACTTGACATGATCAGCAGCTGCCTTCAACTCTGTGACAGAAATCAATCAATCGTTTATTAAACACCCTGAAAAGAAAAAAAGGAAAAAGCCCAAAACAAACAAAAAAACTCAACTTACCTCCTCGTTTAATGATGGGAACAGACATGGAGCTCCATCCATGTGTCCTGAGCCTGTCCTCCAAACCTATGTCAGCCAGTGCCACCAGTCTGTTCACTTAAAAACCCTTCAGTCACCAATTCCAAACAGGATGGAAACCATCAAGCAGAGACCTTGACTGAAGCACCAATTTCCCCCTGGATTTGCATTTGTATTTATTTTTTTTGTTAAAGCTTGTTAGCTCTCATGACCTGGCTGGCCATTGCACCTGCAGAGACCTGCAGGCAGTGACCACCCTCCAAAGAACCCTAAACTCAATAAAAAGAAGCAACATTCATAAAATGAAATTGAAAAATGTGTATTTCATCACTATTCTGCCTTTTTTTCCCCCTCTCAAGGTTCGGGGCAGAACATGGGGATGCAAATTAGAACTAAATGAAAAATGACAAAGCTACCTGAGGCATCCAGAGAACTGATAGCTTTCAAATGTGAGATTGATGGAATAAATCAGCAGCTGCTTCCCGTGGGTTACAGCTCTCGCTTCCAAAGCCCTACAAATGCCTGGCTTTGCTCAGAGCATTGCTATTTTAGAACCAAAGGCTTAAGTAACTCTTCCTGTGCTGCTGTTCAGCATTTTAATTATATGAGGGGAGCTGAGACACCCATCTTGTTTAGATATACACCATGGAGAACATTTTGCATTTCTTTTGTCACCTAAATGTTATTTAAATGTTGGTCCCAAGGCTTCTTTGAGCCACTCTTCCCCCTTCTGCTTGTTTATTAGCATCACACTGGAGGGAGAAAAAAAAAAACCAAATATTTTGGGGAAGAGTTCTGGTTTTCATAAACCTAAGCTGTTCTTCATGCCTATTTAGAAATTAAAATCAATATTAAACAGAAAAGCATTCTTGCTTAAAAAGGAAGAATCTAAATAAACAGAATTACTCCACTGTAAAGTAATAGGCACTTAAGTATTAGAAGATGTTTTGGCATCCCCAAAGTTTGAGCTGATGTTAAATATTAAAGGGGTTTTCCACATTCAGCAAAACATTACAATAGTGGACTTCTTTAACTGTATGAAATTTAAAGTTTTAGTGACAACAGGTTTTCAATAAATCATAGAAAAATAGAAATGTGCGGGTTTTTTTCCTAAATATTTCACTGTATATTAAATTCTTGGGTTTAGAATTAGGCAAATTAAAAAGAGCAACAGTGAACCTTAGACATCCATTCAGATTTTCTGAATATTTCAGTGCTTGCTTCTGTGGAACAAGAATGCAAATGCTGCTTTTTCTTTTTTCTGAAGGAGGAAGAACCTCAGTTATTCACAGAGCTATTTCTTGCTCTTTTAGCCTTATTTTCTTTAAGTTCCCCAGAAATTTATAAAAAACAAGGCAAACAATTAAGGTTTCTGTCATTAAATCCCTTTGTCTCTTTACAAAATTCCAGGCAGAGCACATAAACTAAAAAAGCCAATTTTGTGTATTAGCATTTGCCCTTGGAAAAAGCCTCTTTGGAAACCTTTCTGTTGAGAGTGATGTCAAAAAACCCCTGGAAGTTTTGCTCCCTGATCTGGCTTCCTTCTATTGGAACATCTAATGGCTAGGAGGGGAATGTCTTTTTTATTTTACACATATCAACATCACAGTCCATTTCTCAAGGCAATAAAAAAAAAAAAAAAAAAAGCTTAATATGACTCAGCCAACTGCAATTTAACCCTCAATAAAAGTCTATTTTTGGCAGAAGTTTCACCTTTCTTTAAAATTACTGTAATGATGGGTTAAAGCCATTTCCTAAATTTACTTTGAATGCTGTTCATAATGAGGATTAAAGTGTGTCATACCTGCAGCAAAGCTGTTTCCATTCAGAGGGTTGGGATCCTTCAAGACTGATGATAAGCAGGCAAAGAGCAGACAGAAAAGCCAATTTTCCCCTAGAATTCAAGCAAGACCTTGTCCATCTCCTTGAGTAACTTGTCTCTATTTTTCCAACCCGTGGCAGGAAATCTTCAATTCTACAGCTGATGTCTCCACTCTTGATCTCCACATGCCTCATCCTCAGCATAGAACTACTTTTGCATCCTTTTAGCTTTAAAAAAAATAAATAAAAAATGCACTTGCTTCGCTGAGTGCACAGCAAGGCACTGCACTTTATCACTTCCAGGCTCACAAATGGCTCAGGCCATTACAGAACAGCCTGCCAGCATAAAAATCCTGGATACAATATTCATGTACTCTGTGAGACACAGCTACTCTTTGTGGTGATCGACAGAGGCAAGGCAGACTTTCATTTCCTTAAGGAACTGAGGATGAAGTAGCCGATAAACGAAATTCCTTCGGTGTAGCAGTTAAGTCTGAGCCATTTCCAGCAGTACAACCCCTACTGGGGCTGCCAAGAGCAGAAATTAACAGTTCACAGGCTGCCCCAGGGGCACTGGGGATACTGGCAAGGAATTCTGGCAGAAGGAAGTTGTACGAACCTCACACATCCTTCCTGAGGCGTAAGATTGGTGTGGAAGAGTGTGAGCTCAGGGTTTGGCAGCTTCCAGGAGGAGGCAGTGCCCTGATTCACCATCAGTCCACAGAGCCCCTCTCCCTGCCCAACACACTGACATGCCAGCCACACTTCCAAAACTCCCCAATTTATGAACTCCCCAAAATCTACCCCAGAGCAGGGAACACCACGGCAGCAGCTGGCTGCTGGCAAAGTATCTCCCCAACACTGAGCACAAGGCCCCAGCTATTGTCACAAAAATATGTATTGATAAAGTGATACAGGCAGGAAATAAATCCTGCTACTTTCCTTAGTGCTTTTATTATTAGAACAATGTTCATTTAAAGACTCGGTGACAAATCCTGTCTGGTACATCATCACCTTATCAAAAACCTGTGACATGTGCAGAGAATGTTAAGTTATATTAAGTAAGCTGTTAACTTGACAGAATCCAGCCTGCTGTGTTCTGCCTGCCTGAGCTGCAGCAGAGATGGCACATTGTCAAGGGGTGGGAAACACCCTCTCCTTCCCTGCCAGAGCTCCAGCTCCACTCGAAACTCCAAACACAGCAAAAATCACGTCAGCTGTTTCAGTCACATCAGGAACTCAGCCATCACACTCCACGTACAGGCATCAGTTTTTGGGATGTGACTGCCACCCAACTGCAGGAGAGGAACGGGCACAGCCACTGCAGCTGCCCTGCACTCCATTTATCCAGGCACCACAGGCTGGATGATGTTAACAAGAAGGTAGCTCAAAAGCAAAACCAGAAGCTGCCTCAGAGTGACAGATATTGAGAAAGACAGAATTTGCAACTTTCTGACTAGTAATGAAAAGGAGCACAGAGTTGTTCTGCACAGAAGGCAGAGATGTGACAGCACTGCCAGGGCACCGTGTGGCTCCTGCCAAGCAGGCACGTGGCATGGTGCTTCCAGCCACCAGCAAAAGACTGGGAACTATAAAGGAATGCCAGAGGCAGATCTTTAAACACCTAGGGAGCACCTTAATGTCATTATTTGGGCATTTTCCACTTGTGCTGCAGGAGAGCAAGTGTAGAAACACAGCGTTACCTCCAGCAATTAAAAGAGCCTTCAAGAGGAGCAATTTGCAGAAAATTTCAGGGAATGGAGGTTCCAGCTAACAGCTTGTCAAGACCACTTCCTACTATCAGGCTCCTTGGGAGGATACTACAGATCTCCTGTCAGCAGGATCCCACCATAACCTGTGATTCTGAGCATCAGTGGAAAAAGTGAAACTGATCTTTTGCCTCTCTGCATCTCTGAGTGATTATAGACACACAGTCCATACAGCCTGGCTATCTGCAAAATTCAGGTAATTATTCCTTTAATTTAGTCATCCATCTATCCCAGGTAATGATACCACAAACAGACATACTCTGCTTGTTCATTGAAGGGTTTTTTAATGTGAAGAGAAACGGAAGCTTCTGACTAACCACGCGTGACTCTGAGCTACATTAAAATCATTGTATTTTCAGCAGTTTCTGTGCTGTTCACACCATCCTAAAAAAGCCTCCAGTCTTTCAACAGTCCGTCCAATAAAGCTGATGTTGTGCACCAGGTATTCTGGAGGCATCTCTCAGCTGCAGCTGAAACCTGGCAGGATTCATCTTTTGCCCAAAATCCTGAGCCTTGCAGGAAAACAAGGCCAAAAAGCCCAAATAACCTCAGGTCTCGACAAGCAAAGCTTCTTCCACTGGTCTGACTCCCACCAGAAACATGATGATGAGGGTTTTGACACACGAGTTCTGTCTGTGCACCACGAAACAATGAAAAAGAGGATGATGCTGCAAAGTCTTCTCATTCACCCAAAATACAAAGAGAGCGTACAGAAGCTTGATGCAAAATCCAGAAATAGTCCAGGGCAGTGCTTGGGCATCACTAAAGGTTTAAGGACTACTGGGGATTATGTGGCCAGCCACAAAGTGTCTCGTCAGAGGTCAGGACTGTTCCCTGCTGCTGGGAGGGGTGAGCAGCCTGTGAGCCCCTGGCAGAGGTTTGGTGATGTGATAAAAGGCAGCACAGGGCCGGGCAGAGCAGTCAAGTGGCCGATCGCCGGCGGATCACGAACACGCCCCGCTGCAGCTGCCCCAGGTAGATCCTCATCTTGGTGCTGTCGCTGGTTTTCCTCACCCAGATCTGCAGGAGAGGAAGGACAAAAAGAATGGGGCAGGGAGATGAATGAGGCGAGAAAGAGGGAAAACTCGCAGCAAGCAATAGACACAATTTAACTCGGTGTCTTAGTGTCGGTGCTGAACTCCTCAGGGGGCACAGATCAATGAGGTTAATCCCCTCTCCCTCCCCACGTGAGGCATTTGCAACCTGAGTAGAAAATGGAATAAGGTGTCTAACTTCACCTCCCTAACTTCCTGCTCAAAACAGTCCTCAAGAAAAATGACTCTTTCAAGCCCCATCAGGAATGCAGGTTCCTCCTGCAACAGCTCACAATGCAGCCGTGGCGCTGAGCTCTGCCTAATCAAGACTAAGTCTCTCTAGATCCACAGATCATAAAATTATCTGTCCTGGGATTTGCCCAGACAAGCAACTATTAGTCAAATGAAAAGCTTATTCTGATTCTGTTCCATGAAGCATTTCCCACAATGTACCAGAGAAACTGTGTCTGGAGATAAAAGGGCCTCTCTTTTAAACCCCTGCATGGAAGGATTCACTCCACGTGTTCCAGAGGACACATTGCTGCCACCGAGGCAGCCCCTCCAGAGAGCTGCTGAAATCTCCTTCAAGGTGTTTAGATCTAAAAACCTGTACTTGAAAAATCAAGTCTGAGCAATTTCCTCTGCATTATATCCTTCTAATACATTTCAACATATTTAAATAAATACACCGAGTAAGAATTATCCACTCCTTAGTACTGCAGTATTTTAGGAGGGAAGTCTGATATTTCCTGCTGCAAAGGATTATAAAGTTGTGTTGGCCTGTGACTTACCCTAAGCTTTTTTCTTTTCATATATTAGCTACAGGTCTGGCAAGTAAACTGCTTTAACTCTATTATTTTAATTATAAATTTACTTTATTAACAAGATCCCTCAATATAAAATAAATTTAGTATTTGCCTGGGTTTCTACTTCAATTATTTCTCCAGAGAAATTAGAATCAACTTTCATTGATAATCATCTCCCAACTGCAACATTTCCAAGGATCTGACGTTTTGCTTGCCAAAAGAATTCAAAAATCCGTAACTCTGAGCAACTGTAGGAAACAAACATGGACAATTTTATAGTCTACCACAGTATGATGGAATGATACATTAATTTTGCTAAATTACAGTAATAACTTTTAACACATTTTAATGCACCCACGAGCACATTACCACTGCTTTTATCTGAACAACCAACCGAGTGCCACAACTGCCACTGCAAGGGAACAGCTGTGACACACACAGATCCCACATGCAACTCATCCTGGGGAAAATAAAGTGTTTTCCCTTAGCTGCCACAACAAATTAAAGTTCCTTTATTGGCTGATTGAGGAGAAGTGCACTCAAATCTATTATTTCTTAACCTGAAGTGTCTGGAATCTGCAAGCAAAGTACAAAGTGCTCCCTTTGCCCAACTGCTGCAGGAGCTTGCAAAACCCAGGATTATCCTTCAGAAAGAGAGCAAGTCTCTTCCCATCTCAGTAAGAGATTTCTCAAGTCAGTTTTATCTTGGCTTCAGCTTCTTTACACACCAGACAGGAATCTATCTTTAGCCCTTGCTAGACCCATGTCCTTCCCCCTCTGCTGACAAAGAAAAGCAATCACAACCTCGTTGGCGCCCACAGAACTGATCACACAGCTGATCTTTGTGTTGTCTTTAGACTCCAGGTAAATAGCTTGGCTCTTGTGGTACCTGCAAAAAGGAGAAAAAAAAAAAAAAAAAAAAAAAAAAAGGAAATGCATGAATCCATTATTGATAAAGCTGGACAGAGTAAATGTGAAGCCTGCCTTTCTTTGCACACTACTTTCTCCATCTTTGCAAGACAGTGGGTGATCTGAGCACACACCCTCTGCATTTAATGGTATTCTGAAATGCAGGAGGGTCTCAATTCACATTCAACTCTGCACTGAAGGTTACTGAAAACAGATTTCACAACTGCAAAGGGGAGAGGCAGAGCCCCAGCCCTGGGGAACAGTGACTGACAACACAGCCAGGGTTCAAGGGTTAATCCAAGCAGCCTTTCCCATTTCTGGCACAGGATGGATTTCAGAAGGCAACTCCTTGTTTTGCCTGACAAAATACAACAGAGCAAATCACAGACACTCAAGTTATTCCCCAATACAGAATTACTAGAGCAGCATCACCACCAAAAGTGAACTACCCTCAATCAGTGCAGCCTGTGCACTGTTTAATGAGACCTCAAATTTCTAATGCTGTCCTATTTGGTGAAAATACCCAAAATGGTAACTAATGGGTAACTGATTCTGTAATGAGCTGTAAATATTTGCCATAAGGAGGCCATGACTAAACATATCCATTTTATCCCATTTTAGATCATATTTTAAGCTCTATATTGTTCTTAATGTATTGTGTATAAAACAAAGACCTTGACATTTATAACTCTTAACTGTTTGATTCTCTTCCCCTCTTTCACAGCCCACATTTCTCCAAATGCTGCAGTGTGCCAGCCCCAAAACCCAACTTTCTGTTCGTTCTGCTTCATTCTGTTCCACAGGCAGAACTAATTACATTGGAACAGGTGATTTGTAAGTAAATCATCTTAATCAAGCAAGCACCAAAATACTTAACAGTTATAAAAGCATGACTGTATTTCCACCTTGCCCCTAATCATGATTTTATCTGGGCATTCTAAGCTGCAGAATCCCTGCACAGATATCCCCTCAGCAGTTCCCCAGTGCAACCCCCTGCAGCCTGACTGCCATGTACAAAATGCATGGATTTATTTAAACTTGACAGTTATTTCTACAATAACCATACTGTACATGTGGAAGTCTTCCAATGGTTTATTCCACAGTCTCTTCCTACTGGCTTATGCATTCAGAATTTTCACAGTGCTTGCCAGTAACTGGAATGAGTGTCAGCTTTGAGCCTTCCAAACATACTCATTACCCATGGGGGGGTGAGGGAATTAAAAAAAACCCCAAGTCCTGCAACCTTTAAAACAATGGTTGGACACAGGTGCCCTCCTCCTTCATTTTGACAGAAACAATGTCAGTGGGTTCCAGGGCAATGCAACAGCAACAATGATCTGAGCCAAAAAATCTCAGTTTAGCAAGTCCAGATGTCATTAAATGACAGAGGAACTCAATAAGCTACTACAAACCCCCAGCCTCACTAAGATGAGACAAAAATCTCAGTCCAGCAGCCCAACCATGCCATGCTGTGAGTACTTAAGCAAGAGTTTTGATCTTGATACCATCAGCAGGAGTGCAGGAGATACCAGTGCAAACAACAGCTCTCAAGTGTTAGCTGTGCCCACACAGATAAGGAAATATTTTTTTCCCCACTTTCAATTTCTGATTTGCAGTGAATGCCAAAGCTGATGACACACCTGTCAGAGGCTTCATTCAGCCCTGGGAATTCACATCATGAATGACTCTCCATCAGTAAATCAATGCTAATTGTGCCCAGAAAAGGCAAAGAGCCAAGTCAGCAGTGTTTCACTGAAGAGCTGTCCCAGCTGTCTCACACTCCACGCTCACAGAGACAGGGCAGCTGAAGCCACAGCACCCTGGGGCATCAGTTACCTGGCCATGTCTCACCCTTTTGCCAAGTTTACATATCCAGAGAGGGACAGGATTGAGGAAATTAGCTCAGATGAAAAATGCAGTGGGATTTAAGCTGGCTTTCAAGAAAGCAATAAGCCAGACAACTGTCGCTGTTGCAGCAGGTAAAACACACCAAGTGAGGCAAGCAGAAATAATTCCATTTCCTGCTATAAAATATTTTACTGAAAGGCCAAGATTTCCAACTGTGACTCCATCAGAAGACTGACAGAAATCCCTCTGCATTATTGCATGCAGCAAAGCTAAGAGCAAAAAGATGGTTGCTTTACAGTGAACTGTGGTTTAGGATTTGATGGGGGAGCAGAGAGACCTGAGGATTAAAAAACTGAGTCTAATTCCACATTCACCTGAAACACTCCAGTCTGGAGAGGTCTGAAATGCCTCTGCAAGACTTCAGGGGGTTCATTACTGGCCTTAAACATTCCCTGTTTGCAGGTAATTGTCATGCAGGGCTGCATCAGGAAACAGAAAGCCATTCCTGGCCTGTCAGGTTTAGGATTTCTCTGCATGCCAGCATTCTTTATGCACCTTAGGAAGAATTACCCTCCCACTACCAAGAGTTACTTCATTATTTTAAAATACCAGCTACTTTGCACAAGTACTATCAATCAAAAAAATCTAAGCAGGATTATTACAACAAAAAAAAATTATATAAAATACTGATCCTTAAACAGCTTAAGAACTAAGCAGCCAGGAAAGACAACAGCTGGAATTTCTGACAGCATGACCCCCATGACAAGTGAATTCAGCAAGATAAAAATATCTGTTAAGTGCTTTATGCCCCAGCTAGACATCCTCAGAGAGAGCTGGTGAGATTCAGAGAGATTCTGGCTCACTGAAGCTCTTCCAGGTTTAAATTTAATGGGAAGTTTTGAGCTTTACTGACAGATTAATTCAGATGCCTTTTTTTTCCTGCCTTTTTTTAATCATGAACGCTTTTCAAATACTCCATATGCTTTCAAAATTCTGAAGAAGAGTTTATTCATCTAAATATATCCTGGGGATAGTCACTTTACACACGAAGAAAAATTATGAAAGCAAAAAAAAAAAAAAAAAATAATAATTGAGGTATCTGTGGAAAAAGTAGCCTGTTCAGTTCTTATCTGCTTTATGCTTCATGGATGTTAAAACTGAGGGAGCACAGCTTTTATGAGAGCTGTGTACACTGAATTCTCAATTAAACTTCAGTCAGAAGGAAAAACTGACCAATTGGCCAAGGGGATTGCTGTGCTAAAAAAACCAGCTTCACACCTACTTCTGTGATAAAAATCACAGCCTCATCACTTGTTGTTTTGAGCCACCACGACTCTGAAGTAGGCTACAAATAGCAGATGACTTCTTGAAAACAAATTGTTTTCTGCTCAAGGAGTTCAAGATTGCCCCCTTGATTATCCAGGTTTGCAAGTCTCATGGATTAAGTTTAAGATCTACTAAGATTCCTCTGCAGAATTGAATACTTTCCTTGTGTTTTGTGAGGCTTGTACAGCTGTATGGCCATAAAACTCAACAGAGATAAATCCAATCAGCAATTCTGAAGTTGCCTTTCCCAGGTGGCTTTGATCTTTAAAGGTTATTTGGATTTATTAGAAGCATTTTTCATCCTGAGCAGCTGGTGGATGACATTTCTTCTGCCACCTTGTGGAATGCTGGGCTCGTGTTCCACAAAGCTGAGCCTCAGGAATGGGAGTGCTGCTGACAGCAAATCATGGAGTGTCTGTATCTGTTGTTGTGGCGAGTAACAACACGACACAAATTCCTCATTTAGAACACGATCTGACTCCTTTTTATACCTTTTTGGACAGGCCACTGTCATTGGTAGGGAGAGTGACAGAACTCTTCACCCACACTGACCAAAGCTGAGAGACATCAGAGAAAGTCTGCCCCATAAAAAGGATCCAAAACATCAAACATTCGTTACAAAAACAATGGCAATGTTTATGTTCAAGCTGGGAGAACGGACTTCCAAAACCAAAACATCACAAAGAAACAGAACTTAGAAACTTCAGTCCTAAGAAAACCAGACTAACATGTAGCCAGCAGCTTCAGCCACATCCACTGTGGCTGCTGCTGCCTCTCCTACCTCAAACTAGACTTGACTGCCTAAGTGCCACAGTGGGCAGTGGGAAAGAACCAAGTCCCCTTTCACTGGAGCCACCAGTTGTTGTCCCTGAAAATCAGCCTTCTGATTTGTTTTAATATAGTGGAGTCAGTTCTCATGAATTGTAAGATAAAACATGAATCATGTTTGCATTCCTTTGTGAAAGATATCACCTGATGGACTTCTCAAGTGACCAGTGGAGATGGAGAGGTGGGAACTTCTCTGTCCAATCTCTGATCACTGTCCAGAAACTTACAGATACGAAGTCAACAATAAACTAGACAGCTCTTTTCTTCTTCTCTACCTGAACACCTGTTGTGTGTGTTGCTGTGTGTTTCTCTCTACATCACAGTAACAACCAGTTATCTCTGAAAGCCCACAGGGTGTGAACATCCCACCATCACCTCTGCTTTACTGGATCCATGAGGAGCCTGAGGAGAGAGCAGCAAACCTCTGCCCCAGAGCATTCTGCTCAAAGCCATTTCCCTGTGCAGCCCCCTCCCTCCACAAGGCAGACACAGCCACTCCCCAGGCCTCACCATCTCTTGTCATAGTAGAGTTTGCCATCTTCTATCCGAGCTTCGAATCGCTGCGCCGGGGACTCGGCCGGGGTGGCCGGGAGGTGCTCGGGAGAGGAGGGGGAGGCTGGGAAAGCACAGACACACTGCTTAAAGGCCAGCAGCACGTGCCCAGCTCCCAGCTGCACATCTGACTGCACAACTGCAGCTAGAGAGGGCATGTGTGCAGGAATAACGAGTAGAGGAAGCTGCAAACTCAAGTATCCGTCAGGAGAATACAATATATTGTGATGGGTCACTCGACCTCTGCCTTGAATTAAAATATTCACTGAAATACAGCATTTATCTGGAAAAACATTCATGGGAAAGTGATGGACAATATGTCCTTGATTTTGTTTTAGTTATAATTCACAGTTAATTAGTTAAATATGGTTAAAATTACTGAGGCAAGTTAGTCCCACTCTGTCTTGAAATAAAGTATACAGGTACATCTAGAGAGCTGGAGGCATAAAACTTTAAGTGGTGAATCCCTCAATGGAACTGACAAGCAGACAAAGTGCCCAGAAAATAATGGAAAGCCTCTTTTCCCAGTTGGATTGTCCCATGCTAAGTGTTTCAGCCACCAAAGATGCTCATGCCTCCCCTTCCCATCCCTGACAAGCATCAGCACCACACAAAGAACAGCAACTGCAGCCAAACATCCACAGTCCCATTCTCTGCTCAGAACAGCACCCCTGAGAACAAGTTCCACTGCAGCTGTAAACTCACCTGGTCTCTTGGGTGATTTAAGCTACAAGGGAAGAGAGCAAAGCAGTGTTAGAGATCTGACAGGAGCCACAGAAGCTGCAGTATAACTTCAGGTATCTTACTTTTTTATATTCCAAGGAATATTTCTATTTTAAATGCACTGTGAAGTGGCGTAACACATACCCAGAGCAGTGTGCTCTGAAGAGCCAAGGAACAGATAATCAGTGTAATGATGCAAAAGGCAAAAAATCTGAACTTGAGAGCATTCAGATAACCCACTCCCGTGAGTCAAACCTATCTAACAGTCTATTTTTTTAACATAATACATTTCTCAGGGTACACAAAATACAGGAAATAAGGCATTAGAGAAAACTCAACAGCTGGCACAAAACCAGTGTTCCACCACCATCCTCAAAATGCCTTAAGGAGCAGCTTATATTCTGAGAAATTAGATAAGCCTTCAAGTGCTCAGCAAGAAAACAGTATGTTAATCAAAACTAAGAAAAACTATAAACATGCACACTGCCCCTATGCAGCTCGCTGAAATCTTGTGACAGCAGGGAGAAAAAAAATTAATAAAAAAATCCTACCCCACACTAAGGCCTAAACCAAAGGCAGCCTGTGATCTCCCAGAAAAACACAGACAGCTGTTCAGCCATGAGGAAGAAACTCCTTAACATAGCTCATTCCCTTGGTTCACACAAAAGGTAACATTTTTAGATGACAGTCATTCCAATTAGGTTAATTAAACCTCAATAAAAAAAGAGGAGATACCATCTTGCTAAATCTTTTATTGTGCTACTTCAGAAAGCCTACGGGGATGAAGTAGTCCCACATGTCAAAAATGAACATAAAAGAGCTCAGCTCTCTTCAGGAGAGAGCATTTACCTTCTCTTTAAAATGAAGAAATACAGTCAAGCAACAATCCCTACCTTATTCAGTGTTCTTAGGTCTTCCATTATTTGCTCATCAGTCAACAAATAATTGAGCTGAGGTATCCAGAATTAAGGTTTCCATAAGCTCTTGACAAGCAAGGCTAAAAATTAAAGGTCAGTGACATTTCACTTGAGAAAAAGTAAGCCAAAAGGTTTCCAGGATTTTAACAAATGTCTTACTTGAGCTTTTTTTTTTTCTTGTCAGAAGAATTTTACAAGTCCATCCCAAACATCTTAGCAGCCAAGTGAAAATCATTTTAACTTACTCAGACACAACCATCAATGAAAAACCTTTAGTGCACTGACATTTACTTCATGGAAGCATCAACATTCTCAGTGTTTTTCATCTTGTATTTCTGTGGAGAAGAATCTGTGAGCTGAAACAACAGACTCACTTCAGGTCTTCTACAATGAAGCTAAATCCCACCTAAACCTAATTAAATAAAACTTTGTGTGGCTGGGGATAAACAAGAGCCTACAATGCACCTGAAAACAAACCCCAAACCTTTCAAAATAGAAATGATTACAGTCCTATTAGAGCTCTGCTGTACTTTTGTTTCTTCATAACAAGTGTTTAGCCAAAAGTATTCAAAGTATTAAACTGAAGTTAACAATTGCTGGGCTGCATTTCAAGGAGTTTGGTTCTGAGGGACTTTAATCCTCTCCCAGAGCAAAGGCAGAGTTTCATGGTGTGGTGGCTGTATCGTGCTCAATTAGCAGGTCATGTTCACTATGAAACTCATTTAGTTTGGATGAGATAGGGGCACTAATAAATGCCTTTTTTTTTTTTTTTCCTGAAAGAGTGAACAGAATCTCCAACCAGAGAGAGGTTAATTGAAAATGGAGATGCTCATGACCATCCTGCATGAACTCCAAAAGTTCAAGGTTTGATATTGCCTTCAGAAAATGAGAGTCACTCAGATAAGTTTTTTTTAATCTAAGACATACAAGTTTAGAATCTAATAAGAAGCCCCTGCAAAGCAAATATCCTTGCCTTCCTCTCCAGGTGAATTTAATACACAACTAGAAAAAGTGCCTATCATCACAGAGGGGCTACAAACCTATTTCCAGAAGCCAAGGAACATTTTAATTCCGAGACATGCAGCAAGGCAGACCCTAAGGATTGCACAGACTTGTTTTTCTGCCTCTTGTAATATATGAAAACAAGATGAATCTTCATCTTTTCTTATTCAAAGAACACATCTAGCATCCTCACTTTTGCTATGCATCTCTGGATTAGAGATCTGAAGCTTTTATCAGAAATGGAAAAACTATTTTGATATGACAAATATGATCTTTCTGGTAAATGCTTTGTCACATCTTGAAATGAGAAAAGCTCTGGCTCATGTAAAAAGCCATTTACTATCTATGGAATCAATTATCTCAGTGCATATATATATATATAATGTTCTTTTAAAGTTTTCTTTTGTGAAATAAATTGCCTGTAGAATTCAAACTGCTCTCACTGCCAAAAAAAAAAAAAAGTTATCTCATGGTACTGTAAGGATTAAGTCAGGATACCCAGGGATCTCCAAACCCTGGTTTCTATATATGTATTGTACTGTATTGCTTTAGCACACATTATACCTGACAATTGTGCTTGAGTATTCCCCAGGCTAAAATCTCATCCTGGCATTTAACTTCCTTTTCCTTGCTGCACAAAACAACAAAGGTGTGGGTAGCACAGGGGTGCAAACCCAGCAGGGAGTGCATGAAAGGATATCAGGGGCAGGTTTCCTCCTCTTGTCTGGGATAGGAACGGGATCGTTCGGTCGCCGTCTCAGTTTCCTCGTCATAATGGGCTTCACTTCCATCGAATCTGTGGAGTAATGAAGTTGGAGAGCTGATAAGACCAGAGAGAAAGGAGTAAGCAGCAGCAGCTTTCTCCACAAGGCAAATAACCTTTCCTCTTTCATACAGCAAATTGGATTTTTTTTTTTTTTGGTGTGCTAGCTTCCATCACGGAAGTGCTGACAGTGAATGCAAGTTCTGTCTGCTGTCAGGTCACTGCTCGGTGCTGCAGTGCCATGGTTACAGCTGCTCCAGGTACAGATAAGCAGCACAATGATGCTACAAGGATTCAAGGCAAATTCCTTTCATGCTCATCATATCTGCTTGGGAACAGATTTAAAAGGCCAAGCTCAAGGAGTTCTTTCCCTTTTCCCAACTCGGATCATTAATAACATGTAAAACATCAGCTACAAATCAATTGCTCTCTCATCTTCAAGGCAGAAAAGCAGCTTTGTCAAAAGATTAGAGAAAACTTCTGCATTGAAGACTGATACAAGTCTGCTGGAGTGATTTCAAACAAACAGTATTTAAATTCAGATTATCTAAGAATGATTAATGAAATGAGCCTAATTAATAACACACAGAGCAGCAGTTGACAGGAAGTGAACTGCACCATATGCACTGGGGAAAAAGAAGAAAAGTATTAAAAGCTTAAACACCAGTCACATCACCAAGTCATTATCTGAATTTAGTTTGTCCAAATGCCTACAGGTAACCTTTAGTGAACAACTCCACTGGAACACTCACAACTCATTGCTTAATTCACAAAGAAACGTTGAACTGGCAGGCAAGAGACCACATCATAAATGCCAAACACATCAGCACACCTCCCCTTCTAACTGCTGAGAGTTATTTGCTCATCTCTAAGCACCCCTGAAGCCCCCCCAGGAAGCATTTCAATCTGGGAAGCCCCTTTGGCTCCCACTACACACAAAAACCTTGAGCAGCTCTGCATGTGCAAAAACCACCAAATTCCTCCTCTCCTCATCTCAAGGGTGAACAAGGGTGACTGTGAGACCAGACTCCACAAATAAATAGAAGAAGTTACCAGGGAAACGGCATAACTCAAGATGCTCTCCACTCCACATCAGCCCCAAGAGTTTGCACTAAGCCAAGAGCACCATTTAATACACCAAAACAGGGTTTAATTCTCACTTCTGAGGATTAAATAGATCATTAGTTTATATAAAACCTGTAGATACTATGCAAGAAATATATGAAGGGTGTAAATCATGGACAGGCCTCGGCAACAAAACCACACCATCAGTCCATGAAGTGAGGGAGCTGCTCTCAGAGCATCAAATCAGACTTTTGGTTCAGTACCACAGCAACAGAATTCTGCAGGAATAATTAACACCTGAGTTAGCTCCCCTGTGTCCAGGCACCAGGGATACCAACTGTCTCAAAAAAATCTGTCCATTTAATATACATCTTCTAGCGCCTGGACACAAATGTAACCCACAAATCTTTTTTTTCTTTTCTGGCTTTAAGCAGCAGATTTCAACCTTTATTGTTTGGTTTTCTTCAACTACTTGACCACCCACTCCTGCAGGAAGGAAAGGAAACATCTTTACAACCTGGCATCCCTGGTTGTGTCAATCCTGTGACATACCTCAGTAGTTTTGTTAGATCAGGTAACCAAAGGAGCATCTTTCCCTGCAAGAAAGATATGTAAGCAAGCCCATCGCCCCCTGTGCTGCTCCACTGGCACTGCTTGAGTCACCTGCTACCAACTCCCTGAATTTTCAGCTGCTTTCTCCATTAAAAGACCCTCAGTGCACGCTCTGCCCCACTGGCACTTCCCACCAGCTGTGTGAACCAGCACTGCCACCTTTACAGCTCTCCCCAAGCAGGGGCAGAGTGGATGACACAAATGACAGGTGCTTATCTTCTTTACCTCCTGTTAATTCCATGGTTAGTTTCTCATTCTCAATCATCTTCTTCTTCTCTTCCAACTCCGCTATCAGATTTTCCTTCAGCTCAATTTTCTTATCTTCAAACTCCTTTGCTGCTGCTTTCTTTTCCTTCACATAATTTTTCTCCACCTGATCTGTCTAATGCAAACCCAAGGAGCAAGAAGGTTAATTAAGGACTCAAGTTAATGATATCACAAGAGCTTTTCAAATGCTTTATTGATCAGCTTTTCAGTTCACAACTGGTCCAAGTTCTAAAGATTATTGATATTCACAATCTACAGAAAAACATCTAAATATGACTTAGTGCTATTATATTGGCAAAAAAATTATTTGTAAAAAGACATTTTAATGTTGCGTAACAAATTAAGTCCCTAGCAGAGAGCTCTGCTGATTTATAAACAGCACTTATCACCTTAAACACCCTTTTTTGACCAGCACAATGGACAGTCAGATACAAGAGGCCAAGAGCTAATATTTAATTCTATTTTAACAACAAAGTGCAGAAGTTACTTGAGGTAATACCAGCAGTAAGCTCTACTACATCTCACGTGTAACAAGCCAGTCACAGGAAGAAGAAAATTTCTTTTAAGCCTTCTGGGAAAACAAGCTCCAATACTGGTTGATGAAACAAGGTTTAGGCCTCTTCTATCTAATTAATGCATATTTTTGATAAATTAAGATTACTTACTTCCAGCTGCAGGAACAGTTCTGAAACACAAGAAAGACTTAATTTATTACCTTCAAAGCTGCACAAAATTATTTCCTTAATATTTCAAGCCACTGAATATTGCAGCCAAGATAGGTAGTGAAGTAAATAACACATGTACTTATCCAACCTCAACTCTGACTTCACAGCTTTGTGCTGAAAATAAAGTGACTACGAAAAAGTTCCACAAAAATACACTGCTACTAGAGGTTTTTTATAGATTGTGACCTCACTGAAAAGCTTCCACTATTCCACACTATTTAGTTCAGTTTGGAGAAGGCTGTAGTAGCACTACACTATACTAGTCCATTATTTAGAAAAAAGTTAAAACCCAGTAATAGATACACACCAAATATAAGAGCCCTGCAATAAAATCAAGCTTCCTATTTGCAAAGCATGAAAGCAGCATTACATAGATAATCAAATGCAGGTAAATCTAAACTGTTGTTTTAGTAAACCTCAGCATGGCAAGGACAAACATGCAAGACCCTTATCCCTGTAGTGCAAGGCAGTTGGATTGTTTAATCATAAAATTCCAGTGATCATCACCTGCCCTCCTGTGGAAGAGCTCAGCTGCTGCAGCACTGCCTGTGGCCAGCCAGAAACACCGGTTTGCACTCAGGCTTAATTTTATCAAAACAGCCCAAGCTTGCCAGGACCCAGCTCCAGTCTCAGTACACATGAAAGGTCTTTCTGGAGGTCTTTTACAACCTAAATCATTAGTGAAATTCATCTCAGGAGACAGGCTACTGTTAACAAGAAATTGTTCAAACTACTTCAGTTCCTCAAGCTAATCCTTTACCTTCTCAAGCACTTCCAGAAATACAGAATTGCTTTCCTTTGCTAAAGGAGAAGCAGCTGTATTTCCTGTATCCACATAATGCCTTCTGTAAAAGGCCTTGCTTCAATACCCAGGGTAAGGAACTACTTGAAAGGGAAGAAGAAAGAGAGAGGGCAGCAGCTGGGGCTGATTCCCAAGCCATTCCTCTGCAGCAGCACAATAAAAACAACCAGAAGGAGCAGCCTGGGCACTTGAAAAATTAACTTGGGCCTTTGCTCCTTGAAACAGAGCAGTACCCAAAGTCCAGGCACCCATTCCATGTCACAGCCACACAGAACAACAGTTCCAGCAGCAAATCCTCTGGATTCCTTGCTCACAAACAGAGCTTTGGGGAAGTGTGTGCTACTCACTTCCCACTCCTGCAAACTGAAGGACACAGGGCACCCAAATTTTCAGCAAGGGCCACAAAGCAACAAACCAAGGTGGGATAACTGTGGGTTAGGCAGGTGAAAACGGAATCTTCTTTTTAGCTGTGCTGCTTCACACAAAAGAAGACTGAAAGTATTTATCAGTCAGCAAACAGTGCTGATCAAGGGAAGGAAATAATCAAGGTAGATCCTGTCATGTTTGCTGGACTCAAAAAACCCTACAATGTACCCAAAGATCCCTTTACTCCAGCAAGTTCCTTTTCTTTAAGGGACAGAATTGCCTCTCTTTTACTTCGGGTGTTATACAAAACACACATTTAAGTTATTTGCAGCATCTTGGAGAGAAATTCCACCTACCTGCATTTCGTATCCTTTCTTTGTACTGCTGGTCCAACTTTTTCATCCTTTTCTGATATTCCTGAAGAGTACCTAGTGGAAATAAATTGTAAATTCTTACTGTATTTTTCTTTCCAAATATTAAATATCCTCCAGGACTCGTACACCACTTAAAGCACGTTCCCTGTTTTGGTAAAAAGTGGATTACTCCTTTGAAGAAGTGTTTTATCAGAGAGGCTTAACTACCAAGTGGAGTTAAGATGGAGAAAAGATGGGAAGCAGCTGACATTTCTAACCCTGCAGCACAGCTGAGAGCCAACATGCAGTGAAGGATGCTGCTCCCATCTTTCAGAACCCCCATCCTTCTATGACATTTGAAATGTGCTGAAAATAAAAACCAAAGCTACTCTTCAAAGCTTACCTTCCTGCAATTGCTGTAACTGCCTCTTCAGAGATGCCAGTTTGTCCTGATACATCCTGCAAACACAGCAGGAAACTTTAAACACCAAGCACACGCAGTTTATTCCAACATCTCTTGAAGTTACATGTTCACACAGAATGAAAAACTTTTCAAAACTTCAGGAAACAAACGAACCACAAACTAAAAGAATTTTATTCCAATGAGAAGTTCTCATCCTGTCTTAAAAATTCTGGCACTTCTTTGGTTCTGCAATAGATTTATAATTTGGGATAATATAGGATTTTTTTATGTTGAAATCTAAAATGACATTTAGATCTACAAACATCAGGAACTTTACAAGCAGAATCATTCTTGCATTATGCCAAGTTTTATTAGCTGTGTATTAGCTCCACATTATTTTAAAACCCCACCAAAGTCCACCTGGTGCTGCTGTAAACCTGCATTTCTTTTACCCCACATTTGTGCTTTAACACTGGCCAAGTCTTCCTGACCTGTATAAAACCAGGGCTCTGCCAGTCAGCAAGAACTCAAAATGCTGCAAATGCTCCTGAACACCACGGGGAAGCTATTTCAAGTCTCCCAAAAGTCCATTTCTGGTTCAGGACTAGAATTCAATTGTTTAAGGCACTTGGAGAGGTATTTTACTTTTCCTTAGCTTATCTAAAGCAGAGCCTTTATTTTATTTAGAGGATCTGCCTGCAGCAGGATCCATTTGCAGCTGCTCCCACAACTCATAATTATTTCCTTGCCCAAAACAGCAGCAACCTTTAATTCCTTGAATTTATATAGAACAAAGAGAGCAACTGGGAGAGCAGAAATACAAGTGGATGGACTCATGAGCTATTCCACTGGGATAAGCACTTAAAACTCCCAAAACTTGGCCAAGGCTTAGGCAATAAACACCCTAAACCCACAAATAAATAGAACATCACTTTACTTGTATTTGGAATAGGTTACTTACTGTTCTTTCATTTCTACAAAGTCCTCCTCCTCGTGCTTTGCCAGGTCTGTTTCACTGGCATCCTCAGTGTCTAAACAAGGCAAGAAACAACTTGTTAAAATTAAAAAAGTACTTAAGAAAAACCCAAACAAAGTAATACATTATTTAAAAACAAGGAAACAGTCAAATGAAAAAGAAATCCCCAAACCTCAGGCAGTTTAACATCAAAGACAACCTGAGAGATGAATCCAGGAGGGAAATGAATTATCTCCCTGTGACTGTGAGTTTTGCAGGGCAGCTGTACATGAAAAACCACAGAGAACCTGGGAAATTCATCCCATTTAAGACAAGGGGCTCTACATTAATGCTCACAGGTGAGACATAAACAGCCTAAAGACTCTGATAATCAGACATTTCACAAACCTGCCACTGGAGTTGCACCCCCTTGGTGCTTCTGGGCTTGACCACAAAGGTCTCACCAAAGAGAGTAGCTGGGATCTGAACTTTTTTTTTTCAGCTATACTTCACTTGGTACTTCACCATTCAAATACCAGCGCTGCCATTGCGGTGTTTTTTGACTGTATAAACTGTAAATAAAGTAAATCCCTGTGGGGTTGCTAGTTTTCTGCTAAGACTTCTCAGGGTTCTATCTGTAACACATGGGTAGCTGAGGATGCATTGCTTTTCCAAAAGGGGTCAGTGCCCCCAGACTTTACAGGGCACAGCTGAGAAACCTAAACCACAGCTAATTGCCTACACATGGAAGGGGGGCCCGGCCTCTTAAATCAATTTTTATCTTAAGTTTCAACTGTTTGTAGTTTAAGAAAAATCTGAGAAAAGTTTAACACACCAAAGCTAAATCAAGAAGTTTTTCAACTACAAGAAACGTACTAAAATATCTAGGCCCCCTCAAAGGACTGCCATACTCTGTTGGGAGAGCCCTCACTGACCCTGTCACCCTCCACATCTTTAATATTATCCCATCTCTAACCAGGCCAGAGGGGATGGAGGGCTCTGCTGCCAGCAACAGGCACTGCCCACTTCTACATCCCCCTTATCTGTCATTTCATGTTCTCTACACTCCTGGCTACTCTGGGTTTTACTTAATTTCCTCTTCTGCCCCGCTCTTGTGCTGTCACATCCTCCTGCGCTGCTATCCTTCTGTCCACACCTTCTCCTCCCTTAGCTGCCTCTTTCCCCTTCGCGCCATGGAAACAGAACCCATAAACTGCCTTTCTCCACCGGGTTCGCCCTGCTGTCCCACTCAGCCCCCTGCTCAGCGCTCTCCCGTGTCCCCCTGCCTCCTGCTCACCTGGGAAGCCACAACTCCACCTCTCCAGCGGCTTCGCCGTTTGCCTCTTCCGCGGGGAACCGCTGCAACCTGACAGGTCCTCGTTTGCTCCGGGTGCTCTCGCCGCTCCGAACCCTTTGAGCGCCCAGCCCTTCCCCAAACGCCGTGCGGAGCGATCCCCTCCACCCCGCGAGAGCCCCCGCTGCATCCCCCCCGTCCCCGGGCACCGACCCGTCCCCGGGCACCGACCCGCCCCCTCCCCACACACCCTCGTCGGAGTCGCGGGCCCGGGCGCTCCGCTCGCCGTCCTCCTCCTCGGCGCTCTCCAGCTCCTCCTCCTCGTAGTAGTCGGGCGCGGGGGCCATGGCGGGGGCGGGCGGCCCCGGCGGGGCTGCGGGCGGCGCGGACACGAGCCCGGCCGCGCTCATGGCCGCGGGCGGGACGGCTCGGAGCGGCCGCCGCTCGGCAACCGCGGCGGGAACCGCGGCCGCGCTTCCGCTTCCGGGCGGCGCCGGGGCCGCCGCGCCCCCGCCCGGCCAGCGCGGGCCCGGCGCCTCGGAGGGCCGCGGGTTCGAGGCCCGGCCCCGCCCGGTGCGGCCGCGGGGGTTAACTGCCCAGCGGGTTCTGGCCACCGCCTGGGCGCGTGTTTATGGACCAGGCTCTGCTCAGAGGTGCCAAGACATAGGAAAAGAGCAACGGGCAGAGGCACGCACGGGAAGTTCCACCGAGAGATGAGGAAGAGCTGTTTCACTGTGCCGTGACCGAGCAGTGGAACACTGACCAGAGGGGCTGTGGAATCTCCCTCTCCGTGGGTATTCCAGAACCGTCTGGACACAATCCTGTGCCACATGCTCTGAGATGACCCTGCTGGAGCAGATAATCCCATTGAGATCCTTTCCAGCTTGACCCATTCTTGTGATACAGACACACAGCAGAGCTGTTCCCCAGACACAGAGCAGGACCTTGCCTCAGCCAGACTCATTACAACACTTGCACTCTTTCGAATTTTATTATATTTTAATAGAGAAATTACTTCCCTGTTCCTCCATACTCTCAGCAGAGCCCCAGCACAGACAGCACTGTGATCTCACCCCGGTGAATCAGGTGCCTCCTGCCAGTGAAGAGCAGCTTTTGTAGAACACGTGCCTCACATCTGCCAGGTACTGGTCATTCTCCCGACTCGGAACAGCGACAAAATTAACGATCAAGACACATATCCTGTGGTGACAGTCATCTGCAAGATCCCACCCTCATCTGAAAATGCCTCAGTGGTATTTCAGACCAAACATCTCATGTATCTCATTTCTGCAGCTCTAATTCACCTGGGAAGGACTAATTAATCTCATCACCTACAGCACAGCCACACTAATCGCTCACCTTCAGCTGTGAGGTGCATTCCTCACATGCACAGCTTATTGACTCACTGAGGCACTACAAACACCTCACCCAGGGGAAGGAAATGGGTTTGATCGGAAGCTCTGAGCTCCAAAACCTGCAGCGCTTCTCCCAGCCCGCCCAGCCGGGTGCTCAGCGCCCAGGTCGCACCGTGTTCTGAAAGGAGCAGTAATAACGCAGCACAGCCACTCGCCTTTCCTGCCCATCGCCCCAAAGGTCTGTTTGCCCAGACTGACAATTTTTAACTCGGAACACCCATGCCAAGTACGCTCCATGCCGCTTTCCTTAAGTCAATATTGCCTCTAACAGGGGACGAGGCTGAGGCACGGCCAAAAGTCAGCACACACACACCCGCCTCCCCATGCAGCTCCCAGAACTTCTGGGAGCGCTCTTTTCTCAGGGGAGAGACACCACCAGAGCTGTTCACCACTTCTCCTTTCCCAAGGACTGCTGCGGGTTATCAGCACTTCGGAACCCCCTCGTTTTCCCTGCTCCTCACTCGGGCAGTGTGGCTGTCACAGCTGCCCGCGGCCCCGGGGTGAACAGGAAAGGGCGTGGTGGCGGCTGCCACACCGCATGAGCTGCCTGGTGCCCACGGGTTCGTCCTCTCCGCACACTCACACCTGGCTTGAGCTGTTCAAATCACTCCCCAAAGCTGCCCAGTCACTGAGCTAAAAATAGGAATGGAACTCAAGGACTAACCGCGGCCCCCTCGGAGCTTTACAAACATTAATATTTCCCCTTTCTCCCCCATTTCCTGTCTGTATCTGTTCCATCTGTCCACATGCTCGGCTCACCAGCTCCTCTGCCAGCCGGGTTTGTGCTGCTGGGGATACCAAACCAGTTCTAAGCGTGTCTGAACCACAGCTGCCCTCCCCAAGGCTCACCTGCCCTGCCTCGCTGCTGCCTCAGCACTTTGTGCTTGGGGCCGATGTGCCCTCCCAGCACAGCCCTTCACACGTCGGGCAGGTGCAGGCACCGACACGAGGGCACAGGAACCCCCTGAACAGGAGCTGTGTGCAGCCAGTGGGTAAAAAAACGGCAAAGTGCTGCTGATGCAAAGCTTTTCAGCTCGTTCTGTGGTCAAGACTGGGATCTCACTGTTGTTCCCTCCGTGCTAATTCCTCCTGTTTAATAGGAGCCTTCTGGAGACACCCTCTGCTGTCATCTCTCAGGCATTCAGTGGGAACCCGAGGGAGGAGGCTCAGCTTTAAGGAATGCCATGTTTCCCTTACAAACGCAGAAACTTAACTGTCTCCGCCCCAAGGAGCTGTCAGGGAAAGTGCAAAGTTCCCTGTCGAGCTGTTGTTCTTGGCTCCTGCTTCCATCGGAGCTGTTGTTCTCGTCACAACTCACTCAGTGCTTTGTACACGCTCAGTTTGGGGAGAGATCTCTGCCTCCTGCTTGCTCAGCACCAGCTTTTCACAGAGCTGCTGACAGATGAGCCGTGCTCACTGTGCTCTTCCTTCACTCGTAAGAAACAGAGGGTGAAAAAAAAAGGTTATGGAGCTCAGCCTATAGACAGGAAACTTATTGCGTGGAATTACTCGAGTGCAATGAGAAGAGCTGGTGTTGTACCTTGGCCTCAGAGGCACAGGACACACCAACACCCCTCACCTGGGACTTAGGGCTCTCAGGTTTCTGTACCTGTGGTTTCACACAGCTCTCTGAGGATGGTTCTAGAAGCCCAAGAAGGGGAACAGCTGTCAGGAGCAAGTTGGCAGAATGAGGCTGCACAACATACTGGGAGATAAAGCTCTGCTCCTTCAGTTTTGTTTAGAAAAATGAAGTACTTAACCCCCCTTGTCAAATATGTCTGTACAACTATGAAGAGTTTAAGTTCAGAGGCGGTGGGGAACTACCACGTGTGGCAGAAACAGCGTGAACTCTCACCTTACCCTGCCTCTGCTCTCAGCACTTCCTAACCCAGAGCTCTGAACCCTGCTACAGTTCCTTTTCCTCTGGGGCTTTGCTGGCAAATCACAACTGCTCCTGTTTGGGTACTAGGGCCTTTTCCTGCTGGGAGCTGCCACAAGACACACAAGTCCTGTCAGGGCTCCTGCAGCGTGAAGACTCAGAGCTGCCTTTTCACGGGGCCTGAGCACTGTCCCCTCACACAGGAGCTGGTTGTGGGTCCCAACACCCCCCTATACACACATGAAACCACTACGGACCCTTAAAATGTACACAAACACCTCTGAACTAATTATGGGCCTGGACACCCCTGCACACACACCCCCCCCGAGCCTGACACGGCCCCCAACACCCATTCCCCATCCTTGAGACCACTGCAGACCGCAACATCCCACTGCCCTCCCCACACCTGAGGTTACCACAGCGCAAACCCCGCACCCCCAACCCTCACACACACACCTGACCCCGCTGTGGGCCCGACCGCCCGACACACACCTGAGACCTCTTCGGGCCCTAACACCGCTCACGCACACCTGGGCCCCGACAACAAACAGCCCGGCCGAGGCCGCTGCAGCTCCCCAGACCCCGCGGTGCCCCTCCGCCATTCCGCTCCCTCACACCCCAGACCCCGCGGTGCTTTCCCCCCTCGCCATTCCGCTCCCTCACACCCCAGACCCCGCGGTGCTTTCCCCCCTCCGCCATTCCGCCCCCTCACACCCCAAACCCCGCAGTGCTTTCCTCCCCGCCATTCCCGCTCCCTCACACCCAGACCCCGCGGTGCTTTCCCTCTCCTCGCCATTCCCGCTCCCTCACACCCCCGACCCCGCAGTGCTTTCCTCCCCGCCATTCCCGCTCCCTCACACCCCCGACCCCGCAGTGCTTTCCTCCCCGCCATTCCCGCCCCCTCACACCCAGACCCCGCGGTGCTTTCCCTCTCCTCGCCATTCCCGCTCCCTCACACCCCCGACCCCGCCGTGCTTTCCTCCCCGCCATTCCCGCTCCCTCACACCCCGGCACCGCGCAGGCGCCTCAATCGAGCGCCGACGGCGCGGGCCGTGCGCTCCGTGAGGCGGCGCCGCTCAGCGGCCCGAAGTGAGCTGCTAGGCGGGGTAGCCGCGCGCCGATCGGGGCCGGGCAGGAAGCGGCGGTGACGGGCACGGCCCGGCGGACACGCTCCGTCCCCCTCTCCTCCTCCTCCGCCGCGTCCCTCCCCGCCCGGGCCCCGCGGACGTGGCCCGCTGCCGCCGGCCGGCACCAGGTGAGGCACGGGCAGAGGGAGCGGCGCCGCTGACAGGCGGGTCCCGCCGGGGCGCGCAGGGCAGGGGGCAGCGCTGGGGCTGGCTGGCGTTTGGGGCGAAAGAGGCACTTTGCGCGTTTGGGGTGAAAAAGGCACTTTGCGGGGCGCTCGGGGCACAGTGTCCCGCGGTGTCGCACGGCAGGGCCCGCCCGGGGCTGCTCGGGGTCAGGGCAGCGAGTGTGGGGTGTGCGGGTCTGGGAGAGCCCGGCCGGGGCAGGACGGGGGCAGCCGCCCCGCGGCTCCTGCCGGGGCTCCGGGAACAGCCGCTCCTGCCTTCGCTCCCTCGCTCCTTGCCTGCCTGCCTGCCGGGAGCTGTCCCCGGCAGCTCCGTGCAAGTCGGAGCTCCAGCGGAGCAGCCCCGAGCGGACGGGAACGCCCCGGTACGAGCGAGAGGAGAGGAGCGGCGGGCGGCCGCTGCCTTGCCCTGGAGCCGGGCACGGCTCGGGCGAGCGGCGCTGCTCGGCCGGGATTACCGCGGGTCCGTCCGGGAGCTGGAGTGGGACCGGGGCAGCTCGGGAGAAGCGGGAGCTGCGCTTCTGTCAGCTCTGAGCGGAGTTGGAGGCAGTGACGTCGGATTGGTGCGAGCAGATGTCTCTGCCCTTTTAATGACATGGGGAAATGATTCGCTGTAGGTGCTGGATGCCATCGAGCAGCGCTCGTACTTGCGTGGGAAGGAGAAGGAAGGAGGACACGAGGCAAGTACTAAGCCTTCAGAATTTTGTTTGTTAAATACATCTCCTCGTGTCTCCTCAGCCCCCTTTCCCCGGGAACGTGAGTGGCATGAGTTCCCTAATCCTACAACTATGGCAGTTCTAAACTTCAGTAGCCACTGAGTAGCCCTGGTCGCATCCTGGTTTTCCCCGGTCCCTTGCAGAGCCTGGGCAGAACTGAGCAGCCCGGTGCTGGGCTTGCTGTCCCCAGCTGGGCTGTTCTCTCCGGGGTGGGGAAAAGCCCCCAGTGGGACACTGCTCTGGGAGGCGTGTGGAATGCTGGGCTCACACGCAGTCCAGCAGCAGCTCCGTGTTTGTTTAAAAACAGCAAAGCAGGCGTTGCTGATTCTGGATTGGATTTGGAATCCCCCTGCCAGTCTTTGTGGATAGGGATCCACATCAGCAGGAAGAAGCAGTCAGGGTTCTGGATCCATGTGGATGCGGTTCCACGGAACACAGGGTGATTTAAAGTTACTGTGTACAGCAATGCTGGCTGTGGTTTGTGCTGCTTACGTTGTTTGAGAATGAGTGGGCTCCAGTCTGTTCCCAAGGTCTGCTGACATATTTTAGCAAAAGTTTAGAGTGCTGCAGTGCTGGGAGTGATGCAGCTTGTTTTGCCAGTGGTCATTACTTTGATGTACGGATTTATGAAAGGACACATGTTGGTGTTTCTGTGTTGATAGTGGATTGTTTGTGGAGAGAGATAATACACCATGCTCTTCCCTTCTATGAGCTTAAAATTGGGCTGTTTCTGGTAGGTAGCTATTTGTGCATTCTTAGGGGCTCATATAACAATATAGGGCATGTTTTAAATGTAAACACCTGTCTGCAGTCTCTCTTTTAACACTGAGCTTCACACAAATGTCTGACGATTCTTTCATGCACCCACAGTGAGGCTGCAAACTCTTCTATCTACATCAATGTCTCATTTATCAAATCCAGATTTCTTATTTGCTGTCCAACTCCTCATATAACTTCTTCTGGCCTCTGATTTGAGGAAACCTTGAGCTGGGTTGTTTCCATCCACCCTTCTCTGTACAAGGCCTTTCAACTAATTCTTGTGTGTGTTTGTATTTCTTACAGTGATTCTCTGTAAGTACTTCCCTTTTACATCGTTGCATCATTATCAGTTAAAAAGGATCTTAGCAAGTCAAAGCTTTTGAAGATGAGGTATTTCTGCTTGTGTGCATTCTAAATGTGGTTCTTGCATCAACAGCGTTTTACTGATTTCTTTTCCATAATGTGTTGCTGGATGGGGGAAACTTTCAGCAGAGATGAACTCTGTTCCTTCTGAGTAACCTGCTGTCTTGTTTTCAAGGGAAAACCCTGTTTGTATGGAGCAGGGCTGGAGTTTGCTGGCTGCTGGGGAGCAGAGGAGGAGCAGGGACAGGGCGGTGGTCAGTGAGCTTGGAGCAGGAACACAGACTCGTTGTTTTCTCCTCTTACAGGTTTTTGTTCCAGGTTGTTCTGCAGCCTCGTGAGATGCTGCAACATCCAGGTTATGAGAAATGCCAGGGAAGGAGGTGTTTGTGGAACACTTTAAGTTTTATTTATTTGTTGCTTTTACATAAAAAATGGGGTCTAAGGTTAATGTTTTTAAATAGGAAATACATCTTTTAAGACAGAGCTCAGAGTCTTTTAACAGGACCCCTCTACAGTTCAGTCACAGCATTTACAGCAAACTGAGTTTGAATAAAAGTGCAATTTTGGCATCAAAGGTATTCAAGAAGTAGACTCCTATAAAATTCTGTTTCAGCACGTGCTCGGCTTTATTAATAGATGTGCTTTCACACATCAGGGAAAAATTCAAAAAGTGAACCCAAAAGAGTATTTTGTTTTATGCTTATTATTTTCAAACTACTTCCTCATTTGAAGGCCATTGATTAAACCAGAAGGATCTGATTGCCCTTGGCTGTGTAATAAACATGATGCAACTGCCTGGTGCCTGCTTGTTCATCAGTTCTTCCAGGGGCAGCTCAGTGAGTTTCCCTGACAGTCTTTTATCACTCCCTGAAATCACTCTGACAGCTTTGCTTTAATTTTCTGAGTGAAGTGTGTTTTAGAAGGTATTGATCTGGTAAATTTAGGCTTCCCTCTGGGTAAAAAGAGGGGAATTTGTCCTGTGGTTTTTATGTGGCCAGCACAGGTTGTGACTTTTCATTGTGATGGTGTAGTGGGCATCACTTAGAAGTCATCACTGGCCTGGAACTCTCATCTGTGAGAGCCTCAGCTCCTCATTAACGAGGAAGAAAGTTGAAATAGAAATTAAAGTAAATTAATTGGGTGTGGTCATCCATCTCTTGAGCTACTTACTGAAGGATGTTGGATATCCGAGTTATTAATGGTACTGTGGCAGCTTCTCAGTTGTTGTAAAGCCCCACTTCCAGCATTAAAGAGCAATGTTCCTAATGTGACACATTGCCCTTTTTCTGTAGAACTAAACCATGGGAATTCACTTCTGACATCCTGTTGGAAATATGAAAAATATATATTTTTAAAGATCAGTAGGTTATGTTCTAAAAGTCAGGAAATCTGGAGTACTGCAAATACTAATTTTTAAATTATTTTTTAATTTATTTAAATTAATTACATACTATAAAATTAGGTTGGCTAATAAATTTGTTCTTGTTCAGGATGGCAAGGAACACATTGGATATGAGCATGTTGGAAGATCTCTTGTTTATAAACTTCTGTTTGCGTCACAAATCGTCAGTTTAATTTGTAAGGGCAGGGAAATTTCAAATTTAATATAGGGAGCTTACAAAACAAGTTTGTCTGAGTTGCTAATGAACTAGGCACTTATGCCCTTGGACAGGTAATAGCTTGATGTTGATGTAATTACTTTTTTTCCCCACCCTGAATATTAAGTCAAACTGGACTCTGATTTAGAATTTAATGACACCAGTCATTCCCTGGGAGCATGTGGTCACTTGTGGTCCCTCCTTGGCTACTGAAGCCTTTCAGATAGGGACATTCCCCCATTTGCACCTCTTCCTGCTGGCACTGTTAATTTTGATGCTGGGTTACCTGAGAGAGCCCAAGAAATTCCTCAAAAGAAGGGCAAATGATGACTTTGGTGTTCCATGAGTTTGATTTGGGGTGAGCAGGTTCTGTGCTGCGGGAAGAGAGAGAAAAGCTGTACTTCCCTAAGGAATTGTCACCGTGAGAGTGGAGATGTTAACCCAAAATCCTGGACAAGCCACACACTTCCAGCTGGAGTCTAAAACACACATGTGGGTTTAGTTTTATTTGTTACTTTCCTACAAACTGCTCCCCAGGATCGCTGGGGTGCACAGCCTGGCACTGGGAGGAACAAATCTTGCATGCAGTGTTTATATTTCCACACATCTCAAGCAGTTCAGGATGAAAGGTGTTGGGACTACCAGATACCATCAACATTTTGTGAGCAGGATGTCATTATTAGATTGGAACTGGTGAATGTGTGCCAAATGTTGTGGTGAGTCTGTTTTCAGAGATGCAGACTGTGCTCACTTCCTACATTAAACCTCATTTTTCCCTAATTTTTATATGTGAGCTGCGATTCTGGTGCACAGAATCTGGCATAATATTTGAGCAGATTTATTTAGGGTTGCCCTTGAACGTTGTGAGGGTTTAAGCCAGATTTACAGGAACACAGTCAGTGATGATTCATGTTGAGATGATGTTTTTCTCCCTTGTAATGGAACATATGGGACTACATAGCATATGGTACCACTGAAAATTGTTAAATGTGGAGCACTGATTTATTACACAGCAAAAAGGGTTGGGGTTTTCAGTGTAACACTGAGCAGAAAGCTTGTAAACAGCTCTGGCTGTTGGTTTGTATTGGGTGCACTTCTGTGTCGTGTGGTAATTTCAAAGGACTCCTTTAAATGGCAACAGAATGCTTCCAAAAGTTATGTGTCTGCCCTTTTACTATGGTACAGTCTTGCTCAGTGGGATGACATCTTAAAAAGCCTGGAAAAACAAAAAAGAAATCCTTCCTCTCAGATGGGAAGCAAAGGTATTAAAACGTGTAAATAGTTTTCTTCCAGTCTGACTATCCAAAACACCTTCTTTTGTTGTTTTGTTTGGGGCTTTTTGTCTTTATGTGACTTCTGGAGGGTTGGTTTGTTTTTTTTCTCTTTTACTGAGGCAGGGAGGGAAGCAAACACACACCTTGGTCCTTGCAGTGCACAAGGGAAAGTGGACTAAAGTGCAGCTGCAGAGAACATAAATTCCAGTCACCTATTTCCTTGTGCTCTCCTGTGTTTTTTAAGTATTCATCTTTAGGTGATTGTAATCTGTGTCTGCAGAGCTTCTGCCCTGGCTCTGTAGGGTCTTGCTGCAGGGTAACTGAAGTTCCCAGGTGCTGTGGTCATACAGGTAAATGTCCTCGTCCTAAGTGTTAATTGATTAAGTTTTTTCAGAAATGATTTAAGCAAGAAACTTCATTTAAACCTTAGAGTGGTGCTTGTGTTTGTCTTCTTTTTCTGACAACTCCATTTATTTGTATGTTTTAAAGTACTGATTAAAACAGACTTTATGTTAAATTTGCTTTTGTTAGGCCAAAAATGCATAATTAAGAAAGCATGTATGTTGTACATTTTTGGGATAAAAATGAGATGAGCCTTTTTTCCTCCTCTACTTGGTTAGTGACAATCTGCCTCTCAGTTCAGGGTTTCTTGTGTGTCTCTGCTTATTCTGCCTGGTTCAGGTGACTTTTGAGTATGCTGTGTCCTTTAGAATGACACCAGATACTTGACATCATTAAAAACTGCTGTTATTTAATAAAAGGAAGTCATATCTCCCCTTGAGGGAATTAACTAATGACCTCTTGTTAACCATCGCCTTCAGGACCTTAGATCCTCCCTTCGCTTGCCTCATCCTTAGTCATACATTGGAAGAGGAAAACAGGGTTTTTTCTTTCCCTCCCTCCCAACTCTTGAGCAGTTTCTCAACTGAGGATGAACTGCTGGTTGACCTAAACCCTGTAAGGAAACTCAAGTGGGGACCACACTCCCTTTCCCCTTGTGGAACGTCCTGCTGGTGTTAAAACTCACACACACAGCATCTCAATTAACTCGAATTCCCAGCCTTAGCCTGCACTTTCAATATTTTTTAAAAAGCTGTTAGCCCAAATGAATTTAAATTTCTAGCACTTCTAATCTCAACACTGGCAGTGGTGTCAGTTTTAGCTCTTCAAAAGAGGGGAAAAACATTTCTTTATCTGGAAAGTATGCGAGTGGCAGAGCAGATAAGATAATTGAGCCCTAAATGTGAGCTGGGATGGAAACAGGCTCTGTTGCGAGTCAGGTCTCATCTGCTGTGCATCCAGTGGTGCTTTAATGCATAATAATCCAGGGAGCTTTGTCTTCCTGGGCAGGACACAGGGAATTTTATTTTCTCTCTGGTGCTATTTCATTAAGAGACACGAGCCTTTAGTTCCAGTGTGAGATGTTCATGTTCTCAGAGTCAGGAGTTTTCTGTCATTTGGGAAGCAGACAGCCAAAAATAGGATTTTATTGCTCTCCTGCCTGTAACAACAGTTAGCTGCTAAAGTGAGGAATAGAAATAAAAAAACTCTTCCAACTTGTTGTTCCACTCAGGCAGCTTTTTCTTAAAATTTCTGGTGTGCTTTTTCTCTGTGCTGTCTTTTCCTCTGTGGAGGATCCCCAGAAGATAACAAGTTTTCCATTTGCAGCTCCCCCCTTGGACTGAGCGTTCCTGCTGTGGTTTGAGGTTGTGTGTTCAGCACTTGAGCATGGCCCACAAGGGTGGGAGGGAGCAGCACAGGTACCTAAAACCAGAATAAGGGACTAACTACAGGAATTACTTTGGGTTTGCTACAAAAAGTCTTATTTTTATTTTGTTTGCTTTCAGTCTGCTTTTGTAGTTTTCCACTTGGTTTCATAGGGTTGCCTTACTAGAAAGTACATTACTTCAGATGAAGTTAGACCCTTACAGAACTAGACATAAGAGAGTTTTTGTTGCAAAAATCAGTATTGGACTTCATATTTTGTTGCAGGAATTGTAGCCCAGCAGTTAGACATGCTGCAGGTATTGAAGCTGTAGTGCAGAAAAAGATCTGCTTCTTTGTAGTGCCATATAGAAATGCCATAAATCAAAATATATCTCACTTAGGCATTCGAGACCTGCTGAAATTACAGGTGAATGTGTGATAATACAGTCTGAGCAGTTTGAATCATTAACTTGGACAAGTGCTCCACTTTTTAGGTGTGTTGAGCACCTTTTCTACATTGCAGGTTTCCAGTTTTTATGTTACAGGGAGATTTCTGCCAGTCTGACTTGGTGCCCTTAAAGCAGCAGAAAGCCGCTGACTCAGGCTTGTCGTTAATTTGCTTTTTCCTGCCTACCTGAGTATTTTAGAGCAACGCTATTTTTATTTTTAGAGCAGTGTGACATTTTTTGATATGCTGAGCCCTAACCAGAGGTGGTCAGATGAGAGTGTAGTGTGATCTGTTGGGCAGTTTGTGCTGGCTGCAGGCTCTGGAGCCATCCAGGGAGGCAGAGGGGCAGGATCCCAGCCCCAGTGCTGTGCAGGCTGGTGCTCGGAGCCCCAGGCTACCACTGCAGCCCTGCTGGTGTTTAAGGTCAACTCCTTGCAAATATTTTAGCAAGGCTTATATTCAAATGTTATTTATAAGACCAGACTAATTTCTTTCCTCTAATGATGGCCTTTTGGCTGATGACAGGGCTGGAATCTGGAAGATCTGGATTCTGTATGCCACTAGTCAGCTGTGTATCCACAGGGAAGTTGTTTGCCAGCTTTCTGCCTCACTTTTTATCTGTACTTAAATTGAAAAAAAAATAAAATAAAGGCTGACTAATACCTGCCTCACAGGCTGCAAGAGCACAGTTAGTAGCCTCATCTTTGGAAAACACTGCAGGAATGTTCAAGGGGCTTATTATGGTTAAGGTCCTGCACTGAGAGAACTGGTTAAGCCTGGGTTATTGTTAGACCATTCATTAGGGAGCCTTAATAGCTGAAGCTCTGATAGTGCTGTTGCCTAGCTTCACCTGCAATTTCCAGGGCAGATCCAGGCTGCTGCAGTTCCAGAGCTCTGGGGCAGAGCTGGAGCATCTGCAGGGATGCTGGAGCCTGCCCTGAGTGCTCTGCTGCCATTTCACGGCTGGCTTTGCATGCAGGTCAGGCCCAGCTCAGTGAACTTGGGCAGTGCAGCATCTGGTGATGACTTCTTCTGCCACTAGTGAGCCCTTAGCACCTTCAGCCCAAAAGAAATATATATATATATGTATAAGATATTTATATATATTTTTATACTTTATATATTTTACGTATTTTATTTATATAAAGTATGTATTATATATTTTATATATAATATATAAATATATAATATATAAATAATATATGTATAATATATATTACACATGTTTGTATGTGTTATATATATATTTTATATATATATAAAATCAGCTGAGTTTTTCCCATGTGGCCACCGAACTCAGAATTTGCCCCACTTTCACTCTGTAAATGGAGCAAAAATAAAATTTTTAAAAACCTTTAAAAATGTGTTAGGCAACAGAAATTTTGGTATTAAAAGGTGTAAACCATTTAATTAACCAGCTGTTAAAAATCTCTTAGATCTGGTGATCTTCAAGCTCAGGTCTTTTGACAATCTGTGAAACTTTTGTGTGAATGCTCATGTTGTGGTGTTTAAAATTAATTTGATAGTGTCTTTAGTATCTATCAGAATATTTTCCTTTCTGGCCACCATTATAGTAATATAACTATGCAAGCAAAGGCAAAATCCCCATTTTTGGGAAAGCAAGATACCAGTATTTATTTCCCAAACCAAGTAACCTTGTTAGTCATTAGCAATTGTACCTTATTAAACTTTAATAACTTGCTTAAAATTCACACTCACTTGAAAGTCAAGATGCAGCCTTGACAGCTGGAGGTCCAAATCCAGGCAGTTTTATTTATCTTTGCAGTTTCATCTCTTCATTATTATATACAAAACTTGTTTTTCTGTGTCTTGGAAGATTGGAAATGTATTAACTGAAGAAAAATAGAAACTTGGATTCCTATTGAAACACAGGGCTGGAGGAGGTTGGGAGCAGGAAATGGATTGGTTGTGAGTTTAAAATCATGAGTCTGCAAATTAATATTAATTTTGAGCTGATTTTAGTGCTGAATCAAAACCAGCTGTTATTCCCCCTCTCCTTTCTCCCCTTGAGCTGGGTTAGCACAAACCTTTGTGCTACCAGAGGGTGGTTGAGATTAAAAACTGCTCCAGCTGTGAAACAACCAGGGCTAGCAAAGCCAGGGATTTGGAGATGGGAACAGAAGATGAGGATGGATGGTACAAACTTCTCCTAAATTACACTGAGTATTTAAAAAAAAAAATAAACCAAACAAACCCTGTCCCATGCCACTGTTGGATTTCAGTTAATGAGTAAATTAATGAGTTTCACTTTGTTCCTTGGGCATGGGTTGGGTCCAGCAGTATTTGGGTTGTCCTGGGGAAGACTCAAATCGTTGTTGGCACTCCCTCCTTTCACTGGGTTTTATTTATTTGAAGTGCTTTTTTCAGGAATCCAAATTTTGATGCTTTATATTACTTGCACCTTGTGTGTTTGTTTTTTTTTTTTTTTTGTAAGGTTTTGTATTCAGGTTTAACCAAGGAAAGGCTTTTCTGAAAGGCTGACACAATTTAATGTGTGTTCATTGCTCGCTGTTTTATAATCTACATGGACAAGAATCCCTGCCTTAAAAAGTGGGGGAAGATCCCAAGCAGAATGTTTGTATCGAGGCACTGACAATATTGATTAGATATTGGCACAGGTATTCCCAAACATGAAGTTGTGTTTCAATTTCAGGTGTACAATGGCTTTTTAAAATGTTAGGCCGTGGCCCCACATGACAGGAACCACATGAAGGTGAAAAGTTGCTTCATGATATTAAAATCTGTTTGTTGTTTAAGTGTGAGAATTACTTGCAGTATATATCCCAGATCCTAAAGTTAGAAAAGGAAGCACCAATTTTTATTCATTGTCTACAAATAGACTGTTTCATTAATACAAATGAGGACAGTTTGTTTCTTCTTCAGGAAGATCATTATTTTGGACAGGAGAAAACTTTCTGAGCGCTGCTGAGCCCACCTGGCTTCCAAAGCCATCCAGAGAATTTGTGGTGGGTGTTTAAAGAACTGAACATTTCAGTTTAAAGAGCATTTGACAGGGCCTGCCCATCCCGGGAGCGTTTGCAGCTGCTGTCAGTGAAGCTGTGGCTGAGAGCCTCGAGGGCGTGGAGAGAGGAAGTCAGAAAACTTTCATATTTATCATCTCTGAACAAAGGGGACGCTGAGCTGGTGTCATCATTCAGAAATCAGGAACTCCTGCCAAGCAGAGCTGAAGGGCTGAGGGGCAGGCTGAAACCCCCTGGGTGTGCTGTGCCTCTATTCCAGCAGCTGGGAGCTGGCTGGAGATGGGATGGGGGAGATGAAGGAACCCAGTGCCCTGGCTGGAGCTGGTATGGAGCAGAATGAAGGGTTCCCAGTGCCCTGGCTGGAGATGGAATGGGGCAGATGAAGGTCCCAGTGCCCTGGCTGGAGACTGGATGGAGCAGAATGAAGGGTTCCCAGTGCCCTGGCTGGAGATGGATGGGGCAGATGAAGGGTTCCCAGTGCCCTGGCTGGAGATGGGATAGAGCAGATGAAGGTTCCCAGTGCCCTGGCTGGAGCTGGGATGGGCAGAAATGATAGGGTTCCCAGTGCCCTGTCTGGAGATGGAATGGGCAGATGAAGGGTTCCCAGTGCCCTGGCTGGAGATGGGATGGGCAGATGAAGGGAATCCCAGTGCCCTGGCTGGAGATGGGATGGGGCAGATGAAGGGTCCCAGTGCCCTGGCTGGAGAGGGCATGGAGCAGATGAAGGGTTCCCAGTGCCCTGGCTGGAGATGGGATGGGCAGATGAAGGAACCCAGTGCCCTGGCTGGAGAGGGCATGGAGCAGATGAAGGGTTCCCAGTGCCCTGGCTGGAGATGGGATGGGGCAGATGAAGGAACCCAGTGCCCTGGCTGGAGAGGCATGGAGCAGATGAAGGGTTCCCAGTGCCCTGGCTGGAGATGGATGGAGGCAGATGAAGGATCCCAGTGCCCTGGCTGGAGAGGGATGGGCAGATGAAGGGTTCCCAGTGCCCTGGCTGGAGATGGGATGGAGCAGATGAAGGAACCCAGTGCCCTGCTGGAGATGGAATGGGGCAGATGAAGGTTCCCAGTGCCCTGGCTGGAGATGGAATGGGGCAGATGAAGGGTTCCCAGTGCCCTGGCTGGAGATGGAATGGGGCAGATGAAGGAACCCAGTGCCCTGGCTGGAGAGGAATGGAGCAGATGAAGGAACCCAGTGCCCTGGCTGGAGAGGGCATGGAGCAGATGAAGGAACCCAGTGCCCTGGCAGCAGGAGCTGCCCAGTGCTGGGGCTGCAGAACCACCAGGGTTTGCTGCTGTGTGTGGGGCTGGGGCTGTGGCAGAAGTGCGCCACTGGAAAGGCTGTGGCAAAGCTGCTGCCCAGCTGGACAAGGCGTGGGGCAAAGCTGCCTGCCAGCTGAAAGGTGTGGGGCAGAAGCTGCCTGCCCAGCTGGAACAAGGGCTGTGGGGCAGAAGCTGCCCAGCCCAGCAGCGGTGGAGAACCCCCCAAAGCTGCTGGTGTTAATGCAGGGCTGGCTGTGCCAGGGTTCCTGCTGCTGGGGCAGTTTTGGTGGTGCTCAGGGTGGTTTTTAACAAGCAGGGGGTTTAAGCAAACCCAAGAGCGAACGCTGGTGGCCAAGGGAGCTGGGGTGTGTGCAGGGGGAAGGGTTTGGTTCCTGTTTGGGGCTGTCCCCACCCTGCCAGGCTGCTGTGCCCAGCAGGTATTGTTCCCTCTGGAGCAGGAGGGTGCCAGCTCCTGGGATGTGTGGGGGTTTGTTGGGCTTTTTGGTGTCGGGGCACCGGTAGAAGAAAAATGATTGTTTTTAAAATTTTGATTCCATAAACTGTCACATGATGTGTTCTGTCTTCTCAGGGGAAAATCCATATGCAGTGTACAGGGGTTTTCTTGTTCAGGAATTTGTGTGTTACCTTTTTTTAGGTCAGGTCAGGGGAGAACACTTGGCCTTTTTATTGAGAGCTTGGAGGATCTTGCCTCCTTTTGTAGGTTACTCTGGTGTTGTGGACCACCTTTGAGTGGGACAATCTGCACAACTGAGTTTTAGTTTTACATTATTCTACATTTCCCTTTTTTTCTCTCCTCCACCCACTCTCCTTTGTGTTCTATGTACAAAAAGTAAAGCTTAAATACACCTTAAAATGTTCTCCTTAAGAGGTTGCATGTTCAGGGGTTTGATCCCTGTATTGCTACAGCATGGAGATAAATGAATGTGCTGATGTTCTGCAGTGAGATTGAGAAAAAAAATTAATAAGACATCTGGGTGGAGGGAGCAAACCTCAAATGGAAATTGCTTTTCTGTTTTACGACAGGTCAAAATATTTTGGAATTAAAAGCAAAACTGAAGCCGAGTAAATTGATCTTTTTTTTTTTTTTTAACCGCTTGTACTTGGAGCTTATTTTATGTAATTACTGGGGCGTGACTTTAAGTTCTGGGCAGGACTTTGTGGCTTGTTAGCATCGGGTTGAACCTCTGATGTCGAAATGAAGAAGGAAGTGAGCGTGTGTCTGCTTGGGGAGGGGGACTGCAAAGCGTTTCTGCCTGCCTGCAGAAGGTGGGAATTGCAGCTGACTGGGTATTTTTAGCTTCAGAATACCTCATTTTGAATGTGAATTTTGTTTTTTTCTTGTTAATCAGAGTGTTTGGTAAATTAAGCTCTCAGTTATTGTTTTAAAGAGGGGCTTTTGCGCTAAACACATGAGTTCTTTGCCCCAGTTTTATTCATTAAAGATTTTAAGGGATTTTTTTCAGTCTCCAAAGTTGCAGAACTGGGTTTGATGCATTTCCCAAGTGTCTCTGCTGTTGGTTTTTACAGCTGTGCATCCATGGGTAAAGAGAGACACATAGTAGGGATTACAGGGAGACTTCATAGTTCAGCCTCTGTATCTCCAGCTTAATGAAAGGAAAAAAAAAAAAAAGGAAAAATAGTGGATCTGACTTTCTTCCCTCCTTGTAAAAACACGCAACAACAAGAACTTTTTGGTTGGAGGGAGAGGCAGAAGATAGCCTCAGTTTCCATCAGTGTTTTCCAGTGGTTTGCTGTAACAGTGATTCACTTCTGTTCAGTTGTTCATCCTGCCTGAGGTGAGACATATAGAATGTTTCTATTTTAAGCTCTTCAGCATAATGGCTGAATAAACTCACCCTTCTTACGCTGGTTTTTGGCACAGTGGGTGAGCTTTCCTTCCTGGGATCTCTGCTTTGCTGCACTGGCCTTCAGTACTCACTCTCTGAAAGCTCTTGGTGTGCTATCAACACCGGTGGAAGAAAATGTTCTGACCATTTTGCTTCAGGGTTGCTGATCTTAAACTGCACTGTTAAAAATAACAAGTTTTCTGAAGGCACACAGTGATGTTTTCCTGGCTCCCTGCCTCTTCTCCCCTATACTGATGTGATTAAATGCCACCAAAACTCAGAAATCCTTAGGTCAAGTGCATAGCCATGTGCATTTGCTGCAGCATTAATAGTGATTGTTCCAGTTTTCTCAAAGAAAATTAAGCATGTTTTCATAAATGGAAGTCTTCTGCTTGCCACAGTAAGTACCACACAAGCAGTTTATGTACCAGGGCATAGAGTTTTGAGGTTATTTTCATACTGCTTTAAACTGTCTCATGCTGACTCAGTTTGGCTGTAAAAGGCTGAGTCTTGTGATCTAAAACAGGTGTATGCTGGAGATCAGTTTTTCTCCATGACCAAAACATTTTTTCTGTTGATGTTGAAGGATCTGCTTTCCCCAAACATCATTTCACTCGCTGAGCTTTGGGATCAGCCTCTCTTTGCCACTGTTGATGGTGGCCCTTTCACATTTTCTGCTTAAGAAGCTGCAAACAAGTCTAGAATGCCTGATCTGAAATCAGACAGACCTGATGCCAGATGCTTTCAATCATGGGTTCAATAAATCCATGCTGGAAGGCATTTCCAGGGCAAAGGGGCATTTCCAGGGCAAAGGGGCATTTCCAGGGCAAAGGCATTTCCAGGCTGACTGGGGCAGAAGTACCTTTAACCATCTGAATGCCTTGTAGCTTTTCCAGGATCTTTCTACAGTAATCTGGGCATATTCCACTGTTTCCAGAAGCAGCTTTAAAATGTTACCCTCCCTCCTAAATTAGACGCCAAATGATGCATTTACTGAATTGAATCAAGAAACTTCTGATGGTTGAAATGGAAATCTTGAGCCCTTGTGTAAGGCTGCCAAATTTATCTGCTGAGGTGTGGAACTAGGAGCAGGTGGTTAAAGAGCTCTGGTGCCTGGGTTGGGACTGACTTGCACCCAGATCCCAAACCACACCAGAACACAAATCAGATTTTACTGTGGAATTTGTTTGAAAAGCTTTTGCTGGCTTGTATTTAATTTTAGTGGTAATATGTTTTAATTTGCTGTCAAAAATGTGTTTCAAATTAATGCAATGCACTTCTCTTTATGTGCTGGTCATCTTGTTCCTTGTCCTTAAAGTGTTTGGGCTCTGTGTCCCTGTTGGGGAAGATAGTGCAGCCTTTTGAAGGACACGTTTTCTGTGTAGCCTTTAAAATCTCTGGGGTTTGTTGAGTGTTTGCCTTGGGTTACCCTTTGAGATTTACAGGGTGGTTTGTGTTTGTTTTGACTGTTACTTTATCTCACTTTCTCAGTAAGTCCAGTCTCTTCTGGCCCAGAGTGATAGGAGGGGAGGATGAGGAAGTTCTGGGAGCCCATGTTTGGAATGCTGCACGCTTGGATTCTTTTCCTTAGCCCTTGTGTTGATTCTGTGATTGAAAGGGCTGTGAAGGTACCATCACATGGTGATGATGGAAATGATTTAAATGGTTGAATGTCTCAATCATACAGATGTGAAATGTCCCTTCTGCTTGTACTTCCCTTGGTGTTCTTGTGTATTGGCTAATCTTTGGTGACAAACCTCTCTATGTTCTGCCCTTGCACAGCAAAGGGGCTTCCTCAGCTCATTTGTTAATTTTTAAGCTTGATATTGGCATGTCACATCCAGGTTTGGAAGCTGTTTCTATGCTGCAGCCACAGAAGCCAGTTCACAGAGTGGTGGTTGGTTCATCTCCCCGTGGCAGGCTGGGGCTGTTTGCCTGTGTGTTATTCTGCACACACTGGGAATTGTTATCTTCCTGAGTAACACTCACATGGCAGTAATGGACATGAAGTGGGTTTTAAAACACCAGTGGCAGTGCTCACACTCAGCTCTTTACCAGTGCTGAGAGCTGGTGGGCTGTACGTTGAAGAATTTGTGCAGGTGCATTTCTGGGTGGGTTGCTGTTTGTTTTAAGAAGCATTTTGAAGCTGTACATGTCCTCTGTGTGTCTAGTGGAGTAGCTGAATCATCCTCTGTGGAAAAGAGCATTTTAAATCTCCTTCTTCATCCAGGTAAAATCTTTGGTCCCTCCTTTTATCCAGGCTAGGTGAGTGCTGAGGTGCAGTGTAGGATTCCTGTGAGTGGAATTCAGGCTGTGCAGTGCTGTGCTGAGAACTGAGCTCCTTCTGCATCCCATCTGGGCCCCTCAGGGATGCTGTGCTTCGTGGGCAGCTGAAGCTCAAATTCTCAAATTGGGGCAGCCAGGTCACTGCACGGATTCTGCAGATGTTCCTGAGGGGCAGCTTCTGGCCACAGCTGACCTCGTGTGCCCAGCAGCCCTGATTGCTGGGGGACACTGCTGGATCTTAAACCTTGCTTCGGAAAATCAGTTCCTGCAGTTCTTGGGAGCAGCAGTGCTGTGCTTGTCTCCATCCAACAGTTAAGCTGCTTAGAAGCCACAGTTTTAATCTTCATGCAGAAGGAAAAGGGAGTGTTGCAAGCACACCTTATATAATGCACATAATTACTGACATTACCCACACTTGTCACGCTGATACCAACTCCTGGGCATGCAGCTGGCACTTCCCCAGAAAGTGACACATGACAAACGTGTTATGGCCATTTTGCTGAGCAGGTTTCCTGCAAGAGCTGCCCATGAGCTGCTCTTCAGAGTCCCAGAAGGTCTCTGACAAATCTGGTTTGGTTTGTGTTTCAGTAGTGCTTCCTGTAGCATAACTTAAAATGCATAAGGGCCACTGGAGGCCATTGTATGCACAAGCCTGTCTATGCTCTTTCCTGTTGCTTCAGGGAATTTGGATTTGTGTTTTTGGGAAAGCAGGAGAGACCTGGGAATTGAGGAGGCTTGTGAACAAAGAAGTTTTGGTTATAGCATTCAGATTTTGTGTCTTCATCTCCTGTTTGTTAGCACTGATTCCAGCAAGAAACAAGACACTATTAATATGATTGCATTGGCATCTGTAGATTCTGCTTTGGTATTGAATGAATACTGCTGTGCAATTGAAGGCCATATGATATCTGAAAAGGAAGAAATCCTGATAAAATTGGTGCTCTCCTTCAATACTAAAACCAACTGTGAATTCCTGCAGCCTGGTCTGTGCCTTACTTTATTGCTGCCAGCTGCAGTGATCTGCTGCTTCGGAGCAAACACTTAATTTAGTGTAAATATTTGCAAAGAATTAAAGCTTTACTTTATATCAGGTGTTTTCTGAAAAGCCCACTACCAGAAATCTTCTAAAGAAAATTCAATGTCTGGGAAAAAATAATTAATTTTAGGCGACATTTGATACTGGCAAGGAGGTTCTGAGAGTGCTGGGGAAAACCCTTGTGTATTCATAGCTCTTTGTCCTTGTTGACATACTGCTGCTAATTTATTATAATAACATGACAGCTTATTCAAATGGGGTGCCACATTTACCTAAACTAGGTAGAAATATATATATTCAAGTTCATGCTTGGAGAATTTCATTGTCAGTATAAATACTGCAGGTAAGAGCATGGTGTCACAATTGAAGACTGGTCTGGAGTTGCAGAAGGAGCCTGCATGACTTTGGGGAGTTATTCTCTGTAAAACCAAACTCTCACTTCTGCATTTATCCCTTTATTGGGATAGCAAATAGTTTTTTGTCCTCAAACCCAGGGCTTGTGACCCTCTTTGCAGTCCCTTCCTTGGTGAAAATTAGTGACTCTGGTTCTAAGTCCATGGTCTTGTGTAAGCAGATATCCTTCCAGGTGCTGGTTTGTGGTGGATTTGTTTTAGGCTCTCTCCATTGATGAATGAGGATGTGACTTTCAGGTATTCAAAAGTGAGGTGGAATTTCTCTTTTGTCCTACTGGATTTTTATCAAGAGTCCTTGGTAATTCAAGAAGGCCATGGTGTACTCTCTGAAGGTGAGACTGCTGCTGTTTGGTAATTCTAGGAGCCCCAGGCCTTATCTGGGAGGGTTATTAGTTGGCTGCTTGCACACAAATGTCTGAGCTCTCGTCAGATTAGGAGGCAAACCCCAAAATGGGTTTGAAATACATAACATAATTTAGCTTTGAAATACATAACCAGTGCTCCAAAACTGTGTGAATGTTCATCACAGTGCTGCATGCACTGGCTTTCTTTGCAGCTGTTTTGATCATGCACTAAAAATGCAGAAGTTGACCAACACAGTATAAAATAACTTCCTAAGTTTGGTTTGGACCTTGAATTTTTTTTTTATTTTGCCTAGCAAAAGACTCAGTACCTGCTCAGTAAGAGCTAATTCTGTGCTGTCAGTGAGTCTGCATTCCTTCCTTAGAGGCCATCTGGTAACTTGACCTGACTCCTAAAATCCAAATTATTCTGGTTTACCTCAAACCTCAGGTAAGTTTAAATTTTGCACATCACAGGCCTCTGTCAGGGCAGTAACTTGTTTGGAAATGAGAGGTGGACATGCCCAGGATGCTTTTACATTCAGGGTTTATTCCAGGGGCCAGTGTAGAGGCAGCAGCTGCTGTGGCTGTATCCTTGGAGAGGCTCTGGTGGCTGTCACCTGTCTGGATGAGGGCACAGAGATCCAGCTGCTGGCAGATGTGCACAAGGTGTCTCTGTGGTTTGGAACCTCTGGGGATGCAGGAAGCAGCTGGATCTGTGAGAATGGGGCATTTCTAGTCTGGTGTTTTGGAGTGAAGGAAGAAGGTGAGAAAGAGTTTGGTCCTCTATAGTTTTGCCTAAGACAGAAGGTGCAGGGGGAGAGTTGAGATTATTTAAAGTTTGGGGAGGGACAGATGTGGTAAGAGATTATAGAGTTAGTGATGCAGCACTTGGAAATGGAGAGAAGTGCTGTGGGGTGTTGCTTTGTTGCATATTTACTTCCCTTCTTCAAAATGTCCTCAAATTCCTGCAATTTATTTAAATGAAGTTTCTCTTCTTCCAGTCTCTTCTGACCTTTAACGTTTCTTGGCAGAATTTACATTGCATTCAAATCAAACTGGGGAATATTTTCCCTAAGCAGTCTTGCTAATTGTAATCTCTTATTTGAAATCTGCAGCGAGTATGTTAAATATAATGTACATTTATTGATAGAAGTTATTTCTTCTCATTCGTGTGGGTGTTATATACAGTCACATCACTGTTTCAATCACTGGCTGCCTGACTGGTTCCTAGAAAATACAGGGGAATTTCCTACCATGACTCATCTTGGAAGTAGCAGATGCTACACGCTCTCAAGCTGTGTATGGTAGCTCTGGAGTCTCAATAAACTTAATTGAGTGTTGGGGACACAAAAATATATTGGATTACTGTAATGATTACACACTGCTACTATTTATCCCTTTTCAATGAGGATGCTTAAGCAAAACCTTATAGAGGTGATGGTGCTTTCTTCCCTTTCTGTCCTGTGGCACTGCTGTGAAAAGGTGTTTCTGCTTTGATATTTCAGTTTTACCCTGCTGTCACTGGGGGGTGACTCTATTTTTAGTACACTATAATTCTGAGAAACCTTCCCCATATATTATTTTTTGTGTGTGTTTTTTGGGGGTTTTACATTCCTGGAAGTGGCCCCTGAGCCACGTGTCCCTCCAAGCAGTGCCAGTCCCTTGGCAGCAGCAGGTTGTGTCTGTGGCAGTGGCTCTGTGCTCCCGGGGGGTTCCTGGGTCCCAGCTGACCCCAGGTACAGAAATCTGGGTGTGCAGCAGCACGGGGAGGATGGGGTTAAACACCTCCGGGAGCTGTGCGCTGCTGGGATGCCCAGAGTGCTGGGAATTGAAGAGACAAGGAGCTGCTGGGCTGGGGGTGCCTGGCCTGGAGCACAGCTCCCTCCTGCAGGGGAGGTGGGAGGGGAGGACAGGGGCAGGTGGAAGGGATGTGGAAGGGAGGGGCTCTGAACGTGCCAGAGGAGATGCCCAGCTCTGGCTCGTGTGGAGGCTCAGGGTCAGTCCTCATTTCAGCATTATCCCTGTAAACCAACCTGCTCGTTTTTCCCATGTGGAATTCCCAAGGCAGGGATAGGTCTTGCCTGGAGGCACGTGGTGCTCCAGAGGAGCCCCAGAGTGTCAGTGGAGTGCTGTCGTGTCCAGAGCCTCTCCAAACCCAGGAGTCCCTTCTGGCTTGCCCTTTTGCACAGCTGAGTGAGGCTTGGCTTGCTGAGAGTGCAGTGTGAAGCTTTGGGAAGCAGTGCAGAGCCAGGCTGTTGGTGTGCAGGGCTCTGTGGGGTGCCCTTACCCACCTCCCTTGTAAGACCTGGAGGCACAGGGCCATCTTGGGGAATATTCCCTGAATTTACTGCTTTGGCTGCCCAGGATGGGTGGTATTTGTCTTCCCGATGTGTCTTATGACTGTATTTTGACGTGGGGCTTGTCAGGTTGGGGAGGTTGCCCATCCTGGTGTTGGGGGCTAATCTGGAAGCAAACAGAAAAGCGCTGGCTGTGTTTCCCAGACCCAGATTTTGGGTGGCAAAATAATTTTGGTCAGAAAAACAATTTTTGGTCAAAAATACAAAATGGGCAACGTGTGCCTTATCTTCCAGGGCATGCAGTGAAATATCTGAGGAAGGATGGAATTGCATTTTCACTTGAGGTTTTCCTGGGAGAGGGGCGAGTCCTTAAGTGCTGTTCTTCTTCTGGATTGCAGAAATGGCCTTTTGCTGTAGTGGCACTGGAGCAGCAGCTCTCAGAGGGAAACTGCAGCCTTGCATTTGGCCAAGGAGCCAGTTCTGCAAAGCCAGGCACAGCTGGTGGTTCCCAGCCCCAGCCTGGGGTAGGTGGGCCAGGGAGGGGGCCCTGTCCCTGCCGTGCCTGGAAAAGAGGAAGCCTGGAGCCTCGCCTGGCCCTGCTGCACTTCCCTAGAGAGCGAGATGAGGAGAGGCAGTTCCTCTGCTGGCCTTCATCTATGATTAATGCAGAGTTTAAGCACAGTATAGGCTTGCTCTGTAGCCTTGCTGTGCTCGTGTTCTCTGGGAAAGTTTGCTTCTCCCCAAAGAAACGTGTAGCTGAGCTTTTCCGACAGCATCGTCTCAAATGGTTGGGAGCTTCTGTGTTTGAGTTTGCAGGATAAATTCTGTGCAAATAAATAAATAAATAATTCTGATATTTATTTTTTCCAAAGTGACATAATATTTACATTTGGCTGGGTTAGAAGTATTCAGTTCTGGTGTGTGTTGTTGGTATACCAGTATTTGGTGTTTTTCCTCCTGTAGTTATGCTTTTGAAAGTGTTGATTCTTTTCAACATTATAAAGAAAAAAATCACCAAAATGTAGAGTTATTTAATAGAAAGAGCCTTAGCAGAAGAGTTCAGTGCAGCTTCCCCTCAAGGCTTTTCTTCCTTGGAGGCAACAGCTTTAAAATTCTATGTGTAAAACTCAGGGTAGCTCTTCTAAGACCATTCTTATTGTCATATTAGATTTAGTTATACATTTGTACTAGGTATTGATTAGTTATAGGGACTCATAAAGGAGTTTTCCCCCCATTCTACCTGTCTAGAATCTCCTTTCCTAGGAGCCTAGAAGCTTCTGTACAGTACTGACCCTGATCCAGGTGACTTTCTAATGTCTCCTGAGCTCCTTCAGCATTCTGAGCTGACGTGACCATAAAGTAAAATAAATCACAAATTTACTAGTTAATAGTAGAATTTTTTGTTCCTTTAATTAGTGGCAATATGCCTTAATCTACAGAAAACCATATTTCATTCATAGAGTGTCTTGGTGGTGCTTAAAATGAACCAGAACAAAATAATGAGCCCTGCAATTGAGAAGCTGTCCCAACTAAAAATATTCCTCACTTAGACAATGGCATTGGATTCTTTCATAGTTTTACTACAAATATCCCCTTAGGTTCATTATGCCTTGGATGCTGAATCCATAAAAGAGGGCTGTTAATATGTACACGAGGCACCAAGCAGTGCTGGAGACTTTCAAAAACGGATAGTTCCTTGATTTATTCATAAAGCAAGGAGCATAACTCTTGAAAATTTGATCACATGCCAGTTCCTTCAGTAGCCACTCGATCCAGAAACCTTTTTATAGCTGTGCTAACATCTCTGAGGACTGTTAGGCTTAATTAATGTTTAAGACTTGTGTAGCGAACATGCCATGAAAAGGGAAGCGTGGGGAGGCGGGTGGGAATTTGGCTTTGGGGAATGGGAAGGCAAAGGATGTACCAGCATTTGAGTGGAATAAGTTTGTGCCTGTTCTCTCACTTAAAAATACCCTTTCTGCATTTTATAGAGAATTACTGTTATTTGGGGTGTTGAATTGACAGGTGTGTATGAAGAATCCTTCACATGGACTTCCTTTTAGATGCTTAAAAACAATTTTAGGTTATTAAAAACACAGAATGGCCTTATTTAAAGTACATATCTGTCACAAAAAAGAAGTTTTTTTCTGGCTCTTTATCAGGCTAAGCCTGATAAAATGGTTCTGAAAATGTTCACTGTGAGGCAAAACACTTTAATTTCTCCCATCTGCAAAACAAAATAATATTTATGTTCTCTGAAGGGTCAAATGAGGGGACCATCTCTCTGGGAAACTGAACATCTTTTTCTTTAAAAACTTGTTATGGATCCAGAAATGAGTATTTTCTCATGAGCACTGGCATCTCCCTGCACAAATCCCTTCAGGGCTGTGCAGGATATCATCAAACAGCAGAAAACCTTTATCCTGTGGGCATGTCTGGTGCTTCTGGGGCTACAGTGGGGTTGGGTGATATTCTTTATCAGGAGAAAATTGGCTTCTTCAAGATCTATTGACATCTTGCTTAACAAAGGCATCAAACCCCTCAAACCTCATTTCCCTGCTCTTCTTCCTCAACACACACTTCCCCAAAATCTAAATTACGAAAGGTAAATGGAAAAGAAACTGTAATCACAAGGTTGAATAGATGTTTGTATGTTCTTAACTGGGGAAAAAAGAGTTGGATTATTTCAGAAGAATTTGCCTTTAATGCTGCAAAGGGCGTATTTTTGTGGTTTATCTCACATAAATACATTTCTTAGAGGAATTTAAGCTGAGTATCCTCCCCCTAAGCAGGTGAGGTTCACATCATGAACAGAGAGGAGAATTAAGTGTAGGAGAACAGGAGGTTTATCCCGCCCTGCTGCTGGGGAGGGACTTCAGGCTGTCTTAATAGAAAGCAGAACTGGAATAGACTGACGTGAATGACTGATTTTTTTTCTGACTGAAGTCCAACAACATTGCCTGCAGGGGAAAGCACTGTTGGCAGAGACGTTCCTGCTGATGAAAGCTTTACTGTAGCAGTTAAGATTAGTTGTCTTTCGACAAAAACCTCATGTTTTGTTTAATCTCCATTCAGGCTTTTTTTCCTTCCTCTGGTTAAAAAGGTAACAAGTAGGGCATCAAGATCATATCAGTGAATAAACTATAGATGTTTTATTCAGCAAAAAGACCGTTTTGGTTTCTCTTAGAGAAGTTTAATTGCTTAATTGCATGAGATTTAAGATTACAATGCTGAAATTCCACTACAGCCTTCAAAGCCTGCTTTGTTTAGCGCTGCTTTCAAGGCAAGGTTTGCAGGGGGAAAATGTAGTGGAGCATTTTCTTTTAATAGACAACGGGGAGTTTCTGTCAAAAGTCAAGACTGGAAATCAAGGATGCCCAGCCTTATCTGGTGGTTTTGAGCTCTGGGATTTTTCCCTGTTGTACAGCCCTGCTAGAGCAGAGGATGTAAATAAGCACTTGTGTAAGTGGGGCCTTGCTCACACAGCCATGGTGGCTTGGAGCTATTTTATCTCAATATCTGTCCAAATAAACAAAGCTTTAAGTGCTCAAGTGATGAACATCTCTCTCTGGAAAGCACTGGGCTTTAGCTGCTCAAGTGGCTCTGAGAAAGTTGTTTATATCAAATTAGGAAATTGTGGAACCCTGGGATGCTTCACAGCAATATTTGGAATGTTTTAGCCCTGGCCATGGGCAGATGTAGTTGTTTGTCAGTGGGGACCAGTCCTGAGCCAGCCTTGGTGGTGACAGGATCCAGGGAGTGCTGCCTGAGATTTTGATCAGTGTTTTATCTACAGTAACCATACTTCAAGTGGCTCTGATTCCCAGAACATCCTTGGAATAAGTTTGACAGTTCCAAAGAGCCCTAGAAAGTATAACTGGAATTTGTCTGTTAGATGAAAACAAATCTACAGAGAGGAAAAAGAGGTGTTTTCCTCTCCTTGCTATAGGAATTTGCCACAGAGATATGAAATAGATCAAGCGTTTTTATTCATTATCTTCAGCTGTCACTCTAGATGTTGGAATACACTGAAGTGCCGTATCAAATAGAACTATAATATTTGGCAAGGGTAATTTCTTACCAGGAGCAATAAACGTGGCTTAAAAATCAGGTTTTTTGTAACTTGTCAGGGTAACAGCAGGTTGGGAGTCAGATGGTTTGAGCAGGTGCGTGTGAAGGAAAGAAAAGAGTCAAGCGAGGAGAGGGAACTGGATTGCTGTAGGACTCTGCCAAGGATTTACTGTGAAACCTGGATAAAATCCATGGGGAAGTGTGTGTGGTGCACTTGTGTGTGATTGAGGGGATGCTGAGCTGGAGCTCCTGGGATGGGGACAAAATCCCAGGAGGTGCTGCTGGGATTGTGCTTGGGCTGGGCAGCTCCTCACTGAGGTGAAATCTTCCTGCTCTCCACTGCAGTTACCCGAGCTCCGAGCTCCTGGCAGTCAGGATTGCAAATGGGGGAACCCATGGATTCACTCTCTTCTTGGACACAGTTCTGAGATGATAATAAGGAGATTTTGGATGTTAGCCACTCATGGTTCACTTCTAGCCATGTCTTTTATTAATGGCCCTAAAAATTGCAGGTTATAAAAGAATTAACTTAGAAAACCAGTGGTAAGTAATGTAATATTAATGACTGTTATTTCCTTGGCTGGTACCTGCTAGACTAAGTCTATCATCCTTTAATAATAATATTCCCATGTGAAATGGAGACTTTTGAGTTTTCCCAAATAAGAAATCTTTTCAACTCCATTCCTCAAGGTTTTGTTGCTGTGATCAGAATAGAAACATGTAATGTTTTTATGCCCACCCATACTTTTGGCCACGGCTTCTTGTCATTGCATTTATCCCCACACTCCTTTTGCCTGTTTTTGACTGCCTCTGCCTGCTGAGCAGATGTTTTCAGTGAGCTGTCTGCAGCATCCCCCAGGTCTTTTTCCTGTGTGGTTACAATTAATTTAAAATTCAGCAATGTGTAGAGTAGCTGAAAATGTTCCTGCTGCTGTCTGTTCCCTTATTTTTGTACTAAATGTGTTTTACCAGCCCCTGCTCTGCTGCTGGGGTCTCTCAGCTGTGAGTCACTCAGGGTGGACCAGGCTGTGTGTGTTTTTAACATAATGATTTATCACCTCTGCTATGAATTAATGTTATCTACGAGCAGAGTGACCCTTTTGGTGGTGCTAATTCAATATCCACAGATCTGTGTCATTACTCCAGCAGCTGTCTCAGAAATAGAAAACTGCTCCATGGCTTTCTTGGTGGCGATTCAAAATAGTAAATTATCATTAGAGCAAAAATAAAGCTCAGTCATATCTTAGAGCACTCTCCACATGGCTCTTGCCATGCAGTGTTTGCCAATAAGCCTGAATTTTTGTTAGCCATTGAACACACATTCCAGTGTCAGCTGCCAGTTCCTTGGCTTCTCATGCAGAAATAGAGATGTTTCTAAATTATGGGGGCCTTTCACTTTGCTCTGCTACCCTTTTCATTCTGTTCTCTTATTTTAATGATGTCTCTGCCCTGAATTTCTCTTGCCTGGCCCCCCTGCCCTCAAATGCCGTGAGTGCCTGTCACTGCCACCCCCAGAAGATCCCCTTGTCCTGCAGCCCCCTCCCAAACGCTGTCACTTGCTGTTTTTGGGAACTGATCTGATGTGATTTGGGGACTTCGCACAGAGGCTGAGCTGGCAATGAGGAGTTGGACCCTCCCCTCCTGATGGCTTCCTCTCCTGGGCTCTCTGAGTCTTCAGATGTCCCCAGCAGTGGCCAGAAAATTGAGTGGAAGCTTTGCTAATGCTTTCCCCAGCTGATATCCGTGGTGGCTTTCACAGCATCCCTTTTTCATTTTTTGGGAATTCCAGCAGACAGAAATTCACTCACTGTTTGTGCTAAAAGCTTTTCTAGTTGCTTGGAAGGGAACTGCTGCTCTCCTGATTATGTTCATATCACAGCAAATTGCCCTGCTGAAGTACCTCATAAAATACTCTGTTTCCATGGTGATCTACCTTCCACTTTTCCTAAAAAGACCCACTAGGTCCTGGGAGACAGACTCTGCTTTCTTTGCCTGTGAGAAGATTACTCACATCCCTTATTTTCCCCTTGGTTCTTCCTTGTTTTCTTTACACCAAGTACTTGGAGTTTACTGATCTTTTTTTTTTCCTCTCCGCCTTCAACATTCTGAAATATTAAACCTCAGCACATTAAAGCTCAGCTGAGGATGTCCCTGATGCAGCACTGAAGCTTACATTTGGAACTTGGAGTGGAAAAATGAAATTTGAGCGTCGATTATTTAAAATGAGAATTCAAGTCAGTTAAAACTGGGTAGTGATCCTTCAGTGCTGCCTTGCTAATTCAAAAAATTGGGAAGAGAGAATGCTGAGGGGACAGAGACCTGCCAGGTGGCACATCCTGATCCAGGTGACTTTCTCCTTGTCCCTGCCTCTGCCCCCCTCCCTTTGGTGGAACTGTATTTGCCTGAAGAAGGCTCTGACCGGAGCTGCAATGTTCATTTCATTTTACACATTTGACTCCAATGCTCAGTGAAGCAAATTTTTGTTTGCCTTCCAGTTCTAATTTAAAAGCCTAGTTTTTCTGCATTAAAGCAACATTAAGGGCCTTTTTTGACCTGATAAGACCCAAGATGACAAAACTTAAGGCTGAAATCACAGATCTGGACCTCTCAGGTATCCAGTTATTTGAAGAGTCTCTGGGTGCTGTACGTTCTCATAGAATGGACATAATGACATGGTGTGCTAGCTGTAACTTCAGTCTTAACTCAGAATTTTTTTATCTCCTAGAGCAAAATAGTTGTTTCAGTTTAGGATTCTGCAGGATTTTGGGTTAGGGGATTTTTTTTTTTTTTTTTTTTTTTGACTTTTGTTTGTTTGTTTGGGGTTTTCTTGTATTCTTCCTCAGCTTTACTCTGGAACTTGTAATGGATATATTTGACAATATATTAAGGTTTTCCTTCCCTTTTTTATTTAATTTTATTTTTAAATTTTCTTTTCCCCCACCCCATTATGTGTGAATCCCATTTTAGCCTCCTAGCTGGAAGGAGCCATTCATTATTCCCAGTTAAACCCCTGCCTGAAAGCTGCCATCCTTCACTGTGGGTTTTCTTTCCATCTCACTGGTCTCTGTCATGCTGTTTGGGGGTGGTTTGCTGCATTCTGGCAGGAAAAAACAATCTGTTTGTTACTTTCTTAACCATGGTACTTTGGTATTTTCATGCTAACTGTGATAAGTTGTGCATGCTGCTGAGGGCTGTAATTGTCATGAGGGTATTAAAGTGTTCCTGGAGAGGAGGGATCCTACAAACACAGGAGATGACTGATAAAGCAAACTTGGAGTTCTTTGTGAATAAAAGCAGCACGTGATCTTCCTTCTTTCCTCACTTTCACCAAGTGCTCTTTTCACAGAGGATAAACACTCTCTTCTTGGACACCGTTCTGAGATGATAATAAGGAGATTTTGGATGTTAGCCACTCATGTTTCACTTCTAGCCATATCTTTTATTAATGGCCCTAAAAATTGCAGGTTATAAAAGAATTAACTTAAAAAGTCAGTGGTAAGTAATGTAATATTAATGACTGGTATTTCCTTGGCTGGTACCTGCTAGACTAAGTCTATCATCCTTTAATAATAATATTCCCATGTGAAATGGAGACTTTTGAGTTTTCCAAATAAGAATTTTTTTCTCCTTCACCTCCACTCCTGAGGCAGCCTTTGGCACCTGAATGAAGCAGGTGCAGCCATTTCTGATGATCCCAGCGTGGAATAAACTCCTGTTATTTCTCTTAATGGCTGCAGTTGTGCCTATAAATAGGTGGGGAGGGGAGCTGGGTGTGCTGGAGTCACTGGGGCAAAGGATAAACTGAGGCAGTCCCAATGGCTGTTTCCTAAAGTGTTATCTCTGACTGGCACAGAGCAGGCAGGAAGGAAGGAGAGCTGTGAAAGGAGAAGTTGTAGCAGGGAGAGATTCAGGGGGCAAAAAAAGGGGGAAGCATAACACAGTGAAAATGATAATCTTAAATTATTATTTTCATGTATTTATGTATTTTGTAATGTCATATATATTTATATATTAAATATATATTAATATATATTGCATATAGGGTATGTGTAATAGATATGTTATATATTTTATTTATATAAAATATATATATTTTATATTGCATATATTTATATATATATGTGTCTTGGGGAACACACGTATCATGGAATCATGGAAAGCCAGGTTGGGAACGTTGTGGAAATGTGTTGGAGTGCTCATGGCTTTCTCTTGTTAATAAACCAGCAGCAGGAAGTCAGGATGAGAAACCTTTTCCCTTTTACCCATGGAGAGGAGGAACAACTTATGTAGCACTGTGCAACTCCCCTTCTGTAAAATTGATGTTTGGGGTTGTTTATGAGGGTTGTTTTATTAATTGTCAGTCATGGGGAGGATTCCTGGATTTTCTTAGAATCATGACAAATGTGCTTCACACACACTTTCCCCTGTCCCTTGAAAGAGAAGAAAAAAATTAAAACTTGCCATTTGTTCTCCCCCTGCATGACCAGGGAATGTCTTTTCTTTTCCTCCTTCACGCCCACAGCCTGTATCTGTTTCCTTGATCTGGGTAAGGACCTCCTGATGGTTCCTTCTGGCCACTTTTACTGTGGTGCAGCCTCCAGAAAATCAGTACCTGAGTTTATGTTCTCTTGCACAAAAGAGAATAAACAGGGTGTTTTAAATAGAAAACTCCTTTTTCCAAGTCAGCTAACGTTATGACAGAATCCAGGTAGCTACACCAGGACTCTTACTGGTCTGCCCTGCACTTATATAGTGAAATCACATTTTGCCCCAAATGGCATTGCAGGCTTTTCTTACATAAATATGTTCATGTGCCTCTCCCAAAACACACCTTTTCCTTGACTAGCACACAGTAACTGTCCAGTAAAATAATTACAGGTTAACCTCAGGTAGTTAAATCTAACAGTTTCTGGCTCGAAGGGACAAATCAGAAGTCAGGCCATCGAAGTTGTTATAAGGAAACTACCTTCAAAATACAAAGAATTTTGTGGCATTCAGAGTTATTGTGGCAGTCGCTTCTTAAACTTAGGAAAACTTGAGATGGAGCTGAGGTTTCAGCCTCGTTTGCTCTCTAATGACCTGGTGTCCCCTGTGGGGATGCTCCTGCTCTGGGTTGTAGTGCAGGTGAGCAGGAGCAGCTCAGATCTCACTGCACCATCATCCTGGACACTCTGGAAAGCTCTGGGAATAGATTTGTCAGCTGCCAGATGGATTTTTTTGGTTTATTTTTCTTGATCGTGTGATGGTCAAAATACGAATTCTTTTTTACAAGTACCTAAAAATAGCTTGAAACCACAAAATGGATCCAGCTCTTTGGAAGCCATTACATTAATAGGTAGGAAACTCTGAGTGTGCTTGTGTCTCTTGAGGCTTTCACAAACAAATCCAGTGACTTATTTGTGCCTCTGAGTAGCACACACTGCATAATACTCATCAATTTATAATGGTCTGGAGCTTTAAGCAACATGATGAAGAGCCTGATAAAAACACTAAAGAGAAGAAAAAAATGATGAAAATAGGGAGGCAATTTTCTCAATTTCATGACCCATCTGTGATGCTTTTTAGAGATGTGTTGGTGAGGAGATCTGATGGAATTTGTATTTTGGTGTATGATGCTATTTGGGCTTATGTATGTTAGGGTTTAAAATGATTCATGGCTCTTTCCTCCCTTCCAGATGTACTGCTCAATTATTTCAAGTGTGCCATGATGAAATATTATGAAATGTTGTTGCTGGGAGCAGGAAGTCTTTTTTCTTGCCTTTATTTTTAATTAGGCAAGGTTTATCTCATGACTGAAAGTGTTTAATCTTGTTAAATAAACCTGGGAAACTCTAACAATGCTCTCTAGATTTTATGGTAAAATACAGGTTCTAATCCAAGACATGTTAATTACCCTTAAACTTAACAAGGGCGTACATATTTCATTAAATTGTTTTAAATTCAACAGGAAAACTTTGGGAAGCTACACCCAGTGCCTCTTGCTTTTTCATTACATATCTCTTGTGAGAATGATGCTGTTTGACTTTTAAACTAAAGCCTAGGCCATACCCCATGATTTTGGGTAGCTGTGATTATACACATTTAGCAAAGCAGTGGAATTCTAGAGCACAACTGGGACTATTCCTTTGGGGAGGGCTGGCCTGTGGCTTGATTTCATACTTGTTGAAACATTCCCGATGACTAAAACTCATTGTTTCTTGACTTTAAGCCCACTGATTTTATTTTTTTAATTTTTTTTAATAAGGTTGTCTTATATTTTAATTTTTTAATAAGTCGACTGTCTTAAATAGCAGTCATAGGGAAATAATAAATTGAATGTTTCCTTTAAAACTACCACTCCTCATCAGGAAAAAAAAAAAAAAAAAAAAGCTATTTTTGTGAAGGTATTTATCTACAGCAAGCCCTGCAAGTGATTAGCTGGATTTCATCCCCCAGGGGCAGCGTGCAGCGCTGCCTGGGTCAGAAGGGTTGTGATTCAGGGTTTTATTAGCATGAGTAATGTGTGACCTGCACACAGCTCAGCACTGCCCTGAGCCCCCAGTGCAGGGGGCATTCCAGGGGCACTGCCAGAGCCTCCACAGGGATATTCCTGCCCCTCTCTCCAGGAGCTGCAGGTGCTGAAGGGCTTTGTTTGTAGGGATGGTGGCTTTGTAGGAATGGTGGCTTTGTAGGCACTGGGCTTTGTAGGAATTCCACTCCCTGTCATGGCCAGGGACACCTTCCCTTAGCCAGCCAAGCCAGCCTGGCCTTGGACACTGCCAGGGATGGGGATGTTCTCTGAGCTTTGTCCTTTTTAGAGATGATCTAAAAAGCAGGCTCTGAGAGGGAACTTCCTGTGCCCTAGCAAGCTTAAGAGTCTTTATGCAAGTCCAATTTGACTTGGCTGTTCTGGGAAGTTACTCCTTGGAAAAGCCAAGCAGTGGAGGTGGTGTTGGAGGAGCTGCTGCTGGTACCACTGGGGTGGGTGTGCTCCCGTTGTGCAGCTTTCCTGGCAGGCTGTGTCCCCATTTCCTGAGTGTTCCTCCTGCTGTGTGCCCTCGGGGAACACTGCCCTGGTATCTGCAGAGCCCCAAATGCTCAGCAATATTTGCCTTTCCTGCTGCAGTCGCTGTGAACCTTCTGTTCCAGTTCTGCACTGAGTGAATCATTTCACCTTAGAGAAACCTGAGGGAGGGACTGGGAGGACTTGCTGCTTCTAGGCCAGAGTGAAATCTTTGAGTGCCTTGGAATTGGTGATTAATTTAAGCAAACAAAGGCTGTAGCGGAGGTGCTTTTTGTATGCCCTGTCCGTAGCTTGACTTTCTGTGCCAGGTATGTGAATCTGACTGGTTAAAGCATGAAAATGAGTAAAGTGCCTGGATAATACACATATGTTGTGTTCGCTCATGTCAAATTAGCTGGGAAAGTAATTCTCAACAATCAAAGAAAGACACTGAACAGCTTAAAACATGGAGGTTCCAGAGTGTTCTTCAAAAAGCTTCTTTAAAATAATGGGCTGTTTATCCAAGGCTGTGGTCATCATGTGAGGGAATCAGCCCAGGATGAAGTGTTTGTGTTTGGCCTGGCCAGCCAGCCATATGTACCAATTAAAGGGAAGAGGAAGAGCTCCAGCTTCTTAAAAACAACCAAAAACCTGCCCAAATCAAACCAACAGAACCGTGTCAGTTTGTGGGTGAGGACTGCAGGGGAACTTGAACACCTTCCTTATTTCAAGCTCAAAAGGTTTCTTACTCAGGCCAGCTATCAGCTGAATTTATCTCAGAATTTCCTTCTTTACGTTGTATTCTGGGTTTTGGAGAGGCTGAAGTGATGAAATGGGGCTCTGTTCTTGCTATTCTTGGGAAAATAATTCTGGTGTGAATATATTCCCCTCAAAATAGGCATCTAAAAATGGGTGCATGAGCCATGTCATGTTGCTCCTCCTCTGAGTGGAATCTGCTGCTGGTCCACCCTGTTTCCTGTAGTTTGTTTTTCTGCATGAAGTGGAAAACTTTGTCCTTGTTTTGGGAAGTACCCTGGTGTAGTTAGGAACTAAAATTAATTTTTTGTGTTTCTGGGCACATTTGAAACAGCCCTATGGTGCTGTGAGGTGCAATTCAAACTGTGTTTTCACAAGCCACACACTTTGAGTTCTCAAGTTTATCTTATTGGCAGACATAATTTTAGATCCATGGATTATTTGAAAGTTTTGGTAGTTTAGCTCCTCTTAAAGGTGCTTCCAGTTGTGTTTTGTTCTTTCTTTTCAGGTCAAGGTGTTTTCTGTTGTTACTAATACAGCACCTGGAAGTTGTGAGTGGTAGGAGAGAACCTTTGTGCAGACACCTGTAGCAAAAGTAGTTCATTCATGGTTTTTAATTGGGAGCTTAGCATTGAGGAAACTGCTGTCTGAACAAAATGCTCATCTCCCAGACCCTCACAATCTTGAGTCACTCCCCTAAGTCACTGCCAGTGTGATCAATGATGTCTCCTTTTGAGGTCTTCAGGACATGCAGAGTCTCAAAGCTGCCTTACAAGGATGAAAAGCAGAAATCAGGCTTCTGATAGAAATTGTTTTTTGGTGTATTAATTCAGCACTTTGGTCAATTGACCATACTTTGACCTTGAGTTTTTCCTACTAATGGCCCTCAAGTCTTACAGTGCTCTGCCTTGCTTCAAACCATTTTTGTCTCCACGTATCTAGAGGAGAGCTGTGATGTTAAGGATTTGTGACCTTGCCAGCCTAATGGAAGAGCTGTGCTGTGTTTGTGGTGTTTTACATTTTCCAAGACCCAGACTGTGACTCTGGTGCTGTGCTGGTGTCAGTGCAGAGGGCTCCCAGTGTCTGTGGGATCCTATGGTTGCTGCTGAGACACTTTCCATCCTAATTTTTTTTAATATTAATTACTGGGAAATAATAGTCCTGCTGAGCAGATTTACTGAGAAGAGTTACTTGCCTCACTACTCATGTCTGCCCTAATTGGAAAATGACATTATTGCTTAGGGCTTAACTCTAAGTATTGACGTTTAGCCTCCTTTTTTAAATACCTTGAATACTGGAGGTGCACAGGCTTTCTTAATGGCAGAGAGGTTCATTTGACTGGAGATGGATAAATTGTTTTCTCCATCAGTTTGTTTTTATTTTTTAACAACCAGATGGATTTTTCTGTTGGCTGAAGAATGCCAGACCTGAAATACTGCATTCTTTGCCCTGTCTGCAGGGCTGTAGTAAATATAGCACCTTTGGGTGAGGCCAATCAGCTGAAAATGAATAATCATTTCATTCATCTGGCTTTTGTTTATACTTGAGATTTTTTTTTTTTAAAAAGCAAAACATTGCAGAACCTTTTTTTGGTGCTCTTCAAATAGCCTTTTAACAGCTCAATAGTACTGGCCTGTGGTGAGATACAGCAGCAAAAATAACTTTTTTGGTAATGTTAGCTATTAGCAGGAAGATAGAAATCTTCTCATTTATGAGAAATCTGCTCATTTATGTTTTTCCCCTAATAAAGGAAAAACATGAGTTAGTGTGTCATTAAATCAGGTGCCTATTAATTCAGATTTTGGCAATGTAACTATTGCACTGTGCTTAACTTGGAGGCGTTTCTGCTGTGCATGTAGCTACAGGATCACATTTTCCACGAGTTCAGGCAGATTGCCAGCTCTCCCTGGGCCCCAGTCCCCCGGGGGACAGCAGTGGCTCTTTGGGGGTGTCCCTGCACCCCTGGGAGGCGGTGGCTGCAGTGGGTGACATCCCTCCCTGTGACCTGCCTGCAGCTGCTGGGGCTCTCTGGCTGGCACTCCTTTCCCATCTCTTCGTTGCTCATCCTCTCCCTGGTGGAATTCAGCAGTGTTTGATTTCCTAATGCCCAGCACTTGCCCTGGAATCTCAGGTAGAACACAGAGAGGCAGGTAATGGACGCAGCCTTGTCAGCTGTGGTTTGTCATGGAGTGGTTTGGGTTGGAAGGGACCTCAAAGCCCACCCGGTTCCACTCCCCTGCCCTGGCCAGGGACACATTTCACTAGCCCAGGTTGCTCCAGCCTGGCCTTGGACACTGCCAGGGATGGGGATTTTGTCTGAGCTTTGTCCTTTTTAGAGATGATTTAAAAAGCAGGGTCTGAGAGGGAATTTCCTGTGCCGTAGCAAGCTTAAGAGTCTTTATAAAAGCCAAAGAACTTGGCGTTTAACCTCTTTTCCTGGTTTTCTGTCCTCCACTGATAAATAGTCCAAGGGCTCTGGAGCACAGGAAGCATTTATCCTCACCTCAGGACACACCATCAGCATTCTCAGCCAGTTCTCCCTCTGCTTTCCAGTGGGGCCTGTAGTCACTGGTGTTTGTATGTTAGGATAAAGGTGTAAAACTCAAAATCGGTTTTCTAAATACGGTTCCTTGTTTTTCTTTGCAGAACAGGAGAGTCTGGAGGGCTGGGAGCACAGGACAATGCTGCTGGAAGGAATGTGAGCCACAGAGCATGGTTGGTGCCACAGTTATCCAGGTGAGCTCCTCTCTCTGCACCTCTCCTTGCTGCATCACTGACCCTGAGCCAAGGAGGCTGCCTCAGCACCACGCCAAAATTCTGCTTTCATCCACATGGCACTTGAAATCCAAAACCTTCCAAAGCCTTTCTTCTGTGTGTTTTAGTTATAAATTTATCTGATTGTTAAATTTCAGCTGGTCTCCCATTAAATGTTGCCCTGGTTTATATCATGGCACAGGCTGAAGGTTGGGTGTGTTTGCAGGAGTCTCTTGTGCACAGACAAGATGTGGCCTTAGTAAAGGAGGTGCTGAACCACAGGTGTGAAAGTAGCTCTGAGACTGCCCCAGGTGACTCAGCTGCAGCTCCTCTGCTGGGTTTCACAAACCAAAAGCAGATGAGTAAAGGCCCCCATCAATGCTTTGCACACCAGTATTTAATGAGTCAGTGCAGATTTTTCAAGATGTTTTGTTAAAAATGGAAAACTTTGTGATATTTGAATGCTTCTTCCTTTTTTTTTTTCCTTCCCACACAAATAAAATTTTAGAGATGAACACTGAACGTCTTCCTTTAGATGCAGCTCAGTTCAGTGCTTAGTGAAGAGTTTAAGGAGGCAAAGATCTGCCTTATATCATGGAGTTCAGGATTCTTCAAAAGCAATTCCAAGTGCTGGGAGCAATCACAATCCAGCAGCACTGGCTGTCATGCAGCTCTGAGTAAATAAATAGAGAAATAACAATTACATGGCTGCAAAGTGTTGCTGTGGAATAGCAGCTGACTTTTCCACCAGTACCAGCTGGCAATTGGGAGTAGAGAAACAAAGCAAACAGCCCAGGAAAGTAGGAGGAACAACAGAGAGAGTTTAAAAACTGACACATTGGGAGCCTGGCGTGAAGAATAACAAACTCCTGTCACAGGATGTTTTGCATAGCAACAGGACTCTTGAATTCAAGTGGACTTCAGTGTCACTGCAGCACTTGCTTCCTGTGTGAGATAAAGAGCTGTTGTATCCTGAATGCATTTTAATCTCTCTATCTAAATAGGAGTAATAATTAAAAAGAATTAGCTGCAGGGAGGAAGCCTATTGCTGCTGGAAGTGTTTCCTCTCATTTTGCTGTCAGAGGAGTGTGAACAGGAGCACGTGCAGGGGAAGCAGATTAAGGCTGAACTTTCCCACCAGGTGCTGAGAGCTGTCTGCAAAGGGCTTTGTCGATGAAGGAAGGAATTGGTTGGGACTTGAGAGCACAAACCAGTTCCTAACACGCTTCAACATGCGCAAAGGGGTGCCAAAGGACCCAGAGATAGCTGACCTCTTCTACAAAGATGATCCCGAGGAAATATTCGTGGGTTTGCATGAAATTGGACATGGAAGCTTTGGAGCAGTTTATTTTGTAAGTAGAGTTCTTTCTTTTTTTGGAGGATGGAATTATTTCAAGCATTTATTGAGTTTTTAGTGCTTCGTGTGCATTAGTTTTGTGATAGCACATCTCAGAAATAAGTGTTTCCAAACCACTAATAGTGTAAAGTAATAAACACTAATAGTGTACAGTAAGAGTGTTTCCAAACCACTCCTCATATCTTTAATGTCCCAGCTGTATTTACAGTAGCAGTTTACTACAGTCTTCATAGTGCACCCAACTATCCAGGTCAAGTATACAGTGTTTGGTGCTGTTTGATGCTGAAAATTGAATTCAGATAGCTGAAAATTAATTTTCCAAACTGGAATTTCAAGGTACTTGGAGTTCATATGCTTGGAAATCACTGCATATTCCTTTGTGGCAAAAGTGCTCAGAGGAATGGGAATTCAAGCAGGAAGGATGTATGGTGTTCATTGAGACAGGCAAGAGAATTTCAGCTGGAAATGAGAAAAATGGTGCTTTCACAGTTGGTATTAAACAAAGCCAAATCCAAAATACTGGAATGGGAAATAATTATAATCCAGTTGGCATTAGTGAGACTGAAATAGAATCAATATTGAAAAAAGCAGTTAAAGCCAAATGAAAGCTGCTTGGAACCATGGTCAGCCACTCAGGAGGATCAGGGTCACTGGAACTGGGTTTCTGAATATCAGACAGTAAAGTATGAAGATCCCTGACACCTCTAGCTGCCCATAGGTAGCACAAGTTATTTTAACCATTCCAGTTCACTGTTTGAAGTTGTGTGGAGTGATGGAGGTGTTGGTGGTACTGTTGTAAGGAGAGGAGCCTTCAGTTTTATGTCATATAAGTATTTCATGTGTATTTTGAGGGCTAACCATGTGATTTCTCAAGGTCTCATCTCAAACAGGCCCCACACTGCTTCAGCAAGTGGCTGTTCCCCAGGTGTGCTCCCAGAGCCCACAGGGGAGCTGTCTCAGCTGGGAGCATCCCAAGCTCTTGGTGCAGCCAGAACTTCCCCCACAGCTCTGGGAAGGTGGCAGTGTGTCCTTCAGTGACAAATCCCAGCTGGAAGGACAGATACCAGGCTCAGGTGGAGCTGCTTGGACCTGATGGGACCTGCAGAAGGAAAGCATTAATACACCTGAGTGAAACACGCTGCATCTTCTCTGTGCTGCACCAGGTGGTGGGCAAGGGCTTTGCCTTTTCCCTGAGTTTTCATTCCCAGCTTTCTCTGTCCCATTTGAGGAGTGTGTGCTGAGAGGGGCCTGTGTCACCTCCCTTCAGTGATTCCTGTGCTCCACTGTTCACTCCACACAGTTTTTCTTTGAAGTCCCCACATGCCTCAAAAAGTGTCATTGGTTAATATGTTACTTGAAAGGAGGATTTACCACATTTAGATCCTATTAAGTTTAAGCTTTTTACTGTCACTAATTGTTTTTGTCCCAAAAACGGTTGGAGGTACAGAGATTTCAGCAAAACTGTTTCAAGACCAAAAGCTTCATGTTTTCTTACCCTTAACATGGAGAAATGAGGGCAGTGCCTGTCCAGGCAAGGAGAGATCTTTCCAAACCTGAGTTTTTAGCCTCCAGTTACCATCCCTACATCATCCAGGCTGCAGAAAAGTAGAATTTTGGTGCTGTATAATCTTCATCTCAGAACGAAGATCTAGTGCAGTGAAAGGAAAGCTTTTTAATTTAGGTAAATTCCAGGTTGAATCATCTTCTTGAAGCTGGAAATTGAAATAGCTATTTCAGAATGTCAGTGTTGTATGGAGCTTTTGGATGAAATCATGGAGATTTTGATACAACTCTTTATTTATTTCTTTGGCAAACATTTTGCCAAAGGTTCGTCTAAAACAGTTTCTACTGCAGTTCTAATAAAACTGTGTTTTGAGTGTTCCCAGTAGGTGCAATGTTGGGCCTTTTGCATCTCAATAGAGCGGCAGCACAAGTCTGAGGGAGGATCAGTGGATATGGACAGATTAAAATCAGGGGAAAGTGTCCTAACAGCTGTGTGGTAAATCTTATCCTGAGGAAGATGTCTCTGAGGTGTAGGAGCTCGCAAGGATACAGCAGAACAAAGCCTGCATTTGCCACAGGCACAGCTCACTCCGTGGGGAAGGGGGGAGGAAATGATGCTTTTTTCAATCTGTTGCTTTTTTTCAACATTTCTCTTTCCCTACTCCAGGCTACGAATTCCCACACTAATGAGGTGGTGGCAGTCAAGAAGATGTCCTACAGTGGGAAGCAGACGAACGAGGTAAGAGGAACGAAGGCAATCGTGCATTCAGGAGCTGTGGCAGCTCCAGTGGAAATCTGAGCAGTGAAATGAGCTGCAAGCTCTGCTTTGACTCCAGCAGAACAGCTTTTAATGCAGGAGCTGCTGCTCCCTTCCATGGCAATCGGGGAGGTTTGGGGAGAGAAAATGAGTTTATGCAAATTTTGACGAATCGTTCCGTTGAAGGAAGTGAGTGGGGATTCAGAATGCCTGGATGGGGCTTGTTTCAGAAATAATTTTATTAAGAAGTGTGTTAAGAGCACGCTGGCTGCTGGAGCACATCTCTCTGAGACTCTTGAGGATCTATCAAATGGCAAAAACCTGCTAATCTCAGTCTCATTTCAGTTGTTAGTTGTTAATTGTTCTTCTTATTTTTGTGTGGAACTTGGACCCGCTGTTCCTTAGGGCTGGTGTGTGAATGGATGTGCACGGTGTGTTTGTTTGTTAAGAGCAAACAGGGGTGGTTTAAACTCATTTTTCCTTGCTTGCATGTTGGTCTTCCAAATGTCAGTGGTTTTGTGTTTTGTGCTGTGTTACAGAAGGTGAGCAGCTCCCTGCAACTTTTTACGAACTTTGAGGCCACTGCAAAGCAGCAGTGTTTAAGTAAAATGTATTGCAGTTAGAATTAGGAAAAAATATTTTGGTAGTCCTCAAGCTGTTAAATATATTTTGGGAGTATCTCAGTGCAGTTGGGACCCAGACAATTGATTTACAGCTGTGCTTTTGCAACACTGACTTCCCATCTTCTTATTGTAAAACAGTTTTATGTCACTTTTCAGACTGTCCTACGGCGTGCAGTGCATGAAAGGATGTAGAGGATTAAGAAGAGAAATGTGTTTATTCTTTCTGCTTTGTTTTTTTTTATTAGAAATGGCAGGATATCATCAAAGAAGTCAAGTTTCTCCAACAGCTGAAGCACCCCAACACCATAGAGTACAAGGGCTGTTACCTGAAGGAGCACACGGCGTGGGTGAGTGAGGGGCATTTGGAGCAGGTGGACACTCAAATCCTCAGCACAGGCACTGAAATAGCTTTGGGTTTGTGCTGAACACTACTAAAATAAAGTCAAATTTTTCATCTTCTGATGGAAAACTAACAAAAGCTACTATTTACTTTTTGTTTTCCTTAATCAGGGCGTTAAAGCCACCGTGTGATTTAAGTTTGGGATGTAAAGACATGTTCTAATTTCAAAATGCTGCCAGAGGTACTTGAAGGCATGATGCTCTCTTTTTTTGCAGTTGGTTATGGAGTACTGTTTAGGATCAGCTTCTGATTTGCTAGAAGGTAAGTTTGGTACATCTTGGGTTTCTTTTCTCCTAGTGCCCCCCAGCTGAGTTTGATGGGAGGCTTTTTCCTCACAGAGCAAGCTTTTGCAGATGGTACAGGGGGTCTGTCTGTCCTGCTCCATTCTCCAGAAAGAATTTGAGGCTTTCACAGCACTACAGATAGTTGGCATGCACATTTTAATTTTGTCAGATGAAGGTATAAAAGTGCACAGGTATGTTTCTGTAATCTGTGCCTTTTTAGGCTGCCTGTTTTTGAAATATCCATAATAAAATCCTGCAGAATCACTTTTGTCCTTGCTCTGTAGTGTGCAGGAATAATTGCAGGTGGGTTTTGGAACAGGAGGTTGATGTGACCTCAGTACTGGAACAGCTGCAAAGAATTGGGGAATCTAAGTAAAAATAGTGAATCAAAGCCAAAGTTTACAAAACTGATGTTCCTTGGGGGCCAAGATCACTGGATCAGACAGTGATGGTTTGGGTTGGGATACACCTTAAAACCCTCACAGGGAAGAATTCTTCCCTAATTTCTCTTTGTAGCACATCAGTGGGATTCCTCTCTTTAACAAACACTTTCTCAGGTAAATATCCCATTTATTCTCTTCTGTTTTGTTTTATTTTCTTGATTTTTTTTTTCCCCTGTAGTTCACAAGAAACCACTCCAGGAAGTGGAGATTGCTGCCATCACCCACGGTGCCTTGCAGGGGCTGGCCTACCTGCACTCCCACTGTAGGATCCACAGGTGAGGCTGGAGCTGCTGCCTTCCCATCTGCTGCTCCCTGGAGTCTCAAAGCTGCTTCACTGCCTTTAAACAGCCCTGGAAAAAGTTATTCTACCAGCATCAACTCTGCTTTGTTGGCAATTGTTCTGTGCAGACCTTGGTAACGAAGGCTATGCAGGAATGTTGCACTAAGCACTTACAGAGTATCACCCTTAACGTGCCAAATAAATTGGAGTTCACTGAGCTAGACTATTTCTAAGACTAGGTATTTTTTCATATTTACATGTGAATAAGTAAAACTGTATTGGTTCTGCACTGCCTGGTGGCAGGGAGGCCACAGAGGTGTGGTGGAATCACAGTCAGGTGGTGGAAGTGTAAATCAAGGATAAAACTACCTGAGGAGAAATGAAATCCAAGCCCTTTTCTATGGAAGGTGGCAGAGCCCTGGAACAGCTGCCCAGGGAGGTGTGGATTTTCATTTTCCCTCCCTGGAGACATCCCAAACCCACCTGGCCACCTTCCTGTGTCACCTGCTGGGGGGGTTGGACTGGGTGATCTCCCTTCCAACCCCAGCTATCCTGTGCTTCTGTGACCTGCATTTCCCCCAGGAGGTTATCCCACCTTTTACCTGCTGAGGTGAGCAGGCCAACCTGCCCCTCAGGAAGGAGGAGCAGCCCCACATTGCTGGCTTTGTGGCTGCTGGGGCAGAGAGGCAGAGGCGAGGGGATGAGCCCCGGCTGCTGCTGTGCTCGGCCCCGGGAGAGCGGCGGCGCTCGGGGAGGAGGGCAGGACTTTTGGGATTGAGGGGACCCACTTTTGGGGGTCAGGGAACAAACTTTTGGGGCTCAGGGACCCAATTTTGGGGGTCAGGGACCCAATCTTGGGGTCGGCGACCCAATTTTGGGATAGAAGACCCAATTTTGGGATCGGGGACAAAACTTTGGGATTGAGGACCCAGTTTTAGGGTCGGGGACTGAATTTTGGGGTCGGGTCCCCAGTTTTGGGGATCAGGGACCCAGTTTGGGGAGCGGGTCCCCAGTTTTGGGGATCAGGGACCCAGTTTGGGGAGCGGGTCCCCAGTTTTGGGGATCAGGGACACAGTTTTGGGGTCGGGTCCCCAGTTTGGGGTCGCCCAGTTTGGGGTCCCGTTTGGGTCGGGCCCGCGCGGGGACCTGGGGCGGCGTCGCCACCTGGTGGCGAGGGGGCGGCACTGCAGGCGCGGCCCGCGTGGCTGGGGCGGGAGAGGAGGGAGGGAATTCCTGTTGGAATTATTGTGGGATTGCAGGCACAAGGCTGGCAGGTGTGTTGCTGATACCTCATGTGGCTTTTGAGCCGTGGTGTAGAATCGCAGCATGGTTTGGCTTGGAAGGGGCTTTACAGTTCAGCCAGTGCCTCCCCTGCCCTGGGCAGGGACACCTTCAGCTATCCCAGGTGGCTCCAAGCCCTGTCCAGCCTGGCCTTGGACTATTCCAGGGATCCAGGGGCAGCCACAGCTTCTCTGAGCAACCTGTGCCAAGGCCTCAGCAGCCTCACAGGGAAGGATTCCTTCCCAATTTCCCATCTAACCCTGCTCTCTGTCAGTGGGAAGCCATTCCCTGTGTCCTGTCCCTCCATCCTTTGAAAATAGGGAATAAATCCCTCTCCATCTGTAGGCTCCCTTCAGGTACTGGAAGGCCACAGTTAGGTCACCCTGAAGCCTTCTTTTCTCAGGCTAAACAACTGCAGTTCTCTCAGCTTTCCTTGTAGGAGAGGTGCTCCATCCCTTTGGCTGTGGTACAGCAAAGAGGGACAGCCTGTGCTGGGGCTCCTGTACTTTTCAGGTGTTCATTCTTGCACACACAAGACTTCAGCACTTGTCCTGCAGCAGAAGTGTACAGGCAGCACTTGTGGATGACATTTTCCAGAATACTACTTTTGAAGCAGTGCTGTGCAGGGAATGGGGGTTACTCTGGGCTTGCTGCTGAAACACTGTCAGTGAATTCCTCTCTGCCTCTCCGTCCCAGCATTACAAATTGCAGACAAAAGCATCTCACCAGAGTTTGCATCATGCTAAATTACTTTTTTTTTCCTGTTTTTTTTTTTTTTCCTCTGTTAAAGGGATATTAAAGCTGGAAATATTCTTCTAACAGAACCAGGTCAAGTGAAACTCGCTGATTTTGGGTCTGCATCTATAGTCTCCCCTGCCAACTCTTTTGTGGGAACGCCTTACTGGTGAGTGAAGCCTGCAGTGCTTTAGTCCTTTAGAAAACTGCTCTTCCCTTTCCAGTGCTTCACAACACAATAGTAACACTTGGATAAAATCTTCATTAGCCAGGCAGTTTTCCTGACATCCCTGTGTCCAGATCTTCAGGAAGTCTGTCCTTCCTCAGGGTCCATAAGGAGAGGTTTGGGCTGTGCAGTGCTCAGAAATGGCTGCACTCTTGCAGTGCCATTGGCTTGAAAATAACTCACACTTGCCACAGGTGATGGGACTGGAACCCTGATGGAGAAAGGGCATCCTGTCAGTGTGACTGGAAGTCACACAGCTACTTAAATCCTGTACTGAAGGAATTGCTGAGGGGTCACCCGAGTTCCTTGGCATTCCCAGCACCGAGGACCAGCACAGCTCCACGCTCCACTGGTTCTGTGGCAGAGGCCCCAGGCAGTGCTGGGAGGTCACCATGGCCCAGCCTTGGAATGAGGCCGTTTGGCAGAAAGCCTTTTTTTGGAAGAACACAATTTAAGAGGCTGAATATTTGCAGGCTGGGCCTGCTGCTTCGCTGTCCCTTCTTTATCCCTTTATCCTGGACCACTGTATGTGCCTGCTGTTCCTGATTTCCCTGTTCCATTCATGGCTGCACCCACAGGCTGCATTTGTCTGCTGGAAATGCCCCTGGGGTGCCAAGGGGAAGCCTGGGGGAGGGTGCAAGGGGTGCCTTTAGGGCTCTCCCAGCCCTTGCTGTCAGCCTGCAGCTACAGTGCCTTTGGAAACGGGGTTCTCCCATGTGCCAGCATATTCTGCTAACAGAAAGGTGATTGGGTTGACCCTTTTCCTCTCTCCCCCTTTTCCCTTTTTTCCTCCCCCTTCTTCTTTTCTCCCCCTTCCTCTTTTTCCTTCCCCCATTTCCCTTTATTCCCTACCCCTTTTCCCCTCACCCTTTTCCCCCTTTGTTTCCTCCTCCCTTTCCTCTTTTGCTTTCTCCCCCTTTCCCCTTTTTTTCCCCTTTTCCCTTTTTTTCCTCCTTCCCTTTCCTCCTTTTTTCCCCTTTCCTCTTCTCTTTTCCCTTTCCTCTTTTTCCCCTTTCCTCTCTTGCTTTTCCCCTTTCCTCTCTTGCTTTTCCCCTTTCCTCTCTTGCTTTTCCCCTTTCCTCTCTTGCTTTTCCCCTTTCCTCTCTTGCTTTTCCCCTTTCCTCTCTTGCTTTTCCCCTTTCCTCTCTTGCTTTTCCCCTTTCCTCTCTTGCTTTTCCCTTTCCTCTCTTGCTTTTCCCCTTTCCTCTCTGCTTTTCCCCTTTCCTCTCTTGCTTTTCCCCTTTCCTCTCTTGCTTTTCCCCTTTCCTCTCTTGCTTTTCCCCTTTCACCATTCCCCCTTCCTCTGAGTTGCTCTGTGGTCAGTCCTTGTCCCTTCCAGCACCGTTTCCTCAGCTCCTGGCTGTCCCTGCTGGTCAGTGGCCCTGCTGAAGGGGGTGCACCCCTCAGCTGGTGTGCCTGCAAGTGCCCCTGTGTGCCCTGACTTCTCTGCTCTGCCTGGCAGGATGGCACCAGAGGTGATCCTTGCTATGGACGAGGGGCAGTACGACGGCAAGGTGGATGTTTGGTCTCTGGGGATCACATGCATCGAGCTGGGTGAGTGAGCACACAGGGTAATTAACTCTGCAGTGTCTCCTGCAAAAACTCCTTACTCCTCATCAGTTTTCCCCTTTAAAATGCCTGACTTGGAAAACTCTTGACAGTTGAGTTAAATCTTTTTCTTGCTGGCGAATCAAGAGCAAGCCGCTAATGCACTGTGCTTTCATGTTAGTCAGGTGTGCTCAGTTACTCCCTGGAGAACCAGAGCATTTTGCTCTGGAGTGAGAGTAAACCATGTTTGTCATCTGTGTTTTCCAAGCTGCGCTCTGAGAAAGTTGCCCCAGCTGTTGTGTCAAGGGAGCTGGTGTCCTAAGGATTATGTGTCAGAAGGGACCTACGCTTAATTTTCAGTTCTTCTTACTTCCCTGCTCTCTGAAACAAAAATCTTCAGTCTCAGCTGGAAAGTTTGTGCTATGAATCCTCGTGGACAGGTTTTTTACGTGAGGAGAAGAAAAGGGTTTGCACTGCAGAGGGCAAATGGCACACATCCACAGAGCCTGGAGCAGAGGTGGATGTGATAGCAGGTACACAGAGTAGACTGTGTGTTTCAGGTTGGAATATTGACACTGCACGTGCTGAGTAGATTATATTCAAAAATTAGTCTTGATATGGATTCTGTTTAACAGCAGTACACCAATAACTTACTGTGTGGGTGAGTTCACTGAGAATGTCATTGGTGAATGTTTAATCAGCAGAAATGTGTGAGATAACAAAGAGGGGGATGTGCAGAAGAAATGTCTCCAGAGCTGAGATGGTGTAGATAACCACTGACTAACATGGCTGTATTTCATGTGCCAGCATGCTGACACAGTCTCTGTTTTGACATGAAGAATGCCAGAATTGGAAGTTTTAGCCTTCTGTTGTTGTGCATGGCCAGTGATTTTTGTTTGTGTGGAGTTCAGGTGTTTCACAGCCTCTCAAGGAGTAAATCACAGCAGTAGGAGAGAGACTGTGCAGCCCTATGTTGACACAGTCTTGGTACCAGAATTTCTGTGGAGCTTTTTACTCAGGAACCTCAAAGCCACTTTACAGAGATGATGGATTTGCTTTCTTTAAAAATACCCTTTTGAGAGGCATTAAACCCTTTTAAACTTTGCATGATTCCCTGTCTGAACACGAGGTCAGGCAGCAGTGGGAGATCTCCTGTTGAGCAGCACTTGGCTTTCTTTGAATGCTGGTGTCTTAATTCCTCCTGTAGCTGAAGTCAGTAGTGATTCAGGAAAAGCAGATGTGGTGGCTTGCCTGCATGGCAAGGGACTGCTCTGGCTGAAAGAGCTGAGAAATCCTGGCCCCACTCAGTGCCCTTGGTGAGAGGCAGCCTCCCCCAGAGCTCTGTGAGGGGCTGCTGGGCAGGTGCCCTCTTGGTGCAAGGGATTCCAGTGGGAGGGAGTTCATGGCACATCTGGCAGGTGAATTAGGTGACCTGTCCCACTTGCTGAAGCAGGCAGCCACTTTCTCCTGTAATCCCCATTTTCCAGCAGTGCATCAAAGATCTGTAGGGAGATACCATGTGTTGTGGCCCTGAACTGTGCCTCAGATTAGTTTTACTCAGTTTCAGCTGATTTTGCCACAGCAGAATCAGGGGTGAGATGTTGCAGTTAAAGTAAAATTTACTGCAAACTCTTCCTTATAATTTGTATCCCGCTCTCTTTGGATTTTGTCATCCCTCTCCAAGTGAACAGCAGCTTTCCTTGAGTGGGTGTCCTGGTCTGACTTGGAATATTAAAATAATTGGCCTGAGTGTGATGACAACAGCACTGAGTGCTGATTTAGCAGTGATACCCTGCTCATACTTCCATACATTTCTCCTTTCTTTCCAGACAGCCTTATCACACCTTTCTGTTCTTTTCTCTTTCCAGCTGAAAGGAAGCCTCCACTTTTCAACATGAATGCAATGAGTGCCTTATATCACATAGCCCAGAACGATTCCCCTAGGTTACAATCAAATGAATGGTAAGAGAACCATTAACAGCTGATTTTTGTCGTTTATTTACCTGAAAATGCCCTATGACACTGCACAGTTCTAGCCTGACATTGAACATGTTGGTTGCAGTGTGGTGATTGTGTGTGTTCTCAAATCTTGTGTAGGCTGGCTCAATTTTGACCTCCTGTCACTCTGGCTGTTCTACTAATCTAAAAATGTGGAGGTGTTAATTCTGGGAAGTAGCTGCTGTAGGAATTAAAATATTCTCAGATGTGTCAAACCAGCCATGGCTCAGTATCAGCAGAGTTTCCAGCTGCCAAAGATCCCTGTTGTCAGAAGGGTTGTTAGCATTTCTGTGCAGCTGAAATGTGGAGAAAGGGAGGAGAATGTGGAGGGAATTGGATGTTTTTGTCAGTGGGTGACTCCAAAAGCCCTCAGAGCTCCGTGGCCAGTGGATGCTCCCTGTGCTTCAGCCTTGTTCCAGAATCTGAGCTCAGATACAAGGACTCTTTGTTATTCTGAGGCAGCAAAGGCCTTGCCCTGTTCCCTGTGCCCAAGATTGCAGTGTTGCTGTGGGGTGATGCTTCAGAGTCTGCAGGAGGCTTGAAACAAACGCTCCTGGTGAGGTGTGAAGTTCCCCCATTTCTCTGCTGGGCATTTAAGCAGCACAGCTGTTTAATAGCTGATTGTTTTTTCTGAGACCACTGCAGTTTCCCTATTTCATCCTCTCTGTTTTACACATTTTTCAAGGTTCCAGGAGCTTGCTCTGCTGCCTGCAGCGTGGTCCCCACGTTCTGTGCAGGATTTGCAGTGCAGGGCAGAGGGAGCTGTGGATGAACACAGCACCACAGCAGAGTTCTTGGTGGCAGGTTTGCAGCGCCCTGTGTGCCATCTTGGAGTCCCCAAGGTGCCTTTTGGGCTCCTCTGGAGTGCAGTGGCACCACAAAGATCCATTCCCTTCTTTCCAGTTGGGATAAAACCTCAAATAAAGCCTCAAGTGTTGAACTGAGCATTGAGGGCTTCACCAAGGCAGGGTTCCCTCTGTAAGCTCCCAGAGGTCAGTGAGTGCATTTCTGGAGTTCCCAGTAATTCCACTGCCATTTGTTTTGAGCAGTTGAAATAAAATCATAAATAGTGACTGGTGCATGTAGTTCTAAACTGGGTTTTCAGCTTGGGGATAGTTGTGTGTCCTTGTTGTCTCAACAACCTTTAACTTGGGAAGAATTGATGAGTCAATTTGGAAAAATCCAGTTACTTTCTCTGCTTAGAATAACAAATTAGTCAACGTTTTACTTTTGCTTTGCACTGATAAGTTTGCATCTATTCCAGATCCTGAGCTTTTTTTTTTTTTCTTTTAGATATTTTAATTTTTTAATTTTTTTTTTAAATTTTTGTTTATTTGCAGGTCAGACTCCTTTAGGGGATTTGTTGATTACTGCTTACAGAAAATACCTCAGGAAAGGCCATCATCAACAGATTTGTTACGGGTAAATTATCAAATCTTTTCCAGAAATCTGGGGGGAAATTTGTTTGTCTACCAAAATAATTGCAAAAATGGTGAACAGATATTTGCCCTTATAAAAATCCACTCTTTAGTTGTTTTTTTGTTTGTTTGTTTTGTTTTCTTTTTCCCCCCATTCATGCATCACACTTAGCAGTTAAAAGCAGCATTAAGGGGACAGGCCAAGGCTGACTTCCTCCCCTAATCAAACCACCAGACCCAAAAGTTGTTTACATCCTTTTAATGGTTTCTATACTGAACCAAATTAATTAAACGTGTTCTGGAAATAACTGGATCATTTTGGAAGGGGTTTTTACAGGTCCATAATTGCCAAGAGCCTGTAGGAGTGGGACCTGGGAGTGATGTGTGTAGAGTTTGCCAAGGTTGTGTCAGTGAATCATAAATCAGTTCCAGTTTTAAGTCATTTGGGTTCAGTTTGCCTGGGAAATTGAGGAACTGTTTACAGCTCTAAGGGCTTTGCTTTTGGGAAATTCAGGGGCAGCCTTCCATTAGAAGGTAGAGGGGTGTGAAATCCTGTCCAACCCCTCTTCCATCAGGCTTTGGCTTTTCTTTTAAGTGTAACCTTCCTTTATAGTTGATTATTAGCCCTGCTCTCACTCTGGCTGCTGGTGCCAGTGACCTCTCCAGGTAAATGATGAAGGAGCTGTTTGTGCTGCCTTTGGCACCTGGTAGATTTTTTTATTTCCTGTGGTACATTTGTGCTGTGGCCAATAATCAGTGTTTTGTTCCCTGGTTCTACTTGTAGCACCCTGACCAGCTAATAGGTTTATGTTGTGGGTTTTGGAGTGATTCATTCCTGGGGATTGGCAGCCTTGCTGCTCTCTAGGAACAGGCTGAGTTCATTGAAGGATGTGATTCAGGAGTACCTTAGGTTGGAGTCTGTACAAACAATTAGAGCTGAGATCAGAGTCTGAAATCCTGTATATTATGTATTTTTTATTTGGATTTTATTTATATTTGTCTGCCCTACACATTTCACATGGTCACATTTTAATATTTGAGTGCACACATAGAATGGATTTAGGTTCAGGATCACGGTTCCAAATGCTCTGCTGCTTTCTAAAAATGATCTACAATGAGATAAAAATGGGTTCCTTTTTTCCCTAATCATAAATAAGCTGCAGATTGTTACTGTTCACAGAGAAATAAATGGTGGTTATCTGCGTCGAGGAGCAGAAATGATTCATTTTGTTTCTGTGTGAAATGATGTTTAGAACTTTTAGCTCTGATTCAAAAATAAACACCATCACTACAAGCAAAAAAATGGGTACTGAAATGACTGGCTGTCCCCACTAGCAAAACTCAAATGCACAACAGTTTGAATTCAATTAAAAACGAGAAATCAGCTTGTGGCATGATGCTTTCCTCGTTTATTTACACACCATTAAAAGATGCTTAGCTCATCCTTTCAGCTCTTTTGTTGAGGGCTTCTGTTTTAGGGTGGGCTGGGGCTCCATGTGCTGGCTACTCCAGCTCCAGGGCACAAATTCCCTCCTGGGCTGGGAGGCCAAGCAGGCAAAGCTGACCCTGCTGAGACTTTCCTGCAGGTGGGTTCAGCTGCTGAGGCTCTAACAAAAGCCCCTCGTGGCGTTTGCAATGTGCAGTAGAGAACAACCTTTCTTGGCCCAAATTTCTTTTTTTTTTTTTTTTTCCCATTGCAGTTTTTTTCTGGGTTTGCTGTAAATGTTTCTACAAGCCTGCAGAGGATGTTTGTGCCCTAAAGCCATGCCCCTCGGGAACTACTAAGCAGCACACTCAGCTGTAGGGATCCCATATAGAGATGGGATCCCATATAGAGAAGTTGGCAAGTGTACACTCAGCTTGTCTGCTTTAGCCAAGGTTAAATGGGAAAGCTGCAGACTTCTCTATCCACTGCCAGCTGAACAGTTCAGGAGAATGTATCTGATAAATCAGAGAAGAGGCTTTAATCATGTTCTTAAATACCATTAAAGAATTTATGAAGTCTGCACTTAAAAGCTGTGCAGGAGTTGGCAAGAGCCTGATCTGATTTCAGCTTTGGCTACAAAAGCTTGAGGTATAAATAAACTTTGTGGTCTCCTTGCTGGTTTTATGTGTAAATTGGAATAGATGAATGCAGGATAAATCTTTGCAGGTTGATTCTTCTTTGTTCTGGATGCATTTTGTTCATTCCTCTGCCTCCAATGTTTGAAGTGTCACCTCGTGTGTTTTAAGTGACCCAGCTCAGGAAGGGACAAATCCTGTAGCCTGGAGAGCTCAGAAAACCTGACCCCAGCACAAGCTCAGTGTGTTTGGAGTCTTTGAGAAGGGATATTACCAGTTATTGAATATGAACAGATCAATTACAGAGTGGGAGCTGTCACCTCAGGGGGCTGAGCAGTCCCCCAGCCCCTGGTGTAAGCCCAGATCTGAAAGGAGGTGTTCATTTGTGTAAAGGAGGTGTTCATTTGTGTAAAGGAGGTGTTCATTTTTATAAAGGAGGTGTTCATTTGTATAAAGGAGGTGTTCATTTTCCTTTCACCCAGCACGATTTTGTCCGCCGGGAGCGACCCCCCCGGGTGCTCATAGACCTCATCCAGAGGACCAAGGATGCAGTGAGGGAGCTGGACAACCTGCAGTACCGGAAAATGAAGAAAATCCTCTTCCAGGAGACTCGGAACGGGCCCCTGAACGAGTCGCAGGAGGAGGAGGAGGTAGGCGGGGTGTGCCACCCCATTCACACCGTTACAGTGCCTGTGGGGCCAGGGAGGTGTGCCTGTCCTTAGGGGGGCAGAACAAGCACAGCCTCGGTGAGGAATGCTGCTGGAACATCATCTGGATCAGGAGAGGAGAGTGAGTGGTAGTAGTGCTTGCTCAGTGTTGAAGCTGCTAGTTACTGTACATGTGGAACTTTGGATTTATTCCAGTGCTGCCCTTTCTTCTGGAAGCCTTAGGGAAGAAAGTCATTCTGAGGGAGTTTCTCTGTGAGAAGTGGCTCCCAGCCTGTGTGGAGGAGGGTCTTTGACAGCCCAAGCTTTTCTTTCTCATCTGCACAGTCAAAACAACTCCATTAATGTTAATATTTTTTCAATTACCATAACTTTACTGTAAAGTAATTGGCCTCTCATGAGCTGAAAAGCAAATCACCGAATTAGTAAGACTTATGTTTTTAAAATTCTTTAATGTTAAAGAAGAAAAAGGTTAAAGACCTAAAATGCAGCTTCAGTTTAAATCTTGTAATAAGCAACCCACTTAATCAGTGTATGATAATTGACCCTAACTGTGGCTGAGAGAAGGAAACCAGTCATTTTTCAGTTGATGAGCTTAGATGGAAATTAATGTCACTTGGTGCAGGCACAATGCATAAATAAATCCATGACTGCTTCTCAATGAAAAACACTGGCAGACAAATTGATGTCTGTGTTCCTCTTGCTCCAGTGGAATGAGGCAACAACCACAGCAAGGTGCCCAAGCTCAGAGGATCTCCAGGGGCTTGGATTTGAGGTCTGGGGGTGTCAAATGCTCCTTTAAAGCTAAACTGGTGGAAGAAATGGGCACGTGGGTCTCAGGTGGAGCTGCAGCAGGAGAGGACTGGCACTTTGTGCTCCCCCTCCCTATGAAGATGCCCCAAGGAGCAAGAACAACAACTGCTGGGGTTAAAGGTCCCCTCCAGCTTCCAGAGCTGGAGCTTAGCTGGGCACAGACTTGTGCCAGGCTGGCAGCAGAGTGCCAGGGAAGTTTTCCCACTTGGCTCCTGAGCACTTCAAGCTCCCCAGGGAACCCGAGGTAACATTTGGCTCCAGGGTGTGTCTGCTGTTCCTTCTGTCCCCACTCCTGAAGAGAGCAGGGGGAAGAGCTGTTGCAGGGAGGGCAGGGATGCAGCTGACACTCTGCATGTGCACAGCATGCCCTGCACTGCCCCCCAGCCCTGTCCCACCACGGGAGGTGTCACTGCTCGTGAGTGTCACTAACTGGGCAGGGAGAGCAGACCCAGCACGTGCTGCAGTTCCTGCTGAGCTGGGCACACCACCTGCCCCACTGGAAATGCCACCAGGCACTTCCTTCTTCTACCTTGGGCTTTCTAAGGTGGAAGAGGAGCCCTGAAAATCTTTTAGCATGCAAAATATTACTAATGCTTTCCTCAGAGCCCTTCCAAGAAGGTACAAGTTGAAGTCAGGAAGCTAAGGTTGCATATGCAATCTCATCTCTGCCCTTCCTGCATAAACATTCCTTAATTACACTCAGATCCTTCGTTGTGTGATTTCTTCTGCAACTCCATATGAGCATCCTGAAAATATTTCCATTCCCCTGTGCCTATGTTCTCTGTAAAATAGTATTATTCTGGATTTTAAGTGCTCTCACGCAGGCTCTGAATGATCTGCTGATTGCTTAAGAAATAATCACACAATCAAAGGCAAATCTGTCAAGTCTCAATTTTATCTTCCTGTCGGTCTCCAACAAAATGAGTTCCCCGTTAATTGATTTGTAATGGAATTCTCCCCAAGCTCCCCTCAGAGGCCAGGGCAAACTGGATGCAGCAGCAGGCTGCTCATTTTAGTGAGTCAAGGCTGCTTCACCCCAGGAGCTGAAGGATGTTCAGAGTTCTGTCCTCACTGCGAGCTCCTTGCGAGCCTCTTTGGTGCCACTAGTTAATTACAAAAGACTCCATAAATTCTCTAAATCAGTCCAGACTAAGTGCACACTCTGGCATTGCTGTACTCCTGTGGGTATGAGAAGAAAAAAGGCTTCTAACTCCTGATATTTGTCTGTAGAATCAAAAATACCTCGTACATGAGGAATCTTTATTTATGTATATCTGAGTTTTAACCCCTGTAATAATGCAGGCTTGTCTGAGTCAGCTGCTGAGATTCTTCACTCACCTTTATCTTGGCTGAAAACACAAGGTTCAAGGGGTTTTTGCTTGATAAAATCGAATTGCTGACTGCTTGGGACGTGGAGGTTAAAACCTCTACACCATGTAGAATGTATCAAATAAATGGATTAATTGTCTTACATATTTTCTGATTCAGGAAATGTGTTATAGCAGATCCTGACTTGAATTACTGTTTTAATTTAAACTCAGATCATTCCTCTTAATTATGAGGTTCCTTCCACCAGCCATCCAGTATTCCTGGATGTCTCCTATCAAGCCAAGAGCCATGCCCAGACTTAAGAATATTTGGAAAAAAAACCTGGCTTGAAACCTGATGTAATCAGATTGCAGGGGAAGAGGCAGAAGCTGCCTGCCCCATATGGAGCATGCCAAAACCCACACAGCCCTGTGAGATGTGCAGCTGGCAAAACAATGCCCAAAACCCCTTGAAGTCTGCAGAGTCACCTTTAAGACAAACTCTGGGCGTTGCAGGCACGTGCCGGGCAGGTGATCTCCTGTGGGATCTGTAACTGATGCCCCTTGTTTTATAGGACAGTGAGCATGGATCAAACCTGAGTAGGAAGATGGACAGTCTGGGCAGCAACCATTCCATCCCCAGCATGTCTGTGAGCACAGGCAGCCAGAGCAGCAGTGTGAGCAGCATGCAGGAGGTCCTGGATGAGAGCAGCCCTGAGCTGGTCATGATGCATAGTGACGAGAGCACCATTAATTCCACCTCCTCCGTTGTTCACAAGAAGGTACGTGTGCCCTGGTGCTCTGTGCTGAGAGCAGGAGCTGCTGCTGAGCTTGCCAGAGTCAAGTTCTGTGGGGTTTTTGTCTTTCAAAGCATCTAAAGAACCTCTGCCCATGAGAAGAGGTTGCTGCTGAAAGAGCTGTCAGTGCCTAGGCAGGGTCAGCCAGACTCCCCGCATGCCCAGCCCTGCATGTGCACCTCTTCCTCTCTGCTTGGGATGGCCTTGTTTCCTTGGGAATGTCTGTCCTGTCTCCTGTGCTGCTCCTGGCAGCCAGTCTAACCCTCTGCCAGGCACAGTGTGTGATTAAAACCTGCCTGCACTCCTCCTGTGAGGAGTGGAGGTGTGCAGAACTTCGAGCCCTTCCCACGAGGTACGTTTGGAGCTGAGTTCCACTTGGTGCTGTCCTGCTCTTTTGCTGCATGCTGTGATGTGATGCCTTGCATTTTCCTAGGGCTGGATATCGAGCTAAGGTTGTCTAGCTGTAAGCCAGCATCTCATCTCCACTGTTTGTCTGACTAAAATAGTTGTGGCTTGGCCTTAACAGTGTCATTTGCTAGTGGGCAGCAAAATGTAGGTGGTTGTGTTGGTTTCATTTGCAAGGAACTTCAAAGTGTACATTTGCTTTTTGCCAGGGGAGCTAAAACATTGCAGCAGCATGAACAGTATGAATTTCTTGTTTGTAAGGTTACAGTAAAGCTTGGTTGTAACTAAATATTTGTAAGCAGTTTTTCCTCCTGAAGTGCAGGGTTTGTGTTGTTGAATATTAAGAACTATTGAAAAATTTTGTCTTTAACAAAACATGGTCTTACATATTTAAAGATACTGACAGAGAAATTGCAAAGGTTTTAGGGGTTTGCCTCTTTCCTCAAGACTCTTGACAACATCTTTAGAGAAGATTGTTTATTCAGAAAGATGAAAATAAGGTGTTAGGTACCAAATGCCAGCCCATGGAACTGTCCTGAGTAAAGAGCAGCACCACTGATGTATGTTCTGGGTGCTTATGATTGGAGCTCTTTCTTACTTTGTTTAGGCTTTCAAAATGTGTGTTGGCTTCAATTTCACGTTGTTAAACAGCCTTATTTACTCGTGCATTAAGATGGAAGTTTGAGGGACTGATTTACACAGAATTCATGGGTTATAGTGGCTGCTCAGAGTCCTTACAGTTGATAGAATCAAGACATGAGCTGCTCCCACCAGACATAAATGGCATTTATGAAAGGAACAGAGTTCCTGCTTGTTTTAGGACTAATATTATGGTTTACTAATTAATGGTTGTGTGACACTTGGAAAGTGCAAATACAGGATTTCTGATGGTGTAAGTTCAGTCCTCCTAGACTTGTGTGTAGCTGGATGCACAAACAGGGCACCACATAGAAGTTTTTATCTGGTTTAAAAAACCCCAGGGTGCCTTGCACACTTGTAACTGAAGTATTATAAAAGAAATCACCTCTAGATCACTTGGTACAGATGTTTTAGGGTAATTCTGTGAGCAGAAGGCCCAGGTCTGCACTGATGGTCTTCACAAAACAGGTAATGATTGGCTAGGACTGCTGATCCTTGGAGTAGATTCCTTCTCCACTGGAAAATGTTCCCTTCTGCTGTATGTAATTCATAAAGCAGATTTGGCCTTTGTGTGGCAGGACATATTCCAGTTTGCAAATATATTGTTTTAATTTATTACACTATTTTTTAATTCTTTGTTACCTTGAGGAATGCCATTTTAAATGGAAAACTGCTTCCTGTGTGGATTGTGTGGTTATTAATACACGTGAAGAGACTAAAATTGGAGCTGGACATTTCAGGGGGGTTTATATCCACACACATCCCACTTTATCTTCAAGGTAAAGTTCCTTGTTCTGCCAAGATTTCAGTTTGTCTTTGTGCTTTAAGTGCATTTCTGGAAACTGGGATGAAGCTGAGTTTTGAGTATCACTCTGGAGCCCCTCACAAACACAGTAAAAAGAACCTGGGGTTCAAGTTTAATTTAAGCTCTTGTTTTACGTTTAATCAGCCTTTACAGGCTAAAAAGAAAATAACTGATGAACATAAGCAGCATTTGGTGGGTACAGGGTCATACACAAGATGGTTTGGACATGGATGAAGTCAAAAGTGCTGTGTAAAATTGTGGTATTCCGCAAATGTGTTAATTAACAACCCCCAGGCTGTGGAAAGGGTCCAGGATGGCAAAATGGCCTGGGGTGTTGGTATTTTCATGGCTCAAAGCTCTGAAGTGTCCGAGGCTGTTTGGTGTTTTGGCCCACAGCTGGAGGAGTCTGGTGCTGTGAGGTGCAGTTCTCAGCTTCAGTGCTTCCAGCTGCTGCCAGCTGTGGAGAGCTGGGCTGGCCTGGAGGCAGTCAGGAGCTGCTGCTCCCTGTGTGGGGCTTGGCTGGGAGAAGCCTCAGGCATCTCCAGGGAGCACTCCTGGCACCTGCCCCGTGACCAGCTCCCCTTAGGGAAGAGGCTGACCCAGTCAAAGCACTTGTAAACAACTCATTTTCTTTCTTTTTTTTAACAGCTGCTAGTTGGCTGTAACTTCCAAAAATGTTTTGTGGTCACAGGGTAAGTGAAATGACCTGTTCTGATCTGGTTAATTGTCACTGGCTGTGTGAGTTCATGGCAGTGCTTGGGGTTTGCTGCATTTGGGATGAATCCTCTGTGGAAAACAGGCACAGCCTTATCCCTTCCACAACACAGCAGAGCTCAGTGGCTTTAAACTTGTGCTGGGAACACAGGTGACTCCCACCTGTCAGGGTACACCTGTTAGGCTGGAGGAAAAACCACTGAGCAGGAATAAAATATTGAAAATAATTACAAGCTGTAATTGAATGTGGAGCTTTTCGTGTTATTTAGTTTATAGCTGTGTCCTGAACTCCTGGGAGGACAAAAATGGCAATCATGTGAGCTACTCAGGCAGGAAGGCCATCCTTGGGATCAAACCCTGCTCCCTCAGGAGGACACTTGAATCACCAGCATATTCTTTCCAGGAAATTCAGACGTCTGGCTTGAATGAGGAAGTTTTCCTTGCCCTTTTGCAGGTTGGTGAGCTCCCCCATGTACATCTCAGTATCTTCAGTGTAAGGACTCCAGGTCTCTTCTGAATATAGTTAAATAACTCTGCTACCCCATCCAAGGGTCATCTTGCCTATGGATGTACATTTTCCCATCCATCTCCCTTCAGGAGGTGTTCAGCTGCACAGGTGGAGAGCTGAAGAAAAAGTGACAGCTCTGATACAAACCCGAAAAACAAAATGGGGCAGGGAGTTAAACTCCAAATATACTGTGCCTCAAAGACACACAGCCCAGATTTTTAAATCAGATAAATATCAGTTAATTCATCTCAAAAATGAGGATAAAGATTTTTGGCTCCCAGAGTAAGACAATAAAGTGAGTAGAGGCATCAGCTGGTGCATCTCAGATGTTTTGTCATCTGCTTTCTTCAGCTGCTGGTAAATGGCAGTGTGGGCACAGGTGGCTTCCCAGAAATATTATTTTATTGTCCTCAATGAATTTATTATTATTTTATTTCCACAAAACTATAATAAGACATTGTAATCTTTTAATCTAAACAAAAAGCCAGTACAGTACTGGGGTTTTTCCAATTGTAGTACTCAGTTGTTACTGTTTCTTGCTTAAGTCTTAAAATCATCAGTGCTTTCTGAAACTTGGGCAGTAAAATGTCAGGGAATCCTTGTGATTAAGATCTGGTGTATAATAAAAAGATGGAAAGGGGATCTTTCTAGTTGATCATCACAAATTCTCACCCAATGTCTATAATAATAAAGTACCTTTGCAGTAACTGCTGCAACTCGAGTGTCTTCCAGATCCTGTAAATTAACCTGTGCCCATCTCCTGTTGCTGCTCCAATTAATTTCAGCATTTATGGGGAATTTTGTGCATGGAGAGAGCTTAAACCTTTCTGATTATCAAGGCACTTAATGCAGTGTGTTAAGACAAACAGTGCCACACTGTTGTTTTCCTTGCTCTTTAAATTCCTAGAAAGCAGGGATTTGCTGCAATGCCATAGAAGTCCTTAGTGGGGCTTGGAAATTGCCTCTCCTGTTTTGAGTAGGAGACTGGCAGCCCATGCAGGTAATGAGTCCTCCTGTGTCCCTGGAGGTTTTATTTGGTGTGCATAGCAAAAAAAATAGTGTGAAAGGGAGTGTTCCTCCTGAGGAGAAGGTGGAGGTGTCCCAACTTTGGGCTGGGCAGAATTTGGATGGCAAAGACCTGTTTTCAGTGAGGAGAAGGATGAAAAACCAGTGTGTGGTAGAATTGGGATAGGACTTGGAGCAGAATCCACCCTGTAGTGGGTTTTGAGCTCGTGGTTGGACCCAGACTCTTGTGAGGTGCTCAGAGAATGCACCAGGAGCAGATCCAGCTGCAAGCAACACTTCAGCTACTGGAAATTCCACCAGCTCTGCTCAGATAATGCTGTGGGAATTTCTGAGAAAGGTTCTGTCCTGGCAGTGTCCCAGCCAAGCCCCCCTTTGTTTTGGTTCACCTGAAAACTGTTTATGTGGGTGATACAGTCTGAAGAACAAACTGTTCCTTCAGTAGGAAGTTGAAGGTTCTTGATCCTGAATAAAAGGATTTTATTGAGTGAGTTGTGAGCTGAGCACGCCCAAAGTTGCATCCATAAGGCAAATATTGCAAAAAAACCCACAGAAAACAGGTGGGAAATGAAGTGTGTACAGAACATACGTTACTTTAAAAATAAACCAGGGTTTGAAGTGCAGGTTTGGGGCTGAGAGGCACCTTGACCCAGACTCAATGAGTTTCTGGGGTGCTTTCAGTCACATTTTACTTACTGTATGCCTTGAGTTAAGGTGCCAATTTTGGGTCTTTGTTTCTCACACATCTGAAGCTAAAAGTTGGAAACAAAATTTCCTTATCTGTGCCAACAGTTATGACTGCAGTATCTCTTAGCAGGTTTTTTGGGAAAAGAATAATTTTATTTTAAAATAAAAGTAGCAAAATTCTATTTTTCTGGATTTTTCTCTGCCATCACTCACCTCACCTGAGGAAGGCTGGTGGAGATGTGGTTACTCATAGGTTTATTTCTCTTACCAGCTGTCCCTAAGGCAATGGAACCTGTTAGATTTGGTAACTCTTCATGCCAAATGTTTTTATTTTTTGGTAGTGGGACAGCTTTTCCAAAAAAATGTTGTGCCTATGAAGGTTCCCTGGGCTTAGCTGAGAGTTGGGGGGGTGCCTGTCTGCTGCAGAATGCTCAGATCCTGGATTAAGGGGTGCCAAGGACAACCACTGAGTTTTCTGACCCCTTGAGATTGGTCCTTTGGCTTGCTCAGTTGCAAAGGAATTTTCCCATTCCTTGCCCGGCTGAGTTTGAAATGCAGAATGTGGTTAATTCACATTCCTCAAGGGCAATTCAATTCTGCTCTGAGCTTCTCATGTGCATTGAGGAAACCAGAGATCCCACAAAACGAGGCCAGGGTGACACTCTGCCCTCTAAAAATCCACCTCTTGGATAACAAAAAGTAAATCACAGATTAATTTTCCAACATATAAAGCAATTGCAACTTAAACTTGTTATCTTAGGTGGTGTTTTGGAGCATTCTGAAAAGTCTGAATGCCTGTTTAAAAAGTTTGGGGGACAGTTCAGTGATTTGCAGCTTCTCTGGGTTTACTATTTCCCATTCCCCCCTGCCATGCCAACGTAATGAAGATGATCCAGGGATTGGGGTATTGCTTGGCAGGCCTTGTGCACTCAGAGGTGCTGCTGCAGGCTCTGTGTGTGACTTTTGTCTTGTCCCCACCTCCATTTCATGGCTGGAGTCAGCACTGGGGGCTCCTGGGTGCAGCTGTTCCTCTGCTGTGGATCTTCACTGCAGGCATTGAGATCCTCTGGTGAGGCCATCACATTAAACTCAGTGATGTTCAGTGTTTAGATGTTCAGTCAGCTTTTTTTGGGGAGGCTGTTCCAGAGCCTCAGGTGTGCCTTTCTCAGGAATGTGGGCAAGTCCAAGAGCACTGCCCGTCACACCACCGTGTGCATGAGTTGGAAATCTGAGATCAGCCCAATTTGCAGAGATTTCTCTTGTGGTCACACACCTTTCCTGTCAGACAGTGCCACAAATGCCCACTGTAAGGATGACCAGTATAAAATGAAACTGCAGCTTTCTGTGACAGTCCATTCTCTGTGCAGGACTGTCCTTTTTTGCCATTTTGGCTCGTTCTGTGTGCCTTGTGTGGCTCTGGAAGGGCTGGTGCAGACTTGGCTCTGTGGTGGCCTTGGGCACTGTGCAAAGGCAAGGGAAAGGTGAGCGTGGAATGGGAACACTCAAAAGGAAGGATAAGGAAAGGTTTTGGGGTTAAAGCACTTTTAATCAACGTGGTGTTCAGCTCTTAATATCAGCATTTCTGCACCTAATTGGCTTTTGCTTGAACTCATTTCCAGAATCCTCTTGAGTGTGCGTGGGTCCGGGTGAGAAGCAGCTGGAAATGGAGCCAGCAGAGGGGAAATCCAGGTGTCTGTGGGGTGGGGAAGGAGCAGGGGGCTGACAGCAGTGTCCTGGTGGAGACACCATTCCATGGTGGCTGCCTTCTCACCGTGGAGCTCTCTGACCTCCCTGGGCATGGCAGGGCGGCAGAGCTTCTCATAGGGGCAGCTCTTCCCTGCAAGGGCTTTCTAGGCACTGGCAGCCTTTATTTTGCACCCCAGAGAACTTGATTTAGCTGGGGGCGAGCCGCGGCGTTGTGTGAGGCTTTGGGGCAGTGCTGGCCCTGTGGAGGTGATGGTGTTGGCAGAGCCGGGCAGTGCCGGCGCTCCCAGGGCTGCCCAGCGGCGCTGGCTTTCGGCAGTCACCATTCCGGTTGGGAAAATCGCCGGTGCTGGTGTGGTTTTTCTGCCGGCCTTTCCGAGGAGGGTTTCTCCTGGAGCTTTGTTCCACTCACTCCCAAATTTGCCCGCGCCCTTTGGATAAGGCACAGGCGCTCCTGGTGAAGCCTTGCCAGGGAGCAGGAGGGAAGCTGCACCGGGAACCATGCCTGCTAAAACCTGGGAGCTGTTGCTTTAAAAAGGAAAAAAAAAAAAAAAAAAAAAAAAAAAAATCCTTTGTGGGCTGTGGAGAGAAAGTGCTAGAACTGTGCAGGATCATGACTGGAAAGCAGGATCCCTGAGTGGTCACGGAGGCTTTCCTGGTCCTCTCCAGCCTGCCGTGGATTTAGCCAGGATGCTCGTCCCCCACAGCAGATAGCAGACGAGGGACAAAGAAACCCTATCGAGGACACACCGCTCGGCGAAGGGAATGAGGCAGGATGTTGCTGTGGTGTTAAAAGGGAACAGGATCTCCGTGGCTAGACATGGGAATCACGTTTTCACCAGGATCGCTGGGTTGCAGTGCTTGAACCCGACCTTCCCGAGGACTCCGATCGCCCTGCTCTGCTTTCTGCTCTCGGCTCGCTTTTTTCTGGCACATATGTAATACTGGAGGTTTAAAAAAAAAAAAAAAAAAAAAAGAGATTTAAAAAAAAAAAAAAAAAGGCAGCCCGATCCAGGGATTCGGAGGCATCCTGCTAGCGATCAGCTGACGCGCCGAGCCGAGCTGCAATGTGTTGCTTATTCATTTTGTACGGTGGGAGCTGCCGGGGCTAAGCAGAGAGCTGAACTATGCCTCTCCTACAGCCGCGCTTGTGCAGACAGAGGGGTGAGAGAGAGGCAGCCGCCGCGGGAAGAGCACAGCCGGACTTTCTCCTTGTTTTTATCCATTTCTGCAGGATCATGTATTTATAAGGGATGAGGTGGGCCACAGGGATCGCAGGCCTGAGGTGCGGCCTACCCAGTCAGTGCAGAATCAGGCCCTCCACTACCGGAACCGAGAGCGCTTTGCCACAATCAAATCAGCATCTTTGGTAAGAGCCCCCATCGCTCCCCACCCCATCCCACCCCGCTCGGCCTCGCTGCCATCGCCTCCCGTGCTGTTGGTGCTGTTGGCATAGCAACTGCATATTGCACTGGAAGAGATTTTACCTCTGTGTGTGTGTGTGTGTGATGTAAATGTGAAATATGTTTAATTTCTCTGTGCATTTCCAGCGGGAGATAACCCACCCTCCTGGGTGAAGTTAATATCATCTCGTTACCCCCGCGCCCCCTCCATTTCCCACCTGTCCCTTTTGTTAATATATTTATCTGCATGTGCTTAAAGTGTGTGTGAGGTGTGTGAGAGCCGCTGGAACGCCGTGGAGATGCAGATGCAGATGGGTTTGGGAACAATAAGATCGCTGCTGCCCGCCCTGAGCTGCTGCCTGAGGTTTTTTTTGTGGGTTTTTTTGTTTGCTTTTTTTTTTTTTTTTTTTCATTCATTCATTTATTTCAAGCAACTGTACCATGACTGCATTTTCCAACCTGATCCTTTGGAAGGATTGCTGGGCTGCGATAAGGGAGACAGAGGGAGAGAGAGGGCTTACAGCGGGCTGTGGGCTTACAAAGGGGAGGGGGATGGGATGAATCCATCAAGATTTGTACTATTGCAAATGTGATTGCTGTGGATGCCTTTGTAGTAGGCAAAGGGGTGTGTGCCGGAAGAGTTAGTTGTGTGCCGCCTCCCGCAGCCACAGCGCTGGGAGCAGCCTTTTCCAGGGACAGCAGTGAAAAATGGCCCTTCCCAGGCAAAATGAATGTCCTGGTAAATATTTCAGCCCGCTGGTATTAGAGGTCAGATGGACGGGCAGCGTTAGAAAGTGCCCACGGTTTGGCCATGGCACTTGCTCAGTGCTATGACATCATCCCGGACCAACCCCGAAATTACACCAGCGAGCCCTCCCCTTCCCGCGATCCCCTGCCTCCACCGTGGGGGTTCTCCTGCCAGACCACCATTTCTGCAGCCCCAGAATCGCTTCCCAGTCCTGCCTGCACAGGGCACGGGGTGTGTGTGCGTGTGAGCACAGCTAAAGGTTGTGACTGGAAGCAAACAGCAGCAGCAGTGCCAGCAGCCCAAATTTTCCTGTGTGATTGTTGCTGCTGCTGCTGCTGTTAAAATCTAGAATGATGCTGTGGCATTCAGGCTTCTGCCCAGATGCTTCCTGGGAGCATCTGAATCCCATCTTTTGCAGGTGTATTTCTGGGTGCCCATACCCTGAGTGCCCCCCAGGCTGGTGTCCCCTGCTCCCCCCAGTTTAGAGTGACCTAGAAATGTGTGTGTTAGAGGACTTCATGCAGCACACCTGACACAGGGGCAGGATCCCTGCTCTCCTGGAGACCCTCTGCCCTGGGAATTTTTCCTTTTTGAGTGTATTGTGTGTCTTTGCACGCAGTGTAGTGGCAGCTCTTCTACTCCCTGCACTGAGGAGATAGAAGTAGGACCCAGTTAGGTTGGCTGGAGGGCAGAAATGATGAATGACTCATGTATCATACTCCAGACATACAATTTCATTGATAAATTGATATGTGTGATGAATATATTCATGTTCTTTTACTCCCTGTGTAAAGCTTGTGGCCTGCCTTCAGCAGCAGAGCCCAGAACTCCTGTCTTCCTTGGAAATGTCACCCTTGGGCTACTTGGGTGGCTTGAAGGGATTGCATGGCCAGGCCCCTTTGGGAGCTAAGGAAAATCTGGGCTGTGAGGTGTTCCCAGATCCCTGAGCTCTTGGCAAGACAGCTGATATCCCAAGGTCACTCCTAAATCCCATGGCAGCCTCTTGTGGGGCTGGGATTGTGTCTTTCTTAATTCCTTACTCACTTGGATTTGCTGAATCTCTGCCTCAGTGACCAAGAGATGATAAGGATAACATTAATTTTGAGTGGGGAGGATGGAAAGCTTTTTGGAGAGCTTCTCCTTGTTGGGTTTTCTGTGGCACGTGCTCTGTTGTCCCTCTCACACACACACACACTCTCCCTTCCCAGTGTAGAGGGCAGTTCCCAACACACCACCTGGGCGCTCCAGGAGCTGTTGGTGTGTCCTTACTTCTGAGGTTGTGTGGTGGGGCAGAACTGTCCAGGTGTTTGCCACAGAAATATTTCATAGTGATGAGCTGTCCCTTTAATAATCTTCCATTCCCACTTCTTCATGTTCCAAAATGGAAATCTAGGGGGGAAAAAATAAAAGTTTAAACCCATTGCACAGAATCTGGGTGCCAGTGCCTGTGCTGGAGCACTTTTTGTCACTGTCACCATTCAGTGCCTGGATGATGTCAGTGGGGAGAGGTGCTGGATGCTGCTCCTCCTCTGGCCAAGGGAGAACTTCTTCCTGCTTCCCTGTCAAATATTTGTGGGGAGAGCAAGGTCAGTCATGGAGCTGACATGGGGAGAAAGACCTGAACACGCCTGGAATCTGTAGTGTGAACCCAGAAATTCAGGCTTTATTCATCTCTCTGTGTCAAATTACTCTTTCAATGGCAGCTAGAGATTTTTCCTGTGTGAATGGGTGCTCAAGATCCCACAGTGGTTGAAAGCAAGCACTGATGGGTCCCTGCCTCCTGGCTGCTGCCCATTTCTCAGCAGCTGGGAACATCTGCCCAGGCACAGAAAGGTTGGGCAGCTGGGAGCATCAGGTGGCCTGTGTTGCTGAGAATCAAAACTAGGAGTTCTGCCCCCAAATTCAATAATATGGGATGATATTTGGGTGTAAAAACTTCCTTTTATGAGATTTGCTGAAAACCACCCCCAGACATGAGACCAGGGCAGTGTTTTTAGAAGAAAAGCACCAAATCTGGGGCTGGTCACTCCACAGCTGTTCCTGCTGGTGCAGTCCAGGATCTGGGGCTCTCAAGTCCTTGCTTTTCTCCCCATAGATCAGGATATTGCAGATGGAGGTAAGACTGGCATTCCTAAAAGTAATCCAACGTTCAAGCTGGAGCTCTTTTCCTAAAACAAGCTGAAGCAGTTTCAGGGAGTGCAGAGATCACAGAGTAATTTATATTAGACAGCTGAACACTCCAGGTGACCCAGTGGTTTGAAGAGTGATTCCCTTGCTCTGTTGCTCTGCAAAAGCATCATGTGAGCATGAAGGAAACTGGAGAGACCTTCAGAGAAAATAGTCAAATGAACTATCCACAAAGAAGCAGGCTGTGGATATCCCCTTTTGAGTCTTGCAGTAGTGCTTTAATATTGCCCAGATAAAAGAAAATAATGAAAATGAGCAAATGTGGGTAAGAAAGATGAAGAAGCTTAACTTGGGTCATAATTCAATCAGCAATTTTAATAGTCATTTTTTTCCTGGATCACCTTTCTCTTTAATCAGTTTTGTGTGGTAACAGTAACCATCACTCAACTGGAACAGTGGTAGAAAATAGCCTGCATTTTTCTGCTGCTGGAGTAGAAGTTGCCATCTGAAATGGAGACCAGGCACCTACATCTCCATATTATTTCGCAGATTATCAGTGATCCATAAATTAAAAATTGCAACCAGAAATCTCTTGAAGCTCAGCAAGCTGTTGTTTGAAAAGAAGGGCAGAGGTTCTGCATGTTGATGAGACTACACCTCTCCATGTTTTCAAGGCAAAGCTGTTTTTTGAATCTTTTCAGAGATTCATTGATCTGCACTTCTGGGTGTCTTTCAAGCTTGACCCCCTGGGCCCGCCCTGCCTCATGCATCTCCTCAACAGATGCTTTTACAGTTTTCAAAGGCAGTGATCAAGCAGTTAAAACTTCATAGTTCAAGAATGGGTTGGGTTGGAAAGGATCTTAAAGCTCATCTCATTCCACCCCTTGTCATGGGCAGGGACACTTTCCACTGTCCGTCCATCCATCCATCCATCCTCTCCTGTCCAGCCTGGCCCTGGGCACTTCCAGGGATCCAGGGGCAGCCACAGCTGCTCTGGGCACCCTGTGCCAGGGCCTGCCCAGTCCCATGGAGAAGGATTCCTCCCTCACAGCTGTGACATCTCATTTCATAGGAAGATCAGACCATGAGGACTCCACCAAAGGCCTTGGTGTTCTCTTTGAAATCCAAATGCCAGCAAAAGAGCAGTGTGATCTCATCTGGGCCCTGCAGAGCCAAGTGTCCGTGTGAGCAGGATTCCCTGGATGTGGCCAGGAAAATGGCACCAGGGCAGCCTGACTCCACCAGGTACCTTCACATGGAGCTGTTCCCTCGTCCCCTCCTCTGCTGGAGCATTGATGTTTTATTCCAGAGGGTTGAGTTTCTCCCAGTGGACTCATCTGGCTGCTGCCTTTGTAGACCTTTCCTCTAAAATTTTGGACTTGTTCTTCCTCATCTCCCCTTGCTGTGAGAAGCAGCTGGCAGTGTTTTGCTCAGAGCCCTGCTTCCTCCAGCACAGAGGAGCTCAGAATTTTGGTTATCAAGAGGTGAGAATTCCTGTCCTTCAGGAGAGGGTTCAGTATCTTGGATAAACAGTGTAGAAAAGGGAACTCTAAACAGCTTCTGGTTTGGAGGAGAAGTTGTGAGCTCAGCTTCCTTATGTAAAGCTAAAATCTTGGAGGGGTGAAAGAAAGTTTGGATTTTATGGCAAAGGAACTGCCTGTGGGAGTAGGTTGGAAGAGACATCTCTGTTCTCAGTTCTGTGTGTGCCAAAGATGCAGAGATAAGAAACTGAGAAGATGTCATACCTTAATAAAAGCTGTTCTGGTTTATACAGTTTTTAGGTTCTCCTGATGACCTGATTGATTGTTGTGTGCTGTAGGAAGAGCTCCAGGAAACTGCAGCTTTCTAGTGTGAGGGATCCTGACATTTCCTGGTTATATGGAGAACAAATTTTGTAGCTACCACCTTTTGCCTCATGATAATCTGTGGGGTTATGTTTGTGGACTTCTTCCTGAGGGGCAGCTCCAATCTCTGCTCCCTGGGACAGGGACAGTACCCACGGAAAGGCTGGAGCTGTGTCAGGGAGGTTGAGATTGGAGCTGAGGGAAAGGTTCTTCCCCCAGAGGGTGCTGGGCACTGCTCAGGCTCCCCAGGGAATGGGCACGGCCCTGAGGCTGCCAGAGCTCCAGGGGCATTTGGACAGTGCTGCCAGGGATGGACAGGGTGGGGTTGGTGGGGTGTCCTGGGCACGGACAGGGGTTGGACTCCACAATCCCTGTGGGACCCTTCCCACTGAGGATATTCCAAACAGTACATGGAGTTCCAAGAGTCTTTGTCTAGGAACACCAGAATAGTGATTACTGGAATATCCCCAAATTTTCTTATTAAAATGGTTGCTGGAGCTGTTCATTCATTAGGGGTTTAATCTTTAAACCCATAATCCTTTATTCATTCATAGTCTGAAGGACTTCCCTGGTACTGAACAGGGTGTGTTCAGTAACTAATGTTCCTTTCTTCCACATTCTCCCATCCCTGAGATCAGCATGTGCAGGCTTTGTCTCTGAAGACTCTTGAGGAGTCTTGACTGGAGGTTGTGGTGATAAATGAAGTCTTTATCATTATCTTGCTGAACAGAGACATTAAATCCACGAGATGTCCACCAAGTCTGCTTCTCTCCTCTCTCATCTTTGGGACGAGACACTGACACTGCTTTTGTTTCCTTCTGACTTTTTAATGCCTCATCTTCTGTTGTGACTGGAAGGTTTTATCAGCTAGGCTTGTAATTAGCAATTGCATCCCATTGTTAGGGATAAATATCCTAGATTTCATGGGAAATCTTTTCAAGATGGAATTCTTGTCATGATAAAGCTGAGCAAAGTTGGAAATGGGGTGCAGAGGAGCAGGGAAAAAACAAGGATAAAAGTTAATGAATTTTGCTGTAAATAAAACAAGAGCACATTCCACATCTCATTAGAGATCAGACCAAAGGAGACTGGAAAAGTTGCTGGAGGATCCTTAGATCCATTTTTTCTTAGGCTCTTGCTGTTTGCTTTGTTCTGCCAACGTCTGGGAACGGAGTGTGCCGTGCAGAACATCCCATTGCTCACAAAAGGGCTGGGCCCCAAAAATAGCACATCCAGAAAGATCTTGTACTGCTGGGGGCTCCCAGATCTCCATTTCTCTTCAAGTGCCTGCCCAAGGCTGTTCTCTCCCAGCTGGATGTCACTGAATGTTGTCAATGGCACCTGTGAAGTGTTGGGGGTCTGCCTGTCTTACCTGAGATCTGTCTCTTACCATGAACTCGGATTCTCAGAGAAATTTTCCTTACCTGGAAGCTTCTGGCAGAGATCTTATTCTTGCTGAACTTGACTGCAATGTGCAAGTTCCTATGAACACTTCCCAACTTCTTCCAAGTGTGGCTGTCCTTGATGCACTTGGAAAAACCAAAAGCTTTTTGAACTGTAGCAGAACACAGAGCTCCCACAGCGTTTGTGTTTCTGTGGTCATTCCTACAATCCCACATATTCCTGGTGCCTGCCTTAGATCTCTTTGGGTCTCAAGCATTTACAGGCTGCTCTCTTGCACCGCTTGCTCAAGTGTAAGTGTGTTTAATCCAGCCTACTCAAAAATTACATTCTGAAATTTCTTGTAGGAAGTGGTTTGCCCATCATCACCTCGTGGTGGATGCTCAGCCTCATTGGTGAACCTGAGTCTGACAGTGCTGAGGTCAGGCTGGTTCTTTGCTTCCTTTGCAGTCTTGGGGAGGCTCTTCCTGAGTTCCTCTTCAAGGGTTGGGAGTCATTTGAACTGAGACAGGTGGCACTTGCTGCCTGCTTTGGGTGACCTCAGTCAGGGTGGAGCTTTGAGCTCTGACTTGGCTTCCTGTCACCTCCCAGCCCTGGAGCCAGCAAGTGAACTGGGATAGCTGCTCTTCTGTTGAACCTGAACCTTCCCAGCTCTGTAGGTGTATCCCATCCTACGTCTGAACTTCGAAAATCTCCACAAAACTGCCCTCAAATAACTCCAGCGCCATAGGGGTCAGTTTTTGGGGCTGCTGTGGAGGAATCCATCAGGAGGGCTGGGCTCCTGCAGGCTGCAGGAGGGACTCCTGGTTCATAAAGCTTCAGTGATCACCTTCAAAGGACTGAGCTCTTCACACTGAAGTGTGAAAGCAAAGGTCCCCTTACACAGATTCAGGGGCTGCAGTTCCACACATGAACCAAGCTTTTGGTTCTCAGGTCATATAAATGATCAGCAGATCTTCATAAGTGAAGTTCCTAAGATTGTCTTTAAAAAAAATAAAAACCAGTCTTGGACACTTTCCGTCTTTTGAAATGGAAGCATCACCATTTGCATTTTCTTCTGAATATTTTTGGCACAGCCTGTTGGTTTCTTTTTTTCTTTCTTTCACATGGATACACTTGGGCATGGAAATGAATGTGGAACTTGTGAGTTTGTTTCAGCTGAGCAGGGTTTAAAATCTGCTTAGACCATCTGATCAATCTTGTTAAGAGCACACAGTTCCAGAACAGCATTCCCTTGTTAGAAAACTTTCAATTCTGGGAAGGAATAAGCTCAGTCTGCCATCATCTTGAATTTTAAGGCGCAATTTTGAAAGAGGCTCCTTGTAGCAGAAAATAGATTTTGGGGGATTGAATTGGCATGGGGGTGACTTGAGGAGGAAGGAAAGAATGGGTGCCTTAGCAGGGGTTCTGGCTGCATCTTGGGAGTCTGTGCCACCCTCAGGATCTGAGTCCTGGGTCTGAATGAGGTTTCCCCCCATGTCTGAATGAGGTTTTCCCTTGTGTCTCAATCAGGTTGTCCCCTGTCTCTGAATAAGGTTGTCCATCAGCCACCTTTGTTTCCAGATGTCCTCTAGTGTGTCTGGAGTTATAAGTAACCAGTCCCTTCCTTTATCTGTAATATGGCACTTCCTGCTGTGTTTCTGAAAACACATAATAGTCCCAGAAAAAGATGGGGGCTAAAAGCCAGGAGAGAGAAACCTCGTGGCTTTGTGAGATTGACCAGCAGCACGTGGGAAACCCGTGAGCTGCTGAGAGCACAGCAGGGCAGGGTCTGGGTGCCAGGGAGCAGGCAGCAGCTGGTGTGGGAAGCGAGGCCATGGAGCTCCTGTTGCTGACCCCAGGTTACAAGACAGATCCATGAGCATGAGCAGGAGAACGAGCTGCGGGAACAGATGTCAGGATATAAGCGGATGCGGCGCCAGCACCAGAAGCAGCTGATCGCCCTGGAGAACAAGTTGAAGGCCGAGATGGACGAGCACCGCCTCAAGCTGCAGAAGGAGGTGGAGACACACGCCAACAACTCGTCCATTGAGCTGGAGAAGCTGGCCAAGAAGCAGGTGGCTGTGATGGAGAAGGAGGTGAGTGCAGGGAGCTGTCCCCGAGGGACCTGGAGAATCCAGGTCTCCAAGGGGGGCTGGGGGAGTTGCTGCTCAAACCCGTGGTCTGAGGTGCAGAATGAGAGGACACAGTCTTAAGCTGTGCCAAGGGAGAGTTAGGTTGGATGTTAGGAAAATGTGTTTTACTGGATGAGTGATAAAGTACTGGAATGACCTGTCCAGGAAGTGGTGGGGTCACCACTGCTGGATGTGTTTAGAAAAACACTGGGTGTGCCACTCAGTGCCATGGTTTAGTTGAGGAGGTGTTAGGGTTGGACTCAGTGATCTCTTCCAGCCTGGTGGTTCTGTGGCCTTGTGCTCCCTGGTGAAGCAGCCTCGAGTCACCTTCTGGCTGATGGGCACTCTGTTGGCATCCAGCAGTGCCACAGCTCTATAAGAGGGGCTGTGGGGACTTGGTGGGAGCTCTGCCTCAGCTGAGGGTTACAAAGCTGTCCCTCAGTCTAACAATCAGCACATTAATCCACACAATAAACTGGTGAGGTTGTGCCCCATGGGGTGGGTTTGGTGGGGAGGTAAGAAGCACAAGGATGCCCTCAGACTTCTGTGAGCATTTTCTGTGCCATAAGCTTTCCTGTGGCTGAGTGCTCATTGTCCAGCACAGTCACCAAAATGACTGACCAAAAATCACAACACTGATTTGTGCTGGATTCTGCACCTGCTCACTCACCTTTCTTTTTTTTCCTTATTGTTATTTTTCCCCTCTCTGTACATTGCAGGCAAAGGCAGCTGCAGCAGATGAAAAGAAATTCCAGCAACAGATTTTGGCTCAGCAAAAGAAAGACCTGGCGACCTTTTTAGAAAGTCAGAAGAAACAATACAAGCTTTGCAAGGAAAAGATTAAAGAGGCAAGAAACCCTCATTTTTGGGGCTGAAGGGGTGTAGAATGAGCATGAACCAGTCTTTCCTTATGATGAACCTGGGCCAGCCCAGAGGTTTAAAGGATACTGTCAGGCTTGGAAGCAGATTTGGATTCTCAGCAAGTAAATTTTCAGGAACTGGGAGCATCTGGCAGCATTTCCAGAACAATTTGTGAGGGTGGCTACAGGTGCCTTCACAATTTGCTGTAGAGCAGAATCTTTGAAACCAAGGGTGATGAGGGAAAATGGGACTTCACAGAGAGTTCTTCTTCCCCTTTCTCCTCATCTGTTTTTTTTTTTTTCCAAGTAATCAGAGCAGCCATTCAATGTCCCTTGACTAAAAGCCCTGTGATCACTTACATAAATTAGGAAGAGAAGTAACTTCATATGAAGCCTATCTGTACCAAAATGCATTATTTGAGCAGTGTCTCCACCACGTTGCAAAAATAGTTTGCTGTCAAAGTAAAGGTGAGACGATGAATATCAAGGGAGCTCAGTGGCCACTTTTCCTCCTGCTCTTGCTGTAGGGGCAGCAGGGCTGAGCATGGCCAGGTGATGGATCTGGTTCTGTTGGTTTTGTAGTAGGATTTTGGTGTCCATTCATGAACTGAGTGGCAGAGCAGGAGCCAGGAAGGTCCCCCAAGTTCTGCGGTGCTAAGGGAAGCCTTGTTTTGACCCTACAGGAAATGAATGAGGACCACAGCACGCCCAAGAAAGAGAAGCAAGAAAGGATATCCAAACACAAAGAGAACCTGCAGCACACACAGGCTGAAGAGGAGGCCCAGCTTCTCAGCCAGCAGAGACTCTACTACGACAAAAACTGCCGTTTCTTCAAGAGAAAAACGATGATCAAGAGGCACGAGATGGAGCAGCAGAACATTCGGGAAGTATGGCACTCCTCATTTCCTCTCTCAGCTTTCTTTAACTGCTTAAGCTCCCTGTCTTGGCTGAAGTTAGGTCTTCGGGTTTCTAGTTGATAATAGAAATGGGAAAAACGTAAGGGAAAACATTTGGGAGATGGCTTTCCATGCAGCTGTGGCTGCTCTGAGCAGTTGAGGGATGGCAGTGTTGACTGCAGACAGAATCATCCTGTGGGCCCCTCCTTTGGGCCTCAGGGCTCATCCCAGCTCCTGGAGTGTTGGTTTGGGGGTCCTGCCCCAGTTTGGGCTGCGGGGAGGGCCAGGGAGAGCTGTGGGATGGGGATGTGGGTTGTCAAGGAGCAGCTTTTCACATCCTGCTTCCCCTCGTTGGATTTTGCCCCCTGCCTCAAGGCTGCCTGTGGTCAAACACCACTTTGGAGAAAGAGTTTCCACTTGTAGCAGTTCCTGTGGCCATCACTGTAGTGTCTGAATTCTTCACTGGTGTTATTTTTGGATAAAGACTGTCAGTGTGAGGGTGTTTTAGTGAAAACTGAGTGAGGAGTGGTCAGAAATTTCCAATGTGCTTGGCCTGCTACCCTCAGGTTTTCCAGTATATTTTGTAGTTGTTCAGAGCTTTGCTGCCCTTGGGTCCAGATGTGCCTGGGGCTGCTCAGCTGCTGTGCTGAGATCCAGATATCTCAACCCAGGCCCCCTGAAAACGACTGACTCCAAAAATTCAGATTTGGGCACCCTTGTCACAGCATGTCAGCTCTGTGGCAGGGATGAGGACAGAGTGCAGTTACCTAGCATGGCTTTTAACCAGGAACACACCTCTGACCTCCTGCATTTAAGCTCTTAGGAGAGACCTAATTTTCAGAATGATCTGAGTTTTTAAGCCCTGAAAATTACATCCCTACTAATTCAATTGTGTCAGTACTAACTACTTGGATCACCTGAAGTAAATAATACTTTGGAACTATGTTTGCCATATTTTAACTAACCACAGATGATGTTTTTGTGCAAATGGGAAAGTGTTTGAGGGAAGTGGAATGACTGTGTGTGTTCATGCTGTGTGAACTGAAATCAGGTGTGGAATGGGCTTGGGAGAGCCTGGCTGAGCTGTCCTGGGATGAAGGCACACGTGCCACAGCTTCCCACCTGCCTTTGTGCCTCTGGGAAGTCATTTTGGCACACCAGTACACGTAGTTTTTAATCTTGGCTGTCAGGGGTCGAGTTTTGCATAACTGTAGACACATGCTGCACCCTTAGGGCCAAGAGGGCAGAGGGAAACCCTGGCCCTGTTTCTTTCCCCATCCTCTCAGCTCAAACCTGTCCCAGGTGTAGCAGCCACAGGGGCTGAAGCTGCTCCTGTTGAGAGTTACAGCAGCATTACCACGTGAGCCACAGCTCAGAATAATGACATTTTTTGCTTCTCCTGCAGAAACTCGTTAAGCTGAGGCAGGGCTGGGCACTCCCCGTGCTGGGCACGGTGTGGGGTGGGGCAGCCCTGCTATGCCTGTAACCTGAGCCTGGCTCAGGGATGCAGCAGCCCCGGCTGTGAGGGGTACACCTTGAGACACAAATATAGGCAGTAATCAGGGAGGGAAGGGGTGTCCTTCCCTTCCTGGGCTTGTAGCTTGGGGAAGGTTATCCTGGACTGTGCAGGAGCTCCCGTGACCACTGCAAAACCCTCTGAGCCTCAGGCTCCAGCCTCATTTTAAAAACCTGCTGCACCTGGGGCAAATCCCACCTGGACAATTCATTTTCTCACCTGAGATGGTGTTAGAGCCACTGACCTCTGCCTTGGCTGCTCCAGTGCAGGCGATGGGGGGCAGCTCCTTCCCAGCAGGGGCACAGGGGAATAAAGCAGACAAGAGCCACGACTGTCAGCCCAGCCCGGGGGTGTGTGCACCGAGCGCTGCCCGAGGTCTGCGGGAACACAGGGCTGCTCTGGAGCCAACTGCTGGGGACTCCTGGGGCCATCCCGGGGCTGCCAGAGGAGCAGGGGATGGATGGATGGATGGATGGATGGATGGATGGATGGATGGATGGACGGAACGGACGGATGGATGGAATGGACAAATGGATGGGTGGAGGGTGGATGGAATGGATGGATGGATAATGATGGATGGATGGATGCAGTGGACAAAGAGGTGGGTGGATGGAGGCGTGAATGGAATGGATAGATAATGGAGGATGGATGGATGGATGGATGGATGGATGGATGGATGGATGGATGGATGGATGGATGGCCGGTCGGTGGTCACTCTCAGCCTGCCCGTGGTGCTGCTGGGTTCGTGTGTCCCTGTGGCACGGGCAGGCCCTGCTGCTGTGCAGAGCAGCCAGCAGGACCCTGGGCGTGGTGAGCTGAGCCGCGTGTGTGTGGCAGGAGCTGAACAAGAAGCGGACGCAGAAGGAGATGGAGCATGCGATGCTGATCCGGCACGACGAGTCCACGCGGGAGCTGGAGTACCGGCAGCTGCACACGCTGCAGAAGCTGCGCATGGACCTCATCCGGCTGCAGCACCAGACTGAGCTCGAGAACCAGCTGGAGTACAACAAGCGGCGTGAGCGGGAGCTGCACAGGAAGCATTTCATGGAGCTCCGGCAGCAACCAAAGAACCTGAAGGTGCTGCAAGCTTTCCTTGCTCCTCCTCCAGCCTCTGTCCTCCTGTCCGTGCTCCTCCGTGCAGCACCCGCGCTGTGGGACCACTGCTCTCCACACCCTGTGCTCTCTCTCCCTTGTGACCCCTCCCTTTGCACAGAGCAGCTCTGGATAAGGGAGGCTGGGGGCTGGGATAGCCCAGAGCTCCCAGGGGGTTTCTAAAGTGCTTTGCTGATTGAGGCTGTTGGGTAAAATAGTCCAGTCCTAAGCAAAGTGTTGCAGAACTTGTTTCTGCCAAGCTGTGTGTTGTTCACTGGTGTCAGTTTAGAATGATGGGGAGAGAGGTTGGGTGGTGCTTTCAGAGTCCAGAGAGAACACAGAGTGCTCTGAGTGTGCTCAGCTCTGTGCACACCCTGGTGTGGTTACTGGTCTCTGGGGTAGAGGTGTATTCCTCCTCCCAGTGTCACAGAATCATGGAATATCCTCAGTGGGAAGGGACCCACAGGGATCATGCAGTCCAAATCCCAGCCCTGCACAGACACCCCAGCAATCCCACCCTGTGCATCCTTGATAGTGTTGTCCAAATGCTCCTGGAGCTCTGACAGCCTCGGGGCTGTGCCCGTTCCCTGGGGAGCCTGGGCAGTGCCCAGCATCCTCTGGGGGAAGAACCTTTCCTGATCTCCAGCCTGACCCTTCCTGACACAGCTCCAGCTGTAACCTGGGGTCACTGGTGACCAGAGAGAAGGCACATTGCTGTCACAGCCTTGCCAGTTCTCAGATCTGCAGCCTCCACATAGTGCAAGGTCGAGGTGGGAAGGATGTGGAAGGGGAATGATGCTGTGAAAAAGCAAATCTGTTTTGGGAGGCAGGTGATGGGCTGGGTGATCTGCAGGATACAGGGGCAGAGGACTGGAAGTGCCCTGGGCTGAGTGGGTGCTGCTCCTGGCCAGGCTGCAGCAGGACCTGAGCTGCTGCTGCTGGTTAATCCCTGTGGGAAGCACACACAAGGGAGCTGTGGTTCCCACCACCCCACCCATGTGGAATACCACAGGCTCTCCATTCCCAAAGCCCTTTGCGCTCTTCACGTCATTCCTTCCTTGGCAGGCTATGGAAATGCAGATCAAAAAGCAGTTCCAGGACACATGCAAAGTACAAACTAAGCAGTACAAAGCACTGAAGAATCACCAGCTGGAAGTAACTCCAAAGAGTGAGCACAAGACAATTCTGAAGAGCCTGAAGGATGAGCAGACACGGAAGCTCGCCATCCTGGCCGAGCAGTATGAGCAGAGCATCAATGAGATGATGGCCTCGCAGGCGGTACGTGCTGGGGGCCTGGCACCACCCTGGGGGGAACTTGTGAATTATGAAAACTGCTTAAATAACATATATTTTATATAATAAATATAATAAGGGTGGCACTTTCCCTCTTGGAATAAGTGTCCTGTGGAACACACGTCCTTCCACTGCTCCCCTCGTGTGCTGGGGTTTGGGTTGGATCTTCTGAGGCTGTGCCTGTGTCAGCAGAGAAGCTGCTTTCTTCCTCTGCCACCACTACCAGCAGCAGCTTTGGGAAGGGAGAGTGGTGTGTGACTCGTGTGGGAGCAGAGGAATTCCCAGCGGGGTTTTGAGTGTGGTTTTCCCGATGCTCTCTCACAGCTCCGGCTGGACGAGGCCCAGGAAGCAGAATGCCAAGCCCTGAGACTGCAACTCCAGCAGGAGATGGAGCTGCTCAACGCGTACCAGAGCAAAATTAAGATGCAGACAGAAGCACAGCACGAAAGGGAGCTCCAGAAGCTGGAGCAGCGGGTGTCGCTGCGCAGGGCACACCTGGAGCAGAAGGTAGGTTCTGGGGGGCTGGGGCTGGGCAGGAGGGGCTGTGCTGGGGGGCTGCTCACTGTGCTCCTTGCAGATCGAAGAGGAGCTCGCCGCCCTGCAGAAGGAACGCAGCGAGAGGATCAAGTTTCTGCTGGAAAGGCAGGAGCGAGAGATCGAGACGTTTGACATGGAGAGCCTACGGATGGGCTTTGGGAATTTGGTCACATTAGAATATCCCAAGGAGGACTATAGATGAGGTTAAATTTCTTTGCCATTTAAAAACAAAACAAAACCAACAAAAACCACAAAAAAGCAAACAAAGTAAGGATGAAACTTGCAAACCCAACATTCCCCATGTTGACGGGCGTGCTCTCTCTCTTTCTGTCTCTCTTACTGACATCGTGTCGGACCAGTGCCTGTATATTCTTATCCATCAGGGGCCCCTTTCCCCCGTCACGTCCCGGTGCAGGACAGCTCCTGGCAGTCTTTTCCATAGTATGTCACAGTATTGATGTCTCTGTGCAATGATTAAAAATGTTTCAGTGAAAACTTTGGAGACAATTTTAATGGAGAAAAAAAAAAAAAAAAAAAAGAAAAAAAAAAAACAACCAGCCACCAAGTGGATGTATGTTGCTTCTGAGCAATCACTCATTTTACCACCAATCAATGAAAGTACAAGCAAAAAAATATTAATAATTAAAAGATATCTACGATCCCAGGGGGAGAGAGACTGAATCCGCAGCCTTACCTTAACTAGCTGCTGCATAATTTTATTTTATTTTTATTTTTTTGGTATTTATTCATCAGGAATAATTAAATAATAAAAAAAAAATTTTATTAAAGATTGAAAAAAAAATTTGATACATTTTACAGAAAAAAAAAAAAACTTAATCGTGCTGTACATATCAGTGGTGACATATTATTACTTTTTTGGGGGTGGGGAGGGGCGGGCGAAGATGTGGTGATTTTTAGGAGAACCATGCCAGGGGCAGCAGGGACAAGCCCTGGCCCCTGGGCATATTCTTGATTGTATCATAAATCATTTTCTGCTGTCGCAGAGAATGTGAATACACTTAAATGAGCCCACAGGATCCCAGTAGCACAAATTGGGCTTTGTCAAATCGTGTATTTTGTGTATAGAAGGAATTTAAGGAGAGCTTTTACTTATTTTCATATTGTATTTTAACTGTTTCTCTGATCAAAAATTTTTTTACTTCTTTCCCCCCCTCCCTTCCTGCTCCAGCCACCCCCCACTCTCCAGTTCCGTTCGGAGCTCAACACTGTCTGTTAGATCATCCCAGCCCTTTTCAGTTTTTCTTTTATTTGTTTTTTGGGGGTTTCTTTTTTTTGTTCCTCCCCCAAGTCCACCCCCAACCCCATGATCTTGGTCATAAATATTGCATTATTCACACTTTCAAACTGTGTATTTTCTTACAATAAAAAGAGAAAAAAAAAAGGCTTTACTTCTTTTGCATGCACTTTAAAAAAAAAACCAACAAAAAAAAGGACAAAAAAACCAACAAAACAACAAAAACATTTTTCAGGTTCCAGGGAAGAGCATGAATAACTGTCAGAGCTTTTAATTATATTTGTAAATAAAAGTGTTCATCACAATGCCTGGCTGTGTCATTGCGGGAGGGGCGGCTCGTGGCCCAGCACAGGTGCAAGGTGGGCATGGGGAAGGGACACATTCCACAGTGTCCCATTGCTGGGGCTGGAGGAACCTCAGGACTTGGTTTCCTGACAGTGGAGGGGTTTAGGGTAATGGATTTTTTATTTTTTTATATCCTCCTCCCAGCCCAAGCAATCTCAGGATGGCTCAGCCTTGTGAGCACTGCTCCAGCCTTTACTCTGGTGGGATTGCTCTGGAGTGGCTGGGGATGTTTTCCTGGAAAACCATCGATCCTGTTGAGATGCTGTAATTGCTGGGCAGATAAAACTGCCCTGGGGCAGCACCATCCACTCACCTGAGTTCTGGAACCCCCAGTTTTCACAGGGATGATGCTCGTTCCTGTTTGTCACTGCAGAGCTTTGATACAGCAGCTTGGAAAAAAAGGGGGAAGGCCCCTGATTCCATGAAGTTGAGTTGTGTTGGCTTCACCTTTTTTACCTTTTTATGGCCATCAGGCTCTACCAAAGGCTCATTTCTGCTCTAGGCACTTAGGGGACAGCCCCAGGCCTCACTGCAAAGCTGCTGGAGGAGCAGGAAGCACCTGGGAGCTGCAGCTGAGCTGGGAAGTGGCCTCAGGTCAGTAAAACTGCTGGTGCCCAGAGTGTTGGGCTGTCAGCTCTGCTGTGGGGGCTCCTGTGGAGGGAAGGAGCCTCCATGGGTCTGGGAGTGTGGGGAGAGCCCTTGGGAAGGAACGGAAGGTTGGGAATGTTTTTAAGGTGGGAAGACATGATAGCTTTGAGCTGTGTCCCTCCAGCATCAGTGAGCCTCAGCACTGGGGATCCCCAGGGTCCAGCTTCATCCCAGGAACACAGCACCACCCCACTGCTCCCTGGGCACTGCCCTCATCCCCCAAGAAGACAACCAAGCACACCAAGTACCTTGGGAAGTTTTTAATTGCACTGTGAGCACAGGGCAGGTCACCACAGGACTGAACAAAACAAAGTGGTCTCAGCTTTGAGTGGCAGCAGAGAACAGAAGGAAGTGCTCTAGGCCAGCTCCTGCCTCCCCCTCGAGCTGCACCTTCACTACTCTAGTGGTGACATGGAGGCACTGGCCAAATTAGGAGGGGGAAAAGAAAAACAAAGGGGAGGAAGTTTCCCTTTGACTGCCCTCTCCTCCTGGAAAAGAGTCTCCACAGCCAGCACCCGCCCCAAAGTGGTTGTGTACCCACCCCCCTGCCACCTCAAGCCATCCCAAGACAGCAGAGCCCCCCCTGAACTGACACTAATTCACAAAGGCTTTTGATTCCCTTAAGCAGGTCAGTTTGGAGTGGCCCTTGCAGGGCCACCCATCAGCAGCTCTCTAGCTAGGACACCACGGCCATCAGCACAGTGCTGGACACAGGGACACGAAGCAGGGACAGCGACAGAGTGCCACTTCCAGCAGTCACAGCGGGACACGTGGGTTCAACTCATTAACAAAACAAAACTACAGCGCCGTGCCCTGCCCCACCCACGGGTGCTGCAGTGCCCCAGGGGCCCGGCCCTACTTCCCCGAGAGCTGCTCGTAGAGCTTGGGCACGTAGTCATCCCACTCGGCCTGGTAGCAGGTGCCCGCCACGGGCGCGCCCAGCCCGTACTTGCTGCGGAAGGCGGCCACCTTGAACTTGCCGCGCTTGTCCCCGGAGCGGTTGGAGAGGACGGGCTCGCTGCAGGCCAGCTGCTGCGGCTGCTCGTACACCAGCCACACGTAGCGGTGCAGCCCTGCGGGCAGGGACAGCGTCAGCCCTGCGCTCGCCCCGCAGCTCGATAAGCACCGTGGAGCTTAGGGAGGGTGCACTACGTAGGCTTGGTCCCCGTGGCTAGCGCAGCCCCCAGCGATCCCGCACGGATCCGTTCACAGGCAGTTTCCCGCAGGCTTCCCCCGCCCCACGCACCCTTCTGCACTGGGTGTGATCCATGCAGCACCACGTGGGGACTGCTGCAGGTACCGACCTGTTCCCTTGGGAGGCCCGGAGCCAACGTAATCCGACATCACGGTCCCGCTGCTCACATTATTGCCTTTCATGTTGGTCACCAGGAAGTGATGCCACTCCCTGAAAGGAGAAGGCAAAGAACAATCAAACTGGCAGAGCTGCAGATAAGAAGACTCTTTGTCACTCCAAGCTGCTGCTTTTCCATGAGGCTGTCAGCACGGGGTAAACAAACAGCTGCCACTCCTGGTTTGCCAAACGCAAAGAGCACCAGTCCCAGAGCAGGCAGTGCTTCGTTGGGATGCACAGCCTGCCAAAACCAGCTCCACAAGGCTGCAGGAAACCCACAGCCTGACCCCCGACAGTGGGTATTCCACACAGTGCTGAGCCTGACTTGAGGAAGGGGAGCTGGTTCCAGATTTAAGATTCTGCTGCCAGCAAAGACCTAATTCCAACTCACAAGTATGCTAAATTAGAGCAAGCAGTAAATGCTGTGCTGCTCCAGCTACAGCAAACCTTTGAACAGCCCTGATAAGAGCAGCTGCTCCTCCCTATGCTGTCCCTGGCTCAAGGAGAGATGCAAGGACAAGATTTCTGTGACAAGCCACAGCCCCACGGCTGCACCTTAGGCGGAGCACAGCCCCACCTCCTCCTTAAGCCTCTGCTCAGCCCAAGCGAGATGCTCCTTTTTCCCCACGCACGACACGGAGCTGTCCAACCCCGATACCTGAACTTCGGATCCTTCCGACTGGGCGCATCAGGGTCTGTGAGAACCAGAGTGTAAAGCTTCTGGGGATCGCAGCCGTCCCACTCGATGCTGGTGGGGCGATGCTGGACCTGCAGGGATGACCGCGTTAGCACCGGCCCGCTGCCAGCCCTGCACACAGGGCCGGCCTGAGCCGCGCTGCCAGCCACAGCCGAGGGGTTCAAGGCCGTTCGTGCCAGCTCGCCCTGCGCCTTCTCTCCCGCGGCACGGCCCCCCTGCCGCAGGGCCGCCCCCAGCGCTCGGCCCCTCTCTGTGCCCCCGCGCCCGCCGAGGCTCCGGCGGCAGCTCCCGGAGCGACCGCGCCACAGGCCCGACAGCATCCCGCCATTTTGCCGCGCCAACCCCCGCGCGCAGAGCCGGCTGCTGCTCACCTGAGTGGGCGTGAGCACCTTGCCCAGCTCGTCGATCTCCACGGAGCCATACTTGACCCTCAGCGGGTGCGCAGGCTTCTGCTCCACCTCGGCGAGGCTCAGCGGCCCGTCCCACTTCGCCAGGTCCACCGGCATGGCGACGTTTGTTGCTGCGGCGGCTCCGCGCTGCCCGCCCCCAGCGCCCCTTGGCGGAGGTACCGCCCCGCTCCGCTCCCATTGGTGGAGACGCCGCAGCCCTCCCCTCCCATTGGTGGAGGCGCGCCGCTGGTCTCTCCCGCGCCAGCTCTACGGCGCCCCCAAGCGACAAGAGGGGCCGGCCGAGCTCCGGTTACCTGGGCCGGCACTGTAGTCCCTACCGCTAATTAGGTTAATTAATAATTAATGTGCCAGGGCGCAGTGGGGCAGCCCTGTGGGTCTCGGCGTTCTACTTCACGCACGCTTTGGTGCTTCCAAGCTGCCATGTGTAAGGAGTCCTGGAGAAACCCGAGGATAGTTGCGGGGTTACGGCCCTTGCTGCGGGGTTACACACAGGAATAACAGTTTATCTCTGCTCTTCCCGCTCCGTTGCTTGTGGGGTGTCTCTAAGTGGGCGGATTAGAGCAGCTCTCCGGCCGTGGGGTCGCTTTCCGCTCAGGGAGCCGCCCTCTCCTGGCTCGAACTCTGCGGTCCACGGGCGGCCGAGGGGGCGTGAGGTGACCCCAAGATGGCGGCAGGCCCGAGCGGGGGGGGGGGGGTCCCAAGATGGCGGCCGCGCAGACCGGGGGCTCTGAGGCGGCGGGACCCCACGGGCGACCCCATCCCGGGCCCCTCACGGCGCGGGCGGGCGGCTCCCCCCGGCCGGGCACGCCCGCCCTTCCTCCCCAGGCGTGTGGCCGGGGCGGCGGCCGGGCAGCACCGCCCCCGCGGGGCTCTGGCGGCGGCGCACGGCCATGCGGCGGCTCGGCGCGGTGCCGCCGGCGCGGCTCCTGCTCGCCCTGTGCGTCTGGAGGCTGGTGCCGCGCCGGGAGGCCGCAGGTAGCGCGGGCTGAGGGGAGGGGAGCAGGGAGCTGTGCCCCTTTGCCTGCTCCTGGTCTGCGCTGGATGTTGTTAGTCCCCTCGGGGTCCCTCGGCAGTCCCCTGACCTCAGAGGGCTGACATTGATCAGGTAGCCCGGCGTTCGCTGGCGGCAGGCGGCTTTGCCCGTTCCCTCCATCCCTAACGCCGTCCCTTCTCTCTTGCAGGAGCAGATGAAGTGGTCTTTGGGCAGGTGGGGGGGAGCATCCTCCTTTTATGCCGCAACGTGTCCAAGGAAGCCACCGAGGTGGTCTGGTTCCAAGGGGATCCACAGTCCTTCCCACCTCTCTTCTCTTCGAGAGTCTCCTTCCCCCGGACGTGCGCTTTTCCCTGGTGGACAACAGCTCCCTGAGCATCTCGGGGTTGCGTGTGCAGGACGAGGGCAACTACACCTGCCGGGAGGTGCTGAACAAGACGGACCATGAGCACCGGGTGCAGCTCCTGCTGGCCAGTAAGTCATCCCACCGCTGAGCTTCCTCCCCTCCGCCTTCCACATCCCCAGATTCATCTGGCACTGGTGGAAAAGTAGTATTTAGAAAGTGCACACGGCTCTATCCTGCACAATCTCTTTCACATCTGCTCACAAGCACCAAAATGTGTGTCCTGTCACAGACCCGGTATATACAGGGGAAATGCCAGCTCTCAAGTCCTTGCTGTGTCTCTTCTTAATTGCTGGTGAAAAACAAGTTTTTGGGTACATTTTCCATTCCCTGTAGCTCTTCCAGGGGGACCCTCTGCCTCAGAATCTGGCTGGCTTGAGTCTCCATAAGCTTTGGGGTAGGGGCTGCTGCTTGCTGTCTGCTTTCCCTTGTTTGGGATGGATGTGCTGTGCCATTCCTCAGTGCCATCCTCTTAGTGGGAGACCCCTTCCCAGCTGAGGAGTCTTACATTGATGGAAGCACAAAATTCCTCTGGTTTATGTGGGAGCAGTGTCCTGAGAGCATACCTGTTACCGGCACAGGCCAGTTCTTTCAGCCCTTCTGCATCTTCTGGTGCTCTCTCCTATTTCCATCTCTATTTCATCCATTTATTCCCTTAGAAATGTTCAGAGCACAGGTGGAAATTTGGGCTGGGAAGCGCTTAAGCCAATTAATCCTTCCTGCTTCTGCCAGAGAACCATTACTTTGTCCAGATGCCTCATGTATTCCATGGGAACAGCCCCCTACAGATTAGCAGAGAGCACAGGTCCTGTGCCTGGTGCCACTCCTGGTCCCTTCAGGGTTGAGAAGAGGGAAAATCCACTGCTTTTCCCATTTTGACCCTCTGTACTCCCTTGGCCCTTTCGTGCTGCTCTTCCCATGTATGAGACCTGTTTGCCTTCAGGGTGTTCCTTCCTTCTACCTGTGTGTAAACACTGCACCTGTTTTGTACAGATTAACCTCTTGAAAGTTTACAGGAATAAAAATTCTCTTCCTGCAACAAGGAATGTGCAGATGGGGTGTGGAAGGATTGAACCCCAGGCTGCCTCAGGGAGTAGATATGTAGGCACTGGGCTTAGGAGTGGGGAGCCCCAAATCTGGGGCACTGGGCAGAACTCCTGGGAGAAAAACATAATTTACAGGGTGCCAAGTGTTGGTGCTACACTCTGAACTTCATTTATTAGTCTGGAATTAATTGTGTCAACTACTTTCCCGGTACAACAGAGGTGACGTGGGCATACCCTTTGATAGGAGAGAAAGATTTCTGGAGATGCTTTAGGTCAGCAGGAGGAACATCAGCAAAAGCTAGAAGCTTCACCTCTGACCTGTAGCAGGGCCCTGTTTTTTCACAATCCCTCTTTGTGGAACATCTTATCCTGGGCTGGAGCAAATTTTGGACACAGACTTGGCACTGCTGTGGAACCTCCCAGGATATGTAGAGGTTTTGTGTGGGAATAACCAGCTGACAATCTTCAACCCATCCCATGGGTGCTACCAAAAAGTTCTCTTTTTGTTTAAAACTGCCCTTTGAAAACCCCACAAGCACTAGAGTAAACATTCTAGTGACAGGACAAAGGTGCAGCCCTGCCTTGGGCTGTGATTCTGTGTTTGTTTTGGATGGGAAGCACCTGTGAAGGAGACTTGCCGTTCCACACCTCCAGGGATTCCTTGGCACATCTGTGTGTGGGTTGATGCAAGCACTCTTGGCTCTTCTGTGAGTCAAACCACTACAGGTCCGTCTTGCTGGTGTTTTGTGAGGTTGGGAGGGTGGAGATTTTCAGGCTTTTGGTTTGTTAACTTTGTGGGAGCCGATTTCTTTAGACAGAGTTGTGCTGGGAGAGCCTGGGAGTTCAGGATGTAAAGCTGATGGCTTCAGGAGACCATTCCTGAGGTCAGCACAGAAAGAGCAGCTCTGGCTGGACATCCTGGAGGGGCTGTGTCCATCCTGGAGGGGCTGTGCCCCATTGATGTGGGGCAGTTTCTGCTGGTTCAGGCTGACAGGATGCCCTGTTAACCACAGCCAGGGTTTGGGAGTTTGATCCTCCCCAGAGCTGGGACACAGGGAGTGTTGCAAAGAATTTTCTAGCCAGAGCTGGGTGGTTTCAAAGATCACCTGAGGTGTGTGTACAGCTCCTGGAGAGCCAAGCCCCAGGAAGGTGTGTTCTTGCAGCTCACACAAGGGTTTGCCATGATGGTTTTTTTATTAATTAAAGTAATTTCAAAGTCCCCTGAATAAATGCTCCCCAAAATAAGCCTCAGACATCCCTGTGATACCTCTGGTGTGGGGCTTGCTTTGGTTTGATCTCTTGGCTGGGTCTTGTTCAGCACTGCATTAGGCACACACAGGGGCATGGCCTGTTAATTCTGCCTGGATCAGAGTCCAGAATCCCTCTGGCTGTTAAACCAGCACGTGTGTGGATCTGTGTGTGGAAGGAGCAGCTGGCAGAGAGCCAGGACTGTGCCTTGCTCTCAAGTGATGACTCAGTGTCCCTCCCTGGCAGCTGTGCCATGAGGACCAGGGCAGTGGGATTTCATTCTCCCGCTGTGTTTATCTCATTCCCATTGGATAAAGCTGTGCCATTAATTTTTTCCCTCCCTCAAGGCTTGGCTGTGGGGACTGCGAGAGCCCCTCTTCATCCTGCTGGGCTGGGGATGCAGGTCAGGGAGCAAGGCTTGCAGGGAAACAGGAAAGATTTTTCAGGGGGAGTGATGATATTATATATGATAAGATATATATATATATAATATGATGATATTATATTATATTATATTATAGGGGAGTGAATTCCAGCCCTGCTGGAAGTATTTCTGACCACATGCTGTCCTTGCTCATAGATCCACCACAGGCAACCCCAAAGTGCTGGGCTGAGACCTCCTCATCGGGGATGATGCTGCAGCTGTTCTGCAGCTGGCCTGGGGGGTACCCCCACCCCACCCTGCACTGGAGAGAAGAGGGGCAGGATTTGGAGAACTCCAGCTGGGTTATCAGCTCCACCAGCTCCTCAGACACCCACGTGGAGACCCTGAACAGCTCTCACCTCTCCCACCGAAAAGTCTTCAAGTGTGTGGGCAGCCACGTGGTGAAGCAGGAGCAGCCTGCCTGCACTGTGGAGATAAGTGAGTGGATTTGCTGCCTCATTAACTGTTAATGAAGCTGATGAACGTGGGGCAGGTACCCTGGTCACTCCCTGTATCCAGAGCACTGAGAGGGTCAGGGAAGCCAGGAGGTGGCTTGGCAAGGCACATGTGCAGCACAAGGCACAGATGTCCTGCAGCTGAGATCCATCACGGCAGAGTTGTAGGTGAGCTGTGCTTTGGGCCCATCTTCAGGGGCCAACAAATTTCACCCCAGCAGTGTTTTCCTGTGGAAAGCTTCCCCACTCCTGTGTGAAAGTGAGAGGTAGTTGAGGGCTGTGGGCAGCTGGAGATGAAGTTTGGTAGGGTTGGGTTTAAGGGTTGTGCATCTCAGGGGTCTGAGTGACTGATGAAAATCTGGGCTGTTTTTATCCTCCAAGGATTATCAAGGCTTCATAAGAGGAAAATAATGCCTGGGCTGTTCTTCTCTTTGCTGTGTGCCTGCTGGCTGCCCTCAGACCATTTTTCCCTGGGGATATGAAGACAGGTGTCAGGAGGGACTGAGCACCACGAAAGCTGCTCAGGGCACTCCTTGGGAGGCTCCTGAGTGAGCCAAATGCCAAACCCATAGCACTCAACTCCAGGACTCCTGCCTGCCTCCCTTCTGTTAATGATTATTAATCAGCCAGAAGCTTGATTGCTCGTTATGTTAATTGCCTCCATTCCCTCCTTGACTCGTTTGTTTGTTTTCTTTTCCCCCGGGGCTGTTCAGAACTCCCTTCCTTGGAATCTGAGCCCCCGCAGACCTGCTTTGTGGGTGACAATGTGACCCTGACCTGCCGGGTGACCGAGAGCACTCCTGCAGCTCGGCTCAGCTGGCTGCGGGACATCACCCAGCCCGAGGTGGAGATCCAGCCTGGGGGCAGGTTCCTCATCGCCCAGGAGGGCAACGTGTCCCGGCTCACCATCCAGAACTGCTCCCAGGGCACCGACAGCGGCTGCTACGTCTGCAAGGCCCAGAACCCCGTGGGGCTCCGGGAGCTCTTCGTCTGCCTGACGGTGAAGCGTGAGTGGGGCTGTGGCAGGAGGGCCTGGGGGCACGGCACTCCTGCTCTTTGCCTGGCACCGAGAATTCCTCATGGCTCTGTGTCCCCTCTCTGCAGAGCCAGTGAACATCGTCGGGATCGTGGGTGCTGTGGTGGTGCTGTGCATCCTGGCTGTTCTCACTGTCACCGGGCTTGTGTTGTACTACAATCCCCTCCTGTGCCTCAGAGGTAGGCATTGGTTCCTCCATTGGTTCTTCCTTCCTGGGGCTTTATCCCTGACCCATGTGTCCCTCCTCATGTGCTGGAGTCAGGGTTGCTTGTGCTGTGTCTGGGCAGGTCACCTCCATCTGTGCCTCTGCATGGGGCTGCCATTCTGGGGGAGGCACAGACGTGGAGGCAGGATTGGCAGGGGTTGTCCAGTCCAGCAAAACCAGTGGCACTCCCAGAGGGGCAGTTCCTAATGCTGTCTCTCTTCTCTCCCATTCAGGTGCTGCTTTCAGGTGAGTTGACATTGCTCAGCCCAGTCCCTCCTGGCATCACTACTCAGCCTTCCTGTAGGGCAGGGAACAGGCTCTCCTCAGCCTTTCATCCAGCCTGCTCTGCTGTTCCCAGGAGTGCAGACTCAGGGGATGTCTTAGTGCTGGTGGACTCAGAAGATGACGAGGAGGGGAGGGGCTCCGAGGAGGCCCTGTCCGAGCACGAGGCCATGGCGCTGGTCGGTGGGAGCAGGGTCCAGGCTGCTCACCTGAACCACCTTGCAGAAGGTGAGGAGCCACCTGCTCCCTGCTGAGCTCTGGGTCTTCCAGAGCAGCCACCATGGAGGGAGGAATTCGTGATGGCTCTTGTAGCTGAGATGCTGCTGCTCTGTGCCCTGTGTAGGTGACGATGACGAGCTCCATGGCAGGGTCTCTCTGCAGGAAGGGAGAGAAGACACACGAGGCTCATAGCTTCAGTCCCTCCTTCAGGAAGCACACAGATCTCCAGCTGGAATCCAGCATGAAGCAGGCCCTCAGTGTGTGTGGCTGAGCACAGGCTGTCTGCGTCCTGTCCCAGGACACTTCAGGCAGAGCTTTCCCACCTCTCTCTCCACGTGCCCCTTCCACAATTTCGCTCTCTCCTTTCCCAGCTATGTTTCTCCATTTCTTCTCTTCAGTGTTCCTCCTTGCTTTGGGTGTCCCTAAGCATAGGCAGAGCATGGGAACACCCCCTCCCTTTGATGCCTGTGACAGACTCGAATTCCTGTGTGGGATTCTGGCTCAGTCCCCGTGAGCAACTCTGGGATGGAGAAAGTCACCATGGGCCACAGTGGTCCTGGGGCAAGGGAGGAAACAAGGGGTGTGTGAGCAGCACATGGGTGATGTTGACTCTGGGGAGGCTGAGTTGTTTGTATTATAAATATTTTCCCCCTGTTCCTGCTGCAGTGTTGCTCTGTGTCCAGGTCAGGAGTGAATCTGTTTCTTGTGGTGTATGGACGGCAGTGGGGACACGAGCTCACATATGGGGGAACAAAGGGGACCTGACAGCCATGGGAGATCCCAGGGGATCTGCTGGCCTGTGCAGTGGAAGGGAAGCACTCCTGGCACACGCAGAGGGAGGCAGGGTCTGCGCTGTGGGTGAAGTCAGGGGATGTGAGCCATCCCTGGGGTTGTAGAACAGCGTGAGCTGGAGCAGGCCGAGGGGCACAGGGAGGGGTGGGGATGGTGGTTGGGGTCCAGCTGTGCATGGGGGTCTCTAAAGGGCCATGGAGCCTGAACAGAGGTTCTGAGGGGCTGGGCAGGGTCTGAGAGCTGGAGGAACGGAGTGTGGGTGGGAGGATGGGGTGGGTGAGGACTGAGAGTGGAGCCTCCCTACAAGCCGCCCTGGTGCATTCGTTGCGCCCAGCACTGCGCCCTCGCAGCGGCGCTCGGAGCCAAGCCGGAAAATCCAGGAAGCTGCGGGAGCCTTTCGCTGCCCCGGCAACTCTGTTGTGCTGCCACCGCCTCGGCTGTCACGGTTGCCGGCTCCTCCGCAGGCCCGCGGCGAGGAGGAGGGCGCCGGCCGAGATGGACTCGGAGCTGGAGGAGCGGCTGCGAGCAGCTTTCGGGACAAGCTGCGGCTCCTGTGAGTGAGACCCTCTGCCCTCCCCGGCAAGTGACCGAAGGGCTGGCAACTGGGCCAGCATGTCCTGTGTGCCCCTGATCTCGGCTTGTGTTCTCATCTCCGGGGCCACTGCCAGGGTGGGTGTACTGGTGGGCGCAGTGTCCCAGCTGAGGCTCCAGGGAGGAGAGGACACTGCAGCCTGGGCTGGGGGAAGGCAGGGGATTCCCGGGCTCTAGCAGAAAGCTGAGATTGTTGTGTGACTTGTCCTTCCCTGGGGAGCAGCGCTGGTGCTGGGGGAGGCTGAAGTGGAATGATGGGCAGGAACGAGGCGGGCAGGGCTAATCCGTGTGGCTCCTGGTGGTCCCCGCACACACGGGGGTAGCGGGCCGGGCTCTCCGCGCTGAGCCCGGGGGCAGCGGTGGGAGTCCCTGCCCGTGCCCCGGTGGCAGATGCTCTGCCCAGGCTTTCCCTCCCCAGCCCAGCCGAGCTGCGTGCAGCCCGGGGCAGGACGGTGCCAACCACGCTCCTGCCCTCCACTCGCGTGCTCCTCAAGAGGCGGGAGGTGGCGGAGGTGGAGCGGCAGCTGCAGGAGCAGCGGCAGGTGAGGGCGGCCGCAGCCCCCTGAGCGCTGCAGGTGTGCCATGGGGACCAGGCGGCTGGCAGCCGTGTCCCCAGCTACCCACGGGCTGGCACCCTCGGCTGCACACCACCCTCGGGGCGATGCTCTCGGCACCCTGCCGTCCCACAGGAGTTCCAGCAGCGGATGCAGCGCCTGGCGCAGCGCCGGCAGCAGCTGGCCCGGAGGCAAGACCAGCACCACGACGCCGTCCTCAGCTTTGACTCCTTCCTCAAGGTGCGGGGCCGGGGGCCGGCGGGGCCGGAGGGTGTCCCCGTGCTGACCCCGTGCCCCCGGCGCAGGCGGCGGCGGCCGGGCGGGAGCGGGCGCTGCGCCGGGCGAGCGAGGAGCGGGCGCGGGCGGCGGCGGAGCGAGCGGAGGCGGCCCGGCTGCGGCGGGAGCTGGAGCGGCTCCTGCGGCGCAGGGAGCTCCTGGCCCGGCGCCTGCGGAGCCTCCGGCCCTTCGGGGACTGCCTGCGGGACGGGCTAGCCAGGATGGGGCAGGTGAGCGTGGGGTCCTGCGGTGCCACCCTGCGTGTCCCCGGGCCCCTTGGAGGGGTCATCCCATCCCAATCCCATCCCCCTCTCAGCCGCCGCCCACCGCCCAGTTCCAGGACGTGCCGGCCATGCTGGTGCATTTCGGGGTGCTGGCGGGGGTGCGGGCAGCCCTGGCACGGGAGGCAGAAGCCGTGCAGCAGCAGCTGGCCCAGGGCAGGGCCCAGCTCCAGCAGTACCGTCAGGAGACCAGCGCCCAGCTCCTGGGCACCAGGGAGGAGCTGGCCCGGCTCCACACGCGTCGGGAGGCTGCTCGCCAGGATGTGCTGCAGTGGGTAAGGGGTATGGGGGGTGCCCAAGGACCCCAGGGACAAGGGCAGCAGGGCAGACCCCAGGCGTGCTGTGTGCACAAGCAAGATGCCCAGTGGGGTGGAGGTGTCAAGTTGGGCTGCACCCTCTGGGCTGAGCTGAGGACCCCATGCCCAAAAAGCAGCAGCTCTGCATGGGGAGAATCCACAGCGAGGACCCCTGGGTGCCCCTGGCCTGGCCTGGGAGGCACAGAAGCCACAGGACAGTGGCCAGGGGCTCACTCTGTCCCTCAGGAGTCCCGCTGGACCCACATCCAAAGGACAGCCATCCAGAAGACCCAGCTGCTGGGGCAGATCAAGCTGGCTGTGCTGAACCTTTTCCAGCAAACCACTGCACAGCTCAGGATCCCCACGGACAGAGCCCAGGAGGACACGAAGGCCCAGTTGGACATGGTTAGCACAACCCTCTTGCCGGGGCAGTGGGGCTGGGGACGCACAGGGACACTGACATCCCTGGATAGCTGTGGCATCAGGCTCCCATCTCCACAGGTGCTGCTCTGCATGCAGGGCCTGGCTGACATCTGTGCCACTGGCACACACCCACAGCACCACAGGGGTGCCAGGCTGCTTCAGGGCCAGGAATAGTCCCTGGGGACACCTGCCTGCTTCCAGGTCTGGGGAGAGGCTGCCAGGGCCAGCATGGAGCCACAGGAACCCTGGGAAGGGAGGTAATCCCCAGGGCAGAGGCAACATGGATGGCAGTGGCACAGGCACACTGGGGTGGCACCACACCCAGGCAGGGCCAGAGCACTCCCAAGGTTCCCTCCTGCACAGAGCACCCCAGGCAGGGCAAGGAGGAGGAGGGAGCTTCTGTTGGCATCTCTGAAGGTGTTTCACATCAAAATACATCCAGCTGTGCAGCACCCGCTTGTTCTTGTGTCTCTAGGGTTAAGAATTACCCAGGCGCCATGCTTGCAGCAAGGACACAGAGGAGCTGGGATGCAAAACCAACCAATATTTACTGTCCCCTTGCCCAGCTCCCAGCCCAGGCACAGGGCACGTGTCCCCTACACCCTCTTCCTGAGCTTGCCCTTCTTGGCGGTGCCGGCCCGGCGCCCGAAGGCCATCTGCCGCAGCTCCTGCACGCGCTGCCGGTTCCGCGCCTTGAGGCGCCGCAGGCCCCCGCTCTGCAGGAAGCGCTGCTTGGCCGCCTTCTTGCGCTGCTTCAGGATCTGCTGCTTGTTCTTCAGCTCCGAGCGCACCCTGCCCTGCGCCGGGGGCTGCGGGGGCCCTGCACGGGGACACAGCCGTGCTCAGGGCAGGGGGCACAGCCAGGCTGAGGGGGATAATGCAGGGCTCTGTCGCTGGTGCCAGGTACTCACCGTGCCCACGCCTGTGCTTGCCTCTGAACTGCTCCCTGCTGTGCGGCCCTTCCTCATCCTCGTCCCGCTCGTCAACCTTGTACTTCTGCTTCCACTTCTCATAGCTGGGAGGGCTGGGTTAAGGGAATGTGGTGACTCCTCACGTTGTTTGACTGTGCTCCCTCCCCTGGCTTCTGCCCCGGCAGGGGATGGAGCCCCAACACATGGGCCCAGCCCTGCTCCCACAGCGCGCAGCCCAGGTAGGCAGCAGTGCCCATGGCAGGATACAGGTTGTTCTTGTAGGAGCTGCTGATGTAGCGCCCGCTCTCTGTCCGCACCTTCTTCTTGTCCTCCTGGCCCGTCTGCCCCACAAACCGCTTCTTCTTGCGGTCCCTGTGAGAGACACAAGGGTGGTGGGGCTGAGCAGTGCCACCCCCAGCCCTGATTCTCCCTCCAGCCCACGGGCAAACCCCACTCACCACTTGAGCAGCTGCTTGTTCTTGTTGAGGTTGTGGTTCTCGTCGCCCATGAGATCCAGCACGGCCCCAGCTGCCTGCTGCTCGAAGGCGCTGCCCTCGCCGCCCACGCTCAGCCTGCACAGGGGTGATGAGAGCAGTCCCACACAGCTGGGATGGGACAGCAGCAGGAGCCCCCCCGACTTACCCCCGCTCACTCTCAAAGTCCTTGGGCCGGTATGGGATGTAGAAGTCCTCATCCTGCTGTGCCGGCTGCTGCGGCTTTTTCCTGGGACCATCTTCTGCTCCTCGGCCCCGTTTTCGCTTCTGGCCCCCCACGTTGGAGAACACGTGCTGGATGGGGAAGAGTGGAGGGGTTCAGGAGCCACATCCCCCCAACATCCCCACAAGTCCCTGCACCAACCCCCAAGCCCCAACACAATCTGGGGGCCCTAGTGCAGACAGCACTGGGTCAAGGTAGCTCTGCAGCAGTTCCTGCATCCCTCATCCCATTACCTGGAGGTCTTCCTGCTCTCCTTCCTCATCCTGGGGCTCAGGAGGGGCTGCACACAGGCCCTGCCCTTTGAGTGCTGCTGCCTGCTTCTCCTGCTGCCCACGCTGGAACTTCTCAATCAGGGCATGGTCATGGCGCCGCTTCGATCGCATCACGATGCTGGCTGGTGTCCGGGATGTGGCGTTGATCTCAAAGATGGTCTGTCCCCAGGGCAGGAGCGTGATTCCCAGTGAGCCAGATGGGCATCCCATTCCCATCCCATCCCATTATCCCATCCCATCCCAGGAGTCTCAACTCACCGCCTTGGACTTGTAGGTTTTAATGCTATCTACCAACTTCAGCCTCTGCAGCTCGGTGTCTTCGAAGCGAGCTCCTGGGGAAGGCAGGCAGGGAGAGGGGCACAGATCAGCCTCCTGGGGAGGGCAATGGGGTCTCCTCCCTCGGCATCCCCTCAGCACTCACTGAAGAGCGGGTGCATGCCCAGCTGGGACACATCCAGGTCCTTGGCCCTCTTGATGGACTCTGGCGAGGGGCCGGGCCGGGAGCGCAGGTACTGCTTGTGGGCGTTGTCCGCCACGCGGCGGAGGCTGCGCAGCTCCAGAGAGCCCTCGTGGTCCGTCAGCAGCAGGCACTCTTCGTCATCCACCAGGCTCTGGGGGACACGGCCCAGGACCCCGCCAGCACCTGCAGCCCAGGGGACACCGTGTCACCTCCCCAGCAGCCACCCTGGATTTACCAGAGCAGAGCTGACAGCTCCAGGGAGCTCAGCACTGTTCAATCAGCATCCCCCACACACAGGGTGTATCACTGCCCCCAACACCCCATTTTCCCCATCACCCCTCTGTGTGAGGACCCACCACAAGACCACAAACTCCAATACTGGCTAAAGATAACACTCCAGTGGCCACACAGCCAGCCCTCACCAGCAGGCATCTCCTGGGCTCCGGCGAGGATGAGCGGGCGCCCCAGGAAGAGGTGGAGGTCGAACACGTAGGGCATCTCGTCAGGAGCCACCAGCGAGTAGGCAGTGCCACTGCGGCCAGCGCGGGCCACACGGCCTGCAAGGGCAAGAGGAGAATGGGAAACCACACCCAGCCTGGCCCTACCCAGGCAAGGGACTCCCTGGTGTCCCTGGCAGCCTACACATATGACATTTACCATGGGGACACGGCTGGCAAGGGGCTGTGGGTGGCTGGGGAAGGGGAAGCCCTACAGGGAAGGTACCAGTCCTGCCCCCAAGAGCCCTCACAGTCCAGCTGGGACATCAGGGACACTGACACTGCTTTGTCCCCAGTCTGTCCCTCAATACCACAACACAGTGGCACCCACCGACACGATGCAGGAACAGCTTGCCCTTGGCAGGGAAGCTGAAGTTGATGACATTGTCCAGCATGGGGATGTCCAGCCCCCGGGCAGCCACGTCAGTGACCAGCAGCACTGGGCACTTGCCCTGGGAGAACTTGGCAATGTTGATCTTGCGGGCAGTCTGGTCCAGAGAGCTGTAGATGTGGGTGCAGCGGATGCCCTGTGCCGTCAGCAGCTGGGAAGGGGGGAAAGAGATTGGATGGATGTGCCCTCAGCAGAGAGACTGGGCCAGAGACTCCAGCATGGCCACCTGGACCTCCAAACCCCGCTGTGCTCCCTCCTCTCCGTGAGGGGTGAATGGATGCAGCACCTCCATGATCACACTTTCTGGGATTTCTCCTTCAACGCAGTGAAACAGAGGGAGAGATTGCAGCAGGGACCTGCCACAGCTGCAGACCCCCCATGGGCACCTTCAATTGCCACTTACCTCCCTCAGATACTCTGTGTGGTGCTTGGTGGCCACGAAGACAACTGTCTGCTCCTGGGGCTTCACCACGCTGCGGAGCAGGTGGAGCAGCACGGCCGGTTTGTCGTCCCCACGCACGTGGAAGAACACCAGCTGCAGCATGAGGGCAGCGCTCAGCCCTGTGCCACCACTGCCACCCTCGTCCCCTCCTCGGGAGCAGGTGGCTTGCAGGGCGTAGGGGGCACAAAGCCCATCTTGAACTCCCCCAGCCCATCTCACCTTGAGCTGCTCACTGAGCTTGGACTCCACATCCAGGCGAATCAGCATGGGCTCAGTGAGGCCTGTGGTGACACACAGGACACGGGTCACACTCCATTTCCTGCTGGGGACACCCACTTGGCCCAGCAGTAATCCAGCTTGGTTATCCCAGTGCTTGGTTATCCCTGGCTGTGGCAGTGTGCCGTGTCCCTGTCCCCAGTGCCACCTGCCCCCGGCTCCTCACCAGCCCTGGCAAACTCGACGAGCAGCTTGGGCAGCGTGGCAGAGAACAGCACGGTCTGGTGGCAGTCTGGGAGCCGGGCGATGATCTCCTGGAGCTGCTCAGCAAAGCCCATCTCAAAGAGCCTGCAGGGGAGGGGATATGGGACATGGTGGGTCCCTCCCTGCCACTCCCTGGGCCTCTCATCCTTGTGGGGACACTGCCAGCCCTGGGAACACCCCTGTGCCCTGCTGACCTGTCAGCCTCGTCGAACACCACGTACTCCACGGTGTGCAGCTTCAGCTTCATCTCCACTGCCACGTGCACCAGGCGCCCAGGGGTGGCGATGATTCTGTGGGGACAAGAGGGTGACAGGACCAGGCCGAAGGGGAGACAGTGTCCCCACACCATCCTGGGAGCAGGTCCCAAACCCAACCCAAAGATGACACACTAGAGACCCTGTTGCCCCACAGGAAGTTACTCCAAGGGAACACAAGGAACACCCATCAGGCACCCTGGCTCTAAACATCAGTGATGTCCCCAGTGGCTGGTGGCCATTTCTCCACTGGGTCCCCTCCCTGTGCCCTACTCACATGTCAGGGTTCTCATGCAGGGCAGCAAACTGGTCCTCCATCCTGTGAGAGAGGGGAGAGACTGGGGTGGCACCGAGCAGCTCAGCCCTCACCAGGTGTTGGGGAGGCCTAGGAAGCAGGGACTGGAGAGGACATGGGGACAGCTTACTTGTCTCCTCCCAGGATCAGGGCTGTCTTCAAACCAGTGAACTTGCCCAGCTGCAGGGTGAAGAATAAACATACTGGTGTGGTATAAAACCAAACCTATTGTCCCTGTTGTTCCCACTCGCCCCCATGTCCCCTGTACCTCCTTGGTGAACTTGAGGGTCTGCAGGGCCAGCTCCCGGGTGGGCGAGAGGATGAGGGCACGTGCCCCGGCCTGGCTGGGCGCCTTCAGCCGCTCGAACATGGGGATGAGGAAACAGGCTGTCTTCCCACTGCCCGTCCGTGCCATGGCCACCACGTCCCGGCCACGCAGGATGGCAGGGATGGTCTGTGGGACACCACCGTCACTGTCACAGTCCCGCTGCCACCCCCTGGGGTAGGCACCCACTGCTCCCCGTGCTCACCTTCCTCTGGATGGGCGTGGGCACCTTGTAGCCCTTCTTCATGATGCCCTTGAAGACAGGGTAGCTGAGGCCTAGGGGAACAGGGACAAGTGAGGGGGCATGGGCAGAAGGGGACAGTCCCTGTCCCAGGAACAGCTGTCCCCTGCCTCACACGCACCCATGGACTGGAAGCCCCCGGATTTCTTCTTCTTCTGGTTCTGGGCGCGCACCATGGCTTGAGTGTCCAGCTCAGCATCGGCGCCATCGTCCTCCTCGCGGCGGTAGGGAAGGCAGGCAGTGGGGTCACAGGGGCCTGGGGACACGAGGGACATGGCTGTGGTGATGGCTGCCAGGGTCACTGCAGCTCTGCTCTGCTGGCATGGCAGGCACGGGCACCAGTGCTATGACTGTGGGTTCTGGGGACATTCGCACCGGGACACTGGTACTCAGGACATCGGCAGTGCCACACGGGTAGTGGGGACACTGGCACACTGGTAGTGGGGACCCGCGTACCAGGAATACGGGCACGGGGGACACTGGCACTAAGGATACCGGTACTGCGGACACCGGCGCATGGAGACCGGTGTCCCGGCACGGGGTGCAGGGACACGCTTCGCTCGGTCCGGCCGGTCCCGCCCCGCTCCCCTCCCGTGCCGCCCCGTTCCCGTCCCGTCCCGTACCGGCGCTCCGCGGGGCTGGCGGCGGCCGCGCGGCGCCATGTCGGTGCCGGTGCCGGAACCACGTGGCGGGCGGGGGCGGAAGGGGCCGTGCCCGGCCCGTGCCCGCCCCGGGGCCGCGGCCATGCGGGCGGCGGGGCCGGCCCCGGACGGTGGCTCCGCTGCTGCCGCCGCCGCCCGCTCTGCGCGGGGCCCCCGGGGCCGCCGCCGGGTGCGGCCGTCCTTCGTGGATGAGTCGCTGTTCGGCCGCCCCGCGGGGGCCCGCCCGCCGCCGCCCGCCTTCCCGCCGCCCTGGGCGGCTCCGGCGGCTCCCTCAGCCGGCGGCTCCCGGCCCGGCAGTCAGTGCAGGTGAGCGGCGGCTCGGGGCGCTCCCTCGGATCTCCGCTGCCCTGGGTTTCGGGGCTCGCTCCGCGTCGGTGTCCCCGGGGCGCCCTACGGAGCCCCGCGACTCCCGCAGCCCGGGCTCGGCTGCCCCGCCGGCTCTCGGTCACTGCCCCTCTGGTTTTCCCCGCTGTAACCAACACGGGTTTCTCCGCTTGTCGCCCTCCAAGGTCCCGAAGCCACGTTCCGTCCTTCTGTGACGAGTCCCTGTTCGGCGCCCAGCCGCAGGGTTCTGCCTGGGCAGCTCCGCGGATGAGGAAGGAAGATGTAGCCAAGCTCCACTCGCTGCTCTGGAGCCCCCCGCCTGCCCCCCGAAGCCAGCCTGGCCTTTCCCCGCACTGCAGGGGGACTCCCCTGCGAGCCGTGCACCCTCCGGCCTCCGCGCCTCCGGCCACATCCGAGCCCGGCCACAAGGAGAACTCGTGCGGCTGGAGGCAGCCCAGGAGCGATGCTTGCTCCAAAGGCTGGGGTGCTCCCGGCAGAGGACGTTCCCAGTCTGTCAGCCGGCTGAGCACTCCCCCGGACACGATTCACCTGTCTTCTAACCTCAGCAGAGAAAGGCGAAAGAACCAGAGCGCTCCAACAACCCCTGCTGCCCCCCAGGGCCCTCTGGTGAGGGCTCGGTCCAACAGCGTGTCCGGATCTCCTGTGCTCCAGAATGCCAAGGCAGCAGGTGGCTGCAAAGCCAGACCCCCCTGGAAGTGATGCCAGGTGTCCTTCTGGATGTACTTACAGCCTTAGTCTACCTGAGGCCTCCCTGGGACCAAGCCCACGAGGGCTCTGGGCTTTTCCATGGCTGGCAACAAAGGATGGGGCTGTTCCCTGCTGGAAGACAAGCCAGGAGCCAAAGGAGACACAGTGCTGGGAGCAGTGACCTTATTCAGGGCACAACCCCACGGCACCAGAGCGGGATAGCCTTGGTGGGCACAGCTGCTTCCCCTGATGTCCAGAGCTGTCAGAGGAGGTTCCTGCTTCTAGGAAATCCAGCTGGGAAGTCGGAGCAGCAAGGGACAGAAGTGTCCACAGTGCAGTCCAGGCACAGGTATGGGGACAGGCAGGGGCTGAGCTCCATGCAGCTCCCAGAACAGGGGGTGCTGCTGGGGTGGGCTCCCAGGTGAGTCTGGCTGGGGCAGTTCAGGTCTGAGGCCCTGACAGGACCTTGGCTGACCACGTGTGGTGGGAGGAGTCCTGCTCCATTCCACCTGTAGGAATACAGGACATCCCTAGTCTGACCTGCTTGAGGCAGGTTCAGTCAGGTGGTGCAAACCCCTAGGAACAGAGGCTGCACGGCCTCTCTGGCCTCCTTCCCACTGCTCCACTGGCCTCAGGGTGCAAATTCTTCCTTTATCCAGTCAGAGGCTTTCTATTTGATTTTGTGTCTTTTCACTCATTCTGCACCTGGGCACAAACCTTGGCCCAGCCCTCACGGCCACCTCCTCTTTGCAGGTGTTGGGAGGCTGCTCTGAGGCCCCCAAAAGGCTCCCTTCTCCAGGAAATGAGCTCCATTCCCTCTGCCTCTGTGCACAGGATGTGCCTTGGTGTCTCCCTGCTGTCCTTGCGTTGTGTCACCAACACCTTACGGACTCCTCTGACAAAGCAGGACAAGGGAGGATGAGCACAGAGGTGAGGAAAGCATTGCCCTGCCTCCTGCTGGCAATGGGATGGTCCCAGGCTGGACAGGGTTTGTGACAGAGAAGGATCTACGCAGGGATTTTGGCAGCTCGTGGTGTTGAGGAGGCGCTGAGTAATTAATAATATATAAAACATAATTGTGTGGCTGCTGCTGAGTGTTGTGAGGTGCTCAGAGCAGTGCCATGCTGCGCCAGAGAAGTGCTCTGAGACAAATCTGTGATCTGTGGGATGCTGCTGAGTGCTCTGGGCACCTCCAGAGCTCCTCCACTTCCTTTGCTGAGATGGGAAAGAGCAGCTCTGTCTGTATGGAGGTGGATAAAGGACATGGGGTGGGTGACTTGGGGTTTGCAGTCACTGCTCCCTGGGGAGGGAGGCTGTGGTGAGGAGCTGCTGAGGTTACTGGGGATCTGGTAACTCCCATGCCGAGGGAAAACCTCAAATTCACCCTAGGACACACGAAGCCAGGTTAAGAGCATCATTCTGCCCCCAGAAATGATTTTATTGCACCTTGAGCAGCAGCAGGATCGGGCCTTGACCCACTCCAGCACGTGGAGCTGGAGCCAACCAGGAGCCTGTGCTGAGAGGAATTTCTGCTCATTTCTTGGCCTGATAGGAACCAAGAATAACCTGACATCATTAAAACCTGAGGTGAGTGAGGATCCTCGTGATTAACTAAGCTCTCGGATCTCCCTGTGCTTCCCATTGAGGCAGTGCAGCAGCTCTTCTCCACCTGGGGTAAAATTGGAGGGACATGAAACAATTGTGGCCTTCTCAGAGGAGGGGTTGGGAGTGCTGGTGTCAGTCTGAGCCTGATCATCTGTGCTTGGGATGTGGGCACAGCGTGCAAGCTGTGAAGGCTGCAGGTCTCACGGGGCTGGGAGGGAATCCAGATGTGGTTTGGACACTAGATGGAGACAAGAGGGTTGGGGATTGACACAGGAGCAGGAACGCTGTTCCCCAGCAGCAGGTGGGAGCTCCAGCGAGGCGAGTGTCAGCAAACTGGGGGGACTGCCCTGGAGTCTAAGCAGCAAAGAACTGAACCAGCACAGTCTTTGAGAGCTTGAAAGAAGAAGCCTCTTAAAATAAGGAGAGATTTTGCCTGAAAATCAAGTTGACAGTGGCCTGTGTGGGCAGGACTGGCCACTTCATCCCCACTGCTGTGCTCAGGGGTCAGGGAATCAGTAGGAGAAACTAGAGCCCGTCCCACCAGCCACACTTTCCCGTCTCACACTGGCCCAGGTTGTCACCAAGGGCTTCCAGGAGGTCAGAACTGGTACTTCTTGCTATTTACACATGAGGACCATGTTGGTTAAGTATAAATGGGTTGCTTGCATTTTGTTCCGTGATTCCCACTCACATTGGTGCTTTACTGTTGCTCTGCCCTCTTGTTCTGCCAGAGCTGTGCAGCCCAGCACGAGAGTAAAAGCTGCTCTATTACTGCTGGAACTGGTGCTCACGTGATAAAAAGCCCACATTAAACCTGAATGAAATGAGGTGGGGGAAATGTTCAGCTGTTTCCTACCTCCTGATCCAGCCTGTCCGGTGTCACTGGTGCTCAGCTCAGGCCAGAGCTCTTGATACAGAGGCCTGAATCAAGCTGGGGATCCTCCCTGCTGCTGCTCTCATTTTTCTGCCTGCTCAGCACTGACATAAATCTCACACTCCACCCTGACTCCTTGACTTGTCTGTTGCTTCCTTGGGGGTTGTAGTTGTGTTGCTGCAGGGCTGCTTTCCACTGAAATCAGCAGAGCATTGGGATGGATTGGGACAGTTCCCTGACGGAAGGTGGGTAGAGGCTTTCAGCTCTCCAAAACCCAGCACAGCTGGCAGGAGCCGGGTGAGAACCTGATGGAGGCAGCAGCCTGGCCTCAACAGGCCTCACCTCCTGCAGGACCTTCTGAGAGCCAGCGCTCCTGGCTACCCCTCACAGCACCTGCTGCGCCAGGGCAGGGCTGGGCCCCGCCTCACCCCACCGCCAGCGGGGCCTGCGAACGGGGAGGCCTCCATGCGGAGCGGGGACGGGCCGGCTCCCCTCAGGCCGCTCTCCCCGGGCCGGCTCCCCCCGGGCCGGCTCCCCTCAGGCCGCTCCCCCCGGGCCGGCTCCCCTCAGGCCGCTCCCCCGGGCCGCCTCCCCCCGGGCCGCCTCCCCCCGGGCCGCTCCCCCCGGGCCGGCTCCCCCCGGGCCGGCTCCCCTCAGGCCGCTCCCCCCGGGCCGGCTCCCCTCGGGCCGGCTCCCCCCGGGCCGGCTCCCCTCGGGCCGCTCCCCCCGGGCCGCTCCCCCCGGGCCGGCTCCCCCCGGGCCGGCTCCCCCCGGGCCGCTCCCCCCGGGCCGGCTCCCCCCGGGCCGGCTCCCCCCGGGCCGGCTCCCCCAGGCCGCTCCCGCCGGGCCGGCTCCCCCCGGGCCGGCTCCCCCGGGCCGGCTCCCCCCGGGCCGGCTCTCCCCGGGCCGGCTCTCCCGGGCCGCTCCCGCTCCGCCGTTGCCCGGTGACCGCTCCTCTCCTCCCTGACCCCGGAGGGGCTCTCGGCCCAGCCAATGGCAGCCCGCGCTTCTCTCCCCAGAGCCCACCCCTGCCACCTCAGACCAATCAGCACCCCCCGTCTGTCTTGAGCGACAGCGCTTCTATCCAATGGCGGGGCGAAGTGCGTGAGGGGGGGCGGGAATAACGCGGAGCCTCTGGCAGGGGGTGGGGCAGGTGCAGCGCGTGGGTTGGCGGGAACGGGGAAGCCCCGCCTTCGGGGGCGGGGCCCGCGCGGTAGCAGCCAATGGGAGCCGAGGGGCGGGGCGCGCTGGAGCCGCGTCGCTGCGGGCGCCGGTTCGGCGGGGCCGGGCCGGGGGTGCGGGGGGTCCCGGGACGGGACGGGCGGCCCCGGGAGGGGCTGGGGGGTCCGGGCAGTTCGGGGGCCGCGGGCACGGGGCGCTGGTGAGGAGCAGGGTCACCCAGGGCTGGGAGGAGGGCACGGGGAGGGTGCGGGACAGGGCCTCCCCTGCGCGGTGACAGCGCCGGGCCGGTGTCCCCCTCCCCGGGCAGCGACAGCGAGTTGTCCCCGAGGCGCTGTCCTGGGCCTGCTTCATTCTGCTTTTCCATCGCCTTTTAGAGAAATCCGTGACCTTGTGGCATCGCGCAGTTGAAAAAAATCCCTGCGGGACCTTCACGCGTGCGGGCTCCAGGCGGCCTCCGGCGCTCCCGCCATCGCTCGCCCAGCTGCGGTGCCGGCGCTCGGGGCACAGAGCCATGTGTGAGCGGCACACGTAGCGCCATGCCGGCCCCGGGCGCCTCCCGGCCGCTGCCGCCGCGGGCTCAGGAGCTGGCCGAGGCTCGGTGCGTGCTGCGTGCCCGCTGTGCTGCGAGCCGGGAGCGGCGGCCCGGGCCGCGCCGTGCGGGCTGAGCTCGGCTCGACCGGCCGCGGTGCCGTGCGCTGTGCGGGGATGGGTGCGCGCCCCGCCGTGTCCCCGTGCCCGGCACACGGCCCCGGGGCAGCCCCGGCCGGGGAGCGCCGCTGACGGCCGCGCTGCCCGCCCGAACGGCCCGGAGCGCTGCTGCGAGCAAGGCGAGCCGCGGCGGCGCGGGATGGCCGTGAGCATGGACGATGATGTTCCCCTGATCCTCACCCTGGACGACAGCGGCAGCAGCGCCTCAGCGCCCCTGGACGAGCTGGAGGAGGTGCCGAACGAAAGTAAGAGCCTTTGTCATTGCCTGCCCGTGTGTGTCTGCTGTGTCTCTCTGCTCCTCCCGGGGTCCCGCTGGAAGCAGCTCGGGAAGGGGCTCGGTTGTGCTGCTTGCTGCTCGCAGCCCCCTGTGACAACGCGTCAAAACAATTTTGTGTTTTCCCCCAGCAGCCTGTGACCTTAATCCCTTCCCTGTCCCGGAGCGTCTCCTTCCCCTGGCGCTGTGCCACTGCAGTTATCTCATGTGGCCTTTTCCTAGCGCCACAAACATCTACGCTTTGTGAAGTTTGTTTTGTCTGTTTCTGGTTTACATTCTGATTTTTCCAAGAAGGGAAGCGTTGATAAATCCCTTCCGCGTCTTTATTGTGTTCTTATCAAAGAGCCTGGAGTACTTTTAGACAATAGATTCATGTTTGCCCCGGCTGTTTAGTGGGGCACAGCCAGCCTGTGGGCACTGGGATCCCTGAGAAGCTTTGCTTTTCTCCTCAGTGGGTCTCCATTGAAGCCCTCACCCTGCAGAAGTTTGGATGTGGCCAGCACGTGTGTCTGAGTGTGTTCAGAGAGTTTGTGGTCGGTGTTACACCTCACTGGGTGTATCTGTGCAGTTTTGTCCAGCACAGCCCCATGACTTCCAGCTGCAGGTGCACACACACACACACACAGGTCTTGTGATCCTGTTCCAGCCCTTGCTGCCACAGGCTGAACATTTGGAACAAATGCCTCATTTCCTGGCCAGGCATCCCTTTTTTCCACATTATAACCGTGTGCCATACTGCCTCTGAGACTTGATTCCTCTTGCAATAAGATGAGTTCCTGTAATTTTCTCTTTCTTGGATTCCCAACTCAGGAATTAATTTTGGATAATCAAGATTCTTCCTCCCCCTCCTCCTCCTCCTCCTTCTCTGCCGTCCCACAATACAGATCCCTGACTAAATTGCCCAGTTGACTTTCTCTAAGCTCTATTTTATCCTTGCTTCATCCCATCTGTCTGTCTTTTAAAGCTTAGCTCTCTATTTTTAAGTTAAATAGAAGAGAGATTTCTTCCTCCGTCCATGGGTGTATTTATAGGATTCCTTGTGACTAATTTTAATCACTCTTCCCTCTTTCTTTCCCCCGCCTCCCATCCCTTCAAAGAAGAAGTTTTGTGAGGCTTAACAATTACTTGAAGCCAGCATGACTGTGTTAAAGCACAGGCATGAGAATGAATGTATTAATAAATAAAATTCTCCACATTGAAATACAGGGAAGTTCTTTAGGGACCAATTTTGTGCTTCTTACAGGATCGCTGTGTGGTTTTTGAGAACTCATTTCCTGGGATCCTTCAAATGAAATGTCTCTTATTTGGGTGTTTTAATCACTGCTGAAGTAGGATTTGCTGCAGGAATATAAAGCTTATGCTGTGGGAGCGATAGGGAATGATACAGAGCCTTCTGAAGTCAGGGTGGGATGGAGGATTAGGAGGGGAAGGCTGGCATCAACAACTTGAAAGGCACCTTTATCTCTGGGAAGCGGGAAGCTTAAACCAGGGAGTGAGCACACTGACACCAGCACTGGCAAAAGTAAGCTTGTTTAAAAACCAGGACGTGCAGTCCAGCTTTTGCTCTTTGCCTGCACAGGAAATCTGCTGTGAAATGCAGCAAAGTTGTGTCTTGTGGAGGTTGTGAGGAATCAAATGTGTCCCTTCTGCTCTGCCTCTGAGCACTGAAATGGCATTAACAGGACTCTGTGGTGTCACGTTTTCAGCCAAAAGCTTTTCTTTTCCAGGGAAAAAGTGTGTGAGAAGTCCTGAAGGAGAGAGGGCCTGCCAGGGTGAAGATGAGGATGTGGGGCCAGGGAAGCTCGGGAAGCTCTTTCCTTCTGGCTTTGTCTTCCCTTTGTCTAAACTCTCATAATTGAATATTCAGCCAGAATTTGGAGGCACAGCTCCCTCCATGCCTGGCCACCATCAGCTCCAGGGATTCAGTGACAGGTTAAACACAAAACCGTCACTGAGGAGTGTCCCCAGGATGGGCTGGGGCTGTTTGCAGTGAGGGACCCACCAGCCTCTGCCAGGTGACACTTGGGGAAGGACAAAGTGGCTGCAGCTGTCCCTTGTTCAATTACATGTTCGAGGTTGCTAATAATTAAGTCTCACTCTTGCTTTGTGTTCCTGTGTGCACAAACTCCTCTAAATTTCATTCCCCAGCCCGTCACAACCGTGTCACTGAGTGCTGTGTACCTTTGTGGTTCAGTGTGGTTTCAGCTCTTGTGTTTCTTAAAAAACTTCTCATGCTTTTAAATTTAAAAAAAATCCAAACCTGTCCATGGTCTGGCTTTGTCCCAGTCAGGTCTTTGGATAAATGAATTTGTAGTTGTGGATTCTTGGTGGTTGATTGCCTGGAACTGGGGACAAGTTTCTGGGTTGAAATAAGTAGAAACAGGGTTTTCTGAAAGCAAGCCTGTAGTAGATGTAAAAAGAAAGGACTGAAGTGCAGGAGTGAATTCCTTTCCAAACCTGGCAGGAGAGTCCTCTCCTGGGTAAGTGGGTATCTTTGGGTTAGAATAAAAGAGAGCTAAAGGAGAAAATTGTGTGGAAAATTGCATTCTTAAAGAAAATGTCCAGCTGCAAAAATTAATCTCCCAAATCCTCCAGCTCTTAAGCATTTAATGAGAGAAAATACTTGCATGGGGAGGAATATTAAACTCTGCCTTGCTTGGCTTGTGCTGGGATACAGGGCTTCCAGGGAGCTCCCATCTGCAGCCACCCCGAAGGATCAGAGTCCTGCAAAGCTGACAGGAATTCAGGCCACATCCAGAAAAATGTGGTCCCTGTGGTGCTGAGGGGCTGGGTAATTTTTCTTTACAGCTCCAGCAGCTGAAGGAGACAGGGAGAAGCTCTTGCATCACCTGGATCCACAGTAATGAATGTGTTGCTGCCCTTCCCTAGCACATCTTATCTGAGCATCTCCATACAAACTCCAGCCAAGCTCCCCAGCCCCTGCCTGAGGGCAGTGACTAACAGAAAACTGAATTTTGTAGAAGGCAAGAAGGGAGATGTGAACCTGGCGTGGCCTTTCCCAAGATCCTGTCCTGAGAATGATGAGAGCCTGCCAGGGTTTGGTGATTTCCCATCCCTCCTGAACTCCTGGGAAGTGTTTGAGCAGAGCTCTCAAAATAACTGTTAAGTGCAGTGTCTGTTTTCCATCTACAAAGGCAGCATGGATAGCCTTGAAACTCTAGGACAGTGTCTCTCCTTGAGCTGATGGGAGCTATAAACAATAAATGAGTGCACATTGATTTATCCTGTATTAGATCAGATACAAGAATCTCCTTTGCCTCCTGCATGGAAATTGCTGCAGCCTCAAGTAGAGTTTCAGTGTGTTCAGAGCAGAAAGTACAGCTGGGAGTGTTGTACACAGAACAATGGGATATTGTCTGTTTTCCCACACAATGGGTGATGGCAGGGGGAAAGAAGTCATCTTTCAACTCTGGGTTTTTACAAGAAAACGACTGCATCTGCTATTGAGGTAAAAACTAATTATTAGGGAGGTGGGGGAGCAACTGCAACAGCCAAGAGTGATGTTTTTTAGAAGGATTGTTGGAAAATGGGAAGTTATAACTTTGAGTGAGGTGCCTTTGCAATCTCACTTTCTGCTGCCTGGGAAGTGAATTGTCAGGAGAACCAGAGCCAGCCTGGCCTTTAGGGAAGGTGAATTATTTGGGAAGGTGAGTGTATGCCTGGCACTGCTGGGAATAATGAGCAGGTGGGCCAAGGTGTGTGAAGAAAATGAGATTTCTCTGTTGGTGAGGGATGTGGGTGAGGAAAGCCCAGGGCCTGTTGTTGTGGCTGTAGAACAGTGTGGGGTGTGCTGGGCTGGCAGGAGCCCTCTGCCCTGGCACTGGGACAGTTCCCTGATGGAATGTGGGAAGGGGCTTTCAGCAGAGCTGTTCCTTTTGTAACTGGCTGCTGGAGACTCAGGTGGTGGCTCTGAACACAGAGTCTAATTACAACATTAATGGGTGTTGTAGTCACCAAACTTGTCTTTAAATAATAAAAAAAAATCCTTTACTAAGCCCCAGGTAGACAGCTGGGATTTGGGACAGTTAATGTTCTTTTTGAGGCATGGGATTTTGATGTGTTTGGTAGCAAATATAGCCTGAAGTGACTGAAATCTCTTCTGTGTTAGGTCTGGTTCCACGTTTGTGTTGGCAGTGAGAGTTAAATCTGTCCAGGTAGTCCACAGCTTCAGCCCATCTGGTGATGGAATCACCTCCCAGAATCCTGGAATGGTTTGGGTTGGAGGGGCCTCAAAACTCATCCCGTGCCACCGTCCTGCCAAGGGTGAGATTTCCAGTTGTAAAACAATTCCTGAAGGGCTGAGGGAGCAGGGAATAACCACCTGACCTTTGGGAAAACACTGCAACCACACAGACTCTTGGGACCTGTGCTTCTTGTGGGAGCACTCGAACTGCTGTGGAGGCATTCTGGCTTTGCTGCCTTTGGAGGAAAAGAGGCATTTCACATGTCAGCCACCTGCTGGATTTGCTGAGTCCTTCAGCATCTGTAGGTTTTGATGCTTGTGTGGAAGGAAGGGTTTCAGAGGTGGCTGTTTGGGCTGAGGCACTGGGTATGAAATGCTGTAGCTAATTAAGGTGAAGGAATGAAGGGGATGAGGGAAGAAGCAACTGCTTGCGTTGGACCTGGCAGATTCCAAGATTTCTGACAGCCAGGCCCTTAAACAGCCTTTTGGATTATCTGGTGGCTTTCTTGGATGCTGTGCAGGATATTTTCTCACGTCATGGCCCCTAGTTCTACCAATTTGCCTTTAATTAGTTCCAGCAGCAGCGCTTCTGCTGCTGCCTTTAGAGGTGAGACATGGCCAGAGCACAGGACTGGGATCTCATTTTGGGAAGCAGCCTGGTTCTGCTGCTGGAGCAGCTCCTCCTTACACCTAGGGTAAGTCAGGGAATGCCACTGTGGGTCACAGTCTCACCTGGAAAGTGCTGGTTACACCTGGGGTGGGAGTGGACAGGTAGGCTTCATTCCTTTGTTAGGAGGAGGTGCTGTTTTGCATTGCTGTGCATGATTCATTTTTCTTAATATTCACCTGCTTAAAATTTATGGAGACAGGAATTTTTTCCAAAGCACGAGTGGTGGTTTTGTGGTGGATTGTTGGTTATGCCTCTGAAAGTCTCATTTCTCTGTCCTAACAGCCTTGCATTCTGCAACTTCTGCCAGGGCTCCTCTAATCCTTTCCTGGCCTAGATGACTTAAAATGAATGTTTTAAGCAAGCAAAGCAAAGCAAAACTGCCTCTGAGATGAGTGAGGGGTGAAAATCTTGGAAAGGGAAACGAACACCCAAAACATAAGGAGATTATTGTTTTCTCCTTCAGTACAATTCGTTTCCCTGGGTGATGAGCTCTGTAAGCTCTGAGGAAGGAGGGAAGTGCTGCTTTTTAGAAGATGTTTGGGGGATCTTTTGCTATGATGTTAGAAGTACATTTCTGCTCTGAACCATCCTCTGGAATCTCACTTGTCCTGAAAATTCAGGTTTTAAGGCAGGGCTGTGCTTAAATACTTGGGTAGAGCTGGTGCCTTTGTTTCATGAGGAAGAGCCCTGTGTTGGGCAGGACTCAAAAGCATTTGTGTGGAGATGTTCTCACCGTGGCTCTGGGAACGTGGTGCCTGTAGAGGAAGAGCCCCAAGCCCAGGAAAGCACCAGGAGGTATCGAGGGCTGCAGTCACTGTGGGTATTTTTTCCAAGCCTTCCTTGTTCTCTGAGCTCTGCAGGAGAGCAGTTGGCACAATGCACACGTTGTGTGTCTCACAGTAGGATGCTCTGTCAAACAGAATCTCTGCACTGTTGACTCTTTCACTCAGCGAGAAAAAAAAAAAAAAAATCCCAGTGATTTTTGTCTTGAATGCCCCATGCTGTTCAAATCTGAGCTGGTAACTGTGTCTCTGCAAGGTGGAGAAGACTTGGGTTAGTGTTCCATTATCCTGGAATCAAACGTGTCTTTCTCCTTTGTCATCTCCTGGAGCACTGGGCATGGAGAGCATCTGGCACTGTGAATCCAGGGGGATACTGCAGGGTGGGGAAAGGACTCTGGAAGCTCCACACTCCCTGAAGATGGGAGTGATGACCTTGATGCTTTGAGGGAGGGAGCCCCTGCCCTTTGTGTGTCTCTTCTCCAGCACTACTCCCATCTTTTTGGGCTGAGAGCAGAAGAGCAGGCTAGTCTTTGGTGTTTCCTCCCTGAGCTGATTGCTTTCTTTGGAAAATATGGGATAAGGGCACTGTGTGTGTCATCAGAGGGCTCTGCTTTTTTGAACAGGTGGTCCTGGAATTATAGAAGATGTTAAGGAGTTTGAAAGTGTTGGAGCTGCAGTTTTAAGTTGACAGCTTTCCAGCTCGAACCGGTCACTCCTCAGCCACCACAGCTGACTTGGAAACATTTGGCTCGGGAAGCGGAACAACAGTTGGAAACAAATAGTGATTAGTTTTTTCATGGCTTCCCAGGGAACGCATCAGTTTGTTCGTTTCCCCCCTCATTTTGTGGTTCCTGTGGATTTTTAAGGCACTGTAGATGCAGGATGTTCAGTTGAGCCAAGCCTGCGTACTGGCAGATTAAAATGAGCAAAGGCTGAGCACGCTGAGTTCACTCATCATAACCAATATGATGCTTCTCAGAACTTCCTTTGCCCTTGGTATCTTCACTGAGGAATCCTGCCTGCTGCCGTCAGCCCCCCTGCGTTGAAATCCCATTTTACCCATTTCAGTGCTGTAAGAAGTGCTGTATAAACTAAACAGGAGCATCTGTGAAGTGGTTAGAGTTGTTGTTGATTGCCTTTTCCTTATTGCCTTCAGGGGATTTAGGCTTGAATTTGCTGGAAGTAGAATTTATGAGCCAGAACGCTCCATTTCTGATCCTTAAGCTGGGAAAAGTGCGGCGAATTTGATCGGTCTTTTCTCCTGCCTCCCGTGTCTCTGGCTTTTGATCTGGACCTCGCAGGGCTCTCTCTCTCTCTGTGTCTTTAACATAATTGCTTTTTTTTTTGCACATGGAGAGGAAGGCTGGTTTTCACATGGCTGCTTTCTTCCCGGGGAGCTGCAGGAGCAGCGTTGGGGTTTGGGCCATCTGCTCGCGGGGAGCTCGGGCACCTGAGCCTCACCTGGGGCCAGCAGAGGGGCCCTGCTGCTGGTCCATGGCCTGGGGGACACATCCTGAGCCTGGCAAGAGGAGTCTGTGTGCTTTGAATCATGCTGTGGGGGTTTGGAGCATCCAGTGCTGCTTTCACAGTCACGATCTGGTGATGTCTGCTTGGAACAAAAGGCTTTTCTTCTCCTGCTTGTGTGTGGGGGAAGAAGATTTAGGATGTGTCTCTCTGCACAGGCATGTTAAACGCTCTGGTTCTGTGGGGCTGGACATCTCAGCTTGTGTTTGCCTATAATGTGTGTTTCTGTATTGCCACTTGGGAATGCCTGTGTTTTATTCCAGCTGTGAGTGTTGTGCAGAGAGGGAGCACTTTCACCATCCCTTACACGTTTGGGAAGGTTTATGGCACAAAAGCAAAGTGGATTTCACTAGAATGCACAAATATGCTCCTGGTCTTCATTAACCAAATGAAGAAAGGCCTGTGGAATTAAGACTAAGTGATCAATCCTATCAGTGGGAACACTGAGGGAAATTTTGACATTTGGGTCAGGGGGGTGAAGTGACCAAGTCAAAGCCCCTTTCCTTTCAAATACATGCTGGTGGCAGGACCTCATCTCTAGTGGTTGCAAAGGAGGAGACTTAAACATTCAAAATTTTCTATACTTTGAGTGACCACAAATGCATAGAAAACAGAAATGTTCATGGAAGTTTTAAAGCTGTTGGAGAGGCAGCAAAAAGTCACAGTACCAGCATGCCTGGGCTGGCTAACACAATAGATACACAGATATGTAGATAAATATGCATCAAGTGAAGGAATAGCACCTGGGGGTAGAGGAAAATCCTGAAGAGAAGTGTGGTTGGCAGAGTTAAAGGTGCTCTAAAGGACTTGAGAAATAAAAAAGCATATTAAATGATTCCTGTTAGGAGTCCAGGGTTTAACTCTCCAGTAGTGCTACAGGGAAGCTCAAGAAATACCGCATGTATTCTATATTTGCTGAAAAGCCAGACGACACAGTCATTGTATGACCTATTCTTCCATCCCCACAGTAAATACAGATTAAACAGCTGATTCTGAAGGCTGGCATTTAAAAATCAGCAGATGACTTTTGATTTCTAAGGCTGCAGCTGAGGCAGTCTGTACATTGCTGTGAGAGCGACTTTCTCCCTGCACCAGAACATGTTCTGCACCAGGCAGGGGATTGCAGGCCAGCCAGCCAAGATTTCAAGGCAAAACAACGGGAAATCAGCAGTAGCTCTTCTAAAATCTCGGCTCAAAGGACAATTATTTTGTGTGTGGAAGGCTTTTGAAGTCAAAGTTGTCCATTTTCTGAAGATATGGTTCTGCGTGAGGGCTGTAGGACTTGAAGTAAGGACCAGTTGGGGGAAAATCAGCTGTTCAGCAGATGTCACATTAATGGTTTAACTCCTTCCTTCCTCTCCAGCCATTAAATGCAACCTCTAGTTCCTGCCAGCAGTGGTTTCCACCAAATGTGCAGAAGCCTTTTTGCCTAATGGAGAACAGTTGCCCAGCACTTGGGCTGGGTTTTTCCCTGCTCCTTTACATGTGTCTTCCTCTTCAGTTGGCAGCTTCTCTTTCCTGTCTGAAGGACAGGGCAGAGGAGATGTGGCAGTGTGGTATTTCAGAGAATCACTGTGGTGGAGTTGTGTTCTAACACTACAAAACACAATTACCTCCTTATCATTGCTGCACCACAGCAAATTACTTGAATTGCTCTCAGCCTGTCATGGTGAGATATTCAGAGTTTGTTATTTAACTTCTAAATTTATGTCGTTCTCCTGCTGTCCCCCTTTTTTTTCAGGGAAAATAGGTCAGTAAGGCACATACCCTATTTCTGCCTTCTTCCTTCTGGTGCTGCTTTGGCTGTGCTGGAGGTTTGTTACCCTGCTTAATCCTGGTTTCTCCCAAAGGGAAGAGCTTCCTCTCTGCTTCCCACTGCTAACTTTGTGACCTCCCTGGAGAGCCGCTGGCGGCTGGAGCTGGCAGGCAGTCCTGGCAGCACACTGCTCTCGTTAAAAGGGCCAGATTGCAGCTTAATCAAACATCTTTCCAAACTGCATCAGGGAAATCCAAAGGCTCTGCTTTGGAGAATTGAAATGAGGAACGTGCTCTTAAACTGCTGACATTGTGTTGTTACCCAAGCCAAGGCAGTGCTTTACTGCGTTAAAGGCAGGAGACACTGGTTTCCCTTTTTGGAACAAAAAGAGGAAATTCCTTCATGTAACAGGATATGTTAAAGAATTTCTATAGCTGAGGGACTCTGATATTGTCTCCTTCTGTTACTTCCTCCAAAATTATGAATTAGAAGTGTGTGTGTGTGTGTGTGTGTTTCACGTCTGGCCTCTCTCTCTGCCTTAGGCAGAGTTGTCTCTTCTGTTTTTCCTTTTTGGTTCGGTTCAGCAAAACCTTAACTGTTTCCAATTGTTTTTTCCATTCATTAGCTGTTCCATAGAGCCCCTCAATGACTCAGATATTTAATTCCAGTTATGGTATAATTTTATCTCAGCGTGTGTAAAGCCTTTGTTGCTGTGATACGATCGGACTGATGAGATTATGGAGCATATTGGCTGCTGAAAGGATGGATAATGTGAGTGGTAGGTGATCCTTCTGTTGTGGCTTTGGCTTCTCCTTTTTGTGGTGTTGTGGTTCATTTGTTAAGATAAGAAATAAAGGATATGAAACCGGCAGCAATTTGGCTTGACACAAGTGAGATTCTTAATTATAGCTTCCTAAAGCAACCTCTCATTCTGTGGGACTTGCACTGAATAAAAATGCTTTGGGTTTGACTTTGCAGCTCTGTTAAGAAGCAGGAACTCCTGTGTTCCACAGTTTTATATTGAAGGAGTGCCTGGTTCCAGCTCTCCCTGTGATATTTCCTGGACTCTCAGATGCAGGAGGATTTAATCCCACATCTGTCAGGACGCAGCTTTATGGAACAGGGCTTAGACAGGGGGTGGTTTGCATCTGTCAGTTCATCTTCAGCTGCTGAGGTCTTGCTCACCTAATTATGGATCCCAAACATCCCAAAAAGGAGGGAGCTGCCCCTCTGCCACTTGCTGCTATGTATTTCAGGAGTGAAAGTTGTCCCAGGATCAAACAGTTCCTGGCCAAAACTTCCCACATAATATTTCAAGAGGAAAAAAAAACCCACCAGAGTGACTCAGGGATGAGATCAGAGGAGAGCAGGTGTCCTGGGGAGATGAGGCAGTGAACTGCACAGATGAGGATCTCCAACCAACTGAGCCTGGCTGCTGTAGATGGGTAAAATTATCCTCATCCTTATTTTCCTGGAAGTCTTTAATTTTTTTTTTTTTTAATTTTATTTTTCCTTACAAATGTCTCATGCCCAGGAGGGTGGTGCAGGGAGCAATTACCCAGCGAATCACCACAGCTCTTCTCCCGAGTGCAGAGCAAAGGGTTAACTGGCTCTGAGCAAGGATGGAGCCAGGCTTTCTGCTGGGACTAAACCATTTCCTGCCAGGCTTTAGCTCTCCTGGTGGTGTTCAGCTGGTGCCCCGGGGGTATTACATGTGTGCAGTGCAGCTGTTGGCAGGGTACAGCGGTGCCCTCCTGGCACAGCGCTGGGCACGAGCTGTCTGCCGCAGGAGCAGCTCGCCTGAGAAGGGGCAATGAGATGGAAAATGGGACTTACCATGCTGAGGGACATCTGCTCCTCCTTCACGAGGATTCAGCTCCCTGTGGTGATGAAGGCATGATGTGAGCTTGTGTTGGTGCTGGAGGAACTCGCTGCATCCTCCGAGGTCGGCTCCAGTCGCCTTTTGTCACTAGCAGGAAGTGGCGACGTCCGTGTTTTTTTAAAAAACTTTCCTGTGTTAAATAGGAAGCTGAGGTGAGTTTATTTGTTGAATTTCACAGCAAGTGAGTGCTGTGAGAATACAGGAAGACAAAGAGCCCTGAGGCCTTTGCATATGTTTCTGCTGTGGCGTTGTCTCCAAGGAAGAGCATGACTCAGTTACGCTGGCTCCAAATATTCCGAAGTAGATTATTTCTCGTGTAGCAGAAGGGCTTGGCACTGCTCTCTGTTGGAGATGCCCTTTTTTCCTAGGCAACAAACTGACAGCAAATTGTTTAGACTTCCCCATGGCTGTTCTCTTCCTTCCCACACTGTCCCCTGAAACAGCACTGAGACATTTTGGGCTGCAAAGCCCGGCCGTGCGATGCTCCCGTTGGCACGGCGCTGATTTGGCAACCAGGCAGCAAAGGCAGTGATTTCCCTTCTGTCTGTCTCACCTCTGAGATGTGTGGCCAAGTGCCAGACCAGCTGTGCTTTCCAGGCAGCTTCCAGCTTTTTTTTCTCCCAGGTAGGTGAGCCTGGCCTTGAAGAGACAAGTGCACGTGTGTTTGTGCCTCGGTGCTTGGAAGGAGCAGTTTCTTATCAGCCTCCTTGGAGGAGGGAGAGAAGATTAATCCTCTGGAGGTGAAGCAACGTGGCCTGTGAGCCCTTGGAAGGGTAAATGCCATCATTGGTGCTGTGACAGCTCCAATACTCCACTAAAATCTTGGCTTTGGGACTGAAGATGTCTGCAAAGATTGTGTTAGGGAAGGATAGGCATCTACTTTGTTTCCATGGTGTTTTATGGAGTTGCATCTTCTGTAGTGAGTGTTCCCTGTGGTTCAGCTGATGAGGGCTTTCCAGGAGAGAGGAGTGCTTCTGGGCTGCTGTCCTTGTCCTTCTCCTTGTCCATCCTCACCACAGCCTCAGGGAGCAATGTTGCTGAGAGATCCAGAAAGCTCAGCCAGCACAGGGATCCTGCACAGGACAGGTCTTGGATGTGAGCTCAGGAGATCCAGGAGCACCAAGAGAACTTTTGATCCTGCTGGGCTCTGCCTCCTTCTATGGGCTCATAGTCAGTGCTGTGGGATGCCTGGTTATGTTTGTATTAAACCAAAAGCTCTGTGACTGAGTTTGGGAACTACAGACCCAGTGAAGATGGACGGTGTGAGAAACAGAGGGGGTCATGGCAGTGAGGAACGCAAAGCCTGAAAAAAAAATTGCTCCAATGGAATGGTAGAATGGTAAAATCATAGAATGCTTTGGATTGGAAGGAACAGACACATTCCAGGAGAACCCATCCAGCCTTGCTCACACTGGTGACTGTGCCCTGGGCAGTGTGACCTTTCCCCACTGCAGGAGGTGATGCCTTCCTTCCTCTTCCCTCCCTTGGTGAGCCAGGGACCTTGCAAGGCCACGTGAATGAAGGTTGTGTCCTGTCTCTGGAGTTGGATGACCTTGGCATTTCTTCTTTTGCCTGTCGAAATACTACTCACACCTGGAGCAGCTTGCGTATTGCATCTTCCATTGATTCCACACAGTGTGAATGACAGAATAAGGATATTTTTTGCTGATTTAAGTCATCTCTGCCTTCTCGTGTTCTGTCATCACAGGTGTACTTGCTAAAATAGCACTATCTGGTCAGGGTGGAAACTAACATGCAAACCATCCTCAACCGTTTAGGAGAGAGCCCTGGAAAGTCCAGTGAAGGCTTTGGAGCCCGGCAGTGAGTCTCAGTCTGTTTCAGTGCAAGGCCATAAAAAGTGTGTGCTATCTGGAAAGCAGAACATCTGGCAAGCTGGCTAATGAGAGCCAGACTGGGGGAGCTCGAGGCAAATGGAAGAGCTGCCCTGTAGGGTCGGTTTACAACTCTTTGAATTTGTAGGAGGTTACTAGTTTGTTGGAATGTTTAAAAAATTATTATTTATTTAAAGAAGTGCAGACATCAAAACCCATGGAATTCCAGAGTGACTTCAGTTTGATATATAATAGCTGGCTGGGAAGGATGATTTATCCCAGCCTCCTGTGGATGTTTTCTGTCCCTTATTCCCCTCTCAGCTCTGCCCTGGAGATCCCCCATGGCTGCATGAGCTCCTCCGAATGAGAGGAGTTTGTTTGCTTCTCAGCCCATGGAGAGTTTTTCCTTCCCCTAAGCAGGGAATTTGTTTTGCAGAGGGAGAGGTTTGGGCTCTGGAAAGTTTATGCTCCTTCTCTTTCTTCCTTGTTTTTTTTTTTTTGTTTGTTTTTTGGTTTTTATTGTAATGATGACATATGGAAACTATTTACACAGGAGCATGCTCGGCTGCACTGAATGGAAATGCTGGAGTCCCGGCAGTCTCGTTCCGGATGCCTTGTGTAAGCAGCCAGCTGGTTTTGCTTTTCCTATTTTTTTTTTATTTTTATTTTTCCCCCCTCTTTTCTTTTTATCCCTCCCTCTCTTTTCAGGGATCGACCGGGCTAAGTTGCACAAGCGTAAGGCAGGAAGCTTTGCCATCTGCGGCCAGCTCTGTTCAGCTTCCTTCAGCGCTGCGAACCTCACACAAAAAACACCCCGTTTTCTTTTTTGTGCCGGAGCTTCCTCGCCGTGCCTGCTCAGCACTTCGCCCGCTCTGCCGTTGTTAGCTCATCGTGCTGGCTGGCGAGCGAGCTGTGCTAAATGCCAGAACACGAGAGCGCCGCAGCAATCCGAGCACCAGAGCGCCGCCGGCGCCTGGCGGCTCCGCGCCCTGCGGCTGAACCTGCCCGGATCTCGCCCGGGGGAAACACCCGGGCGGGGGCTCTGGCTGGGGGCTGAGCCTGCTTCCCCGCAGGGGAGGGCAGGAGGCGTCCGGCCGTGCGGGCGGCCGAGCAGAGGCTGCGTTCGAGCGGCGCTTTTCCCCTCCCGAGCAGCGAGCATGCAGTGGAGGGAGCTGCCCGCCGTCTACTGCCAGGACTCCGGGAGCCCCGTGCAGAGATCCTGCTATGGCACTGAGCTCCGCACTGAGGGTAAACGCCGTCGGGGATGTGGTGCGGCACGAGCGGAGCCGAGCTTGCATTAGTCTGTGTCATTGTTATCATGGGAGCAGCTGAGGAAATTAGCTCGCTGGAGGGCTGCCAAGCACACAGTCAGAGGGCTGCTCTTCGAATTTGTTATTATTTTTATTATTATTTATGACCCAGATGATGCTGTTGCCTCAGGGATGCTGGAGCAACCTTCTGGTACCTGATGGGGAAGGAGCTGATCCACAAAATGCAGCTCCCCGCCGGATCACTTCAGTGCTGTTTTCTGTTGTCTGTGCCTGGTTTAGACAGCAGGAAAGAATCTTGATTTCTAGAGCTGGGGTTTGGTTCTGATTTGCATCTCTTGAGTGCTGTTTTGGGTTTGCACCTTGGTCTCAGAGCTGGGACTGCTCTTCTGTTCTCAGCCTCTGTGGGAAGCACGGAGCAGGGTCCTGTCCTGGGATTTTGTTGGGGTGTGTCTTTTCCTAGTGTTGAGCCTTTTCAGAGAGGTTAAGTTTTGCAAAAAAGCTGCTTCAGGGTTAAAGGTGATTTTTAGCATCTTTTGGCAGGGTCCAGTGTGTTGGTGTTCAGGTTAAAGCTGCAAACCTTTGCTGTTTTGGCCAAAGTGTGTTTTGATCCTCTTTCATTTTTTATATTCTATAATGTAAAGTCCAGGTTCTGATGAAGATATGCTCCTCCTGTAAATGTTAAGCATCAAATGTGAAAAGGTTTTGTTCTCGGGCTGCAGTTTGAGGGAGTCTGTCTTTTTGAGACACATCCCAGCAAAACCTTTGTAAATAATAGCATTTAGGAACTTTTTAGAGCTTGCAATATATAATGCTTCTGATTTTTGCATATGGCTGTCATCTCTTAGTTAAAAAGCAGACAAACCAGAAGGCTGCCATTCCAGCTCCGTGGATAAATAAAAACTCCATCATTCAGGTTTTATTTTTTTCGAGAACTGTGCTAAATCAAGGGGTGTGGGGGAGGAACCGGCCTCATTCAAACATTTGTCCAGATTTTGAGTGGTATTTTAAGGGTGTGGGGGAAGCAGGGAAGAGAAACAGGCTTCGTGCTGCAGAGAGCTCAGCAACCTGAGCGTGCAATCTGGAAGGTCTTCACAAACCCTAGAGAAATGTTATCTTAATTTGATTTGGGGGTGGAAGAGGCAGCTGTGGCTGTGCACTGGTGAAGGGGTTCTGATTTCTTCCCACTCCTGCCTCTGCCAGGAGCACATGGTGCCATTTCTCTTGGCGGGTGCAGAGTTTTTGGCATGGACTCCCTCTCCACTCCAGAGGGTGTTCTGGAGAGACTGAATCAGTAATTCATCGAGGATTATTTTGTCACAGCAAATCTTCAACAGGCTGTCATGAGAGGGGAAAAGAACCTTGTGGTGCTTCTTTCCCACTCTCAGATAACAACTTGGAACAGAGAGAGAACGAGCTGCCACACCACAACTCCTGTGCTCATAAAAAAAGGGGGAAATCAGCACTGCTGTGCTGGCAGGCTTGATTTTACATGTACCCACTTTGGGAACATGAGGCACTGGAGGAGGGAAGTCTCTTCTGAGAGCAGGAACAACCATGTGATGTGGGAAATGGTTGAAACTCTGGAGAACTGAGAGTGTGCCTGACTCCACCACAGGCCCTAAGCAGGTCTCACTCCTGTGGATTCTTTGTCAAAGGTAAAATAAAACACCCAGTCCCAGAAGAAGAAAGAGGTGACATTCCCTTTTTTTACAGTAATTGTCTTCTTGCTTAGTTTCCACCTGTCTTAATAGCACCGAGGCTGCAGAATGCAAAAATGGCAATTATTTTGGAGTTTACATACATAAACCCTCTATAACTCTCTCATGGCAAGGGCACTGTTGGGAGTTGCCTTTTTGCAATTGAATTGCTTTGGGGTTTTTTAACAAAAATCTTCATTTACAAAATCTGGTTCAAATGTTCAGTATGGCATAGTTCTATAGCTCTTCGCTGGTGAGAAGGATGAGCAGTCAGAAATTTCAGAATTAATGTGTGAAGTGTGAACAGGAAATTCATCTTGCAGTTCGTTTGCATCAGAGGGGTTGCTGGTACTTAGCAGCACCTCCGAGTGCTGTGAAGATGTGTTATTTATTTAGTGACTCTGAAGTGCTGTGAGAAATGGGGCTTTCTCCTCCAAGTGCTGGCAGCTTCTCTCCTCCCCCTGGTGCCCCGTGGCAGGGGCAGTGCTGTCCATCCTTCCATGGCCTCTGCTCCAAGGACTCGTGCTAAAGCTTCTTGCTCCTTCAGCAAACCCTCTTTCCTTCACTGGGCTGGCCACCCTGGGAGGCTGGTGGCTCTTACCTGCCTGGTTGTAGTTCCTGATGCTGACAGCAAGCTTCAGGCATGACAGCACAGCCCTCTGAGGCAGGAGAGCTGCTCGCTGTGTAGAATAGGAAGCTGTCTCTTTTGATGCTCTCCCGGGAGCGTTCCCGTGTGGAAGCGCCAGGTTCGAGCGTCTCTTTAAAGCTCCTACCTGCCAAGAGTCAATTTGTCAGCGTACAGCTGCCACTTTCCCAGCTATTCTGTGCCTCTGTGTGTGATCCCAGAGCCTCCTGCTCCAGCCCAGCTTCCCTAATGGTCAATCCCTGTTCCTCTGGTGCAGATGGGGGCAGCTACGACGTTGCCAATGATGCCTCCAGCCCCGCGGCCAGGGAGTGCTGTGCCCAGCAGAGCTCTGCCCACCACAACTGGGAGATGAACTACCAGGAGGCAGCCATCTACCTCCAGGTGAGCCCTGCTGCAGTGGGGGGACAAGGGGCTGCAGGCACCACGGTGCTTCTTGCTCGTGGGAAACAAACAGCTTCCGTTTCGAGGCTGGAAATTCGGCGCTTTGCCAAGGATTCTGCTTGGGGAGTGGGGCGGTGCTGGAGGCACCTCCAGAGAGGCTTGGGAAGTCATTTGGAGCAGCTGCACAATGAAATGCCCACCCTCTCCCAAGGACTGTGGTGGTTGGAGGGTTGGCAACATGCACGTTGTTGGCACGTGCACAGTTCTTGCACGCCTTGGCAGAACGTGGTCACAGATTGTCCTTTCACTTCCAGGGGGAATGCTCAGTGCTCTGCTGGGGATGTCTCCTGCTCTGGGGGTGCAGGTCCCAATCCTGCCTTGGCTGTGGGGTGGCTGGGTGGCCCAGTTAATGTCAGTCAAGTCCTGCAGGTCATGTGAAGTATGAGAGAAAGCAGAGGTCTTGATTTTTACAGGATTAAAGGATGTTGGGATTAGGATCAGCCCAGGAGTGAAATTTATAATATTTAAAACAACAAAGAATCAAACCCCACCCTGGCTTCAGTTGCCAGAAACAACATCCTTACTGCAACAAGGGGTTTGTGTTTTTAAGGCTGATGCACATCTGGTGTGAGGAATTAGCCACCAAAACTGAGCTTCTCCCAGAGCTGTCCAGCCTGAAATGGTTGCTGATTCCATAACTGTCCATCCTTCCTTTTCTTCGTTCCCTTTCAAAACACTGAAGTGCTTTGGACCCAGTTGTTTTTTTATTTGGTTTTTTTTTTGTTTGTTTTTTTTTTGTTTGTTTGGTTTTTTGTTTTGTTTTTTTGGGTTTTTTTTGTTTGTTTGGGGTTTTTTTTTTTTTTTTTTTTTTTTTTTTTTTTTTTTTTTTTTTTTTTTTGTTTAAGCCACTGCAAGGTGACAGAACCCATTTGTTCCTCCCTGCTCTGACCCCACAGGACTGAGAAATCTCACTTCTCAGGTATTTTAAAACAGTGTAGGCTAGACCTTGGCAGCACTTGAGCTCCGTGGTGTGCTGGAGCAGCCTGACAATGGCAGGGTAGCTCCAGCCTCCCTCCCAGGCTTTAGTTTAAACTCCTGATTATTGGAGCAGCTCTGCAAAGGGTCATTGAGCTGCTGCAGCCCTGATGGTAATGGGCACAGCAGGCCTGGCCTTTGGATGGGGACAATTGCTGCTGCTGCTGCTGCTGCTGCCTTGACCAACGGCCACGACGACACTGCCCTTGAAATGAGGTAGAATCACTGAGAGAGAGCTGTGTGAGCAGTGGCTGCAGGCAAGTCTTGGGTCTGGGGAAGAGGGCTGTGCTGTCCAGCCACGTTTGGAATTGCTTGGCTCCCAAGAGGCAGGATTTAGGCTGTTTGTCATTCCATGAGTGTGTGCTGCCAGGCAGGGATGACAGTGACCCTGCTGCTCTCAGCCTGGGCTCTCTGTCCTGACCCAGCAGCGTTTGTTCTGAAACCCAATGTGAGCTGAGTAAGTGAGAAACACTGGGAACCCTCTCCTGAGAGAGTCTGGAGAATGCTTCACTTCCTAAAGGAGAGTTCCCTGACCTCGTTACCCATTTGCAATCACAGCTATTCTGCTTTGATAGTAATAGCTCCACTGTCCTTGCAGTAATTGCCTGCCTGGAAAGTTGTTAATTTAAATAAAATCTCACCACTTCTTGTGCATGTGGCCCTGCTGGGGAAAAGTGATCTCTTATGACACTTCCCAAGAGGCAGCAAGTTTCCTGTGTGTGACAAAAGCTCCCTTGCCAAAACTGTTAACTTGAGAAAGTGAACGAGCTGTTGGATGGTTCTGCATGAAAACCCTCTAAAATCTCCCCAAACTAAGTTTTGTCCTAGGGGTAAAAATAGTCACGATGTAGCTGTTTGAAAATCAGTTGTAGGCAAAGTGTTAAGATGGAGTATCTGACCTTTTAATGTTAATTAAGCTTTCTAGTTAAGAGGGAATGACAGATCAGCATAGAGACTTGTTAATTTTTCATGGAGTCTGTCTTACATTCCTGAAGCAGAAAAACACTGTGCGTGCTCCAATGTTTTCTCCCAGACATTTTGCAAGGCCAAGATAAGGAGGAACAACTGTCAGCCAGGTGCCCTGGAGCTTATCTGGGTGTTTTCTTGTTCTGTCCTGGAGAAGTTTAATCAAATAAGTCTGAAAACATGTGGAAGTAGTTGCAAGTAAATGAAGTGCTGTGTTTATGTTGGGATGCTGGCCGAAGTTTCTTTGCCTGCCTTTGTAAACTCTCCCAGCTCTCTGCCTCATTGTGAAAAGGCTCAGGGGGTTCTGAAGCAGGAGCTTGTGGATATTAAAGAGTTTCATTACTGAAATGTGGTTATGAACAGAAGGGCATGTCCCATGTGTGTAGAGTCCATTCCTCAATAAACACCCCAACAACAGGCTGTAAATGGGCATAGTCTGTTGGGAATTGTGTCTAATCCCTATAAAAGTCTGCATTCTTCACTCTTTTATAGTACCAAGTCACTAATGCTGCTCCCTTCTCTATTCCTGCTGCCCTAGGAAGGAGAAAATAATGACAAGTTCTTCACTCACCCCAAAAATGCCAAAGCACTCGCTGCCTACCTCTTTGCACACAACCACCTTTTCTACCTGATGGAGCTGAGCACGGCCCTGCTGCTGCTGCTGCTGTCCCTCTGCGAGGCTCCAGCGGTCCCCATGCTCCGGCTGGGCATCTTCGTGAGTACCTGGGGCTAGAGGAGGGCTCTGCACTGTGGGTGAGAGGGAAACCATGGCCAAACAGAGAGGAAGGAGGAGGCAGTAAGGGAAAAAAGCCCACCTGGCTTGTTCTGTAAATGGTTGACAGCAGATGGGCCAGACAGCAAAACTTCCTTTTTCCGTCTGATCTGGGCAGACCGCAGTGAAAGGGACACTCGTTTTCGTGTTATCAATTTGTGCAGTTCTTCATTTTGTAACAGAAATGGGTGGGTTGTTTCCTTTTTTTTTTTTGTGAGACAACTCAGCAGTCTGTGTGCTCTGATGGGGTCATTTCAAAGTTGTTGTCGTGGCTGGTGCAGTTACCCCAGCACCACTGCTGCTTCCTAGAACACCTCCTCCCTGAGATTGTCCAGAATGTCTAGTTCAAGAGAAAACCCTTCTCTGCATAAAAACTCTCTGCCCAGCAGCTCTCCTTCCGTGTCTCACTAAAAAAATTACAGTCTCCTTTATTCAAAGTGCTCCTGCTTAAGTTGTTGATGTCTTGGCCTTTTGTTTCAAATATATCAATAAGTTTTCTTCTGTGTTGCTCAAGCCCAGAAGGAACACAGATTTCAGGAAATTCTGGCCTGGTACTGCTTAGAGGAAAATTGCACAGGCTTTAAGAAAAGCACAAAGCAGTAGATACAGGAATTTTGAGAAACAGTGCTATGTTAGCTGTAAAAGAGTGGCTTGGGGCTTTCCTGCATGCCACAAGGTGATGCTCAGACTGCTGTCAAACCCACCTGCTCCTTGAAAAAGGGAGTGTGGCCTGTGCTGTGCTGCTGTTCTCACCAGAGCTGTGCTGTGGCAGGTCCACGCAACCCTGGAGCTGTTTGCGTTAATCGTGGTCGTCTTTGAACTCTCCATGAAGATGAGGTGGCTGGGCTTCCAAACCTTTATCAGGCACAAAAGGACTATGGTCAAGGTGAGTTATCTGCTTGGTTGTCAGGTTCAAAGGATTGTCAGGAATCCTGAGATTGTCAGGAGCCTTGACTGTCAGGTTCAAAGAGCCTCGTTAAAATTTGGCCTGTGCTGCAGAGGGGATGACATAGCCCCTGTGTCCCAGCTGCCAGATGATTCATGTGAGAGATCCCTAAACTCTCAGGGACACCTCCCATCCTTCAGATGCCCAAATAAGCAGGTGGTGAGCCAGAGCTTTGCCCCTGACTGCCCCTCTCTTGCAGACGTGTGTGCTGTTGGTGCAGTTCATCGAGGCCATCGTGGTGCTGGTGCGCCAGACCTCGCACGTGCGCATCACCCGCGCCCTGCGCTGCATCTTCCTCGTGGACTGTCGCTACTGTGGGGCTGTCAGAAGGTGATGCTGGGCTGCCTGGGGGTTCTGCCCTCATTCCTGGGGCTGGGCTGGAGGGAAAGCACTCAGATCCTGCAGGCATCCCAGGAAAATCAGTGTCATTCCCCGTTGTTTGTGTTGGCGATGGTTCCATGGTGACCTCAGTGTGGATGTGCTGGTGGTGCCCAGGGCTTGGGTGTAGGAGCCACCTCAGAGAGACCAGCACAGGGGTGTGGCTGCACTGGCTCTGCTCCTTGGCCTGCCTGGAAACTGCACAGTGAGTCACGCTGGTCTTTAGTCTGGAGAAGAAGAGCTGACAGCATGACATTGGTGTTGTTTGCAGTACCTGAGAGCTGACTGCAAAAGGACAGATGGGTAGCCTGGAAATGATCTTAGTTTAGCAAGCTTTCTACTTTTAATCCTTGGAGGGAGTGGGAAGAGAGCCCTCAAGTGTGGGGTGGTGGTGGTGGGTATTTTTTCTTTCCCCTGACAACCTGGAGGAGTAAATGTGCAGATTTTAGTTTATTAATGTTTTCTTATTTTTCAGAAATCTGCGACAGATCTTCCAGTCCCTCCCACCATTTATTGACATCCTTCTCCTCCTGCTTTTCTTCATGGTGATTTTTGCTATTCTGGGTGAGTCGTATTTATGGATGGAGAAGTGGTGCTCTTAACCAATGATGGTCCAAAAGCAACATGAACAGCCTGGATGAATATAAAGCTGATCAGATTCAATATGTTGCCAGGGTCTTCCGTTTATCCCATTTCATCTGCAGTCATCTGGAAGGCAGAGTTAAAACATCCAAAAAAAATCTGAAAGCTGGGTTTTTAATTTTGGGACAAAAGTGCTTTTGACCTCTTTCAGAGCACAGTCAGTGGTGTATGTTTTCAAGCTCTGCTTCCACCAACTCTTCCTCCATGCTGACAGTTTCATCTGCATCCCCACAAATGCATGTGTCAGGAGTGTACCTGCTACAGTGCAAACCATCCCAGAAAGTTTATTTTCCAAAAGGAGCAGTGAAATGCCAGTGACATCTAAGTCTTCCAGAGACTCCCATCTTCAGGGTGTCAGAGAGGATTTACTGTCAGTGGGACCTTCCCTTTGGGAGCTGCTCCACTGCTCGACATTGAACTGACTTTATTTTTGTTTGTTCTTTCTCCTTTCTCTCCTCCTCTATTTTCTCTGCTGCCTTTTAGGTTTTTACTTGTTTTCTCCTAACCACTCGGATCCAGTGAGTATCTTGATTTCTTCACTAAGAATCCAGCATTACAGTGCAGTGACAGTTTATTCCTTGTGAGACCAAACGCTGGCTGCTCCAAGGCTGCCTGGCAGTGTCACTCTGCTTTACCCTCTGCTGGGGAAGGAGCTTCCTGCAAGACAGGATGTCCCAAAGGGAACATTTCAGAGTGGTTCCTTGTTCTTGATGCCTTCATTCAGCCAGAAGAGCCACCTGCCACTGTCCCCAGGGGAGGAAGTGTCTGGGGCAAAGCTCGGCCACTTCCACTGCTGTGGCCAGTCCAGCAGCCTCTGGTTCCTCCTGCTGCCCAGGCTGTGGCTGGCTGGGAGAAAGTCCTTATAAAAATGTGCTTTTGGTTTGACCCTTCACACACCAGTTCTCAGGGAACTTTAAGAAGGACCAGTGCTGAAGTACTTTTCCCTAGGGAGGGCATCAGGGAATTGTGGGGGTGCCTGTATCCAGAGGGGAAGGGGGTGGGGGATTGGTTGTTTCTTTGAACAAAATGTCCCTATGAATTCTTGCTTGCATTTTGTCATGGGAATTTTTTCTTTCAGTACTTCAATACCTTAGAGAACAGCCTGGTGAATCTCTTCGTGCTTTTGACCACTTCAAAGTAAGTTCATGCTCTTCTATCTCAGTCTTTCCCTTTGTCCCAAAGCAGTCTGGCAGAGCCAAGAGTTTATCTGCAGAAATGCTCTGTCTCCAAATGTGTGACCCCTTTCCTCTGCCTGAGAGAGAGAGATGTCCAGGGTCAGCCTGCATGGGGAGAACTGGTATTTCATTTTCCTTTAGGACACTGGGACCTCAGCTGCAGAGTTATCTCTAAGGACTCAGATGTCTTCATCACTGTCAGGCAGTGAGGGGAGAAACAGCTTTGTTAGGCCTTGGTCCAAGAAGGGAAAATTTGTGTTTGTGCTCCTTTGTCAGCCAGTAGCTCACTGTTGGGAAGTATCTTCCTATTCCTGTGCTGCAGTTCACCTGTCTGCCTGGAAACTGGGATAACAGCAGTGAGTAAATATTGATCTGCTGTCAGGGAGAGCCCTGAGGATTAGGAAATTAGCAAAGGATGGAATAAATCTGAGGTTGTACACCTGCAAGGGGCTGTGCAGCTGCTGTTCAGTATCAAAGCCCAGCCCTTAACCACATCACAAATCCCCTTCGGTGCTTGCCATGTTTATTTTTTTGCCACAAGTTTTGCACAGATGTGCAAATCTTTACATGTGAGTTTATACACACACCCACCCCCCCCCCGTGCCCTGTGCAGTGGGGTGTGTGCCACGAGTTCTTTGGGGTTTACCCTGGTGTCCTTTGGGAAATCTGCAGTTTCCCTGATGTGATGATGCCAGTCCTACGCCCGGAACCCCTGGTCCTGTGTCTTCTTCATCGTGTACCTCTCCATCGAGCTCTACTTCATCATGAACTTGGTGAGTCCCCGGGGCACCACTTCACTTCCCTCTGCCTGCTTTTGGAGCTCATTGCTCAGCAGAGTCCTCCCCACTCCCAGAACTGCTCTGCAATCATCTCAGACCCTTTGGCAGAACACTTCTAGAAATGGCAGCTTGGCTACAGATAGAACTCTTTTAATGTCTAACCATGAGGAATTGAACTAAATCACAGAAAACCAAATTACATGAGCATCTTTCAACTACTCTCCCATTAATATCGTGCTTGGAGTGACATACTCCGTTGCATGAAATTTATTATCCTTTTCTGTCTTAATTATTTATCATAAAATGGCATTTTATTATCTGGACTTGCCCGAAATACTTTGTAAATCAGTTTGAAGGGGATGGAATTACTCAGTGTGGCAGGACTGCAGTGCTGATCACTGCAGAGTGAGAGCATGGCTGCCCAGGGCAGGATGTGAATGCTGGAAAAGGGCTTGCTAAAGGAGCTGAGCAGTTCTGCAGCCCAAGGTGAAGGATTCGATGCTTGTGGTTGGATTTCACTGCCTTCCCAGATGCAGAGTTAGATTTGCTATGTGTTAGCCAGAGCTCCCAGGAAGGGTGAATCCAGAGAGCAGCCCTCAAACCCTGCTTCCCAAGAACAGATATGGGCATTTTAATGAATCTTTTGACATGGTTTTCTGGCATTTGTGTGATTGATCCATAGCTCTTAAAACCCACTAGCAAATGTTGAGAGGCCAGAAAAAACTGGACCTCCTCCAAAAAGTGGATCAGAGCCCTGAGCTTGAGGATCCATCCCTGTGTGGGATCCCTTGTGCCAGCGGGACCTCACTGCTGCAGGCACTGCCTCTCCTTGCCTCCCTGAAACCCTGCACAGTACAAGAGTCAGAACAGCACCTTTTTTTCCCTGTCTTCTCAGCTTCTGGCTGTTGTGTTTGACACTTTCAATGACATTGAGAAGAGGAAGTTCAAGTCCCTGCTGCTGCACAAGCGCACGGCCATCCAGCATGCGTACCGGCTGCTGGTCACCAAACAGGTACAGCTGTGCCAGCAGCACCCTGGGCTGGGCTGCTGAAACAGCCTCCAGAAAAAGGGGATTCATCTCTCTTGGTTGTGATCAGACTCACCACGGGCTGGTGGCTTTTTCATTCGTGTAATTTGTTCACCTCTGTTGGTGGAGGAAAAGCAGGGTGCTCTGAATTTCGCCCTGCGTGAGGTTATGGCTTGGTCAAATGAGGGGAATCTGGTCTGGAGTGCATGTGATCATTGATTTCTCTCTGAGTCAGTCTGGGTCACTTGAGGACTTGTTTGGCATCACTACAGAGAGGAGGGATGGGTCATACAATTGAAAATAGAATCCATTTTCTAGATCCTGCACAAATGAACAGTGCAGAAACAGAAGGAATTCACCTACAAATAATTTTTTACAGGGACAAGTGCTATGGGGAGAAGGTTGATTTCTTGCTTAGCTTGTTGGAGCAGCAAGAGAAATAAGACCCAAAAATAATAAATCCACTTCTAGTAGATTAGTTCATGTTTAGTGCACATAGCTGATGGTCTTTAAAAAGTGCCATGATGGGATCTGTTAGGCTGCCTGCTCATTTCCCAAGAAGAGGGGTTGAACTCTTCTTGGAGCATCTGATTGGACAGTTTTCAGGTGATGGGGCAGCAGGGAACAGTTCTGAATTTGCTGGAGGGACCAATTGCCAGGAGGGCTTCCTGATCTCTGTGTCCTGGGATGAGCTTGGTATGTTAAAGTAATAGCTCAGGGTACTTAGGGGGCTCAGTTCTAATGTATGAAATCCTGCTTAAAACCAATCCAGAGTGAGAATTAAAAGCCTCTGTGTGCATTCCTGCCTCTGACAGCATTCCTTTGTTGCCAGAGGCCGTCTGGAATTTCCTTCAAGCACTTCGAAGGGCTGCTGCGGTTCTACAAGCCTCGGATGTGTGCCAGGGAGAGATATCTCACCTTCAAAGCACTGAATCAGAGCAATACCCCTTTAGTCAGGTAGGATGGTCCTGCTGCTGCACCCGGAGCAGGGGGGCTGCTCTGCTCCCTGCAGCTGGGCTGTGCTTCGGAGAGCGTTCCTGGCAGGAGTGTGGGAATAGCGAATGGAGCTGGGAGGGGTGGCGACCCTGAGAGCTGAGGTTTTCCTTGGGAGGTGCTGGAGTTCCTGCGTGCCCTCTTGTGGATACTGGCACTCACAGGCAGGATCTGCTTCCCACTGCCTGCCCGAGCAGAGGCAGGAGCTGGAGCCTGTGAGGGGCTTTTCCTCACAGGGTGCAGCCCCGCAGCTTAACAAGCTTTTGCTTTTCGCCAGCAGCTGGATGGCCCCCCCAGGGTTTTGTTAATTAAAATTTGGTTCTGGTGGTACTTTCAGGGCTGCCATCCTCTGTGTTATGAGGCAGAGAATTGCCATTCTGGTGGGGGTGGGTGCAGCTAACTTCAGCCAGCGAGGGAGCAGAGGGAATTAGAGCAGGAGACCTTCTCTTCCTTTTCCTTTGTTCTGGCCACAGACAGGTTCCGAGTGACTCTTCTATGAAACTGGTGCTGGATGCTTCTCCTTGAAATCAAGTGCTACAGAGAAGTATTGAAAATGGCACAGGGAGAAAGACTGAGTTGTGAAATTTAGGCACCGATGTCACCAGTAAGAGTCTGAGAAGTTCAGCATCCTCACTTTCAGACTCATAAAATCTCTAACAGGCCTGACCCTGAGCACCCAGACAGGCACTCATGTTCTATGAGTTTCTCTGCTTTCATGTCATTTTTCTAACTTCATTTTTACCTTGAAAAGAAATTGTGCAAAGATGTTAGAAAAGGACTGTAGGAGTAATTAAGCCACGCTCTTCATGAAGAGCAGAGCAATCTCCATCCCTTGGAGTTGGCATCTAAGCCTCGGGTCTTTCCTCTCAGTGGTAAGATTCTGGAGTTCAGTTGAGTCAGAGTTTCCCTTAAGAGCTGAAGCATTTCAGAAAGAAGATTCTGGCTATTGTCAGTCAGGAACCTTTGGCCAGGCTGGGAACAGGTCACAGCTGAGTTCTGTCAGCTGTGGCTGCAGTTCTGATAAGGAGTTAATAACCTCCAGGGACTCTCCACTGGTGATGTCTGACCAGGACAATTAAGGATCTGCTCACCCTCAAGGCTCTGATCAGATGTTTTTTTCTGTTTTGCAGTCTAAAGGATTTTTACAATTTCTATGAAGTTGTTGGCTTAAAATGGAAGGTAAGAGTTTGTTGGGTGCCAAGGAAGGGAGCTGCGTGTGGGAGAGAGAGAAAAGGAGTGCTTAGAGAGGAGCTGGGTGAGAAACTGAGGCAATCTGAGAGAAGCAAGTGCTGGGGGTAAGGGGGGGTCTCCATCCCTACCCCTTTTTCTGCCTGACTGTAGCTCTGGCCCTGCTGACCGTGGCTGTTGTGCTTGCAGGCGAAGCGGAACCGCGAGCACTGGTTTGATGACCTTCCACGCACTGCCTTCCTTATTTTTAAAGGTAACACTCTGTTTCCATGGCAGCCTGTGCTCAGCTGACAGGAAGAGTGTTTCTTTACAAAGACAGGACACTCTGAAGGGACTTTCTCTTACATCCCTGGCAGACCCATGAGGGAAGGCCTCCTAAGCAGCTCCCTGTGTATCCAGAGCCTCCGAGGCCAGAGGCTTGGGCTCAGAGTCTGCAGGGAAGAGTCTGTCCTGTCAATGTTCCTGCGGTGGCTGTGGAGGGGCATTTGGGTTCTCACAAAGGCTGTTAGGCTGCCTGGTCCCAAGATGTGGCTGCAGCTCCCATTCAGGTCAAGGGCAGAAGTTTGGGAAGGGAAAAGAGGCCTGAAACCCCCATCAGAGTAATGGCTTGCCAATTTACCTCCTGTGTCCCAAGTTCCCTGACTGGATGCAGCCATTCAGAATTAAGAACCTGCAGCACCTCTGAGGTGTTGTGTGCTCCTGGGGGACAGCTGACACCCTGTGATCCAAGTACAGCTGCCACAGGAGCCCTCAGAGCTCTGCTGATGCTCCCCAACCCTCCTCATTGTTCCAAACATGGACAGAGCATTTACCTCTGTCCACACCCCAGAATTAGCACAGAGAGACCAAGCAGGGCATCCTGGGGCTAAGGATAATAACTCCATTGCTGCTAGCATTCTAAAGGATATTTAAACTATTCCCCAAAAATTGAAAGTTAATCATCTGCTGATCCGTTTAGCTTCTGTGCTGAGGATTGGTATGGAAAACATCTCTAAGGAGAAGATAGAGTGGTCTGTGCTGTGGAGGATGGTGTAAACATTTGTTTTGTCATCCTTTCCTTCACACAGGCATCAACATCCTGGTGAAGTCCCGTGTGTTCCAGTACACTATGTGTGAGTAGGAATGATGAGCTGTCTCTGCTTGGCCCATGTGGCTGCCAGCCCTCCAAGGACTTGGTGTGGCCTGAGCCGTGGTTCATGGGCAAATTTGGGAATTTTGGTGGAGAGGGAGGGAGCTGCTTTGTTGTGCCAGCAGCCTGGGCTCTCAGCTCTCGTTCTGAGAGGCTCCCTGGCTCCCTGCACAGCCCCTGTGCAGCTTGTGGCATTAGGTGGGTTGGTCATCAGCTTTCCCAAACCTTGGGGGGTTTAGCTTGCAGCTGGAGGATGCTGGAGAAGGAAGTTCCTTGCCAGTCAGCCAGTTTGTTCTCGAGGAGCTGTGAGTGTCCTCACTGCTGGAGGGCTTGCTTGGCAGCTGAGCTGCCTGTGAGAGGGAGTCTGTGCTCCTCTTCTCTAGAGGAGAAAGAGAGCTTCCTCCTGGTGCTGCCTGCTGGCTTCTAAATGATCTGTTCCTGCTCAGTAATTTGGGGGGGTGGGTTTTTATGGTTTCTTTTTTTTTAGTTTTGTTTCTTTTTGAACATAAAGGCACTGCATCTGTTAAAGGCCTGGAGAAAGACATGGGGGAAGACTCCCATTTTATGAGTTTAGTTTGTTCATTGAGCTGGAACCACAGACCCTGCCACTTGTCCTATATTGTATTCTTTTTGTTAGCCTGAGAAATGGATATCCAGCAATGGTTTCACTATGGGTATTCCCTTTATTTTCCAGACACTGTGGTGGCTGTGAATGGAATTTGGATTCTTGTTGAAACCTTCATGTTGCAAGGTAGGAATCATCACAGCTTGCTCCTTGACTGTGGTGCTGGGGGATTGGAAGAAAGGGAAGACTTGAGAAAACTGTTCTTGTGTCTTGCAGGAGGGAATTTCTTCTCCAGGAATGTCCCGTGGAGCTACATAGTCTTCCTCACAAGTAAGCTGATGCCTCCCAACAGAGCTGTGTCATTTCCTGAGGAGCTGGGAAGGGAATTGAAGTTACAACTTAACCATGGGTGTAGAGCCTCCCTCCAGAACAATGGTGTGCCTGGCAGGGAATGTTTGGGAGACTTTTCCGGAGAGAAATCTCCATGAACACAGGAAAATGGGTGGATTTGGGGGCGAAATATCTCTTTGGCACCTCACTGAGATGAAGGAGGATGTGTGGTGTTCAGAAATCCTTTAAAATCCCCACACATCCACAAGGGCAGACCTCCCCACAGCCTGTCCTGTGGGGCTGCTCATGCCTGCTCCCTCTCCTTTGCAGTCTATGGCGTGGAGCTGCTCCTGAAGACCACTGGGCTGGGGCCTGTGGAGTACCTGTCCTCAGGCTGGAATCTGTAAGTGCACATTCATCCTTTTGGGTTGGAAACACCAACTTCTGAGCTGAGCCTGTAGAGAGAAGGCCATCAGCCAGCTCTTCTGCCCCTGGCCTCGTGCATCTCCTTAGGCTGGAGCAGCACCAACCCCTCTTTGCTGAAGCACTACTGATAAAACATTGCTCTTACATTTATTTTATTTTATTTTCCTTTCCAGCTTTGACTTCTCAGTCACCCTGTTTGCATTTTTGGGGCTCATGGCACTGGCCTTTAACATGGAGCCCTTTTACTTCATCGTGGTCCTGCGCCCCCTCCAGCTGCTGAGGTGAGGGGAAAGGCTGGCAAGGGGGGATTCCAGAGAGCAGGTGGGAGAAAACAGGCTTGTTTTCCATCAGTCCCACTGGGGACTGAGCTCCTTAGCAGGAGAGGGCAAGGATTGCTCTGTGGGAATGTGACCGTGGCAAACAGGAATGGTGTGGGGTAATGAGATTAGCCCGAGTTATCGAAATGAGCGATAACAAAAACTTGGGATGGGATATGAAAACCCCGTGCTTTGGAGCTTAAGCTGATCTCTAATAGAGATCAAGGGATTTACTGGGGGCAGATTATCCTGTGTCTGCCTTCGTGGGGTTCTTACACCTCCTCTAAATTGTCTGATGCTGTTCAGAGAAAAGCTTTTCTGTCAGCCTGAGATGGTCTGAGCCAGTTTAATAATTTCCATTGAATTACCAGAAATTACAGTTTTCAAAGGATGCTGCTTTCTAGGGTGAAGTGCTGCCCTGCTCTAAGTGCATCTCACACTTTGAGCAAGACCATGGCCCATAACCTCTCTGCAGTTCAGGGAGCTGGGGCTGATTAACCCTCTCATATTGAGGTACACTCACCTTCACAAACTCCTCCAGAGCCACAGGGGGAAGAGATTTGGGATGAAATGTTTCATTAAAAACAAGCTAATGTAATTTAGCTCTTCAGTGAGGATTTTAAGAGCACTTCATTACACACAAAAGGGGAAAAAAAAAAATGTTTTCTCTGTTTCTCCCCTGCCCAAGCCTGTTTGGCAGCTCTTTCTCTGTAAAGGCTGATGGGGTTGCCAAATGTTAAATTAGCAGGCCCAGTGTAGTTTTCTTTCATCAGTTTTTATTGGGTCATGGGAGAAACACAGAAAAGCTTGTGTCTGGGGAAGCAGGAACGAATCCTGACCCTGTACACGGGACCAGTGTACCTTTTTACAATTTTTAGGAGTTCTAAATAGCTGTTTATGCATCATGCCATGTAAAAAGACAGCCTTTCTTCCCCTGAGATCCTCACTCCTGTAAGCAGTTGAATGTGTCCTAAGCATTCAGATGGGACAGCAGGACTCTGGAAGGGTGAGCAAGAGCAGTGAGGTGTCAGGAAGCCTCTCTGTCCTTGACCTGTGAGGTGGAGAGAGCTGGGCTTCTCCTTTTAGCTCTTCCTGACAGCAGGGGAGCTGCAGGCTGTGGGTAACTGCTGGCCTCTGCTTCCAGGCTGTTCAAGCTGAAGAAGCGCTACAGGAACGTGCTGGACACCATGTTTGAGTTGTTCCCTCGCATGGCCAGGTACCAACCTCTGCTCTCTGGGTGCTGGCAGGGACAGGGCAGTGGAGGTCTGGGCTCAGGACAGGCACCTGTCCAGCCTGCTGAAGGGATTTATGCCCTGACCTGTCCGTGTCCTTCTGAAGCAGTGGAGTGTTCATCTTCCAATTCCTTGGGGCAGCAGCAGCTCTCCAGCACCCTGGGCCTCCTCCTGCTTTTGTGATGGGAGGATAACTCAGAGGCCATGCTTGTTTCAGTTTTTCTCCCCTATCCCAGCCCTTGCTGAGAGATAAAGCCCAGGGGGAAGAGCATTGGCACGAATCCCCTCAGCCCCAGCTGCTCCCCTGTCCTCAGCAGAGCCCCTGGAGAGCATTATTGTGAAATAATGCATTTATTTCAGGCTGAGGGAGCCTGGTGCTTGAGTGGGGCCTCCTGAGCCCTGCCTCCCTTGCAGGAGGCCTGGGTTGGCTGGAGAGCCCTGCTCTTGGCACGGTCCCTGCATCCAAGGATGTGGAGAGGGCACAAACAGTGTGTGGTGTTCTTTATTGAAGGAGCTGTGGAGAGATGTTTATTTAACAGAAAAGGACAGGCTGGGAGGGAGTCCAGGCTGCTCTTTGGTTCCCCTCTTCAGCAAGTGGCAAACTCCTTGTCCAAGGCCTCCCTGAATGAGAGCAGGCCAAGAGCTGCAGAGCCACAGCAGGGAGGGTGGGCTGGGGCTGCCAGTGCTGCTTCCCATCCCTTGGGGATTCCTCCCAGAGCAACCAGCCTGGGATTTCGTGTTTCCCTGCCTTAGCAACTCTTCAGCAGCACAGTACTCTTTCTGTTTCTGCCTCCAGCCTGGGTTTAACCCTGCTGATCTTCTACTATTGCTTTGCCATCGTTGGCATGGAGTTCTTCGCTGGCGTGGTCTACCCGAACTGCTGCAAGTGAGTCCCTCAACCCCAGCCCCTCAGCAGAGCTTCTGGTGCCCAGCCAGCAGCAGGGAGCTCTGGCAGCTCCAGTTCCCTGTGGAGAAGTGGCCAGAGGATGGATGGGGCTGAATGGGGTTTTGTAGCTAAGGCAACATGTGGCAAAACTCCAGGAGATGCTTCATTTCTCTTGCCCCGTGCCTGGCAGTGTCCAAGGCCAGGTTGGATGGGGCTTGGAGCAACCTGGGATGGTGGAAGGTGTCCCTGCCCATGGCAGGGGGTGGGACTGGATGAGCTTTAAGGGCCTTTCCTACCCAAACCATTCTGTCTCCATGATGCCAGAGTTGCTTGTCCAGCAACAAATTCACCCAGTGTAAATTCACGTGGTCTTGCACTCTAAGCTGTCTTGTGCCTTTTTCACCTTTAATGATGGCAAACCACTTGGAAATGCCAAGCTTGAGGGGTGTGAGCCAAGGAACTCAAACTCTCAGTTTCTCTGGTGTAATATTTGCTGAATGGTTACAAAGACTCCTGGTGCTCCCTGGGCTTGTGCTGAGCTGTGAAGGAGAGAGGGTTCCTTCCACAGGAAAAAAACAAGTGCTGGCCAAGAGGTAGAAATTGTCAATCTTCTTACCACCTTCTAGACGGGCTGGCATTTATAACTGTTTTGATTTTCCTTGCTTTTCCAGTCTGCTGATTCTTTGTCCTGTTTTCCCCAACCAGCACAAGCACAGTCGCAGATTCCTACCGCTGGGTGAACCACACAGTTGGCAACAAAACAGTTGTGGAGGAAGGTTATTACTATCTCAACAACTTTGACAACATTCTGAACAGCTTTGGTAAGGGCACTTTTGTCCCTAGGAAAGATTATCCTGTGTTCCTGCAGAGCTGGATGGCTCTGTAATGCTGTAATGCTCCTATGAGCTTGGGACTCTCCCAGGGAGTCCTGCTAATGCACCTCACTCAGCATCCTGCTCTTTCTGTCTGGAGAGCTCCAGCTGCTTAATTGTGCCAGGACTGCTTTGCAGGGTAAGCAGAGGTCTCTCAGAGCCAGCTGGAGGCCAGCAGATCTGTTCTGGCTGCTGATCAGGCCAGAGGTGTTTAAGGAGGGCGTTAAGTCACTGCCCTTCTAAAGAACCAACAGCCATGCCTCTCTTTAAACCCTCTGATGGAGAATCATTTGAATGTGTTGATGACTCTCCATGATGTTTCTTAATGTGTGAGCAGAGTGCTTATCTCCTGGAGATCTCTGAGGTCTCAGTGCTCTCTGGTGAAGAGTCAGGTCTGGTTTCTTTAGCAAGCAGAGCTGAAGCCATGCTGCAGTTCTGTGGGTCTGACCCCCTTTGTCTGCAGTGGAGAGGGTCTGCATCCTTCTGGATTTCCTGTCTTTATTCAGGCTTTGCTGTCAGGTGTCAGTCTTTCCTGTCAAACACTTTATCTAAAAATCACTGTAAAGCAGGTCAGGATGGATGAAACAATTCCCTGAGTGTGTTTTCTCCCTCTTCTGTGCAGTGACACTGTTTGAGCTGACGGTGGTCAATGACTGGTACATCATCATGGTGAGTGAGCCCTGCACAGACTCTCAGCTCAGGCACACCTCCCACACCACCACTGCTTTCTTCCCCATGGTGGCTTTCTGGCCAGGTATCTTTTGGTCCTGGCTGCTGGGAGCCATCTGACCCCTGCCATGCTGCTGGGCACGTTTGCAGGCTTCTTAGGCTGTCACCCTGTGCTCCAGTTGGGCACCCTGCTGTCCAAGCTGTGTTCTCATGGCACAGTGGCTCTTTCAGCCACCAGCTTTGGATGTTCTGTGTGTTTGCCTGTAGGAACATCTCTTTTTAGCTGCAAGGACCTGTTGGGGCATTGAGCATAGCACAAGCATTCCCTGGGGCCAGAGTGTCAGTGCTGCTCTGTGCCTGTTGACAAGCAGTTAATGGGGCCTCTCCCTTCTTCTGTGCACTGCTCACTTCTTCCCTCCCCTCTTTAGGAAGGGGTGACCTCCCAAACCACTCACTGGAGCCGTCTGTACTTCATGATCTTCTACATTGTGACCATGGTGGTGATGACAATCATCGTGGCTTTCATCCTGGATGCTTTTGTCTTCCGCATGAACTACACTCGGAAGAACCAGGACTCAGAAGGTCAGAACTGAGGCCTGGCTCACCTGCAGCCTTGGGTCTTCTCTCCCTGCTACTTTATGTCTCTAGGAGAGAATGGGATTGGCCAGGAAGAAATAGATTTTTTTAAAATTTTTTTTTAGCTTGATATCTTCAGCTAATTCTTCTGCTTTTGTGTGATATGTCTATCTGGTCTTTCTGCTCTGCCCCTCATCTCTCCCCAAGAATACCCAAAAAACATGTGTGGGTGTCTTTATGTGTGTTTTGTATATGTCTATATGTTTGTATGCACACACATATACAAACTTCAACCACTTGAGCCATTTCAGCCAAATTCTTTGAAAATAGGAAGTCCGTGTGCATTTCATGCAAGATTTCTAGGAAAAATTGCAGCAGTGATGTAGCAAAGCTCAACAAGGGACCTTACAGGAAGGGAAGATATTGATAATTTTTTTTAAACCAATTTCCCTTCCTCATTAGTACACTCCCTGCTGGCAGGATGTGTCTCCAAGGTGATTTGCCAGCACTTTTTGCCACGACCTGGAGGACAACAGGTACTGCCTGTCCAGTTCTTCCCACATTTTGTGGTTGTACTTAGGCTGCTGACTCTGTGCTGTTTTGGACATGCCTTTCCCTCTAGGAACTGGCAGTGGCTGGGTTCTCCATCCCCTCATCACTCACTGTCCTTTTCCTCCTGAGCTGGGGGGGTCTGGAACTGCAGGAACCTTGCTGACCCTCTAATTTAGGTGCCAAAGCCACACTAATGGCTTTCAACCCTTCTCCTGCCATTCCTTCAGCTGAAGGCCCCAGCCCCCCATTTTTTTAGGAGCCAGAAGATCAAATTTGTGTGTCCCAAGAGCTGTTAATCAGGGAAACACTTGTGATCCTTCCTGCACCCAGTTTGAAGGGAGCAGTGAAGGACTTTGATTAGCCCTGGATTCCAAAGCTCTCTTAGGCAGGTGAAGGTCAAAAGGCAGCAACTCTTGTGTGATTATTTGATTTCTTAATTTACAGGCTAGCAAAAATGCTCCAAGATTTATTTTTTTATGAGATACCAAGGAGCCTGATGAGAATAGTTTGAGTCAGAGGGTTTGCTGGCCCTCCACACCAGTTAACTTTCTCCCTGCCTTGTTGGGGTCGAGCATGTCCATGTTCTTGTCACCAAAGCAGGTACAGACTGTACCTGACCTCTGGCTTGGTCCTGTGTGCTTTAGGCTTTGCCTTCCAGGGTTATCATAGCAGCTGTTGAAGCAATGCTCATCTTGGAGACGTTTTTTCCCCCCTCTTTCTGTTTCTTGCCTCTCCAGAAGATAATGGCATTGTGCTGGAGAAGGAGATCTCCAAGGAGGAGGTGATTGGCATCATTGAGCTGTACAAGAGGACTTCAGCAGCCACAGAAACAGCGCAGCTGCAGAAGATCGTGTTCCAGATGGACAAATACGGGGTGAGAGGAGACACTGAGTCTCACCTTCAGGAGAGGGGGTGTGCCAGGGCCACTCTGTCTGTCTGGAGAGAGCAGATCCCTCTGCCTCTGCAGTGTTCAGGGCTGAGCTGCTGGAGGGACTCTGCAGCATCCCCAAAGTTTGCTGCTCTAGAAAAGCAGCAGCTGCTTCTTGCATGACCTTGACATAGGCTCATCCCTGCTGCCTGCAAGCTTCCTTAAGCTGTCCTGGCCCTGTGCTGACTGGAAAAAAAGCATATTTATTTTTCCTTGAGGGAAGCAACTGTCTGGTAATTCTCCTGCCTCTCTCTCTCTGTGCCATCATCCACTGAGGCTTGGTCAGTGCTGGAGCATTATGCAGCAGCAAGATGGCATTGATTCCAGGTCCTCCCTTTCTCCATGGCACTGCTCAAGCCTCCACTCTAAAACATTCTAAATTGGGGAAACGAGCTCTTGTCTCAGAACTGTTGTCTCATGCACTGGGAAGAGCTGAAGTGGTTGTTTTAAGAATGTCCATTATACCCCTGTGCCCCATGAGACAGAGCAGGTGCTCCAGCCTCCCAGGTGACCACAGGAGGTGTTGTTATTTCGGATAACACACGACACAGACTCTGATTAGAAGGTTAAAAAATTATTCCTTCTATTAGGGATGGTTCTCCCTTATATACAGTTTTACACAGACCAATGTGATTGGTGAAACAAAGGTAAACCTCTTCAATCACACTGGTCAAACCAGAGGGACATCAAGAAGAAATCCCTCCTGTCAGAAGCAATAAATAACATAAATATTATTACAAAAACATTCTGTCTTGTTTATCACACTTCCCTAGCAAAGAGCATCAGAAAACCAAAGCATCAGGCCTGAAACCAGACTGCACAGAAGGAGCCTGGGGTAGTCTGAGCCCATCAGGGGGTGATGGGTGTCCACAGGAAGGATGCCTGAAGTTCTAGGATACATCCAGCTGCTCAGTGACTGACAAATGTCTTTTTTGTTGTTTCCTCCTCCTTGCCCAACTCTTTAGCAAATGTCAACAGTGTTCCTGGGACGCAGGTCGAGGACCAAGAGTGATCTGAGCATGAAGATGTATGAGGAGGAGATACAGGTATGGGGGCCTGGGCTGGAGCTGCCACCAAGTCTGTGGTGAGATGTTCCCTGGAATAACAACCCATCCTTTCAAACTCTGGGGCCTGCTCTCCTCTGAGAGCAGGGGCTCGTTCACCACAGAGTACTCAGAGCTCCTCAGTGGGTACAGGAGTGTCAGGCCACTCCCAGTGACCACACTGGGGGTGTGCCCAGGCATTTCTGCTCTGCTGAGCTGCCCTGGGCTCCCCAGCTGTCTGCTGGGGCTGTGAGCACAGTTTGGGCTTGGCTGCTGAGCACAGAGCTCTTAAACCTCTGGAATGTGGTTGTGTTTGAGCTTAGGCGTGTCTGTCTGACACAGAATCCAAGGCTTGGCCCAGGCAGGGCTGCCTGGTTTGCAGGCTGAGCAAGATGGGAGACAAGTAAATCAGCAGATTCTCTGGGGTTTTAGTACCTTCCTGTCAGTGCTATCCATGGTCAGGAGCTTTCTGCCATGGGTTTGGTCACTGTCCTGCCAAAGGTAGTTGAAGGTCATGGGCTAATGTAATTATTAGTCCTGAAAGGATTAATCTTGTAACCATTTGAATCTGTCCTTTATCCCCAGAGCAGGCAGACTGGGGATGAGTCTTGAGTCCCCCTAAGGAAAATGCACATTATTTACCATGGGTCATCTGCAGAGAAACTCCCTGCCTGTCCTGCTTGGTCTGTGACCGAGGGCTGGGACATCCTGGGACACCCTGGGTGCTGCCCAGCACCAGGAGCAGCTCTGCAAGTCCCAGACCTCATGGGAGCAGCCATCCTCGAGCCCTGGGTGTTCAGGAGTGTCACTGTTAACACACACAACATAGACTCCTGTGATTTTTCTCAAGGCTGTGTGAAGAAAGAATGTTTTATTCTTAGGGATCATTCCCTTATGTACAATTTTCCAGAGGCCACTGTGATTGGTGAGAGAAAGGCAAATCTCTTCACTCACATTGGTCAAACCAGAGGGACATCAAGGGAGAATCTCTCTTCCCAGAAAGAATTCACAACATGAATACCGTTTAAAACAACAGTGTCCTGTTGTTTATGTTCTTCTGCTGGGAACAAGTTTCAGCAAACCAAAAACATCAGAAAACCAGAGCTTTAGAAACTCAGAAACTTCAGGCCCGAAAAGCAGACTACACAGGAGGGGCATCCTGAGGGAGGGAAGTTTCCTTGGGCTGCGGGTGGCAAGGTCTCAGTGCACCCAGCACAGCCATGCTGGCTTGTTCCAGCAGGTCAGGCTGTGCCCAGGGCTTTGGGAAGAGCCCTCTGTGCCTGAAACGTGCCCACATTCAGGGACAGAGGGCTCTGCCCTTTTGGGGTGTGTGGGGCACAGCCTGACCCCTGCCTGTTCACTCCCCCACTGCAGGAATGGTATGAGGAGCACTCCAGGAAAGAGGAATCTCAGACAGCACTGCAAGAGCCTGCATCTGCTTCCAGCAGCTCTCTGAAGCCCCTGAGCCTCCGGCAGCGCTCCCAGACTGTCATTTAGGCCCAGCTAACACGAGCCTCTTCTATGCAATAACCTAGAGTATTCCTGCCCAGCCTGTCTCTTGGGAGGGTGTATATAGATCTGCCAGTGTTCCACTGTAGGCATCAAATCTCGCCCCCAGCAGTGGCTGCTGAGAAGCCAGAGGCCGTGGGGGCTCTGGGGAAGGCTGCTGCACATAGACTGAGTCCATGCTCTCCCCATGGGCAGAACAGAGCCCTTGTCCCTCTGAGCCCTTCCCAGGCTCCAGCTTCTGCTGCTTATCTTACCACTAACAAGGGGAAAGGGATGTGTCATCATCCATGAAGAGCAGGGGATTGGCTGAAGCCACCTGCTTAACAGTAAAACTTTTGGAAGATCCCTGTTGCTCAAAAGGTATCATTAACCTAGGGACAAAAGATCAGGGAGTGAGTTTTTGTTTCTTCTCCACCTTCCTTACGCAAAGCAAGGGGAGGTGGTGTGAAATCTCAGCACTTTTGGAAGGGCAGCCTGCCCTCCCCCTTCTTTTTGGCACACTTAGATGCACTCCCTGTAGTAGCTCCAGCTCTGATTACTGAATTTCGCTGTCCCCATTTAGTTCTTGAGGCAGAACTGAGGGCCAACCCCTCGTCATGCTATGACCACAGGTGGGACAGGGCTTTGGAGATTGCTGTGGTCAGTCCTGCCTGTGGCACTGCCTGGGCTTGGGTCACCTCTGCAAACCTCAAAGCTCCTGTCCCTGTTCAGGGAGGGGATTCTGCAGGCTGATGTGGCTGTGGGGCTCTGCCACTTGGCCACCTGCTCTGTAAAACCTCTCTGGCTGGTCCTTAGCTTGGATAAATAACTGGGAAGAAGAGAGGAATGTGTTGCAGCTCCAAGTCTGGCTTTTTTTCTGCTGGGCTCTGAGTTAAGGAGAGCTCCTGGGCATCACACAGTCCTGCTGGTCAGCCCTCAGTCCAGCTGAGCAAGGCCCAGCACAGAGTGGGGCTCCTCCCTTGCAGGAATGTTTCTCAGGCTGGAAGAGTCAGCTCAGTCATATCTTGGGAAGATCACTGGAGAGCTCTACTGTTCTCCTGGATTTGGGATGCAGGAGGAATGTGGAAGACAAGGATTCTTCTCACCTGTCTGCTTTTCTGTCCTGGAGAGCTGAGGGATGAGGAGGAAGGGGGAAAAGAGATCCCTTCCCAGCTCTGCCATCTGTGGCAGATGTGTCATCCTTTGTCTCTCCAAGTCCCTCTTTTCCCTGGCAGCACTGGAAGTTCTGAGGGCTGGAAGTCCCTGGCAGGTGGGAGGTTCCCTCACCTCCCGCTCTTTGCTCTTTCCTCGGGTTCAGACTAAGAGTGGGGCTTCCTGAGGAGGCTTCCCCCTTCCTCTGGGTGCAGCAGGCACTGGGGGATCTCTGTCCCCATCCCCTCGGTCCCACGGGCCTGTCTTCTCCTTGGTGCCCTCACCTCGTGGCACAAGGACAGCAGGAGAGGGCTGATCCTACCCGGGCAGTTCAGGAGCATTTCCTGGGTGGGTGACACCTTCAGGGGAAGGCAAGACAGAGCTGCCTGTGGAAATCTCTCACTCCATGGCACGGTGGGAGCACTTGGAAGGAGTGGGAGAGCAGCTTTCCAGGCAGCATACATGCTCCAGTGGCTGCTCCCAACCCTTGCCATATTCCCTGGGTGCCTCACAGCAACTCTTCGTTTCCTTTCTGGATACTTGCAGGTATGAAACTACTTCTGAGCTGACCCGTGAAGGACCTTGAAGGGCTGTTTTCCAAACCATAAATTCAACCACAAACTAACGAGCAGTGCAGTTGTTGCTCTTGCAGTTGCTCTGTGTGGAGCTGCAGCCCAGGAGGTTTATCCAGATTAGTCCTGGGGCTGCAGGAGATGGTGTTTATTGTGCTTTAAGTTGTGGGCAGGATGAATGAGCATTATGAAGGTTAGTGGGGGAAAAAAATGTGGCTGTGTTTAATCTCCACATTCCCCTACTGCTGATTTCTCCTGGCAGGGCTAACAGTGACTTTATAAAAATTTTTTGGGGTGTTTTCTGGGTGAAAGAGGGGCTTAAAGCTGTGTTGAGGAAGGCACTGACTGCTGATCATGCAATAAAGGGCTCCCTGGAGGGCTGGGGGTCAGGGTGCTGCCTCCAAGGTGTTGATCCTCCCCACCGACCCGCTGTGTTCATTATTTTTGTAAAACCAAGGAGGGTGGCAGGAGTTTGCTTCTTCCATATGACTTTGGAAGGAAACAAAGTTTGAGTACGGGGCATCCCCTTCTATTTATCCTCCTCTCCCTCCCCCCACACACAGACTGACGACGGAGACAATCATTTCGTAGGGAGCACGGGAGGAAGCACTGCAGGATTTTGTATGCTGGCGTTTTGTTTATAAAAAAAACCCGATTTTATGGACGTGTCTGTCAGATGTTCTCTAGATTTTTTTCAGGCGCACTAATAAAGAGCATCCTCAGCTTCGTAAAGGCAGCAGCTTCCTTTCCTCCTTCCCGTGTTATTCCAGAGGTGGGGTTTGGCCAAGCTGGAGCATTTCCAGTGTTTGGAGAGGAGCCTGCCCGCCCTCTCCGGTGGCAAATGCTCGTGCTGGGAATATTTTGTGTGCCAAGCTGCTCCACATTCCTGTCCCAGGGCATTACAAAGCCTGCCTCCCCCCTGCCAGCTTTCTCCCTAAACATCACGGTAACGCTTTCAAAGCCAGGATTTTCCAAGCTGCCCCGGTGCAGTGCTGGGGCCAGCAGGGCTCCTTGACCCTGCAGCCTGCCCTGAGCCCTTGGTTTCGATTGCTTTACCCTGCTTGTGGCAGGAAGTGGGCGTTGAGCCCCGGATCGTTCCAGCAGCTGCCAGAGCGAGCTCAGGGCAGAGCCAGTGGCTGCAGGCACAAGGGAGTGTTCTTTTTTTGTGAAAGCTGTTAGAAAAAAAGAGAAATGCTCCAGGCCCAAGGGGAAAGGAGGAGGAACCAGGTCTGACAGTTGTGGTGTTTGCTCAACACCCCCCTCTCCCGTGGGGCAGGGATGTGGGTGTCCCCCCAAAGGGACAATTTGCTTTCCAGACCGTGTCCTGTGGACCCTCCAGCTGGGAGCAGATCCGCCAGCCCACCCATTCCCTTCTCCTGGCACTGCGGGCCCTACAGCATTCCCTGAGCCCTGCTGACCCCGGGCCACACGTGACACTCTTGGGACATCAGTTGCTGGAAACCACTTCCCCACTGCCTCGGGAAAAACCACTCTGGGCTCCCAGGCTCGGCCGTGGCTGTTCCCTCTCCCCCCAGAGGCTCCGTGCTGAGTAAGGGCTGTGTCAGCCAGCACGGAGCAGGAGCAATGGCCCTTGCAGCAGGCAAAAGTCAAGGTTGGGTTTGTGGCTTTTTGTTGTTTTGTTTTTTTTTTTATTGCAATTTTTTTACAGTGCCTAAATCTAGTCCTGCCAGAGGTCAACACTGTGTGTGGAAACCTCCAAGCCCTTTCCTACAGCTCTGCCCACCCTAGGAGGAGGAGAAAAGTAGGATCTGAAACTCAGGTTGAAAAACATTACTTAAAAATACAGGGGAAACCAGCCTCCCTTGGTTTAGTGTTTGTTTTTCCCTCAGGCTTTGCTTGTACTGAACCCAGTGAGTCCCTGGAGCAGTGTGTCCCCTGTGCCCTGTCTGCTGTGCCAGCAGGAACAGTGCTTCCCAAGGACAGATGTGTGCCTGGGCCTTGGCAGGGTCACCCTGTGCAGCACAACTGCCCGGGTGGGGCTGAGCAGGGCAAAGGGCAGCAGCTGAGAAGGCAAAACCTCTCCTGCTGTGCCCCTGAGCCAGAGCTTGCCCATCCTCTGCCACTGCCACCAGACACAGCCTAGGCTTCCACGTCGCTCCTGCCCCAGTTCCTTAAATGACAGGGATTAAAGGGAGCAGGGAGAGGCTGTGGGCACTGACAGCTCCTTCCCCACAGGCAGCAGGGCCCCAGGGCTGGGCTGGCACCCCCAGCAGCACGGCGGGGTGGAGGTGCCCTTGTCCCCCTGCCCCCGGGGTGTGGGGAGGCAGAGCGAGCCCCAGGGCTGGGTGTGCTGGGGCCCCTCAGGGGCTGGGGAAGGGGATCACCCTGAACTCGGTGAGCAGGGCCACGCTCAGGAAGAGCAGGTAGTAGGCGATGAGGCAGCCGCCATAGGCCGTGCCCAGCTGGAAGCACTGTGCCGGCACCGTCACGAAGGAGAACACCAGGCTCAGCCCCAGCGCCCCGGCCAGCACCCACACCAGCGGGCTGTCGGGCTCCAGCTGTGGGGACAGAAGGAGGGGGAAAGGTGACAATGGGGTCCTGCTGCCAGCCTGGCCCGTGTCACCGTGTCACCACTGCCTTACCTTCACCAGCGGCTGGCTGCTGGTCATCTGCAGCAGGCAGCCCAGGCCCACGCCCACCAGGATGTCTGGAGCACGTTCAGGATGGACACACAGCACAGGAGAGCTCGAGGGAGCAGCAGCACTGAGCATGTCCCTCTGTCCCCTGGCTGAAGCACTCTCTGTGGTGAATACACTCCTGAGCAATCCAGGAGCGGCTTCAGCCCGGTCTGGGGACCACCCAAAGCCCCCCTCCCCTCCTTCCCTTTGGCAAATCCCAAATCTGCCATACTCCCACCCAAAGTCCCGCCCAGCTGGGCTGGGGCAGCTGTGGGGACAGGGAGGTGCTGCTGGCTCTGTCCCTGCCCTCCCAAATCCCTCACTGTCCCCCTGCACCATGGGAACACTGCTGGGTTTGCCAGCGCTGGAGGGGCCTAGGATGGATCCTGCCCGGCTCCTCTCTAGGGATCCTACAGCATAAGGGGCTTTCCCTGGGCTGCAGGCAGGGACACTCAGGCAGCCCCTGCCCCACGTGCCCCCACCCCGGCCCTGGCACGCACAGGATACTGAAGATGATGCCCCCGAAGCAGGCAGAGAAGGCCATGCGGGGGTAGCCCTGCCGGGCCATGGTGAGGTCGGAGAAGGTGTCTGTGCAGGGAGAAAAGGAGACCCTGAGGATGGCAGGGCGACCCCAGGCTGTGCCAGGGGGGCACTGGGGAGCAGCAGAGCCCTCACCACCGATGCTGTTGCCCCAGGCCAGCAGTGTGAGGCCCAGCACGGTGTTGCTGAGCTGGAAGATGATGCCCAGGGTCCGCAGGATGTTCACCAGCTCCGTGGCTGCGGCGTTGATCCACATGGCGCTGGCCAAAAACCCAAGGAAGGCAAACACCTGACAGAAAGAGGAGCAAGCTGGTCCCTGTGTGCATCCCACAGGACCCTGCACCCCTCCTGAGGACACTGGGAACTGGGAGAGACGTCCAGCTTCCTGCTCAGCCCCAGGAGCCTCAGCCCAGCCTGGAGCAGGCTGTGCTGGTCCCTGGTGGGTGCTCAAGGCTGGGGGACACCTTACACAGTGATACTTGGGTGGCTCCTCATTGCTTGTGGTGATGAAGATGATGAGGGCTAGGGCAGAGGCAACCAGTGTGACCAGTCCCCAGACTGGGAAGACACCCTGGATCTGGTACAGCCCATCTGCACATGGCGGGGAGAGGAGGCGTCAGAGAGGCTGGCACAGGATCCCACCAGGCTTGAGGTGGGAGGTAAAGCCTTGTCAGCTAAAGCCACCTCTACCCTACACCCCCAGAGCTTCTCCCCTCTATGCCTCAGTTTCCCCAACCAGGCCAGGCCTGCTCCATTTTCCCCCCAGGACCTGGACCCTTGTGAGGGTGTATCCAGCTGCAAACATAGCTTGGCTCTTCCCTGCCCATCCCTCCTCCCCACAGTGGGGAGCCAGCTCAGATAGGCTCTTGCAGTCCCCAGGGCTTTGGAGGCCATCTCAGTCCTGTCCCCTTCTGGAAGCTGGGACTGCCCCAGGCTCTCACAGGCGCCTGACTTCAGGGTGAGGACGCAGAGCAGGGGGCTGGTGAGGATGTGCAGGCAGTTGAGGGGTCTCTTCCAGTTCAGGTCATCCTTGTCAGGGTCCACGATGGGAACAGTGAGCAGCAGCACCAGCTCCACGGGCACCTGGCACAGGGATACCCATCTGGGACACACTGTGAGGTGCCCCATGACCCACCCTGCCCCACCATCCCCACTGCAAAGCCCTGGGGGACAGAGCCCGAGGGCCAGCAGGGGTGGGGATGCCCCCTGGGGGGCTCCCCCTCGCTCATGCTCCCCCCTACTCACCTTGAAGGCCTTGAAGAGCCGCCAGTACCAGGGCTTCCTCCTCCACTTGCGGTAGTCCAGGGGGCTGAGGGCCGTGGTGAGGATGCGCAGGGAGGGCTCCCGGGAGGGCAGCAGGGGCCGGTACTCCTCCCCTGCAAGGGGCCACGGGCACTGAGCAGGCTGGGGGCTCCCAGTCCCCCCCAGCCCTTCCAGCACGGGGCTGCAGTTCCCTGTGTATCCCCAGGGAGCTCCCCCTGTCCCATGGGTGCAGTCTGCCCACGAGCCATGGCCACCCCACGGGCTCAGTGACACCTGCAGCAGCCCTGGGGCTCTGGGACCCCTGAGCCCACAGGGAACAACGTACCATAGTCCCCACTGTTTGTGCCTGAGGGCTCCGGCTCTTCCACATCCGTCGGCAGCTCTGTGGGGAAGAGGAGCAGGCAGGGGCAGTGGAAAGGGATCCCAACATGCCAGGGGTCCCCTCCCAGCTGGGCAGCCCTTACCTGGCTCCCAGGGTCCGGGAGGGGCCAGCCCGTCCCCCCGCTGCCGCCGGTGGATCCAGGTGCAGAGCACCACGGTGAGCACGTAGAACACGTAGAGCCCCAGGTAAGCTGAGATGGGGGAGTGATGGGAGGGTCACGGCACCCCCAGGCTGCCCCCACCATCCCCAACTCCCAGAGCACTCACCCAGAGCCTCTCCCAGCCTGATCCTGCCCAAGTAGAGGACCACGAAGGTGAGGAAGACGGCCACCATGTAGAAGATGACATCCCTGAGGAAGGGCCTGGAGGCGGCTGTGAAGGGCTTGACCAGGGCGATGCCCCCGGCCACCACCGTGGTCACAAACACACCGGCACCTGCCAACACAGCAGGACATGGGAACACCCCACAGCCCCAAAACAGCACCCCGGGAGGACATGGCAGGGGGGTCCCCTTACCAAAGATGGCCCCGATGGCCAGCCCTGCTGTCCGGGGGTCAGAGAAGGCCACCACAGCACTGAAGACATCAGGGGCCCCGTTTCCAAAGGCCAGGAAGGTGACACCATGGAGAGGGGACGTCAAGGAAAAGACCTGGTGTTGTCCTCCCCGAGGGGACACGGGTGCTGTGTACTCCTGTCCAGTGCCAGCATGTGACCACTTGTCCCGCTGTCACCTCCACTCACCCTCAGAGTTGGTTTGCCCTGGCATGGGGCCAAGGGGACACAAAGTAACCCTGTCATGGCCACCTCCCCTGGCCTGTCCCCACATCCCTCCTGGCTGAGGGCCCCTGTGATTTGCCAAGGATACTGCCACGTTGTGGGACAGCTTCAGGTTAGTGGAGATGGCTGATAAATTGGGGCAGAAGCTGCAAGGGCAGAAAAGGAGACACAGAGGTGATGGGGCTGCTTGGAGACCATGGGGCTCCTGGTCACTCTGGGGACAGTCCCCTCCTCTGTGGGGCCACTCACAACTTCTCTGCTGTCACACCGAGGATGATGAACAGGTACAGGAGCCAGAGAGCCTGCGGGGCCAGGGGTGGCACAGAGAGGGGTCAGTGGGGTCCCCACCACACACCCCAGAGCGGAGCATCCCCAGCACCGCCCCTTCCCATCCTTACATAGAGGGTGACAGCCAGGGGCAGCAGCCGGGGTGGGAAGACACAGAAGACCCCATCGAGATAGTCGAGGAAGCCCCCGTCCAGCCGGCAGTCGGGGTTGCTCCGGATGAAGTGGCACCACTCGGAGCTGTTGTGCTTCCGAACCTCCCAGCACTGCGGGGCACAGGGCAGGGTGCTTGGCCGGGACCCCCAGGCACCACTGCCCTCCCCGAGGGCTGCCACGGGCACCCTGAGGGGACACTGCCGCCCCGAGCACCCGCTGCCCCCACAAGCGCTGCCACGGGGCTGCTTTCGGCAGCTCGCTGTCACCCCTGCCTCGGTTTTCCCACCTGCGCTACATGTGGGTGAATCGAGGGCTGCGCCAGGGCCTGCAGGGGTGGACCCCCTTGTCCCCACCCCATCCTTGTCCCCACACAGCCCACACCCACCCCGGGCCGTGGGAAGGCGCCGGCCTGGCAAGCAGCGAGGCTTTCGGAGGAGAAAACCAGCAGCGGAGGAAATCCTGGAGAGATCCCCGCTGCGATGGCGGGGACGGGAGAGCAGGGACGGGACGGGACCCCGCCACCCCGGCAGCACCCAAAGACCTGCCGGCGTCCCCCCCAGATCCCAGCGCAGCCCCCAGACTTACATCCAGGCCCCGTCCGTGGCTCAGAGCATCCCCGCCGGGAGGGAGCGTGTGCCCCACGTCCAGCAGCAGCGGGGTCCCGGCTGGCAGCGCCCCGGCCAGGCCGAGCCCCCCGGACAGCCCGGGCCCCCTGCCCCATGGTGCCCTGCCCTGGCGGGGACAGCCCGGGGCACACCTACCACCGCAGCGGTCCCTGGGGACACAGCGCTGGGGCTGCCCCCGGACCCCCATCCCGCGTTCCCCGGGGCGAGGCGAGGTTAAAAATTAACAATAAAATTGGAAATTATAATTAAGGCTAAAATAAATAAAACGGATAAAAAGCAGAGCCCCCCGCGGGCAGGCTGAGCCCCTGCCGCCGCGCCACGTCCCGGCCGGGGGGGCTCAGCCCGGGGCCACGCCGAGCCGAGGGAGAGGAACGGCACCCACACCCCACAGAGGAGGGCCGGGGGACCCGGGGCACCCCGCGGGAGGAGAGGCCGCGGCGCGGGTGGGGACGGGGACCCGGGGGGGTGGGGATGGGCGGGGGTGGATGGCGGTACCGGCGGTACCGGGGCCCCTCCCGCGGCGCGGCCCCACCGTGTCGGCGCGGCCCCGCTGCCGTGCGCGGGCGGCGATCCCTGCCGGCCCCCCCGCCTTAAAGGGGCCGCCGCCCTCCGCCCTTAAAGACACAGCGACACTTCCCACGCGGCTGGCGGAGAGGGGACACTCGCTGCTGCGGCCCGTCCCTCCCAGGCCAGGACACCCTCCCTGCGTGCTGCGCCCGCCTACAGCCCCGCTTTGGGGAGACCCTCTGCGAACGGGCGAGCGCAGCGCAGCCGCGGCCGGGGATGGTGTGCCGGGACGGGGCAGCCTCGGCACCGGGGCTGCGCTGACCCCCGTGCCGGTGCCCGACACCCCACAGTGGGGCCGGTGTCCCTCTCCGCACCGGTGTCCCCAGCTCCAGGACACCCCAGCCTCAGCCGTGCGCCGTGCGAGCGCCATGCCCTGTTTGTGGGGGGCAGGCTGGTCCCCGTGGCCGGAGCCCCAAGACCCTGATGGGATTCAAAGGCACATTTCCCACCCCGGCCGGTTTCTCCCCGAAGCTGCGTTCTGTCCTTCTCCCCGGAGAGAGGTGAAAGGAACTCCGCAAGGCTGGGCTGCCGCGGTCCGGGCCAAGGGAAGCATCCCGTGGGCTGCCCTGCCCCGAACGCGGGGACGCGGGGGCCGCGCTGCTGCCGCCGGGGTCCGCGGGTGTCCCGAAGGCGGACACGGTGGGGCGGGGAACCCTGCGCCATCTCCGTGGGCCAGCCGAGATGGGAGCGCGGCTATGGGCCCAGGGCTATGGGCACGGGGCTAAGGGCCCGCTGCTATGGGTCCGGGGCTATGGGCCCAGCCCGCGGGGCAGAGCGGGTGCGCGGGGTCTGAGGGGCCCCACCGGGATGGGGCGTGGCCACGCCAGAAGCCACGCCCTATGGGTGGGGTTCCCACTGGGCAGAGCCACAGGGGGCGTGGCCAACCCCACGCTCCGCCCCCAAAGCGGGCCCGTCCCATTGGTGACCGGCGGTGTCGATGGGGGCGTGGCCACGCTGACGCTCCGCCCCAATCCCACCACGCCCATAGATCGGAGCCCCGCCCACTCACCCGCTCTGGCGCTGCCGGGGGTGCCGCCCCCCGGTGTCCCCGCCATGGCGGCCCCGCGGGCGCTGCTGGTGGCCTCGCTCCTCTCCCCGTTCCTGTCCCCGCTCCTCTCCGCCGTCCCGGCCGGCGCGGCCCCGTCCCCGGAGCCCCGCAATGTCTCCGTGCTGCTGGAGCCCGGCTCCGAGCGGCTGCGCGTCCTCCCCGGCCGCCACCCCGCCGCCGTGGCCTGGGCCAGCCTGGATGACCGTATCCCACACGTCGGGTACGAGCAGGGGGTCGCATGGAGCCGGGCGGGTGTGGGGGCCGCGGGGAAGCCGTGCTCGGTGGGGTGCCTCGTCCCAGCCGTGTCCGTGACCCGCCGTGCCCGTGTCCCCACAGGTGGGCCTTCCTGGAGGTGGCCACCAATGCCTCGTACAATGACAGCCTGCAGGCCTACGCTGCTGGGCTCGCCGAGGCCGCCGTCACCGAGCAGGTAAGGGGGACCCCTCCAGAAATGCGTGGCGTGGCCCCTCCCGGGCTGCCCCGGGCGGTGACACGGCTGCCCGTCCCCCAGCTGATGTACATGCACTGGATGAACACCATGGTGGGCTACTGCGGCCCCTTCAAGTACGAGAGCGAGTACTGCCAGAAGCTGCGGAACTACCTGGAGGCCAACCTGGCCTGGATGGAGGAGCAGATGGCGAAAGGGCAAGACCCCGAGTACTGGCACCAGGTGAGGATAGGGAGCCCCCACCCAGGGGAGTTCCCCGGATCCTCCTGGGCCGTTCATGCAGAAGACAGTGCAGAGCAGTGAGCTGGCCTGGCCAAGCTCCAGGTAGGACGACAGGGATACGGTCATCCTCCTTCCTGGGGTGAGCAGAGGTGACTCGTGACTTTCTCCTCGCCAGAGCCTCGCATGCTGCAGTTGGGGTGCACAGGAGGTGGCTTTGTCACCCTCGGCCGTGGGTGCTGACTCATGACTTTGCTGACAGTGACGGTTCCCCCCTGTGCCTCTGCAGCGGCACTGAGACCCAGCTGATCTGCCCTGTCCCCTGGGGAAATGAGGCAGCTGTGCCCCAAAATCTCTCAGCCTGCCCCCTCGCAGGAGCCTGGTGCCAGCTCTGTCCCCTGTCCCCAGGTGCACCTGGCCCTGCTGCAGCTGAAGGGGCTGGAGGACAGCTACAATGGGCGCCTGGACTTCCCCAGGGGCAGGATCACCCTGGCACCTTTCGGCTTCCTGTAAGCTCCTTCTCAGAGGTGGGGGAGGGTTGTCCCAGGGTTTGGGGTCCTGTGGGGACAATTCCTGCATGTCCAGGAACAGCCAGTTCTACTCCCAGTCCACTTAGCCCACCTTTTCTAGGACAGGACGGAGCCATGGCAGGTTTCCCTCTAACCCCACCCCATGGGCTGGGTGGTGGGCTCCCCCCACAGCCCTTGCCTCAGTTTCCCCACTGCTGTGCTCCCCCTTTCCTCTCTGCTCATGCTGCCGAGGTGCTCCCAGCACAAGTGCCTGCACTGGGGTGTGGTGGAGATGGACAGACGGGCAGAGAGCTCTGAGCCAGCTCAGCTCCAGGGCTGGGTCATCCCTCACCTGACATCTCCTGCCTTGCTTCCCCCCAGGCTGCTGCAGTTGGGGGGTGACCTGGAGGACCTGGAGTCTGCCCTGAACCGCTCCTCCCCGCAGCGTGTCCTGGGCTCGGGCTCCTGCTCGGCTCTGGTGAAGCTGCTGCCGGGCCAGCAGGACCTGCTGGTGGCCCACGACACGTGGACCTCCTACCAGGCCATGCTGCGCATCATCAAGAAGTACACGCTGCCCTTCCGCACCTCGGCCGGCGGTGCGTGGCCTGGGCTGGGGGGGCTGCCCCTCACACCCCCCTTCTGATGCCTCTGCCTCCCCCCTCCAGGCAAGTCTCAGATCCCTGGGAGTGTCCAGGTGTTCTCCTCCTACCCTGGCACCATCTTCTCCGTGGATGACTTCTACATCCTCAGCAGCGGGTTGGTGAGTGGGTGTGCTGCTCAGGGTCCTCTCCCTGGCCCTGCTGCCCTCCCCTCACTCCCTGCCCTGCAGGTTGCGCTGGAAACCACCATTGGGAACAACAACCCGGCCCTGTGGAAGTACCTGGACCCCCGGGGCAGCGTGCTGGAGTGGCTGAGGAACATCGTGGCCAACCGGCTGGCCCGCAGTGGGCCCGAGTGGGCCACGGTCTTCCGACGCTTCAACAGCGGCACGTGAGTGGGGTGGGATGGGACCTGGGAATCGGTCCTGGAGGGTGCCCAGGCTGCCAGAGGGATGCACTCCTTGCTCTCCATGCCAGGTACAACAACCAGTGGATGGTGGTGGACTACAATGCCTTCACACCAGGCAGGGCGAGCCCGGCGCCGGGCGTGCTGACGGTGCTGGAGCAGATCCCGTGAGTGGTTCCATTCTCCCTGAGCCCCTGCTACCTTCTCTCCCATCCCTGAGAGTTTGGGAAAGCCCTGAGGGTGGTGCCCACCTAGCCCAGTGGGTGGTCACAGGGCAATGGGGTGTGTCAGTGGCTAAAGGCTCTGGGGATGCTGGTACTGAGGTGATGGGTGGCTGGGTGGGAAACCCTGCAGTGGGGACCCCCAGTATGGGTTTCCCCCAGCCCAGCATGTCCCCCACTATCCTTTTCCCCCTCTGCTCTGACCAGTGCTCTTCCTCCCAGCACAGGGGCCTAGTGGTGGTGGCTGATCAGACAGAGCTGCTGTACAAGCAGGGCTACTGGGCCAGCTACAACGTGCCGTGAGTGCCATCCCTCCCCATGGAGACAGGGCAGCAGTGCTCACCCTGCACCCACTTGGTGCCAACCTGCTGGGTTCCCCCACCCCAGGTACTTCGAGGAGATCTTCAACGCCAGTGGGAACCTGGAGCTGGTGAGGAAATATGGCGACTGGTTCACCTACGACAAGAACCCTCGTGCCCAGATCTTCCGCCGGAACCAGACACTGGTCCAGGACCTGGACTCCATGATCCGCCTGATGCGGTGTGTGCTTGGCACCCCCAGCCCTGGGCTCTTCCACCCAGGGCTTTTCTGTCATCCTATGGGCTTGTTCCATGTCTCTCTCCCTGCCCTTCTCCAGGTCCAACAACTACCTGCAGGACCCCCTGTCACGCTGCAGGGGCTGTGACCCCCCCAGAATGCTGAGAACGCCATCTCAGCCCGCTCCGACCTCAACCCTCCCAACGGCACCTACCCCTTCCCTGCCCTGCGCCAGCGCTGCCACGGCGGCATCGACATGAAGGTGAGCCAGCCAGGCAGCCCTGCAGGGGCTCCTCTGGGGGGGCACCCCCAGCGCTCTCTTCCCTGTCCTTGTAGAGATAATGCACAACAGACTCCTGTGATTTTTTTCAAGGCTGTGTGAAAAACGAATTAATTTTATTTTTAAGGATCGTTCCCCTTATATGCAATTTTCCTCAGACCATTGTGACTAGGGAAAGACAGGCAGACTTCTTTACCCATGTTGGTCAAACCAGAGGGACATCAAAAGAAAATCTCCCCACAAAAGAAAGAATTCACAACATGAATACTGTTACAAAAACAATTCTGTTGTTTATGTTCCCCCTCTGGGAACAAATTTCAGAAAACCCAAACATCAGAACACCAGAGCTTTAGAAACCTTGAAACTTCAGGCCTGAAAACCAAACTACACGTTCCCGGTGCTGACTCACTCCCTGTTCTGTGTCCCCCCCTGCAGGTCACCTCCTCGAGCATGGTGCCCACCTTCGGGCTGGTGGCAGTCAGCGGCCCTGCCTGGGATGACGTGCCCCCCTTCCGCTGGAGCGAGTCCCCCTGCAGCTCCCTGCTCCACATGGGCCACCCCGACCTCTGGACCTTCCCCCCAGTCAAGGTCCACTGGGACTGAGAGGCGCTGGTCCCGTCTGTCCATCCGTCCGTGGCGTCTGTCCTGTGGGGGTCCCCTCTGTGGGGGCAGCTGGGTGAGGGGGGTCTCAGCTCTGTAATACACCCAGCCCCCTGCTCTTTCTGTCTCTCAGGGTCCTGGCTGTGCAGCACAAGGGGCTGACCCAGCGTGTCCCCTCCCTGCCATGGGGCTCCGCAGTCCCAGGACCTTTCCCTGGGTCCTGGTGCCTGGTTTGGGGGGGTCTCTTTCTGGAAGAGGGGCGTCCTGGGAGGCTGGGGCTCGCCCTCGGCACAGGCAGGAGGGCAGTGAGCTGGTTTGGCTGTGGCAAATAAAGTGCTCTGTGCTGGTGGCTGTGCTTTGCTCTCTGCTGAGGTTCTCTGGTGGCTTCTGTCGGGGTTGGGCTCACGCAGGGGTCCTGCCCCCTCCCCTTTAACAGGGCGATGTGCTTCTCTGCCGGTGGGAGGGCGTGGTGCCAGAGCGGCCGGGGCTTTGGGTGCAGACCGTAACGGGTTCTCTGCTGCTGGAATGGGGGAGCCCCACTGCTGACCCCCCCCAGGAGTGGGACACCATCCTCGTGCCTTTTGTCTTCCTTTCCTCTGGCACCTGTGTGCCCTCGTCCCCAAAACCCGCGGTGCAAAATCCTCTTAGGCAGCTCCCTTGATCCGCTGTGCCTCGTTAGGAATAACGAGGTCATTACCGGGGGATTAATGAGCTGCGGCTCGGCAGCGCTTTGAAGGCGACAGGTTCCCACCGGGGCTGGGGGCCCCCGGGGGCTGCGGGGGGCGGGAGGGAGCAGGTCTGGGCCGTTGGCACCCCAAAAGCTGGGATGGGTGCCCTGGGGTTGGTGGGGTGTCTGTACCCCACTGTGCTAGGACAGATAGTGGGGAAGTTTGGGACGGCAGAGCCTCTGTCCCCTCGTGTGCCCATGGTGTGGGGGCTGATGTGGAAGGGGGGCTGCTTTTGGGGTCCCTGTGCCTCCGTTTCCCCAGACAGATCACCATCACTGGGTGAGGGAGCAGCAAGGAGGAGCAGGGCACGCTGGAGATGACGCAGTGTTGCCGATTCCCTTTCCTTGTTTCCTTGAAAGTGGAAAAACAAACAAAAAGTTGTTAAACATCATCTCAGCTGCTGCCACAGTGTCAGCCAGGGACCCTGGCCAAGGGAAGTGGCCAGGTGACAGCCTGGCATGCCTTCCTCACGGCAGGGATGGAGCCAAAGACGAGCGGCAGAGGGACACGGAGGTGGCTATGGGGTGGAAAGGAACCCTGGAACACCCTGGGACTGAGCTGAAACGTGGTGTCCTCCCCAGGGGAGTTTCCAACCTCATCCCTGAGAGCTGGGGGAAGCTTCTTGCACCCCTTTCTCAGCTCCGGCTACTGTCTCACCCTCAAGGAAATGGCTGCAGTTTCTGCCTACAGTCAGGTGATGGGGGTCACTCCAAAGGGCCCCAGAGGGACAGGAGCTGTGTCCCCCCCCGATACACCCATTCAAGAATCCTCCTCATTCCCTCCTTTCCCAGCCCCACGTCCCAAAAGCAGCGTGGCTCTGTGCCCCAAGGATGTTTTGTTGGCCCCAAAGACCAGCTCCATCAGGAGCAGGGCTGCTCCAGAGCTCTCCCCCAGCAGTGGTGCTCTGGGGGATTTTGCAACACAGTTTGGCACCGGGTTCTGAAATCCTCTCTTCTGGTTTCCCGGCTGTCTGCCTGGCACTGGGGCAGAACTGGGCACAGGGTGGGGGTTCCCAGTGCCCCCGTGTGTTGCTCCCCCTCGGGATTCCTTGTGCCCTCTGCTTCCAGGCTGTTTCAGCTTGGCCAGGGGAGCAGTGGAACCTTCTGCGGCTGCGGGGCTGCGGGCCAGGGCTGGGCCTTCCTCTAGATCCCTCCTTCTTCCTCCTTGCCTGCTGTGGACAGCGCCAGCCCCCCAGAGCAGAGGTAGGACTTTCACCCTGTGGGTGTCCCCAGGGCTGGGTGATGAGGACGGGTGCCAGAGGGAAGGAGGGGGCTCTGCCTGCTTTGCCTGGGGGCTGCTGGACCTTGGGCCGGGTCACTTGGGACAGCCCCTCTCTAAGGGGGGATCTTTGTCCATGGGGTGCCTGGCATGGCCAGCAGGAGCAGGAGGGCTCATCCCAGGGGTCTCCCCCAGCTGGAGGGGCTGAGCCCCCCCGGGATGTGAAGCTTGGAGAGGATTCAAGGGCTGCCATGGGGTGGGGGCTTGGCAGGGTGAGCAGAGGGGTGTGGTCACCTATTGGGAGGCAATGAGGTGTCTTGCTGGGGGTTTGTGGTGTGCAGGCTGCCCTGGCTACAGCAGGGCTTCAGGGGCAAAATCCTAAAATCTGCCGGTACATGTTTTTGGCCAGACCTGTTAATATCCACTGCAAACCTTTGAAGGACCCTAAAATAATGTGCAAGCTGCCTTTCGTGTTCCCCAACTCCTGGGAGCCAAATCCCATCTCTGGGGCATGTGAAAGCTGCCGGGGTCTGGCTGCCGGGGCCGCACGTGTTTGTCCCCGCCGGGACAGCCGGCAGCGTGCCCGGCCGTGGCCGGCAGCCCTCGGCACCGGTCCAGCCCCGCGGCGGTGAACCCGCCCCGGGCTGAGCCAGCAGCGGCGCCGGGGCAATGTCCGACCCCTGCCCCTTGCCCTGCTGCGTGACTGAGCACGGGGACCCGGGGGTACCGGCACGGCCCCTCGGACCTCACCTCTCCCTCTCGTGTCCCGCAGGCTCGGCGGAGGGTGAGGACACGTAGTGAGGCCCCAGGAGACTCCAGGTAATCCCCAGCCCGGGGTACAGGGCAGGGTGTGCACAGGCACCTGGGGACACCGGGGGGATGGAGGAGGGGGTGGCACAGCCTGTCCTGGGATCTTGCAGGCAGAGCCCATCGGTGCTGCTAGCATCCTAGAGATGGGAGGGGACACTGGGGACAGCCCTGTCCCGCCCGAGAGCCTCCTGAGCTCTGCACCGAGCGCAGAATGGGCTGCGGGGCTGCGGGCGGGACCCGTGGGGAGCAGCCGGTGATTCCGCCGCCTCTCCCTGGCAGAGCATCCGTTGTCAGGCCATGGCAGCCCAGCCTGTCAGGGGCCAGAAGCCCTTCCACGTCGTTACGCCCGTCCTGGAGAGCCTGTCCCTCTCCAAGGCCGCGGGCACCAAGGTCTTCATGAAGCTGGAGAACGTCCAGCCCTCGGGATCCTTCAAAATCCGGGGCATCGGGCACCTGTGCCAGGATGTGAGTGTGGGCATGGTGTGTGCCGGGTGCTGCTCCTGCCCTCGTGGGGGACACACAGCAGTCCCCTCCCCTCTTTCTCTCCTGCCTTTCAGGCTGCCAAGAAGGGCTGCCGCCACTTCGTCTGCTCCTCAGGTAACTCCACCCCGAGCCGGGGGGATGCTCCAGAGGAATCTGGGGATATACAAGGGGTGGAGCCCTGCCTGCTCGCTCCCTGTGCACAGGCGGAAACGCGGGTCTGGCAGCGGCGTTCGCAGCCCGGGAGCTGGGGCTGCCCATCACCGTGGTGGTCCCCAGCAGCAGCGGCCCCACCCCCGTGCGCAAACTGGAGGAACTGGGGGCCACAGTCGAGGTCTATGGCAAGGTACCCCCAAAAGTGGCGTCTGGGGGGGTCCAGAGGGGGCTGAGCCTCACCTCAGCTGCTCGCTGGTGCTTGGCAAACCCCATCCCGAAATGTCCCCCTCGTGCATCCCCTGCACCCCAGCATCGCAGCGGGGTCACCCTGGGAACCCTCACCCGCCCTGGTGTCCCCAGCCCCGCAGTGACAAGGGACCCATCCCGGGGTTGTGAGGGCTCTTTGGAGCCCTGCTGAGCCCCCCCTTGCCCCCACCCAGGTGTGGGATGATGCCAACAGGAGAGCCCAGGAGCTGGCTGAGGCAGAGGGCTGGGTCAACATTCCGCCCTTCGATCACCCCTTGGTGTGGTGAGTGCTGCTCCTGCCCTCGGTCCCTGTCCCCAGGATCCAGGCTGGCCCCCAGGCTGCATCCTCCTGCCCCTCACCCTGCAGGGAGGGGCACGCCAGCCTGGTCCGGGAGCTCAAGGACTCTCTGGAGGCCAAACCTGGCGCCATCGTGGTGGCGGTGGGTGGCGGGGGGCTGCTGGCCGGGGTCGTGGCCGGCCTGCACCAGGTGGGCTGGCAGGATGTCCCCATCATCGCCGCCGAGACCCAGGGAGCTCACAGCTTCCACGAGGCGCTCAAAGCCGGCCAGCTCGTCACCCTGCCCGACATCACCAGGTGAGCAGCCCGGCGTGCGGCGAGCTGGCAGGGCTGGATGGGTGCCCTCTCCCTGACCTCCTTCCCCTCTCCCGTCGCAGCGTGGCCACCTGCCTGGGCGCCAAGACGGTGGCGGCGCGGGCGCTGGAGTGTGCCCGGGAGTGCCAGGTGATCTCGCAGGTGGTGGAGGACACGGAGGCCGTGCGGGCCATGGAGCAGTTCCTGGGTGAGCGGGGCGGCACGGCCGGACCCCGGCGGTGGCTGGGGTCGGGGTGCTGTGCGAGCTCTGACTCCAATGTGGCCCTGCTCTGGTCCCCGCAGATGACGAGCGGCTGCTGGTGGAGGCGGCGTGCGGGGCGCCGCTGGCCGTGCTGTACTCGGGGCGGCTGCAGCGGCTGCAGCGCCAGGGCCGGCTGCGGGACCCGCTGGCCCCGGTGCTGCTGGTGGTGTGCGGCGGCAGCAACGTGAACACGGGCCAGCTGCGGGCCCTGAAGGGCCAGCTGGGCATGGAGTGACACCGCCGGCCGGCTAGACAGGCCGGCTGGAGCGCCCGCTGCTTCTTCCAACGACCAAAATAACCGCGGAGCGCGGGCTCCTCAAACGACAAAATATTCTGGCACAGCACCCGGCGCGGGGTCAGAGAAATTCTGGCGCACAGCACCGCGTGGCGGGGATGGGTGAGGGCCGGGGATGGGAGCCAGGGGGGGCCTGTGCTGAGGGCGGGATGGGGTCCACACATCCCGGTTTTCCCCTGGGACACGCCAGGTATCCTCCCTACAACCCTCTGTCCCCCCTCTGCTCTCTCACCCTGCTCCTCCCCAGGCTGTTTGGGCTGCAGCTCCCCACCTCAATTAGCAAACGCTCCTCTCTGACTAATTACTTTGCTACTGTCTTTATGCATTATTATTCTAATGATTATTAATTATTACAATCCTCTCCCGTTCCTGCAACATTGGCTGCGGCCAGACGAGAACAGCGCTCTTGTCACGGTGATTTATCCGCGGGGATCCCAGGCCGGGTTTAACACCGGCGGGCTCCGAGGTGCTCTAACATGTGGGGGGGATATATCCCATCCTAGATCCCCTAAGATCCCTTTTTCCCCCTTCCCACTCTTCTTCCCATTCTCCCTTTGCCCCAGGCTTTCCTGCTCTCTCACATTACCACTCCGTAGGGCTGTGTTTGCTTTTAGCCCTTTGCTGTGGTGCCTCCTGGGTTGGTTTTTTTTTTGGTCCTCCCCATATTTCTCCCCTCTCCTTCCTCCCATTTCGGGTGATGCGGGGTTTTGCTCCTGCTGGTGCTCCCCAGCCCCACCTGGTTCCCCTGCTGAGCCTGTGCCCTGTGATGTCAAGCAGGGAGAGAAGCTTTTGCTGTCCCCAAACTCATCCTCCCCCCTTTTGGAGCAGAAGGGTGTCAGCCCCGGTTCCAGCTCACCCACATTCCCCAGAAAGCCCTTTCCCCTGACCTGGCTCCAGCCCCCAGAAGCCCCTCCCTGCCCTCAGTCCCCCAGCCCTACACCTCCCACTGGCCAGGCCACCTCCCCAGGTGCTCCATGGAGGCCAAACCCCCATAAATCAAAACTCTGCCACTCCATCGTGAGCAATATCTTATGTAAAAAGGTGTTTCCAGGGAGCACCGAAGGCTGGAGAATCCTATTACGAGGCACACTATTAATTATGAGGAGTCAGCCCAACCTACTCCAGCTATTTTTTATCCAGGTCCAAAACCTGATTACTTTCCACCTTCTGCAGACCTTCCCCTTCCAAAAAAAAGAAGGCAAGAAGGTCAGGAAAAGGGAAAAAAACCCCGAATGTCATTGGTGTTTGCCCCACAGCTTTTCAAAAGGAGTTTATTCCTACCTTTCTGCTCGGGGCGGGTCAGGAGCTCACGCTGGTGATTCCTCAGCACAGTCCCACAGGAGGGGCACTGCTGATGGTGACATGGGCTGTGGGGTTTGGGGTCACCCCCCAAACACCCCAGCAGGGAGCTTCTCCCCTCCTTGCCTTCATGAGGGGGCCTTTGGGTGCCAGCTGGGGACATGGGATGTCCCTGGCAGGGATGTGAGGTGCAGGGTGGCTGGGGACACCCCCAGGGAGTGGCACGGCCCCAGCCGTGACCTGTGGTCACTCTGCAGCTGGGGACAGGGTGGAATCCTGAGTGCTGGTGCCTTCCCGGGGCCTCTGGGGGGGTGGCACCCTGGGTTTGGCTCCTGCACCCAGCTGGGAGCTGCAGAGCTCCTCTGTGCCAGGGGATTGCTCCTTGGGATCATCCCTGCTTCCACGGCTGCTCCTGCAAGCCTCCAGCCTGGGATTTGGCAGCTTGGAGAATTGTCCCCGGTCCCTCCACAGCCTCTTCTGTCCAGGGCTCAGAGATGGGGTGTCCCAGCAGCCTAAAAACAGCCCTCAGCTCAGTGCCTTGGGTTTTGAATTAATAATAATGATAATAATAGCAAGCAGTGCTCACCCAGTGACTGATCATTTTATACTCCTCAAAATGATGCTGAGAGTGGGTTATTTACCAGCACCTCGCCCTGTCCTTATCAAAAGCCCCCATTACCTGCTAACACCGACTGCCTGGAAGCCCTGGAGGCCAGGAGAGCAGCTAGCTGTGCTCCTGCCTCAGTTTCCCCATTTGGGAAAAGGGGAGAAGGTGTTTTTCTTGGGGGGTGAGGGGACACCCATACCTGTGCTGGCCCCAGCTCCTGGCCGAGGGCTCCCTCAGGCTCGGCCTGGCTCGTTGGCCACCCCGTTATTAATGCCAGTAATGGCATAGGAAGGATACATTCCACCACTTGGCTGAACAGAGAAAATATGCAGAGAAGTGGCTGGCTTTCCATAAATCATCGGTGCTCCGTGCTACAACCGAGCCAGGACTTAAAATTCAGGTCAGGAGAGAGGGACTCTCGTAAGCCAGCAAGGGAAGGCAATTTATTCTGTTTATATCGTTTTACTGCAAGACAAGGAGCGGGTGGAGGGGGGGGACACGAAAAACTCTGCCATGATTTTGCATTTTAAATATTAGTTCAGAGCTGCAGCCTGCCTGGGACTTTTTATTTTTGTATCTCAGGGGACAGAAAGCGGGAGAGAGAAGGGGAGTGGAGTGAGCTGGGGTGCTGGGGAGGAGACCCCCCCCCCCCTCCTGCCACCAGTATGTCCAGGGGAAAAGGGGCAAAAGCTGCTGGTGGCATTGCTGAGCCCCCGCTCGGGGTGTCCCCCCCAGCTGCCCCTCGGGGCTGCTCTGCCAGCAGGGCTGCAGGTGCCCCATGGAGGGCTCTGGATGCCCAGTAGGAGGCAGAAATTGGGGATTGTGCTGTCTGCTGTGGGGGAAGGGCCGAGCTGGGCCATGTGCCCCTTCCCAGTGCCAGAGCTGAAGGGCGATGGGGAGCGCGGGGGTCCCGGGGGTGGGGGATGCAGCAGCATCGCCTTGCACAGGAGCACATCACTCACCCGGAGCTGCTCCCCCAGACCCCTCGCAGGGCTGGGTGACAGTGGGGGAGCCCGGATAGCATTTCTCACGGGCTGGTGTTAAAACCAAATTAAAATAAAATAAAATGAAAGGGACCAGCTGACCGAACAGTAGGTAACTAAAAGGTTTTTTATTCACATTGAACAACAAGAGCCATTCACACTAACAGCCTCCGCAAGAGGCAGCGGGGACAGGAAACCCACGACGCTTTCAGAAAACAACTTTTTTTTCTTTCCTTTTCCATTCTCCTTCCTTTTATTTCCCCCCTCTCTTCTATGCTCTCACCCCCCCTCCCCGGTGCCATCCCCTCCCTGCCTTCAAAATAGAAAAATTCGGAGCCTCCGATGACTAAAGTACAATAAATAATCAGTAAACACAAAAACATACTTTATTTGTTTCTCCTTTATACAAAATAAAGAAACTAGAAGCAAAAACTATAATACATCCTTAAATTGGCGGAGCCTCTGGGAATCGTCTGGGTGGGACTCAGCGTCGAGGCTCGGGTGAAATTTCTGCTGTTGTGGTTGGGTCGGTTTAGTTCGGGGGTTTATTGTTTGTTTGGGGGTTTATTTCGTTGTTGTTGTTGTGTTTTTCCTGTTTCTGCCTCTTTCTGGTGTCTGTTCCACCACGTGGGAGCCCAATCTCAGCCAGTCCCTGGGGCTGGCCCCAGCACAGCCCCCTCCTCCCCACCGCCAAAAACCGGGTCCGAACCCACCTTCTCCTCGGGGGTGAAAGGGGAACAATAAAAATGAGGGCGGGGGGGTTATTCCTGCTATTCCCCATCCCCCCCCCCTCCTGTGGTAGGGGATAATTAAAAAGGATGCTAATTAGCAGGGGGGAGCCCTGCCGCAGCCCCCTCCCCCGGTGCCGCCGGGGCGGTGGGACCTGTGTCCAGGCGAGTTCAGCTTTGGTCCGAGAGGCGGTGGTCCCGACGCCGGCGGGGTCTGCAGGGCTGGGCACCTTCCGCTGCCCCCCAAAAGGGTCGGGGGCGAGGTGCCGGCAGGGGGGAGGTAGCGGGGTGGCCCCAAAGTCCCGGGGGGGTGCGGGGATGCGGAGGGTGGGCGGATGCCGGGATGCGTTTTGGCATCGGGCGGGGAGTAGGGGGGCTCGATCCGGCCCCTGCTGCGGGGCGAGGGGGGGGACACGCGTGGGCTGGGGGCACCGGGGGGGGTTTGCCCCTGCACACACGCACACGCGTGCCCAGGCCGGGCCTACCACACCGCCGCCTCGCTGAGCTCCGGGTTGGGGTGCGACAGAGCCCCGCTGTAGCCGCTATTGCTGGACATGGAGAAGGGCGGGCTGGGCCCCCCGCTGAAGACCTCCCCCGGGATGGGGTGCAGCGAGCCCGTCATCCCCGGCTCGGGGCTGGGGGTGTCGGGGTGCGAGATCATATCCGTGTACCTTTGGTTTTCTGAGGAGTGGTGTCCGCTTAGGGGGGGCTCCAATGGTCCCAGGGGTGTGGAGCCGGGTCCTGAGTTCTGAAGGTAGCTGGAGTCGGCCGGGGACTGGGCTTGGGAGGGCGGCCCGTGGGGGAAAAAGTCATAGTTGCCTCCCGGCCCGTAGTAGTCACCTTGGTAATCTGTGGGGAGTGGAGGGGGAAAAGGATGGATCTGGCCTCCTGGGGCTAAAAACCTCCCGAAATCCCGCGGCACCCCAAACCAGCCCTGCGCTGTCCCCTCCAGAACGCTCTGCTGGCTCCCAAAGGGACACCCAAAGTGCGGGCGGGATTTGAGTCCAGCCCGAGAGAAATGAGCCGGTCCTTAGAGCTGCACTGCCCATCACCCTCTCTTTGCCCAGCCTGGAGTGAGGGAGGGCGGAGAATCCGGGCTGGGAGAGGTGAGGGAACCGGGAAAATGGGCTCTGTTTAGTGCTTAATTAAGGGGAGGGGGGGAATTACATACATATATTTATATATGTTTATATGTATATTTATATGTATATATTTTATATATGTGTCTAAAAAGGGAATGGGGAAACGATAAGTAGAAAAAAATAATGGCCAAAACCAAATAAATAACGGGGAAATGTATACAATGGGAAAATATATATGCACATTGGGGAAATTACATATAATAGGGAAAAAAAAATATATATATTTATATACTGTGGAATTCATATATGTGTTTAAGAGGCTTGGGAAGCGATCTAGAAACTGACTGCAGGGCAACAAGGGGTGCCTGGAAAGCCGCTGGTCAGATGGGAGGCTTTGAAAAGTCAGCTTTTTGGGGGGGCTCTGCGGGGGGCTGGGGGCGAGGGGAGGCGCGGGGCTGCGCCCACCCCGTCCCGTCGGGGCAGAGGTGGGGCGGCCGGGCCGCACTGACCCTCCATATGCTGCGGGCCCGGGTGGTAATTGGAACAAATGCGGCCTGAAAGGGGGACAAAAGCCCCGCAGCTGGGGCTTTGTTCGCGGGAGAGGGGCCCCGCAATGCCGGGGGGGGGGGGCGTGGGGGGTGCGTGGGGCGGCTGCGGGCACGCGTGTGTGCGCGGGAGGGGGGCAAGGGGGGAACGAGCGGGGAACGGGACAAAGGAGGAGAGGGGGGCCAGGGCAGGGATCCTCACCTCCGTAGTACGTGTAGGGCGTGGAGCCGAGCATCTCGGACTCGTCGAGGCGGCCGCCCAGGGGCCGCATCCTGCGGGGGCTGCGGAAGAACGCGTGCCGGCGGGCGCCCAGCGCGCTCAGCTGCTTCATCCGCCGCTCCTTCGACCGACGGTTCTGGAACCACACCTGTGGCCGGGCAGGTGTCAGTGCCCAGCGCGGATGGGCGAGCAGAGACCCCTCTGGGTCAGCGACATCCCCGTCCCCCAAAGTCTGTGTGTCCCCACACGGGTTTTCCGATATCTGTTTGGGTTTTTACCGACCCCCCTTCCTGCTGCCGCTGCCTCAAAAAGTACATGGGGACACCGCACCCCACAAATAACCAGGTTATTTAAAATCCTGCCTCTCCTTCGCCCAGCTGCACATACTCAGCCTCTCTGTCCCTGCAGCTGGAAAAGGCAGGAGGGAGATATTACCCCTATGGATAGGGGAAAGAAGGGAGGAAAACTGTGAAGGAAAAAAGGGATAGGACTCTGGATCATAGCAGAAGCAGGCAGGAAGCGGGGAGCAGGGGGATGAGCACCTGGGCAGCAGGCAGGCAGCCAGAACAGCCGGCGGTGAGCATGGGAATAAAAGGGAAAGGGGAGATGCGGCCGCCTCTCCACGGGCATTGCCTTTTCCGAACCTCACGCCTCAGCAGCTTGGTGGGGCGTCTGGATTATTGTCCCACTCCCTCGGGGATGGGGCAGCTCAGGGGTACAAGCACAGCATTCTCCTGCGGGACTTGTGCTCCCCTCTCCGGGAGCTGGGAATCGCAGCTCCGCTGCCGGCAAAGCCGGAGAGCCCTCCTCTATTAATGCCTCTATTAAAGCCCATTAATCCCTGCATTTCCGCAGGGATTTTCTTCCCGGGGGCGGTGCGGTGAGGAAGTGCCGGCTGCCTGCAGAGCGCGACGGATGCTCCTCGCTTCCGCAAGGCTGGAGCATCCATCTCCTGGCACGCCGGGGATCCTGCTCGGCCCCGCGCGAATCCAGGCTGCCTCGTGTTCTGGGAATGGTTTTTATCCCTTCCCGTGGGCTGGGGGATGCCCGCTCACCCAGCGTGGGGTGGCTGCAGGGCTGGGCCTGAGGTGACGCTAGCAGGGGACAAATGGGCTTCGACACTTCCCATTCCTTGAGGGACCAACCTCGGTGTCCCAACCCCTTCCCGGCACCTGGGGGAGACTCTCACAGCTTCGAACTGCCTGGGCTCCCACCGGGCCCCTTCTCCTCCATCGCGGTGTCCTACCTGGATGACTCTCATGTTGAGGCCGGTCTCCTGGGCCAGCTGCTCCCGGATGTGGCGGGTGGGTTTGGGGGTGGCGGCGAAGGCAGCTTTGAGGGTCTCCAGCTGCTTGGCTTTAATGGTGGTGCGGGGCCCCCTCCGCTTGGTGCCCGAGTTCTGCTCCTCGTTCTCGTTGTTGGTGGTCTCCTTGTCCGAGGAGGTCGAGTTGTCCGTTTCCTTCGTGTCGTCCTGCATGGGGTCCTGGAGATCCGGGGACAAACTCCTGTCTGTACATGAGGACACTGTAGAGGAGACCCAGAGAGGAAAGGGGGGGGTGGATGACTTAGGCGAGAGATTGACCCCCCTCTCCTCTGTCCTCCCCGGCCCACCCGGCCCGCCTGCCTTCCAGCAGAGGGGTTGGGGGGTGCTGGAGAGCAGCAAGGGGTGCAGACGGCCTCTGCCCGCCTGGTTCCCCCAGAGCATCACCCCCCAACGCCACGCGGAGCTCCGGGCAAGCGCCGCCCGCTCCAGCCCTGCGCGCCGTGTCGAGCCGGCGGGGGGGAGCTGGGCACGGGGTGATCCCACCGCTGCCCCCCACGCTCCCCCTCTACCCCCCGTGCCGGGGAGCGGGATGCGCCGCTGGGAAAAACGCAACCGCTCCCTGTCGGGGTTTGGGGAGTCCCCCGGTCACTGCCTCGAGCCTGGCTCCCCCCCCGCCCCCAGGCACCGTGTTCCCCCCGGGGTCCCTGCAGCCAGCACCCCCCCAAGGCCAAGCTCTACTCGCCTCGCTCACAGCAGCGGCCCCACTGACTGGCGTGGCAGGATCCGGCCCCGGGTGCTGGACGGAGAGAGAGCCCACGGAAGGGGGTGAGCAGGGGCGCCCGGCATGGCTGGGACAGCAGGAGGGGGCCTGGCCCTGCTCTCCTGACGCAGAGACAGCTTCCAAGGAAGTCAAATGGGAGCTTTGCCTCTGGGTGAAAGGAGGCGAAGGATCAGGCCCACGGCGCGGGGGGACCGGGCACACTCGCAGGGGGGGCTCTGGGGAGTGAGGGGCTCCCGAAGCAGCCCCTGGGGGGATGCTGGCTCCCCCCGCCCCGCATCCCCGCTGCCGGAGGGGCCGTGCGCGGGGCGGGAGCCGAGGCTGTAGCGGGGAGCTCATTCCACGCGTGTCCGCGTCCCTCGTGGGGGGGGGGGGTGTCACTGAGGCTTCCACCCCGTTCGAAGCCTTTCACCCCAAATCACTCCCTCCCCCGGCGGACCAGCTGGCTGCGGGGTGCAGCCCCTCAGCCCACAAATCCAAGCCTCCTGCTCGGCCGGGAGGAGCCTCCGCCGGGAGGTACCGGCAGCTCGGGGCTTGTGCCCGTCGCTCTCGGCGCTGCCCGCTCCTGCCGGGGCCGGTGACAGGGATTACCGGGGGGGGGGGGGGGGGGGTCGGGCTGGCCGCGGGGTGCAGCCTCTCACCCCACAAATCCAAACCTCCTGCCCGCCGGGAGGAACCGGCGGCGGGGAACGAGCGGTGGGCGGGCTGAGCCGCTCGTACCTGAGTTGAGGCTGCCATCCTTCAAACTGGGAGAGTTCAAATAATCCTCTTTGCAAACAAATTTGTTTTCGTCGATGATATAGAGTTCCTCGCCCGTGGAGAGCTGCTTGTTGCAGACCATGCAGGTGAAACAGTTCAGGTGAAAGACTTTATTCCGGGCTTTCCGGACGAGGTCACTGGGAGAGATCCCTTGGGAGCAGCCGGCGCATTTGGTACCAAACCTCCTGGGAAGGGGGAGAAAAGCAAGAGCTGGAGCCCCGGCAAAGATGGGCTGCGGCGGGGGGCTGTGTGTGCGTGCTGTACTGAGCCCCCTCCTCAAATCCCAGCTCGGGAGCCCCGATTCCCCAGCATCTCCCGAGGGAAGATTTGGGGGAGCAGGCGAACCGCACCTTTGGGGCGAGGATGAGGAGAGCCTTCATCCCCGCGCAGCCCTGGCGCTGGGCTGCGGGCAAAGCGCGGGTTTGGGGTGTCCCCACCCGCGGGGGACACGCAGCAGCGGCCTCGCCCGGGTTTGGCCCCCGGAGGGACGCGCGGGAGGGCAGAGCGGCCGGGGGTGCCCTCCGCACTCCGCGGGGCACGATTTCGTTCCGGGAGGGCAACGCGGGCTCCGGCCTGAAAATCCCGCCGGGAAAACGGGGCTGATCACGGCCGGAGAGCCGGGAAAAGGGAGCGGCGGCTGCGGGGATCAGAACAACGGGCGGAGGGGGCTGCGCTCTCCAAAGCATCCCATGGTCCCAAGCCCGGCGTCTGGTCCCCTGCCCGTCCCGCTCTCCCGAGGGGGAATTCTTCCAGGTCGGGAAGAGTGCTTTGTAAATCTTCGGTTTTCCTTTCCTTCCCAGAGCGGGTCTGGGTTTAGGTGTGTTTTGGGGATTTTTACCCCAGGAGATTAAAAAAAAAATTAAAAATATTTCCAGGGAATCTGAATCGGCTGGGAATGATCTCCCAAGGGAGAGGAAAAAAAAAAAAAAAAAAAAAAAAAAAAAAAAAAAAAAAAAAAAAAAAGAAAGAAAAGAAAAAAAACAAACAAAACAAACAAAAAAAACCCCAAACAACCAAAACCTGCCACAAACCCCAGAAAACAAATCCCAAATCCCCACAAAAAAAAAAAAAAAAGCAACAAGAACAAAACATAAAACTCACAGCAAAATAAACCAACAACAAAATATTCCAACAACCCCCCCAAACCAACCGAACAAACAAAAAAGGAAATAATACAAGAAAAAAAAATCAAAAAACACAATAAAATAAAATAAATCCAAACCCCTCAACCCCCAAAACAAACAAAAAACCCTTCACAGAAACAAAAAAAATCTGCCCCGGAGCGGGGAGCAGAGGCTGTCGCTGCTGTGTCCCCGAGGTCCCCACGCAGGGTCCCCCCTTTTTCCCCTCGGCACAACTCGTGCCCCCCTCGCCGCTCCGGTGACGTTGATGTAGTGCGAGCATTAGGAGCCATAAGTCACGGCCCCCCCTTGCCACGCCGGCCCCTAATTTCCTCCCGGCACCTTTATCGCGGTCATTAGGGGCGTTTAAGGTGCGAGGGCCCCCCAGGGGGGCGGGGGGGTGTGTGGAAATTTTGGCCGCCGCCTTCAGCGGGGCCTGCGGTGCGGGGGGAGCTCGGGGCGCCGGGAGAGGAGCGGGGCGCTCGGCCGGAGCCCCGATGCCACCGAGGCCTGACGCGACGGGGCGGGCGCTGGCAGCGGCGGAGCGGGGCCCGGGGCTGGCGGGGGAAGGTGCTGGGGAGATGGGGAGGGGGGGCACAGCCTCGCCGCCCCCGCCTCAAGGCTGCAGCAGCGGCCGGAGCGCGGCCGCAGGGTCCCGCCGGAGCTGCCCCGGGCCGCTCCCGCTGCGGAGCCGCGGCTGCCAGGGACGGGAGGGAAGCCCGGAGCTCCCCAGAGCGCCGGCGGACACCCCAGGGAGGCTGGGGAGGCCGGGAATGCTGAGGAGCTCCGCACCCTCCGCTCCGCGCTAGGGTGGGGGTGCGGACTCACCTGAAAAAGTCATTTTTGCAGTAGAGTTTCCCTTCCCTGGAGAAGCATTTCTCGGTCAGGTTGCACTTGCACTCGCAGCACTGGACGCATTTGATGTGCCATGCCCTGTCCAAGACGTTCAGTAGGAAGCGGTCCAAAATCGGCCTCTCGCAGCCCGCACAATGCACCATCATAACCTCCGCCGGGGGATGGAGACGCTCAAAAGGAGAAGCCAGCCCCGCGCCGGCACACGGCGGCGGCAAAAAAAAAGGAAAAAAAAAAAAAAACAACCAAAAAACAAAACAAAAAAGCCCCAAACAAACAAACAAACAAAAACAAACCCCCAAAAAAGCAGGGGAAAATAATGCAAAACTAAAATGATATAGGAAAAAAAAAAACACAAAAAAAAGGCAGGAAAAAATTAAATTAAATTAAAATAAAATAAAATGAAAAGAAATCAAATAAATTAAAATGGAATAAAAAAAAAAAAAGAGACGAAAAATAAAAAAAAAACCCCCCAAAAGAAAAGAAAATCGAACGAAATAAAATAAAAACTAACAAAATACAGAAGAAGGAACAACAAAAAATTCAGGCGAGGGCAGCGGGGCGGCTGTCAAGTTCTTCCCCCTCTTCTCTCCGGAGCCTCGCCGACGGGAGGGAAAAAAACGACGCCCCCCCCCTAAATAATCCAAACCACCCCCGAGAAATAATAATAACGATAATACTAAAAACCCCCCGAAGGGCCCTGCGGTGCCTGCGGAGCGGCCCGGGAGCCGCCGGAGCGGCGGCCGCGCTGCTGGCGGGCTCTGCGGCAGCGGGCGCGGCGGGAGGGGTGCATGAACCCCCCCCTGCAGCCGGCAGCCCCGGTGCCTCGCTGTGCTCCGCCGCCGCCGCGCCGCCACTCTCATGCTGTCCCCATCGCCAGCTTTGTCCCCCGCCTTAGTAATTCGCGCATCCTTATTCAGATTTGGTGACGCCGAGGGCCGCGTCACCCGGGAGGCGGCCAATGGCAGGGTGGTAACCATGGCAACCTCTTAATTTATAGCATATCTAAATTGGCTCCAGCCTTGTGCTTGGCACAGAGGGAAAAAAACAACGCGCCTCTATTGTTGAGGGTGGCTTGTACCTGGGCCGCGAAGTGAGTACGCACCTGGCTGGGGGGCCGGGGGGGGCACGGCCGAAAAAGCGCTGGCCCGTCGTTTTTCCTTGCATTTTTGTTTTAATTGGCGTTTATTTCTTTTCAAGGGATGCTCGGGGAGGAGTTGGGGGGGAGTCCCGAGTTGCTCTGGGCGAGAGCATCACCTGGGTTTTGGGGGGGTTGTATTTGTTTTGCGCCAGGGGGAGAGACGCTTTTGTCTGGAAGAGCAACAAGTGGGAAAAAGAAGAGGGAGGGGGTATTTGGGAGGGGGGAGGGGTTGGTGGGCATGGGGAGGAGGCCGGGGGCTCCTTCCCGCAGCGGAGCGGGATGAAAAGTTCCCCCGAGGTATGCGGCCCCCCCGAGCCCCCCGCCTTTGACCCCCGGGCCCTCCCCGGCGGGGCCGGCGCGTCCCGGGGGCGGCGGCCGCTCCCCGCTCCCACTTTGAGTTTTCTCTTTAATTCCAGGTGCGGCGGAGCTGAGACCCCCGCGGGAGGGACAGGGGCAGGACCGGCCCCGGCCTGGGGCCAGGGCGGGTTTGGGGAGGAAGATCCCGCCTGGGGCCGGCAGCTCTGCCTCCCTTTGCCGGGGATTTCGGGAGGGGACGAGGCTGCCCTGGGGTCCGGCCGTGCGGGGGAGGAGGAGGAAGGCGGAGGGGCAGGTGAAGGCCGAGCCTTCCTTCCCATTCCCCGTCGTTTCTTCAAGCCCAAATCCCTGAATTTTTATATTAAAAATATATACTTTTTTTTTTTTTTTTTAATTAATTTTTCCTCGCTGCGGCCCGAAGTAACCCGTGGCTGTGGAGCTGCCTGGTGCTGGGAAATGCTCCTGGTACCGACCAAAAAAAAACCTCCGGAAAAAAACCCACCTCAAATCCCAACAAATCCGCCAGGGCATCAGCGGGAAGTGGAGCAGGTTTTGTGTGTAGAGATGTTTGAGGAAAGAGGGTGAATCGAAATAAGAAAATACACAGAGAGAAGAGATTCAGGGAGGAAAATAAAAAAGAATGAAAAGGGGGAAAAAAGATAAAAAGCGCAGGAGGAAAAGGAGAAAATGTATGCAGAAAAAAAATAGAAAGGGAAAAGAAAGAGAGAGAGTGAGGAAAAATAAATTAACGGAAGCGAAAAAGGAAGGAACTAAGAAGAGACAGAGGAAAAACAGAAAAACGAAGAAAAAATGAGAAAAAGGCAAAGAAATAAAGAAAGAAGAAATAAATGAACGAAATAAAAAGAAATACAAATAAATAAATAGAAATAAATAACAGAAATAAAGAAGGCAAGGAAGAAGATGGGGGAAAATAAAGGAAAAAGCAAGGAAAAGGAAAATTAAACGGAGAAAGAAATAAAAAGACAAAAAGAACGGCGAGGATAGAAAAGAATGGAAACCAAAAGGGAAGGGCTAAGGAAAAGCGCCAGAGAGAGGAACGAAAAGGAGGAAAGAAAAGGAACAAAGGAGGAAGAAAAGAAAAAAAGGCAGAAAAAAAAAAAAAAAAAAAAAAAAAAAAGGAAGAGGGGAGAAAGAAAATAAAACTGCAGCGAGTTAAAAAGGGGAAAAACGGGCAAGAATGGCGAAGGCACGAGAAGGAGAAGGAAGGATTGGGGATCCCGGACGCCCGGGATCCGGGAGCCGCGGAGCGCTGCCGGGATTGCGGGGTTGCGGGGCCGCTCCTACCGGAGCTCCACGGAGTTTCGGGCAGGATCCAGCGGGCGTTCGGGCGGCCCCGCTACCCCCTCCCGAGGAGAGGACCGGGGCGAGGGGCCGGGCCCGCGCCCCGCAGGTGTCCGTGGGAGAGGGACCGCGCTACCTGCGCCCCCACGGGCACACGCGTGTCCCTGGGGAGGGACCTGCGCTCCCTGCGCCCCCACGGGCACACGCGTGTCCCTGGGGAGGGACCTGCGCTCCCTGCGCCCCCACGGGCACACGCGTGTCCTGGGGAGGGACCTGCGCTCCCTGCGCCCCACGGGCACACGCGAGGCCCGAGCCAGCGCCGGCTGCTCAGGGGGTGCGGGAGTGCGGCCGGGCCGCGTCCCGCGCCCTGTGGATAAACCTCTGGATAGTGCGGCCCCGATGGATGCTCCGGGCAGGCTGCGGGAGCGGCTCCCGCGCTGTTGTTTGCGCTCTCCCGCGGCCCCGCACACCCCCGCGGGTCCCTCCCGTCACCCCGCTCTCCTCCACCGAGCCGGGACCCCAAGCCGGGGACCCCCACCCGTGCCCCGCTCCCCGCAGCGGCCCCCGGCTCCTTTTTTCGTTTGAAAGTCAAGGAATAAACAAATCCAAGGGGAAAGGGAGGAGGGGAAAAACCACTCCGAGCCCCAAGAAACTCCCCCAGCCACATTCCCCCATGGTAACAGATGGTAATTCAGGGCCCATAAGACCGCCTATATGTAACTAATAAACCTTTTGTGTTTTAACAGGGTAATGCGTGGAGAAGCAGCGTCGCTTATACAAGATGTTGATGGAATTTACTATATTATTAAAGGAAAAAAAAAATCCCCTTTCAAGAATAAAGTGTATCAACTTACAACACAACAGACGGCAGAGGGATAAGTGAAACAGACAAAAGACAAACAAGATAATAATCTGTTTCCAATCAGTTAAGCCCTGTAGAATTTGTAATACGCGGTTTGCATATTCCCCTGTGTTTTGTAATTAATTATCTATCTGTTCGGATGCTCCGCCGCCGACTTTGTAGATATATTAACAACTATTTTTGGGGATGTAGGCGGCGATCGCGCCGGGGAAGGAGCGCGGAGCGGGGCCGGGCTCCGCGGGCGCGGCCGGCCCGAGGATGCCGAGGCCGGGCGCGGTGGGAGGCGGCTCCGCGCCGCTCCGCGCTCCTCCGCGGGGCCGCTGCTCCCCCCGCGCACCCCTCCTTTCCCCTGGTAAGAGGGGGGACGGGGCAGGTTTTAACATTAAACAAACCCAGCAAGCATCTCCTCGCCGGGCCATAGGCGTTTCTGAGTGACTGCGTTACAAATTGTAAATTTAAATAGCTCACAGGATTCATTACCTCCCGCGTCTGATTTCACCCAGCCGTGAAAAATTGTCCTGGTGTACCACTGAGAAAGGGTTTGCTGCAAAGAGCCACAGTCTAATCACCAGCTTTCTCTCGCCAACAAAAGTGTAATTATTTTGTTTTGGGTGTAAATATAACCCACGGTATAAAAAAAAAAAAAAAAAAAGAAAAAAAAAAAAAAAAAAGAAAAAAAAAAGATAAACCTCCAGCAGCGTCTGAATGCATTATAGGGCTGTTTAAAAAGATCCGTCCTAAATTAATACCAAGGTTAAAAGGGGAAGGCAGCTGGGACATGGAAATTTCCGTATTATTGGGGCGGGGGGGGACACACGAGGTGAGTGTGAGTGCGAGTGCGAGCGTGCACAGCGCCGGCGAACAATGCGGCCCCCCCGCCCCGCACAAAGCCCCACGCCGCCAGCCAAGCCCCCCACCCACGGCTCCTTCGCCCCCTCCTCCCCATCCCCAAAAGGGGCCCGAGGAAGGTGCCGGGGAGAGGGGAAGCCGCAGCTCTTCGCTCCCCACGGGTGTTGCTGGAATCGCCGGGGGTGTGAAAAAGAAAACAAACAAACCAAGCCCTCAAGCCGCACCGCAGCTCGAATACAAACGAACAACCGGGGGATTTTTCATTCGGGTTTTACTTAATTTTAACGAATTTTTGTTTCCTTCCCTCCGAGCTCCGGTACGGGGTTTCGGTGGGAGAAATGGCACAAAACGAGCGGCGATGCCGGCGGCACGGAGAAGCCCGGCAGAGGCGGAGCGGCCGCGGGACCGGGCTCTGTTGAGGCGGTTTAAGGGGAAAAAAGCGAAACAAAACCACACCAAAAAAAAAAAAAACAAACCCAAAAAAACCAAAAACAAAAACAAAAAAAACACCCACAAGAAACAGAAAATAAAATAAAATAAATTTCAAACCAAAGTGAAGACACGAAAATCTCGAGCGGGGCCAGAGAAGCGGTGGATGCCGCAGGCAGTGGCGGAGCTCGGGGAGCCGTCGGTGCGAGAGCGGTCCCCGGAGCGCCCCGAGAGCCCGCGGGACCCCGACCGGGGCTGCCGCTCCCGCGTCTGGGGGCAGCCAGCGCCGAGCGAGGCGCCGCTTCTCCTTGTTCCCTCCACCTTTCCACAGCCATCCCCACCTTCTCCACAGCCATTTTAACCAGTCTCTTTTTAAATTTTTTTCCTGCGGGTTGCGGTAATTGGCGAAGCTTTAATTGCAGCCTCAGCCCTTCCTGGCTCCAGCACGATCCCGAGACCCCCATTCCCACCGGCCCGACCTTTCCCCGGGGCTAAGCCGGCCCTGGCTCGGGGTCCCGCTCTGCCCGGGCCGGCCCGGAGCGCCCGTGGCTGCCGCTGCCCGCGCTGCCGAGCCGCGGGTAGCAAAGCACGGCTGCGAGCAGCGGGTGTTGACAGAAACGAGCCGGAGACGGGCAAACCCAGACCTTCGGAAACTTAGTGACTTGAAGGGGATGCGGCAAAGAACTCGCTCCAAATTTCCTCGGGTGATCCCCGGCCCGCTACAACCTCCCGTCGATGCGACCGCCCCCCCGGAGGGGCTGCTCGAGCCGTTCCCACCCGCTCCCCCGCCGCCTCCCCGCTAATGAGCGTGTGTGTTGACACGGCGAGGCGATGCCCCCGTTTGCTTTTGTTTGGGAGGTGTGAAAGAGGGAATCTGCATGAGAAAAGCCGGCGGCAACCGCGGAGCTCCGCACAGCAGCGGCGGGACGGAGCGAGCCGGTGCGTGGGGAGCCCGCCCTGGCGGGGCAGAAGCCCCCGGAGCGGGGGGGTCGGGGGCACACGGGGGGCAGGGCTGGAGCCGGGGCTGCCGAGCTGTTGGCGAGGCGGGGAGGGGAAGGGAGCTCGCCCCAGCGCTCCCGTCGGGGGTCGTGGCTGAGCGGGGGTCTCCCCCAGAGTACCCCCCGCACACGGGACCCCCAGAGCTGTCGGGGCGTGGGGTGACCCGCAGAGGCTGCGCCCCTCGGGATCATCTTCCCTGGCTTGGGTTTGTTTGGGAAATAGGGAGGGGGGAGCGCCCGGCCCGCACCTGCGGGCGGGATGGGGGGAGCGCAGCGCTCCCACCCCGCGGGGGGACACGGGCGGGGCTGAGCGCGCCCCGAAGCCTCTCGGAGCCAAGGGGGCCGGCAGGGGAGGGGGGCAGCTCCACGAGAGGGGCAACGGGGCGGATTTCAGGGGGAAAGCGGAGCAGGAACGCCGCACCTTGCCTTCCACGTCCCGAGTGGAAGAGGAGCCCCGCGCCAGGACGGATCTGACAGCGATGCCTTCGGCTGGGCTGAGCCGCGGCACGGAGGAGCCCTGCGGGGGTGGCGGCCCCGAGAGGCGCCGGGTCCCGCCGAGCCCCGGAGCCCTGCCGGTCCCGCCGGGTCCCCTCGGGGTCCCCGAGCCCTCCCGGTCCCGCCGGGTCCCCTCGGGGTCCCCGGAGCTCTCCAGGGTGCTGAACCGCGGCCCCGCCGGGCCCGGCGCCCCCGGCCTCGTCCTGCGGGCACCGGGTACGGCTGCCCCGCCACCCTGCCCTGTTCTCCATCGCCTTCGGCCTCTCCACCTCGATCTCCCCATCTTTGCTTGTATTTTTTAAATCGGTTTTCCTTTTTTTACTATTTGTTTTCTCTCTTGTTTCTTTATTTTCTCTGGGGTTTTGTGTCTCTCTGTTTTTTTGCGTTTCCCCCGTTTTCTCTTTTATTTCATTTTTTGTTGTTGTTATTTTTATCCTTTTCTCACCTATTTCTTTCATAATTTTTCCGGTTTTTTCTCATTTTATTTTTTTCTGTTTCTCTCCTTTTGGTTTTTTTTATTTTTTTTTTTTACCCCACTTTCCCTCATTTTCTTTTTTATTTGTCTCCTTTCCTTTTTCCTCCCTCATTTCTTTCCTTTTTCATCTCTCGATTCTTTCCCCCTTTCTCTCTCTTCCTTTTTCTCTCCCCACACCCTCTGCTGCTCTATTTTTCGTTTCCCCCTCTCATTTCGCATACATTCCCTTCCGATCTCTCTGTCCCTCTCTGTTTTTCTCTCACTTTCCGTTTCCCTTCTAAAGCCACCTCGGCCAGAAAGACTGGAAATTTTGCCAACACCGCGATAGGATTATCAGAACGCCCTGGACCCCCGTAATTCCCACCTAGCCCCTCATCCGTGGGGAGCGGGGCTGCGCTGCCCAGGACCCCGCTGGCCGCGGGCACCGGCCCTGCCGCCGCCGCCGGCACAGGAGGGATCTCAGCGCTGTTTTTTTTTCACTTTACAGCGGTTGCGATTAAAAACGACCCCCCAAAAATGCGGTGCCAGTGCAGGGGGGGAGCTCCCCGCGGAAAACGAAGTGGCGAGCCCCGAGTGTCACGGAGAGGCGACGCTCGGGCGTTTGCGCGAACGCTCCCGTCCTTGCACACTCACAGCCCCGGAGCGCCCCCGGGACGGCGAGCAGGGGCCGCCTGCGGGGTGTCCCCACCAGGACCACCCCGGGGAGGGCTTGGGGTGCCCCCCTGCCCGCCTGCAGAGCTCTTTGTCCGCCTGATCCCCTCCCTGCGCTGCCGCCCGCCCCGCGCTCCTCCGTGCGTGTGCACGGGCCCTGCTCACACCCGCGCTCCCTGCGCGCCCCAAATCCCCGTTCCCCGCAACTGCGCGGCTCGGGAGCACATCCCTGTGCCACGTTACACACAAAACCAACCCTGGCACACGCACGTTCCCCCCTGCAACACCCATCTCCGTGGCCCTGCCTTCTCTGACGTACCCAGGCTCCGGGGGAGCTGAACCAGCCCTCAGCCCCATCTCTTTATGTCAGGGGATGAGGTTTTTCTCTCTCTGTGCAGGTCAGAGGAGAGAGTCCTTTCCGGGGTTGTCCTGGGACCGGGAATGGGGCTGAGAGTTTGGCCTAGATCGCTCCAACACCGGGTTCACAGCGCGGGTGAGAAGCCGGGGCAGAATCGCCTCGCGTTGGGCAGGGATGGGATAATTCCCCCATTGCCTCAGGGAATGGGAGCACTGCACGGGACCTCCCTAACCTCATCAGCTGCCTAATGTGCAGTTGTGCTGCGTGTGCTGGGCTGTCACTGTCACCTGGGCACAGGGCCACGCCGCTTCCTCTCTCCTGCATTCTCTCCTCCATGCCCACTTCCTTCTGCTGACAAGACCTCGCTGGAAATGCACACCTGCCTCCCTGAATCACAATCAGAAGCACAGAAACAGCTCCCCCTGCTCTGGTTGAGGGGGTATCCCAATGATACCTGGATATCCTGGGCTTCCCGGGGTGTGTGGAAGGCAGGAGAGAAGATCCAGAATCAGGGTACTCTGTGGGGCCGTGCAGGGTTTTAAAGGGGATCAGAGTCCCTGGGGGCTTTTTTTGTTTTGATTTTTTTTTTTAATACTTTTAATCGGTTTTTAATTTTTATTTTTTTTTAATAACAAGGGGAAAAAAACCAGCAGAAGAACATAGGTTTAGCTTTCCCATTGGAAACAACTCCTCCCAACGGGAGATAGGGATGGCTAAGGATCAGTCCAGCCTGGGTGAATCCCAAGGCAGGGTCGGCCTTAACCCTTGCAGTGCCTGGGTGATGACCGAATCCCCTTGTCCCAGGCACTGGGAGTGATTGGACAGTTGGAACACTGAGCATTCAAACCGTTGAGGACTTGCTGGGCGCTGTGCTGCTCTCCTGAATTCCTGTAAAGAAACGGGCGCTTCCCTCGAGGGCTCCTATCAGCATGACAAGAGAGTTTGGGCAGGGATTTTAGGCCAGGCTCATGCTAATCATCAGAAGAGGAGGTATCTGTGTGTATTTATACGAATGTGGAGGTGTTCCACACGTGCTCTAAACCCTCACAAAGCCCCCAGGGCAGGTCTGGGGTGCAAACCTTCCCCTGACACCCCACAGCCAGGGCGATTCTCTGCACTTGCACACCCACACAGGGTCTGCGGGTGCAGAGGGAGTGGGCTGGAGGGGGGAGCCTGTGCCTGCTGTGCCCCCACAGGCCCAGAGCAGCAACCAAAGAGGCATTTTCCCTTTGCAGGGGCTGACCCTGAGCCTGCACGTGAAAGCTGGGAGGGTTAAACCCGGCAGAGGCAGGCTCAGGCCTTTGGCTCTCAGATGCTTTGTACAACTTCTCCAGACTTCAGCAGGGCTGAAGCCGGGAGCAGCTCCCAGCCCTGGCTCTGGATTTCTTCATGTTGCTGCATGAGGGGAGGTTACCAGGGGGAGCAGAAGGCTGCACCTCTGAACTCCTTGGGCACACCTCGTGCAGCCCCTCTCTTTGTTCCCCCTCACATCCCCATCCCAAACCCTGTGCAAGCCTGCAAACCGCAGGCACCAATCCTGCGCTGGGCCTCGTACAATTGCTTTGTAATTTTTCTTTTTTTTTTTCCCCTACAGAAACATAAGGCATAAACACAATAATTTCCAAGGAGGGAAAGCTTCCCGCTGGAGAAGCCAACAGGGACCTGGGGCGGAGTCCTGGTCGGGTGTGTCAGTGACACTGATTCCATCTGACACCTGGGTGTCTCCAAAGCCTCCACATTGTGTGCTGCAAATGTATATTAACATTAGTATGCATTGGCACAATATGGATCCATTATTCCAAATGCTTATGAGAACTAGGTGCTGCGCAGGAGCAGCTGCTGCTTTTTAAGCCTCAGAGCATCAATAGATTCATAGATTTTAGGGCCAGAAGGGACCCCGGTGAGCATGGAGCCTGACCTCCCACGGAGTGTGAGCTGGGGGTGATTTCTGTGATTTCTGTGTCCTGCCCCACGTCTTGTGGGCAGCAGCAGCCTCCCCTGGGGCTGGCTGCCAGCTGAGGGTTGATGTTTCCCTCAGTAAATTTGCTCCCTTGTTTTATCACTCTCCTCGTTAATCCTAAAAGGGTAGATTTTAATTTCAAAGCTCAGCTTGTGTGGGTCCAGCTTTCCACCTCTTGGATTGCCTCCTCTGTGTAAGAAAACCCATTTTCGGTCTTTTGTTGAAGTAGCAGTGATGTTGGAGAAAAGAAAAAAAAAAATCAATGTCCTGGAATGTCATCTGGAAAAAGGATTGGTACTTCTTAAGAGTGGAAATGGTACCTGGCAAGTGTTCAAATTTTGGGTGATTCCCTAACTGTAAGCACTTCAGCTTTAGTCTTTGTTTAAAATAAAATAAATCTGCATTTTGCAGAGAAGGGTGATGCTGGAGGACTTTGGGTTTATAGTGCTTCCAGAAATGAAAGAAAAGAGAGAATGAAAATCCACTAAATCAACGAAATAAAAAGAGCTGAAAGTTCTATATTATGGCCACAACAATTCTTCACATAAACACCTCCTGGGTGACAGCTGAAGATTGGTAATTATCATTCAAACCACCTTTGATCCCCAAATCCCTGGCAAAACCTCACTGAAAAGTGAGCCAGGATCAGATGCCGAGTTTGCCTTCCTGTGGGGGTTTGTCCCTTTTGCTTTCCCCTCTTCCCCTTGCTCTGGGGACAGCAGCTCTGTCCCCCATTGCCCTCCCACCCAGATGCCATCAGATTAGGGGCTTCAGGAGGGGTGCCAGCCCCAAAACACAGCAGCTGCCCAGCCTTCCTGGAAATCACCTGATGTGAGCCTGTGTCCAACCTCACACTCAACTCTTACAGCAGAAACCAGCTGAAAGTTGATGTTTTCCAGGAACATCACCCTGTGATGTTCATCTACTGCTGAACATGTGGGAGAGGAATGATTAGTTCATGGGTTGGATTGACAGGTGTTATCCAATGGAAAAATGGGGATAATTTGGTGATTCTCAGTTTGTTCCTCATGAGAAGGAAATCACCTGAGAGCCGTGGGAGAAGAGATAACTCCAGTACTGGGGTATCAGAAATCCTGGGAGTGAAGGAATACAGGGATGGGACAACTTCCCCGGGACGGTACAGGACTGGGGGAGTGCTCAGGGACTGGGATGGGGCTGAGGAGTGGCCTGGTGGCCACAAGCCAAGGGATCTGTCCTATGCCCTGGCTTGGGGTAATTGCCAATTCCCTCCTCATGCAGGGCTGCTGTAGGATGGAAAGATGCACTTGTGCCTTCCCAGAGGAATGTCTGGGCTGACCTCGGGGGTTTCCTGCTCCCTTCCTGAGGCTGTGTGATGTCTTTGGCAGCATCTTCAAACGGTGGGGACCAAACCATGCCTTCAGGTGAAGGTGGTGGAAGTGAGACTGAGCACGAGCTGTGCTTCTTGCAAGCAGCTATCTCTAGAACTGCTCGCTACAGGAGCTGCAGGGATTGAGAGGAAACTGGGCAAGCTCTTAGAGGAGAAATTCCTGGAGGATGTTAGGAATGCTGAGCCCACAGCAGCATCCTGAGGAACTGTGCTTTTGTCTCCTGGGGGCAGCAGTCTGAGGGATGTCCTCCCCTCGCCTGGGATGCGGTCATTCCTCTGTCCCTGGGAGATTCTGTTGTCCTCCAGCTCAGTGTTTTCTCCCATCTGAGAAAGTGAGGAACAGCTGTGCTCCTGGGAAGGATGTCTCCAGCATAACTCCTCCTACCCCACCCTGCCTGGGGAGCTTCCTTCTCACCTGCTAAGCTGGATCCTGGCTTGCCTTTTCTCTTCCATTGCTCTGTTCATGTGGGAGCAGACACAACCCTCACCTCTCCCAGGCTTTGACAATGAGGAGAGGAAATGAAAAAAGATTATTTAGTATAATTTTTTTTTTCCTCCGACGAGACGTTTCATGTAGGAAACAGTTCCGAAGAAGAGGGATGAATCATGCAACCACAGAAATTAGAGATGGAAAAGACCTTTTAGGTCAGCCAGTCCATTTTCCTGTGAATACAGAGAAGCTTCTGAGTACAGTTAGATTTTTTCAAGGACTTTGTCCAGTCTAAATCAAATTTAGCAAGAAAGCTTCAACTTAAATCCATCCCCAAGAAGCTGTAGCTGGAAGAGGGATGGTCTTCAGCTGACTGTCATTTGAATGCTCCAAAACTCTCAAGGGATGTGTGAAGCTCTGCAGAGCTTTCCTGAGGAGAAGTTGCAGAGCTGAGTGCCTGGAGCAGCCAGGAGGTGTTTGGCAGCTCAGCTGGCTGGAAAGCAGCCCCTTCCCACCCCACAGAGCCATGGGGGATTGCATGGGGGGATTCAGTGGCCTGAGAGTGAGGGAGGGACCGTGGCAGCGTGGCTACAGGGTGATGGACAGAGATCTGCTGTGGCCACCACGGGGAGGGAGCCAAGAGCCCGAGCTGGATGGCCATGGGGTCACCACAGAGTCCTGGGATGGGTCAGGCTGGAAGGGACCACTGTGGGCCATGCTCTCTGCTCCAGCAGGGTCACCCCAGAGCACAGGGTTGTGTCCAGATGGTTCTGGAATATCTCTCACAGCCTTCCTGGGCACCTGCTCCAGTGCTTGGTCACAGGAAAAGAGCTCTTCCTCATGGTCAACTGGAACTTTCTGGGCATCAGTCCCTGCCCGCTCTTGTCCTCTTGCTTGGCACTTCCAAGAGGAGCCAGCTCCGTGCTCAGACCCCTCTCTGCAGATGTTTAACTGCTCCTCCGTTCCCCGCTGCCTTTCTGGGACTCTGCAATCCTCAGGGCTCTGTGCATCGGGCTGGCACAATCCATGCTATGAATGGCAAAGCAACCATTCCCACCCCAGGCTCTGAATTCAGTATCCCAGGCCACCTTCTGAGCCGTGGAAAACCTCCCTGGAGGTCAAACTACAATTAACTAACAATACAGCCGGAATTAAAAGGGAAAAGATCCGCTCAGACATTTCATCTGCGGCTGGAGTCACTTCACACACAGCCTGGGGGCTGAACACTCACAGCCGGCTCCTCCTGCTCCCAGCCGAGGTGGCAGCGACGGGAGAACATCTGTGCCCATCCAGGTTCCACAGGAAACTCCTTCCTTCTTCCCAGGGAAGGAAGAGGGTGACAGAGAAGTAGGGAAAGGGAGGTGAAATCATCACGATATTGATGTTCAAAGGAAGCTCCCCAGCCCGGGGATTTGCTGTTGAATACAGACTTTTGGCCACGTGAACTTTCCCTCAGTGACTTTGCAAATCCTTATACTTACCTTTTTTGGGGGTCGTTTTCACGAGATGTCTTGCCTCTGAGCATGGGATGCAGGCAGGAAGGGCCTTTCTAATTAACCCAGGAGGGAGAGCACCCCTCTTGCCTGCTCTGACCCTGTGCCGTTAGGGAAGGAGCAGGATTGCCAGAGCTCCCCTAGAAACGGTGCCTTAATCCGCCTCCCCAAAATCCCCGACCCCTGATCCGCGCAGAGACAACCATTTTAAAGAGACAGTGTCACGACGTGCCACCTCCTTCTCATAAGTGGTCACCTGCCAGCTTCGACTGAAGGCGTAATTACCATCCTTGAGGCCTGATCCATCTTATTCCCCTTGAAGTCGATGAGGAAACCTCCCCGACTCTGCTGGAAGCGGTATTAAGATTCCTTTCCCCCCATCTCTTTTCCCAGGATTTATCTCCTTGTGAGGCTGGAGGATCTCCCCAGCACAGAGGCTGGAGTGGCCGGGAATGGAGGGATCTGCGGGGAGGCAGTGCCTCCGGGAGGGAGTGGGTGAGAGGGGGAGAGAAAGAAGAGCAAACACAGGTCCATTAATCCGCAGTTAGTCTGCCTTTTTTGTTAGGAAGATGAACTTGATGAGTTAATTAAGCCACAGCCTGTAAAACCAGTTTATTTGCATAGCAAACTCCTGGGCCAGTGTGCTGTGAGCGGGCATAGACGTGCAGACAATTCCGGGGAAATTACAGCCTCATTAATATGCTAATCTGGTTGCAGGCCTGGAACGAGTTTTGGGTTTGCGGTGCTTTGGGGGGGGGTCGGGGGGGAGGAGTTGCTTAGCAACCCTTTCCTCCAGGTAACCCTTCTCTTCCTTGCCCTTGATATCCCCCAAGGATTGCCAGGGGAGGGGGGCTCGGCGGCCACGCAACACTGAGCAAAGCGGGGGGCTGCGGGGCGGGGGGCGCTCGGGGATGCTGGCCCAGCATCCCGGCACGCAGCCCGCGGGGCGGGGGCCGCTCCCGCTCCCCGGCCGGCTGCCGGGGCTGGCGAGCGCCGCCGAGGCGAGCTGGCCCGGCGGAGCGCCCGCAGCCTCCCTGCTCCGCATCCCCCTCTTCCAGGGGCTGCTCCCCGCCGGGGGTCCCCGAGACCCGCAGCTCGCCCCCAAAGCCCCCCTGGCCCCCGAGCAGCGCCAGCCCGGCGCTCTCTGCCTGCCCCGCTTTCCTGCGGCGCTGGTGGGGCGGAGGGTCAGGGATCCGAGCGGGGATGGAGCATCCCTGCCCCTGCCGCTCCTGCAGCGCCCTGCCGGGGCACGACGGCGATTTCAGCCCCGCACCGCGTCCGTGGCACAGCCGGGAGCGCCCTCCTGCCCTTCCCCTGCGGCGGCGGCACACCCTGACCCCCGTGCCAGCCCCGGGGCAGGGCTGTGTCCTGGCTGCCCCAGGGTGCCACAGCGCCCCTGCCCACCTGCAGGATTTCTGCTGGAATACTGGGGCTTTCCCAGCAAGATGGCACCTCAGGCATTGTCTGCGCCGTGAGGGTCGAGGAGACAAAGCTGCAAGAGCAGATGGAATCTGGGGAAGCCCCACGTCCTCCATCCCAAGGGATCACACTCCTATGCATCCTCAGCCCTTTTCTCCCAGCTAGTGCTCCTACCTGCCAGGTCTCTGTTGATAGAGAAGCCGTGGGAATTCTCATGTCCCAGTGTTTGCTCTCTAAGCACAGGTCTCAAACCCTTCCCCAGGTCACCAGACCCATCCTTTCTCTCATGGCATGGTCCTTGTTTGGAATTAGAAGATTTTCCTCCTCTATTCTAGGCTGCTTCCCTGGAAGCTCACACGTGGATCTGGGATGAGCTGGGGCACTCTAGTGGCACCTGACTGGGTGCCAAAGCTGTGTGACTCTGTCCCAAAGCTCTGTTCCCCACGTTTCTGTAATCCAGAGGTGGGTGCAGAGCTGTGCCAGCCCCAACAGAGCACCAGCTGCTCTCCTTAGGGCCTTGTGTGTCTGTGACCTCCCTCAAGGCATCAAAGCCTTGTAATTTAGACCCAGAACCTGCAGAACAAGGCCAGGCCAGGAGCCTTGGGGCTGGTGGTGACATCTGGGTCAGGTCCATGCAGTGCTCTGCCTTTAGGACATTCCCTCAGCTGGAGTTTAAATCTCTGGAGGTGCAAGCTCAGCTGCCTTGCTCTGCCAGCGAGCCTCAGGCCAGGTGAATCCAGAGCTGGCTGCAGGAGGAATTAGGTGCCTAAACAGCTTTGAGAGCCCTTCACTGACCAAATCTGGCTCTTGTTCAATGGGAACTGAGCTTGTGCTGGGATGGAGAGGGTTTCCCTCTCTCCACAGGTTTGTCTCCGTGATGCTTGGAAACATCCACCTCTACTCATTCCCCAGCCCAAACATTTGAAGTGTGAACAACTGTGCTGGGCAACAGATTTAATGTCAAACACTTCCCTGCCAAGAAGCAACTCTGCCTTCTCAGGAGGAGGCAAATTCCCTGGCTCGCTGCTGGAGACACTGCCATGTGGAAAGGAGCTGCTGCCTTTCTACCTGGGGAGTCCCAGACTCCGGGGTTATCCATCCGTTAACCTTCATGAGCTCAAATATTTATTATTCATATTACCCTGAAATGTGCTAAAAAGATGAAAAAAGGAATTAATGTGCCAGATCTTGCATCCACCTTTTAGCTTATTACAGCGCTAAAGCAGTATTAACATTTACAGTGTGTGAGCTCTGCTTTGCTTGTGCCTGAGGCCAAGAGGTTTAAGCCAGTGCTGAAGTTAATAGCAAGCGCTGGTTAGAAAAAGCCCATTATGTCATAAAGTTGGAATTTTACTTGGGCAGTGGCCACTGGCTCTTTCCAATTGGGATGCAGTGTCACCCCTCTTTCCCTTTCTGCTCTGCCGCCCACTCTCCCTCTCGCAAACAAAAATGGAACGGGGGAAAATGGTGTTTTTCTTTTCAGTGCTGGTGAGTGGAAGGGCAGCACGTTTGCCAGGAGGTACTTGGTTCAAACTCTGGCCAAGGAGCTTCTTGGATTGATGCTGGAGGTACCATGTGGTCAGAGGTGTTCCTGGGCCCCATTCCCTCTGCTGGGTTCCTCACCATCCCCTCTTTTACAGCTTGGACGTATTTACACATGCAGCATCCACCTCTTTTACTGGAGGGTGGCCTCACAAGCATCTCCTGCCTCCCCTTAGGAAGGATCTTTATAATTGTGAGAGGAGCAGCTCTGCTTTTTTGGGTTCTCCCTCAAACCTGACAGCCCCTCCATGAGGCAGGGTCTGTCCAGGTGCCTGTTCCTCAGCGGTGGTGACCACACCTGCCCCTCCCTGGCAGACCCTGCTCTCCCCTCTCCCCACACCCCTTGGACCCTGCAGAGCCCTGTGGGCACTTCCTGCCACATCCTGTGGCTGCCAGGATTCTCTGCCACCACCAGGAGAGGACAAGCACTCACATTTCTTGGAGAGGTTGGAGTGGGGCTGGCTGTGCCCTGCTAATGGGACATGCTCGTGTTGGGCATGGGGAGAATGCTCCAGGGAGACAGGAAGAGCCCTTTGCTGAGGTGAGTGTCAGTTTGGTACAATTCAGTTTGGTTTTGCTGTACATGAGGCTCAGCTGATTTTCTTCTGAGCATGGGGTGCATTAAGGTTTTTGTTATTTTTATAACTCAGTTCTCCTCCTGTGTTCCTGTGCACAGGGTAGCTCTCCTAATGATCCCATCAAGGAAGAGTTTATTTGGAGGAGAGGGCCTCACCCTTCAGGAAATCAATATTCCTTCCAGCTCTCCTTGTCCTTGGTGTGTGTGACCCAGCAGTCACAAGCTGGGGGTCCTGAGTGTCCGGCAGGACGAGTGACAAATTCACAGCCTTGTGAGCTGAAGATCTGCTTTTCTGGAGGCTTTGCCATCAGGATTTTTAGCAGATGGCTGGTTTTGGATGCAAACGGAGGTGTGGGAGGGCTTGGAGAGCTCGGTGGCACTGGGAGAATGACTCACACCAGCACACCGGAGCTCACGCTCACCTGAGCACCCCTCCATCCCCACTCAGCCTGGGGCTTGCTGTCTCTGCAGTTCCCCCTCTGGTGATGGCAAAGCCTTTGGAGCACTCTCTGGGGCTGATACCCACCAGAAGACCTCTGTGACCATGGGACACCTGAGCCCCATTCCTTCAACCCCCGTGCAAGGGGCCCGCCCTACCCTGAGCCCACTGGGCAGGATCCAGGGATTGCACAGAGCCCTGGGATCTGGGGGGCAGCATTCCTGTGGCAAATGAAGCTCGTTGGGCTTCTTCCTCTGCCTCTTCTCCAGCAGAGCCACCCAGACTATCAAAAGAGAGCCGAGCCCTACTTGGAATTCAGAGGGCACCATCAGCCCGTGTCATTGGCAGGGAATAAATAAATACCTCTTTGGAGCGCGTCAGGAGTGATGTGCTGCTGGGCCCATTCAAGGTCACATCCGTAAACATGGAATGGGGAGGCACGGAGCAATTCCCAGCTGGATCCAATCCCAGCCCTGGCTTTCCTGCAGGGCAAACGTCCCCCCTGGCTGCAGGAGCATGGTCCGGGGCAGAGGGCAGTGCTGGGGGGTGTGCCCTGCCCTGGGAGGGGTGGCTGGGGAGGGTCACCGTGCTGCTGGGCAGGAAGGGTCAGTTTCTGAGGGTGTGGGACATCCAGCAAGGGAGGTTTTCCACACGAGTGCCTGATCCTGGCCCAGAGGCTGCCTCAGCACACCCGGTACCTGGGGGATCCCAACTTTGGTTTATCAGCATCTGGAACAAAACTTCCCTGGGGAAGGAGCTCTGGTCCTCAGGTAAAGCTCAGCAGCTCTGTGGTTGATCCAACTTCTTGTGCACACCCATTTCCCCTGCTCCAGACACTCCAGGCCCCTTGCTCTGGGCAGTGCTTGGCTGTAAAGCTGTTCCAGGGCCGTGCTCGTCCCCACGCTCCCTTCCACCATCCCTTCTGCTTAACCTCTGGAAGAAGCAACCAAAGAGGGAGAACCCAACCAAACCCCACCCTGGCTCTGCCAAGAGCCCTTCCTCCCATGGCAGGGCTCGGACCCCAAGTCCGAGGCTGCTCAGCTCTGCCTCGGCGGCGCTCCTCACCCTTTGACAAATCCTGGCATTTGCAAAGTTATTATACTCATTATGAATTGGATTTTAATCTAGTGTAAATAGTCCTACCATTATAGTGTCATAAGAAGCAATTAGCCCCCCTGCCTGCTTCTATGCATGAGGGGAAAGCTTTAATATCACGGAGCTGTGAGGGCTTGATGGGGCTTCAGCCTCCACGCACACGTGCAGGCAGAGGCTTTGCTCTCCTGGCATGAACCTGTCCAGTGTGTGCTGCAGGTGTCCCCTGCGTGTCTCAGGAGGTCTCCAAATCGAGCATCTCCCGAGCTCCGGGGTTGATTTTGGCCGGGGATCTCTGCCTGCCGTTGGGTTTGCTCAGCGGCAGGACTGGAAATCATCTTCCAGAGGATGGATGTGGTTCAAGCAGAAGATAAATCGTGGTTTCCTCGCCTTGCCCTTAGCCCAGTCACAAAGGGGATTATCCTCCGCAGGGTGAGAGGCGTCTGCAGCCCGGTCCCTGCCTTGCCTCGGGGTGATTATTTCCAATCTCGGCGAAGCTTTCCTGCGCTGCTGCCTCGTGCAGGAAATTCATTATCTGGAGCCGGCGCGCCCGCACGGTTATAAACCAATCCCGCCCTCTCCGGTGTCACCTGGAGCCGGGCCGGGGAGCCGGCGGCAGCCTGGGCACTCACACGTCAGGGCTGTCCCCACTGGGTAATGTCGCATGATTAATAACAACCCCAGGTTAATGGGGTTTTAATGTTCCTCCAGCAGCGGCGGGAGGGGCGGGGGGTGGCATCCTCAGCTCCGAGCAGGGGCTTTGATCTTTGTTTTAGGGAGGGACCGAGGTGTCTTTGTGCTCGGTGCTGCTTGTGTGGCTGCGGGCTGAACAGCACCGGCAGAGCCAGGTGTGCTCCAGGGCTGGGATTTGGGGGTTTGTGGTGATGGGTGGGAGTTAAACGCTGTCCCCAGGGATCCTGGGGGGATTCCAGCACAGGGTGGGGGATTGCTCAGAGTGTGGCGCAGCAGAAAGATCCATCCTTGTGCCATTTTATCAAACAGGGGCTCCCTGCTCTGGGGGTTTAGCTTCAACTCTCCCAAGGATGGGAAAGGACCCGGTTTGTGCATGAAGGGAAATCAGGGCCTGTGGTGCATCCCTCCCTGCCCCTGGGGTCCTGGTCACGGGCTGTGCTGTGCTCCCTGCTCCTGTGAACAGTCCTGCTGCAACTTGCTCTCAGGGGATGGGTACAGAAAAATACCTCCCCAGCCCTCCCCATCCTTTCTTTGTCACATGAAAGAAAAGCTGGCTGCCTGTTAATTACATGAACCTTCTCATGGGCAATTGAGCTGGCCCTGTGTGTGTGTATTCATGCTGCCTGTGAGTTCTTGTCTGATTCGTGCTCACAGGTGACTGAAAAGAAGCCAAATTTTACAACAAAGCAGAGCCCTGCTGGCTGTGTCCAGCTGCACTGGGGCCCTGTCCACACAGCAGGGCTGTGGCTCTTTCTCCCAGAGAGGGACAGTGGCCTCCGCCACTGCCCCCAGACTCTCTTTTGGACTCCCAGATGTGACAGGGCCCCTGAGGTGTGGACATCCCTCTGCCTGTCCCTTCCTCTCCCTGAACTTTCCCAGGGAAGCCCCTCAGCCCGAGTTTTGGTCCTTCCCTGGAGAGGAGGTGGCTCCTTCCCCTTGCTGGAGCCTGGAGCTTTGGGGAGGCTCTGGGAGACAATACCAAGGGGGGCTGGGGGAGAGGGTGCCTGGTGTGGGGCTCCTGCTGCTGCTCCCTGTGTCCTGCCTCTCCCAGAGGGGCCCAGTGGCCCTGCTGGCTGGGGATAGTCCTCTGGTGGCCCTGGCAGCCCTGGCAGTCCCCATGGCTGTGTGTCTGTGTGCACAGAGGAGCTGCTGGGAGCCCAGGAGATACTGGCTCCTGGCTCTGCAGCTGAGGTGCTCCTCAAGGACCCTTCCCTCCCGCTGGAATTTGCTGGCAATGCTGGCCAGAGGGCTCCCAAAGCCTCTCTGCACACTTCCACAGGGCAGAGATGAGAGTTCTGGACATCTCAGTGTCTCTCCTGGCACGATTTTGGCCCATTCCTACCAGTACCTTCCCAGCCAACCCCTGGAACAGCTGAGGGTCGGCCCAGGACACATGAGGGGCTGTGCCACAGCCTTCCATGACTCTGCAGCTCCTCTGCTTCCTGCCAGCTTGACTCCAACCTCTCCAACGCTGAGTTTCCAGGCCTTCATTTCCAGCTCTCATTGCTATTCATCGGTGCATCTGAATATTTTAATCCTTGGGGAGGGGGGACTGCAGAGCAGCATCCTCCCCCTGCTTTCCCAGCCACCTTCCCTGGCTTATCTGCTGAAACCAGGGCCAAGCTGTCCCTGGCCTCAGTGGGTGAGACAAATCGTGGAAGAAGCTTAAAGCAAGACCAGCATCTCCCACCTTGTGCTTGGAGGGGGCTGGGAAGGAGAGGAGGGAGGGGGTGAGGGAAGCAGCTTGTAATTACAGAGTAAGAGGCAGCGATAAAATGATAATGGAAGAGTTCTGACCCGGCTGAGCCAGTTCTGCAAAGCTGTGAAATAAATTTAGCAAAAGAGCGAGGGCACGGGGGGCTCCCAGGCTGGGTTACAGCTGAAATGCTGGTTTCACAAACAAGACGTAAATTGGATTGCAAACATCTAATTAACCTCCTTGCTTATTTCTTTTTTTTTTTTTTTTTTTTTTTTTTTTTGGTGGGAGAGGCGACAGATTCCAGCTGAAGCTGATACCGAGCCTTGATATTCCTTTGCAGGAGAGAATGTGGAGGAGAGGAGAGGCAGATGATGTGGTGGTTTCCCCTGCTGGCTCCCTCCTTGCTGTCCAGGCCCCAGGGAGAGGAGAATTTCGAGCTCTTCTGACCCCTCTGCCTTGCTGTAGAAGCGTGTGTGCTGTTTGTGATAAGCCCATCCTGGAAGGAGGAGGTGCTGGTGGAGCCTATCCCCCCCATCTCTCTTTGTTCCTCATCTCACCTGGCATTGCCCCCTCTCAGGGGGACAGGGATGGGGATCTCCCCTGGCCTGAGCTGGCTCCCCTTGGCTGCTGCTTTGCCCTGGGCTGGAGATACTGGCTTACTTTTGGGCTTGACCCAACCTCTTTGGAGAGCTGCAAACCCACCCTCTCCTCCCTTCCCTGGGCTCCAAGGGTTGCTGTTTATTTTTCTGGAGGGCAACAGTTCCGTGTGGATTTCGGGAGCCACGGAGCTCTGCGGCCCCCTCCCTCCCCAGCCCCTCAGCGCCTCCTGCCTCCCCCTCACCCCAACCTCTTCTCTTTTTCACCCCACCTTCCCCCGGGGGCATCCAGCCAGTGCAAATGGTCCCTTGGCAGCAATGATGAAGATGGATGTCTGATTGATTCTCTCTCCTCTGTGCAACCCCCTCTCCAGCCCCCCCTTTCCCCTCTCCCCCCCTCTCCATGCCCTTCTGGCAGAAAATTAAAAGGCTATTTGTTAAAGGGCGAAAGCCCTCAGGTGCAGCCCCCGGCTGGACAATTTGTCTCCATGAAAAGGATGCTATTATGAGAGCGGCTGGATCCAGGAGGAGGGGGAGAATTTGCCAGGAAGAGAAGGGAGAGGTGGGGAGGGGGAAGGAGGCATCTCCCGGGGACAATGAGGTTGGGCTGGGGGGGACGGGAGATTGTCGGGGCTTGCCGGCTGGGCTGCCGTTCAACGGGGAGCGCCGAGGGGCGGGAGAGCCATGTGCTGGAGGGAGGGCAGCCAATCCTCTTGTTCCGAGCCTGCCGCAGAGCAGAAGTGCCGACCTGCCAAATCCTCTGCGCCGCTCCGCTCTTCAAAGGGAACAGACGCTCGGGCCGGGCGGGCGCCCCACGGCGGGCTGGGACCCCGCCCGGCCGGGCCCTGCTGCTGCCGCCTGGCCCTGGCTGCTGCTGGGCTCCCCTGTGCGGCCCCAGGGCTGGCTGTCCTCTCCTCTGCTCCAGGGAGGAGGAAAAGGAGGAAATAATGCGCTGATGCGCCTCTTGTCTACTGAATCCATCAGTCAAGAGGCTGCCGCGCCTCGTCCCGCGGTGCCCTCCCCTGCCTGCATCCCCCCCTCCAGCCCTGCGCCTTTCCATCCTTCCCTCCGTCTCCTCTCTGCCACCCAGCACCCCCTCCCCACACTCACCTGTCTCTCTGGTTTTAGGGCTCGATGTGAACATCCCCGAGGATCTGCAGGACCGGCCTGGAGGAAGGTGCCCGTGGGAGCTCAGAGAGTATCCAGCTCTTTCCCTCTGAAACACCACAAAAACTCTTCAGCCAAAGAGGAAACGGCTGCAGGAGTGAGATCCCCTTCTCCAGGTTTGAACTGTGCTCCGAGCTGAAGAGTCTGAACATCACTGAGCTCCCCTGGGAGGCACCTGAGGCTTCCCTGCTGGCCCCTTGGAGCTGCTGAGCACCTGGCAAGGTGACAGCTCAGGGCTGGGACTGGGAGCAGGCTCCTGGGGAAGCTGGGGAGATGCCCCAGCTGGGCTCTGTGCCCAGCAGGATCCTTCCCCCACAAGGACGAGCCTGGGCCCAGGTGCTTTATGTCCACAGAGCTTCTACCCCTAGCTCTTCTGCTTTGCTGCCCAAAATGAGGGAACATTTGTTCCCTTCACCTGGGAGCAAGCAGGAGAGCACTCCCAGGTGGCAGGAAGCTGATCTGGGATAGAAGTGGCTCTGCTGGAGCAGATTTCCAAGGGGCTTGCTGCCTTGCAGCCTCGGGGAGGGGGATGTGCCCTGGAGGTGCTGCCCCTCACCCTGGGAGGCTGCTCTGGAAAGCAGCAGCAGGGCTGGGTGGGGTTGGCCTGCAGGGAAAGGGAGAATCTGGGCAGGGTTGGGTGCTCTGCCCCCGGGAGAAAGCCTCTCTGCAGGGACTCTTCCTGAAGCCCCAGCCACTGTGGTCTAGTGTGCCAAGCTTACAGCTTCTGAATTTCTAAAACTCTGTGTTTTCCTGATGTTTTGAGTTTCTGAAACTTGTTCCCACAGTTTGAACATAAACATCAGGTTTTATTTAAATAACAAAAAAACTCATATTTAAAATTCTTTCTGTAGGACAGACTTTCTTTTGATGTCCCTCTAATTTAACCAATGTAAGTGAAGAGTTCTGTCGCTCACTCACCAATCACAGTAACCTATCAAAAATGTATTTAAAAAATAATTTATTTAAATAAACAAAATCAAATTCATCTCTCCAAACTATTTTAAAAAGCTTTGTGTCATATGTTACTCACAACAACAGCAAGCCATGGGACAAGAGCCTCGTGGCAGGACAGGGCTGGGAGTGATGCTCTGGCAGTGTCACCATCTCCCTCCACTCCCATCCTGCTGGCAGGAGGCTCAAACAGGGTGCAAGTGTCTGTCAGTAATAGCTGAAGCCAGCAGGCTCCCCAGGACAGGACTGCTCAGGGGGGGGTTGCCCAACATCTTCTAGGAACTCACTTCTGCATCTACTGAAGGGCAGAAAAAAATCAGGCTGTGAGTAGGGAAGGGGCAGCTGCTGCATCCCAGGGCTGAGTTTTCCTTCTCCCTTCCAGCCTCGATCAGATGCATTTATGGGGTGTGGAATGGGGGGATGAGCACTTGTTGGCAGCCTCTGTGTCCTGTCTGGGTGTCCCCCCTGCTCTGTGGGACAGGAGTCACCTGTCCCTGTGCTGGTGGAGCAGGATTACACTAAGTGGTGGCTCATTCTCAGACCTGCCTGACCCAGACGTGCAGCCAGGGCTCAGAAACCAGCTCGGAATTTGCATGATTCCCTTCTAGCCCCGACTTAAAATCCCCATTTGAAAAAAAAAAAAAAAAAAAAAAAGAGTTTTATTTCTAAATTTTTACTCAGGACAAATTCCAAATCCACAGTTTTCAGAAGGGAAAGGATTTTTACCTTCAGGCAGGGACTGGAGTTACCTTGGCCATAACCATGAAAACCAGGGATTGCTCTGCTTTCCCAGGAGTGTTCTATTTTGGCTTTGCCTTTAGAGCCTGTTGCCTCCATGCACAACCCTGGATATATGTTCTAAACCCAGCTAAAATAGGTTACAGCATAAGATTTAACAATTCAGCATTTCTGTTGCCACTGATTTACTGACTGATGCTCAACTTTTTTTTTTTTTTTTTTTTTTTTTTTTTTTTTTTTTTTTTTTTTATCAGTCAGAGAACTGCTTGGCCATCGAGAGCTGCAGGCAGCTGCAAAGGGAATTAAACAATAATATCTTTGGGAGGTAAAAATGCCTGGATCCACTGGAGCAGCAGCACCATCCAGACCGCCAAGGAAAAGTCAGGAAAGGAGCTCAAACAGGGAGGAGATCCCTTCAACTTCTCTTACCTAACACAGACTTAACCCACAGACATGCCAAGGTGGTTTTAAAATTTATTTTACATGAACCAAATAATCTCTAATGACTTGATTTGGGGAGACAGAGTGATGCTTTGACTCTGTATGAGGTTTGTGGCAGGAGGAACCAAACCCCTCCATGGCCCCCAAGCCCCCTGGCAGCAGTGACCTAAGGAGGGCAAAGCCCCCATCTCGTTTTCCTGAGTCCCCCCCTGCCCTGGGGTGCTCCCCACCAGCTTTGTGAGCTGGGGCTGTGTGTGGGACCCCCATTTGTCCCCGAGCCCACCCAGGGGCAGTTCCCAGCACAGGCAGCCTGGCAGAGGCAGGGCTGGCACCCCATGCCCTTGGGTGGGATGGGGGGCACAGCCATGCACCCAAAGTCCTTCCAACACCAGTGTCTGGAGGGTTTTCCCATCTACTTCCATTTTCTCCCCCTAAACTCAGGCAGATTTTCCCAGGATGTGAAAGCTGGACTTCTAATCCAGTCCCAAACCCACACCACGTTATTCAGTTAGGCCAAAAGTCAAAAACCAGCCACGTCTCTGAGTCCAGATGCAAATGTTTTTCCCCTCAAGCTCACAATGCTGAATCAGTCCCAGAAATAGCTGATATTTATCCTCTCTTGTCACCACAAACCCTGGAAACTTGCTGGGCTCTGGGTTTCCTTCCCTGTGCCATCCCCTCAGCCCTGCTGCCTGGACTTGAAGGGAGATGCTTGCAGGAAATTTCTGCTGGAGAAATGAGTGGAGGATTTGGGCACTCTGGAATTGAGAGGGAGCTGGGGGGATCTCGGGGACAGCCCAGCCACCCTGAAGGTCCACGTGGCTGTGCCACCTTCCCTGGGCATGGGTGAGGAGCATCCCTGCCCACAGGTGCTGGGATTGCTGGAGATAAGCAGCAAGGAGGGAGAAATTATCTGGATCAGGAGCAAGTGGCAGGGTGTTACTGTAGATATAACACATGACACAGCCTCTTCTGATTCTTTTCAGACTGTGTAAAGAAATGAATGTATTTTTAGGGGTTGTTTTCTTTATATATAATTTTCTGCAGGCCACTGTGATTGGTGAAAGAAAGACAAACTTCTTCACCCACACTTGTCAAACTAGAGGGACATTAAGAGAGATCCTTCCTCTCAGAAAGAATTTATAACATGAACACTGTTACAAAACAATTCTGTTGTTTATGTTTCTTCTCTAGGAATAAGTTTCAGAAAACCCAAACATCAGAAAACCAGAGCTTTAGAAACTCAGAAACTTCAGGCCTGAAAACCAAACTACGGGAGGGGAACGGTGGCTTTCCAGCCAGGGAGACAGGGAGGTGGGCAGAAGCAGTGCCCTGGTGGTAGAGGAGGTCTGGAGCTGTCTCAGAACCCACTGGGGTGTGATGAAGGGTGGGTGGGTGCTGCTGGGCACCCCAGGCACCCCGGAGCACCCGGCATGCTTGGTCAGGATCTGCTCTTAGAGCTGGCCCAGGGCAGTGCCTGAACGAGCATGGGGGGCAAAAACAATTGGGGTAGAGGAGGGAAGAAAGGCTGGGGGGAAAAAGGATGGCCAGAATCCAAAGGCAAAATCTCTCTGGAGACAGCCCCGAGCTGTTCTGTGGTGGTGTCTGGAAACCACGCGGAACGTGAAGCGGAAACCAATGAACCGCAGCGAGCACGGGGGAAATGAGCCCTAATTGAGGGACAAAAACAGGAGCAGATGGGCAACCCTGCCCACCACCCCTTTCCAGGGGTCTAATTTGCCGTGGAAGCCGGGGAACGGCCATCCCTGAGCAACTGAGGGCTGCTGCTGTGGGTAGGGGTGGCCTTGTCCTGGCATGTTCCTGGAGAGATTCCAGGGTGTCCATGTGAGGGGAGCTGGCAGCATCCCACACCCACAAAGAGCCTGGAGAGGGTGGGATGATGATTTATCCTCAGGGCCAAATCTAGCCACTCAGTGCTGGGGCATTGTGAGGGCTCAGCAAGCTCCACAGCTCCCCAGGTGAGATTTGTTCTTTGCCGACACAAAACAAACGGGCATTTCCTCCGACATTTAGGTTTCTGCCAAAAATGTGTGAGCTGGGGGGGTTGTTCAAAAAACTCTGTCCTGCTCTGCAGTCAGGGACTCTCTGTATTATATTCTGAGACCCTCTGTGTTGTTTTAGGACAAGTGTCAGCAGGTAAACCCCAGTTCCATCTCAAGGATCACTCCTAGCACCTCTTTGGGGAGGCTGAAAATCTCTGTGTGGTGGTTTTCCTCTGACTCCTGAAAGGTGCTGCAAGTCAGCCTGCCAAGGAACCCTTGTGTTTGCCCACCTCAGCCTTCATCCTTGAGGGAAAGCAGGTGGAAGAAAGCAGGGAATTCCCTCTGGAATGCTTGTGGAGGTGGGAACCAAGGGATGTCTGCTGTAAGCTGGCACCAACCCCTTCCTCCCTCCCACTGCGGCCTGGGGAAGCTTAATGAGTTAATGCTGATTAAGTGCTTTCAGATAATCAGAAAAAGGTGTCATAAAAGTGCTTTACAGCGATGATGATGTGTTTTATGGTGAGGAGAAACTGATGATCCCAAATAAAAATCCAGATTAAATCGGGGGGGAAGTACAAAGGTGTCTTCAGATCTGGGGTGAACTTCACATTAAGGGCGAAAGAAGCGTTCAAGCGTTCACCAGGTTCCCGTCTCTCCTCAAGCCGCGCCTCATTCTAACCTCCCCCCTCCTCTCCAGGAGCCTTTCTGCAAGAGACCAAGATTAATTACCTCCCTCACAGCCCTTGGGCTTCCCCCATCTGATAAGGTGTGAATAAGGCTGACAGGACCTGCTAAGGGTCTCACAGCTTTCTCAGCTCCGTGTCCTGCCTCAGCACATCCCGGGCTCGCTGCATCCCTGCTGACCCCCAGCCTCGCTTAACTCCTGCCTTGTCCTCAACTTCTGGTATCCATGGAGTTGGAAATGGAGGCATGGTGCTTCTGCCTGTTCTCCACACTGGGGTAACGGAGAGAAATCGGCCCTAAACCTTGAATCTGCCCACACCGACCGCGCCGGGTTTGGAGCAAGACCCCAGATAAGGCAGGTAACAGCATTTCCCCCACTCTGGGATCTGCCTTTGTCCAGGCTGTCAGGGACCCCAGAGTTGAGGGACACACGTTAAGATCTACAGCCATTAAAAGGGGCTCGGCTCCATCCTTAATGTGCTCAGCTGAAAGCCCAGGTCCCCAGGTTGTGCACGGGAAATTGGCTGCTAATTCAGCGGCTGCTGCCAACTGGCCGCATCTGTCCGGCCTTGGACGGCTGTTCCTGCCTTGCTCTTTTCCAAGCACTTCTCCTGGCAGGATGACAGCCTGGGGAGGAGGCAGAGCCAGCTTGGACAACCTGCTCACTCCACACACTGCTTTGGGTTTGTGGTGGTGGCTGGGCAGAGCCCCCCACCTTGGGCTGTCAGCTCTGCACCTCTCCCTGAGCTCCCTCAGAAGCAACAGGACCTGGCACAACAAGTTCCAAGATCCTGGCTCATCTTGGCTGGTTTATTGGGGGAAAAAAATTAATTTCCCCTCACCCCCAACATGATTTTTTGCTTCTTTTATTTGAGTTGACTGAAATGATTGGTTAAAAATAAAGCAGCTCATACTATTTTTAATGTGTTTTTACTCTTTTATCAAAGGAGAATTAAAGATCTGAATTTGTTTCACTTCAGTTGAAAACATCAAGTTGAAATGATCCAACTTCTCCGGTGTAGTATCTCTGTTAAAAACACATTTATTTAGGCAAGCTGCTTTGCCAAATGTGACAGGCTTTGAGCTGAATTTCCCAGCCATCCTAAGACAGCAGTTTGAAGAGCAGTGGATTTGTCTGACAGTATTTCCCAGGCTGGAGTCCACTGGATCTTCAACCTGAAGGATGTGACAATGTACCAGAGGAATTAACTTCCACCCTGTAAATGCAGGGCTACAGACTGGAGCCGAAGGAGAAGCTGAAGGTTTTGGTCAGGTGTGCCTTGGGGAAGTTGAAGGCAGGTGACCCCCAGAGATCATCCCAGGGATGAAATCATTAGCCCAAGAGATGACTCCACAAGCCCACGGTGCCCTCTCTGCCAGATCCAGCTCCGTTGCTCCCACCAGGGAGCTCTGGCTGTGCTGTCAGACTGCCCTGAGACACCTCGGCCGGTGGAGGTGGCAGAGGGACCTCAGGAGAGATGCAGAGGATGGCAGAGCTCTCCACCGCTGCCAGCTCTGTGCTTGCAAAACTCTGCCGCGTTTGGAATTTGGGATCCTGGTGCTGGCAGAGCCTTGTCAGAGCTCCAGCGCTCCCTCCGGGCTGTCAGGGCAGGAGGAGGAGATGTGGGATGACTCTCTGCTGCTTTGCTAGCAGAAATGAGGAGCTCAGCAAGGCGACAAGGCTCTGAAACACCGCTGAGGTGCTCCAGGCGCCGGCAGAAGCACGGACAAAACACGGGGGACTGTTTTGCTCCCCGAGGGAGGCCACGCTGCCCTTCAAACCTCCTTGATCCCTTGGCAGAGGAGGTCAGCCCGTCATCTGTGTCGCTGGGGACGAGCACCCAGGGACGGCTGCCCATGCATCACCCGGCGGTCCTGCTGGAGCTGGCGTGTCACTTCCATCCGTCTTTCTCCCAGCGCTCCCTGTCACCGGCAGCGCCGCGGGAGAGGCGGGGGAGAAGGGGAGGCAGAGCAAGACGGAGCTAGGGAGAAGCAGGCGGAGAAAAGGAGGCTCAGAGGGTGAGGGAGGTGGTACAGCCATCCATGTTCTCTTTATCAAGGGTTGGAAATTCCCAACAGCCGTGCCCTGAGCGCAGGGATGGAGGTATCCATCCTTCATCCTCTCAGGGCAGCAAGCAGGCAGAGAACCTTGGGAATGTCTTTTGAGACCCCTCCCAACACCCTAAAGCTCAGGATTCCTTTGCCTTGAAGGCAGAGGTGGCGATGGCCTCTCGGGAGTCAGCAGTCCCGGCTCTGCTTTGTCAGGATCAGGGGCAGGGCCCCAACGTGGCACCTCTCGATTTGTGACCTCTGGACGTGTCCGAGGCCAGGCTGGACGGGGCCCTGAGCCAGCGGACCTCGTGAGTGTGGCACCCCTGCCCATGCCAGGGGCTCGGAAGGAGATGGCCTTCGAGGCACGGGTAGGACGGGAGGATGCGGAGCTGAGCCACGAATTCTGTGTCCCTCAGACAGAGACGGCTTGTGCGACAAATTCCCTCCCTCCGTGCCAGCTGCGGGGCTCTCCGAGGGAGCTGCTGCCAGCAGCGGCGCTGCCTTTGTGCGGCGCCGAGCGCAGCCCCGCGTTTCATCGCCCGCCCGCCCCGCGGGCTGGGGCAGCGCTCCTCGGGGTCATGTTTGTTATGTTTCCAGGAAGCCCCTCCAGAAAAACATCCTTGAAACACAGAGGTTTCCCTTCTGCCGGCATACAAATGAACCCCAAACAGAGCCCACTTCAAAGCGGCCGGCTAATGAGCCGCTCTCTCCCCCGCCCCGCCCTGGTTTCAGGAGGGCCCTAACGATGCTGCGGTATTACAAAGGCGTTTGGAGACTGTTCAGAGGGGAAAAAATAGAAGGAGAGGGGGCAGGGAGCAGCGGGAAGCAGCAGGGACATGCCAGCACAGGCGGCCGTGGGATGGTCCCCAGCTCCCCGGTGTGCCGGTGCCCGCACCGGGCACGGAGAGGGGCGGGTGGTGCCGTCGGTGCCACCTCACAGCAGGGCAGGTCCCGGCTCCCTGCATAGGGACCACGGCAGGGCAGACATTCCAGAGGCTGCCGTGATGTTTTTGATTTTTCCCCAAGGACGAGGGTGGGTGATGGGGGTAGGGAAGGCGGGGAGGTGAAGGAAGCCCTGCTTGGGCCATCCCCTTGCATTGCAGCGGGATTTTCTTCTCTTTTCAACTTTCCTCGGAGCTGCCGGGGCTGGCTGTGGAGGCCCCTCCATCCCTCCCAGTTCAATTCCAGGCTCCATGGAGTCCCTGGGGTTTGGCGGTGCTGGGAGTCGGGGTGGGTGCCCCTCCCTCCCAGCCCTTGGGTGGGCACTCGGGGGGTTGGGGAGCTCGACCCCCACGGGCTGGGGCTGCAAGCGCTGCCCTGAATTCCCAGCATGGAGCCTCCATCGGTAGCAGGTGCGGGATCAGCCGAGGAAAAACCAAGAATTGCGGTGACCATCGCCTGCAAAACCCTAATGAGGGGCTGAGTTGGGAAACCAACTTGTAGGTTTTTTTCCTCCAAAAGTATTTTGAGGTGGAGATAAACCCAGAAATTTTCTTTTGCTTTGTTCGGAAGTTTTCCTTCTGTTTGTAACTAGTGAAAAGTAGCATTTTTCTAATTATTGCGTACCCAAAAAAAAAAAAAATGTTTTCACACTTTCGTTTTATCCACAACTGTATTTTTTCTCTGGCTGAGGAAGCATTTTCTGCTACAGAAATGTGAAACAAAACTAAAAATAAAACCTTCCTGCTTGTGAGCTGTAGATATTCGCCGTGCTCTGCAGTTCCCTGTATCAGGTGGAAGTTTTTCCCATCTAGCAGCAGCAAGGACATTTTAGTCAGGCTCATTTTCCTGTGTACACCCAGGATTGCTGCCACCATCGGACAAAGGTTTTTGGTTCAATCTCTTCATCTCTTCATTCCTCCACCCAAGTCAGGTCATTTTTCAGGGGAACATCATCTCCCTGGTGCAGAGCTGAGCTGTCAGCTCAGGGCTGTCCTACCCTTACCAGCACTACTTATTTAGAGCAAAAAAAAATTATATCCATGAGAACCTTAAAGGTTTCATACCCTTCAGGCTGGACCTTCTTAGACACTTCCATCAGAGAGAATTTCATAAATAATTGTGCATCAAGAGGACCAAAGGTTTCTCTGGACCTTCTTTCCAAGAGCCTCGCATCCCAAGGAGCTTCCTTGTGACACAAACTGATGGTGCTGGGAGTTTCACCAGCAAATTTCCAGTACATCTCAACATTCCTTTCCCCTCTTCACCTGAGGGATGACCCAAACCCCAGGACCTCGATCTGCCCCCAGCCAGGGCATCCCCAGAACCTTTGGACAAACCCGGGTGGAGCAGAGAGGAGGAAACTCCTTCCTCTGTGCCACCAGCGTGCCCCTTCTCCCCAGTATAAATAAATAACCCGCAATCTCAACATATTCCCTGCCCCAAGGGCCGGGGTGGTGATGGATACACCCAGACCATTGTTCCCCTGCTGGATAATAACAAATCTTCGATTTCTGGCCGCCGTTGATGCCTTTGCTGATGCTCCGCCGGCCGGGTGATGGGAACAGCCCCTGCGGGCACGGGGACAGGCAGTGGGAGCGACCAGCGCCTCGGCCCAGCTGTCAATAGCACTGATCAGCTCCGGCATTGATGTCCAGCCAGCCCCTCCCACCCCCGCTCCCCTCGGCACTTTTCTCCGGTGATCAGGGGAGATAAACACGGGCAGCCGCCCGCGGTGCCGGGGCTCCTGAGGGTGTCGGCCGGGGGATGCTGCGGCTCTGACAGCTCCAGAACTCCAGCCAGACCCCGGCCAAGCCCCAGGGACCGTGTCCGGGAGCTGAGCACTGCCCAGCCCCACAGCCCACTGGGCAGGGAGGAGGGCGCTTCCCTCTTTCCTCTGGCTGTGGTACCCCAGGCTCCAGCCTACGCTCCCTGCGATGGAGCCTCACTCCGAGCCGAGCCCTGGAGCCAGCTGGGTGGCCTGGGAGCGGCTGTTTGCAGCTCCACGTCTCCTGCCACACCCCACCCACGGGGGAAAAGCAGCAGGAATTGGGGAGCCACCCCCCCATCTCACTGCAGCGTCCCCCCTCGACCGCGCCGGATCCAGGAGGGATATTCGGGAGCTACCAAGAGGAACAAACAAACAAACACCCAGACCCCCCTCCCGGTGCCCACTGCCACCGGAGGAACAAAACCCTGCAGCGAAGGGCCCTCGAGTGAGTAATCTCTCCTTCAGATGTGTCCCAGCATCCCTCGCCATGCGCCGGCCGCGCAGCCACCACTTGAATTAGCACCAAAGGCTTATGGGAGCCAGAGTCATTAATCTAGGTGACAAACAGGACTCTGAAGGAATATTTGCACCCCGAAATTGAAAAGATTAGGCCATATTTGTCAAGGATTGGTAGGCTTTATCGCCTCCAGAGCAGATGCTGTTAAATATTCATGAGCTGCATAAGTGGGAGAAGACCTCGCTAGGCCTGATGACTTTCAGAGAGAGAGAGAGGAGGGAAGGGGGGGACGAGGGCGGGGGGGACACGGTGGCATCGCCATGCGGGTGGGGAAGGGGCCATGGGGCTGCTCTGCAGGGCAGGGACATCGCTGGCACCCGGGGCAAAGTGGCTGGACGGGATGAGGGGTTGTGGGGTGATCCCTCTGGACAGGAGGCAGAGCATCCACCTCCGGGTTCCTGCTCCCTGCACAGGCAGGTTCTGCCTTTCCTGCTCTGCCACGGGGAGAGGAGCTGGACAGGTGAATTAAAGGCAACTGGAAGAGAGGAGGGGGCCACTATTGTCACCCCAGTGCTGCAGGCAGCCTGCAGGTGGCTCATGAAGTGACCCCCCAAAGCACTGAGATGTGGAGCGAGCTGAGCTTGAGGCTCCAGGACTCGTGGGCCACCAGGCTGGGACACTGGATGTCCCCACACCTGTCCCCCAGGATGGAAAGAGGTTGTGAGATAAAGATGGGGAGATGTGCAGAGGGTCAAGAGGAAGGGTTCAACAGCAGGGGGAAGATGAGGTGGGGAGAGGAGCTGGAGGGGGAAAGGCGTGGAAAATGGGGAGGGAGTAGAGGGAAGTGTGCTGGGGAAAGGAAATGTGAGGAAAGAAGTGATGATGATGAAGAGAGGATGGAGAGAAAAAATGAAAGGAAGAGGAGCAAAAAGAGTTGTACGCAAAAAAAAAGAAGTAGAAAAATGGTGCATAGGCAACAACCTCTCCTTCATCCCTATTTCCCCTCAAGTTTAAAAATGACCATCGTGAGAGCTGGTGATGCCCGGTGCAGATCCCAGCCTGTCCCCCCACCTGGGGACAGGGGGCTGGTGTTAGCAGATGTCCCCTGGGCAGCCCGTGGCTGCAGAGCAGGTCACAGCTTCCCACGGCACATCCTTGAACCCGTCTCTGTGCTGGGATCACACCCTCCCACGCCAGCTGGAGTTTTCCAAACTGCAACAGAGCCTCCTGGGAAAAACGTGGAGCTTCAGGCTTTCCTGAGGAGGCTGCAGGCACGGGAGCAGCCGCCTGGGTTTTTCCCCCTGGCATTTGGCAAGGAGGCCCCAGGAACACCCAAACCACGCAGGAGGGCTGGGATCTGAGATCTCCATGTTCTCCCCAAGTTTCTCCCTGTATCTTTCCCACACACATGGTTGGGTGGGATCCAATTTGAACCAAACCCTCCAAATCTCCCCAAAACAGGGGGAATTTCAGCAAACCAGAAAGCTTGGTTTGCAGCCAGCTGTTTCTCCTCGTGTCACTCAACTGATAAAGCGAAAAGCTGGGGCTGGCATTAGGAAAAGCAGTGAGTAAGCTGCAAAACCAGCAGAAAAAGGCTCCATTGCCAGGCTGGGGGGGAGACAGACACTTAATTTAGTGCAGTCCAGGGACTTTTTTTATAATGTGAGTGGAAAATCCTGATTCATCAAAACCCCGGTTCTCGGAGAGAGCAGGTCGGTCCCACCAGTGCCTTTGCTCAATTTAGAGAAAACCCAAACCAATAATGATGGTTCAGAAATTTTGTACCTGACCTCTTCCAAAAGGCAAAATGGTTTGCTGGTGAGTGACCATGGATTTAAATTGTTTGCTGCTCCAGAGGTGATGGGTGAGCACGGAGTGGGTGCACCTGAACCCCCCCTGCACACAGGGGCTGGGCACAGCGTCATTCCCCAGGATGCTGAGAACAGGCAGAGGGAAAAGAAAATGAGAGTGCTTGAAGCTGCTGGATAATCCACTTCCTCAAATCCTCGTTTCCATCTCAACCTTCAAGAGATCTTCGTGCAGTCCTGCCTTCAATCTGTGCCCAGGATCTCCTCCTCCCGCTCTTCCCTGCACTCCCGCGGCCCCCGGCAGCCCTCACACAATTTAATGTCTTACAGCTCTGTCCCTATTTGACAAACAGGTGATTTTGCTAATGAGGAATAAATGAGATTCACAGGATGAGAGAAAGGGAAGAGCAGCTGTCGTGAGCGCAGGATGTGCTGGCTTTATTAAAATAATATATGGCCACATGCTTGGTATTAGGGCTCGCAGTTTGAGAACTCCCATCTCATCCCTCCTGGCCCCCCTCCCCTTGGCTCCCTGCTCCTGCCTCTCCCTCCTCAGCCCCTGCCCTGGAACATTTTCCAATCAGCGAATTACTGGCTGGAGAGCCCAGGCTGTCCCAGCCCATGCATGGGGAAATACAGCGGGAAATAGAGCTCACACGAGCCTGGCTGTGCTGGGAATTTGTGTGTGTGTGTGTGGGGAAGAGAGAGGGAAGGGCAGGGGAAACAGAAGGGAAGGGCAGGGAAGGGGCAGATGGAAGGGGAAGATGGGAAAGGGAAGGGGAAGATGGGAAAGGGAAGGGGAAGAGGGGAACGGGAGAAAAGGGGAAAATTGGAAGTCAGGAGAAAGGGAGAAAGGGGGAAAGGGAAGGGAAAGGGAAAGGCGGGGAAAAGGGGGGGAAAATTGATCTGGAATGGAAGGGCCGTTGAAGGCACTGCCCCATTCCAGATATGCTTCCCAGAAGCTTTTCCCCATCCCCATTCTAAGGAAGCACAGACCCTGGCCAGGTTTTGGGGGCACAGGCAGGTGTGCACCCCTTTGCCTGTTTGCTCAGGTGCCCTCCTGCTCCAGGGACAGGCAGGGAGGGCACAGGGAGGGCACAGGGCAGGCAGGAGGAGCCCCGGCCCCAGGTAAACAAGTGCTCAGTGAATAATTTACTCGCTGAGTGACAGAGGAATTGCCGTTTAACAATTTGCTGGGCAAATATTATTTGACCATTTCTAGAGCTGCTGGAAGAGTACAAATATAACCTCCCTCTGCTCCGGGAATAATTCATTTGGCAAAAGCAGGCTGCAACCCATCAGATAAATTATTGAGAGGGGGGAAGGCAGCCCTGCTTAGGGGTGGCACAGCAGCCACCAAAGCCCTCCTGGCATGGAGGCACAGGTGCCTCGGTCCTTGCTGTCCTGCTGTCCCAAGGACAGGGCTCCAGGAGGGTCTGGCTGTTTGCTGGGAGGGGAGCTGGGCCTCCTCTCTCCAGGGCCACCGCTAATCCCACGTGCCCGCATCTCTGGAGGATTAAGCTCCCATATGAATGCTTCTGGCACCCCAGGGAATGAGAGGAAGCCGTTTCTGCACGGAGGGGCGCAGGGGGTGGAGGAGGGGACGGGCTCAAGCAGGGGTGTGGGAAGGAGCCCCCCTGCCCAGCTCAGGTTGGGGAACAAAAAGCCGGAGTTCCGTCAGGAGCATCCCTGCTGGGGCCCCGCGGCTGGAGGCGCTGCCTCTATTGAGGCGGCTCTGGCATGCATGGCTCCAGGTGTTGCAGCCCAAATCCTCTCCCCTGCATCCCTGCATCCTCCCCGGGGCACGGGCAGGTGCGGGATGGAGGGGCCAGGGAGGGGAATCGCTGGCTGTGAGCAGCGCAGGGGGTCGAAGCCGCTGAGAAAACGGTTTTGGTCGGCCCGTGCCTCAGTTTCCCCAGGGGTTTCCCAGCGCAAAGCTGCTCCTTGTTAACTGCTCTGTACACCTCAGCTGCTGGGAGCAGGAAAGGATTCACTGATCCAGAAAAAGGTTTTATTCTTCTATGGAGGTCTTGAAGTCAAAATTGTCAGGTGCCATGGAAACAGTTAATTGTGGGAAATAGAACAAAAAAATTTAAGAGGAAATGCAAAGCTAACTTTAAAAAAAATTATTTTAGAAATCAAAAAACGTGGTTGGCTCAAAGTTTGAACTCTTGGAAGTGAAATTAAAAGCAAGCCTGGCTTTCAATCAGCAGCCCCACCAGGGTCACTTCACCTCTCCCTGTGGCTCCACACAGACACCTCTCGACTCCTTCTCCATTCCACTGAGCGATTAAACCCACTATTATCTTATTTATTTTGGCTTCTCTCCTTGCCAGTCCCCCTGCTGTAAATTAAATGATTGCTGAGTTAGATTAGCAGAAAGCATATGTGGAAATTACCTTTTAATTTCTTAATTACATTGCACTCACCTGCAGCTCAACCTGCCAGGCTAAGGAAAGTGTGAAGTTAATTTCCATTGATATATTATCTGCGTTTTTATAAATTAGGATGCTATTAAAGAGGAAGCGTATCAAGAATTCATTGTTCCTAATCAGTCCCTGGGACATGGATGGGATCTTCTTTCAGCCTCCAGGGATGTCTTACAAAACCAGGGCTGGCTAAAGGCCCGTGGGAATCGATGCCTAAGCCAGGGCTGCTCCAAGAGCATCTGCTGGGATGTAAAGAAATAAAATTCACCATGAGACTAAAGGAGAAGTGGAATAGGGGCCAAAGGAAATTGTGGGATCCCCATCCTTGGAAATCCAAGGCAAATGCCTGAAAAGCCTGGTCTGAATCCAGTGCTGGGCGTGCTTTGGACAGAAGGTTGGATTACAAACCTCCTGAAGCCCCATCCCACCTGGAAAAAACTCCATCCAGTGTGGTCCAGTGTGGGCTGGGATTGGGCTCTGCCCATCATTTCCAACATGGTCTCCTTTTCTCTATTTCTGCTTTAAACTCTGCCAACCACGCCCAGAAACCATCAGGAGGTGGCACAGCTCTGTTGCAAACCCCATGAATGTACTTCCAGTCAAAAATGTCCAGTGAAATTCCAAGCTAAGACAGAAGATGCCTGATTTTTCTCCCTGCATGATGCTTTCCCTCACTTGACCACACTGCATTCATTTAAAACTCCTCATCCCCCACCCAGAGGTCACATCACCTATTAATCACGCTGAAGAGCCCCTCAATTATCTGAAACCACGATTACCCCAACCCATTCCACGTCCCCCATGACATTTGGATAACTGAGGTTGTTCTGTATTATTATTATTTTTCAATTGTGGTAATTATTGTACATTAAACCATTAGCATTCATTACTCCTACAGTGTGTAATTAGAACAATGGTGGATGGATTGCTACCGACTCTAATGAAGTTTTTATAATTGTAATTTATGGTCGCCAAATTACCTTTCTTAAAAATGAAGGCTAATATTAGCCTCTTAAGTTATGGGGAGGGGGTGCTAATTACTTCTAATTGATGCTTGCTTGTTTGCTCTCCATACGGAGCAATGCCGTCCCGATCCCGGAGCAGGGAAGGCGGAGGGGCCCCTCTGGGTGTCTGAAGGGGGTGACAAGAGGATGGAGCAGGCTCAGCTCGGTGGCACAGAAACTGAAACTGAAGTTGCACCTGAACATCGGAGAGAATCCCCTCAGAATTCCCTCTGGTTGTCCAGAGGGATTGGTGGAGGCTCCTCCTCTGGAGGAGAAGCTGTGGACACGCTCCTGAGTGACTGCTCGGGAAGGGAGGGTGGTCCCATGGATCTGGGGATCTGGGCATCCCTCCAGTCTCCACCCAGCCCAGGATGGAGGAACCCCCTCCGGAAGCAGCATGCGCTGAGCCCTTGCCATGACACCCAGCGTGTGATGGGCTGGAGGAATCCTAGAGCTGTGGAATATCCTCAGTGGGAAGGGTCCCACAGGATTGTGGAGTCCAACCCCTGTCCGTGCCCAGGACACCCCACCAACCCCACCCTGTCCATCCCTGGCAGCACTGTCCAAATGCCCCTGGAGCTCTGGCAGCCTCGGGGCCGTGCCCATTCCCTGGGGAGCCTGGGCAGTGTCCAGCACCCTGTGGTATCCAGAACCTTCTCCTGATCTCCAGCCTGACCCTCCCTGGCACAGCTCCAGCTGTTCCCTGGCTCCTGTCCCTGTCCCCGGGAGCAGACACTGGAGCTGCCCCCCCGAGGAAGCTGCAGCCCCCGATGAGCCTCTCTTGGCCTCCTCCGGGCAGAACAATCCAAACGAGCTCAGCCGCTCCTTGAATGCAGGAAACACCGCGGGACCCGTGCTGGGAATGCTGCTGGCTCAGTGTGGAGAGGGAGGAGCAGCATCCCTTGGGGGCAGGGAGCGGGCAGGGAAAGGGAGAGGGAGAGGGCAGGGACAGGGTGGAGAGAGGGCAAGGAGCGGTCAGGGAGAGGGAAGGGAAAGGGAGAGGACAGGGAAAGGGAGAGGGCAGGGAGCGGGCAGGGTGAGTGAGCAGGCAGGGAGAGGGCAGAGAGAGGGCAGGGAGAGGGAAGGGAGAGGGAGAGGGCAGGGACAGGGTGGAGAGAGGGCAAGGAGCGTCAGGGAGAGGAAGGAAAGGAGAGGCCCGGGAGGGAAGTGGGCAGGAGCGGAGCAGGGTGAGTGAGCAGGCAGGGAGAGGCGAGGAGGGCAGGGAGAGGAAGGGAGAGGGAGAGGGCAGGGACAGGGTGGAGAGAGGGCAAGGAGCGGTCAGGGAGAGGGAAGGGAAAGGGAGAGGGCAGGGAGAGGGAGAGGGCAGGGAGCGGGCAGGGTGAGTGAGCAGGCAGGGAGAGGGCAGAGAGAGGGCAGGGAGAGAGCAGTGAAGGGGTAGGGAAAGGGTAGGTAAAGGGAGAGGGGGAAAGGCAGGAGAGGCAGTGAAAGGTAGGGAAAGGGTAGGTAAGAGGGAGAGGCAGAAAGGGCAGGGAGAGGGCAGTGAAAGGGTAGGGAAAGGGTAGGTAAAGGGAGAGGGCAGAGAGAGGGCAGGGAGAGGGCAGTGAAAGGGTAGGGAAAGGGTAGGTAAAGGGAGAGGGCAGAGAGGGGGGAGGGAGAGGCAGTGAAGGGTAGGGAAAGGGTAGGAAAGGGATGAGGGCGGGAGGAGGGGAGGGAGAGGAGGGCCGGGAGGGGCAGGGCCCGCCGCTGGCCATGGTGTGAGGGCCTCGGCGCCCGAGAGCTGCGGGGCACGGTCGGACATGCCCAGCTTGACCCGGCTGGAGCGGAGCGCTGCCAGGCGCCCTGTGATGGTGATGATGATGATGTTTTGTTGTGGTTTCGAGCTCAAAACAAGCCGCGCCTCGGCGTCCCAGCGGGGGGCCGAGTTTTGCTTTAATTGCCTCTGTTCGAATCAATTTCGGCTCAATTACGCTCCTCCTCAGGTGTAATTGAGATGTTCGCGCCTATCGCTCGGAGGTGGGAGGTGGATGCGATCGTTCCCCGAAGCGCTGAGGCATCAGAGAGGCAGAGCAGCGACTCCTTCACCTTCCCAAGGGCTGGTCCGGGGTGGGCTCGGGAGGGTTCCCCCCATCCGCCCCGCTCCGCAGGCTCCGGCAGCACGGAAGCCTCTAAGCAGCTTAGGAAGCTCCAGCCGTTGGCACCTTTTTGGATTACAGCATTGGAGGGGACAAACGGAAGGCTCCAAACTCAGCCCCACACTACAGACATTATCAGGGGTTGGTTTTCATGGACAAGGTTTCCTACATGGGTGGGATGGGCAACGATGCCAAACTTCCAAGCTGGAATATCCATCTCCCATCGGGTTGTCCTCAAGCTGTAGGTGCAGGTTTTCTGCTTGGCCACAAAAGGAAAGTTTAGTCCTAATACATGAGGAAGAGGTGAATTTTCACTGGTTTAGCAACAGTTTCAAGTTTTTTTGTTTTTGGTTTTGTTTTTGGTTTTGTTTTTTTTTTTTTTTCTTTTTTTCTTTTTTTCGAACTAAGAAGAGAAGAAAAAAATGTGAATTGAGTTTGGGTTTTTTGGTGGTGGTAGTGGTGGTATTTATTGGGTCGTTTATTTTGTTTTGTTTTGTTTTGTTTTGTCTGCAAGAGGACAATTCACTGTCATTTTCCTGCTTTTCTAGGATCTTGGGTAAGGCTAATCAGAAAGTAAAATTCTGAGACCTCTGCCTCACTCATTGTCACAATTAGAGAACTGGTCAGTAAAGGGATTTTTCAGAGGTTTAAAAAAAGGAAACATTTCTCCATTTTTGACTGACCTTCAGGAGGTTCACATTTTCTCCCTCAAATGCAGCACAAACCCAGCACTTACATGTTGACCTTATCGTAATGCACTGGCTGTTCCCCATCCCCAATCCTCACAAAAATGGAAAAACATGGAGTGGAGGAATATTGCTGAAAAGTGTCTCTGGTGCATAGTGGCTCTTTTGTAAAGGATGGTTGTGGCTTTTCAAACTTTATTTTCCACTTAAAAAAAAAAAATAATAAAGGAAAGGAAAAGAAAAAGCTTCTATAGAAGTTTTAAACACGAGGATTTTTTTGCAGGTGTCAGCGTGTAGTTCTTGCTTGTGAAGCACCACAAGTGCCTTCCTCATCCAGAGAAGAGTGCTGGTGATGGGAGGCTGGGCTGGCCTTTCCCTCCTTCCTCACGCAGGGATCGTTCTCCCACCACCCAGGAACACAAAGAAGCAGAGGGTTGATTCATCTTCCATGAGCAGCAGCCCTGAGGAGAGGCCAAACACTGCGGATTTGGACGTAAGGATTGCTCGGGCCACCCAGCTCCACAGGATGGTCCTGGCTCTACCTGGGGCTCCCAGCAGGTCACCCCCAGACAGCTCCTGCAGTGCCCTTGCAGCCTTGTGCTGCCCTGCCTGCAGCCTGGGTTTCAGGCCTGAAACTTCTGAGTTTCTGAAACTCTATTTTAGTTTACGGAAATTCCTTTCCCAAAAAGAACATAAACAGCAAACATTGTTTTTATAACAGTATTCATGTTCATTCTTTCAGTAGGAAAGGTTTTCTTTTGATGTCCCTCTAGTCTGACCAATGTGGGTGAAGAGTTCTGTCTCTTGTTCACCAATCACAGTGGTCTGTAAAAATTATATATAAGAAAATGATCTTTAAAAATAAAGACTTCATCTTCTTCACCCAACTTCTGAAGAAATTTCACAAGAATCTATGTCGTGTGTGTTACCACAACAGTGACATCTGCCTCTGGCTCATTAGGCAACAGGGCCAGGTCTGCACTAGGCCAGAATTCCATGGAATCAAGGAGCTTTGGGTTGGAAGTGTCCCCTGAAGGTCACCTAGACCAACCATCAGGCTGCTGAGAGCCCTGTCTAACGGGACCTTGAGTGTCTGCAGAGATGGAGTGTTGCTGTGGGCGACGAACAGACGACAAGAGACCTCGTTATAAAAACTGTATCTGACTCTACTTTATTAAAACAATTGTCCTCCTTATATACCTTTTAGAACAGGCCACTCTCATTGGTTAGAAGAGTGCTAGAACTCTTCTAACCATTGGCCCAAACCGATGGATAGAGACAAGTCCATCCCACAGAAAAGAATCTAAAACATCACTCTCGTTACAATAACACTTGAGATGTTTGTGTCAAGTCTGTGGGAACAAGGTTTTCTCAAACCCAAACACCACGAAGAAACTGAGTTCAGAAACTCAGAAACCTCAGGCATAGAAAACCAGACTACAATGGAGCATCGCCACCACTCCACCACTCCAGCGCTCCATCACCCTCAGCAGAAAGGAATTCTTCCTTGGATCTCTCCTGGATCTCCCTCATTTTAGTTTAAAACCATGGTCCCATGTCCTGTTGCTGAAGGCCCTGACAAGGAGTCTGCTCCCAGATCTCTGGAAGCAAATATTACTTGACCATTTCTAGAGCTGCTTGAAGAGTACAAATACAACCTCCCTCTTCTTCGGGAATAATTTATTCGGCTCCGGGCACTGAGCTCTCCTTTTCTTCTCCGGGCCGAACCACCCCAGTTCTGCCGGAACTTTCCGAGGGAGAGCTGCTCCAGCCTTCGGAGCTGGTTTGCTCCCAGCTCCCAGTCCGTGCCCCGTTTCTCCGGGAGGCTGCTGATGCCGGTGCTCCCCCGCAGCAGGCAGGGACCCCCGTGTCCCGTGGCAGCCCGGGAGGAGCGGAGCGGGCAGCGCAGGAGCGCCCAGCGCCCCGGCCGCGCCCGCCCCGCACAAAGGCACTGCCTGCGAGCCGCCGGCACCGCCCGGGCCGGCCCTGATTAGATCGCTGTCACCAGGGAACTGGAAGGTTAATTGCCATTCTCTTTGTGTGCCGCTCGGAGAGGAGACCAATTTCAGCTCAGTAGCAACAAAGTGTTGCCTGCTTGCTTCGGAGGGGGGGTAAGGGGAGAGCAAAGAAAGTGGAGGGCAGGGAGGGGGGGTGCTGGACAAGCGGGCAGGATTGTGCAGGACTTTGAGCGTAGCTGTGTCTTGTCTGGTCTAGCAAAAGAGAAGTGCTTAACAAGTATTAAGAGACACAAATAATTCTCCTTTTCTCCTCTCGCCCATTCTTTTCTCTCTTTCTCTTTGCTTGTAAATCCTGCTTATCGCATCTGAATAGCAGAATGGTTTCACACCGGACCTTTAATCTGGCCCAGAGCAGCCCCCAGAGGGGCAAAGTGGCTGAGGATTACCTTTTATTTTATTTGATTTTTTTTTAGCTTTCTTCCATTCCTCCCCTCCCTTGTGGTGGTGTGGTTTTTTTTTCTTCCCCCATGCTCTGCATTTGTTCTTGGAAGGAGTGAGGAGCAAAGGCTTAAGGGGGGGAAGGGGAAAAAAAGAAGTGTGTAGGGGGTGTTACAAACTTAAGGGGATCTGGATCTATTCAGAGCGACTTGTCCATAGCCTTGCTGCTTTTGTTCGCCTGCCATTCTTTAGCTGATTTCTTCACTCTGGTAAAAGCTCCTTAATTCCCTTGTAGATACCGAGAATCCCTCCTTCTCCTGCTCTGCCCTCCTTCTCCTCCTGCAGCCCGTGCACCCTCTTTCACTTTCTCAGACTCTTTATCCCGTGTCCTCCTAACCACCAACAAAGCCCAGAAACCATCAGGTTTCCTTTCAGAAGGATGAAAGAGGGAGAGGGAGCAGGAGGAGGGAGAGGAGATGGGGAGCAGTGTGTGTGTGCACACACGTGCAGCTGGGCACACCTGAGCCACCCTGGAGGGCTTGGGGGCTCTCCCTGGCTTTTTGTGACGTGGCTTTTGATCCCAGGAAGTTTTATTCACGGTCTGCCCAGCTCCAGGTGCAGGGCATGTGGCAGAGTCCTTGAGGAGGAAAGGGCTGTGGAGCCAGCCAGCCCCGGTGGATCTCACACCCAGGGGCTGGCCAAGAGCTGCTGGAGCTGGGAAGTGTCCCAGGATACAAGGATGGAGACCCCAGCACAGACCTGGCACAGGGGCCAGCAGAGCAGAGGCCCCTCCAGCCTCTGAGGAGGATTTGGGCTTCTGGCACGGTTCTGGTTCCCCTCTTGCCTGAGGGGAGCATTTCTGAGTTGCAGGCTGTGAGCCACCCTCAGGGGAGGTGCTGCCAGCCCAGGGATGGCAATACCTGCCCAGGCTCTCAGTCTCCAACCCCCTGGGATCAGAAGGGCTCATTTGCCCACAATTTGGTCCCAGAAGCTCAGGCAGCTCTTCAGCTCCGTGGCTGGTAACAAGAACAGCAAACAGATTGAATCTGCTGGTGTTCACCCTCTCACCCAGAGGGGCTTATCCATGGGAGCCTCAGGTGTGATCTCCAAGATCTCCCAGCTGCTTGGGGTCACTGGTTATCAGCCTTCAGCAGCTGATAAGGGAAGGGGCCATGCTGAGCTGTCTGCAGGAGGAGCAGCCCCCATGCTGGCACACGGCTTTGCTCAGGGATTGTGGGTGCTCCTGCTGCCAGCGTGGTCCAGACCCAGCTGGCTCTCCTGGACACAGAAAGCTTGGACAGGGGAAGGGATTGACACATCCACCAGTGGGGGTGAGTGCTGCACTGGTTTCCAGGGGCAGTGGAATGTACAACACACTCCAGCTGCTTTGTCTCTGACTTGTACTTGAGTCTGGTGAAAACCAGTGCTCCAAGCTGGCACGAGATCTGCAAACAGCCAGTCAGCAGCAAGAACATTTGGACCAAACCTGGTGTTTGCAGAGCAATTCTCTGAGCTGCAATGTCCCTGCTCCCTTCTTCCAGCTCTTCCTGGGAAGCTGGGACTGATGGAAGCACCCGGAAAGCCTGGAGAAGGCACAGGGAGAGGAAGAAGAGCAGACTGAGCAGGCCCTGCTGGATGGGGCTCTGAGCAACCTGACCAGGCCAGAGGTTTCCCTGTCCATGGTTGGAGTATGGAACTGGATGAGCTTTAGGATCTGTTCCAACCCCAACCATTCCATGATTCCATGTTTCAGTGACCTGTAAAGGTGTTAGACAGGCCACCAAAACACATGTCTGCTGTGCCCTGGTCCTGGAGGTCATTGCTCCAGTAAAGTGAGATGTGCCTTCATGTCCAGCTGTGCACTGCAGGTGATGGAGCACAGGGAGAGATTTCCCAGAGCTGGCTCTGCAGCAGGAGGTGATAAATTCCTTCCTCTTCTCCTGTTCTACCTTTTGACCTCGGAGTAAATCAGAACCTTGGGCTTGCCTCTAATGCTGAATACCCTGCACTGAATCCAAGCCATCCTCACAGGGAGGAGCTCCTCGGGCTGCCTGAGCACTGGCCACCACCCTGATATTTTGAGCCAAACAGGCCATGCTCAGCTGCTGTGAGACTTAAAGCACACCAGTGCCTGTGGTCACAGCTCAGCTGAACAGCTCAGCCTGGAGACACAGCTCCAGCATTGAAGGGAGTCAGGGTTTTCAGCTAATTAGTCCCAGCCAACTAATGAACACAGTGAGAGACACAGCAACTTGGGTGGAGAGACCTGGAGTGATCCCACCATGGGGCTGGGATCCTGCAAGCAGGGATGTCTCCCACACAGCAAAGCAGAGGAGCCTGCACAGCACCAACTCCATGTGCTCATCTCACCGTGGGCATGTGGCAGAGCTGAGCTGCCCCTGCAAGCCAAGCCCTCTGCACTGAAAGGCCAAACCCCTCCAACGTGCTGCCTTGCAGGAAAAGAAAAGGGGACAAGGCCAGGTACTGAAATTGAAAGATCTCCTGGTGAGGGTTGTATCTCTGGTGAGCTGATACCTGATGGGGAGGGAATGGGGGTGCAGAGAGGAGCCTCATCAGGGCCCCAAGAGCACTGCCTGCCCTTCCTTGCCCTAACCAGCCTCAGTGGGGTCACCCACCTGTGCCCATGGCCCAGGAGCTCCACTTGAGGATGTCCCTGTGCCTTTGTTTTGTCCCTGGGCTGTGTTGCAGGTCTGCCTGTCCCTGGTTCTTCCTCTGGATGGATCTTGTTGTAAGCAGCTTCTCCCCTGCCCCTGTGTGCAGCCTGGGACTGGATCATGCCCTGGCTGTGCCTGGGACTCTTGTAGGATGGTGCTTGGATGGTGCTCCCCATTGCCTGGGGGCCAGAAGGTTCCTGTTGCCCCTTCTCCTGCCATGAGCACAGGAAGATTCCTTCTCCCTGCTCCTTTTTGCCCTCTCAGTGTGGGTGGCTGCTGGTGGTGCTGCCAGGGACAATCAGAGCACTGCCGGGTGTTTTTGTGAGGAGGGAGCTCAGGTGCACTGTCCAAGTCTTCTGGGATGGTTTGGTGTGCCTGGGCACGTGCTCCTTTGCAGAGCAAATTATGGGATCAGGACCTGCTCTCACAAGAGGGTTTGTTCCCACGTCGGCCTGGATTAACTCCCCCCTTCCCCTCCGAGCGGGGGGGCGGGAGAAGCCGAGGCATTTCCTGCAATGACTAATTAGATCCCGCTCCCAACAACAACATGCACCAGAGAAAAGCAAGGCATTAGCCAGGAAGGGTAATGAGACTCTTCCCCTCCCCAGCAATTTCTCTCACTAATCCCAGACAAAGCTCCCAGCACTGCCCCGAGCTGCTGGCTGGTGTAAACCAGCACTGCTCCCCTTTTGCAGTGCAGCTTTGTCACCACCAGCAACCTGCACCTCGAGAAAGCCTCGCTTGCTGCATTTTCATTTCTAACACCCCTCCTCTGGGTGCCACGGGGGCACAGCTTTCCCTTGGAGGCACGCTGGAGCTGCCACCACCACCGCTGAGAGAGGCAGGCACAGAGGGTGTTCCTGCTTTTCCAGATGGCTGGATTTCTCCTGTACCCACGGTGGTGGCACTGGATTAAGCCTCAGGCTGAGCACATGAGCAGTTTGATAATGAACGATTTGCACGTCGCCAGCCCGGAGTAGCTGAGGCAGCAGCGTGTGGAGCACAGCTGCTGTCCAAGCACCTGGCCTTCAAAGGGTGAATGAACATTAAGATTGTTCCATCAACGCTGCTCCAGCAGTTTCTGCTGGGGGGGAGGATGTTTTATGAATGGAGGTGGCAACAGGCCCCAGCATTTTTGCCGGAGCTGGAGGAGGATTTGTGCCCTGTGTTTGTTGGCTGAAGGCTGGAGCAGGCTGGAGCGTGGTGGGAAGGCCTGAGGAATGTGGGAGGAGGTTTAGGAACACCCAAGAGAAGAGGGATGTGGGATGTCTACAGGTAACTGGGAGGAATTTCAGGGTGGATGGGCAGCCCAGTTTTCCAGGCAGAATTTCCAGAGATGTGTCTGGGCTTGCTTAGAAAGTGATGGACAGTGTAGGTTCCATCTTTTCTCTTCTTCCTAGAGGAAAACCCATCAGAAGTCCCAGACAGCTGTGAAGCTTTGTAGAGGCTGTCCTGGAGCAGAGACCAGACAGAGCAAAAGGATAAAGCAGGGATTTATTAAAAGGCCTCACTGGGCACAGCTGGGCAGCACAAGAGCCCAGCTGGGCCACACCCAGGGTGAACCCAAAATGGGCACACAATGGATGAATGGCCACGAGATCCCACACATTTTTAAGTTCTGGTCCATCAGCACATTGGAGTTAATTGTCCAATTACAGCTTCAGGTTATGAAGCTTCATCCTCCTTATTTTTTCTCCTCACTTGGTTTTGTTCTTGGGTCTGAAAGCTGCATTGGTTGTCCTTAGTCCCAAGCTAGAGAAGGAATTGTTTTGTCTCCCTACCCTGTGAAGAGAGCTTAGTAGCACTTAATATGAAACCCAGAACTACACAGTAAAACAGCACAGAATCTGAAAAATAAAAAAGCTAAAACTTAAGGCATCATTAGGTTGAACGTCTGGCAGGGATGTTCTGGGGGTCACTCTGGAGCTCCCAGTGCTGCTGCTCAGCCTGTTGAGTGCAGGCTCAGCTCTGTGCACACAAAGGAGGGACTGGTGGTGGCCAGACAGGGGTGGGTGAAGATCACACTCTGTGCAGGCACTTCAGAGCAGATGAAATTATGCATATCTCAAGATGAAATGGTGAACATCTCAAGATGAAATGATGAACATCTCAAGATGAAATGGTGAACATTTTGGCAGCTCCCCATGAGTTGAGTGCTGATCAAACCCTGGCCATGAGGTAGAATTCACCTCGCTGGTGCCTTCACGTCTCCCTCCAGATTCTTTTTTGGCAGCTCCACCCTCACCTGCCAGTCCCAGTGACAGAGAGGTGACATTTCTCCTCTCGTTCCTGGACATGGGCCCCCCCAGCACAACAGAGGACCTGGCACCTCAGTATGGCACAGTGCTTCTAGGCAAGGGACAAAGGCACATTCCCACAGCAGCTCCAAAACAGGAACAGGAACAGGGATTTGAGATCATCAACAGAACCCAAGGAGCTGGTGGAGGCCAAAAACCCCATCAAGGAGCAATTCTGCTCTGCAGCTGTGCCCCAAGTCTTCAGCAGCACCAGCCTCACCCAGGTCCCTGTGGCTGCCTGGTGTCCTGCAGCAGCCTCAGTGTCTCCATCCAGAGCTCAACCCTCCTTTGAGGTGGAACACATTGCCCAAAGAAGTCATGCTGAACATGAGTGTATTTAATAATTTATTTTGGACAGAACATTCCAACCACAAGCCACCACCCTGCTGCTCTGGTGCTGCTGCCTTGGTGACAGAAACTGCTTCTCCCAGAGGGATCTCCCCCTCCTCCTTTTGGAAGGCATCATCCAGCCTCTTTGGAGCACAAGCTGGGGAAGGCGTGCAGAGGAGCAGGGGAGGGAGAGGAGGAGCTGGAGATGTTTGCTAACAAATAAAGGACTGTGTGCTTAAACACTCTTGCTCTGCCTATCCCTCCCTGGCAGCGTTTGCTCAGCAAACAGAGCTAATTCACCAGCTTCCCAACGTTTGATTCAGTCTGCAAAAGCAAACCTCGCCCCCCACATCCCCAAAGGCCTCCTCTCCCTCCTGCTTCACCCCAGACGTGCAGCTCAGCACCAGCCCTCTGCTCTCCCCACCTCCCCTGCTCTTCCTTTCCACCCCCCAAATCTGGGAGCTGTGTGGGATCAGGCTGAGGTGCCCACGGTGGGCAGAGGATGGAGCAGCCTCCCTTTGCTGCCAGCCCTCAGAAACGTGGGGAAACACAAGCCTGGACAGTGTTTTCCTGGGATGTCCCCCATGCCCAGGAAACAGGCTGCAGGCAGCTGATCAGGGCAAGCACAGCCCTGATTCCGTGGGGGTTTGGTGATGAGCAGGGTCATGAGCCACGTTATGAAGGGGTGGAGGAGGGAAAGCTGGTGTGGGACAGAGGCAGCTCCTTTTTCCCTCTGGAGAAAGGCAAGAGATTTTGCAGAGGAGGGGCTGGGACTTCAGCTCTGATTGGGCTCAGAAGCCTTTTTTTTTATTTGGATGGTTCTTTGTAACCCTGGTAAGGCCACAGCCCTGAGCCGTTGGCTGCAGCAGTGGGAAAAGGTTTTCTTACTTGACAGGAGGGTGCCTGGTAAAAGAGTGGCTGTTTGAAGCTATCGAACTGCCAGGCACAGGAAACCAACCTGAAATCACCCAATTCATCCAGACATTGTTTTATACAGAAGAGCCACCAGGAGCTGTGTGGAGGCACTACAGAGTGTAATAGTTCTGGTAATGAAGAGGTAATGGTAATGAAATCCAATATATTTAACAGGGGACACTCAGATGCTAAAATGCTTCAGCCAAATGTTGAGTTCGAGTCAGAGTGTAATACCCTTTTCATTTTGGGATGGCAGTGAGGCTATTCTGCTGAAATCAGAGAATCTTTAAGGTTGGAAAAGCCCCCTAAGATCACCGAGTCCAACCCTTAAACTAGCTGGTCATTAATTGCTGATGACCAACTGCTGTTTGTGGCTTGGAAACGTGTTTTCCCAGTGCCACAGCTGAGGTGTCAGGGCTGCCTGGCTCCAGCTGTGCTTGGATGTGGAGCACCATGGTGGTCCAGGTGCTGTGTTCTCTCTGTGTTTCCCCTGATCACAGTGCTGGCAATGTGCACAGACCTTTCCCTTCTCCTGCTCAGCCTTGGGTCTAAATTAGCACAGGGCGGCCCCGATCAGAGTCAGGACCAAACCTGGCTGGGTTTGCTTGGCCGTGTGCTCGTAGCTGTTTGGAGAGCAGCAGTTCCTTCGTCCTGGCAGGACCTCGTGCCCTGGGCACCCAGGTGTCTGTCCCCCCACTCGAGTCACGGGCACGCCGGTGCCAAAGGGCACAGCCGCCCCTGCCGCGCTGCTGGGAAGGGAGCTGGCTTTGGGAAAGCCCTGGGCGGCACGGGGAGCATTGCCTGCGTCCCTGAGAGCAGCCCCGGCCGTGACACACGCTCCCTTCTCGCCCGCTATGCAGCCCGCCTCGCACCACGGGTCCTGGCAGGAGGCCCGTGAAACACCCAGCTGCCCTCGGACCCCTGCCCGCCGCAGCTGCCCGGGGGCCGGGCAGGGCAGCGCTCGCACCGCCGGGGACAGCGGGCTGGTACCGGGATGGTACCAGGGACGGACAGCGGGATGGCACCGGGAGAGACAGAGGGATGGCACCGGGATGGCACCGGGAGAGACAGCGGGATGGCACCGGGATAACACCGGCAGGGACAGCGGGATGACACCGGCAGGGACAGCGGGCTGGTACCGGGCTGGTACCAGGGACGGACAGCGGGATGGCACCGGGAGAGACAGAGGGATGGCACCGGGATGGCACCGGGAGAGACAGCGGGATGGCACCGGGATGGCACCGGGAGAGACAGAGGGATGGCACCGGCAGGGACAGCGGGATGGCACCGGGATGGTACCGGGTAGGGACAGCAGGATGGCACCGGGATGGCACCGGCAGGGACATCGGGATGGTACAGGGGAGGGAGAGCAGAATACCCCCGGGGAGGGACAGCGGGATGGTACGGGCAGGGACAATGGGCTGGTACCGGGCAGGGAGAGCCGCGGGGGACACGGGAGCGATACCACACAGCACTCTCGGCTGCTCTGCCTCTCTGCTGGCTCCCAGTGCCCCTCCGGGTTCAACCCTGGGTCTTAATTTTCCAGCCGAGTGCCCTCGGTTCTGTCAGGAGCGAGAGGGGCGATGCAGGCTGGAGCCAGCCACAGCCTCTGGCACTGCGGCTGAAGATGGAGAACAAGCGGGCTGGGCTGGGCTGGTTTTCACCTCCTGCTGCTGTCCTTGGCAGCAGCCCTCCCGCAGAGACACTTCTGGCCCAGCTGCAGCGTTTGGGGTGAGGTCTGGAGCTTGGTTTCCCATCAGGAATCAGCTGTGCCCCTCACACCGTCTCACCCGTGCTGCTGCCCAGGACAGCATCCCTTGGGTGCAGTGTTGAGCCCTTGCCTTGTTTTATTTTTTGATTTTACAGCCCAAATCTGAGCCAGCACCACACTGTATCCTGCTCAGCCTCTCAGATGTCCTGGCCTTAACTCTAAAAACACCCACATTTTCCACGACAACTTAAAAAAAGATTTTCCATGCTCTTAGCAGAGTCTCCCAAGCATCTCTGGGGTCCTCACCATTGCACCACAACACCCCAGAACAGGTCCTGTGCCCAGGCTACCTCCAGCATTTCTCCAGGCTGCCCTGGGTGTTATCCTTTAATTATTATCTTTAATTTTGTTTTTGGTTTCTAGAGTGAAACGCTGAGGTTTAATCTATTCCTTGGGAGGAGAAACAACCAAGAGCTGCCCCTGCCAGACTTTGCAGGCAGCTGGAAGAGAAGAAACCATATGAAAGGATGGGAGTGGGAAGTCCTGCACCAGCAGCAGAACTAAGCCATGACGAGCTGCATCCCTGTTTCCCCCCAGCTGTATTTGGGGTAGGAAAATAGGGTATTAAAACAGTTTTAGCTGTACCACCCCATTGGTTGCACCCCCAGAGTCAGAAAGAGGAGTTCTGCCTTCGCCACCTATGCTTCTCTCAGGTCATTTTGGGGTAGTCATCAGGTTTTTCTGGAAGCCTGGTAGGATAAAGCTAGCTTCCAAAAGGAGACGTGGCTGCTGTGTGTCCCAGGGGAAATTAGTATGTGGGAAAGGATGGAAATTGTGCCTCTCTTTGCCAGGTGCAGGCTGGCTGCTCAGGGAACCTCTTGAAGAGATGGGAATGTTTGCCTTACAGACAGGCTGCAGGCACCTGTTAAATTAGAGCAACCTTCCTCAGTGAACAGATTTTCCTGTAGTGAGGAGCAACCTCTCCTTGGAAGCTCTGGTACCCACTGGAAGGGGCTCTCACCCTTTTTCCTCAGCTCAGCACATAGAAATACTCCAGGGAGACTTTTAGGATGAGGGAGAAATCCCCCAGGCTCCTGTTTTTGCCACCCACCAGGCCTGCCCTCGAGCCTGGGGGTCGGGAAGGGGCTGGGGGAGGGTGGATTTGCAGCTTTGCGGCTGCACTGGGATTTGTCAGCACCCAGAGATTTCTCTGCACCCAGATGAGAGGCGAGCTGTGATTTTCCAGCAGTATCCTTTGATTTGGAGCCGTTCAAAGGCGCCTGGGCTGCAGCAGGCAGCTGGCACCACTCCTGCCCTATCTCTGTTGGACACAGCACAACTTGGGGATGCGACACCGAGGATCTAAAACCCGGCGTGCCTTTGAAAAATCTTCACTCAGGAACTTTGCTTGACATGGTGAGGAACAGAAAAAGACTCAGAGCTGTGCAGGGGCATGGGAAGAGCAAGATATGAAGGAGAAGTGCTGCTCCTGATGTGCCAGTGCTATTTTGGTGCCTTGACTCTGAAATGAGGGCCCCAAGAGGAGCTGGGCCAGGACCTCCTGGCTGGATCCTCTGCTCGGCCATGGAGACCCCATCCCCATTTGCTTGGCTTGGGAAAGAAACCCCTTGGAGCCTTTGGGGTTTTCCCTTTGTTCCTTGGGAAAGAAATCCCCTGGAGCCTTTGGGTTTTCCCTTCATTCCTTGGGAAAGAAACCCCCTGGAGCCTTTGGGGTTTTCCCTTCTTTCCTTGGGAAAGAAACCCCTTGGAGCCTTTGGGGTTTTCCCTTCGTTCCTTGGGAAAGAAACCCCTTGGAGCCTTTGGGGTTTTCCCTTCGTTCCTTGGGAAAGAAACCCCCTGGAGCTTTTGGGGTTTTCCCTTCGTTCCTTGGGAAAGAAACCCCCTGGAGCCTTTGGGGTTTTCCCTTCTTTCCTTGGGAAAGAAACCCCCTGGAGCCTTTGGGGTTTTCCCTTCATTCCTTGGGAAAGAAACCCCCTGGAGCCTTTGGGGTTTTCCCTTCTTTCCTTGGGAAAGAAACCCCTTGGAGCCTTTGGGGTTTTCCCTTCGTTTTTTGGGAAAGAAACCCCTTGGAGCCTTTGGGGTTTTCCCTTTGTTCCTACTGCCCAGGGTCCTGTGGGGAGCTCTGAGGGGGACTGAAGGTGTGGCTGGGAGGTGCTGGGTGAGGGGGGGACAGACAGGTGAGACACAGGTGTGACACAGGTGTGACCAGTGTGACACAGGTGTGACACAGGTGTGACAGATGTGACACAGGTGTGAGAGGTGTGACACAGGTGTAACTGGTGTGACACAGGTGTGACAGATGTGAAACTGGTGTAACTGGTGTGACACAGGTGTGACACAGGTGTGACATAGGTGTGACATAGGTGTGACATAGGTGTGACAGGTGTGACAAGTGTGACACAGGTGACACAGGTGTGACAGATGTGACACAGGTGTGACAGGTGTGGCAGGTGTGACAGGTGTGACACAGGTGTGACAGATGTGACACAGGTGTGAGAGGTGTGACACAGATGTGACACAGGTGTAACTGGTGTGACACAGGTGTGACAGATGTGAAACTGGTGTAACTGGTGTGACACAGGTGTGACACAGGTGTGATACAGGTGTGACACAGGTGTGACACAGGTGTGACACAGGTGTGACACAGGTGTGACAGGTGTAGAACCTGCCGTGCCTTTGCCACGGTCCTTGCGGGCATCAGGAAGTCCTGGACAGGTTGGGGCTGGAGGTCCTTGAAGATCGGCTCGTTCCCCCCTGGTGCCGCTGCAGGGACCCCTCCCCGCGGGTCAGCCCCGATCCATGGCTTGGGTGGAGCCCTCTGGAGCTCTCCAGAGCCTGGGCACGTCCTGGGGAGGCAGGGAGGAGACGGAGCCCGTGTGTGAGTCAAGAGAAGCTGGGCTGGGGCTGTGGCTCCACTGCAGGAGTCGCTCGGAGCAGGTCGGGATGGCCCTTTCCCACTGCCTGCCCCCCGTGGGTGTGGACTTCTCCGGCGCTGGTCACCTCCCTGGCCGGGAGGGGCCCGGACAGAGGTGTCCTGGCCCTGCTGTGGCTCCCAAGGGCGCTGCCCTGCAGGAGGAGCCCTCCTTCATCGCCCCTTCTGCATTATTATCTCCCCCCCCCCTCTAAATTCATCTCCCTCTGCCAGCCGGGGCTGTCCCTGCTGGAAAATTACTCTGACAAAAGCTCCCTCAGCAGTAATTACCTAAATGGGGGGAAGGGAGGGGAGATCCATTTAGAATCCACTTCATTGCGGGATTAGCTAATTAATTAACGGTTTCACTGACAACTCGAAGGGGAAGAGTGTGTTAAATAGGAAGGCTCTGGAGCTTGATTTATGTGATCTGACACCCACGGTCTCTCTGCCAAGTTGCCATCCTGCCTTCCCCCGGCCACCGTGGGGTCCCACCCGCCGCCTCTCCCGGGATGCCGAGGGGATGGAGCCCGCCCGGGGCTGCCAGAAGGCTGGGACACGTGTGGGGACACAATGCGGAGGTGGAGGGGAGCGCGGGGTCATTGGCTGGCAGATGAAGCCGGGCTCGGAGCGGGCTGTGGCCACCGAGCTGGCAGGGACACCCATCTGCCCGGCTCTGGCACAAAGAGCCAGGGAGGAGGAGAGGAGGAGGATGGTCCTGACCTGTGCTCCCTCCCTCCGGTCCCACCTGCTGTCACCGGGAGAAGGAGGTTGGGAAAAGTTGGATCTGAGTCACGTCCTCTTGTCACCCTTCACCCCCAAACTCTGCCTGTGGTGACTGCAGCGTGTCCGTGGGTGTTTGGGGTGGGATGAGGAGCAGGATACGTGTCCTCTGACTGGGAATGAAGCTGCTGAGAGGGCCCAGCAGCAGATGAACCCTGTCCTCTGCTCCAGGATCCCTGGACAGGATGCCCCAGGATCCCTGCAGAGGATCCCCCAGGATCCCTGGGCAGCCCCGGGCATGTCTGTCACCCCACAGAGCCTCCTTCCCTCGCCATCCCCACACCAATGTGCTGACTACAGACCTGAGAGGAGTTTGGCGTGTCCTGGCTGCCAAACCTGTCCCTCTCAAGTTGCCACCGGCACGGACTCCGAGCCAGTGTCCCTCATCCCCCAGCGGCTCGGGAAGATCCCAAACCGGGGACAGGGTTGGCCAGGGTGGCCGTGCAGGGGGGGTGACCAGCGGGGTGCTGTCCGCTCCTGGCCATGCCCAAGGGGGATGGGGAGCCCGAGGGACGCAGCAGAGAGCGGGCAGTGCCCCCTGGCACGGCTGGGATGAGTTCACCAGGGCTCAGATGGCTGCTCTGAGCAGCAGGGAACTCCCAGCAGCAGGAGGAAGGTGCCTCCATCTCTCCTCGTCGGCATCCTGTCTTTGCCCGTGCTCTGCCCGCTTTCCCTTCTGGGTTTTTTTTTTTTTTTTTTTTTTTTTTTTTTTTTTTTTTTTAATTGGGGGGTGTTGTTTCTTGGAGCAGATTGAGGTTCAGGGATTGTTCTGCACACCAGCCAAATTCCCCCTGCTGCCAGGTGACTGGCACCCACACTAGCATCTCAAGGGACAACCAGCTGTGGATTTGGATGGGAAAAAATAAAACTTGAGAGTTTCCAGCTGGATTTGTTAATTTGAGGCAAATGTTAAAATGTGTATTGAAAAAAAACCCAACAACCCGCGTGCTTTTCCTGGTTAATTTGCATTTGTTTGTTTGTTTGCATTCTGCAAGGGCTGTAATTCCCTTTGGAGGGAACAAAACTGCCAAGTTTCACACCTTCTCTGGAGGTGAAAATTTCTCACGTTGGTAGCAAACCCAGGGATTGGTTTGGGGAGAGATAGGAGGGGGGGGAGAGAGCAGCGGGACTGGGTTTTCCTTCCACTTTCATCTGCTTTTGCGTGGGTGAAGGGGAATTATTGATCATCAGCTGCTCCGGAGCTGCAAAAAGAGAGGGGGACCGAGGGGTGTGGCAGGGGACAAGGTGGAACATCCGGAGTGATGGCCATGGGATGGGCACGGAGCTGGGTTCATCCCAACCTCTGTGCCCTGCTCCTGCCAGCCCCTGCTGCTCCCCCACACCTCGCCCGGCTGACTCCCAGTATTGCTTCAGCCACTTGAGGTCGGGAGCGGGTTAAATCCAAATTAACGTGAAACGCCAGATAAAATAAATAATAAATAATAAATAAATAAATAAATGCATAAATAAATAAATGCGGGCAGTTGTGGGGTGGGGTACACCCGTGTCTGGCAGCCCTGAACCCCCCCGCCCCGCATCTCCCCCCACCCCCGGGAGCACTTGGATTGCTTTTTTTGATGGCTTCTAAATAGAGGCGCCCGATCGCATCTGGGAGGAAAATGAAACAGATTTCATTTTTCACACGCGGCACAATGGCCGCGCTGACAAAAGAGGAAGGCGGCCCATTGTCCTGCTCTGCATCTTCACATCCTACCTCTGTCCCCCGAATTAACCCCTTTCACCTCGGCCTTTGTGGCGACACCGCTCCGGAGCTGCCGAACAAAGGCGGCGGAGCGGCCCCGCCGTGTCCGGGGGGCGGGAGCCGGCGAGGGGGGATGTGCCGCTGTCCCTCGGGTGGGTGTCCCGCAGCCCAGGCTGTCCCTGTTCCCTTCCCTTCAGGACCTTCTCTGTCAGCTCCTACCTGCCGCGAGGGGTGAGGAGCACCTCCTCTGCTCTGGGATTTGGGGTTTGCAGCAGCGGGCTCAGCCAAGGGAGAGGCTTCACCTGGGGAGGGTCTGCACCCAAGGAGCTCTGGATGCTTCAGTGTGGTAGCCTGAGCCATAAAGGATGAGCACCTGCAAGCATCCCTCTGCTCCTAAGGGCTGAGACCTGCTAGACCAAGACCCAGAGCTGTGGTGACCACATTAAGCACAGATTTTATTTGCACTTTGAGGGTTTTTTGTTTCTTCCAAAGCTTTTTATTCCCAGCTCTGTGATGGTTTGGTTTATCATGCTTAGATCCCAGCAGCACAAAGCCACAAACCTAAGGGGGGGGGGGGGGGGGAGAAAAAACCCCAAAGTGGTTTTGGGCAAAGCTCTGAGGGATTTGGGGGTTGCTCAGGTTGGTTTTGGTGTGAGCCTCGTGCCTCCAAGGACGGGGCAGGCTGGGCACAGCCGGGCCCCAGCAGCACAGCTCGGACAGCAGAGGTTCAATTCCATGGGGAAGCGATTTCAGAGATTGCAGCGCTCTGAGGAGCTGAGGGAATCTCAGGATTTCTCTCCCCAGCCTGCTGCTTTATCTCCTGGGGGTCTCGCTGCTGTAGCTTGCTCCCCTGGATCATTCTGGCTGCCGTCTATCTGACAAGCCCTTCTGCTCCGAGGTGACACCGCCGCGATGACGCCTGCGATAATTCCCTCCGTCCCTGCAATCAATGCCCTCTCCTGCCTTCAGCTGCAGCGGGATTTTTAGATGAAAAAAAAACCCATAAAAATCACACCCAGAGATGTGTTTTTTTCTCTTCCCAAGCTCGGGCTTTGCAACAGCTGCTCGTGCTGGGGTCCTACATCTATTTGCTGCCTCCGTGGGCTCCCCTGCTGGGATGTCCACTTAGATTTGGGTAGGGGGCAGGATCAGGCTGGGCTGGTATTTCTGGGGGGATTTTGCTGCAGCAGTATTTCCCTCCCCAGGCAGAAGGGCACCATGAGCACTGCAGAGAGGACGAGGGCCTGAGCAGCCCCGTCTCTGGTGGCACCCGTGGCTGTGCCATCCCTCTGCCTGTGAGCAGCTGCCTCGTGCAGTTCCCAACTGCAGCATCCCTTTAAATAGCGAGGGACTGCACTCCCACCCGGGGCCTGCAGAAGGTTAGATAAGAGAATACAAACCACAATGCTTGCCCTTTTTTTTTTTTTTTTTTTTTTTTTTTTTTTTTTTTTATCTTTCCTTTTTTATTATCTTCTTATGGCTTTCGAATTATCTTCACAGACACTACATGAATTTAGTCAGGGCAGGTAAGGTCACTGGCAGACACAGTTGCTCATATTTATGTATATTCACCAGGCAAAGGAGATAAATGGGAAAACAGGCGCAGAGGGGGACGGGAGGGAGGGAGGGAGGTCGTGGGGGGAGGATGGGATGCAGCAGCCCCAGGGTGGGATGAGGAGGGGCAGTGTGTGGGCACAGGCACCAGCACCACGGCCCAGGTGGGGCTGGGCTGGCTGTCGTGACATGTGACAGAGGGGACAGCAGGCAGGGGCAGGAGGAGCAGCACCTGGGCAACAGCAAGGAGGGCAGGGAGGGTTTCCTGCCAGGCTGGTGGGAAACCGCCCTGGAAAATGATGGGGTTTGGGTGGAGCCCTTCCCTCTGCACATTTGTGAGTCAAGCAGCACCTTGGGTGGGTTATAAAGTGGGGCTCAGCTAGGTCAGGCTTTGGTAGTTCACCAAAAAGTTGGGTGAGAAGGTTCTTACACCTGACCCTTGGCACAGAGGGGGGTGCCATGCTGGGTGACACCTGCAGGCTCTGTCCTGGCCAGCCCAGGTGACAGGAGGGCACAGAGAGAGGGAGGAGAACATGCCAGGAGAGATGGTGACCATGCCAGGAGAGAGGGAGGAGACCATGCCGGGAGAGATGGGATGACCACACCATGGAGAGATGGGGTGACCACTCCAGGAGAGAGGGAGGTGACTACACCATGGAGAGATGGAGATCACACCATGGAGAGATGATGATCACACCATGGAGAGATGGGAGTGACCACACTGTGGAGAACTGGGGGTCACCACACCCAGCCCAAGGAGGGAGGAGGGACCTCGCACACATGGGCAGGGTGACAGCTGGCCTTTGTGGTGCTGCTGAGGTGGCCAAAACACCAAGCTGAGCCTCAAGTGTCCCTGTTCTCAGTCAGCTTCTGCTCCCCAGTGCCTTCTCTACAGAAGAAAAGTGGAGTGAGAGCCCCAAAGGGCTGCTGAGATCAGGCTCAGCTCAGCTGGCACTGGCTCATGCCAGGTGGCACCTGCCCTTTGCATCACCAGCCCTGGGCTCACCTCACCTGGGGCCTGTGGGCATCCCTGAACATCCTCTGTCTCCTGCAGGAAAACCTTTCCAAGCTGGGAGCCCACAGACCGGGCAGCTGTCAATGGAATTCAGCAATAAAGAGGATTTTACAAAGGTCTCTTTTCATGGGGCAGACCTGGACAGGAAGGGATGTGGGGACCAGGGCCAGGGGACAGAGCTGGACATCAAACTGTTAATGGCAGGAGCATTCCTGGGGGACAGGGGACTGGGACAGGGGACAGGGCTGGACATCAAACTGTTAATGGCAGGAGCATTCCTGGGGGACAGGGACAGGGGACTGGGATAGGGGACAGGGCTGGACATCAAACTGTTAATGGCAGGAGCATTCCTGGGGGACAGGGACAGGGGACTGGGACAGGGGACAGGGCTGGACATCAAACTGTTAATGGCAGGATCATTCCTGGGAAGCTGGGGACCCACACGAGAGGCAGGTGATGCTATTTCAAGGAAAATATATAATGCACCTAAAGAAATAGTACAGAAATTGCAAACAAAGCATGCACAGGAGGATATAAAATACCGAGCACAAGGGCACCCACCGATTATAACTTGATTTAAAACCACTTAATTCACTAAATAATAAATGCAGATTTACCAGAGGTGTCAGGACTAAAAGCATGCCTAACAATGCGTTTATTTAATAACTGTTTGCTCTCAATGTCAGGGCACTGTGTCGAAAAAATACAGGCAGCAACCAAAGGCTTCATTTTTTATTCTTTTTTTCCCAAGGCCTAATATATCTAAGGAAAAAAAAAAAAAAAAAAAAAAAAAAAAAAAAAAAGATCAAGAAAGAGAAGTCAGAAATTGTAATGATCCAGCTGAGATGAAACCTGGCTTCCCTTTAGCCAGGGATGGAGGAAATCCCCATGGGAAGTGAGAAGCAGCACAAATCCACCAGGGGTGTGAATTCTCTGCTGGTGCCTGAGGGTGCAGAGGGTTTGAATGGAGCCTTCCCGAGGGAGCATCACCCTGGGAAACAGTCATGGAAATGGCTCCTTATTCCCCAGATGGAAGGGATCTGTGATGTGGGATCAGGTGTGGATATTCCCAGGAACACTGAAGGAGCTGGATGCTCTGCTGGTGACCTGAGCTGCTGTTGGGATGGTGGGAAGCTCAATGGCTTGGGCTGGCTCATCCCCACGGTGTTTTAAGGAGTCATTTTTAGTGGTCTGGGACACCATAGACTTTTATTGTAAATAAAATAAAAAAGTAGATTTTATTGGCTCTGCCCTGGTAAGATCTGGACTGCCCCCCAGCAGGATTTGGGGGAAACAGGAGAGCTGGGGGGGTGGTGGTGACCCAGCAGAGCATTTCACCAACACAGCCAGACGGAAGGAAGGTCTTGGGGGCTTCAGCTCCACCTGGGAAATCCCCAGGCCACCAGTGACACCTGGATTTTTAGCCATTAAACACAGATCTTTTGGCTCAATGTGAGGGGGTGCTGAGCCCAGCTCCTCGGAAATGTATGGACAAGATTCCAGCACCTGGGATTTAGCCTGTAGAAAATAATTAAGGACCAAGGGGACCTTGCAGAGGAAGAACCTGTCCTCTGCAGAGCTGCTGAGGGAGAGGGGTTTGCTGGAGCTTCACACCACATCTCTCAGTAAATCAAAGTAAAGAACCTGCCACCATCACCCAGAGAAGCTCATTTGAACCACACTTCTCCCCCAAAATGGAGCCAAAATGTCCAGCCCTACTCACGGCTCCACATGGGGGTGTGCTCAGGGAAGGGGTGAATTCCCCCCAAATCCCTCTCCTGGCCTCTCTTCTCTTGCCTTCTGCTCCATGCCCAGCTCTACTCAGCATGAGATGGGAAATACAGAATATTTACTTTCTACATCCCCCTGCTTCAGCTTTTCTATATGAAATATCCATAAATTGAAGTCACCACTGGTCACCCCAGTGAGCAGGAGCTCCTTGCCCAGGCTCTCCTTCCCCATCTCCATCCCCCGGCTCTCTGAGCCTCACACCGGGAGACTTTCACATTTCCTGGAGCTCTCCGAGCACTTACTGAGCAGGGTTATGCTGTCAGAGTGCCAGCCCTTGCTCCCCCAGCCCTGTGGTGCCCCCAGGACCTGGCAGCCTGGGCCAGCCTGACCCTGCCAGGCACCCCGAGGGGGCTCAGCACCGAGGGCAGGACCAGGTGGATGGGTGAATGGATTTCCCTGCAGCCTCTGAAACAATCGTGGGCCGGTTTGTTGTTCACCGTGAGATACTCCACGTGCTTCTCCAAGGCCACCTTTGCCCCTCTCTTTGGGAAACAGGCACGTGGCAAAGCTTTGTTCCCTGCAGCACCTTTTCTCGGAGCCTGGCATTGAAAAAACCCCCTCGGGGCTGGACGTGGCTGAGCTGTGCCGGGGCTGGGGACAGGGACATGTCCCCGGGGGAGCAGAGAGACCTTTCAGGGTGCTTTGGTGGGTGACCCCTGGCTCTGTCCCCGTCTGGCCAGAGGGAAGCAGCAGGATGGGATCAAGAAGAGCTGCGTTGCTCTTCAGTGGCTCAAACCGACGAAACTGAAGCTCCAAAGTCAAATCTTCTCCTGGCAGCTCTTCCTGCCCACACGTGGGTTTCTTTTCCTTCTCCCACTGGGGGTGTCCACACCATTCCCAGCCTTCCCAAGCCCCGCAGATGCGGCCCGAGGGGCACGGGGGACTGTCACATCCTCCTGGGTGTCCATCACGGCAGGGAGCTGCCCCTCCTCCAGGAGAACACCCCTGCCCTCCCAGGACAGCCCCCCCCACACACACAGGGGAGGGGAAAGACAACCCCACCTTTCTCTCTGCTCTTTCCCGGCGTCTCCCACCCTGAAAAGCCCAATTACCTCCCCCAAATCCCGCGGCTGCCAGGGCAGCCAGGCACAAAGAGCCCCCAGCCCCTTCCAGCTCGGCGCCCACCCCACGGCGGAGGTCTCTGCTGGGCTCCTCTCCCTCATCCCCCTCTCCCGGCTCCCCCCCACTGTCTCCCAGCCTTATCTTCTGTTGTCTTCTCGTGGAAGAAGAGATAAAAGTAATTCTTATGGATGCTTCTCCAGCGGAGGCTCGCCTCCTTCCCCCCTGCCTCCCCCAGCATCTCCCTGCTCCGTCCAGATAAAGGGTGAGGACCAAGCACATGTCATTTTCTTTGTGCAAAATCAATATTCAGCAAAGTTTATCTGTCCGACATAGCAGGAAGCGCTAATTTCATCCACGTCAATTACTTTGATGAACGCTTATACTGTTCAGGGTGCGAGAACAAGATAAAAGAATTACTGAAATAAAAAGCATACATGGCAAACCCCCCACCCTCCCCACCGCCCCTGCTCTGCTCTCCCCCACCCCAAATCGCCCCTCCCGGGGTCAGGTGGTGCAGAGCGGGGCTGGGGGCGGCTCTGAAGCCGAGGAATGAGGGGCCGGGATGCTGGGAGATGCCCAGGCAGAGGGAGCTGCCTGCTTCTGCAGGAACAAGCCAGATATGGGTGAAAACCCCTTGGTTTGGGGTGGACGAGGAGCCAGAGCCCCCCAGCTCTGGGTGTCACCCCGGGCACATCCCCGGGGGTTTGTGCTTGGGCGTGGCTTTGGTGGAAGCTCTGAGAGGAGATGCTGCCAGGTCGGACCAAGGTTTTCCGGCTGCTTTCTCCTGGGGAAGCCTCACGAACGGATGGAGGGAAGGATGGATGCCCAGATTCGGGCTTTGAGGGTGAAAGCTGTTGCTGAGCTCGGCCAGGACAACACCTGACTGTGAAGCTGCAGCGCATGAGAAATGACCCCGGGGCATCAGAGGAGCCCCTTCCTCACGGAGCCAGCGGCTCCCGCAGGAGCTGCCTCGCTCCCTGCCGGGAAATGGGGCGTGACAACTTTATGGCACTGCTACCTCAGACCTGAATAAGCAGATCTCGGGGCCCAAGTCTTTAATTAACCAGCCAGCCTTGATTTTTGCAGCAGGGCTCAGTGCACACCCACGCTGTCACAGCGTGGCCCAGACCTCGGAGACATCAGCTCTCCTGCTGCTCTGCAAAACCTGCCTGCTCCTGCCTGTAGGTGCCAGCCTGGCCCTGCCACTGCTGTCCCCAGAATCAGGGTGACAGGGGGGGCTGGGCACTGGTGCCCCCAGGCTCAGAGCTCAGCCCTTGGAGGAGGAGCTGGTCCATTTTTCTTAATTTCTGGAAGCTCATCCCATTAATTGTGGGTTTTGTTGGACCCGTGCCACAAATCCCCTTCTCCTCCATGCCAGGCTCGGTGGGAATGACTCCTGGCTGGGCAGAGTGTGATCCTGCCGTGCCCATGGGCTCAGGAACGTGTACAAATGGCTTGTCTCCAGTATCTCTGGAGCTGTCTGTCCCAGGTCATTTGTCAGCCTGTGCTCCCCTCTGGCCCTGGGTGGGTCCGTGGGGCATGGAGTGGCTCGAGCTCCCTGCTGAGGGAGGGGAATTTTCCCTGGGAATCCTCAGGGGCTGGTGTCAGGACACAAAAGCTGCCCCAGCCCTGGGCAAAGTCTCATGCTCAGCTCCATTTTGTCCCCTTTTCTTCTGGGGAAAGAAAGAAATGAGCAGCCCATCCCGTGTGGGCAGATCTCACCCCATGGACAAACCTAAAGGAAATAAAATTCAGGATGGGGTGGGATTCTGCTCCCAAACCGCCATATCTACTGCAAAGCCTCACTGTGCTCTCACATGAGGCACAAAGCGAAAATCCCAAATGCCTGGGGTGGGCTGGAAGCATCTCCCTGTGTACTGCTAGTGTTGGGATGGGGATGGGAATGGGATGGTATGGGATGTAGATGGGATGGGGAAGAGAATGGGGATGGGGATAGGATGGGGAAGGGAATGGAAAGAGATGGGGAAGAGAATGGGGATGGGATGGGGATAGGATGGGGAAGGGAATGGGGATGGGGAAGGAAATGGGGATGGGATGGGGATGGGATGGGGAAGGGAATGGGGATGCGAATGGGGAAGGGAATGGGGATGGGATGGGGATGGGATGGGATGGATGGGGATGGGATGGGGATGGGATGGGGATGGGATGGGATGGGATGGAGGGGATGGGATGGGATGGGGAAGGGAATGGGGATGGGATGGGGATGAAATGGGTGGGATGGGATGGGGATGGAGATGGGATGGGATGGGATGGAGATGGGATGGGATGGGATGGAGGATGGGGAAGGAATGGGATGGGGAAGGGAATGGGGATGGATGGGGATGGATGGGGATGGAATGGGGATGGAATAGGGATGGATGGGGATGGGACGGGGATGGGATGGGGATGGGATGGGATGGGGATGGGATGGGGATGGGATGGAGATGGGATGGGGATTCAGCTGAAGCCCTCGCCGAGGCTGGGGGGTCCCCGGGGGTGCAGGACCATGCCCAGCTGCCAGAGCCCGTGTCCCTCGGGAGGGGCTGGGGAGCCGCTGGCTGCTGTCCCCTGCAGCCAGGTGACCCCTCAGGCGCCTTGCGAGTGGCTCAGGAAAATGTGGCTTAAGCGAAGAGCGCTGCCTGCACATGTGCAGGGGGCTGGGAACGTGCACTGGAGCGATTTCCACAGCTCAGCTCGGCAGCGGCGAATTTGTTAAGTCACGGCAATTTGCCAGCGCGGGGTGGTGTGATGGAGAGGCTGTCCCCATTTCCAGCCAGCTCCGTGTCCCTGCCACCGTGCCAAGGCTCCCCGAGCGTGGCACTGGCACCTGCGGCGCCAGCACTGCCCCTCACCCGTGCCATGGCCATTCCTGACCACCACTGCCACGGCCATTCCTGACCAGCACTGCCACGGCCATTCCTGACCAGCACTGCCATGGCATCCTGACCAGCACTGCCACGGCATTCCTGACCAGCACTGCCATGGCCATTCCTGACCACCACTGCCACGGCCATTCCTGACCACCACTGCCCGCCATCCTGACCAGCATGGCCGGCATTCCTGACCAGCACTGCCCCTCACCCGTGCCATGGCCATTCCTGACCAGCACTGCCCCTCACCCGTGCCATGGCCATTCCTGACCAGCTCTGCCCCTCACCCGTGCCATGGCCATTCCTGACCAGCACTGCCCCTCACCCGTGCCACGGCCATTCCTGACCAGCATCTGGCCTCCTCCACCGTGCCATGGCCATTCCTGACCAGCACTGCCCCTCACCCGTGCCATGGCCATTCCTGACCAGCTCTGCCCCTCACCCGTGCCCATGGCCATTTCTGGCCTGCCCCTCACGTTGCGATTCTGACCATCTGCCTACCGGCATGGCCTTGACCCGCTTGCCCCCACCAGTGCCAGGCCATCGCTGCCGCTCCCCTCACGTGCCATGGCCATTCTGCACTTGCCTCCCGGCCATGCATTGGCGCCTGTCCTATATGAGAGCTGGTGCCCCACGTGGCTGTGGTCCTCACTGCAGTGCCCACCAGAAGGTGCCCTGCTGTGGAGCCCAGTAGGGGTTTTGGGTCGGCCCGAGCTGGTGGCCCCTGAGGAGCAGCGGGGGCTGGCAGGGCACGGGGGAGCCCCGGCTGGGGGGTCTGGGGGTGCCTCTCTCTCCACCGGCTACAGGGGGAGCCAAGACATCGAGCTACGCCGGGCTGTGCGTTTGATCCTCGCAGGGAGCTGGGGAAAGTGCTGGGCACGGCGGGGGACAGCTGCCGAGCCCACCGGGGTTTTGCGGGTGACGCTGGAAGCGCAGCATCCCAGGGCGCGGGGGGATGGCTCCTGCAGGGCGAAGCTCTCCCTGCTGCTGGAAAAGCCCCTGCCCACCTCCCGTGCCCACCTTCCAGCCCCTGTCCCGCTGTGAGGACACTCAGGGTGTCCCTGTCCCTGACCCCTCGGCTCGGGGGGTTCAGCATTGTTGGGGACAGGGAGGATCCCAGGGGCACCTGTGGGGTGGCCAAGGGAAATAAAAAATATGACACGGATAATGAATACAGAGAGGCAGGGCAGGATCCTGATCTCCCATCCCCTGGACCCCCTCCTACTCCTCCAACAGCTCTTCCTGATGTCAGTGGTGTGTTCCTGCGGGTTTGTGCAGCAAAAAGAGACCCGAAAGAGAGGAACTGAACTGAAACCCAGCCACATAAATGGCAAAGTGCATAAACCAACACAACACTGCAGGATAATCTCCTCTCCACCTGCAAACCGACCCACATCGGGAGGCAAACACACAAACCACAGCCCTAAAAACAGTGAGGATGATTTAATTTCGGATATAATTCCAAATAATTTATTTATTTGCTCATTGGGGTTTTTCTGTCTTTGTTAAACGAGTTGTTAACAGCACTTCAAGGGTTTTACAAGTGACAAATAAAAAAGTCTCTCTAATTAGCAAGACTTTGTTTAGGGAGAATAATCCCTCTTTGTTATTATTTGGAACAAACAGGCGTGGGTGGGTGGGATGTCAGTGTGTGTGAGAGGGAGAGACCAGCTGAATTATGCAACTAAATATTCCGGAGGGGATGTCAGGACAGGAGGCTCGGATTTAAGCCTGTACACGGTTTAGCTTTAAGTGGGGCTGTCCAGGCTCTGGCAACTGGTGCCGGCGTGTCCCCCAAAAAGTCTTCGGCACCCCAGCGTGGCAGTGCTGAAGGCTGGCTGAGGAGGGAGGGAGCTTTGGGGCAGCATACATCCCGCAGCTCCGAGCCTGCCCCATCCCCCCGGCCCCCCGCTCCCTCCCTGCTCCCTCCTGGAGAACACAAAGCTGAGACTTGGATTATCTTCATTTCCATATGGAGAGCGATGTAAGCCCGTTCAATGCATGGCCGGTCATTTTGTTCACAACTTTGCAGCGAGCGGGAGCCAAACCCGCTGGGGAAATCTGCGATTCAGCTCCTCTCACCTTGTGCGCACACGCTCCGAGCAGCAGCAGCGCTCGGCATCGAGCTGCCTCCCCGGCTGCCTCCGACCACCCTGGTGCTTTTGGGGGTCCAACCCCGCTCCGACGAAGCCACCTGGGCCCCGGTGGGGGACAGATGTCAGCGTTTTGCGGCGAGGAGCGGCAGCGCTGCCACTGAACCCCGGGGTTCTGGTGCCCTCGGTGCCCCCCGGCTGTATCCCAGCCCGGGATAGCTCCAGCCCCCCCTCTGCACGGCCTGGCAGCCCCGAGCTGCTCCGTGCCTGTCCCCAGCGGTGTCCCCTGCCGTGTCCCTGCCGTGTCCCCGCTCCTCCTGACCTGCAGCCCCCTCTGCCGTTCGCCGCTCCCGCCTGGCCCCGCCGCATCCCGCAGGATGCATCCCGCAGGGAGCGCCTGAGCTCTCCCGGGTGCCCTGTCCCCTCTGTCCCCGCCGTGTCCCCTCTGTCCCCACCGTGTCCTTCCAGCCCTGCCATGTCCCCTCCTTCCCGTGTCCTTCCAGCCCCAGCTCTCCCTCCATCCGGCAGCATCCCTCTCACGGGGCTGCTGTGGGCACTGCACTGCTCCTTTCGTGGCCTTTGGGGTGAGGGAGGGAACTGAACCCCCAAACTTCAAAGAATTCAGCCCAAAAAGTTGCCTCCTTCTCCTTCTCGGGAGCTCTGGCAGCAGTTGGGGCGCTGGGGGGTGCTGGGGGCACCAGTGGGGCTCCTGTCCCACGTTCCCTGGGCACATCATCCCATGGAGCCCCCGAGGGCGGGGGTCCAGCCCCGGAGCACACCAGCACTCCCAGGCGCTGCTGGGTGAGGATCCGGGGCATTTCTCTGCCCCAACAATTCCCACCGGGCACTGAGGCCGGCCTGGCAGCGGTGGGATAAAGGTGTGTGCTCCGGGGGGCAGTGGAGACCCCCAAGCCCCCAGGACCGCTCTGATTGCCCTTTGCTGGCCTTGGCACCCCGCTCTCCCCTCTGCACGGGCGGTTGTTGTCTCAGACCCCAAACTGTAACCCGAGCACTTCCAGGTGGATCGCTGAGCCTCTGGGCGGGGGAAACTGCGGCATCACCCCTTCCCTCTCCACTGGCCGAGGAGCTGATGGGCTCAAAGGCTGACAGGAGGTGGGAGCCAGGGAAGACACTGGAAATTGTGGGGTGACACCACACTGGCAATCAGAGAAGGCCAGCCCAGCTCAGCAGCCTGCTCCCCTCCCAAAGCTGGAACCTCCAGCAGCCTGGGCTGGCTCCCACCCACGGCAGCTGCCTTTGAGAGGAGAAAAGAGCCCCTGGCACGGGCAGACCCCGGCGCAGCCCTCGGCATCTCTCTGGCGGGGGATGTCCATCCCCTTTTCTTTTTGCCTTCTTCCTCTTCTTTTTTTCCCCCCTTTCTGTTTTCTCCCCTTGATTTTTCCTTCTTTGGTTTTCTTCTTTCTTCCTTCTTCTGTTCCTTCTTCTTTCCTTCTCCGTACCTTTTCTTTTGATCTTGTTTCTTCTTTCCCCCCTTCTTTACCGTATCCTTCTCCTCTCCTTCTCCTTCTCCTTCTCTCTCCTTCTTCTCCTTCTCATCTCCTTCTCCTTCTTCTCCTTCTCTTCTCCTTCTCTTCTTCTTCTCTTTTTCCTTCTTCTCTTTCTCCTTCTCCTTCTCTTCCTTCTTCTCTTCTCCGTCTCTTTCTCATTCCCTTCTCCTTCTCCACCTCCACCTCCACCTCCCCCTTCTATCCTTCCCTCCTCCACCTCCCAATATTTTCCCCGCATTCCCAGCCCTTTTGCCGTCCCCGCGGCTCCCGCCGGGTGCCAGGACGCGGAGCCAGCTCTGTCCCGGCCCCTCCCGAAGGCTCCAGACACTCGATTACTCAGCGATTGTCTGCCCGCAGCGCGGCCCGGCCGTGCGCCGCCGCTGATAATGGCCAAGAACAAAGATGGCAGCTGCTCTGGAGAGGGGCAGATTTGTGGCAAATCGAGATAAAATAAAGACGAAGGAGAAAGGAGTGCAAAGGGGGGAAAAAAGAACCGTGTAAAAAAGGGGAGAGGAGGGAAGAGGAGCGAGCGGCGGGGGGAGGATGCTGCGTGCGGAGCTGTCAGGCGGCCCGAGCCGCGCTCCCGGCTGGGGCGGGCACGGGAGGCGGGAAGGAAAAACGCCCAGGGAGGAACAGAAAGGCCTGGTGAGTGTGGAAAAAAATCATTGCCAGGCTCCGGGAGTCGGGAGTGCAGATAAGCACCGGCACGGAGGCTGTGGGGCGTCTGCAGCCGCGGTCTCTGCCCGCAGCCCCCGGGAACGGGGCCATGCCCGCGCTGGTGGGGGCACAGCTCCAATTCCCAGTGCCTGCTGTGTCCCAGCTCCCATCCCAATTCCCGCTGTGTCCCAGCTCCAATTCCGTGCCTCAGTGTCCCAGCTCCAATTCCCAGTGCTGCTGTGTCCCAGCTCCCATCCCAATTCCCGCTGTGTCCCAGCTCCAATTCCCAGTTCCTGCTGTGTCCCAGCTCCAATTCCCAGTGCCTGCTGTGTCCCAGCTCCCCATCCCAATTCCCGCTGTGTCCCAGCTCCAATTCCCAGTGCCCGCTGTGTCCCAGCTCCAATTCCCAGTGCCTGCTGTGTCCCAGCTCCCCATCCCAATCCGCTGTGTCCCAGCTCCAATTCCCAGTGCCCGCTGTGTCCCAGCTCCAATTCCCAGTGCCTGCTGTGTCCCAGCTCCAATTCCCAGTTCCCGCTGTGTCCCAGCTCCAATTCCCAGTGCCTGCTGTGTCCCAGCTCCCATCCCAATTCCCGCTGTGTCCCAGCTCCAATTCCCAGTGCCCGCTGTGTCCCAGCTCCAATTCCCAGTGCCTGCTGTGTCCCAGCTCCAATTCCCAGTGCCCGCAGGTCCCAGCTCCAATGCCCACTGTGTCCCACTCCAATGCCACTGTGTCCCAGCTCCAATTCCCAGTGCCTGTGGTGTCCCAGCTCCAATTCCCAGTGCCTGCTGTGTCCCAGCTCCAATTCCCAGTGCCTGCGGTGTCCCAGCTCCAATTCCCAGTGCCTGCTGTGTCCCAGCTCCAATTTCCAGTGCCCGTGTCCCAGCTCCAGCAGCACCTGGACCCTCTTGGGCATCACCATCCCATCAATCCTTCCCTGTACAGGGCTGTTCCCACAGCATGGGCTTGGGAAAGGGGAATTCTGCCCCCCTGCCCTGCCCAGGTGAGCCCCCACCTGCAGAGCTGCCCTGGCCCTGGGGCCCAGCACAGGAAGGGTCTGGAGCTGCTGGAGAGAGTCCAGAGGAGCCCACAGAGCTGCTCCAGGGCTGGAGCCAGGCTGGGAGAGCTGGGGGTGCTCCCCTGGAGAGGAGAAGGCTCCAGGGAGAGCTCAGAGCCCCTGCCAGGGCCTAAAGGGGCTCCAGGAGAGCTGGGGAGGGACTGGGGACAAGGGATGGAGGGACAGCACACAGGGAATGGCTCCCACTGCCAGAGGCAGGGCTGGAGGGGATATTGGCAGGAATGTTCCCGTGAGGGTGGGCAGCCCTGGCACAGGGTGCCCAGAGAGGCTGGGGCTGCCCCTGGATCCCTGGCAGTGCCCAAGGCCAGGCTGGAGCACTCCAGTCCCTGCTCCTCCTCTCCAATTTGGCCCAGGGATGTGGAACTGGAGATGCAGCCAGTGGAGGGGATGCCCAGGCTCTTGAGGCTGGCCTGGCTCTCACTGGGGACACCCCAGTGCCCACAGTCACCCCTGCAATGCTCCAGGACAGTTACTTATAATTCAGAGCAAAGGGGGAGGATCAAAATCAATTAAAAAAAAAAATTAAAAGGTGGATGTTATAATTAAAAGCTGATTTTTCATTGAAGCTGGACTTTTTAATTGAAATGAATTACATTTGCCTTAAAAACTTAATTGAACTAAAATTAAAGTTAACATTATGGTAAACCTATGTTAAATCCTGAAGTTAGTATAATCTATTCACATTGAAATTAAATATATATGTAGAGTTTTATATATATATATAACAAGATAGATGTACATATTTGCTGCTGAATTTTTTAAGGAAGTTAAATTACTGAACCATCCAAAAGTTGCCTGCTAAGTACCTAAACCCCAAATTATCAGAGTGGCCCTTGCTAATAGCATCCCGTGTGTAAAATACTTCTTATTTTATTTCAATTTCCTTGAAGGGTGCTGCTCAAAGACTGGTCTGTCCAAGCTGGGAGGGGAATTGGAAGGCTGAAGGCAGGAAAATGTGGTTTTGTCTTTCCACTTGAGCAGGATAAAGCTGAATGAGGAGTGGTTTGCTGAGAGACCCTTGCTGCAGACAACATTCCCAGTCTTCCACAAATTTATCCTGTTTAATGTGTAGAAAGTGCAAGACCTTTTATTTTTAACTATTCAGCTTATACAAGATTTGGTTAATGTATACAGAAAATGTGAAGTCCTATTTTTGTACGTGCTGAATTGAACTCCAATTCTCATCTCGCTGGTGCTCAGCCTGACAGAAAAATTAATAATGACCCACAGGACCGGGTTTGGGGATGAAATTCCTGGACACCGTGGCCATCTGGCACGGAGTGGGGTGGCCAGAGCTGTGGCAGTGCCAGGGATGTGCAGGGACAGGTGACCACGTGAACTCCTCCCAGTGCCAAAGGAGGCTGAATTCCCCTTGCTCCTGCCTCTCCCAGCATCCCAACACTCCCTCTGTGCCTCAACCCCCATTCCTGGAGCATCCCAAAGTGCCATTCTGGCAGGAGCACGGGCACAGCTGGAGGGAACAGCCAGAGCTGAGACTGAGCATGGAATGGCTGGGCGAATGCCCTGGATAAGGCCAGCATCCCCTTGACCCCACTCTCCCTGTCCCTGTTCCTTGCCCATCCTCTCCCTGTCCTTGTCCCCCTTGTACCCTCTCTCCCGGTCCCTGTCCCCCTTTTCCATCCTCTCTCCCATCTCCTTTGCCTATCCTGTCCCTGTCCCCCTTGACCACCCTGTCCCTGTCCCTGTCCCCTGTCCCTGTCCCTGTCCCTGACCCTGTCCTTGTCCATGTCTCTGTCCCCTTGCCCCACGCTCCATGTCCCCCTTTTCCATCCTGTTCCTGTTCCTGTCCCTGTCCCCTTGCCCCCACTCTCCTTGTCCCTAACCCCCTTTTCCATACTGTCCCTGTCCTTGTTCTCTTGCCCTGCTCTGTCCATTCCCTGTCCCTGTCCTTATCCCTGTCCCTCTTCCTGTCCCTGTCCCTATTCCTGTCCTTGTCCCTGTTCCTATCCCTGTCCTTATCCTTATTCCTGTCCCTGTCCCTGTCCCTATCCCTGTCCCTGTCCCTGTCCCTGTCCCTGTCCCTTTCCCTGTCCCTGTACCTGTCCCTGTCCCTGTCCCTGTCCCTGTCCCTGTCCCTTTCCCTGTACCTGTCCCTGTCCCTGTCCCTATTCCTGTCCCTGTTCCTATCCCTGTCCTTATCCTTATTCCTGTCCCTGTCCCCTGTCCCTGTCCCTCTCCCTGTCCCTGTTCCTGTCCCTGTGTCCCTGTCCCTGTGTCCCTGTCCCCTGTCCCTGTCCCTATCCTGTTCCTGTCCCTGTGTCCCTGTCTCTCTCCCTGTCCCTGTCCCTGTCCCTGTGTCCCTGTCCCTATCTCTCTCCCTGTCCCTGTCCCTGTCCCTGTCCCTGTCCCTATGTCCCTGTCCCTGTCCCTGTCCCTGTCTCTCTCCCTGTCCCTATCCTTGTCCCTGTCCCTGTCCCTGTCCCTGTCCTTCTCCCTGTCCCTATCCCTGTCTCTGTCCCTGTCCCTGTCCCTGTCCCGGTCCCTGTCCCTGTCCCTATCCCTGTCCTGTCCCTGTCCCTTTCCCTGTACCTGTCCCTGTCCCTGTCCCTATTCCTGTCCCTGTTCCTATCCCTGTCCTTATCCTTATTCCTGTCCCTGTCCCTGTCCCTGTCCCTGTCCCTCTCCCTGTCCCTGTTCCTGTCCCTGTGTCCCTGTCCCTGTGTCCCTGTCCCCTGTCCCTGTCCCTATCCCTGTTCCTGTCCCTGTGTCCCTGTCTCTCTCCCTGTCCCTGTCCCTGTCCCTGTGTCCCTGTCCCTATCTCTCTCCCTGTCCCTGTCCCTGTCCCTGTCCCTGTCCCTATGTCCCTGTCCCTGTCCCTGTCCCTGTCTCTCTCCCTGTCCCTATCCTTGTCCCTGTCCCTGTCCCTGTCCCTGTCCCTGTCCTTCTCCCTGTCCCTATCCCTGTCTCTGTCCCTGTCCCTGTCCCGGTCCCTGTCCCTGTCCCTATCCCTGTCCCTGTCCCTGTCCCTGTCCCTGTCCCTGTCCCTGTGTCCTTGTCCTGTCCCTGTCCCTGTCCCTGTCCCTGTCCTGTCCCTGTCCTTGTCCCTGTCCCTGTGTCCCTGTCCCTGTGTCCCTGTCCCTGTCCCTGTCCCTGTCCCTGTGTCCCTGTCCCTGTCCTATCCCTGTCCTGTCCCTGTCCCTGTCCTGTCCCTGTGTCCCTGTCCCTGTCCCTGTCCCTATCCTGTCCCTGTCCCTGTCCCTGTGTCCCTGTCCCTGTGTCCCTGTCCCTGTCCTGTCCCTGTCCCCGTGTCCTGTCCCTGTGTCCCTGTCCCTATCCCTGTCCCTGTCCCTGTCCCTGTGTCCCTGTCCCTGTCCCTGCTTTGTCCCGGGGTGTCCCCGGCCGCCCGGGCCCGGGTTCAAGTCCAGCCCGATAACCTTCTGCTGGCTCTGCGGAGAGCCCCCAGCCCTGCTGCCGGAGCTCACTACAAACGAGCCAATCCCCCTAATCTCCTTATCGTTGTAGGCCTCAGCCTCCGGGCCTGGTTATCTCTGCGGATAAAAGAAAAGGGACACTGCACAGCACCTATCCCGGCAGAGACCCCTCCCCTCTAATCCTGCCAGGGTTGTTTCTCCCTTTATCCCCCTCTCGCAAATCCCCAGCGAGGAGCCGCGGGCTCCCTGCCGGAATAGCGGGGATGCTCTTATCGCCCGCACCTGGAGCGGGCAGGGGGCTGGGGGCGCAAATCCCCCGGCCCCGGCCGGCGGGGAGGCTTAGAGGGGCGGGGGGCTGCTGCGGGCCCCTCCGGAGCTCCCTGCCTGATAAGTGCCTTAATCATTCCGGGCCAGGAGTCCCCGGGGCGCGGGCTAAGCCCCGCGCATTCCTGCCGCACACAATTAGGGCTCGCTCCCCCCTCCCTCTTTAGGGCTCCTTCCCCCCTCCCTCTGCACATTTTTCCCGTGCTTTCAGTCCTGCCCTCCACCCTTTCACCTCTGCAGCAGCCCCCTCTTCCCTGCTTGGTCCCCCCCCATCCCCATTTCTTCCCAAATTCTCTTCCTCCCCCTCAAATTTCCCTCTTTTATCCGTTTTTTGGTCCCCCTCAAGCCTTTTCTGTCTCCTTCCCCCATCCCATTCCCACCCCTACCTTCTTCACATCCTTCCTTCCTTCAGCCCCTGCTCCCCTTTCCCCCTTTCCCCTGTTTGCTCTTTGTCAGCCTGTTCTCCATCCCTCAGCCTGCCTCTAATTTCTGATTAATATGTTCTTAGCCAAGGAAAGGGGAGAGCGAGAGAGAGAAAGGGAGCGGGAGAGAAAAGAAGGAATCTTCTAAATAAATCATTTAGTCATGTGAGGAGCTAATCTCCAAGTGACGGCCTGTGTTTATCTAGTTTTTAGCAGTGCATGTTAAATAGTGATATGGGACTAATTTTTTTTCCGCTGGAGCTGCTGTGAAGGGATTTTTAACTTCATTTCCCAGAAAGAAAAATGGTGAAAGCAGAGATAAGGCCCCCGAGCAGCTCTTCCCCTGAACCAGCAGCCAGTGCAATTAAACACGACGCCACGGAAAGGGCAGCAGAGCCCACGATGCCAATTACTGGTGCCCTCCCCCGTGCCAGGCTCTGCCTGGATCAGCATCCCTGGCACCCCCAGACCTCTCCATGCTCCCTGGCATGTCCCTGGTGCCCCCTGCCACCTCCATGGCCTTGCACTTGGCACCAGGCTCTGCTCACACAAAAATCACTGCCGTGGCCTGGGGGGATTGGGGTTGGGTTAGAGGCAAATTTGGGGAAGGAAACCTCTGGGTTTGCAACAAGGTGGGCAAATATTTCTGCTGGAAAAAGTCCAAATCCAAAACAACCACCTTTTTCTTTTTTTCACAGTTTTTTCCCACTCTGCACTGGACCCCCTGACAAAGCTGGCCTGAATTTTGAGCTTTTTTGGGATCCTCCCCCTCAAGAGATGAGCACACACAGTATTTTTTAATCTATGTATTATTCCCTGACTAATTTTTTTTTTAACCTTTTATCTTTACTTTCCCTCTTTCCCTCCCAGCTTGCTGAACAACCTCTCCTTCCCAGGGTCACAAAATCTTGCTGTGATCCCTTGCAAGCTCTTCATCCTCTGGCTCATTTTCCAGAGAGGCAAAATTGTTCCCTTTTGGTCCCATCTCCCTCCTTCCAACAAGTGATCCCTGCTCCCAGCCTGGTGTTTCACAGCCCCTTCCCGTTTCCCTGCCCCTTTTTGAGGGGAACAAGTCCCAGAATCACAGAATGGTTTGGGTTTGAAGGGACCTTAAAGCCCATCTTGTTCCTCCCCTTCCACTCCCCCAGGTTGCTCCAAGCCTGTCCTTGAACACTTCCAGGGTTGGGACAACTCCAACTCTTGGGTGACGATTTCTGTCCCTGGTGGACAAGGAAGGGAGATGGCAGTGAAACCCCCAGGACAAGAGGATAAATAGTGAGGAAAGGAAGGTGGAAGCCATGCCTACAGCTCAACCCCTTTTAGAAGATATCTTGGGCTTCCAACAGCTTCTCCAGACATTCCCAGACGCTCCCTGGGCAATTGGGGGAAAACATTCAATTATACAGAATTATTATGAACTCTCCAGGCAGCTCCCACGATAAGGGGCTCTTCCCTGGAGCCCAGAAAACCTCTTGGGAGCCACCCAGCCCTTTTCCTTGGGCAGCTTTGGGGCCTCCTGGGCTGGGTGGATAATGAGTGGGCAGGAGAAGCAGCAAATTCCCGATGAGAGCTTGGAGGGAGAGCTCGCCAGCGATCGCAATTAAGCCCTGAGCATTAAACCCCTGGTAATAAGGGGCTGGGCTGAGGAGAGGCAGAGCAGTAATTTAAATGATGGCCAGCTCAAATATGGAACGTCTGAATGCTCTCTCAGAGAGATTTATGTGAGCATGGGCCCACCTCACTCATTTATTTCGTTAACGAGCTCCTCATTGGTGTCTCTGCCTGTGGAAGAGGGGTGGAAAGAATGATATGGGATCCCCGCTGGGATCATCCCTGGGTGAGCATCCTGGAAGCTTGGTGTGCCCCACTAAGGCATGGGCAGTGCTTCCCATCCTTGAAAGTGAGGATGCTGAGGAATTTCCCCCCTCCTTTGCAGCCCCTTGGTGCAATCAGGGCCAAAATCTGTGAGGTGACAGAGGGTTTGGGGCTAGGGGGGTCCAGGGTACTGGGGGCTATGGGCAGCTCCCCTTTGGTGTGATCTCACCCTGACTGTGGCCAGCAGCTTCCCATGCTGAGGGCATCAATGGGAAAAAAAGCTGGATTTGCCCAAGATGTAGGAAAATGGAAGAGGTTTGTGATGTACCAGGGTAAGAGTGGAGTGGGAGCACGTGCTGGAATGAGGGACCCAACAAAAAACAACTGGAAGACGATCCAGAGGATGAGGAGGTGACAAGTGACCCCAGCGAGATCTCGTGGCCATGTTCAGTGAGATAAAACAATGAGGGAAGGCGAAATTCCTCGCGACAGCAAATCCTCCTCCTCCTCTGGCAGGGCTGCAAAGCTGATGGGAAGAAGGAACCCTGGACAGGCTTCAATGGGAATATTTTGCACAGAAAGAGAAGCGCCAGTGCCCAAATCCTCCCTGCCCTGCGTGGCTCCCCCGCCCTGGGGGACACAGCAGAGCGGGGACCCCTCCCCTGGCAGCCCCCTGCCACCGCCCGGCTGCTCCCCTCCGGAGCTTCCCTCGGGCGGGTGGCTGGGAACAGCTGTCGGAGAGCTGAGATCTAATGGCTGCCTGGAGAGCAGTTAGTGGATAATTAATATTTGCAGCACAGAGCTGTGATTGCTCTACATCTTCCTCCTGACAGCGGCGTGGGGAGGGAGCCCGCTCCGGCCAGGCGGGCAGAGATCCCAAGCCCAGGGCTCGGAGCAAGCAGGGAGCTTGAGCTGTCGCTTCACCCAAAATACTTTGGAGATCCTTATCTGAAGATGGGAGAGGGAGCATAAAACCCCCAGAATGCAGTGAAAGGGCACCACGACGTGGGTGTGGAGCTAGTGGGGCTCCATCCCTGATCCCACGGCAGTACCAAGGAAAACCTGCCCTGGAAAATCCCCTCGGTGAGATCTGTGGGTGTGGAAATGCTCCCAGCCTTCACTCAAAAGTTCTTTTTTTTTTTTTTTTTGTCTTTGGAGAGAAAACCTAAGTAGAAAAGTGCCTCTGAGCTCCCTTGGAGAAAAAAACAGTTCTGTTCCTTGCCCTGGGAATAGGCAGGATGGGGATGCTCTCTGTGCCCCAAACCCTTGGGATGGGCAGTTGGATCACCCAGCCCTGCCTGGCACAGGGAAGGGCAAGGGGAGACACAGGACAAAAAACTCAGGAGTGAGGGGAGAGCAGGGGCCAAGTGCTGGACAGGGGAATGGGCAGACAGGGCATGAAGCCACCCAGGAGATGCTCCAAAACACCAGGGGACATTTGGGGAGGCAAAACCCGAATGCTTGGCCTCGGTGAGCTGAGCTCTGTCTGCCTTGGGACAGCCCCAGCCGGGCTTTGACCTTGGGCTGAGCTCCCAGCTGAGCCTGAGCCCTCTCCTTGCCAGCCCTGGCAAATCCCTCCCGGGCTCCCTGGGAAAGGGAGGACCCAGCCAAGCCACAGCTCGGGCATCCCCATCCCAGTCATGTCCTGAGGGAGCAGCATCCCGACCACAGAGCCGTCCTGGCTGGGAAAAAGAGGCAGCAAGGCAGAAGGAGAAAGAAAAGGCTCCCTGCAGCAGGCAGACACTCAGCTCTCCTTTATTAGCGTTGTTTTCCGAGGGTTTTGTTGGCCAGGAGCAAATGCAGCCGTCCCTGGCTGCGAGCGGGTTTGCTGCAGCTCGTGGCACGCAGTTAATTCCCTGAACTGTTTAATTGAACAGGCTCTGAGCGTGCAGACAGAGCTCTGGCACCTGGCTCCTCCGAGAGCGGCCTCGGGACCCAGCCAAGAACAGGGGAACAACACTGTACTTGGGAGAGGCTCAAATCCCACTCAGTTCCTGCTCCCTCTGCCGGCAGCAGCTCCGGGGGCTGGGAAACACAGGGAGGGTGGAGAAGCAAGACGTGGATGGATCCCACAGGGAAGGATCCCACTGTCCCTGGAGGGGGCTCGGTGAGGAGCATCCCACTAGGATGGGCCTTTCCCTGACCGCTTTGAGGGGCTGGGAGGGTGAACACGGCTGGTGCTTCAGCCCTATCCCCATCCCATCCCATCATCCCATCCCATCATCCCATCCCATTATCCCATCCAATCCTAAGCAAACCCCCCTTCCATGAGGATTTCAGGGTTGTCTCCTCCTGGGCAGGGCCCAAGGAGCTCCATCAGGCTCCACCACCTGGGAAGATGCAGGCAGAGCTGGGAAGCCTTTCCAAACCCAGTCCCAGCCCTGATTAAGGAGAAAGGGAGAGAAACCCCTGGCTCTGGGGTGCGGGCAGCACCGTGTGACCCTGCAGAGGTGCTGCCATCGGGATGCAGCAGGACAACGTGATGCTTCAGGAGAAGAAGATCCTTCAGGATCATCACATGCTTCAGGACAACATCCAACTCATCCCCGAGTCCAGCCCCATCCCCGGCCGCTCCCCTGGAGGCAGGATGGCAGCAGGGCGTGCCCCCACATCCAGCCCCCCATCCCTGTGCCCAACAGGAGGAAAAGGAGGCTGCTGGTGCCGCGGCTGCCCGGATTAACCAATCCTATAAATAGCGGGGCGGCTGCGGCGGCCCCGCCCAGCCCGCGCCCCGCCGCGGCTCCCGCTTGATCCCCCCGCCTGCGGAATTATCCCTGCAATTTCTGCCGCAGAGCCCGGAGTGCCTGGGCTGGCACACGCGGGAATTCACACCTAGAGAACAGAGCCTTATCTCGGCGCTGTGTGCAGGACAAGGCTGTTTTACTCCTCCCTCCATAACCCTCTTAGACTTAATCCCGTCTTTAATGCCGCTTGCAAGGGGGCTTTGAACGGCTGTGCAGCCTAACTGGCTCTGACCTCTCCGGCTGCTCTCTCATGGCCATTTGGAGAACTCCGACTTTCAAAGAGATAACAGAAGCCCGGTAAATCCTCGCTGGGCAGCTAAAGCGATTGTCACACTCGGGGGAAGTTTACTCGCAAAGCAAACTTGGAGCAGCTCCCTGGCCCCGGCGGAGCGGGGCAGGGGGGTGCCCGAGCTGGGGGGGCGTTTGCTGAGGACGGTCCCTGCTTTTTGACGCTGGGGATTTGGGATGCAGCGCTGGAAGGAGGATTTCTGCTGGCCTTCCTCCACCTGGGAAGCAGGATGGGGGCTCCCAGCTCGCCTGCGATGTTCTTGCCTCACGGATTCCCCCGAAATAAAACAGCTGCGGGCTCTTAAACACGTCTCTGTTGTCCACCCCACAAATCGCCCCTGGTTTCGACCATTCCCATTCCCCCCAGGGCAGGAACGGCAGTCCCGACACTCATCCCGGGATCAAGGCCCTCCCTGTGCAGCCCCGGGAGGTCGCCGGCAGCGCCGGGAATCGACACCTTTCTGTTCCGCTTTAAATTAATCAAACCCAGAGCCCCTATATTAATACTGTGGTGGGAATTAAAATCATGCAACGCATTAAAGATGTAATTTAAAATTAATAACTCATAATTATTTATCATGGCGTATCAGCTGGGCTATGAATTTTCTCTTCTCACCCGGCGTTCATTTCCTTCCCTTCCCTCCTTCCCGTGCCTCTAATAGCTGCCGGACCATTATGGATATCTGCGAGGGATTTTTGGGGAGATGCTGAGCTTAAGATATAACAATCCAAATTTTTTATTTAGTTTTTTCTTCCCCCCTCCTGGTATTCCTTGGGGTTGATGGAGAAGCTTCGCCATGGTGACGAGGAGGAGAATGCTGAGCCTGAGGGTGCTGCCTCCTAAATGAGGGTCCAGGTTTTGCCATGTGCTGATGACTTTGGAGGAGCCAGCTGTGCTTGGCCATGGCATCCATGAAAATCCCAGGAATGGCCTTGGAATGGTGAGCAGCTTCCATCTCCACCCTGCTTTGGATCACCAGGAGCTTCCTCGGGCCCTTCCCCATCGCTCCCCCAGGGGGAAGAATGGCCGTGAAGAGCAAGATGGATCCACCCCTGGGGCCATCCTCCACCCTGCTCCCGCTCCCTCGGCAGCAGAGAGGCACAACTCAGCCATTTTCTCGGGAAAACGTGGAAAAAGCCGCGGTGAAATCAAGGTGGGAGGAGGAGAGCGAAGCCCAGCATCCCTGCAGGTCCTGCACTCCCCTGCCTCCCTCAGCCAGCTGCGCCTAAAACAAATCCCAAAGAGCGGCTGCTGAAAACTCACAGGAGGAAAAAAAAAACCAAAAAACAATAAAGAGGCAGGAGCAGCTCTGTCTCTTTAAAAATAAATAAATAGATAAAGCCTAAAAAAATGCAATAAGTATATGCAAATGTGTTGAGCCGAACATCGCTGTCTGTGAAACAGATGAGGGAGAAAGTGCTTGAAGCTAGAGAGGAATGAGGCAGCCAGCGCTGACCTCGGGGTTAATAATTTTTACTTCTCCATCTCATTCCGTCCATAAAAAAAAATACGAGGGGGGAAGGAGGGAGGGAGGGAGGAGGCGGCGCGGGAGGGAGGGCAGGGCTGGAGCCGGATGCTGAGCGGAGCCAGCGGCGCCCGGAGCCCGGAGCCCGCCCCGAGGGAGCCGCGGGGGCTGCGGGCTGAGCCCGGTGCTGTTTGCAGCTCCCCACAAGGCACGGAGAGCATGGGAGATCCAGCTCCAGCTCTCCTCCGGTAACTGGGAAGGAAACATCGCAGTAAATGCCCCAAATATTGTGGCTTTCCAGAGCCCTGTGCCTCGCGTGGGGCAGCTCTTGTGAGGATGCTGGCAGGGTGATGACGGAGGGGAAACGCTGGTGCTTCACCAGCACGGCACTTCCACAGGCTGGCAAAATCTCTGCTTGTCCTCAGATCCTTGGTGGAAAACCCATCCAAAGCCAAAATTCCAGCAGCAGCATCAGCATCCTGCATCCCATAGCACCGCTGGACTCCCTGCGCTGCACCCAAAGGTGGCTTCAAGCTGGGTGCACCAAAGAGCACCAAACTCCAGTGTATCATGTGTGTAAATAGCTCTTGTCCCCTCTGCCATTCCAATAGGCACTGTTCTCTAAACGAAGCCCTAAATTTCTCAGGGAGGCCTGGAAAGATGCAGCCCTAGCCCCGTGCCTGGCATGGTGTTCCCACTTTGCGGACCTGCAGCTGACTCTGAGTATTAACCAGACCAACATTTCTGGTACCTTTCCAACCCAGGCTAGGTTTTTAGCTACAAAAAAAAAAAAAAAAAATCTTAAAAACTCTCCCTGGGTGAGGGAGCTTTTCAGGTGTGCCCGATGGTTCCCACATCCCCAGGTGTTTGGAAGCACACACTCAATTTTCCTGCTTTTCCCCTGCTATGTATGACCCCATTCCCCAAACACTGAATTAAAAGAAAAGCCGTATCATACCCCAAATAACCCCAAACCATACCCTGCAGAAGCAGCCAGGGGTGGGGGACCCAGCACTGGGGCAAACCCTGCTGTCCTGCACCCACAGCCCTTCAAACACTTCCTGGGGGAAGGCTGAGCCCCAGTGGGCTGTGGGATGCCCAGGCTCTCACTGCATTCCTCTGCAGTGCTCTCCACACCCTGTGTCCCCACTATTCCCCCTGGGAGGAGAGAACAGGAGCTCCATGGGCCAGTGACCGGGGCAGCCATCACCCTCCTCCATCCCTGCTGGAGCTGCTGCTCCCTGCGGGAGCACTGCAGGGAGAAACCCCAGCTCTGCTCAGCCCTGGGCAAGCCCCCAGGAGCTGCCTTTTCCCGAGGGAGGCTCTCAGTGGCAGGATAGAACTGGGCTGGGCTGCGTGGCCAAAATCCCTGCAGGACTGGCAGGAGTTGTAGTTTGGCTCTCACGTGGCTGTGTCCCAGCCCTGCAGCCCCCTCCCACGCTGCCACCCCCAGAGCTCCTCTCCTGCCTGCTGAGGGCAGTGTCCTCTCTGCGGCCTGGAAGCCTGAGCAATCCCCCGTGCATCCCTGCATGCATCCCTGCCTGCACCCCTCCTCCCTGCATCCCTGCCTGCATCCCTCCATGCATCCCTGCCTGCATCCTTCCCCACATTCCTCCTTGTGCAAGCCTGCTTCCCACCTGTCATCCTTCCCTGTACCTTTCTTCATACAACCCTGCATCCTTCCCTGCATCCCTCTTTGTGAAAGCTTGCATCCCTGCCTGCATCTCTGCCTGCATCCCTGCCTGCATCCCTGCCTGCATCTCTGCCTGCATCCCTGCCTGCATCTCTGCCTGCATCTCTGCCTACATCCCTGCCTGCATCTCTCCCTGCATCCCTGCCTACAACTCTCCCTGCATCCCTCCCTGCCTCTGCCCCCACATCTCTCCCCAAGTCATCCCGAACGTCCCCTCCCCAGGAAGGCGCTTCCCCCCGTTTTGCCCGCTCCCAGACGCCCCCCTGAGCCAGCCCAGCGCCCCCGGAGCGCAGCCCCAGCCCCGGCCCGGCCCGTGACCCCGTGGCCGTCACCGCTGCCGGGGCCACGCCGGGGAGGCGCCTCCTCCCCCCACGCTCGGGCGCTAAATGGAAGCGGCAGATCGATCCCGAGTGTGCCAAACTGACACGGAGCCTCATTAGGGGTTAGTTTTCATCCTCCTGCTCCCTGGCAGCCTTCACATTATCCCATAAAATTTATTTACTATTTCATGAATACATAAGCAGCAGGCAAACGCCGGCTTTTTATATATTTACACTGTATATATTTCACGGGAGAGTTATGTGTGTCTCTGAGGCAGAGTGGAGGGAGCGAGAGGGGAGCAGGAGCAGAAGGAGAAAGCAGCTGTGAGGGAAGAAGCAGGAAAGCAGAGCCGTGGGGAGGATGGGGCTGGAGCACCAGCCGGGGCGGGAGAGGCGGCCCGAGGCAGGAGCTGCCAGCCCGGCCGGCAGCTGGATCGGGGCTGGAGGAGGAGCAGGCAGGGTCTGGGCTGGGGGGCACGGGCATCGTGACCCCCCCCCCCCCACCCTCGGCACCATCCAGGTCTCCCCAAATCCCATGTATCCCAGCAGCACAGTGGGACCTTCCCCTGTCCCTGGGCAGCATCGCTCCACAGCGATTCCCAGCCCAGCCCCGAGCTGGCGGGGAGCGGCTCCTGCCTGCCTGGGGTCCCGCGGAGGGCAGCGGCTGCCACCTGGGAAATGATCCCCCAGCCCTGGCACCCGCTGGGCCAGGCTGACTCCTGAGGAGCTCCTGACTCCCCCCTCTCCCTAAACACACTCAGGAATCACTCCATTCCGAGTGTGTTAAAGTCTTGTAGCTGGGAGTCACTCATGGTTTGTTTGGGGACAGTGGAGAGAAGGAAGGAATAGCAGAAAGGGGACTTCATGCACAGAGCTTTGGTCTGGCTGTGTTATCTGTTTCCTTCCAATCCAGCAGAGACGTTTCAATTAACCCCAGGACTTACAAGAGGTTTGTTTGCAATCCCGTTTGTTTTCCCCTCCTTCAGCCTTGGCTTGAGGAGGAAGATCCCTCACCCTCCCCACGAGGTTTGGGATGTGGCAGTTGTTCGTTGCCCACACCAGAGAAAAATAGTTCAGAGAGGGGAAACCAACATTTCTTGGGGCCTGGAGCTGGTCTGAACTTCTGAGCAATAAACTTGGAGAAGTCCAGGTGCATTAATCACTAAGGCACTGGAATATGTGGATATGGATTTATCAGGTGCAGGGAAAGCCCGGGGTCACAGCACCCATCACACCCCGGGGGTGTTCCAGGCTAGACCCCTCATCTTTCGTCCCCCACAACACCTCCCCAGCCCAGCCAGGAGCTGCTTCCCACGGCCACTCAGTGCTCCCAGAATCAGACCCCCATCCCAGCAGGACGGGGGGCAGGGCATATCCAGGAAAGCCAGGAAAACACTGGGAGCACCAAGCAGGGGGTGGGGCCCACACAGCCCCTTCCTTCTGGCTCAAAATCCCGTCTGATTCCCTGTTCTGCCCCAGGACTCCTCTCTCTGCAGGAGGGGTGGGCACCCGGCCCCAGCTCCTCCAGCTCATTGGGTGAAGACATCAAAGGATCTGCTCCCTCCGGGCACCAGCCTGCATCCCAAAAGCACAAGAGCACCATGTTTTAACACCTCTGCATTTCCAGAGCTCTCTGCTTTCCTGGAGTTTGGCTGACATTCTCTTAGAAGGGGACAGAGGGAAAGGGACAGGCCCAAACCCTTGGGAATGCAGCTAGAGGAGAGCAAAAATCCCCATTTCCAGAGCGGATAGAAGGGAAAAGTTGAAAAAAAAAAAAAAGAAACCCATCGTGATGGTGTTCATTTTAACTGTTCAGCCACTTGTAGCCTGATGCCATTAGAGGAAATAAATAGGTAAGAGGCACTCGAATGGTGCGTGCAGGAGGAGATGGGAACAGAGACAAAACAAGAGCTGGGAGACAGAAGGAAGCACCGTGGCTTCCCGGAGAATCGAGGAGCAGTGCTGCCTTCCCGAGCTCCACAGCTGGCAGCAATGCCTGTGAAACTCCCTCCAAAGGCTGCGAGGGGCGCAGCCACTGTCCCCCCTATCGCGACAGCCCGGTCCCGACCGGGGCTGGCTCCTGCCGCTCCTGCCCGCTCCCTGAGCATCCCTGCGCTGCCGGGGCTGGCTGCCAGCGCCGGGCCCGGCCGGTGATGGACGAGGGCGGCTGACACAGCCGGCCCCGGCCCCGCTCGATACCTGCTGGAGCGCGGCCATTTATACCCCGTGATGGATGCGGCGATCGCGGGGAGCGGCCGCGGCTCCCGCCACCCCCTCCGTGCGCCGGGAAAGGCTGTAAATTTGGCAGAACAGCTTCACTAAGCTCTGCTTGTTTATTATCTGGGGCACTGCTGCATCCCCAGCCTGGCCCCGCGCACGGGGTGGGGGATGCTGAGGATGTGAGGATGCTGATTCCTCACCAGGAGGAGGGCAGGGAAGCACGGCCCAGCAGCAAAGCGTGGCTATCCAGGCACTCCGTGCCTCCGGCGGGGGTTTTTGGCTGTCTCCTGTCACCCCCAGCAGGCAGACCCCCCCAGCCCGTGCCGCCCTCCCGGCCCCCCCCGGCAGCAGGAGCAGAGATGCCTTGCAGACCTCCCGGGATGGATTCGGGCCTGGGGGCCGCCTCCTCATGGCACTGCCAGCTGTGGGACCCCCCCCCAAACTACCCCAAACCCCCCTCCTCTCCCGCACAACTGCTTCAGCAGGACCCGACACGGATCCACCCCCGATTTCCGCGGAGAAATGAAGGGATTTCTGCTCTGGAGCTGCGAGACAATTGCGGAAATGGGTTTGCTTTGCCAGACACCCGTTTTCTTTTCCCGTCCCACCGTGCATCACCTTCCGCCCCAGCCCGCCGCATCCCCAGGACGCCGCGATCGGCTGGGAGGCTCTTCCAGCACCAACCAGCCCGAACCTGCGCTCCCCGCCCGAAAATTCTTGAGCCAAAGGGCTGGAGCAAAAGGCGCGCACAGCTGGGCAGCAAACAGGGCCGGGACGCGGAGATATTCCAAGGAAAAAGGGGAAAAGAGGAGGAACTGCAGCGGCGAGGGGTCAGAGGGTGGGTGAGCCGGGAGGCACCGAGTGCCTGGAGCTGCTGCTGGCGGAGGAGGCGCGGCTCCATCTGCTCCCGCTGTCCCTCTGTCTCTCCTCCCTGCTCCTGACAGGCTGCAGAGCCATCCGAGCCATTTGCCTCTGCCCGGAGGCGTTTTGGTGATGGAAGATGCCCGCGTTAGCACGAGGGGAAGCAGCAAATGTCTAGAGATAAAGAAGGTATATTTTAAAAAAGGATAAAAATCAGGCGAGTTCAGGAGGTGGATCCCACAGCGGTTGGGTGTGGGAAGGGTTAAGCGCAGGCTCGCTCTGGGAAATGGGCCCGGGGAGCAGGAGTGAGAGGAGCTGCTCCCCGGAGTGTCCCGGCCAGCCCGGGGTCTGTCCCCTCCCTCGCCCCTGCCATCAGCCAGAGCCAGGGCCGTGAGGAGCCGAAGGGGAAGGTGGCTCTGCCTCCTCTGGAGATGTCCCAGGCTTTGGAGCTTCAGAGATGGCCCAGGCAGACAGAGGTGCTGCCAGCCACTGGCCCCAGCAGCAGCTCCTGGCTCTGTGCTTTGCTCAAAGCCTCCCCAGAAGCAGAGCTGGGACCTCTCCTCTCTGCCAGGGACGTTTGCAGATTCGGGGCTCAGAAATCATGGAATGGTTTGGGTTGGCAGGGACTTTCAAGCTCATCCCATTCCAGCCAGGGACACCTTCCACCATCCCAGGCTGCTGCAAGCCCTGTCCAACCTGGCCTGGGGCACTGCCAGGGATGCAGGGGCAGCCACAGCTGCTCTGGGCACCCTGTGCCAGGGCCTGCCCACCCTCACAGCAAGGAATTCCTTCCCAGTATTCACCCTTACCCTGTCCTCTGTCAATTTAAGGCCATTCCCCTGATCCTGTCACTCCAGACCTTTATTATTAGTTCCTCTCCAGCTTTCTCCAGTGCAAACCAGTGTAACAGCACCACCCCTCAACCAAGGATTCCTTCCTTCCCAAGGAACTGCTTTTCCCAAGGCCACCACACCCTGAAGCTCCCCTTTCCTTTGCCAGGAGGTTTGTGTAAAAACAAAGGTCCTGACCTCCCCAGCTCCCTGCACAGGGATTTTCCTAGTGGGAAAACTTTCTTCAAACCCAGCCAGGTGCTGCAGACCTCAGCTGAGGTGTAAGCCCAGCTTTTCCCCACATTTCCAGGCAGGGAAAAGGGAGCAGTCAGGGAGCAAGGGCTGCCTCTCCCTGTCCTTGTCCCCAGCCCACAGAAGGATGCACCAGTCCTGGGTGGGTATTCCAAACACCAAACTGAAAAGCTGAAAGGAAAGAAAGAGATGTTCCCGGGAGTGCTGAAGTGGCTGCTGTGCCACTCCTGCTGGAACATTAATATTTGCCAAAAATAATTTGTCTTTAATCAGACACAGCCATATATTGAGTTTTATGTCCGCTCTGGATCAGTCTTTATTACCTTGGGCCACTTCAGCTCCTTAATGGTCTGCCAGGGATCAGCATCCAGGAGCTGGTGCAGGAGGCACCCAGAGAAGTGTCCCCAGGGCCTGTGTGTGCAGGGTGACCCCAAAAGCAAAGTGCAAACCACACCAAAAACCAGTTCTGCCTTCCTGGGCAGCGGCCCAAGGCTTGGAGGCAGATCGGGTGGAGGTGGTACTTAATTCCCTCCTGATCTGGAACAAACCCCGTTGATTTTCCTGCTGGCCCCACCCGGGAGTGCCAGGTTCTGTCCCTGCCGAGCTGCAGGACTCTCCCCAGGCGGTGACAAGCCCGTTCCTGCCCCGGCTCTGCTCTTCCAGCTCGTGCCAATTAACGAGGCGTCCCCGCAGGGAGCCCTGCACCGCCCACACCTGCAAAGCTCGGGCAGCTCCTCTCCCCAAACAGGGCAGCCCAAATCCCAAAGGATGGGCTGGAGGAGGAGGAGAGTCCAGCCCCCAACCCCCCTCTGGCTCCACTGCCCAGGCCTCCTCCCAGAAGAGAGGCTCTGGAGCTGAGCAGAGCCCCGTCCATCCCAATGCTGCTCCAGCACCGGGAGGATCAGCCCTGCTCTGGCCCTGGCAGTCTCCTGGCCCAGGCAGTCTCCTGCTCCAAAGCCATTTCCAGAGGCAGAGCTGGGAAGGGAGGGCTCCAGCTGAGCAGGTTCCTGTGCTGCTGTCTGAGCCCTGCAGCCCTGAGCTGCACACAGCTCCGTGACCTGGGCGGGCAGAGCTTGCCGGGGTGCTGTGGGGAGCAGCCCCTGCCCTGCCCTGCCCAGATGAGAGCTGAGCTGCTCCCTGGAGGAGGAGCTCACCGTCGCTCCAAATACAACACCTGTCAGTAAAGCCCAGGGCAACCCCCCAGACCTGGCTGGAGATACCACAGGTGTTCACCAGTGGTTTTACAGTCGTGGAGATTCCCACCAAAAGCACCCAGAGGTGTCCAGGAGCCTCTTCCAGCCCCCAAGCCCAGCCCTGTGCATCCCTCACCCCAGAACCTGCATCACTCAAGGCTTCTCCTCCCACCCAGCTCATCCTACAGACACCCAGAGAGTCCATCTGAAGTAAAAGACCATCAGAAATGGGGAATTCTACAGCAAAGCTCAGAGCTTGCAATTCAAGGCCAGGCTGGATGGGCTGCTCTGGTGGAAGGTGTCCTTGCTCACCACCCGGACTGGGATGGGAGGAGCTTCGAGGGCCCTCCCAACACAAACCATTTAATGATTTTAAGGTTCAGGCTCCCCTCGGTCGAATTCTTCCCCCAAAGCCACAGTTGAATGTACAGGGTGATCACAAGCACAAAACAAAACTCAGAATATTCATGACCAAGGCTCCTGCCCAAAGCAGTCAGGAAAGGTTTGTTGAATGCATTCACATAATTAATACATATGAGAACATTGCAATTCCCCTCATTGCTGGTCCACAAACAGAAAGGAGCTAAATTCATTAGATTAATATTTGTTGAGACTTATTAGTTTAGCTCTAATTTCATGATCAGCTGGCATTTTTGGGGAGTTGAAAAGCAAGCTCTAAAGATTCATTTGGTCTAAATCATGGCATTAAAGAGCAAGGAATTTTAAAAATTCCCAGGAAAAGAGCCAGTGCCCAGTTGCTGGATTGCTTCTAACACCATTCTCCCACCAGCTGGGGAATCAGGCACTTCTGCTCCTCACTCAGCCTCAGCCCAGGGCCCAGGCTGGTGGATGTTAAAGCAAATAAACAGCTTCTCAGAGCTTCCCGAATGGGGTGGCCTCCTGGCTCTGATGGTGCCACCACCCATGAGACCTCTGGAGAAGATCCAGATGCCTTCAAGTCATCTTCCAACTGAGCTGGGTGATGGCAGCTGGGCTGGTGTCCCCATCAGCACCCCAGCGACCCCCACCCCTCTGAGCAGAGCAGAGCCCTCCCCCGAGCTGAGGCTGTCCTGCACTCCTTACCTGGAGCCCTCACCCACACCCAGCTCTGGGCACGGCACAACATCAACCAGGGCTCCTGGGAAGTCCTGCAAGGAGCCAGGGGAATGGATTTTATCCCAAGGAAGGATTTGTACAGCAAGAAAGGGCCTCAATGTGTGTGAGGGGGAGCTGGAAAGAGCAAGGAATGCTCAGGGGATGGTTGTCCAGCAAAATTCCTGTCCCCAGGCTGCTCTGGGTGCTGGAGAATTACCCAGGCTGTGGTCTGGAAAACCTGGACACATCCCCCGAGGCAGCTGGGGAAGGGCACTCCCCTTGCAGGTGACACCTGAAGGAAACTTTCAGGGAGGCAGAATTAATTCTGAAGTGCCATTATCTCAATTAGAGCCCGGACAAAGCCGAGGCTCTCAGCTGGCAGAAGCCATGGCAGAGTTCTGGTGGCTTTGCCCCAGCTGGGGAGGACCCAAAGCTCAGGTGCCGAGGTGCCAGCTCCATTCCCAGCGCTCAGAGGCACTGTCCTCCTCCGGTGCCGCACTTGCTGTGGCCAGGAGCTCGCTCTTGTCCCGGCTGGAAGGGTCAGCAGCCCGGCAGGGCAGGATCCACGCCCGGGGTGACCCCTGGGCGCGGTCCCCGAGCTGGCAGCTGCTGGGTGGGTGACCCCCGCGGGTCCCCGCGCTGACAAAAGGCCTATCTTCTCTCCGCCTAAATGATTTAAATTCTAATCAAACATCATTTATAGCACATCTCGGAGCCGTCTCCCGGGAGCTGGTCCCACGTGAGCCGTTGCCAGGGCAACCGGGGGGTCTCATTTCAGAAATGTCAGATTGCATTATTGTCTTCACACTTCTCTGATAACCCGGTGTCTCTCCCTCTCCTGCCACCACCCCCCTCCCCGGCAGCCAACCCCCACTCTCCTCCCTGCCCCGCTCCCCGGAGGAAATCACCGGCTCCGTTTCAGTCCCTGCCCTGCCAGCACCACCCTCCCACGGCAGGGTCCCGGCGGGCTCTGCTGCCTGCCCGGGGTCCCGAGATTTGGGGTGGAAGGGGACAGCAGGGCTGGCTTTGTGTGCACTGCGCTGGGGTGCAGACGATGCTCCCGCTGCATTCCCTGCAATGCATCGAGTGGAGCTGCACGGGGCTGCTTGCTGGCTCCCCAAAAATTAAGGGGAGGAGGGTGGACAGAGCTCAGAGGAAGATTTCGGTCTGTGCAGGTGAGCTCCACTCTCCTGCAGCTTTCACAGGGCATTTCCCCAAGCAGGGTGTCCTGCAGGACCCCGCAGCTCCTCCTGCCAGGGCTCCTCCCCCTCTGCCCCACGGCAGGTGAGCACCGGGGCCTAGCCAGGTGAGGGGCTGATCCCATGGACACCTTCTGGAGCACGGCTGCTCCTCTGCTCCATGGTTTTCCCTTCCCCCTTCATGGCAAGGTGTCCCTGCCCATGGCAGGGGGTGGAACCACCTGGTCTTGAAGGACCTTTCCAACTCCAGCTTCTTCTCCTTCCCCATCTTCTGGAGCCGCCCCAACTCACTGCAGCCAGCTGAGCTGCTCTGGCCCCCCTCCATGACCCCAAGGTCCCTCCCAGAGCTCCTTGTCCCCAGGTCCCAAAGGCCAGCCTGCAGCAGTGACACCACAGATGAAACTTGCCCAGCCCAGAGGGGACAAAACCCAGCAGGGCTGGGTCTGGCACAGCCGTGGTGCTCACAGGCTGCTGGGAACAACATCCTGGGGGAAATCAGTCCTGGCAGGGGTTTGGCCAGGAACCAGTGACCCCAGGGAAAAACCGAGGGGTTTTTATGATTATTCTGCCACAACTTAGGGGTGTGTGAGCTGTGCCTGGTGGTGTGTTCCAGGCTGTTTCCTGCAGGAGCTGTCCCTGTTCATCTCCCACACCATCCCAACAGCCCCAGTTCCCCTGTTTTTAGCCCTGTGTCCTGCTGGAAGGTGACAGGGCAGTGCTGGTGTCATCCCCACAGTCCCCAGGCACCATCACGAGCCCACATGAGCTGTCCCACATCCCTCCATCCCTCCATCCATCCATCTGCCTGATAAACCCCTAATGAACCTCCCAACTCTGCCTCTTCCCAAAGAATAAACCAGCCCTGGCCCAGGCGGTTAATATTTAACTGAATAAGGGCCATAAATATGGAAAATGGGACTTTTAATTAAATAAGCAGCTTTTAAAAGGGCCCTTGGGCCGAAGAGGCTTTTGTTTAAATATGATTGATTTGACACGTCCTTTCCCTCCCGCTTTCTCCCGCTCTCTCCCTCTCCCGCTCGGTGCAGGGTGGGAAGCAGGCAGCAGCACGGTCCTGCTGCAGGGCCCTCAGCCTGCCTGTGCACCAAAAACCTGCCCACAGCCTCGGGCACCTGGCTCTGGGAATGTGGGAGCACTTGGATGGGCAACCAGGCGAGGATAGCTCCCTCCAGCTGATGGGGATTTAAGCTCTAATTGGGAGCAGAAGGTTTTCCCTGGCTGCTGAGATCACCCCAGCTGGTGAACCCCTGGGGCAGGAGCTGCCCCCATCCAGATCCCTGGGATTTGCCCACGGAGGATGTGGTGGGTCCCTTACAGAGGTGATGGAAGGGAAACTGAGGCAGGCAGCAGATGGGCAGCACAGGAAGGGAAGGGACTTTTCTGTGTGTTTGGGGCTGGATTCACCCCCTCCAAAAATTTCCTCACACCACACACACACAACAGAGACTCTGGAAGCAAACAGGGAGTAAAAGCAGGTGTTAATAACTTTGCCATTCCCTGACATTTGGGCATTGCCTGCTGGAGCAAGCGGCACTAATTACTCCTCCCACCCAGGCACGACGGGAGCAGGGGGTTGGTTCACCCGAGCATTTCCATCCTTGGGGACACCTGGGCAGGGGCTGGTGGCCCTGTCCAGGCTGGCAGTGTCACCCCTGAGCAGGCAGGGGAGCCTGAGGGCAGGAATGCTCAGGAAATGATGGGGAAAGGCCATGGGACAGAGCAGAGCTGCACCCGGGTGGGCAGGGGAGGGGGCAGTGCCCGTCCCTGGCTCTGGTGGGGCATGGAGAGGCTGCAAAAGGGCACAGAGGATGTCCCCAGCATGGATGTCCCTGGGCTGAGGGACAAGCACACACCCCGAGAGGAGGCAGCCCAGGGAGGGTTGCTCTCAGCTGGTTCCTCCTGGGATTTCCACCTGTGGTTCTCCCAGTCCATCCTCCAGGAACGGCACATGCCCCAGGCTGCCATGGCAGGTTTCAGCTGAGAACACACAGTTAATATCTCCACAAACACCTCGGGGTGAGCAAAGTGCTCCCTGGGCCCAGACCTGTTGCTTCGATGGGATTTCATGAGTGAAGATGTGCAAATGGGGGAAAAAAAAGGGAAAATTTGGCAAAGAGCAGGTAAGGATTCACATCACTTCTGAGTATCCTTGGGGTGGAAATGCCCAGAGCCAGACTGTGCAGCTGAGGGTCCTTGTCCCACAGGAATGCCAGTGAAATGCCCTCAGGCTGGGTGGGTGACAGCTCAGGAACGTGCCCAAAGTCTGCTCCGAGCTGGGGCAGGTGTCCATCAGTGCTGGCACAGGGGGAGCTGCTGGCACTGCTGGAGGGACTCCAGGTCCCTCAAACCCATCACTGAACTTGTGTTTCCCCTTTGAAGAGCCCAGGCACTGCCTGGATGAACTGGTGATGAGCTGCCCCTCCCAGGGCTCCTCTCCTCCAACCCCCCTGGCACCCCCAGCTTTGGGTGCCCATCCCAAGGCACTGCAGGATACTCAGTTTTCTCCCTCTGAAATCTGGGCACGCCTCAGGCCTGGTGTGCAGCTCCTGAGCAGCCAGACCTCCCTGAACCCTGGTGTTCCCTTCATCCCCAGGGCTTGGCCCCATCTTCTCCCAGCCCTCCCCTCCGGGTGCCAGGGCTGCTGGGAGGACAAGGGATGCTTTTTGGAAGGGGCAGCTCAGGGGATGGAGCCAGGGCACAAACGTGGGCAGGGGTTTCTCAGCTCTGCTCACCTCCTGCTGGTGCCACCTGAGGGTTTTAAGGTTTTCAGTGCCTGAAAAGCAAATTGTAAACCTATCCCAGCTTGCATCCAGCTAGAGATGGCAGAAACCCTTGGCCCATGGCTTGGGAAGGGGTGTCCTGGATGTCCCTGAGGTGCTGAGCTGATCACATGTGGCTCCCTGCCGTGGCTGTTGGTGTGACACTGGAAGCCTGGCCCTCAGCAGCACAAGGCCATCACCCTGAGCCCCACTGACCCCCAGGGGTGCTGTGGGTGCAGCATTTTTAGATGCTGAGGGCTCCTAAAATCTCCCACCCCAAACTCTGAGCCAGCCCATCTCAAGAGCTCAGCCCTGATGGAATCAGTGGCATTTTCATGGCTTCAGGCTCAAATTAACCTCAGTGAGAAAACCAGTCTGGCCAGAGGCACCACCCAGGGGGTCTGATGCCACCAGCACGGCGCTGCTCCTGGGGGCTCAGGCAAAAGGCAGAGCTCCTCCTGGCACTGCAGAGATAGAGATTTATTTTCTTTTTAAAGAGGAAAAAAAAAAAGGGAGGGGGGGGGTAAGAAAAGGCCCCGTGTTTGCAGCCAACACATGTAATCTGTTGCAGCCCTTGTCAGACAAAACAGTTTTGCCGTAAGACAGCGATTCCCAGAGGGGAAAGGGGCGAAGTGAAAATACTTTATCAGCTGCCTACATATGTAAAGCAGTACCCTGGTTGAAAAGCAAAGCCTCTTTCCCTTTGAAAGCTGGGGAGGGAGAGACGGGAGGCGACTGCCTGGGAGCGGGGACAGAAGTGACAGAGGCACAAAGCCCAGCACGGCAAACCCCGGGCCTCCCTCCGAAAATGCTCTTATCTCCACATCGGCCCCAAAAAGCTACCTGGTTGTGGAGAAGAAACAAAGGCAAACAAAACCAGACATGGCTCAGTTTGGGAAGCTAAAAATACGGTTTGTAATGTACAGAATGTGGGTTTTAATGTACAGGAATTATTTAATTCAGACGCTAAGCGCAGGTTGTGTCAGTCCCCAGGTCAGCAGGGAAGTGTCCACTGCTCCAGGTTCCTCCTCCCTCCGGCTGGGCTGAGTTGAAGGCAATCACTCCCTGCCTGGATTTAAGAAGTGATGCTCAGGAGCTGCCAGCAGACAAGGGTCTTCCTTCCTCTCTGAATTTAAAGTCTGTTTCAAAGGCTGGGAATTCCAGGACCTGGACACACGGCATAAATCTGCCCTTGGGTTCACAGGATCAGTGGAGTCTACTGGCAACAAGTGGGCTGGCTCCTCCTGGAGGCTTCTCCTGCTCCGTCCATCAGCCAGAGACCTGAGAAGGTGGGGAAAAAAATAAATTAATTCCATGTAGCAGCTCCCTCAGCAAGACAGCGAGGGGACACGAGCCGGGCTGGGGGGGACCCCGAGCTGGGCTGGAGAGCCCAGGAGGGCTTGAGATCCTGGGGCACTTCCAGGGATGTGGCTGCAGAGAGGCAGGGGGGAGATAAGGAATGGGATGGGGAGAGGAAAAGGGAGCAAAGAAAGGAGGGAAGCAGGAGAAGAAAGGGCAGGGAAGCGGCGGGGGGAGAGGGAAGGAGCCCGCGCGTGCCCATCTGGGCGATGCATCACATTGAAATTGTCCCGCATTAAAAATTCACCAGCCAGTGAATTTTCAAGGGATTTGTAGTAATTAGATGACAAAATGCTGGCAAATCTCAGGCTTGCCAAAGATGTTACTCAGGGGTCAAAGACTCGACACTTTTGGCTGGGTAATTTGTAAGTGTCAATCACACTCAGCCATCAGAGGGAAAGGAGAGCTCCAAGGGCTGAATCCTAACGAAGGCCGAGGCTCCTGCCTGCTGTGGCCTCCTCCTGCTGCCTCCCCGGCCTGCAGACCCCCAGCTGGAAGCACACTGGGCTCACTTGGCTTCTCATTTTTTAAATGAATGTAAGAAACTTCCCAGGTTTCCTTTTCCAGCAGGGATGTCTGGCGGGAGGAGCTCCTGCTCTGCTCTGCCAGAGGTGATGTGCCTGTCCTGTTTATCTTGCTGGGGGGGCTGTGACAACCCCAGGCTGATGCCTCTGCAGCCCTGCACCAGTTCCTCTGCCACGGGGTTGGAATTGCTCCTGGGACAGTCCTCCCTGCTGTTTCCTGGGGCTGAGTTGGGCTGAAAATGGAATTAAAGCAGCTCCTGTCTGCAGTCTGCCTGTTCCTGCCTCCCCACTGTGTGTCACAGAGACTCTGGGGCCACCAAAGCAACCCCATGGGCTGTCTCTGCCTGTGCTGGCTCTGTTGAAACACCCAAGTTCCTTCAGAGCCAGCAGGAGACTCCCAGCCCTGGGCTGGAGGGGGGTCCTGCCTCAGGCTGAGCCCACGGGCAGCACTCACCCCACTCACCCACTCAGAGCCTGGGGAGAGATGAAATTTAGAACTTTTCCATGTCATTGGCTTAAACCCAGACCACAAAATGCAAAAATTAATGCTTTGCCCAGGACACCACAAGACCATCCCTGTCCCAGCCAGGTGCAAAGCTCCAGTGTGAGCTTAGCCTGGCTGAGGCTGAGGTTAAGCCTGGGCTTTGCTGCCAGGTTTTGGGGGCAGAGGATGGCTCTGAGGGGATGGCTGCCTAGCCCCAGATCTCTCCTAGAGAGATTTTTGTCTTTTGTGTTGTGGTTACCAAACTGATGAAGTAGCAAAGCCCCGGATTTCTCAGCCCCACCAGGATCAGGCTGCTAAGAGGGGCTACACTTATGTCCAAAAAACTTTGGGGTGGGAGAGGTAGGAGCCTGCTTTTCTCTGCAATCTCTCCTGGCTTATAAAGCTGTCCTTGTCACCCCTGCTGAGCCCCACCTCCAGCTGTGGGCTGTGAGGGATGGCTGAATTTAGTCTGGTTTCAGGCCTGAAGTTCTGGTTTTCGAAAGTTCTGATTTTCTGATATTTTGGTTTTCTGAAATTCTTTCCCATGGAAAGAACATAAACACCAGGATTGTTTCTGTAATGGTATCCATGTAGTACATTCCTTCTGGGAGGAGGGATTTCTCCTGATGTCCCTCTGGTTTGACCAGTGTGGGTGAAGAGGTTTGTCTTTCTCTCACCAATTACTTTGGTCTGTGGAAAATTGTATATAAGGGAGAATGATCCCTAATAAAAGTGACATTAGCCTTGATGATTTGGAGTCCGTGTCATGTGTCACCAGAAACAGTGATGGCTGAGATCTGCAGGGGTTCTGAGCTGAGGGGTTTTTCCATGGTTTTATCTTCACTTGATCTAACAGTGCCTTCAGATGCTGCTGGAAGAACATTTGTTGGGAAGCAGCAGGGAGGAACTCTGCTTGTAACTGCTCTGGGCACTTGGGAGCCACTCCCTGCACACAGGGGGTGTCCATGGGATGTTCCCTCCCTGTCAGAGCCTGCTGCTGGCAGATGAAGACCCCAGCCCCACCCCAGTGCCCCTGAGCACAGCTCCTGCCGCTGCCCTGCTGGCTCTTGCAGGAGAAAATTAACCACAAAACGCCAAATTTTAGTTGAGGGAGCACAAAGAAAACCTTTTTCCCCCCCAGATCACCTCTCCTGACACACACCACAGCCCTCCCTGCCCTCCCACTCTGTGCCAGCTTTGTTAAACCCTGAGCTGGGGATGGTGTCCATGTGGGGACACGGTGACGCTGGCTCTGTACCCCCTGGTCCACACTCAGTCCCAGCAGCCCACCATGGTTCTGGGGCTGGAAGAGAGAGACAAACCTAATTACATGGCACTAATTACGGCCTGTGGAACACAGGGAGTGTGCTCCTGCAGCTCCCAGGGACGGTGAGACCCTCCCTTCTCCAGGATCCTTCCCACCTCCCTGCTCCTGTGCTGGCATCACTTCCTGTTCAGGTCACACCTGCACAGCCCCTGCTCGTGCTCTGCCTCCCTTCCCAGCTCCGGTTTGGGGTGAAAGCCTCCCTGATTAGCCAATTTGGATCTCTATTTGCTGTGAATTACTGAGCCTGATTATTATTCATGGCTGGTGAAGGCTGAGCTCTCAAGCCCGGCCATGCGGTTTCTCTTCCTCTCCAGAGCATACATTTAGGGAAGACAGGAGGCAGAGTGCCTCACTCAGGGAAGCTGCACGCTGCCTCCTTCTCCTGCTGCTGCTCTATTTCCTGCTGAGGAAGGTGCTGAAGGATGCTGGAATTTGGTGCCAAACACTGCTCGTGCTGTGACCCAGGGTAAAGCCCAGATGTGTTGGAATATCGCTCCCTTCCAACTCAGCTTTTCCTGGGATTCTGTGTTTAAGGAGAAGCTCCCCAAATCTCCCAGCCAGCACCCAGGTCAACTCTCTCAATCTGCATTTGCAAATTCTTCCTGAAGTCCAACTTGATCCTCCCTCTGGAGATTCCAGGGCTCCTGGAGTCAGCAGCTGGGCTGGAAGGCAGCAGGCAGGACACGGGGGATGCAAGATCTTCCTGGAACAGGGTGGGTGAACAGCATTTAGGGAGCCTGCTTGGCCCTTAAGTGCTCCCCAGACCTCACTCCATGGCATGAACTCAGGAGGAAGACCAGGCAAGATGGGACTGAAGGGATGAGAAGAGCTGGAATTGCTGAATTGTAGGCAGGAGCAGTGCAGTGCTGATGAAAAGAAACCCCCAAGAGCTCACAGCTGCTGCCTGCGGGTCCCTGCCAGCTCTCTGCCTTCTCCTACGGGACACAGAGGAAAACACAGATGGTGCTCAGGAGATCTGCAAAGGGAATGGGTCACTTTGGGCACTCACAGGGCACTGTGGCTCAGCAGAGGGGCTGGCAGTGCCCAGCAAACCCAGGCTCCCTGGAGATCCTCTGTGCCTTGCCTTGCTGTGCCCGCTGTCCCCCTAAGGAGAGGAAAGCCCACACGGGCCTCTGGCAACAGGCAGCAATGAGGGAGAGCTGCTTCTGCATTAAACCCCCTTAACCCTCTCGTTCAGGAAAAAAGCTGCATTTGAATAATATCCTAATCCAATTGCTGAGCTGGCCCTGGGGAGAGGGATCTGGAGTGTGCCTGGGGAGCAGCTGCAGCCACCACAGCTCCTGCTGGTGTCCAGCTTGCCGGGGTCTCAGCCTGAGTGAAGTGTCACAAGCTGACAGAAACCCAAACTGGCCAAGGCAGTGGGCTCTGACCCCCCCAGGGCCCTGCCCTGTACCCCAGCAGGCAGAGGTGAGTGTACACCACTCATCTGAGCTCTCTGGTGGGGAGAGGCCAGGCCAGACAGCCTGGAGAGCCCCAGAGCCCATGGGGGTGGCCCTGCCCCAGCTCTCACCTGCACAGCCAGGGCTGATGGAGGACTGGCCAGGAGCTGCTCACCTTCTCTGCCACCAGCACAGCCTGGCTACAGCACTCCCACCCCAAAAGGACACCCAGGTGAGCATCACACCCTCCAGGGCAGCTGAGGGGTGACAGCGACCCGGGGGGGGTCAAGAGCCAGCAAAACAAGGGGGCCAGGGCTACAGCTCAGCCCAGCCCAGTTAGAACCATCAGTGTGCATTCATTTGGGACAGACTGAACCTTCCTAAATAACAGAAATAAAGCATTCCCCCTCCCAAAGCAAAGAAGAGCATTGCAGCAGCACTGCCGAGGTTAAGGACCAGGGGGAGGTTGCTCCCTGCTCTAGCTCTGTGAACAGGGAAGAGAGTTTGCATTATTTTATCATTAGGATTGCTTCAGAGCAGGGGGAAAAAGGAAAACAGCCAGTGAGGAGTGCTGAATTTCTGCAGACCTACTTAAGTGATTGTTTTAATTCAGGTGTATGCTGGTTTTTGGAAAATTCCTGCTGTAATTTTAGGGTGCAACGTGTGGGATTCTCAATACGTAACAAAGAAGTGAAGCAGGAATTAACTCCAACTGTTCTCCAGAGCTGTGATCAGCACTTCCATAATTAATGTCCAGGCACATATATATATCTGTGTACACATACACAGCCCCCCCTGCTCACATCAAACAGATTTCCTTGATACCAAATTGCCTGAAAAATTAACCAATGTCAAACTGCTCCACAAGATAAGTATCATTAAGGGAAAAAGAAAATCTTCATTATGTTTGAAGGTACAGGGAAAAAAAAAAACCCCTCATGAATGTTTTCCAGCCTGTTCCCAACCTGGAAAATAACATGTTTTAAAACATATCAAAGGGTTAAATTAATTTTCATTAAAATTTAAATTTGAGAAGGCTCCCTCTCTTCTTTCCTCCCTCCTCCCCCTTTGAACGTTTGACTGGCAACCATTTCATATTTCAATCTCGGCAGAACAAATTGAATTAGATGTTGAAACCAAACTCTGCTCTGTTCTCTAAAGCCTACATGCTCTGCTTGTGCTAATCCTTTTCGTCGCCGCTGCAGACCTCAGAGACACTCAGCAAGAAACCTGCCCTGCCACAAAAGACAATGAAGGGAAAGAGGGAAAGAAGAAAAAAAAAAAAAAAAAAAAAAAAAAGGGAAAAAAACCCCCACAGGAAAATCCAAGCCCAAGCTGCAATGCTGCAGAGCTTTGCTGAAATCATGTGCTGGGTGATGCACGTGCCTGGAGGGGACCCAGCCCAGCTTCTCTGTGCTGGACATGGGCTGGTCCTGCACAGCCAGGATGGGCAAACCTCCCTGCTGGCCTGGAGTTTCATTCAGCCCAGGCTGCAGGGTCCCTGCAGTGCCCCCTGGTGCAGAGCTGTGCCACTGCTGGGGCAGGTGGTGAACACAGTGGGGAACAGGGACAGGAATGCCACTCGTCAATGCTGAGCAATAAAAGGGGAATAAAGCTTGTCACCACTTCAGGTGACACTGCCACCCCCTCTTCCACACCTGTGTCTCAGTTTACCCCCTGCTGCACATGCAGGGTGAGGGTTTTACCCCACAGCCCTGAGACATCCCAAAGGGGCCTCCCTGAATTTTGGTGTGTCCCCTGAGCCAGCACTGCCAGGCCCTGGCAGGAGTGGCTGCTGTTGGGTTTGGGAAGCCTCTCAGTGGCAGCAGCAGGGCTCTGGAGCTGCAGCACAGTTTGGGGGACCAGCAAGGGTGAGGATCAGGGTCCCCTGGTCCCTGGGCTCAGTGCTGAGCCCTGCTCTTGGGAGATTTGCAGAAAAGCTGGGCTAGGACAGATCTGTGAGCACAGGGCTGGCTGTGAGCAGCACCCCATGCCCTCCTGGGCCTCCAGGGCTCCTCCAGCCCTGCCCAGCTGCCCCTCGGGCTGGCTGCTGGACAAGGTGCCCACAGCACACATAGCTGCACAGACACCTCCCCAAAGCCCTGGCACTCCCTGCAGTGCTGGTTTAACCCAGCTCAGATGCTGTGACCAGGGCTCCCAGCAGATAGCCAGGGTCTCCACTGACCACAAACACACACAGAGGACACCACAAGCCCATCTCTCCTCTCCTGAAGCCACACAGGGTGAGCTCGAGGGTCTCAAAAACATCAGAGGGGCTGACAGGACTGCAGGGTTTGACCTCAGGGAGCCACTTCATCCTGGCTCCCTCCTGCCATCCCACGTTCTCCAGCCTTGAGATGCTACCCCAAGATACACTAAGGAGGAGTGATGGCAACCAGACTCACAGACTCGGGGTGTGCTGCTTTTGGAAGGAGAGAAGCTGTGGAATTTTCGGTGCTGGCAGGGAAAAGGCCTTTGCCAAACTATCTGTGACATGGTGGCAGCTGCAGGTTGGTGTCCAAACAGGGACTTTGAATTTTGGGCAGCCCAGGTGTTCTCCCCCAGCCACAGGGAGGGACAAAACACACCCTGACAGTGATTCCTGCTGCAGCAGAAATCCTGCTGCCTTCCCCAGGGGGGATGCCAACAGCCAGGGGAGCACACAGAACACACCTGGGGCATGAACTCACTGCAGCATGGGGCCCAAACCAAGCCCAGATCTGGGCTGTAACCCCTGGATCCTGTGGGGTCACAGTGGGGAGAGGCAAAGGGTGAGATCCTTGCTTGGAGGCTGCTGAGCATGTGGAATTCCGCCTTCTGCCCCTGCAGCAAGCCAGGACACTGTGACCTTTAGGGCCAGCTGTGCCCACCCCAGCCCCACTGCCCCAGCACCCACCTCAGCAGACCCCAGGCAGCTGTTAGATGTCCTCATCTTTGTTACTGTCCTCCTCTTCCAGGTGCTCCATGATTTCATTCAAAACCTCCGATCGTTTTTTCTTCTTCGGGGAGTCTGTCCAGGCCGAGGTGGGAGCGAAGGGGGGAAGAAGAAAAAACAAAAATTACAACCTGGACCCACCTTGGGAGAGGCTGAGGGGGCTGGAGTAGCAGGATACCCTTCCAGGTAAAGGTCATCAAGTATCATCTACTTCTCCTCCCCAGCCAGGTCCTGGCAGGAGCTGGGATTCCAATCCCTCCCTGCCATGCTTTAGTTGACAGGCTGGGAGCAAAGAGCATCCAAACAGGGCATGGTGATCCAGCCCTTCCTGCTGACCCCAATTCACCGTGGAATTCACCATTTCCCTGTGGGAAAGTGGCTGCAGTCCTAACCAGGGGTTCACTGGGGCTCTTGGCAGGACACCCTGGCTGAGCCCAGCCCATCCCAGCAGCCCAGAGCACATCCCTGCCCTCACTGGGCCCACGGCCCTGCTCTGCCCCTCCTGCCCCGGGACTGCCCAGCTCCCCAGGGACACAGCACCATCCTGCACCCACTGCAGGGAACCCGGGGGCTGCCAGCACCTGAGGGAACATCCCAGCCCCGAGGTGACAAAGCCATTTGGTCCCTGCTCTGAGGCTGACATCCTCCTTTATGCTGGGCAAGCAGTGCCCTCCCGGCAGGAGCCGTGGCACAGCCCCCTCTCCCCCCTGGCTCCCCAGCTCGCTCGCAGCACATGGAGAACAGCTGTTTAAATCCTGCTTTCAGACATCAAAAGCCTCGCTGGGTTTCTCAAACAAACAAACATACCATAGGACTAAAGAAAAGGTGTAAAATAAATAAATGGAACAAGCTGTGCATTTTCTTTTAGTATTACAGCTGCTGCGGGAGATAAACAACAAGTAAATGTCACAAAACATCAATACAGAAGAAATTAACCTGACAAAAGCTCACATCCCCCCCCTCCGCCTCCCCCAACTCCCAACAATTTTGCATTTCTGGAGTTCCCATCTAATGATTTTATTTTTCAATTAATTCCTTGACAGAGAGCCAGAACCTGCCTCCCTTCTCCCTGGGGGCTGTGGGGATGGGAGGGGGACGAGGGTGCTGATGGACCCTGCTGCCCTCCCAGCACTCACACCCCGAGCTCAGGGGAGCCGAGGGGGCCACAAGGTGCCACTCCAAGACCCTCCAGCAGCTCCTCCCATTCAACCCCCAAAGGCACAAGGGATAACCCACCCGCAGGCAGGTGCCAGCTCAGCAGTTCTCCCTCTCCTTGACTCAGCTCCCAGCTCTCCTGCTTTGCAATGGCATCAAATGTGGTCTCATCTCCCCAGTCCACTGTAGGAAGCCGGTCCTGTACCTGCCACCCCTTCCCCACCAGACCCTGGCAGGCCCCTCACGGAGATCCCACCGTGCTGAGGCTGCAGAGCAGAGGAGGAGCTGGATATGGGATGTGCTGGGTGCACAGTGAGCATCCCTCAGCAGAGCAGGACCTGCCATGGCACGGGCAGGGAAATTCCCCCCACTGCATCCCCCTCTTGCCTAACAAGGGGAAAATAAAAACCCAGGAGGGTGGGGAAGCGAATTGCTTCGACTTCCTTCCGTTCTGCTGCTCCAAGCTGGTTAAGGTTTGCCCGCTAACGATCCCATTTGCTTCCTTTAAACAATGGGCAAAGCCGCGGGGGTGGGCCGGGAGGGGGATTACCACGGGATTAGAACGTGGCAGGGTTGCGGATGCCACGCTAATCCTGCAGGGTTTTACTCTCCGGCTCCGGCATGTGTTTGCATTAGTTACAGATGCTCTCGGAAAAAAAAAATTAAAAAAAAAGAAATAGGAAAGGACAAAGGAGAAAAAAGGGAGCCCAGCGGTTGGGAGGTGAGGGGAAAGGAAACCTGGGGGTCTGCGGGTAAGGGAGGTGAGGGGAAAGGAAACTTAGGGGTCTGTGGCCAGAGGTGAGGGAGAAGGAAACCCGGGGGTCTGTGGCCAAAGGAGGAGCGATCTGGCAAATGGAGGCAGGAGCAAACTGGGAAAGGTGATGGCGACAGAAGACTTGCCCACCCTGCCAGCAGGATCAGGACCATGCCTTCCCTGGCAACCCCTGCTTCCAGTCACAACTGTAAATAAGCAGGGATGAGCCACAGCAGGGCTCGGCTGCTCTACACCCATCCGCAGCCCCCAGCTGAACCCCCTCCCCAGGTCGTTCCTTCCCCTCCCAGCGTGGCGAAATTCCCCATCTGTCAATTTAATTCTTTGATCGATGGGAAGGAGCAGGCAGAGCGGCCCGGCACAGCTGGCTGCCCAGGTTAGGGCTGGCAGGAGAGCGGAGCCGGCTCGGCGCTCGCATCCAGCGGGGCTGGGAGCCCGCACGGCTCCCGGCAGAGAGCACAGCCTGCCAGGGCCGGCCAGCGCTGCCAGCCCGCCCCCAGCCCGCCAGGCTGCGGGAGCAAAGCGGGCTGGAGCTGCTGCCAGCCCTCTGGGAGCTGTGGTGTCGAGATCTGGGGATGCACAAGTGCAGGGGGGAGCCTGCAGCATGGATGTGCCCAGGGCACAGATCCACGGCGGCCCTGGCCCCAGGGCTGGCAAATTCTGGGCATCCCTTGGTCTCCGAGCCAGAACAGCCACTCTGCAGCTTTCCAAAGCATCAGTGATCCCTGTTTCCAAAAGGAAGGATCCCCCTGCCCGAGCCAGGGCTGAGATGCTGCTGCTGGCAGGGTTTGTCACCTACCCCTGCCCTGGCATTTGTCACAACCTGCTCCAGGTTATGAGCCACACTGGAGGTTCCAGGGATAACTGTTGGCCAAGCTTTCCCTGGCTGCTCCTTCCCACGTTAAGTTTATCCAGAGAGCCTCCAAGCCTCACCTGGCCCTGGCTGAGTCCTCAGGCTCTCCAGCCACCTTGCAGCAGTGGGTCTCCCAAATTAAAAGTGGGGTGCAAACAAAACTCAGAATGGTTTCTTTTTCCCTAATGTAAGAGCTTCCTGCCCCAGGATAAAGAGCAGATACTCTGAGAAATGAGCAAAAAGCCTTAAAGCTCTCCCAGCCTGTGCTGGGAGCCAGGCAGGGGTGCAGGGCTGAGGTCCCAGGGTTGGGCCATGGCTTCACTCCTGACTGAATTACTGAAACATCCTGAGGCAGTCAGTGACCACTCCTGTGCTCCTCACTTTCTCCTGGAACATTACAAAGCCTCAGAACAAGCCATAAAGAATGACCTGAAAACTACACAAAATGGGAAGGAAGCCTATTCCATTTTATTGCATCTATTAGATCTATTGAAAAGACGGCTCAGAAGTGGCTTGATTGCCATGACAAACGCCTGCATGGAGAAAAGATTTGGGAGACCAGACCTCTCCTTCACAAATAACAGCAGAGACCTGGAACTGGGAGCCCAATCTCTCTAAATGGTCTCTAGAAATAAGGTGTGTAATTGCAGCAGAGAGCAGTCAGTGGTAGGACACTGTCACAGCCCAGGTCAGGACTTTGAAATACTAAGACAAAAATGATGGGGCTGACATTAGAGCTGGGGACACCACAGACCTAGGTCTTGATTGTTTCCTGAGGCTTGAAGACCCGAAATTATCTTTTCTTTCCCATTCCCAGCTCGGGATGGGGACCTGGCCAGTGCAGCTGTGGGAAGACCCTCACAATTCACCCACACTGTGCTGGGAGAGGAGAACTCATGGGACATTTCTCAACAGCACAGGGATGTCTGAGCTGCTCCTGTGCCCTGTGGGGAGCGGAGGAGAGGCAGGGAAATGGGGAGCAGTAGGAGAAAGCCTGGATTCTGTTGTGTACCACCAGTGAAAAGAGATACACAGTGTCAGCTCGGCTGTCGGGTGCTCTGCATCCTCCCCATCCCTGCTCCACGTGGGAAAAACAGCCTCCAGCCATGCCAGGGAGGAAAGCTGAAGGGAGTATCCCCTTCCCAGGGGGCTGCAGGCAGAGTGGTGGCAGCCTTTCCCGCCCTCTTTATCACTATCAGCCTCTGCACACCCCCAGAAGGGATGGGGTGCAGCTCCCACCTCACCTTGGAGCCACTGGGCACCCATGGTGCCTTGAAATGCAGAGCAGGTACTTCCCAAGGGAATAAAATACCACACCTGACCCTCCAGTGTGGCACAGAGAGGCTGAGACCTGGCACCAGCCAGATCCTGGTGCCCACAGGTGTGCCCCAGCCTGGCTTTCCTGGCATAGATGCCCTCCTGGCACACCCTGCTCTGCTGCAGCATTAGCCACTGGCAGTTTTACCAGGCCTGGAGTCCCTGGATGTTCCTGAGACAGTCTAGAGCATAGCAGGGGTTGTGCCTCCATCCTATTTCCCATCCCTAAAGATGGGGAGTGGTAGCCTTGCTCCTGTTTCACAGCTGAGAGCCCAGAGCCACTTCAGCTCGAAGGCTGCTCTTCCTGCTGCCCTCCTGGGGCCCCAGCTCGGAGGGAGAGCCCAGCCAAGGAGGCTGGAGCAGAGGCAGGCAGAAATCAGGAAGCAAGCAGAACCTGGGGGAGATGGAAGAGCTCACAGTCACACCTGCTGAGAGGACCCTGAAGCCAAGATTGTTTATTTCCCCCTACACTGAGCAGAATGAATAGGGGGGAAGGAGATCCTGAAGATAAAACTGGGTGCTTGCAACACCTGCTATTTTCTCCACCCAGGTGGAGCTCCACCTGTCCCTGTCCCCACTCCAGTGCTGGGTTCTGGGTGGGCACATCCACCTTCAGCCCTGCCACCAACAAACTGCACCTTCCCCAGCCAGGAATAACCAGCCCAGCACTATTCCAGGAGCATGGGGATCACGGGATCAGTTGGGATCGCTGAATAACCGAGATGTGCTGCTCTTCCCTCACCAGGGACCTGCAGCCCCACAACTGCTGCCAAACCCCCGGGCCACGGGCATGTTGTGATGGAAAGGGGAAGCTGGGAGGGGACGCAGGAGGAGGAACATTGATCTCCAGCTTAGCCCTGCAGCCCAGGGGAGCCCTTCCTACATAAATATTTGCCAAGCAATGCATTTGTGCCTGTCGATGGCTGTCAATAGAAGCCTGCAGTGCTGTCACCTGCAGAGCTGTCACTCCCAGCAGCCCGAGCCAAGCAGCCCCTTCTGCATCCCAACCCACCACCACCACAGAGCTTTTCCTTTGAAACCCACATGCTGCTAGGGGGCACCCAGGGGAGGGGCCCAGGCGTTGTGGCTGGCAGGTGGCACCGTGGTGCCTGGGCAGAGCTAAGGGCTCGCAGGCAGAGCTGTCAGACAAAGGCTGGCCTGGATGGCTCCAGGCCAAGCTGGGTGCCAGGTGGGCAGTGCCAGGTGGGCAGTTACCGTGGAAGTGCTGGGCGGTTCTGCGGCGCAGGGTCTCCAGCGTCTCCTCTGTGTCCGCCCACTCCAGCACCAGCCTGCGGCCGTACAGGTGAGTGCTGTGGCACAGGGCCTCAAAGGCTTTCTGCAGAATTCAAACAGAAAGGAATTAAAGGAGAGAATAAGACCAGGCTCACAGGAGGGAAGGAAAATATCCCTCCCTCTGCCCTGGAGTGGGAAGGCCACCGGAGAATGTTGTACTCGGAGTGCTTTGCTGGGATGGGGCAGGAGCCAGCTCCATCAGAGGCTCTGACTCGGCCATTTATCTTCTCTGTCCTCACAGCAGGGCACATTCCCATCCCCACTGCTGCTGGAATCCAGCAGGGGATGAGACCACGCTGAGCTGGGAATGCTGCAGCCTCTGGAGCTCTGGGCAAGCACTGGTGGGACCTCGTGGCTCCCTAGCAGCCTGCTCTCTGCTGGGACACAGGAAAGCACTGCTCAGCTGTGAGAGAGACGTTCCTGCCTGCTCTGGAAGCACGGTGGAAACCTGCCTTTCTCCTGCCAACCATTTGGTGACTTGGCCATGCTGGCAGCAAATGTGGCAGAGCTGAAGCCAGCACAGAAGTGCTCTGCTCTTTCTGCCTGTGGTGTTTTGCTCTAATGCAGAAATCCAGAGGTTTCCTGGTGTTAGATCCTGTTTAGTAACACTCACACAGCTGTAGTCTCTTGGTGATGTTGGATACAAACGTGCCAGCCAGCCCAGAGCTCAGATGGCTTTCTCTGAGTGTAGGCAACCAGCAGAGACACATAGAAAACAATGACTCAGTCCAGGGAAGCTTGATTTTGTCTTTATTTCCCACAGAATTTCACGGAAATTCAGGACTGAGCAGGATTGGGCCCAAAACACAAACAGACTGGCCAAATATTTGTATCCCCAGGGGCCCAAAAGTGCTCCACAGGCTGAGCACCAGGGGAGAGAAATGCCCCAAACGCTTTTTTAAAACCCCAGCTAAGGCTGGGATTAGCTCAGGTTTTCAGCTCTGCAAACTCATATCCCTGGAACAAAAATGGCAGCCCTAGGATCAGACACAGATCCTGCTGTCCAACAGGGACCTGTGCTCCCATCTGGAGCCCCCAAAGCAGCTCTCAAGCCATCCTGTAGAAGCCCACATCTCTCCTAAAAGCAGCTTTGAGCCACTGCAGCTGTCCCCAAATGTCACATCTCTGGGCAGAGGGGCTTCTCCTGCTTTGCTGCCCACAGCTGCCCCTCAGGACCCTCCCTGAGCTGCTGGGTTATGAAATTCATAAAAAAACCCAAACATTTTCAGTAACCAGCACCCAGTAGCCTGTGTTTTCCTCTCTTTCCAAAGCCCTTTCACTCATACAACCCTCATGTGCTATAAAAACAATGACGAGGAGCACCAGACCCACCTGCCCCATGGCGTGGGTGAAATTCCCATTATCCCAGCACCCCCAGTTCCCCGGGGTGATCCCGGCAGGGCAGAGTGCCCCCTCTTCCAGGGGCACATTCCTCCTGGAAGAGCTGCAAGCTCCAGCTGTTTTTATTTGCTGCTGCTGTGTTTCCAAGGCCTATCTCCCAATTAGCAGAGCAATGTGTTGGCTTCAACAAACACTCGGGGGGAGGCGGCGGGAGGGAGTTGTGAGGGTTGTTTATGTTGGCACGAGGAGCCTTTTCCACAGCCTGGCACACAAGCCACGACTCTAAACCCTGCATTTCCTTTGTTAATTCCTGTTTTTGGATTTCTCCTTCCCACAGCACAAGGAAGAGGAAGGTTGGTGACAGCACACAGCCCAACCGTGCTCCACAGGTCACGGAGGAGGGCAGACCATGATGAACGTGGCACCTGGTGGGCTCTGGTCCTCTGAGCCACTTCTCACCTCCTCCTCCTCACTTTCCCCAACTCCTCCTCCTCCTCACAGGACTGCCAACCTCTAGTTTTGCTGGCAGCCCTGGAAAAGGTCATGGAGCAACAAGGAAAGCAGATGCTGCCGTCAAGTTGTGTTACGTGCAGGAAACCTGCTGGCTGAGACACATCTGCCACCAGCCTGGTGACACTGGCCCTTCCTGGCCAAACACACCCCCAAAATGAGTTGGTGTGCACCCACGATGAAGGCAAGCTCCAGTCTGTACTGGGATCTCTGCTCCCTGCCTTCCTGACAGGCTCCAGGAGCTGGGAATGCAGAAGAGAAGCTGCACATTTCAGGTGACAAACACACGGATGTCACTTCATTGGAAATGAGCTAAAAGACGAAATGTAGCTGTTCAGTACTCTGAGAGGAATTAAGACTTTTTCGGGGGGGGGGGGGAAATGAGAAAGCACTGATGATTTAAAAGACAAAGGGATGAAGGGGAGAAATGCCATCCCTATACATCCACACTGCTGGAAATCTTCCAGGGAGAGGAGGAAATCTGCCACTGCTGCTACTCCAAACGAAAAGATAGGAAGGGAAAAAGCATATTTTAATTAGGTGACAAGTATGAAATGAGGAGAAGCGGGCTGGCTTTCACAGAAAGCAGGAGCTATTTCTGGGGTGCAGCTCCTCTATGTGAGGATCTGCTTTCCCAGGGCACCTCTCTGGAAGAACAAAGAAGGGCCAGAGGTTTGTGAGTTGTATCCAAATGAGGGATAAAGGGAGGTGTGGTGTTTGCTCACTCAAGAGAGAGACCACCACGAAAAGCCCTCTAATTCCCAGGGCTTCACATCCTCCTACACCATGAAGGGGAGCCTTTGCCTCAAAAAGCTCCTTTTGAAATGCCCAAACCCAATTCTGGTGAAGCTGCTGCATTTGGTAACACACCCTCTGCCAGGCCACCCTGAAGATCCCTGGCAAACCTTCCCCTGGGCCTCACTTGCTTTCCAGATGCTTTAGGGGTCGCACGAAAACCCTGTAGACTTCTCTTCCTTGAGAATAGGACGTGAGCATGCTTCAAAATGCCATTTCTGAGCATTTTTTGCAAAGTGGGAAAAAGCGGGGAGAGGAAAGGGAGAGGCTGGAACGGCAGCTTAAAAACGTCTGTCGGATTCAGAGAGAGAATTTCACAGTGAAGAGGTGCCTGATAACCCCTCAGGAAGGTCGGGATGTTGGGATGAGGCAGCCAGAGCTCTGGAGCAGAGCCTGCTGTGCTGGGAGGGCCGGGAGCAGAGACTGGACCGCAGTGCCTGTCCCCCCCGGGCGTGACAGCGCCAGCCCTGACTGCCACACTCATTTGGAGGACAGGGCTGCTCTGCCTCCAGATTCCCCTTGCCCTATTAAATACTCAAGCCAAAGAGCCTCCAGGCTGGAATCATTAGAGGGACAAAGGGTCAACAACATTAGGAGATTGATAAATATCCCTCCCTCGCAAGAGCCGGTCCCAACTGAGGATGCTCTCCACGATGCCAGCTGCACACAAGGATTTTTCCTTCCGTGTGTGTGCATTTTGAAAGCATTGGCTGTCTCTCCCAAATGGGCCATTTCTATTTGGAGACCAGATGTATTTTTATATCAACAGGGGGGAAAAAGTGGGAACTTGGCTTCCCAGTTAATAGTTCAAAAATAAAAACAATTCCGCGACAATTCTGTGCAGGGAACGTCAGGAAATGGTTTAGTGCTTCCTTAAGCGGAGTTAATTTGGTATTGCCCGTGCATCAGAGTTCCAGGGGAGGCTGAGGAGCTCAAGCCAAGCCTGCTGGGGCTGATCTGCAGGCACAGCAGCGGGGAGTTGGGAGGAGGAGCCCCCATCCCTGTGCTGGCTGTGGAAAATCTCCATGTGCGCTCCCACAGCAGCCGTGGTTGTTCAGAGAAAAAGACAAACACGGGAGGTCACAGGCTTTAAATGCCCAACAAAGGCAGCCTAACTATTCTATTACAAACCCATCATGTTTTATAAGATGCTTATAAGCAATTTCCAGATTACCACTCTGAGCAAAAGCGTCACTGACAGTCAGAGCTATTCAGCTCAGAGGTCTCCAGGCCCACTCCCCTCCTCTCTCATTTCACTCAGCAATAAACTCTAAGCCAATTATGAGCGTGTTTACAATATTCAGGATCCTATTCATCAATACACCGTGCATCCTTTTCCAGACGGCCAATGGAGTGTACTTGATGTGCCACTTGTGAGACAATTAAATCCCTCAAAGAGATGAGGGTGGAAAAAAAAATATGAAGAAGGAAGAAGAGCTGCTTTGCTGGGAAAGAAGAAAACCCCGCTGAGAGCTCCTCCACAGGGCAGCTCTCTCCCTGCATGCTCCCCTCCAGGAGCTTTGGGAACAGTGCCCTGGGCCAGAGCCCTGCCTGGCTCTCTCCCCTCACCAAAGATGGGCTGCCTATCACTGAGATTCGCATTTGGCCAGTGCAGCAGGAATCAGCCCCTGAGGGGATGCAAAGGGATGGGAGGCACACACTGAGCCTGTGCCTGTTTCCCCCAGAGAGCAGCAGAAAAGCAGGTGCTGCCTCACCCCGCCCCCCAAAACTGAGCAGCAGTAAAGAACCAGTCAGGTCCTCTATGTACCTTTCCATCCAAAGCCTAACGTTTCCTTGGGAAAAGATTCATTCAAACCCAGGAACAAAGCCTGAATGACTGTGGAGTGAAGCAGAAGTGAAAGCAAAGCTGCTTTGAGCAGAGCCACAGGCACAGCTCAAGGTGCAGGGAGAGGAACCCAGTTCCTGGGGGGATCCCTGCACCCCAGCTGACCCCCAAGGGGAGGAGGGAAGCTGAGCAGAGGGAAGTTTGAGTTAGGATCAATACAGGACTAGCAAAGAAACTCCATGTACTGTGTTATACAGGAGGTCAGGCTAGAAGGGATGATCTAATAGTCCCTTGTGATCCTGGATCAATGAATGCTGTCTAAAAACATAAACACAGGCTCTGGCTGGCTCCCCCCTCCTCTCTCCTTCATCTCCACTCACAGACTGGAAAACCTGGAGTTTTGGGGGCTCATGTGGTCCCCTCCAGCAGTAACACCCCGTGGGTTGTGCCTGCAGCCACTCCCTTCCAGACCCTGCACAAATCGTCAGGAATCAGCAGCAGGATGAAATCCACCCTGCTCCAGAACCTCTGGCAAAGGGTAAGAGCAGGATTCCATCAGACAGGCTGCAATCCCCTTGTTTCTGCTAAAAGCATGGAACTTAAAGACACAGGAAAGCTTTCAAAAAATAATTGAACTAGGCCAATTCATAACAACTGCTCCTCTGGCACAGTCCCTGGGAAAGCAGCAGGGTAAGGCTGCTCACAGGGGGCTCTGAAAACACACAGAAGAACTGGTGAACACAAGCCTTGCACAGGTTACAAATTAGGGAACAGCCACAATATTCAAAACTCCCCTAAAATCAAGGCAGTGGTGGAGGTGGGACCTATGCAGAGGTTTCCTGATGTGTTAATGTTGGGTCAAAACCATCCTGTCTCACCTTGCTGCTGACAAACCTGAAAAATAAGCTCCTGTCCTTCTGTATTACAAGAATTTTGAGTTATTTTATCACTTGCACTGAAATTATCTCCATTAGGGTTTGGGCTGTGGGTTTTGTTGCTGCCCACGTGGGGGTTTCAGCCTGAGTGCAGCTTTCCTGGGGAATGCTAGCAGCCTGCCCCAAACCTCAGTGGGACAGAGCCTCCAGGCTCCCCTCCCACGTGGGGCAGTGCCAGAAGGGCAGCGAGGAGCACAGCTCACCTTGGCATCCTGCTTGGTGACGAAATCCACAAAGCCAAAGCCCCGGTGGGATCCTGTTCCTGCCATTTTCTTGGGCAGCCGCACAGTCTTGAGCTCTCCAAAGGTGCTGTGAAGGCAAGGAAGAGCAGGGAGAGCATGAGCTGAAGGGAAGGGTCAGCCCTCTCCCAGAAACCTTGGCAGTGCCAGCTGCAGCCCCACGTGCAGTGGGTCACTCACATCAGGTGAGCCTGGCTCCAGGTGTCCTGCTCTGCTTCCCTGCAAGCCCCGTTTCCAAAGCAAATACAACCAGCTGAAAACTCAGCTGGCATTTCAAGGATCTGGATATAAAACTTCACAATACAAAACAATATTTCTGGATTCTGGATATAAAACTTCACAATACAAAATACTTCTTTAATGTAACTGCTTTGCTCTTCCTTCCCTCAGGACATCCAGCCAGAATGCCCTGCTCACAGTGGGCAAAGCATCTCCAGGTTACCAGGGCTGCTCAAATCCCACCAAAACAGATTTATCTGCACCTTTAAAGAGGGGCTGGGATACAGGCAGGAGTCAGAGCATGGCCCCACATGGAATTATCCTGTTTCCAGAATAGCTCCTCCATCCCCAGAGATCCTCCAATTGCAGAGATCCTGGGCATTTTTTATGATTGGATTTCCTCGCTCTAACCCTTCAGCCTCTCCCATCCTGCAGCTTCTGTGCTGGAATAAACTGGTTTTATTTAAGCTCTCTGGATGTAGAAGGAGAAACAGGTGAATCCAGCAGACCACAACAACCTCCACATCTGACAGCATTTCAGACAAGTTTTGCAGTGTCAATGGCAAGCCAAGAATGGGGAGAAAAGGGGGTTCCTGTCCCACAGAAGGAACTTGTGGCTTGAGCACCAAAGCACGCAGCCATCCCACTTTGTCCAAAACCCAGCCCCAAAGGCAGCACCTGCTGGGCACCCCTCTCCAGTGCCACCCCTGGAGAAATTCCAGGACAAAGCCGGCGTTTTCCCCGCTGCCAAGCTCCTGCTTCCCCCTCTCCTCCCCTCGCACCCATTTATCAAACACATATGCACAAACTGCAGGCAATAAATATTTAATGTGGCCCAGGTCTGAAGAGATGTGTTATTTTATTTGAAAATCTCCACACAGGCGTGCATACACAAAAGGAGCCTGGGATACAGCAGTGCCAAAGAGCACCTGGGAATAAACACAGTAAAGGCCATAAACGCTCTCGTGAAATGATATAAGCTAAATCCTGGGAGTTAACCTGCTGCACTGGCAGCATGACCAGGCATTCATCCACCCAATTTCCTTAGGCAACGTGGTGTGTAAATGCACCATTATGAAGCTTCAAAATGAATCCGCACGTCTCGCGCTCGGTGCTTTCCCTCCCGCTCTCCCTCCTGCCCCTCCGAGCTGGAGCGACGCAAACAAACAAACAAACCCAGCACAGCAGAGGGAGCAGCCTCAGCTGCTGGCTGTGCTCGGAGCCTGTGGTTTCCAGGGGTCCTCCTGCAAGGGGGTGGGGGTGACAGCGACTGCTGAGACCCCTGGAGTGCCTCAAATGCTGCAGTTGGGTGGAGGCAGAGGCAAGGTGAGCTCCTGAGCTGTGGAGATGCTCATCTAGCTAGGAAAAACGGGGAGTAAGAGCCACAGGCATGCTCCAGTCTCTTTCTCTCTCCATAAAAAAAAATCAAGGATATTGCCTGGGGGCAGCAGAATATTTGCTGAAGGAACAGGAGCAGAGTGTTTGCTCCAAGGGAGGTCTCAGACAACAGTCAGGCTGTGCACTGGAACACCACTGTGTCCTTCTGCCAGCAAGACCCAGCGCCCAGGATGGGCCCAGAGGTACCTACAGGAGCAGGAGGGCTCTGCTGGATTCAGGGGCCCAGGGAAGCTCTGCTCACCCACAGCAGCCTGGGCAGAGCTGGGAGAAAAGGGCTCTTCCTTCTCCCCAGCTCAGAGCAGTGCAAGCCACCCACAGGAGGAGAGGTGTGGAGACCTGCTCCAGCCCCAGGAGCTGCTCCCGCGCAGTGGGAGCCAGCAGGGGCTTCCAGAGGGATGGATGTAGGGAACAGGAGAGGTGCAGGGGTGAGGGAAGCCGAGGGGACAGGGCTGACCCCAGTGGGGCCATGCAGGGGAACAGAGTCCCCCCCACGGCGGCGCTAATTAAAAACCACAACACAGCAATTACCAGCCCAGGAGCTGCGAATGAAGCGCAGAGCTCCGGCCTTTAATGTTCTCCTCTGCGGTGCCAGGCACAGGCTCACACCTCTCTTTTCCAATTATTTCTCCGGGATTTGGGGGGAAGAGAGAGGTAGAGGCAGAAGGAAAGGCAATTACCCCCTGCAGTGCCAGGCTCCCTGCCCAGGGAAGGCAGAGGGAAGCCAGGGGCTGACAGGTTCGCTCCCACTCCAGCTGCACCCAGGCTCCAGGCTGGCCCTGCATGGCTTGAGCCCTGGGCAAAGGCACGGCAGTGGGGGTGGGAGGAGGAAAAGCATGGAGCACATCACCCAAGGGACACCGGAGCGGAATGGCAAGGGAGGGAAGAAAGCAGCTTTTCCATCAGATCTCATGGAGCTGTTTGAAAATGTGCTCCCAGGGGCTGGGGTGGCCCTGGAGGCAGGGGGGTCACAGCAAGTCAGAGCTGGTGGCAGTGCCAGCTCCTTCCCCTTCAGCACAGGGCTCTGATGGGCACAGATGGAGTGAAAAAACCCACGGGCAGCCCAGAGTGGGGGTTCCTCTGTGTGCTGGTGCCTCTCTCCTCTGAAAGTGGGCACAGATGAGCAATCCTGCAGCCAGCATGGAGCACAGCACCAGGCCAGGCTCCTTCCCTCGAGCAGGATGGTTTACAGGGAAGTTTCCAACATCAGGGAGTGTGAAATCAGAGAGGTTTCTGGATTTATACTCACCCACCCATCCTTGCCTTCTCCAAGTGCTCCTGAGCCCCTGCACCAGGACTGAAGGACATGGTGGCTGTGGGAGCAAAGCCCTTTCAGCCTTGAGACATTGACTTGTTTGCAGTCAGCCTGGCTTAACTTGGCACAAGACTTGAACCTCAGTCCCCATGAGGCCACCAGACCCCTGTGCCTGGCCTGGAGCTGGATTTTTGGCAGGACACTGTAGTCTGGTTTCAGGCCTGAAGTTTATAGTTTTCTAAAGTTCTGGATTTCTGATGTTTTGGTTTACTGAAATTCTTTTCTCAAGAAAAGAACATAAACGCCAAAACAGTTTTTGTAACAATACCTATGTTATTCATTCCTTCAGAGAAGAGACTCTCTCTTGATGTCCCTCTGGTTTGAGCAATGTGGGTGAAGAGGTTTGTCTTTCTCTCACCAATCACACTGGTCTGTGGAAAACAGTACATAAAGAAGGACGATTTCTAATGAAAAGAATCTTCTCAGCCTTGAGAATAATCACAAAAAGAGTCTGTGTCGTGTGTTATCCCACAACGACAGCACACCCCCACAGCTCCTGGTGGCACCACACTGGGATGGCATTTCAGCATGGCCAAAGTGTGCAGCAATCCCAAATCTTTTGGGAAACCCCCATGGAGCTGCTCACAGCTAACCCAGGCAGGTTTGGGGGGCCAAAGGCAGAGTTTTGCCCCAGAGGCAACAGGATGGCAGAGGCCCTGCTGACCTGCCGTGCACGGCTGCTCCAGCTCCTGCACCTTCTTTCCTGCAGAGCCATGAACAACAGTGCCCACCAGGTATTCTCTGAAATCCCCAGTGGAATCAGCCCCAGGAGGGCAGGGCAGAGGTGTGAAGGACGTGGCTCTGCTGGGCTGCCCTGCCCTGCAGGCCCTGCCAGCCAGGCTGGCAGAGCTGTCCTCACGCCTCGCTCTCCCAGGCTTGGCGCGTTTTTCTGTTCTTGGCTGGGAGGGATGACAGCCTCCACAAACACTGCAACTCCTCTTTCCTAACTGAGAACCTTTGTTTTGTGCCCATCCAGATTTGCTGGGAAGCCAGAAAAAGCCTGTGCTGGCCCGGGCTGAGCCACAATCCACAGGGTTCCAGAACAGAGACAGCCATGAGCTCTCTTTTGACAAGTCACCCATTCCAAGTTCAGCAGAAAACACAGGGTGCATCCCAGAGATGCCAGCAGGGACATCCCCTCCCTCCCACCCCCAGAGATGCAGCGTTTCTCCATGGCAGTGCTGGCTATCAGCTGCTCTCCTGCTGCTTTGGCAGCTCTTCCAGCTGCCATCCCACTTCCCTGGCTGAACACAGGGAGGAAAAGGAGATTTCACCTCCTCACTGCAAGCTGGCTGCAGGTCAGAGGAACATCACTCCTTGGGATTGTAATTATATCCTTCTGGCACAGGCCAGCTGGGAGGCAAGTCCTTTGCCTGCTAATTATAGGACATTATATTGCTATTAAACTGCACATTCCAGCTCGAGAGACAGCACACGGCTCACTTGGCTTTGCCTGGTCACCAGAAGGAGTCTGCACATCCTTCACCAACACAGCCCAGAGGAGAAGGGGCACACAGGAGGGCTCCAGAAAACCTCTTCCGTCCCCTTCCTTCCTCCCTGGTCTCCAGAAATCCCCCAGCTTCAGACCTGAAGGCAGCTCGCTCATGGGACAGGTACCTCCAGATCAGGGTGTACTGAAATCAGAGTGGTGTGGCTGGACAAAACCTTAAAGCCCACCCTGTTCCACCTCCTGCCATGGGCAGGGACACCTTCCACTAGCCCAGGTGGTTCCAAGCCCTGTCCAACACTTCCAGGGATCCAGGGGCAGCCACAGCTTCTCTGGGCACCCTGGGCCAGTGCCTCCCCACCCTCACAGGAACAGTGTCTTCCAAAGAATTTCTTCCTAAGAAATTGTAAACGTCTCCCCAGCTAGGAATGTCCCCTCCCATTTCAACCCCTTTCCTGTCTCAAAGAGCAGCACTTAAACTGCAAAATCCTTGGGACAGGCCCGACCTGTCCTTCCCTGATGGGTATTTTCAAGTTCCAAGCACACAGGTGTGTTCACCTGACTCAATCCTGGTGCACCCCAAGCTGTTAAGGACTCTTGGGTTGCCACGTTCTGAGGGGGAAAGCACAACTAACACCACCAACCTGTGCACTGCCAAAACCACAGAACATCTTGGAAAACAGCCACAAACCCCACCCTGAGTGTTCTGCAGATGTGCACAGAGGCTCCCACTGCACAGAGCAGTCCTAATTCCCCCTCTCTGGTTTATATTCCTTCAAGAAAAACGAAACAGTAAAACCATGCTGAAAAACTGATTATGAAAACCTTCAGCAAGTCTGCCAACCTTCTCCTGGGCTGCCATCTATTGCCACCATCTCCTCCTCCTCTCCTCTTGCTGCCTTCCATCCCAAGCCCTGCCCAAATCCCCCCTCGTGACTGCTGGCAGCCCCAGGCTCAGGCGGATGAGCTGGGCAGCGTGACCGCTCATCCCAAATGGCTCTGGGCAGGGATGATGAGTCCAGAAGAGACACAGGTCCTTCCCTGCACAGCCTCAGCCCCAGGAGCAGGCTGCACCACACACAATTCACTCAATCCCTTCGCAATGCTCCTCTTCCTTTTATTCTTCCCCCCCAAACAGGACCTTCCCCTCTCAGAAAATGATGGCAGCCTCTACCTCTGCACCCATTTGCTGATGAAAAGGGGGAGGGGGTAAAAAAAAAAATACAGTAATGGTCCTTTTTTTCTTTCTTCCTCTTTGAGGAAGGCAGGACCCTGGCAAATGGTTTTGCCCCTGGGCTGAGCCACGGCCAGTTCCACCCCCTGCATGAGGGAGTTAATGGAATACGCAGCAGAAGGGCCCTCCCGCCTCCCGCTCCAGGACTTCAGCTGACTCCAGGACGGCTAATCCCATTACAAGAAAATAACGTGGATAATTCAAGCTAATGAAATCGTTACAAGAATGTGGACAGCCAGGGGTGGACATTCAGAGCCAATTTAACACTCCTTGGTGTTGTTATCCCCAGCACAGGAAATATCTCAAAAGGAGGAAGGGAAAGGGAAGGAGGGAGGAAAAAAAGCCTTCCTCTCTTGTTAGCTTAAATCCTGTTAGAGAGTTCAGGAATTATCTGGCACCCATCTCCCCTATTACCATTATCAGCAGCAGCATCAATAATGTCTCCTTCACCTCTGAAAAGCAGCAAATGAAGGCACACAAAGACAAGGTGGGAGGGAAAGCTCTGGATCCTGGAGCCAAGTCAAACTGTGGCTCCCTCCAGCTCTGGTGGAGCCGTGGGTGAAGGGATTTGACAGCAGAGCAAGGGTCCCAGTGTCCCCCTGGCCCACAGATGAAGTGACACCAGGTAGCAGGTCCCCAGTGCAGAGCTGATCCTTCATTCCCTGCACTGGCCAGTCCTGTGGATAATCAAAGCACCTGCAAAATCTGTGAGAAGAGCCAGCAGGACATGGGACAGCCTCGTCTGCACCTCACTCCATGGACCATCAGCTTCTCCAGCTCCTCTCCTCTTTGCCCGGGAGCATCACCTTTGTTTGCAGGCCCCTGATCTGCTGCTGCAGCACAAGTGGGTTTGCTTTAGGGATTCCTCTTCTCCCTTGTGCTGCTGGAGAAGCGCTGCTGCCTGCTCCAAGCTGTGCATTCCTCCCCCAGCCCGGATTTCTGGGAAGCCCTGGCCTTGCTGCCTCCTGGGGCAGGGCCAAAGGCAGGCTGCCCTCACTGCAGCACCTCACACCCTCCCTGGGATAACACTGCTGCTGCTCCCAGCTCTGAACTCCCTCCTTGTGGAGGAAATCCATGAGATCCACTAGAAATCAGTCCTGGGGAAGCTGCTCCAGCTTTGGGATTGCCCTCACCCCCTCGGGGCCTGTGGAAAACTCCACAGTTTAGTTCTTCCGGATTTACCAAATTTTGGCACAGATCTTCAAAAATTAGTTAGAAGCCCAACACCACAACTACTGCAAGTGCCAGGGACTATGTGGACGTGGATGTGCTTCTTCCAAGGAGCTGGGATTTCACCCACAAATCCCATTTTTAGCAGACAGTGGCAGCAGCCTCCCTTGGAGCTCGTGGCAAAGCAGGATCAGGAACACAACAGCTTTGGCCCCAGAGCAGGAGGCAGCCCGGGGATCTTCCCTCTCCTCAAGATGCTGGAGCAGGAGGAAGTGGCTGCTTCCCGTGGCTTAACTGGCTTGTTTAAAAACACAGCAAAACATTTTATCCCTTCTCGATTTATTTTCCTTAACAGTTGCTTATGAGGGACCTTATCAAAAGCGTTCTGAAATTCCAAGTAAATTAGTCATTAGGCAGGTTTTCAGAACAGTAATTAGGCCACTCCATGCCCCTGATGTATTATTTACCTGAGAAGATCTACATAATTAGGGCTCTTCTTTATAACTGGTATTACACACACTAAATTCTACTCCAGTCTATCGTGTAATTACGCAATTAGGCCGCACGCTAAACAGAAACCAATCCTGAAAACCAAGCAGAAAGGAAAAAAAAAAAAAACAAACCCCACAACAGTAATTATTATTTTTTTAAATCCTCCATCAGCAGCACAGCAGCAAGTCTTAAAATTTTAATATCCCTCCACTTAAGTCATTTCTAAGCAGGAGCTGCAACCAGGTTTGGTTTCTTAATTTTGCCGCGTTTAATCCGACTTGGGGAGGTTTCAGCATCGGGAGAGCTCGGCTTTAAGGGCTGGTGGGAGAAGGGGCCTTTGCCTTGCCTGGATTTGCTGTGCTGGTGCGAGCAGCCCTGTGTCCCTGCAGACTCCTGCTCTCCCAGTCCCCACGGATTGTCCCCAGGTGCAGCTGTGACCCTCACAGTCCTTGTGACACTCCCATGCCAGAATTCCAGCATGGAAGGAAGGAATGAGAGCCCTGGAGCCCCCCAGCAGCAGCTGGGATGTGCAGAGCCCCACCCAGCAGCCCCATATGCCTTTAGGATGGAGGGATGGATGGGGGCAGCTCCTGATTTGATCCCACTGATGCCTTAAGTTTTTAGCTTTTATGTTTTTTAGGTTCTGTGCTGTTTTGGTGGGTAGTTTTAGGTTTCATATTAAGTACTACTGAGCTCTCTTCTCAGAGGAGGGAGACAAAACAATTCCTTCTCCAGTTTGATACCAAGGACAACTTTCAGACCCAAGAACAAAACCCACAGTGAAGTGAGAAGAAAAAACAAGGAGGATGGAGCTTCATAACCTAAGGCTATAACTGGACAATTAACTCCAATGTGCTGATGGGCCAGAACTTATAAAGGTGTGGGACCTCGTGGCCATTCATCCATTGTGTGCCCATTTTGGGTTCACCCTGGGTGTGGGCCCCAGCTGTGCCCAGTGAGGCCTTTTAATAAATCCCTGCTTTATCCTTTTGCTCTGTCTGGTCTCTGCTTCAGGCCAGCCTCCAGAAGGAATCACCACCTTTGTTTGTGTCTGACTGCAAAGCAAGATCCCAGGCTGGCCCTTCCCACCCCTGCTTGCCCATGGGTATTTATTGCACAAGGTCCTGCTTTGTTCCCTGGTCCGTGCTGATGGAAGGGCCTGCACTGCTGGGGTGGGAAGTACTTTTTAAAATCCATTTCTTGCCATAAATCTATTTTAGACTTGGTGACATCAAGGAAAAGCAGCCAGGACTCGCTGACACCTCCTGGAGAAGACACCTGCCTGTTCTCCACATTTAATTCCATGCTTAAAAGACAACGATGATTCACTGTTTAATGAAAGCAGGAACAGATTTCCTCCTGAAATTTCACACCTCAGTGCCTACAATTTCCAGTTCCTAAGGGACAGGGGAAGGTGCAGAGCTGGCACAGGGAATACCACAAGATTTAAGAAGCCCTAGGTCTGAGCAGCACTGCTGAACTTGAACACTGACATGAGTTTGGGAGTTCAAAGCCACCCCAAAAGAGTCTGAGCTGGTGTCTCCGAGGATTTAAAGATAACTGGTGGATGTGTGATGGAAGAGGTCACCCAAACCAGGATGGAGGTGGAAAATCCCACTTGAATATTATTCAGGCTTTGCTGTTGCTTCTCTTCTCTTGGGCAGTTTTAGATCCCTGAGCTGGATCTGGTCACAGCAGGGCCAGGGGTCTAAAACAGAGCAGGGCCAGGACAGAGCAGGGCTCTTGTCCCCTCTGCTGTCGTGGGCCAGCCACTCTCAAATTCCCTCCTTTCACCTACCTAACATCTTCCTCCTTAATCCTACTAGTAATACTAGTTACTCCTAATAGTAATTACTTTTTTTGTTTTCCTGAGAGAGACAAAAGGCACTGAAGCCTGGTGGAGAAAGGACCAGCTCCATCAGGACATGTTCCCCACATCAGCTCCCTGGAGCACACCAGACCCAAACCACGCTGCCCTGGCAGCTGCCCCCGAGCTGCACAAATGCAGCAGTCACGACCCCTACATCCCAACCCTCAGGAAATCTCAAGCCTTGCACAGCCTTCAACAGGAGCCTGCAAAGCCTTTCTCAGAGCCACAATTCTCCCAGCACGCAGCACCTCGCAGGACCAGGGCTTAGGAGCCACCGAGTCACTGCCCTAATCACCACAGGGTCAGGATTTCAAAGGAACCCGCAGCTCCGACAGCGCTGAGATTTGGGGATTTATCTCTCCTGGGCTCTTTTGAAAATCCTGATCAGAGTGCAGCTCTGGTCAAAAAAAATGAGTTATGCTAAAAATAGTGCTCACAGGAGGGTCTGGTGCAAATCTCTGCTCCTGGAGGATTCTTATGAGTCAGCTCCTTTCAAAGACAAGAGGAAATTTGTGCAACTAGGAAACACAGAAGGAACCCAAAGGTGTACCCTAGGCATCCTTTGGAGAAGGCAGCCTTGCTGTTAACATACCAGCTGCATCAACAATCCAAAAAATAAAAATATATATATTCAACTGTAGAACCTCCTGCGCTGAGCTGGAAAATAAATATAGAAGCAATGAGATATTTATAGGCACACAGCTATTTTAACACGGCTCTGCTTTAAAGTGAATCCTTATTTAAGTCTTGTCCCTGTAAAGCTGCAGGATGACTTAGAAAAATAACCTGATTAATTATTTTCACCAGGAGAACAGAGGAACACGGAGGGAAGATCAAATGCACGCAAGCGCAGCAGGAACACGGGAGTGTGGTGGTGGCTCCACCACAGCAAGGCTGCCCAGCTGCCCTGAGCTCAGGCCTGTCCCCAGGAGCCCAGCCCAGCCACAGGGGACACCTGCCAGGGGGCAGAACAGGGCAGAGCACCAACAGCAGGCACAGGACAGCTCCTTGGGGAGGGGGAGCACGCTCCAGAGGCAGCAGAACATCCCAGTTTCTGCTGAGGCTGGACCAGCCCTGGGAGCAGAGGTGTGTTTTCACTGCTGACAGTCCAAGCTGCCCATCCTGTGCCCAAAACTGGAGGGGTGTGGCAGCTGCCCAAGCTCTGATGGTGGCTCTCTTCCTGCTCCCTTTGAACAGCCCCTTGCCACCCTGCCGTGACCACAGCGAAGCTCAGAGGGCACTTTGCACAGTGGGATTTGTCTTTATGGGTCACCTGTAGTCCCAAAAGACTACAGGTCTTTTGGGAAAAAAGGGAGTGATGGGTGCAAGCACTACCTGAGGCACCACAGGATTCAGTGAGGGTGTTCCCACTCCATTTCATGGAGAGTTCATGGCTCTCCATCCATCTCAGAGAGTGCTGATGAAAAGGACAGAGATTTCACAGGATCACTGAATGGTTTGGCTGGGAGATCATCCAGTCCAAGCCCCCTGACATGAGCTCCAAGAATGTGGCCACGATGAGAGAAAAGGGGATCATCCTTCCAGCCACAACCCCCCAAAAATGCAAGCACACACCTGGAGAAAAGGTGAGAGGGGCTCTGGGGGTAGCAATAACCAAACTGGCAGGGGACAGAGCAGAATGTCTGCCATGGGGAGTGAGCTTCAGCCAGGACAGGCTCAGGAAGGCTGAGCTTGTGTGGGAGCTGTCAGAGGCCCAGCTGATGGCAGCGAGTCCCTGCAGAGGTGACAGCTCTGGCAGCTGCAGTGAGCAAACAGCAGAAACCAGACAGCAGGCAAAGGCAGCTCCATCTTTACAGGCAGAGCTGGGCTGCGCTCACCGGCATTAAAACAGGGAGGCAAGGGGTTAAAAAGCAACTTTTAAGCAGCACAGGTAGGGCAGGGCAGGCTGGCAGCCCCCTCCCTCCCTCCTCCAGGCCTCCCTGCTGCAGCAGACCCAATTTCATGGGGTTTTTGCACAAGCAGCGGGGTGGAAAATGATCATCGGGAGGCAGCGCACGGCACTGCCCAGATCCCCCCGCAAGGTGAGCGGCCCCAGCCCCGCCTGGGTGGCTACCTGGGCGAGGAAAGAGGCCACCAGTGAGCTCCCCAAATGGCAGCCAGGGCCCCCCCCCCAGCCCTGTCACCCTCCCGGCTGCTGACGGCAGAGACAGCGCAGTCCTGCGTGACAGCGTGAAATTAATATGATTTTGGGGAAGTTGGCAGTGAGTAATGAGCAGCTGAAACACCTCGTCCCCACCCCCTCGCCCCCCAGACTCTTTTAACCCCTCAGCTGCTGGCATGGCATCAAAGAGTGGGAAGAGCAAGAGCTGGGGTTAAAGACAAGCAGAGAAGGGCCATGCAGCCCACCTGAAATGGGATTTACAGGGTGAATTTAGGCACAAATTTCAGTGGTGCTGCTTGTGAGCAGCCCCAGCCTGTTGAGAGGCTGAGATTGGCACTCCTGGGCTTGGAAAAGTCAACATTGCTGCTTTTCCAAGTGAGGTTTCACAAAGAGACGTCAAAAACAAAAAGAAAAAGATGGGTTGAAGGAGGCCCAAACACCCCATGGCAAGGCCCAGAGCCCACCCACGAGGGGCCAGCCTGCTGTGTACAGACCACTGGTGGGCAGCAGGACACAAAGTGGTCTTCCAGCTTCCCTGGTATCTAATAAATGGGGAATGTGGGCAGAAAAAAACATCACAGGCAGCTGATGGGAATCCCTGGTAAGGGTCAGTCCTACAGCAGCATCTTCCTGAGAGGACAAGGCTCAGGAGTTTCCTCCTGTCCTTAACTGCAGCAAATTTAGGATCTCCTGTCCTCTGCCAGGTGCCTGGAGGTGCTCAGGATCCTGCTGGGGGAGGAGGAAAGAGAGGTGAGAAGACAGATGGTCATCCTGATGTGCCTTAACTTGCTTTCTTCAGGAAAACCAACATGCAGACAGAAATGCTGCTGGTGCCAGCAGCTGCAGAAGCCAGCACAGTTCAAATGCCTTGGGCACAGGGACTGCCCCAGGGGAGCTGAGAGACTCTGGGATAGAAGGGCTTTAATTGCAATCACATCCCTAGGCTGAAAAGCTCCTGGATTGGGAGAGGGAGAAAGGCTGCAGCAGGCATGAGGTTAAAAAAATAATGATGCAAACAGAGATGCAAATAAAGGACACGATGTCATCGTGAGGAGAAAGCTGTGATTCATTAGAGGCTTGTTCAGGACCTTCTCGTGAAGTGAGACTGAAAAATACCCACACAAGTGAAAGACGGGGGGGTGGATGGATCAGCATCACTGGGAAAGGATTGCAGTTAAGAAATCCAACAGACAGAGGAATTTTAGGAGCAAGGAAATAATCATCTTGACTGTGCCTTGATGAAAGGTGAGACACAAGCTCAAAAGTTAGTCCAGTGTAATTTCAACATTATAGATTGTGCAGTGCAGCTGCCAGCCCCCAAAGGGCCAATTCTGAGAATGAACAAGAACTGGCCACAATATAAGGCAAAAAAATCCTGTGTTTTTCCTTTCTTAGACACGCACACTCTCTCTCTTAATTCAGACAAAAAGAGACCTTGTAACACCAAGAACTCTGAGTGGGTTATTTCCAGGAGACAGCACAAGCAGGCTTTGCCCCCTATGGAGAGCCACCTGCCCACATCTGCAATTTTTTTACACTGAAAAAATGGCAAAACCCCCAAAACAGAAGCCCAGAGTGGCATTTGAACAAGACATCCCAAAAGCAGCCTCTTCCCCACCTCACTCCACCTCCACGCTGCTGAGCAGGGGAATTTGTGTGAAAACTAATTAAAGTTCCCTCGGGAAGCTCGGCTGGATGCCCTGCAGAGAGGTGCTGTGGCAGGAGTGGGGAGGAAGCAGCCCAGAAATTCCTTTCATTTGCACAGGACAAATCCAGGTTTTGGGTGGGCAGAAAAGGGACCTGGAGTACGTGGAGAGCAGAAAAGGGGGAAAAAGATATAAAAATCAAGTATGTAATGAATATTCAAACGCAGGAAAGGGATGTGCTGAAAAAAGAATCTTCCTTCTGCTCTTGGGAAGAGCCACCTTTTAAAGCAACTTTACTAAGATAACAGAGAGTTAAACATTTCCTTATCTATGTTAAACACCTTTATGATTCAAACTGAAAAACAGCACTGCAAACCCATTTCCCTCTCCCCCACCCCATGGCTCGCTTTGGAGAGTGGCCAAATTAAAGTGGCCAGCTCCATTTCTGGGCTCTGAATATCAACCCAATTCTACTGGGTTTGGGTTTCCAGTACACAAGGAGAAGACTTGAAAAAGGGGGGAAAAAAGTGAAATGAGTTTAACTGATGCTGATTGAAACAGCAAAGAAATAAAGCAGCCCAGCAGGTCCCTGTATTCCCACCTGCAGCTCCTAAGGCTGGTGCACATTCCTGCAATGTGCTTCCCAAAAAGCTCCTGCACTCTATTTTCGCTACAACATCTCCTGACACTTTGGCCATGGAAACCCAAGACTGGGCAAAGGCTACAAAAGGCTGCCCCTGGGCACAGCTGGGAGGAGATCCAGGGCACACAGTGCCAAGGTGTGGGAGAGCAGAGGGCATGGGGTGGGTCAGGGGGCAGCCTGTGCCAGGGGTTCCCCACCCTCATGGGGGGAATTCCTGCCCAATATCCCAGCCAGCCCTGCCCTCTGGCATTGTGAGCCATTCCCTGTGTCCTGTCCCTCCATGCCTTGTCCCCAGTCCCTCTCCAGCTCTCCAGGAGCCCCTTTAGGCAGTGAAGGGGCACTGAGCTCTCCCTGGAGCTCCCTCCTGCATCTCCCAGCCTGGCTCCAGCCCTTCCATCAACTCTCTGGCCTCCCCTGGACTTGCTCCAACAGCTGCACATCTGTCTTGCGCTCCTCTTGCAAACTAGACACACTAAAAGCAAACAGTGGGGCCCAGCTCTTCAGCCAGGACAGAGAGAGCCATCAACCAGGCAGCTTCTTTCCCAAAAATCAAACCCAGCACGTCCAAAAGCACAATTCTTGTGAGAACCTTCGAACAGCATGGTTGGCACTTCACAGGTGGTGGAAAACCTCAATCCTGCAGCCCTCAGAGCCAGCCAGGCTGCTCCTCAGACACTGAGCAGCCCAGCACAGCCCTGGCATTCCAGTGAGGAGCTGGCATCCAGTGTTCAGGCAGGCACCACATCCTCTGTGCCACCACCCGGCACCCAGGAGCAGCCCTGACCCAGCTCCCTGGAGCCTCTGGCCCAGAGCTCCCAGCACCCTGGGCAGGCCCCTCAAAATGTCATTATCCCAAAGGACAAGCCCAAACCAGGCTTGGGAATCTAGCCCTGTGCTGGGATGCCGTGAGAACCCTGGCAGTGCTCCTGGAGCAGGAGCTGGGCAGGCCTTTGGAGAGCTCATGGGCCCCCCTGTTTATTGGAGAAGGTGATGTGGTGATCCCACTCTGCCCCACAGCAAACTCAGACCCCTTCCAGTTGTCACGACACATCTGAGCTCTGGAACACCTTCTGGTCCCTGCTCCCAGTGCTGTTTGTGACAGGATTCCACCCCAGCCTGTGCCTCCAGGCAAGGTGCACATTCCAGAGTCCTCCCAGTCCTTGGGGCAGGCCAGCAAGGTGGGATCCAGAGCCCAGCTGTTCCTCCAGTGCCCTTCTGCTCTCCAAGACTCCTTTTTGGGCACTCCCTTCTGGCAAGCAGAGGTGTCAGCCCTGCAGGGGAGTTCAGTGATTCCCCTGCTCTGCCTCTTCCTTCTGCCACCCCACTACAGCAGCAGCTCTGTCCTGGCTCAGATGTCTCCTCCTGGCTTCTCCCAAACATCACCCAGCACCTGCAGCCCCTGTGCTACCCCCAGCAGTCCCCACACCCCAGGGAAATGCTGCCAGTGACTTCTGCAGCTGTCCCCAAGCCCTTGACTGCAGGGGGACAGCATGGAGACAAAATTCAAGCAGCTAAGAAGCAGCAGCAATTGGCTTTGAGTCATTTCTAGCCCACCACGGAAGATTTAAAAGTGAAACCCAGCAATCCTGGCAGCACTGGATATTCTGTTTGTATGGAATGCTCTAATTAACTCTGCCCAGCACTTGCTTAACAAACTCATATGTTTTTCCTCAATTTTTTTTCTCCTCCTGTGTCTTTCACCAGCACAGATTTTCCACATCTTCAACAGGGGAAGGAGAAATTGTCTCCAGTCATGTAGACTCCATTACTGGGAGAAAGGTGTGAACAGCAAGCATGTCTGGCAGATGGATTCATTATCCCACCGTGTCCTTTATAATGGGAAATGAAAAGCCCATTCTGGTAACTACACTTTATTATAATAGGTCAGAAGAAGTGAAAGGCATCATCTTATAAAATTAACTTCATAAAGACTGCCTTAAAAAAAAACACCAAAAAACCTCAGCCAGTTTATCCACTGCATCTCCCTGCAGAGATTTTTTTCTTCTCCCAGAAGGGGCTGATTCCCAAGCCTTGTCCCACTTCTCTTTTCCCCTCCATCAGAAGGAATATTCTTTTTCCTCCTAATCAGGCCCAGACACTTACTTTGCCAGATGCAATAAATGCCATGTCTTTGTCAAGACAGAGAAAATAGTCAGCAAAGGAGTTAAAATTAAAAGAGACACCCACCCCCAAAGGTCTTTGCAAGAAGCAGTGTTACTTTCTCTGTAGGAAAAAGTCAGAATATGGAGATAAATGCACCTGATAACCTGTTCTTTGCTCTGCAATACCTTTCAATTGCTTTTCTGCTGGCTGCTTCTTTAGTCAAACTAAAGTCCAGTCTCCCAGCTGATAATAATTTTGTGATTTAACAGCTTTGTGCAACGTGTTTGACTGCAGTTCCTACAGGTGCAAGGCAAGGCATGGCCAGAGGGACCATAAAACCCCTTCCACACCCAGTCCTGATCTCCCTCTGAATTTTGTCCCCCACAGCTAATTGGCAGGGCAGGGCTGGAACTAAAAACTGCTGCAAATTGCAGAGAAAGCAAAGATAAAAGTGTAAGTTCTCAGATATATTCTGCAAAGAAAAGAAGAAGCAACTTCATCTCCCAAACACATAACTCCAAGAACTGCATCCTTTGGGATGAGCAGCAGCTCCGAGCACACCCTGGACTCTGTCCATCCCTCAGGCTGCCTGGGATTGGGCAGGAATCTTTTCAGAAGTGTTTTTCTAAGTTTTATCATTCCCTTTTTGAAGAAAATGAAACCTCATCTCCTCAAAACATTATAAACCACTTGCAAAACAGCCTGATTTTCAATCTTTGTGGAGATGGTGCAGCCAGCAGGAAGGAGGATGGAAGGGGATGCTCTGAAACAAAGAGTTAATTGGAACTCCCAATGAAGGCTGCATGGATCTCATGTGATAGATTCTTAAAGGAGCCCAATTTTCAGAAATTGCCAGGGCTCCAATCTGTGAAAATGTGGCCTTTCACAGATCTCCAATTCAGCTTGCCACGTCTAGAGTTCCTTTTGAGAAAAAATAAAAAATAAAAAAGTCTTGCCATAAAAGCCCCACAATTTGGTAGGAAAAATTAGCAACCTTCATGGGATAGCAATCCCTTTGTCTCTCCTTTCCTAACTCTTTGCAAAGAACTAAGCACCATTTACCTCTTGTTATTTTTCCAAGTAGTAAAGAGAAGAGTAGGATCTAATCAAGAACAAAAATGGGTGAAAAAAAACACACCCACAAAAGCTAAATCTTCACACCTCGCCCAAAAGCGGCCCCTATAATTGAATAGCATTTCTCCCCCTGAAGAAGATAACACTTATATTAAAAAAAAAAAGATAAATAAATCCCTTGAGGGAGCAAGAGAGGCCAGAACCTCCAGAAGAACGTGGCAGGATGCTCTGCAGCAGGGTCACAGCCCAGCAAAGCCACTGGGGCTGGGCAGAGGGCAGCACCTGAGGCTCGTGGAACTGCTAGAGGAGGATTATTGTGCACGCAGAGGAGCTGAACTGCTGCCCAGAGCACTGCTGACTCCCCTCCATCAAACAGGGCCTTTCTCCAGCCCAAGGAACAGGAGCTGGCACCCCCAAACTGCAAAATGCCAAGCTGCTGTGGGAGCAGAGGCAGGGCTGCAGGGCCATCCTGAGCATTCCAGGGCTGGCTCCATAACCAAGGAGCTCCAAAGGGTGAACAGGGCAGGGCAGGGACCCCGACCTGCCAGTGCTGAGCAGCCTCAAAAGCCCAAATCCCCCCTCCTGAGCCCCCAGCTGCCTGCTCCAGGGTCACCCACCCCTTCTGTGGGGCCACTTCAGAGGGGGAGTGAACTCCTTGACAGGGCTCAAAATGTGGAAATATTTGTTAGGGGGGAAATTAAATATAGCTACCCACATATATAATGTGTTAGAGATATTTTTTGGAACTATGTTGGCATAATCTATATATTTTTCTGAGGTAACGCACATTTATAGATGCTGTGTGGATGTATATAATATGCGTGTGTAAATAAAATATATACATACATATAAAAATTAATATTTATTTTAATGATTTTGAAATAAATTAGATTTCTTTATTTTAAGTAGTATGTTTCTTTTTAATTAATCTTGATTTTCAAACTAGTATTTCTTGATTTAAATAGTATTTCTTGACTTTTAAACTAGTATTTCTTGACTTTTAACTAGTATTTGACTTTAATTATTTCTTGACTTTTAAACTAGTATTTCTTGACTTTTAAACTAGTATTTCTTGACTTTTAAACTAGTATTCTGATTTAACTAGTATTTTGACTTTAAACTAGTATTTTGACTTTTAAACTAGTATTTCTTGACTTTAAACTAGTATTTCTGACATTAACTATTCTTCTTTAAATCAATGTTTATTAATCCATTCTTCATATTTAAACTCACATGTCTCATATTAAACTAATGTCTTCATATTAACTACATTTCATATTAAACTCACATGTCTTCATATTTAAACTCACATGTCTTCATATTTAAACTCACATGTCTTCATATTTAAACTCACATGTCTTCATATTTAAACTCACAGTTTATATTAAACTCATGTCTTCATGTTTCTCCTGCTGTGGGGCTGGGGGTGGCTCTGGAGCAGGTGTACCAGTGGGGAGGATGCTCCCCTGTAACCCCTGGGGCTGTCCCCCCTGTGCTGAGCCTGGCCTGCTGCTCCCCGGGCTGGCTGTCCTGGGCAGGCTAAGAGTGCCCCCTGCAGCCCTGCCAGCCCTTCCCTGCCAAAGGACTGCTTGCCATTCCCAAGAAATCCCTAACAAAAGACAAACTGAGGCAGGTTCCCAAATGCAGAGCGAGCCCAAAGCTGCAGGCTGGGATTTAAAGGCACAAACGAAGCACTCCAGGCAGGGTGAGGTGCTGGCAGTGCTCTGGCTGCTCCAGAGCAAAGGAGCGTGGCAGGAGTGAAAGGAATGTGTCCCCCCAAAGCTTCTGGGTGTGGTTTTTTTGGGGATGAACCCCCAGCTCTGAAGCCCCCTGGTAAATGAAAGGGATGCTCTGAGAGTGCTGGCACCAGCTGGAGGCTGCACCTTCCCTGCAGCATCAATCAGCTGTTCCCCTGCCCCTCCTCTCCACAGCTCTGAGGTGCTAGACAAGACAGGAGGGAAAAAGCCCACACCAAAAACCCCCTGCAGGCTCTGTGCCTGTGATGTACAAACCCTCCCAGCACCTTGAACTTCACCTCAGTCCCAGCTTTGCTGGCTCGAGCTTTACGGGGGTCATGTCTGCAGCTCGGAGTGTTGGGATTTAAATTAGCAGAGGGAGCTCAGCATGGGGACTGGCAGCCCAGGGGTCTGCTGAATCCCTCAGGGGGGAATTGAAGCAAAAGCATCCAAGCTGCACAGCACAAGAAGAACCTTTTGTTCTTCCAGAGGCATCTTCTTGTAGTGACCATCATCACACCCCTGCCCAAAAGCCAAGTCATGCTTGGCCTTTAGTGAAATCCCTGAATTCATCCCAAATGAGTGCTGCAACACAGAGTTTTCCTCACAGCCTGCCAGCCACATAGGAATCACATCTTCACACAAATAAAGCAGGTGGAATCCCAGGAACACAGGCAAACACAAACAAATCACTGCCAGGGGCTCCCCCACTGCATGGTCTGAGGAGCTTTCAAAGGGGAAAACAATACCTCCAATTTCCCCTTTGGAAAGAAATACCCCAGCTGTGACAAAAGCACCCAGCCTCTGCTAGGACAGGCCCACAGAGGCCACCTCCCACCACAGCTCCCCGTGGAGCTGGCAGAAGAATCCCTCCTGCACACCACCAGCAGAGCAGGGACCTGCCTGGGGCAGAGAGCACAACATCCTTGTCCTGGGAGCAGTAAAGATGGTTTGCCTTTTACTTCAGGACAGGACAAGGCTTAAATCACAGCACAAAAAGCTGAGGACACAGAACACAGAGGTGATCCCCAAATCCCTGCTTTCTTCCACAAAGACAATACAAAATTCGCAATATTTACAATGAAAATCACAGCAGCTCCACCCCAGAGTGACCCACAGACCTGACAAAGCCCTTCCCTACCTGAAGAGCTCCCTGATTTCCCTGACAGTGGCCTGGAAAGGGATGTTTCGGACCAGGATCTTGGAAGTTTTCTGCTTCTTGGCAGTCTGTTTCTTGCGGGCTGATTTCACAGCAGGCCTGGAAGCAAACAGGAAGGGCAGGTAAAGACCAGAGAGCAGCAAAGCCCCTTTGAATTTTGGAATGTGGAAAACTGAGGCACCAGCTTACATTGCCTTTCTTGGTTGTGACAGTAGCAATGCCACACAGGACACCAAGAAGGATCAAATTCCAAACACCCTTAAATTAGGATTTCAGATCCTCACATTGGGCTATTTCATTTTCAGATCCTGTCTTGCTCCAGTTGAGGTCCTCATCTCACATTTGCCACTAACTCCTGTTTTGTAACCAAATCTTGCCCTTTAATTGTCAGCAGAAAGCATTAATGAATATATTGTTAAAAATTAGCTTAATGTAAGCTAATTTTGATTATTTTTCTTCCTGGCTTATAAAACAGCAAATAAAATTTTGTAACAGAGTATTAATTTTTTTTTACCTCTGGAATTATATTGCATTTGGACAAGGTCAGAATTTACCTAACACAAAAGACAGCAGCTTATTCCATAAAGCAAAGCTCTTCCCATTGTGGCCTGAACACCTGCTGAAGGGATTTTCAAAATCAAACTGTATAAAAATGTTTTATGGAAGAATTGAAATACAAAGTGCAGACACAGGGAGCTGTCTGACTGCTTGTGGTCCCCAGGAACCAGATTTTCAAACAAATTTTGACATTTAACAGATATCACTTCCAGTAGGGTTTTCACAGTGTCTGAAGGACAGTGTTTAGGTGCCAACATTTAAATATCTGGATTAATTTGCAACTTTGCAGTTAGAATAGTCAGTGCTGAGTAAGAACTAGGAAGGAATCCCTAAAACCTGAGGCTAATTCCAAGTAAATTCCCCCACAAGTAACCATCTCCTCTGTGCCTGATTGCCCAGACAAAAGGAGGTGAACCCAAACTTTTTTATCAAGCAAGAAATCTGGTTTTGCCTTGATTTGATCAGAATATTATTCTTAAGCTCCTGTTCTTCAGATGAACAGGTAAAAGACTTCATTACGCAGAGAAACTTTCTCTCCAAGAATTTTTCAAACCCCTGGGAACTTGCAGTGCTACCTGAACTGTCACCAAAGCAGAGGATTTTTCCTTGGGCAGGGAAGAAAATTCCACCTGGTTCTCACTTTCGGGCTCATTTTTGGGGCCCCACTTCAGCTCATTGCTCAGTCTTTTTTTTCCCTTTCAAGCAAAACTGAACAAAGCAGAGCAAAGGCTGATGTGTTCAACAGCTGGAGCACTCCTGGTCACATCCCTCAGGATGCAGATGCTGGGGAAGAAGGGAAGAAACTCCCAAGGATTGCTGCAGCTGAAATGTTCCTGAGGTGAGAGGTGAGCCTTACCTGACAGCTCTCTCTGAGAGCTTCACTTCCAGCTTATGGCCATCCACAGTGCAGCCCTAGGAGTTCAAACAAAGAAACAGCAGGAAAAAAGGATATAATTACTAAAATAAATATAGAAAAGAATTAGAAGTCAAAGCAGCACTAAATTAACATTAATCAGGATTTGTTTTGTGGAGGGATATCTGGGTCTCTGCCCCCAGCAAGGGGCACCTGATAGGAAATTCCACATTGGATCAGCACTAAGAAACACACTTTTCCACAGTTCTGTCCTTTTACAAACCCTCTTCCCTCAGAAACGTGGCCCATTTCAGAGGCTTCTCCAGCTGCCCAGTGCAACCCAGAGCCTGACATCCTCACTAGGTTTGAAGGGGCAGGCTGATCCAGTCTCTGGGAGGAATGCAGCCTGGCAGGCTGAGGCTCACCTGGAGCTGGCGCAGGGCTTTCTGGGCACTCTCGGGCTTCTTGTACTCCACAAACCCAAAGCCCATGGAAAGCAAAGTGCCTGTCAGGAGAGAAAGGGGACTTCTTAAGAAAGCAGGGAGGATACAAGGTGTAAAAGCAAACCAGGAGCAAGCACTGATTGCCAAAACTGGGGTGACTTAATAACCCATGAAACGGGCCAGCCTGTGCCTGGCTGAGCACCCCTGGCTGAGTGTTTTGAGCAAGGCACTGCTCTGGAACAGCTGCTTTTGGTGCTGATGTGAAGAAGGGAAAACCAATGTTCTGCTTTGCAACATCTCAGTGCCACTTCCTTAAACAAAACATTGCAAAGCAGCTGCTGGTCACCAGCAGGGGAAGGGATCCCCTTGTGGAGACAGACATTCCATAAGCTGGAGAGGGCAGCTGCTGCTTCCTCGACAAAGGAGAGAGATCTCTTCCCCTGGCTGCACAGCAAAGGTTTGCAGCACCTGCAGCCACACCACACCCCTGAGGGACAGGCTGTCTAACACAGGAGCCATGATTAAGGGACAATTTATAATGAGGGGTGAAAACAACACCCCCTTTTTAACCTCAGCAGTGCAGAGTGTAGACAACCCCCAGTGCTGGAAGGGATCAGGGGCTACAAGATCAGCCCACACCTGGTGGCTTGCCTGCTCAGACCTACAGCCAGACCCACCAGCAGAACTGAAGGATTCTTTTTATTTCTTTACCTCCCAGTGGCTCTGAGTTTTCAAATGCCACAAGACAGGGAAGCTCTGTCAAGGGGAAATGCCACAAAGCCGTGCAGCTTTGAGAGGCCACAGTCCCTCCAGCCAGTGCTTGCCTTAATCCAACTCCTGGGGAAGCAGGAGCAGCCAACAACAGGCACAGACACTCATCCCTGCAGCCTGGGGGGCTCAGGGCTGCCAGGGAGAAGGCAAACCAAGCCCACTCAGCACAGCTCTCAGCCAGGCATCCTTGAGGATTTGGCCATTTCCAGGCTAATGCAGAGTTTAATCATCACAGGGCAACAGCTCCTGTCAGCCTGCACCCCACTCTCTTCTGTGATCCTGAAGGAGTTTGGCTTCTCCCATCTCAAGATCTCAAGAGAAGGCCACATCTCCACAGATCCCACAATGGAGCTTAACCTTGTAGGCCGAACCCTGGGGCAGGTTTGGTGGGGGCATTTCGATGGGAACACTTCTGGAAGCACTGAGGATTTTGCCAGCAGGAACACAAATGCTCAGCCAGATAATGCTGAAGCAATGCCACACCTGAGCCCCCAGCAACCAGCTGAGGGAAGGAATTGAACAGCAACATCTAGAGTACCTGCTTTGTCTTTCTTCTTGGATATTGTGCAGCTCTTCAGGGCTCCCACTTTGGAAAATGTCTGCAAGGAATTGGGACACGTGATTCAGTTCCCTTTGTCACAGGCTTGCAGCTCAACTGCCAACGTGGCCCTCTTCCACACAGGCCCACCTCCCCAGCACACACCTGCCAGGCAGTGCAGCTGAGCCTTTCCTCCTCAAACTATGTCTGCCCAAACAGACACACACAGAGTTTTAAAGAGATCGAGACAGGTGTTCCCAGAAATCCTCTGCCACCCCTCAGATAATGCAGAGATCTGAGATGGCTCTGGAGAAACACTCTGGATTACAAGGTGCCCTCAGCCAGGAAGAGGCCTTAAGGGTGGGTGGTGCCTGTGATGTCCCTAGAGCACAGCTCTCCCCAAAATTGGGGGGCTAGGGGGGTAGCATATTATTTATTTGACTCCCCTGTAAAGCCAGAAAAAGAAGAGGGGACAAAGTCCTAGCCCTCCTCTGGACATTTATTTGTTCCCAGCTGGACCAGTCTCTACAGTCTCACAGGTCCAGGATTCACAGGCCATGGAATGTGGTATTTTACACAGCTACAAGAAGTGCCAGAGATGATTTTGCTATTAACATCCTGATTTTGCTATTAACACCCCCCACAACTTCAGGAATGCCACGCTCTCTCCCAAGGGCTTTTTTGAGGTGAAGCAGCACAAGGCAGCACAGTGCCACCAGAAGCTGAGAGGAAAAGCACATTCAGAAATCATCATTTATTTATTCACTGCCTCATGGCAGAGCTGCAGCAGTGCCTGTCCCAAGGAGGAGCACTACAGAAAACATGGGAAATGTTAGAAGATTTCCTACTGCCTCCACCTGTCTCTAGGTGGAATTAAACCCCACCAAAACAGTTTCAGATGCATTTGTCTTAACTGACATCTGGAGTGATGTTTCCAGTCCCAGTAGAACCCAGTGCTCTCTCATCTCCTACTAGGTCACACTGGCTGCAGCTGAAATCTTTTAAACACTGTGTCATTATTGCTCACCTCCTTCAGTGTGTCTTCTGTGGTGGCAAAGTTCAGGTTTTTGATGAACAAGGTACACCCAGGAATATTTTCTTCTTCCTCCTCCTCCTCCTCTTCTTCCTCCTCTTCTTCTTCATGTGCTGCTACTTCCTCTGAGCCTTTTATAGCTTCACCTGAAACAAGAACAAATCCAACTTTGCAAGATGCAACAAAGCCAGATTTTGGGGGAGCTGCCAACTCAAATTGAGGGGGAGCCCCTGGGATGGGGAGAAAGGTGTTGCATTTAGGGAAGGAAGATCATCCCTCACAGTGGGAAGTCACCCAGACAAAACACATCCTGGGGCCTGACACAACAGCAGAGAAACAAGAGACCCCCAGCAAGTCAGCCAGAGTTCTTACCTGGTACCAGCCCTGATGCACCCTCCTTTCCTGGAACCACAGATTTTTTTTTCTGAGGGGTTGGGCTGAGGAAAACCCCCATTGGAGCCCACTCCAGATACAAGGGCACGGAATGAAACTGTGAAGACAGGAGAGAAATGAGGAGCAAAGGGCGCGGCCTGAAGGAAAAACTCTGCTCTCAGCTTCATTTTCATCTTGCTCAGTAATGGAAAACAGCAGTGGAAAAGCTGAGTAACCTTTTCAGCTAAAAGTGGCTAAACTGTCACAAAAGGATCCAGCCTTACAGGACCACAGCTTAAACTGTCACAAAAGGATCTGGCTTTACAGGACCACAGCCTAAAGTCTGCCACAAAAGGATCCAGCCTTACAGGACCACAGTCTGCCAAGGGTCACTCCTGGACTGTGAAAAGGAAAAGAAATCCTCCAGCTGTGTCACAGCCCCCTCCTCCAGCAGCCTCTGCAGGCTGAGCCTTGCCCTGCTGTTCCAGGCACCTCCCTGAATCCCAAGGGCACAGGCTGGGACATCAGTGGCTCTGGGATAACAGCCTTCCCACACTCCCAGTGCCCCTCACACTCAGAGCCCTTCTGCAGCTTCCCGAGATCCCCCTCCCCAGGCAGAGCCCCACCTTGGTGTAGGCCAGCCTGGTGAAGGCTTGCTTGGCCTCTGTGGGCTCCAGGAACTCCACGATGGCCGTGATGCCTCCCTCTGGCAGCAGCACCCGGCCCAGGTCACCGTGGTGGCCAAAGAGCTCCTCCAGCTCCAGGGCACTCGTGCCAGCAGGGAGGTTCTTCACCAGGATCACTGTCTTGCTCCTCTCACCAGCAGCCTGACACAGCCAACAGGGAAGAAAGAATATGGGATGTAAGAGAGCAGATCCAGCCATTTTCTAACTGGAGACTTTGGGTCCAGCTGGCTGTGTTCTCCCTCTCTCCATGTCAGTCCTTTCCTGGATCCAAAAGGACCAACAGTCATGTGGAAAACACTCCTGGAAAATGCACATCCCACTACAACCACATCTCATGGATGGAGGTTTCAGCTGCAGATGCACAGGGCTGCTTCCCTGCCTACAGCAAGCTGCCCACTATCCTAAAGCCATATTATGGATTAAAGTTGTATTATGGATTTCACCCACCCCAAGGGCAGCTGCATTTTCAAACGGATACATTTGAGGGTTCAATCCTGCAAGATGCTGAGGATTTAATGACCAATTTCCAAGAGAGCTGACAACACCAGGACTAGAAGAGGTGGTTCCCCATTGGTGCCTCCAGCTGAGCCTCTCACCTGGCTGAAGGAATCCAGGCTGACTCCGTTTTCCACGAGGAACCGGCGGATTTCCTGGACCAGCTCCGTTTCTCCCAGAGCCACTCTCACTGCCACGCTGTCTTTGCTCTCCTGCAGGCAAGAGTTCAGTCACCTGCTGCTCCTGCAGCAGAAGCACATGCAAAGGGAATGTGGCAGGCACCTTGAGGACAAAATGCTCCAGCTCCTCTGGAGCTGCTGGAAATTGTGCAGTTAGAATTCAAACACATCCCAAAGTAAAATGAAATTTCCGGGAAGGATCTGAGCTTTAGGGTGGTAAATTCCCACCAACTTCCAGTCATGTAGAAATGCAAAATTCAGCCACGGGAAGGCAGGGTGGGAAGGAAGGCTGGGGACCAAGGGATCAATAGGCTCAGACCCCACAGAGGTGCTGCAGCACCACAGGCCTCACTCAGCCTGTGTGGTGCCCATGGCTGCACTGAGGCTTTTCCTGTACAAGACCAGGAAGGCCCTGGCCACAGAGAAACAGGCAGGAAAATGATGTCCCACCCCAGCTGATCCCTCACAGCCCAACTCACAGCATCCAGCACTTGGCTTTTGGAAGCATTGTACTTCTGGGCCATGGCATCAGCCACAGCGTTTGTCCCCACGAACAGCGCGTTCCAGTTGTGGGAGCTGGCAAGAGAAAACAGCCAGGGTCACTTCATGGGGCCCCTCCAGTCCAAAATCCTGGGGAAAAGCAGCTCTGAGCACCACCATGAGCAGGCAGGGTGAAGGGAAAGCAAGGTGGAAGATCCCTAGAGAAGGGACAGGATGAGGGAGATGTGACTGCAGAGCAAAGAGAAAGCAGTGCAGGCAGCTGGGCTCTGCTTCCTCAGAGCTGACAGCTCACAGCTCTACAGCTGAAGTTCAGGTACTGGCTCAGAGGAACACACCTTTCCAACTGGTTTTCCTAAACCCACAAACCCCATGCAAGCAAGGTTGCACCCTTCTCCCTTCAAGACAGGAAGTATCAGGCACCTCCTGCAAACTGATTTGTCACACAGCAAGAAAGAGCTGCTATAAGCTTTGGAATTGCAGGTGGCCAAGCAGAGGAGAAAGGCTCAACTGATCTGAAACCACCCCCAGAAGAATTAGTCTGATTCTGTATCTCCTATTAGAGAAGCAACTCACACTATATCCATTCAAAACCACATTGCTCTCAATTTCTGCTGCTCACTGAGCTACTGCAGCTACTTGGGCAGAGGAGCCAGATAGGTAAGGGAAGAAGGAAACAGAGCTGCACAGCAAAGGCTTCATCAACTCTGGGAATCTCTACAGCCCTGTGAAGGTCCCACATGCATTCCTGCCACTTCCTGGCAATCTGGCAGCTTGTGTTATACCTGGCACTGTTGGCTTTGTCCTTGGCCTCTTTGTGCTTTTTGTAGGAGGAAGACTCTTCTGCACCTCCATCTTCCATTTTTTCCTTTCTGATCGTGGAGGGTAAAAGATGCATCATTCTGCCCTGCAAGACAGGAGGAGGAGCTCCAGCAGCTCTGCAATAATCCACAGACACCCATATGGAGGAAATTTCCTGGCAGTTTTCCTAGTCAGACAGCCTTGGTGGAAGGAAGGAATTTTCCTTTCCTTCCTTGCCAACTGCAAGTCAAAGTGGCCACACAGCATGAGACAGACTCAGAGCTCCTTCCCCACCTCTACCAGGATTTTGGTGTCTGCAAAGCTGCTCAAACCAAGCTACTCTACCAAAGGAACCTGCAGGAGAGCCTCTGGCTTTTGAACAAAGCCCGGAAGCAAACTCTCAGCCACATTCCCAACAGGCATCCCCACCAGCTGAGTCCAAAGCCCAGGAAAAGCATCAGCTGCTGTACCTGGAACACCTGCCCATCCAGCTCTGCCAGGGCCTTCACAGCATGCTCAGGGATCATGTAGGTGATGAAAGCAAATCCTTTGGGTTTCTTGGTGAATTTGTCTATGGGGAAGTGGATATCCGACAGGGGTCCTGCAGGAGCAAGGCCTGGTGGTCACAGGGGGCCCTGAACTGGCACCTCCCAGCCCCAGTCAGGGATGAGGGGAGCAGCTCTGCACGTGTGCTGAGCCACCAGCCCGGGCCACGAGCTGCAGAGGGACAAGGTGGGCCAGCACGAGCACCCCAAGTCCAGGTGTGGCAGCTCATGGGCTCTGACAGGTGACACAAACCAGGCAAGCTCTGAGCAGCTGCCTTCACCTTCAGTCAGAGAGAAAGATTTCCACAACCTCACCCTCTCTGCCCCAGGATGCCAAACTCACACCCCATGTTTGGAATGTCAAGTGGATCTCAGGGATTCACCTCTAACCTGCAGGAAGCCTCCTGCCAAGAGGCTCACATTGTCACACCAGAAAATAAAGAGGATGGGAGCTGGGCTGTGTCCATGAGATGTGGAACACAGAGCTTTGTCCAATCCCACCCAGCAGGAATCCTCTGGATAATGGAAAGTTCCAGTCCCACGACAAACACTCACCATACTTTGAAAAGATCTTCTCCAAGTCCTCCTCAGTGCTGGTGAAAGGCAGATTCCTGACAAAGAGTCTCCCTGATTCAGACAAGTCCTCTTCCTCCTCATCATCCCTCAGCCTCCTTTGCCAGGGCTGGTGCTCAGGTTTTGCTGGCACAGTTTCTTTTGGGGTGTTCCTGCACCGGGAAAACCTCCACACAGCGTCCACCTGACCCCAAACAACAGAGGGATGCTGGCTGCTCCCTGAGGCCATGAGCAAACAGCACCCATGTGCAAATGATGCCTTGAGAGGCTCCTTGGGACACAGGCCAGGCAGAGTTCCAGGAAAAAAGCAGGGATTTATTCAAAGGCCTTCACAGGATACGCCTTGGGAGGTACAGGAGCCTGGCTGAGGTTACACCCAAGAGTTTTCACACTTTTTTATAAGTTTTGGTCTGTTTACATATTGGGGGTTAACTGTCCAATTTCAGCTTCAGGTTATGAAGTCCCACCCTCCCAGACTGCTCTCCTCAATTTGCTGTTTGCACTTTTTGGGCCTGAACTGGAAAAGGATTGTTTTGTCTGCCTAAACTGTGAGAACCTGCTAACACTTTATATGAAGCTCAGAGTTATATACTGATGCAGTACAGAATCTGGATAATATGAAAGCTAAAACCTAAGGCATTTCAAAGAGCCCAGGGTTAGACACAATTACAGTCCCACAGGCTCTGAGCAGGACTCAAAAATAAGGGGGAGGTGGGACTTGTAAGAGTCAGTCTTCATAAAAATCAGGGTATCAACACCAGCCCCCTGTCCTTTCAGACAGCCCCAGCCTGGTCCAAGCAGCCATTCCCATTCTGCACACAATACTTGCAAACAGAATTTCAGAAGTTCCTCCAAGGGTTAGGCCAAGCCCAGGGCTCCAACCCAGCCTTGCAGCACTGTCAGTACAAAGCTGGACTCGAGCAGTGCTATTTTTATCCCAACAAGAACCACCTCAAGCACACGGCAAAACATGAGAGCCCCAAAACCCCACTCCTGTCACAGCTCCTGGTTTATCCCAAGGAACAAGCTCCCATCTGCCTGGCAAAAACTCCAATCACAGGAGCTACTTGTGCGGGGAACACTCGAGCAGCTGAGCTCCCACGGCCGGAAGGAGGAGAACAAACAGTCCTTACCCAGGAATTCTTTTTTCCGCTTCAAGGCCCTTTGCATTTCTGCTTCACTCTTCAAGTCAACAAAGATGTAACCTTGGAGGAAGGGAAGGTTCAACTGAGCATCATGTGGGGAACACACACAGCCACTAATTGGGTAATTAAGGGTGAATTGGGCTTGCTTTAATATAGATTCCTATAGATAGAGCATTCAGCTCCCATGAAAAGTTTCAATCCAGCCTGGAAAAGGCCATGTCAGACTGGAAGGCTGCCTTTTCAAAGCTTATTCTCTATATACAAATCAAAAAAACTTGACTTAGCAGCTGGAGGAGGCTTTCACAGGTGCCTCTGAGAGCAAATAAAAAGTGCATCCCTTGTTGGACTATTAAAAGTGAAGAGCACACAGCAATGCTTCAAGGACCTGCTCACACAAATCAGCACAGTGCCCTGGGCTGCTGCAGCTATCCCAGAGGAACAGGCTTCTCCTTGGCATGGTCTGGGGTGTTCAGAAAAGTTCTGGAGGCAGCTCAATCAAAAAAGGCTCCTGCTGCTACTCCTGAGGGAGCCCAGCCAACAATCCTCTGCCCAGGGCATGCTGTGGTCAGCAAGTAGGGCAGGAGAGCTGCAAAGTCACAGAAAGGTCTCCAAGAATCGGACCACGAGCCAGGGATTTGGAACTGCAGACTGAAAGATCAGGAGTGATCCCTGACTCACAGATCCCACCTCCCTTCCACACACAGCTCTTACCTGAATTCTTCCCCTGGGCCTTTTTTCCCATCCGGATCGCCACTGGCTTCAGAGGGAAGAAGAATTCCCGAATTTTTTGCTGCAGGAAGAATTAGAATTGTTGGAATAAGTTCTAAGCTTACAAGAAGCAGCAAGTTGCAGGCTTTGGGTTTTATATATAAAACACCCCACTGAACAAACAGATCTCTGCATAAAGACAGCTCAGAAGTTCCCCTGATCACCCACAAATGAGTGAAAAGTGCCAAGTTTCTGCAAACACCTTGCAGAGGTTCACTCTGAGCCATCCCTGAGCCTCCCTCCCCTGGGAAACCAGACTTGCCTCGGTGATGTTGGAGGGGACCCCACGAAGCTTCACTGTGAACGGAGTGCTGGCTTCCCCTGAGCTGCCCTGGCTCTGCACAGAGGAGGGGGAAGAAAAGGGACAAAAAGCTGAAGGAAAGAACAAAAAATCACAGCACAACCAGCTGGGCTTGGCCAACAAACAGGAGGCTGAAGAGCGGCAGGGATATCAGGAGATTCCCACAGCTGCAGCAGCCTGGGGCAGGAGGTGCCAGCTGAAGGTGCACTGCCAGGACAAACTGAGTTCTGCTGTTTCCAGGACAGCATTTCCTGGAAGAAAGCCTCTGAAAAGGGCACTAGCAGCATTCATCTGGAAGCTCTATCTTTGAGAATTTAGTCAGCCCTGAGGAGATTCAACAAAATTTGTAAATGGGTCGCTCCAAGAATGCCAAGAAATCTGGTACCCAGTGGGCCCTGCAGCCTTCCCAGGCTGTCAGCTCACCCCTGCAGGGACTGACAGACACCTGCTGTCCATACAGCTGCTGCTTCCAAGAAAGCTAATTCAGCTGTACCTCTGGTGTGGATCCTTTTTTCTTCTTCCCCACTGGTGTTTTTTGCTCTGTTTGTAGGGCTTTTGGCTTCCCCCTTTTCTCTGGGTGGGTTTCTGCAATGCCTGAATCCTCCTCAGTCTCACTTTCCTCTTCCTCCTCCTCAGTCTCAGTTTCTTCCTCTGTACTGGATGAGGAGGAAGGATCCTTCACCACTTTAGATTTCAGGTAATCCATATCTGAGAGGTCTTTGCTGGTAGCTGCCTTCTTCCCTTTTTTCTTTCCTGGCAGAGAGGAGAAAGCAGAATTTTTTCACACAGACACTGCTGCTCTCCCCCCAGGCCAGGAAAAACCTGAGAACTGACACAATCATGACCATCACCTCCTCATCCTCCACCTTTTCCATAGGAAAGGCTCGAGAATAGCAGAGCAATTTGATCTCAGCACTTCCAGACTGACAGCCTGGATTTCAAAGCAACAGTTCACATATAAAACACATCAGAAACGGGGTTGAGGTACTCCAGGATGAAGTATTTTGTCACAATTTTAACTGAATAGCCCAAGCAGCCTCAGAGAAGGGTTTCAAGTGTTCAGTTTTCCAGGGGAAAGGAAGTCACTCCTGCGTTTGAGTTACCCAAGGAGAGATGAGGAGCAGCAGGGAAAACACTCACTCCATCAGAACAGCCCAAGGAAATCCCATGGAGGGAGGGAGAAAAGCTCCAAACCCACCCCCACCCCTGCTGCAGGACACTGGATTCTAAAACACACACACCAGACTGCAGCCCAGAGTCTTCAGAATGAACCCTCTACTGCAGATTTCCTCCCAGGAGCCAAGACACTGAATCCTGTCCGTTCCCACCAACCCTGGCAGGCCCAGTTTCCAGAAACGTGCATCAAAGGCAGACCAGAGACTCCCAAACCAGCAGAAAGCACAGCCAGCCCTGGAAATCCTGGAGATGAAAGGGACTGCAAGGAGGGAAGCACTTCAGGGAAAGCTGCAGATGTTATACAGGGAGAGCACAACTGCCAGCCCTGAGTATCAGGCACTGCATTGGCCACACTTCCCCAAATCTGGGGAAACAACCAGACATTCCCAGCAGGCAGAAGGGGGAGAGCCACCCTCCTGGGGACACCAATCCTGACACTCCCTCTCACTGTGACAAGCAAAGGGTGACAGCTCCCTCGGGTACCTTTGATCTCCTCCTCATCCTCAGAGGGTTCATCCCCAGCCTCGCTCAGCTCCTCAGACTCATCTGAATCAAAGTTCAGGTAATCAGCTGCTGCTGATTTTCCTTTCTTTGGCTCCTCTGCCAAAGTGTCATTAGCCCAAGTGGCCACCTGGGACCGCTTCTGGTGAACCACCAAGAACTCCTGGAATGTTTTATCTTCCTCCAGCTGTGGGAAAAAAACACAAAAAACCCACAAGCTGTGAAAAGAGACTCCTAGTGAATCTGAACTCTAAGATATCACCTCACTCCCAGCAGTGTAAAACCAAAAATCCCTTGAGGGGAGCTCAGTTTACACTGACAAGGTTATTAAAGTCTTTTCAAGGTGTCTCATTCCTACTCTTTTTTATAATTGGTGTTTAGAAAGTACTTTAAAGAGGAAAACAAAAGAATAAAAAGAGAAAAACCCAGACAAGTTAAGCTCACATATGGTTAAACCCCAGAACTGACCTGGATGCAATGTGTGCTCACCTTTAGAAAGCTGGACCCCTGTGCTGGGGTTGTTAAAATAATTTTTTCCAGTAAAACTGGGTTGCCCCAGACAAAAGCAGGACAGAAAGGAACTAGGCAGCAGCAAGAATGCAGGGACAGCAATCCAACCTCAACTCACCTCCTTTAAGTTACCCACTGGATCTTTCTTCTTTTTATCCTTGGGGAAAAAACACAGAAAGATTTATTAGAAGCACAGGCAATTCCAGGGAAGCCAAGAGCACAGGGAACAGAGACCCTGAGGCAGAAAACACCATCCCCAGGACTCCAGCAGCTGGTGTCCCCTGCTGTGTCCCCTTCCCCACAGCCCAGGCCACCCGTCCCTTCTCTGGCACACATCAGAGCCCCCAGCAACCAGGCCAGACTCACTTTCTTTGTGCCTGCAGGAGCTGCACTTGCCAAGGGCTCCTTGGGCTGCTTTTCTGAGGCAGGGGCCTTCTGAGAGTGCTTGCTCCAGGCTTTGGGTTTTGTAGGGTCGCCAAAAGACTTGCACAACTCCACCTGGAACGAGTCAGGTTTGTCATTAAACACTGCTCAACAGCCGGGGGTGTAACTGCTGGGTAAGTTCACTCAGGAATTACTGCAACCCTGCTGGGATGGAGGGCCTGTGCAGGAACAACTTTCACAGATGGTTATTTTAAAAGTACAGAGCCATACCTTCAGTCATGGTGGGAAAGTCAGGAGAGGAAAGGCACAGAGTGCCAGCATGGCTTGGATTGCAAGGGGCCTTAAAGTGCCACCCCTGCCATGGCAGGGCCGCCTGCCACCACCCCAGGGTGCTCCAAGCCCTGTCCAGCCTGGCCTTGGGCACTGCCAGGGATCCAGGGGCAGCTCCAGCTGCTCTGGGCACCCTCACAGGGAACAATCCCCTGCTAAGATCCCATTTCTTAAGAACCTGCGGGAGGGATTTGCAGAGATCAGCTCACCGTGATTCTGGAAGTGTCTATGAAGCTTTTGTTGAAGTGGTTCAGGGCTGCTTGAGCTTCCTCCTCAGACTTGTAGCCAATGAAGCCGAATTTCCGGAACCTTCCATCCTTGGTGTACTTGAGGCAGCAATCCGTGAGCGTGCCAAAGGCAGCAAAGAGCTTCCTGAAGCGCTCCTCCTTCATCTGGGAAAGGGGGGAGGGCAGCAGGAAGGGGAATCAGCCACAGGGAGGCTCTGGGGACAGGTCCAACCCAAAGTATTCTGTCTCAAAACGCTTCTGGAAGGCTGCAGGAACCACACTGCAGAGCAAATCCCTGCTTCAGCCTCCTAACCCCGGCATCTTCCCCACGAACCCAGGCAGGGGATGGGAACAGGCTGGGATCCTGCCGGGCACAGCAGCACCGAGGCTCCTGCTCCCAACTCCGGCAACGAGAGGGGCACACAGACCACTCCAGCTCCACCGCCCCCCCCTGAGGGCTGCCACCTGCCCAGCCCATGCCCCTCACGCTGCTTCCTGCCCCTCCCTGACTCTTCCAGGAGCTCTCGTACCCTCCTCCCCGAAGCATCCCCCTCCACCCCAGCGCTGACCGCGACCCTTCATCCCCTCACAGCCCCTTCCCCGGCACATCTCGCCGCTCCCCCTCCAAATCCTCATCCTTCCACAACTTCACACCGTCTCTCCAGGGGGGTCCCCCGCTCTCCCCCACCCCCACCACACGTTCCTCTCCCGGTGCCTCTCCCGGCGCCTCTCCCGGTCCGGCATCCCGTTTCTCTCCGCAGCGTCCCCTCAGACCCACCCTGGGCCCGGCACCCCCGCCACCGCCCAGCTGCCTCACCCCATTGGGGAGATTCTTCACGATAAGCCGCGACATGGCAGCGACAGACACCAGCAGGGAGCGCTCAGCGCCGCGCACGCCGCCTCATGGGCGCCGCCATATTCCCCGGGTCACGTGATCTGCGCGCAGCCCCGCGCATGCGCGGGAACCCCGGATGTTGGTCCTTAGCAACGGCCCCTTAGCAACGGGGCCTGCAGGGCTGGGGCGGCGGGGGCAGCGCTGGGGGCCCGCGGGCAGGGACCGGGGGAACGGCGGCACGGAGAGGCCGGAGACCACCCCGGGATTCCCCGCAGAGCGCGGCTGCTGCTCCCCGGACCGGCCGCGCTGCTCGGCGGGGCCGCAGGAGGGAGCTCCGCGCCCGGCGCTCCCGGCTCCTGGCGGCCCCTGAGCTAAAGGCCCTCCGGAGATGCTGGACTTGCACGGGGGGGATGGCGAAGAGCTCCGCGATGTCACGGCTTAAAGTCATGCGGGAGCCGGGAGGGAAGGGTTTGGCCCAGAGAAGCTCTGGGTCTCTGGATATGTTCAAAGTGCCAGGTTGGATGGTGGAAGGTGTCCCTGCCCGTGGCAGGGGAGGGAATGAGATGGGCTTTAAGGTCCCTTCAAATCAAAACCATTCTGGGATTCTATGGATAAAAGCAGCTTCCCTCCAAGGAAAGGCTGAATAATTCCACAGCCAGAGCAGGTTGTGTTGTGAGAGCTCCAAAGAATAAAAGAGCACAAAAGACACAGAATAAAAAAAAAAAAAAATCCCTTGAGGGTTCCTAAACACTGCAGGTCCTTTCCTACCTGAACATCCACCTCCAGCTTCCTCAGGAGGGGCAGGTCCACTCTCTGTGCCAGGGGAAGTGTGTGTGCTTGGACATCAGGGAAAGGCTCTTCCCTGGAAGGGGCCAGGAGCTGGGCTCTGTGATCCTTGGAGGTCCCTTCCAACTCAGGGTATTTTATGTTTCTATGACCCATGGCTGGAGGCTGAACAGAATTGTTCTTCAAACATCTCTTCCTGCTCGCAGCCCCTCAGCCCCGCTCAGCCTGGCTCACACAAGCCAGAAATCCGGCTTTACACCGTTATTCCTAGAGGAAGGTGCTCGAGGCAGCTCCGAGCTTCAGCACCAGCCCTCACCCGCTCTCCCCACAGTCTGGAGTTACCCCAGGGATAACCTGGGGCAATTCCGCCCCCTCTCACCCTCTCCTAATGCCCCTTTGAGGCTGGTCCAGCTGGCTGAGCCCATCCCAAAGGCTGAAGGCAGCAGGGAGACAGGACAGGGAGTGTCTGGGGAGGCAAGCCAGGCACATCCCAGTGTCCTGGAGGGATTGGGGTGCAGCCCCTGCTCCCCCCCCGGGGTGACCAGCGAGGGAAATGCATTTTCCAGGGAGGCAGGGCTCAGGGCAGGGTGAGCAGTAGAGAGCAGGATGCTCTAGGAATGCCCTCAGCGCCCTGCTCAGGGGGAAGGTGCACAGCACAGCCCCTGTCACCCCACAGCCCTGGCTGGGGCTCCCAGGGGAGCTGCCCCTTCACAGGGTCTCCGTGAGGCGTCCCAGCACAGGGACACAGCTCCCTCCCTGCCGTGCTCCCGCCTCGGCCGGGCTGTCAGCGCTGTCACTCGGGATGAAGGCTGGCACTGACAGGACCCTCACGCCATCACTAACGCATCCAGACCTTGCCCTTGTCGCTGCTGTCCTCTCCGAGACGCTTGTCCCCTGCCTGCCTGCCCGTGTCCTGCTCACGTGCAGCTGGCAGCAGTGCCAGCTCCTGCAGACAGCGCTGCCCTGGCCTGGCCCTGCCTGCTGCCCGCCTGGGGAGGCACAGAGCCCGGCTGTGCCCGGCCCTGCTGCTCGGGGCACCTCCTCACCTCCCACCACAGCTGCACCCAGGGCTGCAGTTTGCCTCCTCCGTGCCTTTTCTGCAATCAGCTGTGATTTTGCCCAGGTGGGAGCTTGGCCCCAGTGTTCAGTTGTCCCTGTGCCAGACCCACAGAATATGAGGCTGAGGAGGTGCTGGGTCTTCCCAGGGAGCAAGTGAACCTTGGAAAGATGTGCCAGAAAAATGAGGTCCCAGGCAGTGTGAATAGGACAGGAGTGCTGGTGTGATCAGCAATGCCACATCCCCACAGACACAGTCACATCGTACAGGTGCCAGCCCAAAGGGTTCACCTGCCGAAATCTGCCCCACAAGCCAAGATCCACAGCCCCCACTACAGCCACATCCTGCACCAAAGACCCTAAGGATGCCTGATATCAGAGAGAGCCTCTTCTCCAGGGGAGTGGGGGGGAGCAGTGCTTAACTGAGAGTGGGCCAGGTACCCAACTGACTCTTGACTCCAGAGGCCATGCAGGAACGGGGGTTTGGCAAAGTCCATGGAGATGTTCAGCTCTGCTGGTCTCACTTAATCGAAAACAACTGATTGTATTCCTCCCCAGATGCAGAGCTTCATTATAAAAGCCCCAAATTTACACACACTGACCTCAGATTTGATTTCCTTTGTGGGTTCTGCTCCTCAGGGTGGGTCAAGATTTTAAGTTTGCAAATGTAAGACTGGGAACATAATTTTTCTGGAAAACTGGGGATTTTAGGGGGACCAGGGTGATAAGAGAGTTGCCCCATCAGCAGGTGGTTGTGCTGTACCATGGAAGGTCCTTCCCCAAGGCAGGCTCAGTCCCAACCTAAGATCCTAGCCCTGGGCACATGAGGAAAACTGAGATCTTGTCAAGAAGCCTCAAAGGACATTTTGGAAAGCTCCCAGTGCTCAAATGGCTGCTCTGAAAATCATCCTTAACCCTTCTGCTGCTGGCACAGAGCACAGGACAGACCAGACACTGTAGAGCCAATTTGGTTCACTGGGGCAGGTCCCCCAGCACATACTCTAAAACAGAGGCAGGGGAAGAGTCAAAATCAGTGCTTTGGGATGATTTTCCCCATGGAAACTCTTGTTTTTGATGATAGCAGTATGAGACACCCCATGTCCCGGTGTCCCTGTATGTCACCTGTCCCACAGCAGTGCTGGGATGGACGCAGGTGGGAGCTGGGTGGGGCAGGGGAAGGAGAAGGGCTGAGCCCAGGCTTTGTTTCCTGAACTGGCTCAGAGCAGCAAGAGGCAGAGGGTGGCTGGGAGGTGCCAGGCCCAGCAAAGGTGACGCTTCCCCCCAGCCAGGCACTGTCCAGAGGGAGCCCCACATCTGTCTGCTGTCTCCCCACTCTGAGCTGGGGTGCCCACAGCCTGGTGGCAGGGTCCAGGGGAAAACTGTCCCTGCTCCCTCACTCTCCAGCTGTGTGCTGGGCACAGAGGGGCACCCAGGGCTCCATCAGCCACCGAGGAGGGACAGGACGATGTCCCATGGGCTCCAGCCAGGGGAACTGTCGGAGCACGTTACCCCGGCCCCTCAGGACAGGGCCTTCACAGTGCCAAAGAGCAGGGGTCACCTGCCTGTAAGGTGGGCATTTTGGGCTGCCTGCAGCCCAGGAACTGAACTTTGGAAAGCAGGGGACCACGGTGTCAGGGCCACCTCTCTGTGGGGAGAGGCAGGTGTGGGCAGAGGGACAGAGGGATGTTGTGCTCTGGGGTGTGAGGGCACCAGGGGAAAAGTGCTACTGAGGAGAGAAAGAAAAGGAAGAAGCTGCTGCAGAGCCTGTCTGCCCCTGGGCAGGAGCAGGCAGAGGTCAGATGCAAGGGCTGCTGTGGTGTTTGGAGAGGTGCTTCTCTTGCTCTGTGGCCCCTGCAGTGTCCAAGGGGCACCAGAGGGTTCCCCTGGCTCCTCCAGGTGCCACTTACGCCATGCTGGGCAGGCAGGGCTGTGACCCCGAGCCAGGGCAGCTGCTGGGCTGTGGCATCCCGCCCTGGACAGCCCTGGCACTGCCAGCCCTGCCGAGAAGGACGAGCAGAGCCCCGGGGTGCCCTTCATGCCTGTCGGATCGGGAGTGCCTCGGCCACCGCCGGACGCTTCTGGAGGTGAACAGGGAAGGTAAAGATCCCTCTGAGCCGGGGTCACCTTGGCTGTGACAGATTCCCTCACACCAGGCAGCCTCTCTGGCTCTCACAGGATGCTGCTGAGCAGCTCTGGGGGCTGTGGGGGGTTCTGAGTGTACTCACACCCCTCCACGGCAGAAAGCACGGGAGGTGCTCGGTTTCCTTGAGTCCTTCTCTTTTCTTTCAGATGTGGGAAATGAGCAGAATTCAGCCACGGGGGGTTACTGCAGAGGGCTGTCAGCTGGCTGAGGACCTTCTGCTGACAAATTAACCCACAGATAGCAGCAAGGACAGGGATGAATGGGACCCAGCAACACTGACGGCCTGCTTTGGGTGTGCTGACCCTGCTTCATGGGTAACATGATTTTAATAATGGTACCATAGGAAATGCTGCCTGAACCTACTCAATTTTGCTACTGGAGATATTAAATTTTGGGAGGGGAGATGGCCAGAGCCTCCTTATATAAGCAAATTGTCCTGACAGTCCTGAAGGAGCTAAAGGGCTGCTTTTAATGATACAGCTGGTGCTTGGAAAGGCAGTGCCCGGGACACTTGTCCTTACTGTGTGCTGCACAAAGGGATGGAGCCAAGGGAAAGAGGAGGAGGAGGAGGAGGAGGAGGAGAAATTGCCCTTCTGAAGGGCTTCATCCCTGATGCTCTGCCCAGCCTGGCCTGCCAGACCCTCTGCTAGAGGGACAGGATGCTGCAAGGATCCTGTCCTTGCCTGGGGGTGTGACTGCTGCAGTGTCACTGTGGGCAGCACAATTTGGCTCCCAAGCACACCTCCCCTCACCTGAACCTGTTCACGTGCGTCCATGCTCCTGCTCTCTGCCCTCTTTTTACCTGCAGGTTTTCTGTGGAGATTGTGTCTTTCCAAAGCCTTCCAGCTAAACTGCAATGATGAGTGCCAGCAAATGGGGGAGAGGATGAGGAAGGGCAGGAGGGATTTTGCCCCTCACATGGGGCACAAACAAGCTGCTGATGCCAGCCTGATTTGCCATGGAGGAGGATTCACAAAGGACTTGGAAATCCAGATAATCCAAGTGCTTTGCATTACAGCAGCTGGGGAGCAGAGGTTAAGCCCTGTCCATGAGCAATAATTAATTCATCTGCCAGAACAGTTAATGGGATCACACCTGCCCAGGAGAGGAGCCACCACCAGAGCAGGTCTCAGACCTCCCTCCTCTCCCTCTGGAGCAGTGGATGGTGGTGGAAGATGGCCCATGAGGTTAAATCCCTCCTGACATCGCTCTACCCATCACAGCCCATGTGTCACCCAGCAGAGCCTTCCATGGCTCTCCACAGGGGAAGGGCTGGACCTTGGCACTGAGCACACCAAGACTGGGGTGGGATTACAGGAGAGGTCGATCCAGGCTCTCTCCTGACCCCACCTAAAGCTGGGGGAGATGCTAGCTGTGTTCTGCCCGAGCTGCAGCTGGCTTGGGCTGCTGCTGTCGCCCACCCAGCACACGGTTTCCTCCAGGTGACAGATAAGGTCCAACTCATTTTCCAGGCTGCCCCAAGCAGCATTTCCCTTCAGACCTTGACAGACTCCCCACCAGCCTTCCTGATGGGTGTGGACAGGACCCTCCATGAGGAGACCAGGGAGAGGGATTTTCCTGCTGCTGCCCTTGTCTGGTCTCTCTTTCATCCATCACCCCTTCCACCGCCCTGAGTTTCCTTTATTTCTATAATTTTGGGGGTGTGTGTGCTCAAATGGGCTCAGGGGAGGGTCCAGGCAACAGCTGCCTTTGATCAGCGCAACATGTGGGAGATGGAGCACTTCAGGAATGCCGACTCCTGATCAAAGGTGGGAACACAGTGACAGCCGGGACTTGGCAAAAACCCATCGCGGCTAATCCCTGCCGGGGAGCTGGGGGGTCGCTCAGGGACCCACACAGGCAGAGCCCTCCGCCCATCAGAGGGTGGGTCCGTGCCCCGGCAGGGTGAGGGGAGCAGGGAGCTCCATCTGCCCCGGGGCTCGGTCCTAAACAGGACAAGGAATGGGATTCCCATCTCTCCCTGGGTTCTCCATCATCCCTGCTCCCGCACGCCGGCACCCTCCAAACCCTGCAGCTCCTCCTCGGAGAGGGAGCTGAAGGAAAAGAGGGGCAGTGATGCCCTGAGACTTTTAACAGCTCCAGAAAGATGGATGGCAAGGTCATTTGCTCTAAAAACAGCTGGGAGGAAAAGGGAAGACAAATGGGTCCCTCCCGACAGCCGGCCGGGGTTTGGGGACAGCGGGGACAGCAGGCAGCCCCTGCTCCGAGCCAGGTGTGTGGGTGGCGGTGCAGGACAGCCCCATGTGTGGGCTGGGCTCCGGTGCCAAGAATGTCCCGTGTCACCTCACCCGCGGCCGCTCTTATCTCCCGGCGGCTCTGTCCCGATAATCCCGGCGGGAAGCCCGGCTGCAGGAGCAGGTGGACCCAGGCAAGGCGTTTGTCAAGCTCAGCTCCCCCCAGCCCTTCTCCACTGCAACACTCGGCTCTTCCACCGTCACGGGTTTCACTGCAGCTCTTCCCAGCCTCAGGAGCCCCGGCCATTCCCAGCGGGAATAATCCCACCGCAGTGCCTGATGCACTCGTCCTGCCTGCACACACCTTCCCGCTCTCCGCCGCTATTGAGGCTTGGCCGAGGCTCCTGTGTCACGTTAAAGAGGGAAGCTTTTAGGCAGGGCCGATAAGGGCGGCTCCCTCGGGTCACCCCATGTCCCCGGTGGGGTCACAGGTCGCTTCCTCGCCGTGCCGTGCCTGATAATGAGCGCATCGCAGCCGGGGCACGGAGACAGCATTTATCAGCAGAGCCTGGGAAAATAAAGACGTGGAAATGCTCCTGCAGCAGGCTGGGAGTGTGGCAGGGATGAGCCTTTTTTGGTGGATGGAGAGTTTGGGGTTTGAGAGCTGATGGGGGTGGCACAGAGGAAAGGAGACAGGTAGTTTGGGAAGCAGGGAGCAGTGGGAATAGCGGCTGAGGGTTGGGATCCCACATGACACCAGTGGTGCCAGCTGAGGGCACCTGGAGAGACTGCAGGGCCAGTGGGGATGGCTGAGCTTATGGGATCGTCTAGACTGGAAAAACTCTGCAAGGTTACCAGGTCCAACCACATCCTTCAGTGCCACATTGCCCCGTCTTTTAAATTCCTCCAGACTCCATCACTGCCCCGAGCCAGTGCTTGACAACTCTTCCCATGAAGAAATTTCTCTTAATATCCAATCTAAATCACCTCCAGTGCAACTTGAGGCTGTTTCCTCTCTGTCACTTATTACCTGGGAGAAAAGACCAACCTCTGCCTGGCTCCAGCCTCTGCTCAGGGTGTTGTGGGGAGCAGGGAGCTCCTTCTGAGGCTCCTTTCCTCCAGGCTGAGCCCCCCCAGCTGCAGGTGGCCCATTCCAGACCAGGGGATGAATAGGTGCCCCTGTGCCAGACCCACAGAATATGAGGCTGAGGAGGTGCTGGGTCTTCCCAGGGAGCAAGTGAACCTTGGAAAGATGTGCCAGAAAAATGAGGTCCCAGGCAGTGTGAATAGGACAGGAGTGCTGGTGTGATCAGCACTGCCACTTCCCCACAGACACAGTCACATCGTACAGGTGCCAGCCCAAAGGGTTCACCTGCCGAAATCTGCCCCACAAGCCAAGATCCACAGCCCCCACTACAGCCACATCCTGCACTAAAGAGCAAGGAAGGAAACTGAGGCACAGCCAGGGTGCCACCAGAGCCTCCCCTTGCCACACCCGGACCATTTTTGCTCCAGCACTAAGGACAGCTCAAGGACCAGCACATTTGGGGGGGTTATGGAAATGGCCAGAGGCTTCCCGAGCTGCTCCATCCCAAACGGGCAAAGCAGAGCTGACACCCAGGCGCGGATGGAGAGGCAGTGAGGGACAGCCAGCTGTGGGAGGGAGGGGACAGTGCTGGGCACTGCTGCTCTGAGGCAGCACAGGGTGACAGGCCACTGCTGACACCTCGGCAGGACCACGCTTGGTGACAGCAGCACGGGGAGCGCCCGACGTGACAGGGGACAGCCGTGACACGAGGCAGCCCCACCAAGGACTCGCCAGCCACCCTGGCTGAGCTCCCTCCTCCACCGGGTGCATCGTGCAAAGGCTTTTCCCTCTGGGAGAGGCTGAGCAGGGCAGTGTTGGAAGCACCTGCCTGCCTTGGCCGGGAATCAAAGGTGCTGGTGCTGGGATCCCTGCACGGCGCAGTTATCCCTGGGGAAATGCCACGTGTGGGAATGTAGGGCACCCTCTCTCCTCAGTGACCCTCGGTGGGAGCAGCACGCAATTAAAACAAGCAAGGCCAGATGGTTTATTAGCAATTACAGAGCTGGGAGCTGCCACTTTTCTGGTTCCAGCTCCGAGGCATCAGGAATGGGTCCATCTGAGAGAGTTTCACACACACTCCCTGGCAGCAGGGCAGGAGGGGTTGGATTTATTTGGGCATGCAGCACTCTGATACCACAGCAGGGACTTTGGTACTGGGGAGATGAGACCGGAGCAGATTGGAGCATTAGGAGGCACATAAGGGAGATGGAAATTGTAACCTGGCTTAATAATGATTTATTTGGAATTATGAAATCATTAAGGTGGGAAAAGGCCTCTAAGATCATCAAATCAGCCTTCAACCAAGCCAATTCTGGAATTTCAGCAGTGGTGGGGCTCTGTTCTCTTTGGCCAGACCAGCATGGTCGGGCACCACATTGCATCTCCTTTAGCATGGGTTTGGTGAGAGCAAACAGGACTTACCCCAGGGGAGGAGAAATCTTTGTTAGTGCAGCTCATTAGTGCCTGGAAACATGCACACCTAAGGCTGCTGTGTCACCTGGAGGGTGATGATGAAGTCCAGCTCTTTGGAGGGATTCACCAGGCCCCCATGTTAGCAAAGACAGCTGAATTCTCTGCATTTTTTGCCAGTTCCTCTCAGATCTTTGCACCAGCATGAGGAGGTGAACTTGGGCGTGACCAGGATCCACACAGTGATGCCCTCCAAGCTGGAGTGCACAGGAGGATGATGCTTTAAGTCTTAGCCTTTATATTTCTTAGATTCTGTGCTGTTTTACTGTGTAGTTCTGGGTTTCATATTAAGTGCTACTAAGCTCTCTTCACAGGGTAGGAAGACAAAACAATTCCTTCTCTAGCTTAGGACTAAGGACTACTTTCAGGCCCTGAATGAAAACAATGGTGAAGTGAGAAGAAAAAACAAGGAGCATGGAACCTCATAACCTGAAGCTGTAATTGGACAATTAACTCCAATGTGCTGATGGACCAGAACTTATAAAGGTGTGGGACCTCGTGGCCATTCATCCATTCTGTGCCCATTTTGGGTTCACCCTGGATGTGGCCCAGCTGGGCTCTTGTGCTGCCCAGCTGTGCCCAGTGAGGCCTTTTAATAAATCCCTGCTTTATCCTTTTGCTCTGTCTGGTCTCTGCTCCAGGACAGCCTCCAGAAGGCATCAAGGACCCACACCCGGAGCACTGCCAGCCCCAGCTCCTCTCCTGCCAGCACTCAGCTGAGGCTGCAGTCCCTCGTGGGGGTGTGCTGCCCCGGGGCACGGATACAGGGCCCAGGAGGAGCAGCCAGCCATCACCTCCATCTGCAGAGCCCTTCTTCTGCTGTACCAGCCACACCTGCAGGGACAGTTTGGGTGGGAGGGGAGCTGTTCTTATCCTCTGGGCAGGGTGGAACATCACTTTCCTCCCTCTCTTTCCCTTCAGCATCATCGCCCCCATGCCAGAGTGCCCACCTGAGCTGGTGGGGCTGCCCCCACAGTGTTCCATCCCCCCAGGGTCTGCAGCCTCCACATGAGCCTCTCCCTGACACCTCTGGCAGTTTATATCCCATGCTGGGCTTCCTCACTGCTGGGAGGGGAATCTGCGTGTCCTTTTGTGTTGGGTGAAGTGTTGCAGCAGAGCAAACTGGCGAGGGGAGCAGAACAAGCTGTTCCAGCAGGGGAGAGAGCTCCATCCCTTCTCCTTCTTCTCCTCCTCCGGGGCTTGGCAGGCTCCCTGCACAGCCCTGCTCCATCCACAGATGCTGCTGAGTGGCACCATGCTCCCTGCCGAGCCCAGAGTCCAGGTGGGGCTGCAGGGAGGCTCCCCCCAGTGCCCCGGGCAGGACAATGTTGAGTTGGTGAGGTTTGCTGCAGGTGGTGTGCTCCAAGGTGGAAAGGATGCTCCACACAGGTAGAGAAGCTCCAGTGGTCCCCGAGGTCCTGCCTAGAAAGGGTTTGGAATTCCTCGAAGCAAATGCTGGCTGTGGGAGAGCACAGTGTGTTCCGTGCCCTCGTGCTGTTTTTCCCAAACAAATCCCTGGATTCCAGCACTGCTGGTCAGGCACCACGTTGCACCTCACTCCCATGTGCTTGGCAGGAGCAAGGAGCCTTCTCCAAGCCCAGATTCCTCACTGCAGGAGGAGCCTCTGTGACTGCAGTAAAGCCTGGCCAGGAAACGAGCACAGACACCAAAACTCACGCTTTAATTTTTATTTTATTTTATTTAAGGGTGGTGCTGCAACTGCCACTTTGCCTCCTGCAAAGGTTTATTTTTCTGCTGGCAAGGCTGGATGCTGGAAGCTGCCAGGCAAGGGGCTCTCCAAGCGAGGAACTACAAAGCAGGCTGACACCTCTAATGAATTACAGTAATATCAGCTCGGGTGAACTCTAAAGTGCCTGTTTACACAATCACTGACCTCCCCTCACCCCCTCTCTGGGGCCAGCCCCCCCTCCTTGATGGATCACAGCTGAAAGGAGGCAGCCCCCGGTGTTTATCGTCTCCCAGCTCTGGGAAGGGAAGGAATAGCAGCATTTCCTGGTCACCACTGATAATTCAATACCCAACCAATACTTGCTCTAAGAAATAATACTCCCTGCATCTTCCTTTGAAAATCCCCTTTTTGGTGGGAGGGCTCTGCACACAGGGAAAAGGCTTTTGAAGCATCAGGCCCTGGGACTTACAGGCAAGGACACTCCTGGAAGAGGGTCCAGGGGCAAGGACAGCCCCTGTGCTCACCAGGCCCAGTGCCCTGCAGGGCTGCTGCTTTTGGCCACGAGATCCTTTTTGGGGTGTTATTCTGATTTTTTGCTGTTTTGGCACAGGAATTTTTCCATTTTCTCTGATGTTCTGGGGCTCAAGGCTGCCAGCTCCTGGGTCTCATGGGTCAGGGATTGCTCCCTCTGACAGGAGGGATCTGGCAGGATCAGTGCCAAGCTGGAGGGAACAGCTTCTTAAAGGAGCCCTGAGTTCCTAAGGGTGGGAAATGGGTGTTTAGATCAAGTGGGGTGGGACAAAAAAAAAGAAAATCCAATAAAGCAGCAGGTTCCTCCTGTCCCACCTGCAACACTTCTACAACCATCACAGGCATCTCCCTGTGTCCAAACCAAACCCTGCTCTGTGAGGGGCCAGGGATGTGTCCCCAGCCCTCAGGTGTCCCCAGCCCTCAGATGTCCCCAGCTCTGCCTGGGTCTGTGCCCAGCAGAGCCCAGCCCTCACCCCCTCTCTGCTGAGCTCCCCTCCCCTCCAGCAGATCCTGGTGAGCACCACCCCCCTTCCCCCCTCGGGGAATGCCACCCTTCACCTCCAGGACAGGCAGCCATGGCATGCAGCTGCACATCCGTGGGTGAGGGACCACAGGAGCCCCTCATCCCCTCTCCTGCCCTGTGCCACACTGCTGGGGTGGGCAGCAGCCACACCAGGAGAGGTGCCACATCCCAGCGTGTGCCAGCTAGGAAAGAAGAGTTTGTTGTGAGGAAGCTCAGCTTGGGCTCTCCAGTGGAGGAAGGGCAGCGTGGTGCCCCGTGCCACCATCCCCTGCTGCCCTCACACGTGCCTGTTTTAGCTCTGCACCTGGGGACTGTCTTTAATACAGCCAAGCTTTCCAACTCTGAGCATGAGAACTCCAGGGCTGGTCCCTGGAGAAGGCACTGCTCCCTTTCCCTGCTTGCCCTTCGCCCTCTTCGTTTTGTTCCGGAGTTATTTTTGGAAGTAAAAGCTTTTTTCTTTGCCCTTCCTCTGGCCCTCATCTCTCTGCCAGCCAAAGTGGCATTTTAAGCCTCCTGCCCACCCGACCAGAAAAATGGTGGCTGAGGCAGGGTAGAGTTAAACCTTTCCATCCTTCTCGAATCATTAACTGCCCATCAACTCAGCTGCCCAGAGAGGAGCTCTCAAAAGCCTCTGTGGGGACAACCTCCCCCCGCAGAGGATCATGAGGGCAAGGAGAACCACAACCCCCAAAGAGGGGTCTCACTCCATACCTCCTTCCCTCCAGCACTACAAAATCCACTCGATTAATTCAGCATTGAAGTACCTACAGCTGCAGTCCCCCATCTAGTACAAAATCCCAGCTGCACTCCAAGTCCTGCTCCCACCTGGAGCTGGGCAAACCAAGAAGGTCAAACCGGGGACCTTGTGCCACCAAACTCACACATGGAGCAGGGAAGGGACCTGCTGGCAGCCAGGGAAGGGATGTCTGAGCCAGGGAGCCAGAGCCCAGTGACCTCCAGGTACCACCCTGGGCCTCTTGGTTCCTTGATTGCTGCTGGAATTCTCTGCAGCTGGAGGGATGGACACACCAGGAGTTGCTGGTTGCTCCCTCAGCATCCCAGAGGAGGCAGGTCCCTGTCACTCACTGGGACCAGGACAGTGGCAGGAGCGTGCTGGGAGCCAGGAGCCCACACTCAAGAGGAATTAGAAAATCCCAGTCCCACCCATCCTCCCTGCCCAGGGATGAACCTTTTCCTGCACGGGATAAGCAACCCAAAGAGCCACACACTTCCAAACATCCCCATTTCCCAGGAAAGCGGGGTGCTTGTCCCTCCTCCCCGTGCTGGAGCACAGGGAAGGGAATTGCCTGCACTTTGAGGAATTTTCCTAATCTTTTATCTCAGCATCTAGGAGTGAAAGAGATTCCCAAAAGACACAAAGCCCATAAAACCAGCAGCAAGGGGCCAGTCTGGACCCTCAGAGAGCTCAGCATCCTCCTCACACAGCCAGCATCGGGCACACAGGCAAGGAGGAAACACAAGCACGAGCTATTCCAGCCTCAGCTGCTGGGATCCAGGGACATCTCATCCTCAGTTATCTCCAAGCCCTGGTGTTTAACATCCCCTGACAGACAGCCTCTGCCTCCTGAGGGTTTCCAGAGCCTGACATTTCTGGCTTCCCTGGCATCCCACAGCAGTGAGTTCACATTGGACCCCAGAGCCTCCGCCAGGCTCGAATCCACTGTGTAGGAACAGCGTGGGCCAAACTGAGCACCCCGTGTTCCCAGCAGGGCAGGACCCCAGGAAAAACTATCCACAGCTGTGCTGCTCGGGATGGCTGAAGTTTTCACTCCCTGGCACGGATCCTGATTGGCACAAGGGGTTAAAAAAATGGCTTTTAGCCTCCTGCAGGACACCGGGGCTTCCTGGCTTAGCTCCATCCTCCCGCCGCGGCTGAGCCCGAGCTGTGCGGGCTCTTGGGACGGGAAAACGCCCCGGGAATGTGTCGCCATGCCAGGCGGCGGGATTTGAGCGCAGTGGCTCAGCAGGCTCGGCTCTGAGCCCGGCCCGGCCACCACAAGGTGTCACCCGCCCCCTTCGCCCCGCGGGGCCGCCGCTCCGCAGCGGCTGCGGCAGCGCCCCGAGGGGTCCCCAACACTCTGGGGGGCCCCGGCCGCGTCCTCTCCTCCCCGGCAGCATCGGTGCGGACCGAATCGCATCCCAGGCTGGCTATTGTCCTGTCGCCATGGCAACCCCCCTGCTGCAGCATCACTCAGTGCCCGGCGCTGGACCGTGGGATGCTCAGCACAGCCCAGCCCTGGAGTCCCTGTGCCAGTCCTGTACCCTGCAATGAACGGGAATTATTCCTCCTTAAATCTTCATTTGCACGCAAAACTGCCACCCAGACTTTTGAGATAAAAAATTAGTTGTTGTCAGACTCATAATTTTAAGCTTCCTACCTCAGGAGTGCAATGGTTTGGGTGGGAAGGGACCTTAAATATCTCGTTCCAACCCTTGCCATGGACAGGGACACCTTCCAGCATCCCAGGTTTCTCCAAGCCCTGTCCAGCCTGGCCTCGGACACTTCCAGGGATGGGACAATAACAAGTACCAGTACAGGAAAATATGCAACTGAATGGTCACAGAGTTTTACTATTCACAGTGTGAGTGGAACTACCACAATTCACCCCAGAACACCCTGGGCTTGCAAGCAAATAAATCAGAAATTTATTTAAAGCGCAGACTCAAGATATTTTGCTCCAAAGTAATTCGATTGATTTAAACAAACCCCTCAAAATCAAAGATAAAAACCAATTAAATGATAAGGTTGCAACAAAGCAGACAAATATCAAGACAATTCTGCAAACACTGGAGGGAAACAGTTTGGATTCAAGGGGGAATTTACTTTTCTCCAGTAATATGCTACAGCCTGGAGCTCCCACAGCACACCCAGATTGTCAGATCTCCGTTTGTTCCAACTAAAAACATGTGTGAAAACTGCAGAGTGCCAGCCTCAGTGTTAGCCCACAGTCCTTGGGCATTGTCTAACAACTCCCTTCCCTCCCCCAGCCTTGGCAGGGAGAAAAGGAGCTGCCAACAGGTAAAAGCCTCCGAGAGAAACACTGAAAGGGAAGGACAAGAAGACGCAGGTCCTCCTCAGATGACACAAAGATGTTCAGCTCAAGTGACAGCAGCTGAGAACCGAGGGCAGCCCCTGCAGAGGAAGGACACCAGAGGGTTCAGCCAGGCCAAATTTAATGTGAATAGAGTGGTTTGTTTGGTTTTTCTGCCCCCCACGAAGCCCAGGTCAGTTTTGTCCCAGCCAGGTGATCTCCAAGCCCAGTGTGCAGCAGGCTCAGCACTGCAGGATTTCCATGCTGCTGCCTGAGAGGGGAAGGGCTGGAGCTGAGGGAAGGATTTCAGTACTCTGGGTGGTTGTGTCCTAGGAAAACACAAAAAAATCCAAAGGCAGGGAGTGCCTGTGTCCTTGGCACACAGGGAGGGCCGCTGGGGTTGTAAAACCCAAGTGCTTAATCCCTTTATCTCCCCTTTTCCCTGTAACACCCCCAGCACCACGGAGTAAGAGCCCCTCACTTGGTGCTGGGAGGCAACAGCCCTTCCTTCTGCAGCCTAAAAGAGAAAGAACAGATCCCCAAAACTCAGGCTGGCTTTGTTTGAGGCACCTTCCAGGAAATGTTGGTGTCCTTGGCTGCCCTGAGCCAGCCCAGCCACACCGTGTCCAGGGAAAGATGGGTCTGGGGAACTGGGGGTTGGGGACATTGCCCAGCACACACAGAAGATGCTGAGTGAAAAGGGATCTTCAAAAGGCAGCAAATCCAACCCCTGGCCCTGCACAGACACCCCAACAGTCCCACCCTGTCCCTGGAAGCGCTGTCCAAATGCTCCTGGAGCTCGGCAGCCCTGGGGCTGTGCCTGTTCCCTGGGGAGCCTGGGCAGTGCCCAGCACCCTCTGGGGGAAGAACCTTCTCCCAAAACCTGTTTTTAACCTCTCCTAACACAGCTCCAGCCATTTCCTGGCTCCTGCCACATCTCCTGGACTGCACACCAACATAACATCCACAAGATCTCAGAAAGAGGATGCTCAACAAGGATCCCAAATTCACACACACAAGGCTCATTATCAGAACCAGCAGCGTTTTGGCCAACTGCTCTCGTAGCAACAACCAAAACCCGTGGAAAAATCCCAGTCCTGGCTCTTTTCACACCTGACCTTCCCTTCAGCAATACATTAGCCTCTGTGCCCAGGCTGTGTGCTCCTGGAATTCTGAGAGGGATGCTGCTGAGTTTATTGCAGGAGCAGAGGGCTTGGCTCAGCAGGATCCCCAGGGGCTCTGGCCCCTGCCGCTCTTTAGCTCTGCTTGCCATGTTTAATGGACTGGGCTACAAAAAGCTGGGCTGTTGGGAGCCCCCTCTGTGGCTTGTAAAAGCCAGCCCCAACAATGAGCTGCAAACTGGGCTGTGTGGCTTCCCTGCTCTGCTTCCCAAGCAGGTTATTGCTTGTAAAAGCTCCTCGCTGGAAGCAGCAGCGCTCCAAGGGTGAGGCAATGAAGGCTTTTGAGATGTTCAATAAAAAGGCCCCCACACTCGATTCCTTTCCCAAGGAATATTTGGTATTTGTTGCTCTGGGGTGCCTAGAAAGGAAGAAAATTACTGGCCCATTAACAACTGCCCCTTGGCCTGTTTTCCCAGATTTAAAACAATGCACTCAAAATTGGCAGTTGAGGCAGCCTTAAACATTTGTTTTGCCTCAGATTATTTGCAACACCCTGTAAACTCGGGGGCTTTTCACTCTCTGGCTGAGGGGATTTCTCCTGTGCGTTTTTCCATGTGTCTCCAACATATGGAACAATTAAAAAAAAAAAAAAAAAAAAAGAAAAAGAAAAATCAAGCTCATAGCTGGTGTCACAAAATATTTTGGGGGTGGGAGGCCTTGGGGAGGTGGTGTGGGACTTGGATCGGTGTGACCTGGCAGAGACCTGGGCCTGAAGGAAGCTCAGGTTTTTATGAGCCAGGAAATTGCAGGCTCAGCTTGGGCTGTGCCAGTTGTCCAGAAGTGTTCGGGTTTCACATCATAACTTGGCTCTTGGTGGAGGTGAGGAGGTGGAGGGACATGTGGCAGTGGCATGGGAAGGTGGGCACCAAGAGATGCGGGGGTGGCTACAAGACATCGAGCTGGTACTTGGGGAAAACATCTAAGAGCCTGTGAAAGGAGGAAAAAAAGTCACCCAGTTTCTACTCCCACCCACAATTGCCCAGAAGGTGATGGGCTGGGGACAAGCTGCTGAGAGCCCCCGTTTGCCAGGGGAGCACTTTCCTGGGCCAGCTGGGAGCAGAGACACCCATCCTTTCTCAGGGTACCACCTCCCCCTGCAGCTGCTCAACCTGTCCAACAGGCACAGGGGGGACTGTTGGGGCTGTCCTGTGTTGGACTTGAAGATCCTTGTGGGTCCCTTTCAGCTTCTGACGTTCTTTATGAGCATTTTCTAAGGGGAGGGAGGGCTGGCAGAGGAGAAGGGTGTGGGACCCAACTCTGGTGAGCCAGAGAAGCAGGGAAGAGAGGAACATCAACCCACAGAGCAGAGACAGTGGCCAAGGAGATGCCCAAAGAGCACAGAAACCCTTTCCCTCTGTCCACCAGCAAGAGAAGAGTTCAGCTATGCCTGTTTCCCAAAAACAATATTTTTTCTGCCTTTATCTGAAAACGTGTCCCTGCTCAGGGGTTTTGGGAGGAGTCCCTGGCTGCCTTGAGGTGTCCAATGCCCAGCTGGGCACTGTCTGTGAGCTGCAGCATTGCTGGCACTGAGGAGCCAAATACACTGAGGAGTGCAAGACATGTTGGACTTTGGGCAGAGCTGGCGTTTCCCAGAGCACAGCATTCACACACTCAGCCACGTCTTGTTCTCTAGGAAACCCTGCTGGGAATATGGGAATAATATGGGAAACTTTGGGGAGAGGCTCAGTAGCCACAGAAGAGTGAAGACCCCAATGAGCACCGCTGACAGCCAGGTGCTCCCTCTGCTCCTATCCACAGCCTGTTCCCTCCAAACTCCAGGGCTGACAACTCCCTTTTCCAGCAGTGGGTGGGCATCCCACAGTGCAGGCAAGTGGCCAGAAAACCCCAGCTGCTCCCAGCACCCCTCAGGCAGGGCTGTGAGGGACCCGTTCACACCAAACAACACAAACATCGCAGCAGCACCCCCAGGCATCTGTCAGAGAAACCCTCAGCAGGGCACCACCATCCAAGGGAGTGGAGGTAGTTAACCTAGTTAAATAAAAGGCAGAAAATTAATCAAGCAACCCAAATTTTGGTGTTTCCCAGCTTTCTTCATTTGTCACTTCAGTCGTGCTGTTTTGGTGCAGCTTTTAGTGGTGACTTGGACAGGCCAGCAAGAGCATGAGGGCTCTTGGCAAGCCCAGCAGAGCAGGGAGGGAAATCTCAGCTGTGAGGTCTCTCAGCCCTGACTCCTCCTACCCGGGCTGCCCCAACTCTTCAGCACAGTGCCCACAGCAACCCCATGGAGCCAGGCAAGTCCCTTTGGCCACCAGAGCCAGGTCTCTCCAGGGCAAAACACACCAGGGACAGCTTTGGAGCTGGAGATGCAGCCAGAAACTTTCAGCTCAAACCTTTCTGTCTAAGGAGGAGATGAGTGGGTTTTCTGCCTGGCTTCACTCCTTGCTCTGGGCAGCCAGAGGGTGGCAAACCCCCATTGTTCTTTTGGGACAATCCCTATTTACTTTCCCTGCCTGCCTTCAGCTGCCCCGTTTGATGATGCTCCATGTGCTGTGCTGCTGCAGGGATCCAGGCACCCACCCCACAGGGACAGCCCATGTCCAAGGTCCAAACAGGCCTGGGGCCATGGCTGTGGGCTCAGGTGGGCACCACCTCCAAGTCACTCCACACAGCCGAGGGGAGCATGGCTCTCCCCCGTCAGCTCTGTGTAGCTGGAGTTTGTAACGTCCAGCTGTCATCACTGGCATTTGTCAAATGAAGTGACCACTCTCGGGACAGGTACTATTTCAAAAGTGGACATCACTTTAAAAAAGTGCTAATGTACAAGGCTGTCAGGTCCTGGCCTCAGGAGTGAGATCAGGGCTCTGATGTTTGGGGCAGAGATAAGGCGCCGGCGCGATGGCCGAGCACGGCTCCTCCCCGCCAGGGCTCTTCCTGAGCCTCACTCAGCCAAGTGCAGCACACCAAGCTAGTCCTTCCCAGGTGTTTCAGCAGCAGCCTCCTCCTCAGGTTGCTGCTCCAAGCAGCTGGCAGGGAGCTCCAGCCTGCTCAGCTAGTCCCCAGCACATCCCAAAGCTTCACCTCCACCTGCGTGATGGAGCCTGAAAATCAGGGGCAGCAAAGCCTCCATTAGACTCGGGGAGTTAAGGCACAGAAAAAAACCTTCCCGAGTTAAAACCTCACAGGTTTCAAGTCACTTCCCAAGAAATCTGTGCTAGAGGGTTTATTTTATAGAGCAGGCAGTGGCTTCCACTGCTGCCGCTGCCCCTGCGTGCTCTGCTCACCAAGTGCTGCTTCATCCAAAGAGTTTGAGGGCTCTTCCCAAAACCAAGAGGCCTCTGAAGGTGGGGAGGGAAGGAGTAAACCCTCACCGTGGTGTCTGTCACCCCTTGCCCCCAGCAGGGCTCAGGCACACACCAGACTCAGCTGAGCCTCTGCTTAGTGAAGGCCACTGGGGCAGAGGCCTCACTCACCCCTGGACCTGCTTCTCCACCTTAATTTAGGGGAGCAAGGAAACAAACACCCCAAAACGAGAACCCAACACATCCATGGTGTCTTCCTACTTGTGTTTCTGGAGCCAGCCAAGCCCCAGGCCAGAGGCTCTCAGGACTTTTAGGGATTACCCAGCTGGTTTCACATGTTAGCTGCTGCCCCAGCTGGGACAGGAACCTTGGAGAAGCGCAAAGCCTGCAAAGGAACTCGATGGAATCCACTCAGGAGATGACCTAACTCTGTCCCTTGGGGCACCCCAGAGCATTTCCTGCAGGGCATCCCTCTGAATGCTGCTCCCCAAACCCAGCACAGGACATTCTACCCCAAAAAATAACACAACCAAGCAAACACCTCCTTCCCACCCCTTCTCCCTGTGGGGAACAACTCCACCTACCCCAGAGAACTCTCACCTTGCCAGCACCCAGTGCAGCAGCTGCTGCAGGCCCAGGGCTTTATATAGGATTTAGCACCCCAGGGAGGGAAAGTCCTGCCCTTTCTCTAATTACTGGCAGCTTGTCCAGCTAATTAACCCGCTCCCCTTCCCCCCGGGGTGTTTTACCAGCTGTGCTCATCCCATTCTTTGTTAAAATCAGGGTGGAGATGAACTTCCTTGTGTCTCTCAAATTGGTGCATAGCTGGAAATAAAATTACATTTAAAAGGTATTTTCCCTAAACGATGTCGTATTTACCATGGAAACATGGACAAGTGAAACCCAAAGAGCCAAAATGATGCCACAGTAACACAGAGGGCACCTCCCTGATTGTTGGGTTTTGTGTGGGGTTTTTTTTTGCAAATGATCATTTTAGAGAAATCCAGTGGTGGGGGAAATCTATTTAAATCAGATTTTTTTTTTTTTTTTTTTTTTAAGATGCTAAAATTCTTTTTCATGGGTAAAGAAATATATATACTTGTAAAATTAGAATGACAATTCTTTATTCCTTCTTAATAAAAGGAAGTCACGATGGGAGGACAGAATTTGCATTGAGCTGGAGGGAAAAAAAGTGAATTAATCAAGCACCCAAGATAAGCAGCCTCCAAGCCCTTGCCCAGGGTGTCAGGCCAGGAAGGTTCTGTGGTTCTGCAAGGAAAACTGAAATCAAAAGCTGAAGCCCTGCAAATTCCAAGCAAAGCCAAGGCACGCATATTTAAGTGAGGGTGATTAACGCTGGCACAGCTCTCCATAGGAAGTGATGGATTTGCCATCTCTGGATGTCTTCAAAGCACATCTGGATGATTCCAGGGGCTGGATGTGACCTTCCCTGGCACTGGAATTGCTACTGTTCACCTTGCAGCTACACACAAAAAATACTTGGAGAGTTTCTCCAGTTTCTCCTCCCAGCTCTGCTTCCAACCTGCCCTGGGCCCTTATTGGGGTTATTTCTTCTCCTTGTGATTTTTGCTGTCGGTTCTTCACCCTCCCTGGGAGTGTTTAGGGCAGGAATGCCCTGCCCAGTGCTCAGCAGGAGCAGTGAGGCTGAGTTTAGGGGTTTATACCATTAGTTGTTTTAGGAGCTGTCAAGGGTTATGTAGTTTTTGGTGATGATAAGAAGTCTGGGGGGATTTCACTGTCAGTAGTTTCCATGATCACACTGACTGTACAAAAATCCTTAAAATTCTTCCATGCTAAAACTTCTTTTCATAGGTAGCAAAAATAGGGAATTGCAAAAGAAAAGGATCAGAGGGCAGAGGATTTTGCAGAAGGGAGTGATGAGTGAACTCGCTATCAATGTAAACACCTTAAAATACAAATCACCAAAGGTGGAGCATCAATTTTAAAGTTATCCTTTTCTGGAAAAAGCATGAGTTCATTTAGGGCCAAAGAGCCCAAAGGGAGAGATTGCCATTGCTGAGACATCTCCAGGGATGGAAAATCAGGGATGATCAAGCAGAACAGCACCACGGGCATGAAGAAACAGAGAAGGGGGGAACATGTGACCAAGCTGGGCTGGATCCGTGGGCTTGAATCAGAAATGTCCTGTATTTCACAGGGATTTTTAGGAAAATGGTTAATATTAAATGTGATGTAGAAGCAGAAGTTTTAACCAGCTGGGCTGGCAGACAGGAGATGTCAAAGCTTTTTATTAAGGACCTTTTATCAACCCAGTGGTCAAGGCACTGTGTGAATTTTGTCTTTGAATGGGGGGATGGATTTTGTCTTTGAAACAGGGGATGGACCAGCCTGGGGTTTGTGGGGTGCCAGGGCAGGGGTGGGACGGTGGATGGAGCAGCAGGGATGTGTCCAGAGGGGTTGTCACATCTCCTGAGAGCTGCTGCCAGCCTGAGCCACACGATTTTGTTGTCTTTGTAGCTACAGAGGGAGGGTGGGGGTTTGCAGCAGGCCCATGAAGTGGTTTTGATGGATGATCCAGCACAGAGAGACAAAAATTCAGGTTTTTAAAGGATGTCTTCACCTGGGCACTGGGACCTGCTGGAGCCATTCCCTTTTGCTGATTTCTTCTGTGATTTGGGCCATCTTAAGACTTGAATTTCAGAGCTGAGCTCAGCCTAAGGTGCAGGTGAGCAATATTTGGGTGTTGCTCCTCTGTCCTCTCCTTGCAAAGATCATCCCAGTGGCTCAACAAGCCCCGAGGAGGATGAACCCCACCACACCCCATCCCTCAGCAGGCTCGTCCACCATCCCAACCCCATTGTGCCGCTTCCAAACCCCACCTTTCTCTTTTTCCTGCTGGCAATGCTGCAGGGAAATATCAGAGGCACCCATGTGGCTCAGAAAGGAGGCAAACACCCAATTATTTAGCAGCTGTCAAGGTTAAGCTGAATAACCCCGGCATGGGGAAGGCTAGGCTTTGGGAGAGGCACAAAAGCATCTTCCCCGGGGGAAGCACAAGGCAGGGAGGGACCCGGGGCTGCCCAGCAATGAGAGGAAGCCGGAGCTGCCCTGGCAGACGCCGGGGGCAGGGCTGGGCAGCAGAGCTCTGCCCATCCATCAGCGCCCATCAGGCTCCCCGAGCCGGCCGTGGGATAAATCAAACCGAGAGGGGAAAGGGGGAAAAAAGTGTCCGAGGGGGAGCTGGGGGGGCTGCGAGCAAGGGGGAGAAGAGGGAACGAAAAGGCAGCGCGAGGGAGAGGAAAAGCCAGATCAAAGGCAGAAATTCATCAGAGATAACGGAATTATTTATTTTTCCTGCTGCTAGTGGGGATTTTTTTTTTTTTTTTCTTTCCCCTTTGAGGCCCCCCAGGCCTTCTGGGCTGCTCCGTCTCCAGCCAGTCTGTTATTCTCAGGCGTCCCATCACCCCACCCCAGGCACAAAGCAACATGTTCACTTCATCACACGGCTCTGCTCGGCACGGCGAGACCTTTTGATCTCCGTCTCTGCTGTGTTTATATGTGACAGTGCAAGAAATGTATTTACAGTACACGGGGCTCTGTTAGACACTGCCTGCCTTCATTTGAACATTAATATTGGCAGCAGGGGAGAAGGGGGGGGAGCAACTCTCCTTTAATTCCCCCCTCATTTATTAAAATGTTTATTTGGAAATCTGCAGGCCCATTTATCTGGTTATTACTCAGAGCAGGATCAAATAATAACTCAGGTTCGCTGTGTCACACAAGACAAACCAAATATATGCTGGATGAGAGCTTTCAATGGCCCTTGGATCCATGCTCATGCTGGCACTCCGCCGGCTGGAGGGCCCTGGGTGGGCTCCCTGGACCTGTACTGCAGTTTTCATCCCTAATTCCACCGGCTCAGCCCCAGCCCCAGCCAGCTGCTACTGCTGGAGGTGCCCCCAGAAGCCCCCCAATATCAAGGGGGATTTCAGCAGAGCTTCTTCCCAGCTCTGCCCGAGTCAGGCACTGCTTTTCCAACTATCTCGTTCCAGCTCCATCACCTTTCCCAGGAGGAGATGGGGTGTGCAGGACCAGGCCACGTCAGCACTGACAGTTCACTCGCTGAAAGCAAAGATCCTGTTCTTGGCCCCAAATTCTGGGGTATTCCAGACTCAGTCTGGTAGTTCTGCTCTCCTTCCTCTCTGTCTACCCCACCATCTGCTTCCAACGTTCACTCCCCATCTCATCTTCTACTTCACTTTGGGTTTGCCAGCCACGGTGGACCATATTTTGAAAAATACCAATTTCAAGCTCTCAGCAGGCCTAGGCTGCATTCAGAGGGTGTGAGAAACCCTGGCACATTTCTGGTGAGCAGCTCTCGGTGTTCAGAGGATCAGAAAACATGGAAGCCACTTCTGAGTGGAGCTTGGTGTGAATTTTTGAGCCAACAGCCTTTGGCATTGAAATGGCAAAGGAAAGGTGAATGTGGCTCATTTCAGGGGATCACTGAAGGGCTGGCAGAGCTGGGCAGGAGCACTCCCTACACAGGTCCAGAAGAGAAGCTGGAGGTGCCAACCTGCAAAACATGGGAAAACATCGGTGTGTGAGGAAAGGAAGAATTCCAGACACTCCCTGTTGAAAGGAATGGTAAATTCAGTAAATGACAGTGGCATCTTTGCATTTCACATCCCTTTAACTCTTGACTGCAGAGGTTGAGCAACCATCAAATCCCAGCTCTTCTTGGCATCATGAAGGGCTTCCCATCAGCAGCTGCTTGCAAATTTGGGGTTAAAAATCCTGATTTGTGCTCCAAGAGCTTCTGCATCCCACCCACCTCCTGACCCCCAGCTCCACTGCAGCTCTGCTGCCCCACAGTTTTTCTGGGGTCTCTGGAGGTGTTAGAGGTGGTTTGTGCCATCCTTGGAAGTGTTCAAGGCCAGGTTGGATAGGGCTCACAGCAGCCTGATCTAGAGGAAGGTGTCTCTGCCATAGAATGAAATGGGTTTTAAAGTCCCTTTAAATCAAAACAATTCTGTGATTCTGTGGCTTAACCGTGAGGTGACTCTGCCTTGGTGGGTCCCAAAGGCTCCCAGTGCAGGGTGATCCCAGTGGGAGCTTCCAAACACAAACATCCATGGGACTCACCCCATCTCCACCTCCCAAAGCCTGCAGGGAGCTGGGCTCACCCATCCTGGGGTGGGATCTTCTGGGATAAGGCACTGGAAGCTGGCACTGCCACCCACAGCATGCCAAGCCCTGAGCCCTCAGGAGTCATCCTGCCCCAGGGCCATCGCTGGTGCTCCTCAGGTTTCACAAATGTTCATTCTGAATGCCTCCTTTCCCCACATGGGGATTTAAGATGCCCAGGACTAGGTGTCACAAAATTCTCTGACAAGCCAGGAAACCCCGAGCTGCTGCTCACCCTCTCTCCTGACACCATTTGGAGACTTGGCTTGGGGAAATCCTGGGATTTTGGGACAGAAGCTGCTGGTGGCAGGAGCACAGAGCCACTGGGAGCCTTCAGAGCTCTGGGCTACCCCAGGCTGGGGCATCAGGCCCAGCAAACACAGACTGGTTCCCAGGGGAGCTGTGATCACACTGATGCAAATGGCATTTTAGGTCAAATGATAGAAACTGAGGGAAAAATATGCTTTAAAAAAATGCATAGTCACATTTTCAGAGTAAATATCTGGGTTTCAGTTTAACACGTCCTGTGCGTCTGAGAGTGGGATTTTAGTTATTTAGATTTATAGTTATATATTTATCCATTAGATATGGATTTCTTTAGTTATTTATACAGTTATTGCAGGGAAGGAAAAGGCAGTTTCAGTTCCAAGCATTTGCTACATGAGTTTATCTATGTTATACTCAAATACAATGTTTTGGCTATGTATTAAATTATTACCGTGACTTCCCCTTTTCTGCCTTATCCTTTGTTAAAAAACTTTGAATTTTGGCCTTTCATTTACAATAATTTTATTTCTTCCAACCTCCTCTTTCCAAGGTCAACCATTCATTTTGTAGCTGTTGCTACTGAAATCTTTTAGTGCTTTTAATCCTTCCTGAGCACACCTCCCCAAAACTCCCTGATACAGAGGCTCAAAAATAAAAACTCAGTAATTGACCACTTGGAAAACTTTTATTTTTATTTTTTTATTACCTTTTTTTTCCCCTCCTAACTCTGCAAAGAAGGGGTGAGTCACAGCTTTGAAATCTGCACTGGATGCCAGCTGAAAACAGAGGCTTTACACGATCAAATTGACAGATGATTCCAAGGCAGCCCCGCTCCACACAGACCCATCCATATTCCCAGTTAAAAGAAATATTGCATTTTTAAGGGTAAAGAAACATATTTAAGAGATAAAGGAAAAGAAAAGTTTGCTGGTCATCAATTATCATAATAAAACAGAGGAGTTGGGGGGGGGGGGGATGAAATTCACTTTAAAGACATGTTAAAGCCCCCTAATCTTCAAAGAGATAAAGGCTGCCCCTGAGAGAGCCACTTGGCCAGGAGGCAGCCACGGGGCTGGCCTCAGGGGAGGCTGATCCAGCTCCAAAATAAACTCGGGATCAACTTGAACCGAGTGTGGTCGGGTTCAGGGGTGATGGAGAAGGAGGAGAAGGGGCAGGGAAGGAGGCGGCGAGGCCAGGGCTGGGCGCTGGCTGTGGGGTGGCAGCAGGGGACACACGGGAATCCCTCGCCGGGTTCTTCGCCCTCCAAGCCCTGCTGGTCCTGCCAGACAACCTCAAAATGTGGGAAAAGTCCCGGGTGGGACTGGGCTGGGCAGAGCTGGCCCCCAGGGAGCGGCTGTTGTTGTGGGGAATAACACACGGCACGAACTTCTTCGTGAAGTTCCTCCAAAGCTGTTTGGAGAAATTAATCTGACTCTGTTCATTCCAGGGATCGTTCCCCTTTTTATACAATTTTCCACAGACCACTGTGATTGGCGAACGACAGACAACCCCTTCACCCACACTGGTCAAACCAGAGGGACAGCAAAGAAAATTCCTCCCACAGAAAGAATTCCAAACACGGATATCGTTACAAAAACAATCCTGATGTTTTGTTCTTTTGTTTGGGAAAGTAGTTTCAGTGACTTAAAACATCAGGAAAACAGAGTTTTAGAAATTCTCGGCCTGGAAATTCAGGATACAAATGTCCTTGGCTGGGCAGGACACGCAGGGCTCGGAGCAGCTGAGCTGGGACTGGTCCTGCAGTGCTGGGCACACACTGGGTGTGTGGTCAAATCAGAGGCTGGGGACACCCTCCTGTCCTTGGTCTGGCTGTGGCTGCTGGGAAGGGACAAGGGCCAGCCTGGACCTTCCCCTGTGGTCACTCACAGCAGAGGCAGCAGGGCAGAAAATCCTGTCCTTTCCAACTTTTGGGAATTCAAACACCACCCTTTAAGCAGCTCCCCACAAAGGCTTCAGTTCATCCAACAGGGGCCAAAGGGGAGGTTCCATGTGCAAACTGCAATTCACAGTTCACCAGGTAGAAGAGGCTCTAAGTCGTTTCCTGTCGTGAAATATTTCTTTTTAAATAATTTGAGAAAGCAAAGTTCAAAAATCCAGAGGGAAAAAAACACCAAAAAGATGAAAATTTATAAGGCCAGGTGAGCAGGGCTTTTTTTCTGGATAGGTAACATCGATTACAGCCCTTAGAAAGTAGAAAATCAACCATAGAAGCAAAAATGAGACTGAGTGTTGCCAGGTTTTGACCACTGTGGAAAAATTAGGATCTGGGTCCATATACTGGGGTAAAGATGTGGAGAGGAAGGATCCTAAACCTTGGTGAAAGGAGTGTCCCAGGAAATAACAACCTGGATCCAGAAAAGGGAGATAATTCCAGCTCTTTGGAGGTCTGAAGTGCAGGGAGCTGAGCACATCCAGGTGCCCCCTCCTCCAGTGCCATCAGAGGGGCTGCCTGGGCACAGAGCCCTCCAGAAAAATGGGTATTTGCTGCAGCATGCACAGATTAGGGATCATGCATTGGAGCTGCATTGCTGGATCGTTCATACTAACACAGAAATGCTCCCCACCCATCTGTCCATCCATCTGAACTGTGTCCCACTAACCAGCAGCTCCTCAGGTTTTTCCAGAATATCTTCCCCCAGCCAGAAGAAAACTGGCCCAGCTCCACCCAGGACCCATCCAGACCCACAACAAAGCTTGACACAATCACAGCCAGGTTCTCTCCAGCCCCTGCAGAGCACGAATCCTATTTTATACCCATGAGCTCCACAGGGATCTGAGAGCAAAGCTGGAAAGGAACCTACCAGGGACACGTGATGGGTGACCTGCCACCAGGTGTGGAGCAACCCCAAAGCATCCCAGCGAGTTTTGGTACTCAGAGCATGGAAACAGCTGCATTCTTACAGGTTTGGCCAACTCACTTTGCTCCCCCAGCATGTGGTGGGCCAGCTCCAAGGAGGAGAGTGTCCAAAGCTTTGGAGAGCTTGGATCCTCCAGCAGCGAGGGCTCATCGTGCTCCAAAACACACCCAGCCCTCTTATCTCAGCCCTAATGTTCACTCAGCTCGGGCTGTGCCAACCTCTCACCCTCCTGGGTCTTGGAGGCTTTAAAAAGTTGGTTCCAAGCTCAGATGGAGGAGAGTTTATCACCAAGCTCGGTGCCAGACTTGTTCTGCAGCTTGCAAGCCAAAACTAACACAAACAGCAGGCTCCTCATTCATTATTCTAATTCCACCATAAAACATTCCCAAGCCAGCTCTGACTGAGGGTTTTAGCTGATTTACTGCCTTTTCAACAGGCAGTGTCTATGAGCCTGGTGAGCTCGTGGGTCAGATTTACACTGAGGAGCAGCGCACCCTCAGCACAGCCTCTCTATGCCCAGGGCAGCAGGAACACTGATGGCCTGCTGAAAAATTCCCAAAATGTTTCTGTTTCCCACCACAGAGAAGTATCAACCTCCAAAATTTTTCTTGGAGAGAAAGGGAAAGGAGAGCATTGGGGGTTGGAAGGGTTATTGGCTTGGGCTCAGGAGTTTGCTTCGAGGTGGGAATTAAGGAGTGTTGCCCACTGGCAGCTCATCCCACACCTGGAAACATCCAAGCCAGGCTGGATGGGGCTCTGAGGTTGAAGATGGTCCTGCCCATGGCAGGGAATTTGACTTAATGAACTTCTAGAAGTCCCTTCCAACCTAAATTCTTTTATCCAAGTCACCATGCATGGAACAAGAGGCTCTGGCACGTGGCATTCCCCAAGGACACCCACACCGTGGTGGGTCCTGGCACCACATCAGGGGTCTTGGGTGGCCAAGGGGGTGTCAGTGACAGCCATTCCTTGTGCTCTGGCCACTGCAGAGAGCTGGAGCCAACACTCAGCCTGGATGTGCTCCCACAAATCCTCTGCTCCTCCTGGATCCCCTTTTCTCTCCCTTCTGATGGAGGGAAGCGTTCCCAGCTTTGGCAGGTGTCACACATTGAGAGACATCTCCTCTGACCAAGTGACTCCAACACGTGCTTTATCAACAAGATTCCCAGCCAGCTCTGCTTCCAGTAGCTCCAAAAGCCCCTTGCAAGGTCTGTTCCAGTGACTGGGGTAGCAGTGCCAGGTGTATCCCACAGCACAGCCTGGTTTGCCTCCAGCTGTCCCCACCAGAGCCCCCCTGAGGAATGGTGCTGACTCTGGATGCTCCTGGGTAATCCAGATCAAATACAGAACCTTTGCCGTTTTCCCATTTTTCTGGATCAGGTTATAAACCAGATTCCCAGGGAAGCTGGTGCATGGAAAGATGAGTTCAGTTAAGCATTAACCCTTTGGCATCCCACAGCAGGTATTTTGGAGTTCTTTCAGGAATTCTTTTTAGCCTTGAGATATTCCAATTTCAATCACGGCCAAGCTCACAGGTAAAGACTCCTGAGCAGCATTTTCCAAGGAATTTTAGCAATGAATCCATCAGCATTCCAAGGACACCGAGCAGCAGTGGCTGGGGGATCTCCTGGGAGCACACAAGAGGTCCCAGACCCAGCAGATCCCAGCTCAGGGCACAGGGCAGTGATGCCTCATTTCTCTCCCAGCCACAACCAGCTCTGACACCAGCCAGATGCTTTTCCTTCCTCGAGCTGAGCCAGCTGGGTGAGCCACATCCCTGGGGAGTTTGGGAATTGGATAAACCCCATCTTGAGCCACTCAAGCCACGCTGCTAATGGGGTAACAATGCAGCTCTCACCCAGAGCAGCCCTCAAAGGCTTCCCAGCCACGCTGGGCATTGCAGCTCTCCTCCCTCCAGCTCCCCAGGCCCTGGCAGCACGCTGTGCTGGAGACAGCTGGCAGGGCCTGTGGCTGCCTTGTTTGCCCCTGGAGGCACCAGGAGCTGCAGATGTGTGCAGGGGAGCAACCTGGCTTTCACATCAGGGCTGTGAGATGAGGGAGTTTTGGTGCTTCAGCTTGCTTTGGCACAGGGGAAAATATATTTCCCCTCCTTCTGTGGGCTGGACTCTTGAACAGCACAGCCACTTTCATGTTATTCCTGCTGCACAGAACAAAACCAGTCTAACACTAAGACCAGGTAACATTAGGACCAGGAATTTGGGTCCTTCTTGACCCTCTGGAGGAAGATGCAGCTTCCCCAATCGTGTCCAGGCTGCTTGGGAGGAGATGCAAAGAAGAGAAGGAAAACAAAGCTTTATTTAAGTGCCTGCATTCGGGCTTGGTTAAAATCAGATATAAAACCAGCTCAAGGCTTGGGCTGAGGAGTTCCTATGGATTTAGCTGTTAGTCACACTGTCAGCCTAGTTGCTGGGACCACGTGTCTGCATGGGGGCTCTTCAGTTGCCCAAGCCATTTTCACACCAGCCAAGAGCAGGGAAAAACCTGGGAAGCCCTTTCACCCATCCTACAGCCAGGCAGGAAACCACCATTTGCTTGGATATCAGCACTCCCAAACCTCCCTCTGGCATCAAGCAGCTTTAGGGTGCCTTGCCTTGCTTATCTGCCCAGGTAGCCACACTTACCACTAAGAAAATATTTGAGGATGATTCCTTGCCTGTCTGTGGCAACAATGGGGCGTGTTAGAGAAGAATTTGCATTTTTCTGTTGGTTAAATGCCACCTCTCTGCCAAGAAGCAACCATTCTGCATTGCTTGCACACAAAAATCCAGCTCCTCCAGCCATGAGCCAGGCCCTGGCTTTTCTCTGCCATTCCCTTATCAGAGGTGAGAGTTGCCAGCAGCTCAGCACGGTGCTCCCCCAGGAGCTTGGGGGGAGCTGCAAGCCCTGACTCCAGCCATCCTCCCAGCTCCACCAGCTCTGTGTTACACCAGTCACAGCAGAGGAATCAGCTTCCCCAGCCAGCAGAGCTGATCAAAGCCCCTCCATCCCCTGCCTTTTGCTCTCTGTGCAGGGGAGAAGGGAGCACGGTGCGCTCGTTAACCAGGTGACGCTCCAATGCAGCAGCCTCCCCCACCTCCCCCTAGGCACAAGCCCTGCAATTTAAATTACATGGAGGGGCAGGATTTAGAGGGCTGCTGGGAGCGGGCTTGGCGCCCTGATTCCCAGATCTGGAAGAGCTCTGTCCTTTGTGGGTTGTGTTATGAGACAAAGGCGGAAGAAAACACCAGGAACACTGAGGCCGGGGTGGGGGTGAGGGATGTGGCTGCTTGGAAGATTTGGGACAGATTTGTAGAGGTTCTTGGAGATCAGCAACCTCTGCCAGACGGACCACAACTCGGAGAGGTAACTTAATGCCCAGAGATCTGGGTTGGGGCTTGCATGGATGGCCAGAATGCTGGCCCATCCTCCCTGGACATAGACGGAGCAGCTCTGCTGCATCCCGAAGGCACCGACCTGCTCCAGATGTCAGGCAGAGTCAATCCCTGCCTGGGATGTGTTGGATTTGCTGCACACACTCAGGCAGGACCACCTCCTTTCCCATGTGTTGACAGGGCTGTACTCAAGCACCTAAAGATATAAAAATGTGCCTGGTGGGATGGAGCGCGGGGCCGAGCCGAGCCCTCCTGAACTCGCAGCTCGCACCTTCCAGGGCTGCTCCCTGCACCTCTCAGCCACTACTTCATCCTCCAAAAAACCGTGGCACCCTGTTTTGAAACTCTGGCAACGAGCTCTAGCAAACTTCAGCTCTTCTCGACCCAACACAAACAGGGTTTGCAGCCAAGAGAGGGATGTACGGCCCAGGGAGGGGAGCAAAGGCAGATAAAGCCTCTCCCACAGCTTTTCACGGGAAATCCTCCTCGCAGGTGTGAAGAGAGGCGTGAGAGGTTCGTAGGACGCTGATAACGATCTCCACACCCTCCCTTCAGAGGCTGTAGCATCGCAGGTGGTGAAGGAGAAGGTCGGAGATGTGGAGACACCAAGTGCCAGCACAGTGTCCCCACATTTCCCCCTGCATCCCTGACAGCGTCACCGCCCGGCACCCCGCTTTGGAGTTCAGAGAACGAGCTCAGGCTTCGCTGTGCCACAGCCCCTCCCTTCCTAGCGGGAGGAAGGGAAAACCCCATAAATAAATGGCAGTAGGAAAGAGATTGCAGGTCCTGCAGCAGCGCCTGGAAGCCGCCTCGGAGGCGAGGCAGGGGGAGGAAGGAGCCTGACTGACAGCCTGATTTAAGACCTGCCTGAAAAGCAAACAAAAGCAATTGAAAACTGCATCATCTAGGAAAACTTAGTAGGTTGTATTTTCACAAGTGAGGACTGATGGTAAGACCAGCTTAATCCCCCGGTGGACTTTCCACACCTCGGCAGGGGCCAGCTGGTTTGTCTTGCAGCTGATTGCTGAAATAAGAGCGGCGGGCTGGGGGCTGGAACATGATGGGATGCAGGGAGCGACACACAGCAGAGGCCTCGGAAGAAAAGTGCTTGTTTTCCAAACCCTCCTTGTCCCTGTCAGAGCCGGTGGCACCTCCTGGACTCGGCAGCAGGGAGCGAGGATGCTCCAGCCTGGCAGAGTCTCTGCTCACAGGCAACTGGAGAGAAACCCCTGGGGAATCTTCCTCCCTGTTTCCAGCTAATTTGGAAACACAGCCAAGAGGTAAAGTCATGACTTAGGGCCTTATCTTTCCTTCCCAGGGACTGAGCTGGGGACACAATGAGCTGAACATGAGCTCCAGGACAGAGCTGGGGCCACACCGGGCTCACCGAGGGCAGATACAGTGCCTGACACAGGCAAGTGTTAAAAGATGACATCATGTGCAGACAGACAAAAAAACTCCCAATCCACAGCATTCTGAAGCCTTCTATAGATAATATTTCCATTTAGGTTTGGCTTGAACAAAACTGCAGTTTCCTTCTGCAGAATCCAAATGAATTCCAGAAAAAGAGAGAGGAAAATGCCCCTTTGCCAGAGCCAGGTGATGTTCTGTGCCCTGATTCCCTCCCCTCCCTGAAATGATGGACTAGGATGACATTTCCTTTCCCAACATCAGTCTTGTTAACAGGGCAGAAAATCACAGGTTTAGAGGGCCCAACATACCCTTGAACAGATCAGATATACAAGCAGCAGATGGATGAGCCCCTGTACTGAGCATGAGCCCTTTTTGTCAGCTTGTGGTTTCAAATCCACACCTGATGGCTGGAGACCAAAAGGCAAAGCAAACGCTCCTCAATCCACTCCTTTCCAAACCATCTATTTTATCCTGCAAGCTGGGAGACTGGCTATGTATATAGGAGTGGAGATAGATAATTAAATGAAGATGGGAGGTGCCTCACCTGGGATATTGGAACATTTAGGGCTGACAGCCTAACAAGTTCCTGCAGGGGAATGAAGCCAAGCCTGGCATCTGGGAGCTCAGGGGATGTCCAGATGATTAAAAGCAGCTGAGGGAGATTTGGTAGCTGGGTCTAAATGACCATGGTCTGAAGTTCTCTCCTCCAGCTTTTTTGGTCAGAGACAGAATTAAAATAATGCTTGATGTTTGCAGAGGGTTGTATGCCCTCAGTGAAGGATGCTAACTGCAGGGGGTGGAGCAGGGTGCTCCAGAGGCTGGAACAGCCCTGGCTGTCCCCAGGATGAGCTCTGTTATCAGGAGCACCCGGTGCTCTCCAGGGCTGAGGGCTCTGCTGAGGCTCAGCATCCCAGGTACAGCCACACATCTGGAATCCAGACCAGGCTGAGAATTTGCTCCTTTCCCTGCCTGAAGGAGAAGATGAATGAAGCTGCCTGCCTGACCTGGGATTGTTCAAAGGCACAGATGATATATCAAGGTCTCTCCCTCTGCCAGCACCTGTATAGGGATATGGACCTGGTCTCAAGGCCATCAGTCCCCTGCTCTGTCCCCTTTCCTGCCCTCACTGTGGCATTTCCCTTCCTCATCATTTGGGCTGAATGACTGTGTTTGCTGACCCAAGTAACCATTTAAGACCTGATATTTCGGCTCAGACCATTTTTGCTTTATGAAAGCATGACATTACAGCCCAGCACACTGGATGTTCTGGTATTTTCAAAGCCAAAAGCTTTTTGAAATCCAATTTCTTGGTAGTGTTTGATCTCTCGAACTCATCTCCATCTTACAAAGATGTAGTTTGGCCCTTCCTGGTTAAGCCAATGCCATCTCTTCCTCCCATGTAAGCCAGCAGTGAAAAGGGTTGGGCAGTTTTGATTTTGGAGGGATTTAGAGAGGAGCAAGGCAAGCAAGGTCCCAAACCACCAAGGACAAGTGACAAAGAGGATATAAAGATCCAATATTTGGTCTCAAAGCTGTGTCACCTTCCAATCCCAGATCCAGACCCCTGGCTAGGTCTGCTCCCAAATACAGCCAGCCCTGCTGAATCCAGCATGCCTGACCCATCAATATTCTGCTCTCCTCTTGCCAAACCTCTCGTTCTGCCCCTTCCCTACCCGTGGTTTTCCCTGACCATATCTGGATTTAACTCCTTTCCCAGCCCTTCCTCCTCTCTGATCAAACTCAGAAGCCAAACCCAGAGCAAGCACATCCTTCCAAACCCTCTTCTCCTTCACCCTGAGCCTGAAAACCTCCCTGCCCTGCTCTGGGTCTTGCTGGTTAGGACCAGCTCCAAGACTCCAGCACCTCCCTTGGGATGCAAACAGCTCAGACGTGTGACCCTGGCGACCCTCCCAGCTCCAGCCCCACCTTCCCTGCGGGTGGGGGGCCGGGGAGAAGCACAAAGCCCCGGAGCCTCGGGCTGTGCTGCCCTTCAGCTGCGAGCAGAGGCAACAGCAGAGCAGCTGCCCCGAGGAGCGATTGCTCCCCCAACCCTCACCTTCGACACCTGCCTGGAAAATGGAAACGAGGAGGGGAAGCAAGGGAAATGCCAACATAAAGGCTCCCCTCGAATTGATTTCCTGATGGAGAGGGCTGCGTTCTCACCTGCTGTTTATTGAGCGTTCCTGCACTGCGGAGTTTTGCTCCGGGGGTTCCTGCCTGGCTCCTCCTCCCAGCCTGCAGGGAGTGGGGTGGGATGGGATCCATGGGAGGGGATGGGAATGGAGATGGGATGGGATGGCCCCAGCCACTTCCATTTGTACCCCCAGCCCATGAGTGGGTTCAGGTTGTTGATGCTGCCTTGCCCTGCAGCTCCCACGTGGTGCTGGCCCACCCCAGGGCTGAGCACAAATACAGGTGGATTTCCACCTAAGAGTGTTGCTTTTCCCTAAGCTCTGTCACCTATCCACTGGAAATAGAAAACCTCTCATCCAGAAGCCTGAAAGTGCATTCGTTTTCAAATTAATTATTAATTTTCAGCTTTCCAATTAAGGGAAAAAAGCAGAATTTTTTGCTCTGTGATGAACATCAGGGAAAGGGATTTTTTTCCCCCTACCACATCTGTAACTGCAACACATTTGTCCAGCTTTTCCCGGTGTTGTGAGTGCCCCAAAGATGTTATTTTGTCCACATTTTCCCAGTATTTTGAGTGCCCCAATGCTGTTATTTGCTGTCCCTTGTCCCCCAGTGCTACCAAGGAGACAGCAAGAACCACCAGGTCCCCAGCAGCAGCACCTCTGACCTGGCCTTTTGACAAAGGGAATATCCCCAGAGCCATTAACTCTCCCATTTTCTTCCATCCAGCATCCTGCCTCCCCAGATCCATGCTAGAAATTCCAAACAAAAATTTATGACTTTGAAGCTGGGATGCTCCTAAGGAGGACCCCATTCCTTGGAATGGTGGGATTTGGGCTGAAGTTATTCTGTATCAGCTCCTGAAATAATTCAGCTACACCTGAAGCTCCACGTCAGAGGAGTGCAACGAGCATCCTCTCTGTGATCCACGATGGAGGAGTTAATATTTTCCTCCCAATCCCTTTCACAGGGCAGCTATAAACTGTTCCAGCGGGCAAAAACCCTCCAAGAAAATTCCCTGAAACCGTTGCAATCAGCCTGTTCAGTCCATTTCCACCCCTGGGGGCTGGTTTGTGTGGCTCGGTGTCTCCTCCCCACTTCCAGAGCACCAGCACTGCCCCTGGCATCCCAGGAAATGGATTTCCTGGGCACGTCCCAGCGCTGGAATCCTGGAATCCTGCTGCAAGTAACGCTCCCTGCAAATGGTTCCCTTTGTTTGGGCATCTCTCCCTGGGAGCAGACTGGGCAAGAGCCACTGCAGCACTTCAAAAGGAGAGTTCACGCATGGGTAAAGGTCCTTTAAAATGGGATTAAAAATTCACATTTTTGGCCCGCATTTTTTTGGCGTTTCTAATCAAACCTATCCTGAGACAGAGAGGAGGACGGGCTGAACTCGCTGTTTGTCAGTGATAAGACACGGGAAGGTTTTGGTGGGTTATTTCTAATCATTTTTTTTTTTTTTTTAATATTTCTAAAAATAAAACCTCTTCTCTGAAGCACTTATCTGAAGTCTAAAGGGAGCTATTGAAAACTTAGAGTTTTCAATTAAAAAGGAAAAACCAAATAGATGTTACATGCATCATTTTCTCCCCAACATTTTGCTTGCTACGTTTTCACCAGTCAGGCTACACCAAAAATGTTCTGTTTCCCCCAAGTCCTAACCAAAACCTGGCCAGGTTTAACACTCCAAAATCCCATTTCGGATCTGGCCACAATGCCCAAAACCTCGAGGGGCTCCTCTCTGCCTTCCTGCACTGTTGAAGTGGATCCTTGCATTGCTCTGCCTGCTAAAATGGATATTTCCAGTGGGGTAAAGCAATTTTTCTAGTGGGGTGCAGCCATTTTTCCTGCGAGGTGAAGCCATTTTTCCAGCAGGTTAAAGCCATTTTTCCAGTGGGGTTAAAGCCATTTTTCCAATGGGATGAAGCTGTTTTTCCAGTGGGGTGAAGCCGTTTTTCCAGCGGGTTAAAGCCATTTTTCCAGTGGGGTGAAGCCGTTTTTCCAGCGGGGTATCCCAAGGGATTTGGTGCTCAGCAGCAGGTAAGTGGCCTTTGATCCCAGGGGCAGCAGGGCCGGTGGATAAGGCTCCGGGGAGACAGACTCCACAGCCATCCCTCCTTCCCTAATTCCCTTCTGAAGTGCTGGAGCCACTGTCAGCTCTCATTAAAAGAAGGCAATGCCCTTGGTTTAATTCCCAACCAGAGGCAGCTGGATAATGATATTAACCCCGGCAGGGGTGGCAGGAGAAGGCACCTCCTCGCTTCAAATGTTTGGACAAAAAATTTGCTCTCATTAGGGCACAAGCCCAGGAGATGTCGCTTTTGTAGGGCGGGGGCCGGGGCTTTGTTGGGTTTGAATGTCCCCTCCGAGAGCGCCCCGGGCTGTAATTGGGGCCGGGCCATGCTGGGGGAAGAGAGGGAGAGACAAAACAGGGCGAGGAAAGCGTCAGATCATCTCTGCAGTTCCATATTCTGCTGCAAAACGTGCTCCTGGGATAGGATCCCTGGCAGGAGGAGCAGCGTGGGTCAGTCAGGATCAGGCGTGGATGGCCTTGGGAAGGGGCAGATCCTGCCCTGTGCAGGGATGGTGCCACTGCCCTGGGATGAGGGCTGAGGAAAGGCCAGTCCAGAGGGCAAGGAGATGAATTCAGCTAAAAATATCAGAGCTGGAAGGGGAGATCCATGGGAGGCGCCCAGAGGGCTCCTCTCTACCAGGAAATGGGGAAGGAAAACCACCCCCTAACTGCCCACAGTGTTCCTGTTTGAATCCTGACCCTAAAAAAAAGAACCCGATAAAGCAAGAGAGTTCTCCACAGAGAATGATGGAAACCTCCACCAAGAGGGAAAAATTGTCAGCACGCCCCTTTCCCCCAGTGGGAAGCACAGAGGGATCTGAGTTTGGCTCAGCCTTGGGTGAGGAGGGGGGGAAATGAAAAGCAAGTGTTCAATTAATTCCTCATTTGTGGCCAAGGACCCCGTTTATTGCTTCCTCCTTCCCGACTCACCCACTGTCAGTGCGTTGGAAACAGGCTGGAAATGAGGGGTGTCCCTGTCACAGGAGGGCAGGGATTTCTTCACAGGGTCACTTTTCCAGGATTTTGTTGCAATTCCAGCTGGGTGAGACCTCAGAGCTGCCCTGGTTATTGCCATTCCTGGCAGCTGTGGAGTCAGACCCTTCCAAGGACAGCGTTGGGATGGTGAAGACTTGGGAAGGGCCAGATTCACTGGAATGGGGACACAACCCCAGCTGCACAGCCAGCACCAGGAATGGTGCTTGGGAAAGGACAAAAAATGCAGAAATATTTGAATTCACCTGATCTTGTGGAGACTTCATCCTGTTGGCTTCTTCAAGGAGAGAAACAGACCCTGGAATCTGGAAGGTGGGACCTCATCCTGCTCCAGAAACCTCATCCTCCTCCAGAGACCTCATCCTGCTCCAGGGACTTTAATCCCAGCTCATCTCAAACCTCCACCAAAGTTTTGGGTCAAAGGGCCTCGTGCAGCAAGGGCAAAGCTGCTGTGATTAACTGTAATTTGGAAATTATATTTATTTTCAATTTCAAGCTAGAGCCGGCTCACTAGAGACCTTTCTTTAGCATGTAGAAAACTCACACAGCAATATCTTGGATATTAAAACTTGTTTCCATGAACAAAAACCCTGATGGATGCCAATCCATAAAGTTATTTATTTGTTTTCAATAGGAATTTTGGGAAAAAAGGAGAATAATCATGTTCTTAATGCTCCCTTTCAGCCTGTACCAGTTTTTAACACTTTAATATTAAAAGAAACCCAGTTTATTCAGTCACTCTTGAGTCTTCCCAAGGACTCGAGATGCCCTCCAGGGGAAACCAGGCACTTTAAAAATAAAAAAGAAACAGGTTTTAACTCTCAAATCTGGTTGCAGATCTGTTGAGGGTGACTTGATGGGACAAAGGCTGACTGTGACGGGACAAATGACACTTGTCATGTTGTTTTCAGGAAGCTTCTCCTAAAATCAGGATCAAGGAGAGCCTGAGGAAAGGGGACACAACCTTCACTCAACCCTGAGCAGCCTCCCCTGGCTCAGCCACATTTCCAGTTTGCAGGAAATAAACAGAAAATTGGGGAAGATTCAGGGAATTCTTGGGGGGGCGGCTCCTCGCCAGGGAGGTTAGACTGGGAAATGGCAAAAATTCAACAGGGAAATGACAAAAATTCATCTGGGAAATGGCAAAAATTCAAGTGGGAAATGGCAAAAATTCAAGTGGGAAATGGCAAAAATTCAAGTGGGAAATGGCAAAATCAAATTGGGAAAAGGCAAAATTAAATCGGGGAATAACAAAATTCAGCTGGGAAATGACAAAAATTCAACTGTGAAATGGCAAAAATTCAATCAGGAAATGGCAAAATTAAATCAAGAAATGGCAAAAATCAAACAGGGAAATGGCAAAAATCAAACTGGGAAATGGCAAAATCAAACGGGGAAATGGCAAAATTTCAACTGGGAGCTGGCAAAAATTCAACTGCACAATGGCAAAATCCAACTGTAAACGACAATAAGTCAAAGTACCAAGCCCAGGTGCAATGTGCAAAACCCCAGTTGATTTGGGACAGAGCCCAGCAGAGCCCAGATTGGATTCCCCAGTGCTCCCCAGTCCCTGATCTCGCAGGAACATCCCACGTGGGGAACACCCAGCTGACCATGGAACCTTGGCTCCCCCTCCAGCCTGGCTGCCTGGGCAGCAAAATGAGGCCAGTTTTGCCAACCAATTTTGCCTCCCCTTCTGGAGGGATGAGATAATTGATTTAAGGAACTGACAAAAAAAAGCACATTTTGGAGTTCCAAGTGCAGCTGGAGAGCCATGGAGCCCGAGGAGCTCATCAAAGCCTTCCTGGAGGTGAAGGGCTTGCTCCTTCCAAACCCATATTTGGATCAAAATCAGAATATTCTGCAAGAAGTTTTCCATTTCTCTGACATTTTTGAAGAGGGAGAAAGCTTTTCCTCAGTTTTCCAGAGGCACTGCTGGAATATTTCATTTCACTTTGGGTATTATTTTGCTGGACCATTTTTGTTTGAAGGATATTAAAATATATCATGACATATTATTATAGATTAAATGTCATAATACATTTTAATGCTGGTAAAATTCAACTATGTATACAAAAATCCAAACAAAACATTTTCTCCTATTAAAATGTCAGATTTTTATTGAAACAAATTAATAATAAAAAAAATAAATCCCAGAGTCAGGAAGCATTTTAGACTTCCTCCACACTTAACTGCTTTTCTCTGATTTTCCTGCATGAAAAATGCTGGTTTCCAATTGCTTTGCAGAAGGGGAAAAAATCATTTTGTTGTTTTCAAACTAAAAAACTGCAGTTTTCAGTCAGCTCTGAAGGCACTGGAATTCCTCAGCTTGTATATTTCCCACAGAATGAAAAGACCCTCATTTCCACCAACATTTTTGAGTTCTCTCTTAAACAAAATCTCGATAGAAAAGACTCCACTGTTGGCAAGCCAAGGAAATCGAAATGATGACACAGATTTTTTCCTGAAAAGCCCCAGATTTGCAAACAGACCTGGATCCTGTGGGACATCAAAACCATTTTACCTTTCTGGGCTGGCATTTGACACATCTCAGTCCTCCCTCGTTACTTGGCAAATCCTGTTGATGTGAGAAGGGAAAAAAAGAAGTTTTCTTTGTTGGGTGTTTCTCTCAAGCTCATGGAAGAGGAAAAAGAAGAAAGAATTAAACTTGTGCTGTCATTTCCCAGCATCTTCTTCTGTTTCTGGGGGTAGAACAGGAGCAGGTGACATTCCTGGGCTCGTCCTGGGGAGCTGGAATTCTCTGCACAGCCACAGAAGTGATCCTTGATATCCCACCTGTGGTGCTGGAAGTCTGTAGTCTGAGTCTTTCAGACCTGCAGCTTCTGAGTTTTCAGAGCTCTGTTTTTCCCTGATGTTTTGGGTTTCTGAAGCTTGTTCTCACAGCTTGAACATGAACATCAGGATTGTTTCTGTATCGAAAATTCGAGTTTAAAATTCTTTCTGTGGGACGAATTTTCTTTTGATGTCCCTCTGGTTTGACCAATGGGAAAGAGTTATCTTTCACCAATCGCAGTGGTCTGTGACAAAATGTATAAAAGGCAGTGATCCCTGATAATAAACAGTCAGATTCATCTCTCCAAACTGTTTTAGAGAAATTCTCGTGTTGTGTGTTATTTGCCACAGTAACAAAAGTCCTCCCCCAAAGCCCTGGCTGCAGGACCAATCCCTTTTTTAGGGCAGAGAGAAGAGAGAAAACCCCATGGGACAGCTGCTGCCGGGATGGTTTCCTGGGGGATGAGATTTCACGGAAAAGAGAGGCAACCTGGGCTCCTGAACAGCCCAGAAGGCCCTGGATTCCTACGGAATCACAGGATTACCACTTCAGAAGGATCCTTGGGAGGGCTCAAGTCCAACCTCGTGCTCAGGGTCCACATTGAGTTCAAACTGGTTTTATTGGGATGGTGCTGGTCAGGGAATAAGAGATCAGCCTCGGAGGGGGGAGCTGGGTTATCCAGATTTCAGTTTGGAAGGCACAAACCCCAGCACCCAGTGTCACTGGGTTTGCTGAGGGACAGAAATCAGAGCCTGCAGCTTCAGAACTGAGACTTCCTCAGCCCTGTTCCCCCTGGGAGAGAATTCCAGTGCAGGCACGGGGTGTGGGCAGGACTGAGCTGGAGATGTTCCTGTCCCACAAGCTCTCAAGTCCAATCTCGTGCTTGAGGTCCACAGAGCTCAAACTGGGTCACCCTGGCTTTGTCCAAAAGGCAGGACAGTGTCCTGGCTTTGCATTAATTGATTTTTTGGTGTGGAAGGAAAGGAACCAGTTATGGCAAAAATTCCCTGGAAGGACCTTGGCAGCTTTCTTTAGAGCTAACAAAAAAATAATCAGCAGTTAATTGTGAATATTGCACATTGTTAACCCAATGAAAAAGTTAGATGTGCCTTGGTGAACACACATTTTAAGAGGAAAACCCCAGGAATCACGCTCTTTCTTTCCTGGCCTGAGCACAGGACAGACAGCCATATCCCTGTGCTTCCAGGCAGCTCCCTGAGTTGTTCTTCCCAACTTTCTCTGGAAAGAAAACCTGCTTGCTCCCTGGAAAAGGAGGAGATGAAGGTGTGGAGGCCAGGAGAACCAAGGAAAAGCCAAGTGCCAGCCTCTCCATTCAGAGATTCCACCTCTCTCAGGCTCCAATTCCTGGAGCCCAGTTAGAAAAGGAGAGATTGTTATCCCAAATAATTCACAGGCTGCTCCACCTTCAGTGCAGGGAATAAAAGAGGAATCATAGAATATCCTGAGCTGGAAGGGACCCAATCAGTCCAGCAAACCCCAGCTCATTCAACTGGAAGCTTTTGCTGAATGGGTTTAGAGTGCAGAGCTCCCCAATCTTTCCCAGGACTGGAAAATCCCCCAGGTGAGCTGGGGGTGAGCAGAGTGCAGGTGAACCCCTCTCACCAAGGAAAAGCTGCTTTCCCTGGGATCCTGGGGGCAGGAACAGCAGCACCCAGGGCCTGGCTGTCAGCCACAGCCCTGGGGTGGGGCAGGGGGTGCTGACCCTGGACCTGAATGATCCCCACAGTTCGGGGCTGCAGCATCGATTCCCGGACAGGCCTGCCCTACCTGTGCCTCGAGTTCTTGACTGCTTTCATTATTTTTTCATTTGTAATTTTATTTCAGAATGGTAACAAGACACCCCAGGGCAATGTGTTTCCAGGGGATTATTGCCTCCAGCTCTTTGCTTTACGACACATGCCATAATCACCAAGAAATGTACAGCCTGTCACAACTCATTACTTAAGCCTGGCTTAAATAGCCCCGTATTAGGCGTGATGGATAGACCAGAGCCATAAAATTATATGGACATTTGGTGGCAAAAGTGAGTTTGTCCTGAGAATGGCTTGCAGCTGGGCCAGCTGTGCTCGGAGCCATCCTCAACTTGAGAGCTCTCACCAGTTGGTTTTGCTCTGGCTCTGCCCACAGAAGGTGCCTGAGCTAATTCCATGGTTTCACGCTACTCTGCTGCCCCTCTTAGCTTGGCAAGGCTCACCCACCTGCAGCCACCAGCGAGAAACACCTTCCAGGCAAGCTGAGCCCCACAGAACTCCCCTGAGGCCTTGCAAAAGCAAGATCCCAGTCAGGCTCCTTCTCCCCCTTACTGCCCATAAATCACCAGGCACGAGAGCTCCTGGAGAGCAGCGAGGCTGAGGGGGAAAGGGAGAGCACAGAATGGGGGCCATGAGCTGCTTTCTTCCAGGGAATGGGGTCATTCGGGGTTTATTTTACAGTTTTGGGCACAGAAAAGCTGCTGGCACAGGAAGCCAAATGTCTGAAAGCAAGGGGCAAAGGGACCCTGGGTTTGGGGAGGGCAAAGGGACACACCCTGGGTTTGGGGAGGGACAAAGGGATACACCCTGGGTTTGGGGAGGGACAAAGGGATACACCCTGGGTTTGGGGAGGGACAAAGGGATACACCCTGGGTTTGGGGAGGGACAAAGGGATACACCCTGGGTTTGGGGAGGGACAAAGGGACACACCCTGGGTTTGGGGAGGGACAAAGGGACACACCCTGGGTTTGGGGAGGGACAAAGGGACACACCCTGGGTTTGGGGAGGGACAAAGGGATACACCCTGGGTTTGGGGAGGGACAAAGGGATACACCCTGGGTTTGGGGAGGGACAAAGGGACACACCCTGGGTTTGGGGAGGGACAAAGGGACACACCCTGGGTTTGGGGAGGGACAAAGGGACACACCCTGGGTTTGGGGAGGGACAAAGGGACACACCCTGGGTTTGGGGAGGGACAAAGGGACACACCCTGGGTTTGGGGAGGGACAAAGGGATACACCCTGGGTTTGGGGAGGGACAAAGGGACACACCCTGGGTTTGGGGAGGGACAAAGGGACACACCCTGGGTTTGGGGAGGGACAAAGGGAACACCTGGGTTTGGGAGGACAAAGGACACCCCTGGGTTTGGGAGGGCAAAGGGACACACCCTGGGTTTGGGGAGGGACAAAGGGATACACCCTGGGTTTGGGGGGCAAAGGGACACACCCTGGGTTTGGGGAGGGACAAAGGGACACACCCTGGGTTTGGGGAGGGACAAAGGGACACACCCTGGGTTTGGGGAGGGACAAAGGGACACACCCTGGGTTTGGGGAGGGACAAAGGGAACACCCTGGGTTTGGGGAGGGACAAAGGGACACACCCTGGGTTTGGGGAGGGACAAAGGGACACTCCCTGGGTTTGGGGAGGGACAAAGGGACACTCCCTGGGTTTGGGGAGGGACAAAGGGATACACCCTGGGTTTGGGGAGGGACAAAGGGATACACCCTGGGTTTGGGGAGGGACAAAGGGACACTCCCTGGGTTTGGGGAGGGCAGAGGGACACACCCTGGGTTTGGGGAGGGCAGAGGGACACTCCCTGGGTTTGGGGAGGGACAAAGGGACACTCCCTGGGTTTGGGGAGGGACAAAGGGACACTCCCTGGGTTTGGGGAGGGACAAAGGGACACTCCCTGGGTTTGGGGAGGGACAAAGGGAATTTGGGCAGCAGCCAAGGGCCAGGAGGGCAGCAGGGAGGTGGTGACCCCCAGGGAATGTTCTTGGCCAACGAGGCTGGGGAGCTGGGCAGGACCCACGCCCAGAGCAGCCCCACAGAGCAACCCCAGCACTCCAGGATGTTTCACCAGAGCTCTTCCACCTTGGCCAGGGCAGTTGGTGGTTCCAAGCTTTTCCCTGGAGTTCCCAGGGATTCAGACAGGAGGCCTTTCATGGGGGTCCCATCGTTCCCAGCTGCTGGGCTGGCTCTGGCTCCCAGAGTTGTGTCACTCACAGGGCTCAGGGTGCACAGGCTGGGATTCCTTCCCCCCACGGAGCCCAGGGCTGAGGTTACAGCAGGAGAACGTCAGCACTCGGCCAGGCAGGGAATGAGGCAGAAGTAGAGCACTTTTGTACAGCTCCAGCACACAAACACTCTTCAGACCAGAGGTTCCTTGAGGAACCACCAGGAAGAAGCTGAAGACCAGGAAGAGGCAGGAGGGGATCTTCACTAGGAGGGGCTGTGTGCCACTGGCCAAACACCAGGCACCCACAGGAGTCCTTCATTGCCCCTTCCCTGCTGCAGGTGGGCAGAGGAGAGGGGAAAAATTCACAAAGGGCTCCTGAGATGAGATCAGGACTGGGAGACAAAACTCTCTAAGGGCAAAACAGACTCAAAGGTATAAAGCCTAAGCAAGCAGGAGAATCCCCTCACACAGATCTGTCAGAGGAGCTGCAAGATGCTGTAGGAAACCCTCCTCAGCCTTTTCTGTACCCCTGCAAGTGCCTTTCTCTGCCTGGGAGCACTCACAGTCAGGCTCTGAGAGCTGGACCACCAGGACAGGATTCCCCAGAGGGCAGCTGAGACCCAGGCATTGCCTGGCAGGCTCCTGGCTCTCAAAGCCAGGTCTGTGCTAGCCTGGCCAGCATGCAGCCCCACCCTGCTGGCCATGTCCCAGCCCCACAGCGGGCTCAGGCCCCGCTCAGCCAGGCCAGGGAGATTGATTTGGTTCTTTGGCTGGGTACAGCCTGCCCTTAACCACAGAGCCTGCAAGAGCCCATGGACCAGCCCTTTGCACGGAATAAATTCACAGCAAGGCTTTTCATCCCCAGGGAAGTTCAGCTTACCTGAGTCCTGAGACAATGTCACAGGGACAGAGCCTTCCTTTCTCCAAGGAGAGTGTTTTCCATGTTCTGTGCCTTTAAGCTCACTCTCCTGCCCCTCTTTCCAAACAGCCACCTTTTTGTTCTCCAGCTCTGCAACTCAGATAAATGTACCATGTCCTCTTTCCCAGAGATTTTTGGGGTTTTTTTTCATCTTTCTTGCTGTTCTCCACAAGCTAAAGACAAAGACATTCAGGTTAAAAATACATGGCTGAGGTGTTTTTTTTCCAAACCCTCTTAGAAACCAAAGGGGTTCTCAGTTGAGCAGGATCAGCCTCTCACAGGTGACAAAGACAACTCAGGAAGACTTAAACCTCATTTGTGCACAGAGAATTGCTCCTCTTGGATATATGGAGACAAATCCCCTTTGCTCGCATCCCTTCTGCCATACCTGCTCCCACTCAGGATTCCCTTTATTTCTGAGAGCAGCTGAACATAAATCCCGGCCATCCCAGGAGCTTCTAAAGACTTTTTGCTCCCTGCCAACTTTCCTCCAGCTCTTGGAGGGCAAACAGCAGCCACACAGCCCCTTTTGTGCTCCAGGTCTTGGCTCCTGGTCCCCCCTGGGCTGGTGGGCAGGAGAGGTGCCCTGAGCCATGCTCAGACGGCTGGCACAGCATCACAGCAGGCTTTGAGCAGCAGCTGCTGCTGCGTGTCCGTGGGAAGGGCACCTCACCCAGGACTGCAGAGGAGGAGGGATCTGCAGGGCAGCACCCTGGGCAGCACGGGGGAAATGGGTTTGGGGGCTGGAAGCCTCCAGGGGGATGGTGCTGGTCAGGGAATAAGAGATCAGCCTCGGAGGGGGGAGCTGGGTTATCCAGATTTCAGTTTGGAAGGCACAAACCCCAGCACCCACTGTCACTGGGTTCACTGAGGGACAGAAATCAGAGCCTGCAGCTTCAGAACTGAGATTCCCTCAGCCCTGTTCCCCTGGGAGAGAAAAATTCCAGTGCAGGCACGGGGTGTGGGCAGGACTGAGCTGGAGATGTCCCTGGCCCAGCTCCTCAGTACCTCACCAACACCTCCTTGTTCCCTCCCCTCTGTCTGAGGGAAGGGACACAAGAGATTCCTGCCTGGCAAAATCAGCTTTAAGGGATGTTCCTGTGCTCTAATTCTGCTCTGAAGGGGCAGCAGCTTCCAGGGGAGGAATGGAAACCCCACCCAGGACCCTGAAACAGCACCTGAACCCCCCCAGCCTGGAGAGACACGATGGGCCCCTGTGCTGGTGTGGCCCGGGGATGTCTGTGGCTCTGAATGGTGATGGCCATTGGGGTCTGTCCTGAGCCATAAAACTCTTGAGGGGGTCCCACAGTGAGTGAATGAAACCCTACAGTCACCCAGGGAGAGGCTCAGGTAGTGGAGGATGTAAAACACACCAGGTGAGCACAATAAACCCTCTGCAATGGCTTCACTTCCTTTTGCTTTCTCCCAGCTATTTCCTCTCCCCCATTATTGCTCTGGGGTTGTGTTTTTTTTCCCCACATGGTCTTCTGACTTTCTACATCACTTTCTCAGTCTCTCCTTTAGTTTTTTCCCCCGCCCTTGTGATTTTCTCTGCAATCCACAGCTCACATTTGATTTGGCTCTCACCTGGCTCCTGTGGCTGCAGCTTGTACACACCCTCACAGTCTAGGCTGTGGTTTGCATGCATTGGTCATGTGCTCCCATATCTTCTCTGTCCTTGGTTTTTGGAGAAAAAAAAATATGATCTATGATTTTCCTTCGTGGCACCTTCATATTAAAAAATTCCACACACTTTAAAGTCTCACACAATGCCCTTTCCCATGTCAGGAAGTGGGACACGCAAGGATCTTGATCCCAGTGCTGCCCATTCCTGTCCTACATAAACCAGGGCTGGAGGAAGAGCCCAAAATCTCAAACCTCTCCAGAAATGTCTGCAGAGGATGGGATGATACATTTCACCCTCCCTGCAGCACCTTCTCCCCTTTCCCAGCCCTCTGGGATGCCCTAGGTGGAGATCACACCAGGGAGGAAACGTTCCTTTAGACTTCCCTCATGTTTCCAGCCCTGCCCGGACTGTATTTATTTATAAATGAGAAATGAGGCTGTGATCTCATGTCTGGGGTGAAGCAGGTCCCGACAAGTCACGCAAAGGGTTCCTGTTACTGCAGGGACCAGAATAGCAACACCCAGCTCCACTACAGGATGGATTAGTTCAGAACACTTTGGGAACAGAACTCTGGGAAGAGCAGGATATTTTTGCTCTCCAGAAGGTCCTTATGCATTAAGATAAAGGGGGAGAGTGAATATGGACAAAATGTGCACGGCTCTTCCAGCACTCTTGAAAATCCATGTTGATTCTCCAGCCCCTCTCTCCCTGCATTCACAGGGCCCTCCATCAATCCCAGGAGCTGCACAAAGTCCATTCCCTTTGCAAACTTCCCTCCTTCCCTGAGTTTACCTCTCCATTTCCTCTCTTTCTGGTGTTGGATCCCACCTGGGAAGTGGGATCCCCCTTGGCCACGCTGTCAGGAGCGGCAGCCACTTCCTTACTGTAAATGAATTAAAATATCACTCCTTTCTCCCAGCTAACACCATCAGCAGGAGAACAAACAGCCTCAGGTTGGGCCAGGGAGGTTCAGGATGGATATGAAGGAAAGTTCTTCACCAGAAGGATTATCAAGCATTGGCCAGGGGAGCTGTGGAGTTCCCATCCCTGGAGGGTTGTGGTGACCTGGGCAGTGCTGGGGGAATGCTTGGGCTCAATGATCCTAAAGGGTTTTTCAAGCCTAAATAATTCTGTGATTCTATGAAAATACAATTAAAATAAAGCTGGGGAGGACTCCAAACCGAATTCCCTGTTCCAGCCACCCTCCAAAAATCTCAACTCTAAGATTCCCTGCCTGGGGAAACCACCCTGGCTGGGAAACATCCCGAAGGCAGGGGAGTGGCACAACAGCCGTGCCAGGTGTGCTGCACAGCAAATCCCAGGAAAAGCCTGGATCCCAAAAGCGGCTGTTCCTGGCACAGGGGCCGGGTGCTCTGCTCCCGGCACAGCCCGGGGGACACACAGGGGACAGGGGCCGGGTGCTCTGCTCCGGCCAGCCCGGGGACACACAGGCAGGGCGGTGCTCTGCTCCGCACAGCCCGGGGGACACACAGGGGACAGGGGCCGGGTGCTCTGCTCCCGGCACAGCCCGGGGGACACACAGGGGACAGGGGCCGGGTGCTCTGCTCCCGGCACAGCCCGGGGGACACACAGGGGACAGGGCCGGTGCTCTGCTCCCGGCACAGCCCGGGGGACACACAGGGGACAGGGGCCAGGTGCTCTGCTCCTGGCACAGCCCGGGGGACACACACCGGGTGCCGCCGCGCCGGGCCAGGCTGCACCAAGCCAGGCTGGGGGCACAGGGTCGGGGGGTTGGCAGCGGGACCCCGCAGCCCCCGGGCCCGCAGCGCCCCTTGCCCTTCCCCGGGCCCACTAGAGGGCAATCGTGGAGTGTCCCGCGCCCGGAGCGGCCCCGAGCCAGGGATGCGCCGGGCAGGTACAGGGCTGCAAGGACACGGCACGGCACCTGTCTATCCTGAAGCTAAAAAACAAAAACCCGAGTGTTTTCTACCTCTGCTCGGTTTAAACGCTGCAGTGGATAAGGGGGATGTACCTGTACGCTGCAGCTCAGCCCCGACACAAGGCAGAGGGGGAGCCCCAGCTGAGCTGCCTTTTATCCCCAGCTGATGAAGCTAACTTAGGGAAAACCTGTTCCTAAGGTAGGCAGGTGTCAGCGGTTGGTTTCCTTGATAGAAATATTGGAGCCGCCCACTACAGAGAGGTCAGACTCTTCCCCCAAGTAACAGGACAAGAGGAAACATCCTCAGGGTGCACCAGCGGAAGTTTAGACTGGATAAAGAGGGAAAATTCCTCACCAAGGCTTGTCGAGCCCAGGCAGTGGCGGCGGAGTCCCCATCCCCGGAGGGATTTCAAAGCCGTGTGGATGTGGCGTTGGGGACATGGGTTCGTGGTGGCCTTGGCAGTGCTGGGATAACTTGATGATCCCAAATAAATTATCTGTGATTCCATGGCATGCCTCTGATTTTCCCACACCCCTCCACGGGATGTTCCCTCTGCCCCAGGGCTGGACGCTGCTCTTCCCAAACTGCTCTGAGGGATCCTTTGGGAAAGGATCTGCTCTGCTCCTTCTCTCCACCACATCCTCGGTGACACAGAGGCACTCTCTGGAAAAGTCCCGCAGCCCTGCTGGCTGTGCTTGGCCAGTCCCCAGCTCCGTCCCCTGCTCCGGGCGCTTCCCCCGGGTGCCAGCAGCCCCTCCCTTTATCAGGCTGGGGCGGTGGGAGATAGGCAGCGAGGCTGATAAGCCCTCAAGTGGCAGCGTGCTGTAAACATTCCCACTGGTGCTGTTAGATTAGAGCGCTGGGAAAATGCCTCCAGCCCCCCGGGCCACCAGCGCAGCCGGCTGGGGGGCTGCTGGAAAGCGCCGAGGGAGGAGTTGTGCAGGAGCTGAAGTGCTCCAGGGCAGGCTGGATGCTGCCTCCCAGGGAAGCAGGGCTTGCCAGGGGCTGCCCAGGATTCCTAGGAGGGCTGATTTGGAGTCAGTTCCATCTGCTTCCACAGGCTTCACTGCCTTTTTTTGCTCGGATGGAAGGAAAACTCACTCCTCCCTCCCTCCCTCCCTCCATCTCCCAGGCTTCTGGTATCCAGTGGTCTCAGCTGGCTGGAAGTTCTGATTGGAGGTTTTCACTTCTACCTGCAAGATGGCACAGAGTTAAAGGCTGTGTTCTTCCTTCCAGAGTAACCTGGACCAATTTTAAATCTATTTTCCACCAGTAAAACCAACCCATCCCAAGAAGCTTCCTCTAATTTGGAGTGGAGTGAAGAGGGCAAATCCTTCAAGCCACTTGTCCCCAAGGCAAAGGGGCTCTTTCCTTGCAGAAGCTCCAGTGCACAGGCTCAGCTGGAGCTGGGACCATCCTGATGCCTTAAGTTTTAGCTTTTATATTTCTGAGATTCTGCCCTGTTTTGGTGGGTAGTTTTAGGTTTCATATTAAGTGCTACTAAGCTCTGTTCTCAAAGTAGACAATTCCTTCTCCAGTTTGATACCAAGGACAAATTTCAGGCCCAAGAACAAAACCAACGGTGAAGTGAGAAGAAAAAACAAGGAGGATGGAGCTTCATAACCTGAAGCTGTAATTGGACAATTAACTCCAATGTGCTGATGGACCAGAACTTATAAAGGTGTGGGACCTCGTGGCCATTCATCCATTGTGTGCCCATTTTGGGTTCACCCTGGATGTGGCCCAGCTGGGCTCTTGTGCTGCCCAGCTGTGCCCAGTGAGGCCTTTTAATAAATCCCTGCTTTATCCTTTTGCTCTGTCTGGTCTCTGCTCCAGGACAGCCTCCAGAAGGCATCACTGCCACCCACCTGAACGTGTCAGGACTCAGGTTTGGAAGTGCTGAGGCTTGTCAGGGCTCCTCGTATTTGCTCTGCAAAGTCAGCTTTGCCAGCGGGGGTGACATCAGCATCAGCACTGCCACCATCAGTGGTGACAGCGTGGCCTGGAGATCCGTGTGGGGTGCAGGAGCAGTCCCTTGGAAGGAGGGGACAGGTTCCAGCATCCCCACAAGAGCTGGGCACAGCAGGAAGCAGCAATCCCTCTCTCCTCCCCCCATCCCTGGGTGTTCCCCCTGACCCGCTCAGCACCAGCAGCACCCCGCACCTCCAGCTCCGAGGGGTGAACACCCTGGCTGATGAAAGCTCTCCGTCCTCCTGTCCCCCTTACCCTGAGAAGGAAATTTTCCTTTTCTGGGGAATATCCGCAGCTCGGGGCTCGGCGGAGCATCCGCAGCTGCTGCCCAGAGCCGCTCGGAGGCAACCTTCCCTCCTGTCCCACTGCCAGCAGCTCCCGCGCTCGCAGCCAGGCAGCGCCGAGCCCTGCGAGCCGCCCACTCCCACTTTCTCCCTAATATTTCCACAGTGAGTAAATCTCCAGCCTTTTAGGGCTCTCAAATCTATTATTTTTACATTTGCAGTGGATTCCCTGGCCCTGTTATTAATGAAAACCTCCAGGAAAGCTCCTCAAATACAGCTTTGACTTTCTGCCCAGGACCTGTGGACAAGGGGGAAAAAAAAAATCAGGCAACATTAATAAAGCAGGAGGTTTCTATTAAGTCTGAGGGACTGGACTCTCTGGCTTTCTTGGATGCTGAAATCCTCTAGTGCAGGATAAATCTTATACACTTCATTTTCCCAATCTCTCCTTCAATATATTTTAAGAGAATGCTGCAATATCGGGGTAAATAATGTCCCAATTGCAGCGTGGGGTCTGCAGAGTAGCTTGGGGTCAGGCTGTAGGCTGGACATCCTCCACCGTGGGCTCAGCCCTCTCTCCCTAATCAGGGGGCTGAGCTCGGGGAGGTTTTAATTAGCTGTGAAAACAAATAATGAGCAATCCCTGCGAGGCTGGGGAAGGAAGTGGGTGAGTGGATGTGCGTGAAGTCACCGAATATGCAAATCTCTGCAGCCAGCACCTCCTTGGTGGGAGCAAACTGCCCCCAGGTCTCTTCCCTCGGAGCAGGACCCGTTTCCCATCTGCCTGTGAGGGAGTTTTCCATTCGTGGGCTCTGCTCTTTGCACAGCACCTGCTCCTCCTAAAGGTGCTGCATTTTCTTGGAGAAAGCTGTTAGCTCAGCGTGCACGCCTGCCTTGGCTGCAGCAGGAAAGGGAGCAGGTCCACGGGGTCAGGCTGGGAGATGATTTCCCTCTGCTTTTATCCCTGGCAGTGCTTTGCAGAGCGCCCTGAACGTGAGTTAATGCAGCAGCTCCAGCACGGGCAGGGCAGGGAGTGCCTTGGGCCCGGCTGTGGTACCTGGAGCTCGCACGCAGCTCCAGGATGCTGGGAGCAGGGGGTTTGCTTGGATCCTGGCACCTCTTTCCCCTTGGATTGCTGGGAACGGGGCTGCTGTGCTGGCAGGATGCACAGGGAATAGGCTGGTGCTTCAGGCCACTCTGGGGAATAAATACAAAGGAAAGCTCTCTCCTTCCTTAGGAGCAGCAGCTGGCGTGTTCAGAGTCGCTCGTGCTGGGTTTAGCCCAGCAGCACTCTTGGGGGCTGTTACAGTGGTGGTGCCAGAGCAGCAGAACAACCTTTTTCCTTCCTGGAAAAAAACCTGCCAGGCCAACCCCAATATGCAGAGGCAGCAGAGTTCAGCCAGGATAAGGCAGGAGCCCTGAACTCCCAGCACCCTGGTGCTGAGACAGCCACGAGCAAAGCCCTCCAGCAGTGCTGACTGGGGTGGCACAGGTCAAGTGAATGAGGTCCAGGGTAGCTTACAAGGCACTCCTGGGCTTGGGAAGCCAAGGGTGAAGGGCTGTGGCCCAGAGCTGGGAATGGAGGGCTGGAAAGCACCATTTGGGCTATAGAATAGCCTGGGTTGAAGGGAGCCACAAGGATCATTGATCCTGATCCTGGCCCTGCACAGACACCCCAGCAATCCCACCCTGTCCCTGGCAGTGTTGTCCAAAGGCTCCTGGAGCTTGGCCTCAGGGCCATGCCCATTCCTTGGGCAGTACCCAGCACCCTCTGAGGGGAGAACCTTCCCTGATGCCCATCCCAGAACTGCCCTGACAGGGCTGCAGCCCTTCCTTTGTGTGCTGTCGCTGCTCACAGGTGTGCTCACTGCCTGGGTGACAGGCTCCAATCCCCTGGCTCTGGTTTCATCCAGCCTGAGAAGTCTGAATTTGTCCTCCTGTCAATGAAGTGCATCTTGTCCTCTTTGCCCCCCACCTTTCTGGGCATCACAGGGCAAACTCAGCCCTGCCTGGGGGAAATCCATGACTTGCTTCTGCTGGAGATACAGCTCCCAGGAGGATGACAGGCTGGCAGGTGGGGCTGGAGAAGAGCAGGTTGAGTGGAGACCTCAGAACAGCCTTCCAGGATCTCAAGGGGCTGCAAGGAAGCCGGAGAGGGACTGTTCATCAGGAAATGGAGTGACAGGACTAGGGAGAACAGCTTCAAACTGACAGAGAATATGTTTAGGTAGGATATTGGAAAGGAATTGTTCCCTGTGAGGGTAACAGGGTGCCCAGAGAAGCTGTGGCTGCTCCTGGACCCCTGGAAGTGTCCAAGACCAGGATGGATGAGGCTTGGAGCCACCTGAGCCAGTGGAAAGTGTCTCTGCCATGGCAGGGGTGGCACTGGATGGGCTTTAAGGTCCCTCCCAAACCCTTCTGGGCTGCTGTGAGCAGCTCCCATCCATGGCAGGTGAGGCATGAAAGGAGTCCCTGAGCAGGAGACAGAAGTTTAGGTGTTTCTCCTGGGCAGGCTGTGTTCATGGAAGCTCTGACAGGAGCTGGGGACTGGCTCCCACTGGCTCCAGCCCCTCCCCGTGGTTTTACAGGTCCTGGCAGCACTCAGGGCAGACTCACTCCGGGGAATTTAGGGGAGAGGGCAGAGAGAAAACTCCCTGAGTGGCCCAGTGTCATAAACACAGTCACCAAACACTGGTCAGGGTACTCACAGGATAATGAGTGGGAACTATAATTTTACCAGCCTGGAGGGGCTTTGGCAAGTAAATCAGATTTCCCTGCCCCTGACCCAAATGAATGTCCTGGAGTGGAAATAACAGATTGCTTTTGCCTGGAATCACCATGTGCTCCTTCCAGGGGGATAGCGGTGAGCAATCCTTGCTCCTCTGGACCACTTACAGCTTCCCCCTCTTCTCCCTGAGCTCACTGGGCCTAATCCAAATTCCACCAAAGCTGGGGGTAGATCTCCCTCTCCTTCACAAGTTTTCAACAGTTCCTCAGCCATTAAAATGCTGAAAAGGATGGGGTGGGCAGAGTCCAAATTTTTCTGATCCTCCTCAGAAAAATCCTTGCCCACACTCCAGACCCAGTTCCTGAAATGTTGCTCCATTAGGAAGACACAGAGGAGCAATCCCCAGGAAAGGAATCCTCACCCCACACCCCCCAATTCCCTACCTCTTCCTCCTCTTCTTCCCATGGTAGGGTACCTTTAGGGCCACGTTCTCATCAGGATTTCCCCCTCTTGCTCCTTTCCATGTTGTCTGGAGCCACCAAACCACAAAACTGCAGCAGAGTTATTTCTTATCCGGTCCTACTTGTCCAACCAAGTTCCTCCCTGGTGCTTCTGGAGGGGACATTTCATTTCTCTCCAGGATATGGGTTTAGTAGGATGACCAGTGTCTGTTTAAAACCTATAGTTGAGGGATAAAAGTGACCAGGGATAAAAGTGGCCTCCTGTTGTCACCTCAGGCATCCTTTGAAATCTTCAGGAGCTCTGCGGCTTTCAGGGCCCTTGGTGTGGTCAGAGGCCGAGGGTTAAAGAGCTGCAGAGGTTTCCTGTGTGCTGTGTGGGGAGCTCAGATGGTTCCTGTGGGGCTGGTGTCCCCTGGCTCTCCCAGGGGCTGCTGAGGGGTCACTGTCTCTGTTCAGCTCCGTGACGCTGACACCAGGAACAGCTGTCAGCCCTGGATCAATAACGCCCCAATCTCAGCGTTCGATGGCATCAATTATTTATCTCTAATTGGATTGGATTCTTCCTTGGCCCTGGTGAATCAATTAATGAGGATTTGCCACCAGAGCTCCTGGTGCCCTCCAGAGAGGCTTGTCACAGCGGCAGGAGTGGAAACTGGGGCGGGGAAGGTTGGGAGGAGCCGGGGGAATCTCCTGCAGGGCAGGCTGGGGCCGTGGCTGCCGGGCAGCTGAGCTGGCAGAGGGGCTGCACAAAGCCTCTCATTGCAACTCCTTGCCTTGACAGCTAAAACTCCTTGAGCTCCATGTGGAATGGGGAGAGATCACACAATCCCGGAATGGTTTGGGATGGGAAGGATCTTAAAGCCCATCCAGTGCCACGCCCTGCCATGGGGTTCACATCCAGTGCCACACCTTCCACTGTGCCAGGTGCTCCCAGCCCCATCCAACCTGGCCTTGGACTCTGCCAGGGATGGGGCAGCCACAGCTGCTCTGAGCATCCTGTGCCAGGGCCTGCCCACCCTCATTCCTTCCCAATATCCCATCCAGCCCTGCCCTCTGGCACTGGGAAGCCATTCCCTGTGTCCTGTCATTCCAGGCTCTTGTAAAAAGCCCCTGCCCATCTTTTCTTTGTAAACTCCCTTCCAGTCCTGCACATCAGCATTGTCCACTCTGCCTTTCCACCACTTTCCTCTCCTGCCTGTGAGCAATTCTCCACCCCTGCTATTGCAACCTCCAGCCCCTTTTGCAGGGCAGCAGCCTTCATTCCCATCCCTAAAGGATCCCTGCCAGGATACTCTCCCAGGGATGCACAGTTGGGCAGCAGGGATCCACTGCACGCCAGCAGCTGCCTTTGATAATGAAGGATCTTTGGGAACTTAAACGTTCTCCTTCTGAGCTCTGACAATATTTAAGCATGTGTTAACAGTTTAAAGAAGCAACCCACTAGAGGAAGTCTCATTTGTCAGGAGCAGTTGCTTGAAATTTCATCATAACTGAATTAAGGCAGCCCAGAATGGAGCGGGTTAGAGCGAAGACAGGAGCACTGATGGATGGTTCACACCAGCTGCTGGAAGGGTCCTTTGAAAGCTCCTCGAGCTGAGGTTCTGCAGATCAGCGGCCCTGGCCCCTGAGGGAAGCAGGACAGCTCCAGGAAGGCTGGATGGGATTTCTGAACCTTAGTGCAGAGCCACACATCAGCACACTGTCTGCCAGCAACACTCCTCATCCTCCACGCCATCCTTGGGAAATCAAAATGTGGCTGCCACGGACTGTGGTGGCTGGGGAGGCTCAGAAATCACCTTCAGGCTTTGGACAGAGGAAAATCCACCACAGCAGGTCCAGGAGATCCTCACAGTTCAGAGTCTACTCTGCATTTTTAGCCACAAGGCCATGAAACACCTTTGGAGCCCTAATGTTTCTGATCCCTTGTTCTCTGGGTGACTGAAATTCCTTGGAAAAGTCAAGGAGTGGTCCTAAAGAATGGTTTAAATCTTGCTGCAACTGCTGAACCTCAGAATCAGCAAACTCTGCTGCAAGGAACTTTTCTTCCAGCCTATAAACCAGGAGGGGCAAGGGGTTTGGTCACTCAGCAGGCCAGGCAGGAAACAAAATCAGGAAGTCACTCCTGAAGCTATCCATGAGTTTAGTTCACCTGCCAGAGGAACATGAGAAAAGCCAGAGCTTTTTGTGGCAGCCAGGGCAGGGCAGTGCTCAGTGCAAGGCAGGACAAATGGCAGCAAGTTCCTTTATCACTCGGGATCTGTTATGGATCAAAGTTTTTCTCAATGACTGCATTGAGGCCGAGAATCTTTGAGAACCCCAAAATGCAGGAAATGGGATCTTCATCCCACAGTGTGAAAGTGAAGGAGTGACCTGGGTTAAACCTGGTGTGCCATGCAAAGAGCTGTGCCAGGATAGGAAGAGACCACTTGGAACAGGCAGGAGAAAAGGAAGAGCCTCAGCCAAGCCCCCCTGGGTGGGCAGGCCTGGGACCTGCTTCTCTCAGTGTCCCCTGTCCTCACCAGCTCAATCCAAGGCTGTCCCACAGGTTTATGGCTCGTCAGCACCGAGCCCCCAGCAGGGAAGGACATTATCCTCCCTTTTGGGGGAGTGTGCTCTCTGTGCCATCCTGCAGCTTTTTAGCACCCTCAGCAGCCTTCCCCACGCTGATTTCCAGCAGATGTGGTGCTAATGAATAACACTGTAATCTCAGTGCCTTAATATAGTGCTGGGGGGTGATAAGTCAGAAATTGCTGTCATCGTTGGGGTGAGGACGATCTGGTCATTGTTCAGAACTGTCCTCCTCTGATGATTACATCAAGGGCAATGTATTTTCTCCCATCTACTCCCACTCTGCTTCCAAATTTAAAGCTATTCAGGCATCAGACACTTCTATTTTTTTAAGGGCTTAATAAGAGGCCAGGATGCAGATGTTCAGATAAAGGCCTGACAAATTGCAAGTGGAGGAGCCACATTAAACTTGACCAATTAGGGGATGCAGGGCTGGAAAGGGCCCCAGCAGCTCTGCTAAACCAGCTGCCACCTCCACGTGCCCCACGGTGGAGAGGGCAGAGGAGATGGCTCAGAGCCCAAGCAAATATTGCCACTCAGAGCTGAGAGCTGGAGATGAAACACAGGACTTGGGGAGAGAGCAGATGGGTGAGGGGATGTCCTGGTTCCTACAGTGGCATCAGGGATATAACCACACTGAGATCACAGGATTTCAGCAGCAGAGCCCAGCCAGAGTAGCCAAGACCCAGGAGAAGCTCCCTGGGTGGGCACCATGGTGGGGCTGGGGAGCTGCCACCTTTGGGAAGGTGGGGAAGGGATCTCCAGGCAGTTCTCACTGTCAGCACCGCCAGAGTGAGCCTGGGGGCACCACAAAGGCCAGCTGAGGATTGTAAACTCCATCCTGCTCTTAAAGGGTCTGAAGAGCATTCCACGTGGCCCACAGAATCATTTTTGTGATCCTAAAGCCCTGGGAGATCATCACGTCCAACCATCCCCAGCACTAAGGCCACCACTAATCCTGGTCCCCAAGTGCCACATCCACCCAGCTTTTAAATCCCTCCCTTCCTTTTAAATCCCTGGTGACCTCACCACTGCCCTGGGCAGCCTGGCCAGTGCCTGGCCACCCTTTCAGGGAGAAATATTTCCTAAAATCCTGAGTGTGCTCAGGAAGGGAACAGTGGGACTGAAATGGGACAGTGAGTGACAGCCTGAGTGTGGGGAGGGGAGAAGGGATGAGACACAAGAGGAAACTTTTCCTAGGAGAGAGGATAAGGGGTGGGAAGGCCTTGGAGCAACAAAACTTCTGCTTTGGAAGGAGAATGGCCAAGCTGGTGGCAGAGCAGGAGAGAGGGCAGGGGTGAAGTGCCAGGTGTGAAATCATTCAAGCAAAAGGGAACATCCCAACATCAGTCTTGGTGACTGCAGGCAGCTGCATCTCTCAGGACCTTTGATTCCAGCATCTGGAGAAGCACGTAGACTGGGAGGGACCTCTGGAGATCTCCAGTCCAACACCTGGGAGCTTGTCCTGCCAGCTTCCAACATCTCCATCTCATCCACCCAGAGAGCCTTGGGAGGAGGAAATCCACCTGCAAGGAGCTCGAAGGGATATCCCCCCTCTTCTGCATCTTCATTTCTGCATCACCACACTAAGCCCTGAGGCCAGATTAATCTTTCTCCAAACTCCAGAGTGCTTCTGGGAGCCAGCTGTGCAGGCTGCCCAGGGAATGGTCACAGTCTTCTGGCAGAGGCCAAGAAGTGCTGGGACAAGGCTCTCAGGGGCACGGTGGGATTGTTGGGCTGTCCTGTGCAGAGCCAGCAGCTGGATTTCAGAGCTCCTCGTGGGTCCCTTCCCGTTTAGGATATTCCATGATTCCATGCTGGCAAAGCTGGGAAAGGCAGGATGATGGAGGAGCCCAGCAAACACAGCTTAAGAGTGCCTCTGTTACCTGGGGACAAGAGGCAAGTGGAGATCCAGCTAACTCCCCCAGTCCCGGGGAAATGCTGGCTGTGCTCCTTCCCCCCCGGGCTCTGCAGGACAGCTAAATCCCACCCTAAGCTGATGAAATATCGCCTGCTCTTTGTGCCTGGATCTGCTGGATTTGCTGAGGGCCAGAGCCAGCATCTCTGTGGCTCCTCTTCCCAGCCCCGTGCTCTTTGGAGCTGAGAAAGCCCTGCTGGAGCTGCTGGGAACACAGGGCTAAATCAATCTCGCTTGCCTGGTGTCAAATGTAATAAAAAGGGGGCCCAGAGCCCGAGCCTGGGGCTGTAAATTCTCCTCCAGCACCGAGCCTGACGTCCTGCTCAGGCATTTCTCCTGCATCCCTCCCCTGCTCTGCCTGCTCCCACCGCTGGGACTGAGCTGTCACTGGGCCTTGCTGAGCCAGGCCTTTCAAAGGAGCTGATTTAACGAGCTTTAATTCCATAGTCTGGCAAGGGCGAGATGGCTGAAGGGAAAGGCAGGGGAAATAGGATAGCCTTTGCTTTTGCCCCAGAAAAAGGGAGGGAGGCATGCTTGATGCAGAGAGAGGAGGACAGAGCCTGGCAGCTCTCCCCCCTGCCTTGGAACAGCATGGGAAACCCCACCAGAAGCAGCTAATTATCTCAGCTTAATGAATAGCTTCATTCTATACCTGGGAATAAAGAGCCAGACATGTCATACCCTGTCCCAGCTTCTGTCTCACTCCCAGGGCTCCTTTTCCACCAGCTTGTGAGGACAGGAATGGGAATTCCAAGCCTTACCTGCTGCCAGCTCCAAGTTCCTCCTTTGCTGTCCACTTCCACCTCCCTTGTCCAGGAACAAATTCATCCCACCTCAGGTCACAGCCTGTGCTCCGAAGTCACCGGTGGCCAGTGGGGATGGAGCTCTGGAGTGCTCAGGGTTTGGGGTATCCCAGCTCAATCCCCCAGGCTCCCACAAACACCTGCTGCAGGCTGGGAGGGCCAGGCCTGCTCCAGCAGCTCCGGGTGGGGTGGCATCCATGGGGTGACAGCCCAGCTCCGTGGCTGGAGGCTCAGTGCCATCTCAGCAGCCAGGAGGGGACAAAAAGGCTCCTCTGTTGGGAACAGAGGCTGCAGCTCCAGCTGGAGCGCAGGTTTTGCAGCACACTCTCCCAAAATGAGTTGTTGCAGCAATATTTTCGTCTCCAACTATAGAAAAAAATCTTGTGGAAAGCCCCATGATTTTTATCTAGAACAGATTTTTTTGGGTTGTTTATAGTTTTCCTGGCAGACCCCCCAGGGCAGGGGGATGAGGGTGGCACTGCCCAGTTCAGTCACCCCAATTACACAGCAGAGGGTTCAGGGCTGGGGGAGCCTGGGTAGAGGAAAGGGGCAGAGACAGAGACTCCACCCCAGAACTCCCCTGCACAAGCACTGCCCCCCAGCTCCCCAGCACCTCCCTCACCTCCTTGTGCTGCCTGGAATCCCACAGGCAGAGCTCCCCAGGCAGACCCCCCTCTCCCAGGGACCCCATCCTGCACCCTGGGAGCCAAAGGAGTCAGAGCCAACCCCAGCCTCCCAGAGCAGGGGGACCCCTCTCCCTCCCTCCCTCCCCACCACCCACTCCAGAGCTCAGACCTGGGGTTACCCAAATCCTGCACATCCCTGGCTGCAAATGGTGCTTGGAGCCCGGAGCTGCCTCATCTCCAGCCCAGGAAGAGGAGCAAACACAGCCCTCCTCCTCCTCCTCCTCTCCCCTTTTCAGCTGCCTTTCCCCCATCCGAGCTCTCCTGCAGCCGTGGCAGAGCTCCAGGGCTGGGATGCTCCACACGTGCCTCTGGCATCCTCCCATCATTATCCTCCCTGTAATTAGGGAGGGAGCAGGGAGATTGGATGTCCCAAATCACATCATCTCCATTGCTTTGTGTTAAAACATCCCTTGACACGCTGCAATAAAGAGACAGACAAATAGCTGGGTTAAAATGGGATCCCCACAAGCTGCTTTGGGCAGGAATTATCTCAGCAGAGCTCTCCCTGATGCTCACCCCTCCCTCTGCTTCCCTGGAAAAAAAGGAAAAAGCCCTGAGCCAGCACCTCCTGATTCATGGCGCTCAAGGACAGAGCTCACAGTCGTTGAGGCAGCTGGTTTGAAACCCTTCCTCAATAGAGACACCTCCAGCTCCAGGAAAATGATATTCCAGGGCACAACACATCTTCTTCCAGAGCCTAAATACCTGTTAGCACCTGGAGGTGCACAGGTTGCTCATGAAGAGGGATAAAGAGGCACATTCCAGCACCAGCATCTCCTGCTGCTGCAGGAAAACCTGCAGTGCCCAGAAATAAACACCTGTGCTGCCTCTGCGAGGTTTCCCTGGTCTCAGATATTGGCTCAGCTTTGAATTCCTAAAAGCGATGCTGCTTTGTCAGCCAAAGGGCTGGAAAGCAGGAGTTTGACTTCCTAGGGATTGGTAAAACAGGAGTTTGATTTGATCTCTGTTGTTCCTTCATCAAATCCTTGAGTCTCAATCAACCAATTTTAATGAGGATTATTTCTGAAATATTAACAGCTTCATGTTGTAATGTCCCCTTTTGTAGCCAAAAACTGAACACCACTCTGGCTGAAAACCAATATATCCAAAATGTAAAAATCTGAGCTATTTTCCTCACCATCTTTCTTGTTCTTCCCACCAGAGAGAAAATCTTCTCTAGAATTAAAACCCTGCCCTGCTGTGTTGACGAAGAGTGAGTGTTCTCACTTGATGCTGACCTTCATGATTTTCATTTCATGGCATTCGATTTTATTTTAACAGCATTTTTGCAGTTTTCAGTCAGCCAAATGGCTTCAGAATGGAAACCACGAGCTCACCCTGAGCCACTGTGTGCCCTCCAGTACAAACTTTTGTAACCATCCTGTGGGGGAAGCTGGCCTGAAGTTCCCCTCCCTCCATCCCATTCCGAGTTGTCCATCTCCCAGGTAGTTTCCCATGCCTCTATGCATGAACTTATAGGTTATTGGGAAAATTACATCCTACAAAATCATTCTTCAAACCTCCCCTTTTACCTCACCCCACCCTGTTCCTGGGGTCTTTCCCAGGGTTTTTTCCACACCACCTGTTTCATCTTCCAACTGCACGTGCTCCAAATATTTTCCTGTTCTTTCGGGGTTTTATTAAATGGAAATTCATGGAAAATACAACATTCCCCCCACTCCTTCCTTTCAAAATGCTTCCCACCCAAACTGCCCTGAGCGGTGAAACCCCGGGCTGTGATGCCCGCCAGCAGAGCAAGGCCACCCATTGGGATCCCTCCATGCCTGGCAGCCATTCCCAGCTCCCGAGGAGCCGGCAGTGGGTGCAAAACCCCACGGGCCGCTCGGGGCCGGCCTCTGGAAGCCCATTACTGTTTTATGGAGGTCACCCTCACCTAATTATGCCACTGTTCCTGCCAGCCCCGGCTGACCCCGCGTGATCCCGCAGCGGATTAACATGTCCTGGGCACTTGAGCGTGTGGAGCGCGCCTGCCCCGGGCGGCCAGTGGCCCGAGGGCCGCCTGCAGCTCCCTGTTATTTTGACCTCGGCCGTTTTTTTTCCGTGGCCAGGCCTCGGAGGACCTGTTGAATGGGGCTTTCATTTGGCTGACCCCCGGGGTCAGCTGTTTTCGGAGCATGAAATATGGCTGCGGCCGGACAGGAGGGAAGAGATAAACTCTGCTGAGGAGCCTTAACAGGCCAATGAGCCGTGACTAATGATGATTGGGGTTTGTCTTTCCAGGCAGTAATTTATTGGGCTGCTGACCACTTAGTGCACTCCTTGGGGAATTAACTCCTTCGGGGGCAGCCCATTTGGGGTTTGTCTGCTCCTCGCTCAGCCTTCCCTGCTTTGGCGACTTTTCTCCCTGCAGCTTTCCCTGCTGTGACACATCCTGGTTGTTTTCTGGTCTTTTTACCCCACCTCCCCCCAAAAAAATGCTTCTGGAAGCTTTTCTCTGGGCAGATTTCCTATTGTCCCAGCTGGTTTTGTAGGCAGGAAAAGCCCCAGTGACCCTTTTGGGCAGGAGCGTGGTGGCTCCTGCGTGGCAGGTGGGTGGCACGAGCCACCAGTGTCCCAACAAAAGAGCTGGCATGTCAAACACGGCTCTTACATCTTCATCAGGGGCTCCTAAAGACTCCAGCTTTCTCCTGGGAGGACAGCCCAGCCCAAGAGCACGTTCCTGGCAGCACCATCATCCATCTCTGTCACCCCTGGGCAGATGGAGATGGACAGGCACTCTCTGGGATGGCTGCTGTGGCAGCAGCCCCTGCTCAGCAAAATGTAGGCTCAGACTCTGAGAACCAAGCCCCAGCTTTGTCTTTTTGCCTCCTTAGCATTCCATTTGTGAAGGAGTTAATTGCCAAAATTTGGATTTCTTGCTGTTTAGCTGGCAGAAATTTGGCAGCACAAGGAACTCCTTGGCAGTTACTTCATTTTGGGGAGAGACCTGTGTCTTCTCCAACATCCTAAAAACCAGATGATAGAAATCAGAGTTGTTTTAATGGCTAAATTCTGTCTTTGCCTGCAAGGCCCTGGGTGTGATTAAGGAGGCTCATTTCATTTTCAAGTGCCTCAGTTTCCCCACCTGCAAATAAGATTTGGGGGGGAGGCAGGATGCTGCCGCTGACATTCCACGGGGGTGTTTGGGGATCAGCAGGGTGAAAAAGATCCTGCAGGTGCTGGGGAAGGGATTTGGAGCAAGGAATGCTGCTCACCTTTTCTTCTGCCACCCCACACCTGCCTGGCTGCTGACTGGGGTGCTCGTTCCTGTGTTTTGGGGTGCTCAGAGCCATTGGGTGCTGGGGCAGTGCAGAGGAGAGATCACAGCTTTGGGGAGAGCCCTGGAAGAGCCATTTTCAAACCAGCCACAACCTGAATCAATTAATTGAATTATCAGTCAAGCTGTATTTAAACGCTGATCCCATAAATTGAAAGGAGAGTGGCCTCCTTTGGATAATTCCCCTTAAAAGCACAGGAAAAAAAAATATCAGCAGACCTAGGGGGAGATTGGAAGATCTCCCCAGGGCCTTGCAGGGGTCCAAATCTATTTCTGCCTTTAAAAAGCTGTAATTATGCCCACGTTAAGAGCCATTCTGCCAGAGCAATTCCACAGGAGAATTCCTGAAGGAGAAATTCCCAGCAGCAGGGTCCTTCAGGGTAGAGGGAGTTCAGCAGGGCTGAGGGTCAGGGAGCAGAAACCAAAGATGTCCCCAAGAGCTCCCAGCAGGTGCAGCTGGCAGGGGCTGGGATGAGAACAACAGTCACAGGTGCCTGGTCTTTCCTGCCCTTCAGGAATGTTTCCCTGGACATTTGGGACTGGTTTGGTGCTGATTTACAAGCACAAGCCATAAACCCCAGCTCTGGAATTGCAGAGGGAGCAGAGGCACAGCCCTGAGCATGTCAGTGCCCACAGTGACCTGGCACTCTGCAGCCTCAGTCACCCTGGAACTCATTAATGCAAATTAAACCAGAGCCCTCATCCCAGCAGGGCTGGCTGAGTGTTCCTGGGCAGGCAGGAGAGTCCAGTCATCACCTGGGACAAGATTTCACTGGAAATCCAGGGGTAGTTCACCAAATGAGCTGGAGTTGAGCTCAGCTGAGGGGTTTGTGTTGCCAAAGTTCTGTAAATAAATGGGTTTGGCAGAAGAATTATGAGGAAGTGAGTGTTTTACATTAATATTTGTGGGAGAAACTAATAATTAAAAGAAATTGGAGGCAGAGCTTCTGTATGTACATACCTTCACATTTCCAAATTTCTTTCTAACGACTTCTCAGTAAAGAAAATAGCAGGGTTATTTATTTCTCTGGGGTTTTGTCTGGCAGAATGAATAGGGTGTGGGAAAGAAAGAAATCACTTCTTTCCCTGCCCAGACAACACACTGGCACCTCCTGGGCTGCTGTCCCAGCATCATCCAAGCCAACATTCCACCTCCTGTTTGATCTGCTGCCACTGTCATCGTTCCCACTGCCCGGGCAGCAGAGCCAGAATGACTCTGAACACACCTGAGCACACCTGTCCTGCCGGGTGAGATGTACAGGGAAGATGCACGGGATGGGTGAGAGAAGGCAGCTGGGAACGAGGTGAGAAACGTGAGACTGAGGCAGCAGAGAGGAGGCGAGGAAAAACACAGGAAACAGAAGGAAAAATAAAGGGAAGGAAGAATAAAGGGAAGGCAGGATAAAGGGAAGGCGGGATAAAGGGAAGGCAGGATAAAGGGAAGGCAGGATAAAGGGAAGGAGGGATAAATGTAATGCAGGATAAAGGGAAGGCAGGCTGCTGCAGCCCCGGTGTCAGCCAGGACACGGTGCAGCCCTGGCTGCAGGGAGAGGTCAGCAGCAGGCTGATGAACAGAGCATCCCCAGCCCCTCCTGGGGTGGGATGGCTCAGACAGACAGACAGAGAGCTCTCTGGGCAAACAGCCTTGCCTCCCTAAAGAATACCTGGGCTCAGCTGTGCTTTTGGCCCCCAAAATGGGCCCGTTTGAGTGCTGGCGAGTCTTGCAAAGAGACGGGTGCCCTGGATGGATGCTGAATTGTAGCCCCCATTTGTTTCGCTCAGGAATAAGTTTTGCACCTTTAAAACTGGCCTGAGAGTGAAGGGGGGAGAAGCAGAAGTGGTGGGATGTCTGAGGCTGTTGTTTTCAAAGCATAAAGATCAGAGTTTTCAGCTTTCCCTCACACCCAGCCTATGCAGTCTGCAGTGCAGACAGGGAGAGAGCTCTCCTTTGCTTTTTGTTAATTTTTGGCTAGCTGAGGCAGAGAAGTTCTCGGGGCTATAGTTTCTTTCCTTTTCCTTGGGTCTGTTTGCACCTGCTCTGGACTAAACCCAGAAGGGCACCAGGAGCTCATGGCCCACCAGGCCTGGCCTGGGCCCAGCATTGCCCAGGAGGCTCAGATTCTGAGAGCCAAGACCCAGCTTTGCCTTTTTGCCTCCTTAGCATTCCATTTGTGAAGGAGTTAATTGCCAAAATTTGGATTTCTTGCTGTTTAGCTGGCAGAAAATTTGGCAGCACAAGGAACTCCTTGGCAGTTACTTCATTTTGGGGAGAGACCTGTGTCTTCTCCAACATCCTAAAAACCAGATGATAGAAATCAGAGTTGTTTTAATGGCTAAATTCTGTCTTTGCCTGCAAGGCCCTGGGTGTGATTAAGGAGGCTCATTTCATTTTCAAGTGCCTCAGTTTTCCCACCTGAGCTGCACCCAGACTGAGCTGCACCCACACAGAGACTTTCTGAACTCATCATCTCCTCAGAGCAGCGAGAGGTTTTGTTGTTTAATATTGCTCATTTGTTGTGCTGGGGAGTGCTTTGCCTGCTAAATAAACTTTTTTTTTTTTTTTCCACTTTTCTCTGGGGAGATCTTTTCCTGAGCCAGGGCTGTTCAGATTTGCTTTGTAGAGAGACCCCTCTGTGAGGTTTTTTTCCCAAATTGCCTTAAACCAGGGCACAGGGGCAGCAGCTTCTTGCTGTGCTGGAGTGCCTGGTGTGTGCAGGGCAGGTGGGATCATGGTGCCTCTCCAGCCACCCTCACCTGCTGTCACAGGGCCCCGGGGATGGGCAGAGGGCTCTTGGCTGGGCTGCGATTCCAGCCTTGTAAAAAGAGGAGCTGAACGCTAAAGAGAGGGGGAGATGTTGAACAGAGACAGGACCTGGAGATCAAGAGGAGACAGGAACATCCCAGCTCATCAGCTTAACCCTTACGGTACCAGCTTTTGTGCCTCTGGGGAGAAATCCCAGCACGGAGTAGGGCAAGAAGAAAATTCACTTCACAGTCGTCCCAGATGGGGGTTTGGGAGGGGAAATGCAGGTTCTCCTCCCCTGAAGGCTCTGCTTTCCTCTCCCGGGCTCTGAGCAGCAGCTCCCAGCCCACAGGCAGGGTGTGAGTGGCTGGGAAATCATTAACTCGGCTACAGATGCTTTGGTGAGTTTGGATAAACAGCCTGCTGTTGTTCTGCACATGGGAGTTACTGTAGGAGCTGCTGAAAGGCTCGGGATTTATAGCCTTGGAAAATGATTTATTTTGTTAAGTCCACAGCTGATACAGCTGGGGAAATACCAGTGTGGGATCTCCCTGCACTGCTGCTCCCTCGAGTGCTGCTGCAGAGCCACCAGAATCCTGTAAGGAAGGGGAAAATGCTGGCATTAAAAAAAAAAAAAAAAAAAAAAAAAGAAAAAAAACAATTTAAAAAAATAAATAAATATATAAAAAATTAAAAATAAAAAAAATTAAAAAATTTTTAAAAATTTAAAAATTTAAAAAATTAACAAATAATTTAAAAAATAAAAAAATAAAAAAATTTAAAAATTTAAAAAATTAATTTAAAAAAAATTTTAAAAAATTTTAAAAAATTTTAAAAAATTTAAATTTTAAAAATTAAAAAAATTAAAAATTAACAAAAAAATTAAAAAATGTTAAAAATTTTAAAAAGTAAAAAAATATAAAAATTTAAAAAATAAAAAAAAAATTTAAAAATTAAAAAAAATTTTAAAAAATTTAAAAAATTAAAATATAATAAAAAAATTTTAAAAATAAAAAAATGCAAAAAAAGTTTAAAAATTTTTAAAAAAATTTTAAAAAAAATTTAAAAATTAAAATAAAAAAATTAAAATAATTAAATTTAAAAAAAAATTAAAAAAAATAAAAATTTAAAAGTTAAAAAAATTTTTAAAAATTTTAAAAATTAAAAATAATTAAAAATAAAATAAAAAAATTAAATAAAAATAAAAATAAAAATAAAAAAAATAATAAAAATAAAAACAAAAAATAAAAATAAAAATTAAAAATAAAAATATAATAAAAAATTAAAAAAAATAAAAATAAAAATTAAAAAAAAAAAAATGCCACAAACCCTGGTGCTCGTGGTGGTGAATTCTGTGAGTGCAGATCTGTGCCCACACACATCCCTGGAAGTGTCCAAAGGCCAGCTTGGACAGGCCTTGGAGCCACCTGGGATGGTGGAATGTCCCTGCTCACGGCAGGGGTGGGGCTGGATGAGCTTTAAGGTCCCTTTCCAGCCAAACCATTCCATGACTTTGGAATTCATTTGGGCACGGCCCCAGCCAATCCTTCCTGTGTCCAGCATGGACACGAGCAGGCTGGGCATCAACAACCTCTTCTCCAAAAGCACATCCTCAGCACACAGCCAGCCCCTTTCTGCCTCTCAAAGCTGTCCCAGCTCTTTCAGGATCACTCCTTTGATCCTTTTTTTCCTGGGAAAAGTGCTGGCTTGGGGTGGATCTGCCTCTCCCCTCCCACAGTCTTGCACCCACCCAGTGCACGCTGGGGTCCTGCACTGCCTTCACCCCCTCCTCATCCCACCAGGAAATCTTGGCTCCAGTTCTGCCAAGGAGGAGCTTTTGTGGTGCCACCCTCCCACCAACAGCAGCACCTTGCAGGGCTGTCATTTCTTCATCCACAGCATCATTTTGGGGTCTGGAACTGTTGGAAGTAAGGCCCAGCCTCCCCTAAAATCCAGCCCTACTTAGAGGTACTTTTGCCACAGGATTTCTCCAAATTTACCTCACTGGAGGTCACGGCCACACAAAATCTCAATTAACACCAAACTGTGCCACCTGCAGCATTTCTCCTCTGCCCTGGGGAGTTTAGGGAGGTGTCAGCAATTAGTGCCAATCATTTTCCACCCCGCAGGGCTCAGCACTCCCATTCAGGTGGGGAGGTGCTGCTGCTGCCTCTGGAATAATCTCTAACTGGTGTCACTCGTGGGACGGGCTGCAGTAAATCAGCACATGAGCTGTCCTGGCATCTCTGGCACAGAAACACTTCCTAGAGGAAGCATCTCCTCCCTCCACCCTTTTTTATTAATTAAGGATCCTGCAGAGTTGAGAAGTGAAGCATTTCTGTCTGTGAAGTCCTTGGTGGAGGAGTTTACACTCAGCAATGCTCTGGGGTGCTCAGTCCAGCCCCAGCTGTGCCTCCCCAGGACAGATGCCTGGGATGGGCTGGGAGGTGCAAAATCCTCCCTGCCTGCCTCTGTCGAGGCATGGGGGCAGCTGATGTCCCCTGTCCCTGCTGTGGCAGGGTCTGACCCTGCTTTCAACCAGGTTATTCCCATTTTAAAGGGTGAAACTGCAGAGGAGCTGAAGTCTAAGAAGCAACATGGGATTCTCAGGTGGAGCAGGACATTTGGTCCAGGGTCTGCAAAAAGGGAGCAGGGCACAGACCTGCTCCCTCAGCCTGGTGTCCCAGCCAGCCTTGATGGGAAAGAATTGTGAATTTCTTCATGGAGCAACTATCCATCACCCCCCAGCCTCACACAACCATCAGAGGGCATCACCTCAGGAGCAGATTCACCTCCTTGGTCCCAGCTGAGGTAAAAACTGGCAGAACAGCTGTGGGACTCCCACATGAATAATCAGAGGTTACCAAAGCCCTCATTAAGCAAACCAGGCTTGGCTTTCCAAAGGATGGGTTGAAAGGCAAATGTCTCCTGTTACAAGTGCAGTGTCCAGAAAAAGAAAAATCCCTGCCTGGTCTAGATAAGGGCAAAGCTAGGTATGCCTGAAATATTTCTATTACTTCAAAGTTCATAAATCTATTGGTTTAAAACTGTCAACAAGAAAGAGGAAATATGAGCTACAGACATGGTTATCACCAGGAAAGGAATTTCCTCCAAAGGGAGAGCAAGACAGTAAGGCCAGGAAAGAGGGACAGATAGGGAAATAGCTCTAGGAGATGTCAGGAATCTGGATGAGCCTGGCCTAGGAATATCTTTTCATTGACTCCAGCAGACTCTGTCTGCGCCCCAGCCCAAAAGGATGCTCAAGGAAGACTTTTACACTCATCAGCTGAAAAAAAAACCGGGTAGTAGAAAGTGTGTGAGTTTATTGGTACTATTTTGTTGGGTTGTTTGGAATTTTTTTTAGTTTTTGAAATATTTCAGGATTTTGTCAAAAAATCCCTGATCCTGCTTTTTGGTGGACTGAACTGATGTTCCTGGGGGAAAAGTCATGTGGCAAAGAGGTTCAGTGGTTTGTGGAAGAGACTCCAAGGATCTTTTGGCCTCAGACAGACAGGGCTGCAGTGCAAAAGGGAGGAGGGGAAGCAAGGACTGAAGAAATGGGTCCTGGAGTCTGCACTGGACACTGTTTGCACTGGGGGAATTACATAAACCCTGGTATCAACCCTCAGCAGCAGCTTTCCCACCCAGAAACACCCAAACCATGAGGGGTGCTCAGTTTTGCTGCCTTTACACCAGGAGCTCTCCAAACACAGCCATGGCTCTGCTCACCCCCTCCCAGGCACTGCACACCCCTGGGGCAGCAAAGGAGGCCTGGGGGGCTGGCAGCTCCCCAAAAAGAGATGGCAAAGGGCAGAGCTGGCAGCAGGAGGTGCCAAGGGGAGGTGCAAGCACTGTCACTGCTCCAGAGGTGATGGAACACCCTGTGGAAGAGTCAAGGGCCAAAACAGGAAAATTGGTGTTTCCCTACAGGTGCACCAACAAATGCTCCAGAGGATTAATCAGATTAATCAGGATTGCTGATCCCTCTATCAGAGCTGGCTGTGCTCCCTCCCAGTGCTGCACATTTGGGGTGCCACCTTTACTGACCCCCCAGGGCTGGGCCCGAGCTCAGCTGTGCCTGGAGCTGGGAATGCTCCCAGGGCTGTCAGGGCAGCACTGACCCCAGCAGGAACACCTCCAGACAGGCCCAGCAGATAAAGGCTCCGAGGGGTCACTCACCACCTCCCACCTGAGAGCAGCCCCTTCGCTCCCCGCCTGAATTTCATCCTTTATACCTCTGGAATCTTGAATAAACCCCATCCTCCTCCTGCTGCTTTTTCCCCTCCTCCTTTTATCTAATTCTGCTCAAGTCCCCGTCGTGTCTCAGGGCAAAGTTCCCAGTGCTCCCCTCTCCCTCGATAACCCAGCCCTGCTCTGCTCCGTGGCTAAGCAGTAACTTGCTCCTAGAAGAGTGTTTACATTGGAAAATAAGTCCAATTACACCAGCCCATCTAATAGTCCTCTCTGTATATGTTACTGAGTACTTAGGGCCATTTTTCTCAAAGCCATTATGCTCATGTGATTTTCCTCAAAGCCTTTCGAGGGGATTTTGTTTTGACAGCAGGGCATTAAGGGGGTGAAACTGATAGCATAAGTACCACTTACAGACTTTGATCAGCTTGCCTCATAATTCTCTTGGAGAAAGTCTTGTATATATTAGAGAAGGAAATTAATTTTATTGCCGCTGTGGCTTTTTTTTTTTCTCCCTGCCAGTAACATCCAAGCACAAGTGCTCAGATTTTTTTTTTTTTTAATTTGTTTTTTTTTTTTTTTACAAACCCCTGCTGTTCAGAGCTGGAGTACAAATTGGGCTGTCCTCCTCCCAGGTGAGAGCCAGCATAGCTTGGGCCCTCATCCTCATCAAGATGTTCTTTCTGACATGATCCCAACAAGGCAATGAGAGGTTTCCAAAGCTCTTCCATCCCAAGCACTGCATTTCTATGTGGTACAGATAATTTGCAGTGAAAATAGAGACATTTTGGTCTGTAAATACCAAAAGATAAGCAGATAACCCGATTCCTGCCTTCATTCCATATCATAAAATCATAGAATGATTGGGTTGGAAGGCACCTTAAAGCCCATCTCATTCCAATCCTGCCGTGGGACACCTTCCACTGTCCCAGGTGCTCCCTGCCCCATCCAGCCTGGCCTTGGACATTTCCAGGGATGCAGGGGCAGCCACAGCTGCTCTGGGCACCCTGTGCCAGGGCCTGCCCACCCCCCCAGGGAACAATTCCTGCCCAAGAGCCAATGTATCCCAGTATCTAAACCAGCTCTGGCAGTTTGAACTGTTCCCCTTGTCCTGTCACTGCAGACCTTTGTAAACAAGACCCTGTCCAAACAGTGATCCAGGAAATCATGGTATCATCATAAATAAGCAAACCCCCACAAAAAAATCTGAAAGGAAGATCTGTAACTCAGCAGAACAACCCATGTGAGGCCAAACCAGGCCCTGACTCTGGACCAGCAGCTCTGCAGCCCAAATTCAGCTCCCAGGCGAGCTTTTCATAGCAAGGGATCATTTTAATCCCTGCCCAGGTCAGAGGGAGGCAGCTTTGGGCTGAGATCTCCTGGGATCAGGATGCTTTCAGCAATCTAGAGGCCTGTGACAGGGTGATACCTCACTGACAGGGCCTGAGAGGAATAGCCCCTCTCCATCCTTACCCTGCTCCTTGCCAAATCCCAATTGGAATCGAGAGAGGAAATGTTTGTGTGCAGCAAGGAAAGCTGGTCGGAAAATTTTTTGTCAAAACAGATTTCCATCACAAAGTGACACCCTGTTGGCTTTGGCAAATTTTTGTTCAGAAACAAAGTGGAGAGAGAAAAAAAATGTAAATGTCAGCGTGCCCTTTTGACATTTTCCCCAACGCAAAGGATGGGCTTTCTTGCTTGGAAATGACTTTTCCTTGACATTCATTTTCTATGTTCAGCTCAAAACAAATCAGCCTTGCTACCAGAATGGAATTTGTTGGCTCCTCTAAGAGGCTTTTTCCTTTTGGAATCGAATATGAAGGATTTCATGGAATGGCTTTGGTTGGAAGGGACCTTACAGATCATCTCATTCCCACTCCCTGCCGTGGGCAGGGACACCTTCCACCAGACCAGGCTGCTCCGATCCCCATCCAGCCTGGGATATTGGCTTTTCCCAATTCAAGAAATGAATAAAACAACCTTTCTTATTTTTTCTCAAGTTAAAGATTCATCCTTCCTCCCTACAAGGCCCCTGCCATCATCACACTCAAATTTTTTTTCTTGCTCATCCTAAAGTTCCCTGCATTTGCAGCTCTAGTACTATTTTGATTCCAGGTTTTCTTCTCCCAGTCCTGACTTAACATCAGACCCATCAGAAAGATGCCCAAAACAAACCAAAATCAGCTTGGGTGCTGCATGTGCAGCTGGAATCCAGCAGATGAGAAGGGCTTACCTTGGAGATCACTACTTATTCACAGGAATTCTCCCAGGGTCCAGCCAGTGGCACTCAGCAGCAGGAATTCTCAGTGCCCATCATAAGTGACCATTTCTGCCATCCTGACTCCACCCACACTCCCCTTCTTCAGCAAGGGTTCATCCACCAGGATTTCTCTCTCCCTCTCCTGCCAAGAAAAAAAAAAAAAAAAAAAAAAAAAAAAAAAAGTTGGGAGAAAAATCAACTGTGCCTTCTATAAAACCAGCTCCAGTTGTTCAGCTCAGGCATTGTCTGGTGAAATATGATCTACTTTTTCCTCCCTGAAATAGGTTCCCAAAGCAATTGGGAATTGAATTCAGGAGACTGTAATATTGCTGCATTTTGCTTAAGCTTAACCATCTGCAGGGAAGTGTCTCCTCCACTCCGACTGTGTGGCCGTGTCCCTCTGCCAACAGGAGGTGGATCTGGGGGGATTGATCCCCACCACATTGCTCCAGGGGCTGGAAAGGGCACTTGGATGTCTGTCTTGGAGAGCTGCAGCTTGCTAAGACACATGGCACATCATTTCTTTCCTTGGAGTGCAGTTTTGGACTCGCACCAGCCCTGGAAAGTGGGGAGCTGGGACTCGGCTCCGTCACTGCAGTATTTCCCAGCCTCTTTGCTGTAATGAAAAGGTCTCAAATCCACTCCTGGATGACTTCAGCAAACACAACTCCCAGTTACTGAGTGTTGGTGTCACAAACAAATTCTGGAATGAGCCTGGAAAACGAGCAGTTCCCAACTAAACCTCCCCAACCTCAGCTTTTTTAGACGCCAAGTGCCCGTCGGCAGTCACAGAGCACCGTGGCACAGGCTGAGCCCTGGCCTTTCCTGTGCCACCCTGCACAGCCAAATTCTCAGTGTACTATGATCAAACCCTCCCAGAACCATGGGGATCTATGAGAGATAACCAGGGACAGCAAGTCTGTAACCAGAAGCTTCAAAATCTCTGGGCAAGTCTCACAAGGAATTCCTCAAAGACTGAGAACAGCCAGGATAAACCTTGATTTTTCACCCAGACAAAGCTGATGAAGCATCTGCCTCCTCATCCCCACATCTCTCCCATGTGCACTAAATTTGTCTTGCTAGAAACTACCTAAATATTCCCTCAGGGCCTTCCAGGGCAGGTCTGCTCTCCAGCACAAGGATCTGAGCCATGCTCAGGTCCTGCCTGGCCCAGAAGCACAGGAAGTTTTGAAGCTGGTGCCAAGGAGTTCCCTTGGCTTTGCAGCTGATTCCAGGCTGGGGCCAAACTCCAACTGTATTCCAACACAGGCAGGACCCAGGATCATTCCCTCTCCTCTCGGTAGCCCTGAGGGAATTACACACAAAATAACATCTCAGCACTGAGGTTTAGGGGAGAGAATTCAGAGCTTAGAGCCAAAAAGCAACATTTTGTGGCCACCTGGATATATCCTGGGAGCAGTGAGATTTACCAAGGGGTTATAGACTGCTGGACCTCCCTGGTGTGATGAAACTCAGCTGCTGAGGGCAGGAGAAAGCACTTTAGATAAGAGGTCAGCAGAGGGGAAGAAAGGAGCGAGGCTGGGGGATATTTGACGCTGTCAATCACAGATCTCCCCAGTCCCTGTGGAAAAAACTGGAATTCAGAGAGCAGGAGCACCACAGCACCATCCCCAGGGGCAGGACAGCCGTGCTCTCAGCTCAGGTGGCCCTGCTGCACATCAGGACCCTCCCAGGGGAAGGTGCCCCCAACCCCACAGGCAGTGACCCTGGCAGAGAGAAATCCAGGCTGACAATTTATTGATAACATCAAGCAACACCTGAGCTCTGCGTGACACAGGTGGGGGGAGCAGGGGATGCTTCCCAAAGTCCCACCTGGCCTCACACTTCCCTTCCTGGCACTTCCAGGTGCTTTCAGCAAGGACAATCGATGTGTCCCAGCTCTCCCTCTCTTTGCTGACAAACGAGAACTGCAGAGCTTTGCTCAGGGTCAAGAGCAGGGGCTGTGCTGACAGGGCAGGGAGGGGGAGAAAGCCCAGGCTTCCTACTCCGAGGAGCCTTGCAGTATTGACTTTCTGGAATAAAAAAAGCAAAAAACAGGTAGATGGAGTGGAATAGGTAATGAAACAAAGACACTCAGTAGATCAAATTATTGCTCTAGTTGTCCCTGAACTGTAGCCCAGCAGAGCACTGTCGGAGCTAACAGATAACCCAGTGCTAAACACCAGTCAGAATATTTAACTGCGTCATTTGTTCCCCCAAAAACATCATTGTTGGGATGTTAAACTGCATAATGCCAGTCCTTGTGAGGGGAAAGCTGATGGCAGGACGCTGTGCTGCCCAGACTGAACTCCTCCAGGGAAAGGCACCTGGCTGTGAGGCAGGAAACCCTCCACAAAGGTTTGGGAACAGGAGCAATTCTGTCCCTCCAGGACACGAGACAAGGCACTCACAGGGCTGAAGCTCATGCAGGGGGGAGGCTGGAGACAAACTGCCCATGGCAGGCAGCCCAGGCCACTCCAGGTGAAAAATTACCTGCAGCACAGCCCAACCAGGAGAGCAGGGACACCCCAAACCATGAGCAAAGCCTGAGAGCTGCCCTTAGAGCACTCCAGGGACAGGGGTGGAGGCCCCAGGTGAGGCTCATCAGGGTAATTAAGGCCAATTAATTGCGCCTGCTCCTGCTGCGTTGTCTGCTGTGACTGGGGGAGCCTCCTGGGGAAAATCCATCCGGGGGAATATCTTACAGCAGCAGGGACCTGGGCTCACCTGGCTGCCCACAGCTGCCCAGGCTGGGCACAGGGACCTGCTGTGGTGGCTTTGCTGAGCAGTGACAAATGTGAAAAGTCATTGCTGCCCGTGCCACATGGGCCTGGGAACTGGGCAGGATGCTCCACCTGCACTTTTCCCAGTTTAATTCTTCCTTTGGAGCTCTCCTTCCCAAGCCACACTCCCCCCAAAGCTGGGGAATCTCCTGGTCTCCAAACCCCCTCTGTCCCCAAGCTCACAACTCTCAGCTCTGGGCACCTACAGGACAGAAAGGAGAAAAATTTAAGGTAAGCCAAAATTTAGGATAACTCCCAAACACAACTTTTGGAGCACGACCAGACTTTGAAGGGGCACAGGTTTGTACAGTGTTAGATTTAATCAATGCTCTGTGTGGTGTTCAGGGAATTGCAAACCACAGAATGGTTTGGGACCTTGAGGATGATTTCATATCCACCAGGAGAGCAGAGAGAAGCAGGCAGGGGAGGAGGGAACTCCAGGCACTCTCTGCTGATTCCTGGAGTTTCCAGGAGCACATCAACGTACTGTACAGCAGAGGGAGGCCTTTGGAGCAGGCTTTGACTTTATGCCAGGGCTAGGCCGTGTGCTGCTTTGTATTAATTTGTGTAACTTCAGGAATAAACTGTGCTTGGCTTGTCTATGAATTTTAAACGAATTGTTAACACGTTTTTATGAATGGAGGAGGAGGTGCTGGCTGAGGAGGGTGCCTGCTTGTTGTTTCAAGCAGGGAAATCAATCATGGTTTTTTCGCAAAATAAAACTTTATTGAGCTGTAATAAACAGATACTTCTAAAAAACACTTAAAACCACAGAACCGAGGGGAAGGTGCTTGACTGCTCCAGCATGAATCGCAGGTCAGTGAAGGAATCTGCTGCTTTTTTCATTCCCAACATCAGGGATGAAGATGCATGAATGTCCTGCAGGGATGGCTGCGTGGTGGGTGGAAGAAGTGCCCACAGATGATGTCTGAGCTCAGCAAGAGACACCACAGAGCAGCTGCCAGATGCCAGTTTGGAGATGCTTTGATACCAGAAGGACTGGATGATCTTTGTAGGCTTTTCCAGCCTCAAGGATTGTGAGATGCCCTGCAGGGCCAAAGGCTGCCCAGGACTGGGAGATGGGAATAACTCCCGTGCTTTCTGCTCCCACCCTCTCCATCCTTTCCAGGGATTTTGACTCATGAGGTGGGTGGGAAACACAACCTCCCACATGCATTTCTTCATCTCCTTTTAGCAAGGGGATTCTGCTTAGGATAATTGCTGGGGAATATGGAAAACTGGAGGTTTTTCCTGTGAAAATCTGAATAAAGTCAGCTTTAATTAAGAACAAAGGAGCAGCTCTCACTATGGTGAGTCCCTCTCCCTTCTGCTAGCCACTGCCAGCTGCTTTTGGGGAAGTGAGGTCACAGAGCTACAGAAAAGACCCCCGTGCTAAGGGGAGGTCATTTGATGGTCTTTCAGGCCTGTCAGTAATTTCAAATTACTCCTCTCCCTCTGTCAAGAATGAAAAGCTTCTGATGTCTGTGATGAGAGAGAGAATAAGAAGGTGAGAGACAGAGACCTGCATGTCACCAGGATCTCCAAGGCTTTGGCTTCTCCCTGGCACTCAGTGGAGGGAGCAGAGCACGTCCTGTGTGGAATGGAGGCAACTTCCTGACCATGTAACAGAAGTGGAAATAATAGGGAATAAAAAGGTGATCCAGGCCAAGAGAAACCCCGAAGTGAGGAAGTTCACAGCGCTGCCTGTTCCTGCAAGCTGAGCTCTTCAAAGCCAAACTCTCCCAGCCAGGAGACAAACCAGTCCTGCTCCTTTCCCTCCCAAAAATCCAGGCCATTCATCTTGGAATGGGAAACCGGGACTGGAAAACCAATGGGCTGGCTCTTGGTGCTTCCATTAGGTTTGTGTTACAGAGTTATTCATAAAAGGTCCTGCAGACTCAATGACCAGTGCCTGGATTGCTTCCAAGGATTATTTCAACTTTTCCATATTTTCTAGGCCTCGATTTGAACGTGTGTCTTGGGCCAGTGTGCTGATTGATGTTGCTAAAAAAGCACACTGCCCCCTCCTACTCCTCTGGAAAAAATGTGTTTTGGAATGTCTCTGGACTACTTTTCATAGGGAGCTTCTGGAGATCACTGGGGTTTGTTGTTAAAATCAACCTCCAAGGCAATTCCCTGTCTGTGCACACTGGCTGCCTTTCTGTGCTGCTCGAGGACAGGAGACAAATTTTCAGAGCTCGTGAACAGAACAAGGAAAACACAACTCGTTCCTTTGCCTGGTTTTCTGTGCCTTTGTGTCTCCAGGCTCTGATGTCCCCTGGAGAGTGGCCTGGGATGGGATGGGGTCATTGGGTGGCATCTCCATCCTGCACGCTCCCCTGATGCTGCTGGGTGGGATCCTCACCCCCGGGGAACCCCATTTCTCCAGAGCTTATCCCAGCAGGAAATGAGCTTTTCTATCTCACGGTGCTGAACATCAAAGCTGAAGGATACCCACCAAACCTGTCCAAACCTCCTCGAAATAAAGGGGGAAAAGGGCAGCTCTTGTCCCATGTTGTTAGTCCTGAGGCAGGGATGGACTGAATCCCCCAAGGAATGCTTTTCTCTTTCTCCTCTAAACTTGAAACAGCAATTTAAATACACCCCACTCTGGGATCACAAAATCCAGAGCCAAATTTGTGCTGTCCAGAGCTGCACAGAGCCCAGGACGTGTTGAAGAGAATTATTCATGACTTTTAGACTCTAAACCAAACACTTAAAGTGTTGGATCTGTGTCCACAACACCAAGGCACAAACTCAGATCATTTGCAACATTGCAAGATTCAAAGCAGAGAAGGACAACTTTCAATAACCCAAATCTGCAAGAACATTTGCAAAAAATGTGACAGGAAAGAAAAAAAAATCCCCAAAAGAAGGACTAAAGGTGAGGTTTTCACCCTGTGGCTCCTGAGCTTGTAGGAGGTCACATTTTCCGGTGATTCTCTGCGAGTGACAGAAATTGGCTTTATTTAAAGAAAATGAAAGTTCAAGTAATTACAGGGCTTCAGGAGCCAAGACTCTAAGAAAAACACGGAGTATTTCAAGAGCTGGCAGTGCTGCCTGTGGAAAAGGAGTGAGTCAGGGTGTCCTTTTGGACTCGTGTGTGGGGGAAGGAGACCAGAGGGGCTCGTGTGGCTGGGGGCCCACTGGCCACCTCCCCAGCACGGCCCTGACAGAATCCATGGATGCTGGAGTAGCTGGAAGCAGGGCTGGAGAGCCCAGTGTGCCCCCAGCCACCTGCCTTGGCTGCAGGAGGGGCAGAGGTGTGGCAGTTTGGGGAGAAGGGAGATGAGGAGGGGAGTCCCTGGGCTTGGAAGCACCATGGAGGGATTCATTGTGAACCAGCAGCTGTGAGCCCTGCAGAGAGATAAAATCCCTCTTTTCCTGGGCAAACACTTGGAAATAACTGCTCCTTCTTGTTCCTTTCCCTGCCTAGTGCCAGCAGAAAAGGGTAGAGGGAGGATCAAGCCCTTGAACTCAGCTGGCCCAGTGGGAGCAGGGACAAGTTCAGCGTTGCTGGAAGGATCCAATCAATATTTCAGCAGTCCTAAAGCTGCTTCATTGTTTTCCTTGTAGCTGATGTCCTTCCAGGCTGCCACCTCCCTGGCAGCTTTGTTCTGCCTGTGTCCCTGGACTCAGAACATTTAGTTCATTTAATTTTTCCAAGTGAGTCCTGGAGAGTCAGAGGAACACCTCTGTCCTTCCCATGCTGGAGGAAGCAGCCAGAGGAAGGTGGTCCCCTGGGTCTGGAGGAAGAATCAGCTCCTGTCTCATTGCAACATCTGTGCAGGCATCCCAGGGGATGCACAGCTGGCAGCAGGAAGCCCCTGGAGCTCTTGTTTGGGTGGCAGCACCAGGAGAGGGGGCAGGGAAAAGCTCCTGGCTGGAGATGTGGTGTGTGGGAAGGGATAAACAGAGCCAGGCAGGGCCCAGAGGGGGGGATGTCCTGGGAGAGCAGCAGAGCACCCCCTGAGCATCAGCTCCCCAAATCCTGCTGCAATCCATGGGGAATGGGGACAGCCCATCCCAGAGATTATTCCAGCTGCACATGCCACACTCCCCACTGATTTCCCTCTGCCCCCCACCCAGCATTGGGACCCATCCTGCAGTGATCTGTTGTGGCCAGAATGGGGTTGGTGCCTGATGAAATTCACATTTCATAGTGATTAAAAAACCCGAGAATGCTTGCAGCTCCTGAGGAGCAGTCCCTGGCGCCTTGGCAAAGGGAGGATTCCCTTTTCCTTGCCATTCCCTGTTCCTTGCCAGCCCTGGGAGCACAGGCACAGCTCTGCCTCTCCTCTGCTTCTCCCCCAGGCACTGCTGGTGCTGAGCAGCACTGCCCCAAGTGCACAGTTAATTAACAGGAGATAATGGGGCAGTCCCTGGCCAGGATCCCATGGCCACACCAGGGCAGGAGGAGCCTGGAGGATCCCAGCCCTCTCCTTGTGCTGTTTTCCCAAGGGGCTCTGACTCCTTTGGGACACCAGGAGGGAGCCCAGGGAGCCCTGGAGATTCCAGGAGCTCCCTGTGCCTGGGCATGGTCTGAGGAACAAGCTGTCCAGGCAGAGCTTGGTGATTTCACTCGAATCTTATGAAGGCCACCCTCAAAGTGTCACTTTTTTACCCAGACCAAACTCATTTTCTCCCTCACTGCCACTTAACTGGCTCCATGGAATGAAGAACTCCTATCCTGCCTCACAGCACTGAAGACACCAAGAATTCCATCTAATAACAGTCATCCCAGCCATGGGAATGGCAGATCTTCTGGTGTTATTTATGTCACCTGCTTTGCTCCACACGGGCTGCAGCCAGCTCCACTTGCTTTTTTTAGCAAAGCACATTTCATTTTTCACTCCCCACTGTCATCCCCTTCCCTCTCTCATTCAGAAACTTCACCCACTCATTCTATCACAGCCCGTCTCTCTCTGCTACCCTGCACCATAAATCAGCATTAATTATGCTGGGAAAATCCTCTCAATTACTCATTGTCCTCATTATTATTATTTATCCCAGCCTGGAGGTGACACATGCAAACTCAAGCTCCTCCTCAATCCTAGAAAGGATTTTATTTGGTTTATGGGTTTGGCAACCCAACTGCAGCACCTGAGCCAGAGTGTCCTAGTGGGGCTGCAACTGCATAATCACAGAACCATGCAAGGGTTTGGGTTGGAAGGGACCTTAAAGCTCATCTTGTTGCACTCCCTGCCATGGGCAGGGACACATTCCACTAGCCCAGGCTGCTCCAAGTCCTGTCCAACCTGGCCTTGGACACTGCCAGGGATGGGACATCCCTCAGGTTGGGTTTGTTGGTGCCCACAGGATGATTCCCAGCCTGCTCCAACTGTCCCTTCATGGATGGGGTCAGGATGAAATGCTCACACTCACATTTCCCTTTGGAAAAATTTCCCTTTCTTTAGCTTTGGGATCACTGTTCCAGGGCTGTGGGTTGGACTCACCTGATTAAAACCTGCATCCTCACCTACGTCTGCAAAAAAAACCTCACAGACAAATTTGGTCTGGGATTTTCAGACTGGTTAAGCTGCCAAGCATTAATGACTTTTCCCCTCTTAGTTATCCCATAAACTGAAGGGGTTAAAACTCAGTAATTCTGATTACTCCCCAAATCCCATCCATCCCTGCCCTCTGGCAGTTTAACCGATCCTCCTTTGCCCTGTCACTCCGTGTCTTGCAGAAAGTCTCTCTTCTTCTCCAACCCACCCTGAATTATTTCAATAAAACCATGACCCCACCCCAGCTGCCTGGAACTCATTCCTCCAGTCCTTCCCAAGGAATTGCACCTTCCATGGGGATCACCTGGCTCCCTCCAGGGATGGCTTTGGAAATCCATGGCTCCATCTGAGTCAGCTCAAATGGAAAAAGCCCCAGGAGCATTAGGAGTAGGCTCAGTTTGATGGCTGAAGGCAGCTGGACAGAGGGGGAACCCTGAATTCCTGGCAGCAGGAGCTCAGCAAGGCTGGTAGGTGCTGGGAAAGGCACATGGGAGAGCTCTCCCAAAGGCCCCGAGCTCAGGAAGCGCTTCAAGCAGAGCTCACACTTTATTTGGCACCTGCTAATCCAGCCCTGAGATGGGGAGCCCCAGGAAATAACCTCATGGATCAACTTCAGCTTTAAAAAAAATGAAAATACAAGGAAAAGCCTTTCATGAAGCAGAGGATTCTGGAGTCTTCCTGGCATAAAGAGGATTTGGATTGTGAGGAAATGCCAACACTTGCTAAAACAGAGACGCTAAAAAACAAAGAGGATTTCTATCCAGCTCTAGGGAGGGTGTAGGTACAAAATACACCTCAACTATACTGAAGAGCTAAAATTTTTAATAACTCTGCTTACTTAAAGACAATTTGGTTTTAGTATCTATTCTTGCCCAGATTTGGTTCAGTTCTGGTTTTATCCTGTTCCAATGAACGTTGTTACTAGAGCCCTTGAGTGCCCATCCCAGCCCCTTTCTCTGACTGGGAAGATCCCTTTGCTCCTGTGGTAGCATCAAACCAGCAGCAAACGAGGTTTGATTCATTAGATCTTGATTAGAGCTGAAGATCTTTTGTTGGCCACAGTTATATTTTGAAGCCAAGTAAGTAGAAATCCGATCAAACTGCTCCATAATACATTTTTTAAACACAAATAATTTGGCAAAGCTCAAGGAGGGAGGAAACTCCGATGTTTTGTTTGATTATTTTAAAGTGTTTAATTACAGACCACTTCAAGCTAAAAATATCTGTGTACTTCAAAAGTCCTCAAGTTTTCTTGACTACAAAATTATGTTCTTTTCAAATTGACTAGAAGAGGGGGGTTTGGCAAAAGAATATTGCTGCTTGTTATCTAATTCATCAAAATAAAATGTAGCTGTGCTCCTGTTCATTCTCCTAGAAAGTGAACCATTTCATTCTGAGCTTTAACAAACTCAAAGCCAAAGGCTAAAATAAAATATTTTTGGAGGGTGTTGAAACAGCCTTAAATGCTGTTTTATCCTCTAGATTTCAGGCACGTGTGTGAATATTTTTTAATGAGGCTTGGGCAATCCAGCCCAGCATCACTAATTCAAGGAGGCTTCAGAAACCTGAGCTGTCCCCTCCTCTTTCACTGCAGTCCCAGCCTTCACCAGCCTGGCAACCCCAGCCAGGAATTCCCTCTGATTTCCTCCTCAAACCACTTGATTCCTCCTGCTTCCTTTATTATTCCCTGTAACGATCCCTGACATGCTTTTGGCAGCCTCCTGCCAGATAATCAGGTTGTAGCGCTTGAGACCAGCCCCGCTGCGATAAAGGCAAACTGAGTGATAAAAACCAGTGATGTATTTGCAGATCAGAGGCTGGGCTTGGGACTTTTGATCAGCACAGAACACACGTTCCTCGTTGGTGCTGTAATCCAGCAGCCACTGGATTTGTCTGTCTCAATTGTCAGCCTGGGGTCGGGGCTGGAGCCTGGAGCTCTGTCTGCAGAACTCAGCTCCTTCCCCAGGGCATTGGACATGGCTCCTATTTTCTACTCTCCCAGATATTTCTCAGCACAAATCCTGCCAAGTGCTCTGTGTGTCCTAACAGACCTCAATTCTCTGGCAGCCACCCTCCAAATCTTGGTCTGGCTGAGGGTTAAACCTGAAAAATTCACAAGAGAACTGAAAAGTTTGGTGGAAGTGCAGGAAAAAAACCCCCAAAACTCACAGGGGAACTGAAAACTTTGATGGAAGAGCAGGGGAAAAAGCCCTAGCAGCAACAATGACCCACAAAAAATGAACCCAAACCAAACCTAAACCACGCAGCTGTTGGACCTGCAAAAATCTCCACTCCAACATTATTGATTTTGTGACACCTCTGCTGCCTGACCCATTAAACACGGCTCACTGGCAAGGTGTCAGATATTCCAGTGGCACTTTGTAACATCCTAGGGCAGCTCCAGTGCCTGGAGGTGCTGGACGCCTCCTCAGCTTTTAAATTTCCTTGTTTTAGCAGCAAATTCCCATAAACCTCCAAGTGAGAGGCATTTATTCCTCACCCACTTTGTAGCAACTCCTCCCAGTCTGTGCCATGACTCCCCTGGGGTGCTGCTGCTTGGGAGTCATTTACCTGAATTACCCCCAAAGGTGACTTCTGGAATATGGGAAGGGGCTGACACCTTTTTCCTTCCCCTAAAAATGGCAGCTGCTTTGAAAAATGCTCTCTTGGTTGTTCATCACTCTCCATGAACTGTGGATGGAGTCTGGAGAATTGGAAATCTGGTTTGGAGCTTGAGGAGAATCCCTCTCTCCACCTCATGTCCCTCAGTGGAGGGCTCCAGACACGCTCCCAAAATTTTTTGTCACCCACAACAGGCTGGTGACACAGCCTTTCCTCACAGGAAGGTCCTTTCCAGGGAAAAACAGGGACTCATTTGCCCAGACACTTTTTCAGAGCTATTTTCTCTTGTCTGACCCAGGTGCTCTGGGTTCCAGGATGCTGGGCAAGAAGGCTCTTGGCAAAACAGGGGAGAAACAAAGGAAGGATACAGGGAAAAGCCCAGTGGTAGCTGAACCCACTGACATTCCCAGGTGTCCAACTTCCTACACTCCCTGGAGCAGGAGCAGCAAGGAACGTTCCTGGATTGGGGCAAAAATACTAAAAATTCTGCAGATGAGCAGGGAGAGACAGAGGCAGCAGAAAGGCCTGACTGGCACAGGTCTGGCCTAGGTTAAAGGCTGCATTTAAATCCAGGGCTGACACAAAACCAAGCACAATTCCAGTGTCCTGGATGCTCCAAGGGCACTAAATCAGGGCCCACTCGGTGCTGTGGGGAAAATTTCACTGTGGAAAATGAAAGCACTTTGGAAAGAGCCTCTCCAAACCCACAGCAGGACCCAGCCCTTCCAGTGGGAGAAATGCTCTGACTTGCCCAGTTCTCTTCCCAAGCCTCTCTGTATTTCCAGTGTGCTGTGCCTTTTCCTGGAAGAGGACTCGGGCAGTGGTTTTCCACAGAGAGGAGAATTCAGCCTCGTGGGTCAATGCACAGGTTTTTATCTCTGCTCTGAGTGGCTCTAATGGATGGGCCTGTGCTGGGCTTTCAGCTTGATGTCATGTTTTACCTGAAGTAAATTGTACCCACAAGTGGGAAAACAGAGTGGGTTTATCCTGTGGGAATGACTCTGTCCTCACTGGTGCTGGAAAACTGCAGGACTTGGCCGATTGCTTGTGGCTGAAAAAAACAATCACCAATAAAACTTAAATTTCTATTTATTTCAAAGAAAAATTTCCATTGAGGACACCTTGAGAGCTGAAGCACCCCAGTAATCAAGGGGCATGTCCCAGACAATCCCTGCAGAGGAGTATCAAGGGTGTTTGATTGGATTCCTCAGGCAGCAGAGGAGAAAAACCACATTAGGGAAACTGCTTATCAGACCCTTGGCAGGAGCAGCTTTTTTCCAGGCAGATCTTGGATATTTCCTCGTTGTCCCCTCTCCTTGGAAAGACTTTTCAGAGCTTCCATTGCATGTCTCCCCCAAACCCAAGGAACAGCCAAACTTTTGGCTGCAAAGCCCTGCAGAGATTCAGGATGCTCATCACTTACCCTGCTCGGAGTGGGCGATTCCCTGACACCTGCTGGAATCCACCCTGGCACGCTCCTGAAAAGACACAGGAGGAATTCTTAGGATGCATTTCCCTCAGACCACAATATATTCCATATGCTCCCAGTGTGGAGGAGAAGGGAGCTGGGTACATTGAGTTACCTCTGGAAAATCCATCATTCCCAGCTGGGGGGACAGCCAGGGCTTATCAGTGTTTTCCTGGGGTTTCCAGCTGGAAGAAATTTACAGCCCAAGGCACAGTGGTGGTGCAAAGGAGGGATAAGCCCTCCCTAGCCGTGCTTACAAGCCACAGTTGTTATCAGAGGATCAGGGGGCTTTGGAGCCCCTTTATTGCTGCCCACCAAAGGCTCCTCAGGAGCCTGCTCCCTGTGAAATCCATCGAGGAGTACTCCCAGCCAGGCACTGGGATGCTGCTTTTCCAGCAGCCACCTCCTGGAAAGCACCTTGACAAAACTGAGATGAGCTGGGAGTCTGCATCTTTGAGATGTACGTGCTGACAGAACAAGTTTTGTCCCTTCTCTTCAAACTCCATCCTGGGCAATCCCACAACCAAACCTCTCTTGCTGCACTCTGCTGCCTTAAGTTTTACCTTTTATATTTTTCAGATTCTGTGCTGGTTTAGTGTGTAGCTCTGGGTTTCATATTAAGTGCTACTAAACTCTCTTCATAGAGTAGGGAGACTATTTTCTAGCTTGGGACCAAGGACAGATGATACAACTTTCGGATCCAAGAACAAAACCAACGGTGAAGTGAGAAGGAAAAACAAGGAGGATGGAGCTTCATAACCTGAAGCTGTAATTGGACAATTAACTCCAATGTGCTGATGGGCCAGAATTTATAAAACTGTGGGACCTCATGGCCATTCATCCATTCTGTGCCCATTTTGGGTTCATCTCAGGTGTGGCCCAGCTGGGCTCTTGTGCTGCCCAGCTGTGCCCAGTGAGGCCTTTTAATAAATCCCTGCTTTATCCTTTTGCTCTGTCTGGTCTCTGCTCCAGGACAGCCTCCAGAAGGCATCAACTCCAGATCCATTTGCTGCTGGAGAATTTTCTGGAGTCTCCTCCTGTTGCAGGAGCTTGGGTGGGTTCTTCTTTGCACATCCCAAAAACTAAACATGGCTGGAACCCAAATGCCTCCTTGATTTGGGCCTTCTTTGACATCTCACCTGGGCAAGGGACATTTTTTATCCCAGATGTACCTTCTGCTTTTGGTAAACCGTCAGCAAGCAAATACCCAGCTACAATTTTAGGATTTGAAATGTTGATAAGCATTTATTTTTTTTTAACATGCAATTTTAGAGGCTTTTTAATTATTTACCTTTCAGCAGCTGTCCTTGATCTCCAGGTTTTAAAACCAGTGCTGAGCTCTCCAGTCCCACATCCTCCCATGGAAAGGGTGAACTTGGCAGAGGGAGCCCTGCCCAGGTCATCCAGGCTGGATGTTGGGAAATGAGGCCTTTAGGGAGGGCAGGGAGATAATGAATTGTTATCTAAACAATCGACTTGTTTACAAGCACCTTTTATAATTAACTTAATTGTTCTAATTAACATTGATTGTTTCTATTTAAGTGGTCATTATCTAAATTGTCATCTCAACTACAGGCTGTGTTTAAAATGTCCCTGTCTTTGCAACCAATTTCTGCTTTTAAAGATGGGACTGTTTATTAAAACTTCAATAAACTGGAGAAAAAAAAGTTCAGTATTTCAAACACACTGTTTTGCCTTCAGAACTAATTTTTCTACTTTTGATTTTTTTTTTTCCACGTACATAGAAATACCTTGTTGCTGCCTTGTCTGGAATAACAAACCCTGTGCACGTAGCCCAGGGTTCCCAAAAACCCCTGTTTATCATTAACCCAGCGTTTGCAAAGTGAAAGCCAGGCACAAAACCAAAGTGTGTTCATCACAGAAGGCAAGAAAATCCATGAGGAAGTAGATGGAAAAATCAGACTTTTAATACACTCCAGCAAATAATCAATGAAAGAATAATAACTTGAAAAACATTGGGGCCAAGCTCCACCCTGGCACAACTCCACCAAACAGTGGAGATGGGCCAGCAGCAGATGTTCCCTGGATCTGAAGAGTTTCTTTTCCTCCTCTCTCTCCAGTTCCCTGTCACTGATCGATGGGGGTCCCAAAGATGCTGAGTGGAGGAAGCCAGTGCTTGCAGAGCTGGGGTTTCACTGGGTGAAAGCAGAAGGGCTGGAAATGGCAAAGGGATTGCTTCAAGAGCTGCCAAAATATAGAGATAAAAAAATAAGCTAGAGGTTGTGCTTTAGGAGGCCACTGCCAATTTTTTAAAAGGATAATCCCAGTAGATACAGCATTAGATGACAAAAGTCCCGCTGAGGAAACGCTGCCAAGTTTTTAAACATCAGCATTTAATCTCTTGGCAATAACACCGGTCCAGCAATGGTTTATCTTTATTTTTTTTTATAGTCACCAACCAGATATTTGCATAAATTATAGCAGCAGCATATGGCCTGAAGGAGGTTCTTTTGCTCTGCAATTAATAACAGCGTGAAAACCTTCACCCAGCAAACACAGGCTGAACCAACAGACAGAAATCCATCGATGTTAGAGCTGGAACAGGCAGAGCAAAGGGATATTTGCCAAGCACCTGACTCTGTTTCAACATGGTTTTCATCCCAGAGCAACAGGTGAAGGCAGCAACAGGTTAAATCCAGCTCTGTTCAAGCAAAACTCCTCCTGGGCTTTTTACAGATGAAATTTTCTAGGATTTGCAGAGATCCCTAGGGCAGGGCTTGCTCAGGGAGCAGAGCATGAACCAAGATCCCTGTGGCACCCAGGGTGAGCTGTAACAAGAGGCTGAGTGAGAAGAGGCCAAGATGGAATGGCTGGGGAACCACTGAGCTCTGAGCAAGGCAAGAAACCCCTTGGAATTATTATAATTTATGTGCAAAATCTTCACATTTTGGCAGAATATATAGAGAGCTATGACATTATTGCAGTGCCATGACAATGCAGAGTGACTTTGCATGGATGTAGATGTTTTTATCTGCACTATACATACAAAAGATATAAAACCAAGCCTAGCTTTAGCTCAGCTCAGCTGGCACTGCTGTCCCACTCTTCCCAAGACAGGAACCCTGGCTGTTCATGCCCAAATCCCAGTGCCCAGGCAGGAGCTGTTGCATGGCACTGCTCTCCTGTCATTTCATTTTGCTGAGAGTCTCTTTTGGAGCAGGCAGGGATGGATTCAGAGTGCTGGGCCCCCGTGGAGGGAAGGAGGGATCCAATCCTTCCCCTCTGTGCCTCCAAAAGCAGCAGGAGCTGGGGAGGAAGACAGCAGAAGGTCCTGAGTTTTAGAGAGGAAGGTGCTGCTCTCAGAGGGAGGAGGCAGATCTCTGCCCTGCCCAGCTGGAGCATTTCCTGCGACTTTTAGAATCATGTGGTTAACCAGGATTATTCATCTTGAAGGGAGCAGTTCATGGCTGGGTCGCTGATCACCTTGGAAAGGTGTGGAGCTGCCCTGGGTCACTCCCCTTGCTCTGGAGATGGGTGTTTTCCACCTTGGCTAAAGAGAAACAATGGTTCGATGGTTTATACACTCAGGTGAGGCTAGTGGTCCCCAAGGAGGGTAAAATTCAACAGAATTTTGAAGAGAAGGAAGAGAGGCTCCTTCAGAGCCAGACAGATCCTAGAAAAAAAAAACCCACCTGTGCCTTTCCTGAACCTGGTGAAAGAAAATTGTTTTGCTTTTCCTCCAGCCCCAGCTTCTGGAGTTTTATAATTAGAGCACAACCCAACTTCAAATAAAAAAGAACTATCAGGAATGGGAAATGGTTCCCACAGCACTGTTTGGGGAGGCTGGAATAACATGAACCTACAAAACATCAGCAAAAAGAACCAAAACCCCCACACTTTCAGATGCTTTCCTAATGCATCCCAAGTTGTGAATTTTTAATGTTCAATTTCATGCAATGAAATGACAAAATCTGAGGAGCTGGTGGTACCAAGGCGACCAGCACTGAGGAAAAACAGAAGGTCGGGGTTTTCCCAACCAGAAAACATGGCAGGATTATGTGGGTTTTGCCACTCTCACCCTCCCAAAAAAGCCAGTCTTGGGGAAAAGAAGGTTAAAATGTCAGGAAGATCAGATCTAGCTCTCAGAGCTGTTTTAAGGCCATGGAAATTACATTTCCAAATGAAAGTCAAGCTTTGCTCTGATAGATGGGAAAACCTTCTGGGAGCCATCGAAGGGATGAGGAAACAGGAATATCTCAGTGTGCCATGAACACTTCTGGGATCAGCCCAGCTTCCCCAGGCTTCCCTCCTGCAGCAGCACTCGTTAGTCCAGCTCTGCACACAGGTGCAAGCTCTCCCTTCCCTTACACTTCTTCAGGAATTAATTTCCCAGCAGAGCCAGGCTTTGCTGCATGGCCACAATGAATCAGCCCAAAGTTTTCCTGAGGAAACCCTTCCAGGCTGAGCAGACCCTGGCAAGGCACAGGCTGTGAGGCAGCTGGGAGCTGAAGGCTCCTGAATTACCACCATTTCCAAAATCTTGCCATAAACTCATTTTCTGTGTTCCCTTTTCTTCAGGAGGGGGCTGCCATTGCTGTAGATAAAATGCATGGATATAATTAAGGAACTTTATCCATGTTGGCAATCCCATCCAAATTCAAGGCTTTTGTTATAATTGAGGGCTACTCTGATTTATGGTGCTGTTTTTTAAACAGCACTTAATTCAGTGGTAGGACTCGTTGTCAGAGGAGGCTGTGGAAGCCAAGAGCATAAATGGGTTCAAATAACAATTTAAAACATTGAAAGATCCAACCTGGGCAATGAATTGCACACAGGGATGTGGATATGACCCCTAGCTCAGGAAATCCTTCAGCTGCAAATTGCCAGGAGTTGGAAGGACCACAGGAAGGATCACGAGGGCCTTGCCATGGTTCTGCCCTGAACATTTGCTGCTGGCACCATTAGAGACAGGATTTGGGGAGAGATGTGTCTTTGATCTGAGCCATTCCAGTCTCCAAAACATGACCTTTAACAGATTTACTCTTTCCAAAACATTGTGGTTTAGGGCTGCAAGATACAGACCTGTCTCAAAAGCTGTATCTTCTCCATGTGGGAGATTGAGCCAGGAGCTCAGGTCAGGAGTTCGGGATATCTTCCAAGCTTCAACCTCAAGAAGTCCCTCAAAAGTGTGTTTGCATTAAAGGAATTTTCTGTGGTAGAAAACCTTGATAAACAAATGTTGCAATGTTTGGTACAGATTTACGATTGCCCGAGTTGGCAGTGCTTTAAAAACAAAAATATCCAGGGACATCACCCCCTGCAGATGAGTTTTCTTGCTGGCTCCTTGGCATGGCACAAATCCAAAAAGTGGTGAAGTTCAACTGGAGAACAGACTTGGAATTTCCCAGACCTCAGCTCAGGGTCTTCTTCACGTGCTCCAGGTCCTCTCTTATGTAATAAACATGGGCTGAAGGGAAGCAAACTGGATTTATTATTTATGTTTATGAAATCTTTGACAAAAGCTTTTCATCCACACAGAGGCTCCGTGGGAAAACAGGGTGTGAAGCTGAGCGTATTTACAGGAATTTTTCTGAGCTGTAAATGATGGCAAAAAAAAAAAAACACAAAGGAAAATCTGGTCCTATAATTCATGCACAGACCTTTTAGTGGGAGGGTGTTTTGCAAGGACAGAGATGTCATAACCAAAGCTCGCTCTTTAACTTGTTTTTAAGTGGAAATCAAAGGATCTGAGAAATCTAAACGTTTCATCTCTGAAGTTTTCCCACCCACTGAATTTTTTGAACAGCCCAGGTCTCGTGAGGACTTCCCTCCAATGTCTTGGGCTGGCTCAAGAAAGCCTCAGTAAATAATAAATGCCAGGCTTGAGGGCACGGAGGGGTGGCACTGCACAGCACCTCCCTGTCATAAGCACACTGGGGAGGTGGCAGTCCTGGGACAGCCACAGCAGGATGACAGGCTGTTGGAACCCTGGACACAGAGGATTTCAGGCTTTCTGTACTGACAGAAAATGCTCCTCAAAATACACTGCATTAGACCTGAAACCATGGAAGAGGCTTCCAAATCTGATAGCGCTGAGACAGTGAGTGTGTAGTTGAATAGAAGTGAATTATATCACAGGGTGAGAGATTTAGAATTTAAGGTAGTAAGTTATAATAATATATGTATAACAAGATAGTTTAGAGCATAGGCTTCTCCTTCTTCACAAGTGAAATTGATTTTGTGTAATTAGTTAGAAAAACCCTCAGTGCGAGACTTGAGTAACTAATTATTAGATTAAAAATTAAAATAAATTAGTTATCATCTCATAATTAGGTAGTTTAGACTTAAAAAAAAAAACTTAAAAGTTTTACTCTATATTCCATTTTTACCTTTTTATCTTAACAGGTAAAAACACTTGCTATTTTCACACCCTGGGAGACTGGACTGGAGGGTGGGCAATGAAAAGCAAAGCATCTGGCCAGTGCTCAGTGCTCCTTTGATCTGAGCCTTCTCCAGCAAATAAATCCCCCTTATTTATAAAGCCAGGTGTAACCTGCACGTGCCCAGGCACCACCATAATAACCCAGCTAGAACCACCCATGAAATACAGGAAATTCTTACTGCCCTTTCAGCAGGAAAATTCTGAGCGTCCAGTTTGGTCAGCAGCTGCAAGACAGAAGCACAGAGCAGAGAACAAATATTTTGGCAAGTGACTAACGTGGCACACAGCTGGAAAATAAGGTAGTCTAGTAAAAGAAGTATTTTAGGCTCCTGAGAAGGCGGGATTCCTTTCAACTTTCCAGACAGATTATAGTGGCCAGTTCAGGTAGCATTTATCACCTTGCCCAGCAATTTACAACCTGCAGGGTTTGCTCTTTTTGGTGCTCTTTTTAGCCCAACAAAACACTCCTGGCTTGGGAGAAGCCAGAGACCTGGCACAGGTACAATAGAAAAACCTCATTACAACAAATTTGCTGAGGTAAATGAGCCAGCTAAGATTTCCAATGGCAGGGGACTTCAGAGTTTCTACAGACCCAGCTCCAAAGCAGCCTCTGGATTTAAAAAATCCCTATTTGGAGAAGAAATAGGAGGGGATTTTGTTTGTATGCTTACTTTCCTCCTCTATTTCTGATTTAACATCAGTGTGTTTGGCTGGAGGAGGCCAAAAGACTTTTCCAAAGGCACAGCCTGCCCTTCAGGCAGCCAAGCTGTGGATTTGCCCACTCCTCCAGAAATCCATGGCACAGCCAGACCCTTCAGCCAGGAATGCAGCCCTGGCAAATCTCAGACGCCAAGCAGGATCTGCCCTGACCCTCTGCTCCCTCCCAGCTCCCTGACCCTGTGCCAGAGCGTGCTGTTTGCCTGAGCACCCAGTCCTGCTGCTGGGGGTGCTCACAGGCCTGCGAATGGCTGGCAACATGGATCCCACTGCTGGGAATTGGGAATCTGCATCCCACTGCTGGGAATGTGGGAATCTGCATCCCACTGCTGGGAATGTGGGAATCTACGTCCCACTGCTGGGATCTGGGAACCTGCATCCCACTGTTGGGATCTGGGAACCTGCATCCCACTGCTGGGATCTGGGAACCTGCGTCCCACTGCTGGGAATGTGGGAATATGCATCCCACTGCTGGGAATGTGGGAATCTGCATCCCAATGCTGGGATCTGCATCCCACTGTTGGCAACCTGGGAATCTATATCCCACTGCTGGGATCTGGGAACCTGCACCCTGCTGCTGGTGGGTGCCCAGGTGCTCCTCTGGCCAGAGCTGTCCCTCCAGCTTTCCCCCCTCGCTGCATGCCCAAGCTCAGTGTTGTATTCCATGTCAATGCTGGAGAAATCCAAGAACGCTCCAGCTTTGAGCACTTCCATCCTGGCTTGCACAGAGTATCCCAGAAGAATGCCGCTGTCTCAGGCCAGGATCATTTTTGTAAAGCAGGAGATAGACTCTTTTCCTGATTTATTTATTCATTGCCTATAACAGCTTGTCCACAAACATCCCAGCTTGGTTAAATCTTCGACATGTAAAACATTTCCAGAAATTCTTCCTGCCAGCCGACAAGACAAATGGGGAAGACTTGGCTTAATTTTTTTTTTTTAAAGACTCCTCACTTTTCTTCTGTTTTCTCCTTTCTAGTGTGACTTTGTCTCTGACTTTCCCAAAGCAAGGCACTCATTTATCAGGCTTGCAAGTTCTTAGGGATTGGCAGACTCCGCGGCTTTTCCGCTTGGCTCGGGCCTTGCAGCCACCATATGGAACGAGTTGCACATTTTCACTCCTTATCGGCGTTTAAGATGGAAATATTTCCTTGGTTCTTCTCGGGGCATTTCTGCAATTGCACACATGCTGGGAGTGTTTAACCCTGACATTGCTGATGAGGAGCCCCTCCTGTTCAAATGCCGGCTGAGGTTGAACTGGGAATCTTTTACGGGGAGCTCTGCCAGCAGTGTGATTCTGTTCCTGGTTACAAACAGCTCCTTTAACAGTTTTGGAGCTCCATGCACAGCACAGAGGAGCAGCTGGCTCGCTGTCTGTTTGTCTGTCTGCTTGTCTCTCTGAAGAGACAACATTCTCTCCCTCTCTGCATGCTGAGCCAGTTTTGCTGCAGTGCTGTTGCAGCAGTGCTGGCCTGTGAGGCTAAGGAAAGCTGTTCCCTCTCCAGCCCGCCTTTATTAAAGTGAATGACAGCTGAAGACAGACAATTTTTCAGGCACAGAACTTCCATGCATGAATCTGCCACTGCTCTGCATCTACTCAGGGTTTTCTCTCCGTTCCTGTGAGGTCACATCACACTCAGGGTTGGTTCCAGCCTTGCTCTTTAGCACAGACACCAGTCAGCCCAGCTGTGGTGAGCGGGGGCTGAGCCCACCCAAGCCAGGCTCTCTGGATCCTCAGGGATGGAAGTGCAGTGCCCAGGCTCACTGCTGGCCTGGAAAGTCCAGGAGAACGTGAGACAGGGTTGAATTGCAGCTCCAGCTTCCTCAGTCCGGTCACATCCACAAAACAGTAACAATACTGGAAGGCAACTTCCTTCCACTGCCAGGATGATGTTCCCAGACACTTCAGGAGCTGCTGCAGCCAAACCCAGCCCCAGGGCAGAGAGCAGGAATGGCTGCACCAAGTCCTGATTTACAAATCCACAGCTCTGCCCTGGTGAACAGGAGCAAGGTCTCTCCTGCTCTTCCCCGTGCCCTCTCTCCATGGCAGCAGCTCCTTTTTCTGTTTCACTGTTGTTTCCAGCTCCACATCCAAGGCACAGATCTTTCCTCATCAGACATCTGAGCCCAGAAACCCTGGATGATATCAGTGGTGACAGATCTGTGCACTTCTTTTCAAGCTGTACACCAATTTACACATTTAAAGTGAGCTGAAAATGAAGGGCAAAGTCCCTAAATCCACAGAGAAGAATCACAGCAAAAATGAGAGAGTAAATATGATGCAAGATCCCAAACCTCAATGTCTCTTCCTCAGGGTCTCCTTCATGGAAGTGAGGAACTCCCACATCTTCCACAACAAAGACCTGGGGCTGGATCAATTCAGTCCTTGATGCATTTGACAACTTGCTGCAGCTCAGATACATCACTGGATTCTCCAAATCCAGACTTTTACACTTGTCAGTTCTGCTTTTCTCATCCTATGTGTTTCCTGGCCCTGCCCATCCCAGTTCCCTGCTATCCCAAACCAGCCCACAGTGGTGGAATCCACAGGCCTTCAGCAGGGAGGGAATTGAACACCACTCTTAGGCTCAGGAATGCTGCCAGGAGCTTGTAAAGCAATATTACAAATAGAAAGCAGGCTCTGGTGTCTGTAGATCTGAGACTGGTTATGCTTGGTCAAATTTCTTCATTATTATTATTGTTGTTAAATTACCTGATTTGCTGCGAGTATTTCACTGTGAGCCCCGTGTTTTTCCATCAGGCTCAACATTAGTCCCATGTTGATTTCCATGTTCAATCCAGTGGTTTCAGCACTAGCTCCAGCTGCCAGAACTTCCCCTTTAGTGAACATACATCACCAGCAGTCTCCAGAGCTGTTAAAACCCCCAGGTTTCCATGGAAATCATTGCTGATACATGTTTGCATGTCTGGTTTTCCTTTTTCTGTGCCCACATTTAATGGAGTAGAAAGGAACCTACATGAATCCCTGTTTTTTAAATTTCTCTCTTTGCAGCAGAAAGACAACGATGTCTAAAAAATTGAAGAAGAGGAATGGAGTCTGATTTTCACAACCAGAGCCCACAGCAGCCACTTTTCAGGAGCAGAAGCCCACTGGTGGTGTGGCCAGAAAGGTGCTGGTTTCCTTCCCTTCTGTAAGGTGGGACTGGAAGTGCAGTGTTTTCCTTTATCCATCTATATTCACCAAAGAATTTTCCTTCCTTTTGCCCCTTACTCCTGAACCTGGTAGAGCAGTGCAATCCCAGATCTCCTCAGACATTTGGGCAGAGGAAAAAAAACCACCAAAGCCTTGCCAACTTTGACCTCCATTAGAGAAAGGCCAAATATTTTAAGAGCCTCATTTGACTTCCCCTTTCTTTGTCTCCTCCCACTCCAGCCTCTCACATGGAGGCAGCTGACCCAAGGGAGAGTTTGGGTTGAGTTCCTTGCAGGAAAACGACATTTCCCCATCTCTGGAAGCCTGGAAGGGCACTGGTAGCACTGTCCAAGATAATTTTTTCCTCATGTTCAAAGGATTTGTTTACTAAATCACTTTTCAGCCCTTTCAGCGAACAGGAGGCTCTGAAAACACTCTGAAACCTTCTCTTCATCCTGGTGCATCTGGTGCATTTCTCCTCCATCTGGACAGAGCACAGGTACACAGCCCAGAGCCTGGCCTTTGGCCGACATGGTCTTTCCAAGGAATTTTTGGACGCTCAGAGAATAATCCATCCAAAGCTCACTCTGCAAAGGGCTTTTATTTCCATTTGAGTCCACTTCAAGGGGCTGCAGCGGGCTTAGTGATGTTATTTTTGTTCTCCTTTCCAAAAGGATAGCAGAGCGATCCAAAGTTTGGATTTAGGGAATTATTGGGCTGTTGCTGAAAAGGCAAATAGCAGAAACTGCCTCTCTTCCCTTGTGTCTCAGGAACTGAGTCTTGACCACTAATTGTACAGCAGATTAAGTCCTCGCTGTCATTGCCTAATTCCAGCTCAGGCTGCTGGCCCGACTTCACACAGTTGGATGAGGCAGGAATAAGAGCTGGCAGAGGCAAGCGATGCCGTTCTTCAGCCAGCAGGAAGAGCAGAGCTCTGGCAGGCACACTGGCACCTCCTGGAAGCAAGATGGGAATGCTGGCTGGGACATGGCACATTCAGGGAGCCAGCACAGAGGGCACAAGCTGATAATTCCATCTGGGCACATCCCAGGTCATTCCTGAAACAGAGCACCAGGTGCGTCAGAAGAGACAGAAGGAATCCGATCTACCTGCAGTTTAAAACCAAACTCCAGTCCAGGAAGGACATCTCTGCCAAGTTTCCTCCAGGATCCAAGTTCACAGAGCAGGTGCTTTGGCTCCCCACAAAGCACTTTGGAAACTCAGGGAAGGAGTGGATGAGCTGAAGTGTGGGAAACTGGAGAAGTCAAGGTTTTCCAGCAGGGCAGCTCCACAATGAGGGTGGGAAGAGGAAAGCAGCCTCCAGCTTCACCCTCCTGTGCCAGGAGTTTGCTGCCAACAGGGACACAGTGACACTGTGCCCCAGGGTTGGGGACAGGGCCATCAGGAGGCCTGGCAGGAAAGGCACAAAGAGGAGGAGGCTGGAGGAGGAGGTGAAGCACATCCTTGATGAGAAACCTGAAGCTTGCTTTTCCAAAATAAATTCTTGGCCTTCCGAGGCTGACATCCTGCCTCCCAGGCAGCCAGGACAGGATTCCTCTGTGGAACCAGCCACCCTTTCCATGCATAAAAACACTCCTCTTTTTTTCTCCCTCTCTGGGGCCGGGGGGGGAGGGGGGAGGAAGTCCTTAGTTCTAGATTCAAAACTGCCAATGGCTTTTCCAGGCCTGGGAGGTGAGAGAGCCTCCCCACGCAGAGCACGCAGCCTCTGCCATGACCGGGAATTAAACAAGAATCTCCTCTTTCAAGACCATTTCAACCACTTCCTTTAATTTTATCTGCCTGTCTTTGATCCTGGGTGGGGTGCAAGAGGAAGAACAAGGCTTGGATTGTAGCAGAGACTTAGGAAGCTCAGATCCAGACTGAAGTAATTCTGATTAGCCAGCAGCTGCCTCTTTGCTGCCCCATCCAGCAGTGTTTTTTACCTGTAGAACCCCTTCCACGTCCCACAGTTTTCTGTTTTGCAGAGCAGCTGATGGTGCCTGACTCTTGGGGACATCCAGGTTGTGAACCAGCAGCTCATCCAAGCACAGCAGGATTGGAGCCAGGTCCTCGAAAGCTTTTTTGTGGTTTCTACAGCAGCCGTTCCCTTTTCCCTCATGAATTGCCTTTCCTGTTCATCTCTGAATGCAAGAAAAACCAAAAGCATTTCAATTTTGACTCTGGAGCAATGTTTTTCTTTCTCTCTACTCACTTGGGCCAGCGAGAAAGTTTCCACAGATTTTCCCAGGTCTCTTCTTCGAAAACAGAGCAAAACAATTCATGGAAAGCAGAGCTCCTGTTGCCTGCTGCTGTTTGCTTTGGAGGGCTGGAGCACACGTGGGAGCAGGGTGGAAAAAGGGAATTAGATATCCTCATGTAGCTACTGAGCTCCTGGATTCACCTCTGGAAAACAGCTGAGCAGGTGCAGAACTCAATTCACTGCTGGAAAATGAAAAAGCACAGGGAGCATGAGCTACACCCAGCACAGGAGCAGTTCTGGGGAAGGCATTTCAGAATATTGAGCTAAATTTGATGCTCAGCACATGCCCAACAGCAGAGATAGTTTGAAACTTGTTGCAGATAAACACCATGATGTCATCCTATCTCAGGACCAAGGTCTGGATGTTTCCTTGAGGTCAAAACAAATGTTTGATGTGCAGTATTATGGGTTTTTGCTGGTCTGTGGGCACAGGTTTTGGCCTCACAGAGGCTCCTTCCCTCTCCTGAGTACCTCACCAAGAGCAGGGAAAGCAAAGAGTCTGGAAAGCCACATCTGCTGGAAAAGTTCCCTGCTCCATCAGGCAGCTGGCACACCAGCCTCTCTAGGTGCTGCTTTGGAATGGGTTTGTCATCTGAAATGAACAGCAGGAAAAAGCAACAGAGCCCAAGAGGGGCCACCAGCGATGACCCAAAAGCCCCCCAAAACTCCTGCTTTCTGACCAGAAAGAGGAGTTTGTCTTTATCAGTACACCTGGATGATCCATGGAACTTTCCAGTAAAGAATCCATAGAATGATCTGGGTTGGCAAGGACCTTAAAGCCATCTCATTCCAACCCCTCTGTGGGCAGGGACCCCTCCCACTGTCCCAGGCTGCTCCCAGCCCCATCCAGCCTGGCCTTGGGCACTGCCAGGGATCCAGGAGCAGCCACAGCTGCTCTGTGCCAGGGCCTGCCCACCCTCACAGAGAGCAGCTCCTTCTGCATATCCTGTACAATATCCATCATTTTTCCAGTACTGGTTGCTCCAGAGCTTCCTCACACCTGAGATCAAAGGGAGGTCTGGCCCAGGGGCTCCAAACCTGGCTGTGCCAATGGTGCCAGTGCCATTCACCTCCCAGGTCTCTATCCCAGCCAGCTGGGTGGAAGCAGAGCAGTTCCACCCCTGAGGAGCACACTGCCCTCTGGCCAGCACAAAGAGCAGAGAATTTGCCCTCCCCTTGCTCCGAGGGGCTGCTGGAGCCCCCAGGCCTGCCTGGGGAAGCCTGAGGCCGCTCGGTCCCTCTTGTAGAGCTCTATCTCTCTTTCTATTTCGAGGGCACTCTCAAGTGCAGGAGGTTGTGTCTCCTTATCGCTTCCCAGCAGGGCTGCAGCTCCAGGAGCAGGGCAGGGTTTAGGGAACAGGCCGAGGGGACACGCTTTTTATTGTTGCTGTGATTATTATTGCCTTGTTGTTGACTTGCTCTCTGCTTTGAAGGAATGCAACCACCCCCCCAGAGCAAATATCAGAGGAGAAGCTGCATTTGTGTGGCTCCAGCCACTGTTTCCCATTTCTGTTTATCTTTCTGTCTCGGCGTACGAGAGGCTCTGAGCAGAAATCTGAGTCAGTGCCAGCTCCCTGTCCTCACCCAGAGCCAGAGCATTGTTTTGCACTGCTGGGGCATCCCTACAAGCACCACAGGCTCCCTCTGGATTTTCTGCTGACCCGTGGAGACTCCAGGAGCTGAAGGATACATGTTTATTAAAAAAAAATCCTGGATGAGTAGCTTAAATTTGAGGCCTAAATTCTAAATTACTCGAATTAGATGCCAAGGACTCCCCCAGCCCTGAGTGCAAGAACCCCAGATCTCTCTCGGAGGCAGAGCTCTCTCCCTGGGCTGTTTTTGGCTCAGATGAAGTGAATTTTCAAGGTAAGCACCTGTGGGGATGGGGTCACACTGCAGCCATCCCATTCTGCCCTGGGACAACACTGCACACCCTGGGACACAGAAGGTAAAGACTGCCAGGTATATTTGGAATCTTTTCCTGCAGGTTGAGGATTATGATGCTTGTAGGAAAACGGAAGAGCTGGATGTGAGTGCAGGATGCAGCTGCCAGGGACATTCCCTGGGAAAAGCTCATGGCCTCTGCTCCACTGGGGCCTGCTCTTCCCAGGAGCTGAGTCAAGGCAGCTCCCTGTGAGCCACACCAGAGTGGGAATTTGCTGGAAAAGCCCCCTTTCAGGTTGGAATGAAGGTCAGGACACAGATCACAGGTGACAGTTCTCAAGAAGAGCTGTGGGCTCCAAAACACGTCCCTGTTCCCACTTTCTGCATTGCATTCCCCTCCTTCCCCTGGGAGATTCCCACAGGCAGTCCTTTCCCTATGAAAATGTCTAAATGCATCTTCAAAGTGCATGAGACCTTTGTGGCCTTCTTGGCAACTGCCTACACCATCTGACTGTGCTGCCAGGGAGGAGTTTTGCCTGGAATTCCCTTTTTTTCTGATGGCCCTACTGATTTTGGACCTTCCCAGTATGAGCATGGGCCATTGACCATGTGGAGTCTCATCCTAAATAGAAAAACTTCAATTTAGGGGTTTAGGTCCCCCCATCAAAGAGAACACTTTGGAAGTGGACTTAGCCCAGTTGTCCCAGGGCAGTGAGACCCTCCCTCACAACCACAATTAAAGGAAAGCTCAGGCCTTTTTGGCACACCAAGGTGCTGCCATAACTGTGTCAGGCCGACATTCCCAGCTGATTCCTTGCTCCAGGGAAGCAATGGCCCATATTCTTCTGCTAGCTGTGGTTTTTATCCCATTGTAGCTTTAGAGCTGAAGGCATCAAAAGATTTCTGGGATTTATGAGGCAGCTTTAGGCCTTCCTTCTTTCTCTTTTGTCCTAACAGCCTGGCTTTTCAATATGACCTGAACCCCATTTTGGTGTCTCACTGGATGGCTTCAGAAGTGCCCATTTTTGTGCCAAAAAGAGCGATTATGGATCAGGAATTAAAGAGCTGTCACTGTTTAGGCTCTGGGGAGCAGAGCAGAAAGAAGCAGCAGGTACCTGGTGTGGAGCAAGAGCAGAAGCAGAGTCCCTAAAGCTGCTGGTCTGCCTCGCTCCCTTCTGAACACAGCTCTCAAACCTCCACCTCCAAAAGTGAAATTCCAAAAGATACAACCTTATCAAAGGACAGGGAACACAGCCCAGCCGCTCGGATTCCCCAGAGAATTCCAAGTGACATGAAAACAAATAAAGCCAGAGATTACATTACAGAAAACTCCAAGGAGCCTTTTGAAAGGCAGGGGATACAGGGCTGCATTCCAGACTCTCAGGCATTGCAAGCTCCAGGGATGCTCAGAAAGTTAATTTTGCCAACATTTATAAGGCATGTCTTGAGGCCATTGATCACTTCCAAAAGCCAAAGTTATCAAGTCCTCTTATCTGCTCCCTGTCTTTATCCAGCTGGAAAACACTGTGTACTCATTTAACCATCCTTCAGGCACGGTCTGGTTATTCATCACATCTTAAAAAGGGGAATGCACTGCCTTGGCCACAGGGTAAGCGCTGAAAAGAGCAGGGCTGGATCTCTGCATCTCCAAACAGCACCCACTGATCCCAGCTCCACCATCCAACACACTGGGGAGCCAAGAAAACAACCCAAAGCTCAAGTTTAAAGGGGCCTCCTGGGAGTGAATCCCTAAAATAATCTCCTCTCAGCCGAAGCAGGCAGGATTCAAGCACAGGGAATTGCTCCCTGCTGCCAGGAAGGAGGGGCAGGAGTGACTGGTTTAGGTAAATAATTAGATGGGCAGACAGATGGAGATAGATAGACAGATAGATATTTATATTTTTACACACATGTTTATATTGAGTTGGATGCACAGAGAGAATTCTCCAAGCAGGTTTCTGCCCCACAGCTTCTTTGACCTCTTACTCCATTTTCCCCTCTCTGAGTGAATAATCTCCCTCATGGAACCTTATCAAGTGATGTTTGACAGTCTGGGAACTCGATTGCATCCAGGAGCTTTCTGTCCTGCACCATAGCAGCAATATCTCCCAAAAACTCCTACTAAAGCCAGGCCCACTCCTCATAAATCACAGGCACACATTGGCTGTCTCTTAATCAATCTTCCCCAGGTGTTCCCTCACTCAACCTCACCACCAGCATCTTGAGGCTTTTCCTGGAAATTATTTTTTTTTTTTTTCCCCTAAAGAAACTGCTCAGTGCTTTTGGATTTTCTCTTTTCTCCCTGGAAATGTCCTGCTCTCAATTTGTTTTTTGCAGAAGTCTCAAGGGTCCCTAGATACCTTCTATGAATGTCTGATGAGTTAGAAACTCCCCCAAAAATATCATGCTGGTATCTCTACCTCTGTGTTTGGTTGTCCAACAATCAAGCAGATTAAAAAAAATATTTTATAGACACCTTAAAATACTTTATATAAATATAAAAACTCACTTCACCTCTTTTCCCTGTCTCCACAACATCTCCAGGAGCACTTCCCCGGTATTCAGAGAAAGCTTTTCTTCTTGAAATAGTTTTTTATTCTCCAGGAAGAAAAAGTGATTTTTCAACCAAATGATAATTTTTTAACTTAAATTACCTGGTCTATTTGAAGACAGATGATAAATCACTAAAGAAGTAAAACACTTCTCTGCATTGAATCATCTTGTAATGAAAAAGATTATTTTGTCATAGCTTCATTTCTGGGCAATTTTTTTTTTTTTTTTTTTGCTTTTAAGTGTCACATGAAAAACACACTGTTTGTAAAACGCCTGCTCCATTTCAGCTTGTAAAAAAATCATTTAAAAAAAAATCAATGAAAGCATTTTTAATGTCTATTTTTGGGAGAGCTCAGGCTTAGCAGCAGCCTGACAAAGCCATGCAGGGCTGGCTGAGGTCCAGCCAGCTGAGGGGACTGGCAGTGAAGGTCGTGGATGCTTGGAAAACATCCCAGAGACACCCCTCAAAATTCCCTGAGCTTCTCTGCCTAAATTCACAAGGTGATACCATAAAAAATAAAAAACCCATTCCTGACAGAGCTTTGATAGTCTTTCACCAAAACAAGCCAAGATGTAACCCAAGGATGCTCCTTGTCCATCCTGCCTTGCTTTTCCCTGACCGGGGGCTCCTGGAGAGCTCTCACAGCACTGGGATGGGCTGGGCCACCCCGTGCTGTCCCAGCCCTCAGGGCGCAGAGGCCACTTCCCAGTGACATTTGAAGAGCTTGAACACAGCCAGGGACCTTCTCCAGGGCTGCACGAGGTCCCCAGGCAGAGGCAGGAGCTTCCCAAATTCCTGTGCCCCGCCAGGAGCAGCCTCAGCCCTCCCCAGCCGTGGGAGGCACAGCAAGTGGCACAAACCAGGGGAAAAGCCCTTTTCTGTGTTGTATCCATTGAAGAACAAATGTTTGGGTCAAAATCTGGAAAACTGGCGTTTCTCAACTCGACTGCTTTGTTTTCTGGCTGATAACAAAATCGTGCTGTGCACAAAGTCACATCCCACTGGCCTTCTCTCATATGAGAGCCCTGCTCTGAACCATCACTGGAGCTGCCTGAAAACCCAACAATCTGAGCCTGTTTAGGATGTTTGAACAAAGAGGATTTCCTAGAGGGAAAAAAAACCCTATAAATCCTATTTCTGAGCAGCTTTAATAGAGAGCCCAGCTCCTCTGCCACTGAGCCTGTTGTGTCTGAAGTATCAGGCACTTGAGATAGCCCAGGGAAGTCGTGGGCCCTGCCCTTTTTATATCTATTGCCTAGTTCTGGAAAGCATCCTGTGAGGAGCCACTTGGACTTTAATAGGATGAATCATTGTTAAAGCCAGCATGTGCTTCGACATGTTTACATGAGGGGGCCTGAAATGGAGATACCACGAGGAGAAAAAAAAATAAATTTGGCTGAAAGACAGAGCTGAAAGACACTTGTGTGGAAGGTTTCAGATCTGCCGGTGCCTTGTTTGACATCAAAGGGTCACCTCAGGTAGAGAATTACTAAATCCAGCGTTTGGGGGATCTCCAGAAGTTCTTTGCCCTGCTGAAAAATGACCCCAGGACCAGCAGGGCCTGATGCAGAGGGAGGTAATTCCAAAGAATCGACATCCCTGGCACTGAGAGCCATGGGATTATTCACCAGGTGGGAATGGCTCATGGAAGGAGATGAAACTGCAATGTGAAGCCCCCAAAAATCAATGAAAAGCAGCAAAGAACAGAAAAAGAGCAGCCTGGCAGTGGCTCCCCCCTGAAGAGCACCCAAAGCATGGCTATAACTCAAATCTCACTCCAGGGCTGCCACCCATCTTTAGGAGAAATTCCCACCATTCCCAATCATTAATCCACATTTTTCTTGCTGTATCTTTCACTCAAGACATCACACTGGGTATCTGAGATCAATTCTAGCCTCGGGCCCAAGTTTAGGAAACATTTTGAGGCTGTTTCTCGCCGCCACACGTGTTATTTTTAAACACCACGTGCACCCAGGGTACTGCCAGATAGCCTGGTATGTTTGAGGGCACGGTAAAAAAAACTCCTGAAGGTTGGGGGTGAGATTCCCACCAACTCCAGCAGCTTTGAGATCAAACCCTCCAGGAGATAAACCTTAGGCCCCTCACAGACTGCTCTGGGATCTGGGAGCTTTGCCCTTGGCTTTGAGACTTTGAACCAGGGCCAAGCGATTGCAGCTCCTGGTTTAGGGGAAAAGGAAACAGAAAGGAACTACAGGCTTAAAGGATTAGAAGGAAGAGCTAAAAATAAAGTACCAGTGATGCCAGACCCCAAATTTACTGCTTTCCTGCAAAGAGGATGGGTTTTCCTGTTGTTTTAGCCAGGGGAATCAGCTTTCTGCGTGACTTGGAGGAGCAGGACACCGAGGGAAAGCCGTGTGCTGTTACTCTCCAGGAGCACTCTTGTTCCTGTTGTTCTTCCCTCTTCCTGGAACTCATCCTCTGGCTAAACATGAAGAGCAAGTGGGTCTTGGGGAGCATTTCTCAGCTGATTTCAGTGAAGGGTTGCAGCCCACTGGTGCCAAAAGATGACACAATTAAGGATAATTGGGCATTTCTGCTTGGGAAGCCTGGGTTGGGGGCGGAAAGCAGAGGACTAGCCCTGCCTTGGCTTTTCCAGGCTGGCCATCTCCTCCTGCCTCTTCCTTCAGCTCTGTATTGTCCCTCCAATCTGGTTGGTCCTGTCTTGGGGCCTGGGTGACTTTTTGGGGTCCTGCAGTTCTGATCTCCCACCCAGAGCTTTTCCCCAGCTCAAGGAGAACAGGAGCAGGTGCCACCAGGACAGGCAATTGAGGCTCGACGAGGCAATTTTCCAGGAATGAAAGGAAAAGTTTGAGTGTGGCTCTCTGCTGTTCTGAGCAGACAGTTGGCTCTTGAGAGGAAGCCCAACACTCAACCCTAAAAATCTATACACACACAGATATGTTACATATTTATCCGAGGCAGAAATTGGCCAGGAAATGGCTATAAAACACACATTTTGAATAAAAGGAGGGAGATTTATGGCTCTTTTGTGAATCTGAGTCATATCTTTCTGCATCCCCCAGGCAGGAATACTCTAATCACTAACATACCCCAAACATGGATGCACAGTGGGCCGGGAATTGCTTCCTTCTGGCCACAGCTCCAGCTAAAGACGTGATAGGGATTGAGCTACTTTATCTGACAGTTGGTAAATGAATTGCCAATTCATTCTGAGCTAGGAGGGGGAGTTTTTCCCCTTGAAAAAAAAGGGTCCTTTTATATATGTCTTTGATCAGGCAGGGCTTTGACAAATTATTTTCCAAGGAATTTCTTGAGCCCTAATGCCACGAGAAGGAGAAAGGAGGGGTGGAAAAAAAAAAAAAAAAAGTATTTGCTCTCAAAGAGACGCTTTCATGTCTCCAAAAATCACAGCAATGTAAGGGATTTTTCTGCCATTTCCCCTCATCCCCTTGGCTTCAAGGAAGGGAGGCAGGTAGCTTGGGGATGTTTCCACCCTGTGGAAATCCAGGAGGGTGGGGAGGCAGCAGGGCCAGGTCTGCCAGGCTGATTGCTCCGCGGTGAGGTGGAGCTGGGGGAGCTCCAGCACAGACTGAACGTAAAGGTCAGGGCCATCAGTGACACTGAGAAAGAGCCCCTTCAGCACCAGCACAGCCACGGGAGCAGGGCACAGCTCAGGGTCGTGGCACCACAGAGCTGCTCCTTGCCACGAGTGCTCTGGAAAGGTTGGGATTCACGGGAGCCTCTCCCTGCCGGGGTCACTCCGAAGTGTGAGGAGAGAGCAGTGTTTGCTTGTCTCTTACTACAGTCTGGGTTTTTTTTTTTTCCTGGCTTTGCCATTTTATTCCTTTGATCCTACCATTTAATCCCTCTCCTCCAGGCAAGGATCATGTCCTTGATGGAATCCCAAGTGAGTTGCACAAGCCAGGTCTGGACAATGGCTGTGCTTTCTGTTATCCCTAATGTACAAATCACTTATTCCTCTGTTATCCCACTCTTCTGTCCTGAAGGAGAACAGATCCCCACAGCACAGCATCCAATTAATGCATTTCTGCTACGCTAAACTTCATCAGGAAGGATTAAGCAAAAAAATAAATTAAAAAAAACCCACATGACATTTTTCTCTGACCTAACTCTGCATGGACCCATCTATAACCTGTCTAAAAGAATATTCATGTTGAATTCCCAGTAGCAGTCCCTCTATGGACAAAGACTGATGGATAAACCTTCTGGTTAAGGAATAGTTGGTACAGAGAGTTAGGAGCAGTCTAATTTCCTAAGGAAATGGGGCACTGCAGTTGTCTTTTGGGACTTCCACAAGCAAAATTCAACCACCTTCAACAAAAAACCCAGGAGAATTTCAAGTGGCATGTTGAGGGTCCTCGGTGAAATGCCATTGAGCTTGGAGAGTTTCTCCAGCCAATTCATTCCTTAAATAGTGACTGTTCAACTTTTCCTGGCTCCCAAACTCTCCAGCTTTGGCTCCAGATGAAGCCCTAATTTAGGTTATATTTAGCTACTGTCCCATCCCAGCCTGCTGCACCACACAGGCGGAGTTACCTGTCCTGAAATTCTCCTGGAATTCTGTCCTCCTGGAAAAAGCAGGAGCTGGACTCAACTCATGATCCAAGGGGGTTCTGCCCCCATCCATCAATAACTGCTCCAAGCCCTAAAAGCTGCCACGACCAGGTGAGAAAAGACAACTCACTTTCCTGCGCTTTATTAACAGCTGTGTCAAATGAAAAAAAAAAAAAAAATCCAAGCAAACCAACCTCAAAAATAATCCCCTTGCAGGCTCAGGAGTACCCTGGGATGGTGATAATGCTGCTCAGGATATCCCCACAGCACACATTGGTGGAGGCATTCTCCACCTGGTGCCTCCCACCAAACAGAGGAGCAGCAGCAGATTACTACAGCTACAACAACAATAATAATAATAGTGATTTATAATAATAATTATTAATAAAAAATAATAACAATCTGATTTGACCTTACACTACAGAACCACAGTTATGTATGTGGGGGCCCCAGAGTCCCTTGCTGTTAAAGGTTCACCGTGCACTGCTGCAGGTGTTTGCCTCTTCCACCCTCCCCGTTTAGGGCTGTACTTTCTGGTCATAATTCAAGCACCATTTTTTGCCCTGAGGCAGATTACAACTCATTTCTTCAGTCTCCAGTAGAAGCAAAGACCCCTGAGTGAGAGCAGAGCACAGGTGACATCCACAGTGACCAATTCCCATATTCTCACCACATCCTTTTTTTTTTGTTTGTTTGTTTGTTTTGTTTTACTCACCCGTGCTCAAATATGCTCCCAGGAGAATCACTACAAGGAGCTGATACAAAACCTCCTCAAAACCCCACCCTCCTCTTCCCGCTGCCTCTAATCCCTGTGGTGGGATGGGAGGGCTCATCCAGGTGCAAATGGTGTTGGTGGGAAACCTTGGGATTGAGTCCAAGGCAGTGAGGGGGTTTTCCCAGGTGTTCCCAGGAGATGTTTGAGCCAGGATGTTCAAACCAACCTTTCTGATTGACTGCTGAAGCTGTTGTACCTTTATTTCTTGCCTTTATTTTTCTCAGGAACACTTTAAAATCCACTTTTCTGTAGTTGAGTCCTTACAGGTGCAGGGCAAAATCTGCAAACCCCACATCCAGAACTGGGCACTGAGTCTGAAGGATTTGTTTCAACCAAAAAAAAAAAAAAAATTAAGTAGGAGATTTTGGAGCCCAGGTGTGTGATGGGTTTAGGTGAAACATGCCCCTCTGAAATGACTTCAGGTTGAAAAATTTCCTTGGAAATTTTGAAGGAGTAAAATCAAAATCTAAACAAAGTATTGCTCTTCTTTGGAGATGGAAATTTATTCAAACCACTCTCTGGACATTTGCCACTCAATTCAAACTGTCATTTTTATTACCCAAATAATGCAGCAAAGGCATTGACTTCAACAGAGAAAAATAATTTTTAAAAGTAAACAAACAAATTAAAGAAACCCCCCAAGATGAATATTTTTTTGGTCCATGATGAGTTGTAGCCCCACCTCTCCAAGTCATGTTTTCTCTGCCTCACTTTCCTCTCCAGTAAAATTTCCAACTTTACAGTACGTTCTAAAATCAAACAAAAAAATCAAAAACAGGGCAGTGGGGGGAAGACTCAGAATCCTTTGAGAGCCTCATATATTCACTGGTCTCCAGGAGCTGGAAATTTTCAGAGAAAAAACTAAACCACACTTTTGCAAATCACATGAGACCCATCATAAAATTGTCAGAGTTGGCAGCACTGTAAAATCTATGATATTGTGGGCTGGATTTATGGACAAGAATCCTGAAGCTTTGGGATATTTTTTTCCCTCAGCCCTCGAGGCACAACAGCAATTTTTGGGAGGTTGGCTCTGCCGTGGGAGAAGCCTGAGCAGAGGAGGGGTGACTTTGCCCCTTCCAAGCATCCCTGCCTGTAGGAAAAGCTTCACCAGCACAGGTTTGGGGGCTGCTGGTGGGGAAAAGTCATCTCCCAAACCCACCCAGCACCGTGGCTGGTGAAACTTGAAATGTGGAGGGATTGATGGGGCAGACAAAGAGCTCTCTGTGCCTCTCAGGGCATCCAAATCCTCCCCAGGTACCAGGCAGGGAGTGCTTCAGCCCGGGGAGGCAGCTGCAAAAACAGCACAGTGACCACAGCCTGGGGATGCTACTTGCTCCTTCAAAGGGGTTCTCAGCACAGCTTGGGTTTTGTGCTCCTAGGAATTGCTCAGCCTGCTCTTGTTCACTCTGCTTCATCCCCAAAGGCCTGTTTGCCTTCTGCCTGCTGATGTTCCATGCTTCTTTCCCTCCCCAGATTCCCTGCCCATGGTGAGGATGGGCCTCCAGTGCGTTCTCCCTGTGCCTCAGCAGCCCTCCTCCTCCTCTGGAGCTCCCTTTGGAGCCCAGCTCCCTCCCCACCCCGGGGTACAGCTCTCCTGGACCCTCCTTCCATCACCCCTGTCCCCAGGCCTGTGGCAGCAGCAGCTCAGCCCCAAACCTTCAGTGGGTTTATGGAAAACCCACCCAGTATAGGGATGGTCTTCCTCAGGTTTCGAGGCTTCTTTTTAAAGGATTATGGGATGCGTTGGGTTGGAGGGACCTAAAAGCCCAGTCAGTGCCACCCCTGCCATGGGCAGGGACACCTTCCACCATCCCAGGCTGCTCCAAGCCTTGTCCAACCTGGCTTTGGACACTGCCAGGGATCCAGGGGCAGCCACAGCTGCTCTGGGCACACGGCATCCTGTGCCTCCCTCCCTCCCAGGGAAGAATTGCCAGTTTAGCTCTGAATGGGGTGAATTTTGCAACCTCTTTTGTCCAATTCCTCCACTGAAAATGTAATTTTCCCCCTAATTTTGCTGTTTATTGTTGTTGTCAGCATTATTATTTTGGCTTAGAAATAAATCCATAAGAAAAGAAATCAAAGAAATCACATCAGGCTCTTTGGAACATAAAATCACGATCAGAGGGAGAGGACAACTTTCTTCTTGACAGCTCCTGGTGTTGTTTTGGACCACTTGGGGGAAAGCACAAGGTGGAGGTAGAGCAGGCACATCCACATCCAGGCTGGGATCACCTTTTCCTTTCACATCCTGACTCCTCCCAGTCCTACCCATGGAAATGGAATTGCCATATGGAAATGCCACGTTGACAAACTCCTCCAAAAGAGGAGGAAAAGGCTCCTGGATCCTCCCACCACCTTTTCTTTGCCTTTGTCCCAGATTTTACTGCTGTGACAAGTGATGATTCTGCCAGTGATGGCCTCCCTGCTCCTCATACCAATGTGGCTCCACAAGGCTGTATCCTCAGGGATCTGCCTGCTTTTCCAGCCCCAAAACCCATCACAGAATTTCAGCAGAACCCCAAAGAGCTGAAAACCAAACCTGAGGAGCTCTGAGGAAATGAGTGCAGTTGGAACTTTGAGGCTTTCCTCCCAACGCTTAAGAAGTAATTCTCCATGGGAGTTTAGTTTTACTTAATCCTCTCTGAGATGCCTGGCAGGCATTTCTGGGGAGACCTCTTTATTTACAGGGTAACCACTGCCCATCTAATTCCATGGGAATCCCCCAGTGGGGATTAGATGATTACATGATCAGCAGTGGGATAATGAAGCTGGGAGAGCACAGCGTGGATGACAGCTAAACACGGTGTCATTGCCGTGCTCCTTAACTCAAAATGCAATTTATTCATCACTCTTGGAGCACTGCATGTTCTGTGTGATTTAATGCGACATTTGGGTGATTCCCTGGGGTGGTGCAGACAAAAAGCTCTGCAAGAATTGAGGTCCCAGCCGTGGCCTCCATGTGGTGCCTGGGTCTCTGTCTGCCCACAAACGTTGTTGATACTTGGAGTGAGCTCCAGCATCACATTTCGGCCCTGTCTAACCCAACCATCAGGAAATGATTTGCAAGCATGAGACAGTAAAAGCAAAAGGAGAAACTTTTATTGGAGGCAGTGCTGGGGGAGGCCCAGAGGACGCCGTGCCCCACATCCTTGGGACTGCAAGGTGGAAATATCTCTGTGGAGCTGACCTGCTGGTCCTGCTGCCTTCCTGGGCCTTTGAGGGGTGTGCCTTGGTGTCCCTGCCATGTGGGACAGGCTGGGGACATCTCCTCAGCTCCTTCCCAGGGCCTGGCCATGCTCTTCCTGCGGTGATCCTGCCCCAGGACGGGGACACCTCCTCAGCTCCTTCCATGCTCTTCCTGAGATGATCCTGCCCCAAGATGGGGACAGTTCTTTGGCTCCTTCCATGCTCTTCCTGAGATGATCCTGCCCCAAGATGGGGACAGTTCTTTGGCTCCTTCCATGCTCTTCCTGAGATGATCCTGCCCCAAGATGGGGACAGTTCTTTGGCTCCTTCCATGCTCTTCCTGAGCTGCTCCTGTCTCAGCAGCCCCACAGAGCCAACCTCATTCTGTTGGGCTTCCCAACTGCAATCTCTTCATTGCTCTGGAGCTCATTTTCCCACCTGGTTTCCCATTCCCAAAGCATCTCCCCTCCTTCACCAAGGGTGGGCCACCACTCCACACCTCCCCTGAGCCAAACACTCCCCAAGAACCTCACTTCCCTGGGAGCAGGGTGGGGTTCCACCTCTCTGGGGCTTCCCAAAGCCACCCCAGCACCCACCAAGGTCATTTTGACATCAGCCTTGATGGGATGTGACCCCAGGACAGCACGGCCCTGGGGGCCCCAGGCAGTTGTGGAGCAGACAAGGCCACAGCCCAAACTCAGCTCAATCTCAGCCCATCCCTACCTTCCCCCCCTGGGATGTTGCACCTCCTCAGCTACAGCAGAAATGAATAAAAATTCAATTAGAGGCATCAAGTAGAAGCTGAAAAAAATCAAGTAAAGCCACCCCAAACTTGAAAATACACTGAATAGGTGGGGACTCTCTTGCTGTTCAGAGTGTGTGGTATTTATTAGCCATAAATAGGCACACAAAAATGGGAGATCAGAGCTAGGTAGGGGTTATTTTTATCTCCCTAGCTCCATGGCTTTGGATCCTTGTCTATACTCCCTCCCACATCAGAATTCCCACACATTCCCACCCACATTCCCAGTGGCTGACACGCAGGTATACCTCTTTAGTTAATTAGAATTACTTTTAATTAAAAATATATGTAAATTATATAGTGTGCACAGCTTGGAGAGGAAAAAAAAAAAGAAGAAAAGAAAGCAAACTTCCATTTCAATAAAAAATTTGAACCTTTTGGAATCAGCTGCTTTTGTGACATCCTTGGAGTTATTGGAACTCCCACGTATAAATAAATAGGACCAGGAAATTTTACACCTGAAATATTCTGCAGTAGACATTTTCCCTTGCACATATTTGCTTTTCCTTCTCCTTTTGCCTCCCCCACTCCCAGCCTCTCATGATCACTTTCTGCCCCTTTTAAACACATTTATTTAATATCTCACTTCACACACCCAGACCTATACCCTTTTTTTTTTTTTCTTTTTGTTTTGGAGAGGAAGCGAAGGAACACAACATGGGAGAAAATGAAAGCCCGGGATTGCAAACAAGCGTCATCCTCGTTTTGGTGAGCAAACTTTTTCCTCTCAGTGTCTGCATCCTCTCCCCCCTCTCCCCCCCTGGCAGCTGGCTCACAGCCTGGCTTTCCACACGCTGCTAAAAAGCCAGCAGGACTCAAGCTGGGCATGTTTGTGAGCTTGGAAAGAACCCCACGCTTCCGTCAGAGACGGCTGAGGGACTAGGAAAGACCAGGAGATGGGAAGGGAAGAGGAGTGAGAGAATTACAAGTGGGAAGGGAGGCGAGGGGATGGTTTATGGAATGGTTCCTGGAGCGAATTTTGGGGAATCTGTAAGGAAACACAGCTCCCTGTGGGAGTAATTCACTCTTGGTACAATGCCTGGGTAATGTAGGCACTGGATTTATTTATTTGGGGGTTCTCAGTACCTCTTTCTGTTGAAAAGTAAAGATAGCACTAACTAAAAAAAAAAGAGGAAACACCCCTCCAAAGTCCACCCTTGGTAAAAAGGGCTGGTGTCTTTTTCTCTCTCTCTTTTTTTTTTTTTTCTGAGAAAATGGAAAGAAAAAAATATATATTATTATTTATTATATAACATTGTCAACATCAACACCACAAAAAAAAAAAAAAAAAAAAAAAAAAAAGGTAACATCCTAATTGTTCTCCTTCAAGCATTCTGACCGTGGTGAGAAAGGCAGCAGGAGTTTGGTGTCCCTTGGAGAACAAAGAGAGCAGAAAGGCAGGGGAGAGGGACGAGGGTGGTGGCAGCAACACAAACTGGGTGGGACCGTGGAGGGACAGAAGTGTGCCAGGCTGTTGGCTTTTCTTTTGAAACAAAAGAAAACAAAAGGGGGGTCAGGGCAAGTCACACCGAGGCCGATGACTTCCAGCCGTGCTGTCAGTCAGTGTCCGTCCCTCTCGAGTGCTAGCGGTGAACATTCACTTCAAGGAGTCTTGCAAAACGCTTTGTTATCAACAGGGGGATTGTTTTCCTTTTCCTTCTCCCGTTTTCTCGAGTTTCCCGTGGCTCTGGCCCTTGCCTGCCCCCCTGGTTAGCTGTTCTCGCTCCACTCTGGCACCATCCCCACGCCGTGCACCGAGTGGTACTGGTGGGGCGACAGGGTTCGGGGCACGCCGTGGGAATACAGGAATTCCGCCGGCTGGAGGCTGCTGGGAGGGGACTGGATGCCCGTTTGAGGTCCACACTGCCTCACGATGGGCTGGTGAGAGCTTTGGTGCTGGAACATGCTGTGGGTGTCTGCGATTTGGGGCGACGTGTGGTTGGCCACGCTGCCCAGGCGGGGCATGAGCGGCCCCGAGGTGAAGTGGGCAGAGAAATGCTGGTAGGGTAACCTGTCCATGGGCTGCATGGCAGACACTGTGCAACTGCTGTACGAGGGCACGCTGGGCCACGTGTTACAGCTGATGTCCTCCAGGCTGGGCACGGGCTCCGTGGGTGGCGCCGAGCTGGCGTACATGCAAGCCTGGCGCTGCGCCGACTCAGTCCTGTACGCCGTGTTCAGTCCCTGCTGCTGCGGGTAGCTGGACCTGTAGAAAGGGTCCTCGTCTGCTGGAGAGGTCTCCATGTAGGGCTTCTTGTAGGGATGCTCGGTGGTGGAACATTCCTCATCTGGTGGGAGAGAAAAGTCCCGGTAGCCACCAAGGGTAAGGTGCCCGCGGCTGAACTGCCCTCCCTGCAGGCCTGGTTTTACAAGCTGGCTCTCCCTTCGTCATTTCCCTGGAACTGCTCGAAATCTAGCCTGTGGAAACCAAGCCTTGCACTTGGCCCTCTCTGCTGGAGTGGGGAAGGGGTTAGGCAGGAGCTCTGGGAGAAAAATCAACATGCTGGAGGGATCCTGAGGTTTATCTTGCTTGATGATCTCCCCACACACACACACCATGCTGCCCATCTCCTTCCTGCTGCCACTTTTACCTGAGGAATAACATCTGCCTATGACCTCTGCATCTCCCAGGGTCCCCACTGTCCCTCAGGAGGCTCAGAGCTGATGCTGTCAACTCAAATCCTTTACAGCAAAACATTTCCATGATAAAAACAGACCAAAAAGGAGATCACAATAAAAATCCTCCCAAGAGAGCACCAGCGATGGCACGGTTGGGACAATCAGATTTGGAGTTTGACAGCCCCAGCCTTCAGCTGTGCCAAGGCAGCTGGGCACATAAATCCACACAGGGCTGTGGGCACATAAATCCACACAGGGACGTGTGCTGGAGCCAAGGGGAACAAAGGAGAAAAGTAAATTTCACAGCTACAAACAACAAGGCACATCTTGCAGAGCCCTTTGTTTCCTGCAGCATCCCAGGCCAGCAGAAGGAAGAAGATAAACAATTTAGGTGAAATCTCCAGGGTGAGGCCAAATGAATAAATGAATGTGCACTTATTTATTCATTCACAGGGTCATCAAATGAAATCCAGCTCTGCTGGAATGGATGGCAAAATTCCCAGGGACAAGCACTTCACCAAGAGATTTTAAGGACAGCGTGGCAAGGGAAGGGGAGCTGTTCTGACATGGATTAACTTTGCTGCTGCTTCAAAAGCAAGATTTCTGGTGCAGGCAGGAAAACATCCCACTTGGTTAGAGCTCTCCTGGCTGTACCTTTTAAACAGGGTCAAATTTGAAAGAAATTTGGAACAAGTTACCCTTTATGATTTTTCTCTACCAATGTGTTTTGAGCTGTAATTTTTTTCACCCCCAAAATACAGTGGGGAAACAAACCCCAAACAGTTGCACAGAAAGGGGGACTGAGAGCATCTACCCCACAAGAGGCACAGAGGTGCTGCTGCTCCGAGGGGAATGCTCATGTCACACCTTCAGGAGGGGCAGGTGGGCAGTGCAGGCATCTTTTGTTTCTCCTAAACACACACATGAAGGTAACCCCTATTGCTCTAAACAGCCATGAGGGCTCTCCTGGAAGCTGTGCCCTCTCTACATGTAAAATAACCCGCTATTCCCAGCCAGGGGTCTTCAAGTCCAGCTGGAATAACTGCTGTTTGTCTTGGTCCAGAAATCCCACAAAGAGCAGATACTGAGGGACACCGTGGGGACATTCCCCACTGTGGGTCAGTAACAGCATAAATTCAGCTGCGGAGCCACAGTCCCATTTCTTCCTTCCTGACAACATCCAAGCCTGGCTCCTCCACCTCAGCAACGCAGAGCCCTGATAATCAAATTTGTCCTCTGCCTTCCCTGTAAATTGGGGTGGGAGCAGGATGAGATAAATGAGCAATTCCATCCCATTTTTAAAACCAGCTGAAACAATGAGCAGGGAGATGCAGGAACATGTCATCCTCCTTAATCCAGCTCAGGTTTGGCTTATGTAGGAGCAGGGAAAAGGATGGAATCCCCCAAGAGCCAAAAGCTGAGGCACAGGTCTAACCCCTCTCCTGATCTCAGCTCCATGACAGGAGGTACATCTGGAAGAGCAGCCTGAGCTGGAGCTTTTATGAACAGTGTAAAAAGTTTGGATTCCTGACCCACCGCTGAGTAATAAGAACACTGGGGTGGAAAAACAATGTCTTGTAAAATGCAGCATTGTTCTGCTAATAAAGTTTTCAGCATTAAACCGCATCACTCTGCTGGCACCAGAGATCATTGGCTTGGGGTTTGACTGTTTATTTTATTTTGATTTTTTAAAATACACAACACAAACCAGTCAAACTCTGTTTTTCCATGGTGTAAAACTGCCTGAGTTACAACCTGAGCTTGCTGATTTTTCCATTCAGCCCAGACATTTCACTGTCTGCCACAGCCCAGCTGGGCAGAGCTGCAGTGTCACAGAACCACTTCCAGAATCTATCACAGGTGAAGAAGGAAAAACAGAGCCAAGCAGCATTTCAGTGGAAACCCCAGAAGTGCCTTCTGTAAGCTCTCAGGATCACTCTGCTGGTCCCTCTAGAGCCAGGTTTGATGGTGTTTTATGTGGAAAGGTGTTTAAGGACCTTGTTCCCATCTCCCAACAGGACCTAGGCACTAACAAATGATCCCCTAAGAGCTTCTGCCTGTCCTCCTGTCCCTGTTCCCAGTGATTTTCCCATCTGTGGAGCCTCCAAGTGCTAGAGAGGGAAGAGAATGGTCCACATGCATCCTGAGGTGGGATGGTGCAGACCAGAGAGCCTCTGCTGGTGCTGTCTAAGGGATTTACAGGGCCCAGGCTCGCTGGTCTTGTCCCACCAGTCCTCACAGATATCAGAGCCAGCACAGAGCAGCTGGAGGGTATCCCCAGGGTGTGTGGAGCAGCTTTAGGGTGGGAAGGGGACACCTTCAGTGACAAAAGGAGCACAAGGCAAACAGGTCTCTCATGCAATGCCAAAGGCTGCAGTCTCAATTCATCCTCATGGGCTCTGGAGCCTGGACAGGGCAGCTCAAGGCCATAGTCCAGTCCCTGAAGGTCCCCTTACCTCCTCCTATCAATGTAAGCAGGACACAGGAGAGATGTAACTGCAGGTTTGATTGCTGGTGGTGGCTCCCTGACAGCAGCTCCTTGTCCTTTTCCAGGTGCCACTGAGCCCTTGGAAGAGTTGTTTGCTATCCTGGGAGATATCCTATCCACTGCTGCTGCTATTTTTGGAAGCCAAGGGTGGTGATCAGCTCTAGGGAGCAGCCCCTCGATGCTGCACAAACCTCAAAAATCAGGAGGTGCTGCCAAGCAGGGGGAGCTGCCAGCACCAGGGAGAAGCTGCTCTGAAGTGAATCCAAGGAAAGCAGAGCCTGAAGAATGGGGTGGAAACTGGCTCCCTCACAAGGAATTTGATGATCTATCTAATGAAGGAGCTCGAGCAAGAGCATGAGCGCTTCCAAGATTTCCGGTATTTACTACTTCCAGCTGGGTTGTAAATACCACGCAAATGGCTTTTTAAACGGAATTTTCCCAATTCTGAGATTTGGGCCATGTAGAATGAAATGCAAAAATGCAAACATGGAAAGCCTCTGGACTTCAGGGTGCACTGGAACTCCCTCTCCCCATGGTGTAAATCAGGAGAGCTCCTTCCCATACACTGACACTCGGCTCCCCAGGATGGAAGACAATGAAGAATGGCACACGACTCATTTGGTTTTCAGAGCTCACCCACATTTCCAGGGCGTTACAGGAGGTTCATCCTGACTTTGTGAGGGAGACACAATGAGTGATTATCACTGACTCTGTTGTTTTATCCAGTCTGGATGCCAGCATGGATCTGGCATGAGCATCAAGAGCCAATACCAGGGTGCAAGAGTGACAAAGGTTGTCCGAGAAGAAAAGAACAAGGCAGATTCAACCAAAATTAACATCTCTAAAGGGCAAATAAGTCATAAATCCTAGGACTTGGAACCTAAGACACACCAGCCATTCCAGCTATTGCACTGTTTGTGATATGGCTGTGCTGTGTTGAATACCCCAGGGCTGTGGGACAGGGACAATCCAACCCCCAAAACCTGGAATCTTCCCCACAGGCAGCAGGCTGCCAGCACTCCCTGCAGAGGCACAGGAGGCACCTCTGACAGGACAGGGGCATCAGAGAATGGGACCAGGTTGAGAGGGACCACAGTGGGTTATCTGGTCCAACCTCCCTGCTCCAGCAGGTTCATCCCAGAGCACACCGCACAGGATTGTGTCCAGAAAGTTCTGGAATATCTCCAGTGAGGAGACTCCACACCCTCCTGGGCAGCCTGGCTGGTGCTTGGCCACTGGAAAGAAGTCCTTCTTCATGTTCAGGTGGAACCTCCAGGCATCAGTTCCTGCCTGTTGTCCTGTTGCCAGGCACCACAGAGCAGAGCCTGGTCCATCCCCTGCACCTCTATGCAGACACTGACAGACAGGGGTGGGGTCCCCTCTTAGCCAAGACTGGCCCAGCTCCCTCAGCCATCCCTCACTGGGGATATGAAACTACAGTGCTACAAGAGTGTGGCTGCACAGCAAGAGCTGCACCCTGACTCCCTGAACATCTCCATCCCTTCCCTCCTCACCCTCAGGGTCCCACTGCCTCTCTCCAGCTGTAGCACAGCCCGAGCCTTGGCCAACTCATCACATCTCCAAACATCAGCAGGGAGAGCAGCCTGTCCTCCAAGGAGACATCCCGTGCCTGAATTTTGTCCTACAGATTCTTTGAGTGAGAAAACAAAGGTGGGTGAGATGTGGGAGAAGTTGGTTCAAGTCAACAAAGAGGTCTGTCCACACTGACTGTGCCTGTTCTTGAGGAGGAGGTGGGAAGGCATTGCTGTACCAGCACCAGCCTCATCAGAGAAGCAAGGAGGTGAAAGATTAATCCTTCCCCAGGGTTATGTCCAAGTTAGGGGCTGAAGGACACGGTCCTCACTGGTTGGAGCCAGTGGATTCCACCACATCCCTCTTCTCCCTCAGAGTGCCAACTTGACAACTTTTATAACCTCCCCAGGGAGAGGCTGTTCCGGTTGCCTCCTGTTCAGCATCGCAAGCATCCCAGAAATCTGCCAAGTGGTTGGGATTGTGTAAGGCTGGGAGGAGTAGAGGTTTAGAGGGATGACTCTTTAGTCCACAGGATATCTGAGAGAGAGGATAATAAAAGGGAAAACACGGCCCAGTATCCTAACTGGGATGTGGGGCTAAATGAAAGACACAAGGCAGTTAACCCGCTGGTGAGGCCTTCTGGGCTTCTCCAAGCACAACGGAGAGGGAGAGGTGGAGAGCAACCAGAAAAAAAAGAAAAAGCTCCAGCTGCTCTTTGTGCCAGCCTCAAAATCCACATCAAGAGCTGAGGCCACTCCTTGATGAGATCCAGGGTTGGAGATAGTCCATCCTCTCAAGACCAGACTTTGTCACATGCCATCAGCAATCCAAATGTGGAGCTGGGGTACCAGGCAGGATGTTCCCTGCCATTCCCCTTTCCTGGAGGAGTGACCCCATTGCAGCACACTGGGGTCATTCCCAATGCTGTGACCCTGCCCTGCCACCTGCACACCAGGAGTGACCAGATTAGGAGCTCTGGGATGTGTCCTTCCTTCCTTCCTCAGGCAGGAGAACATCACCTCCCTGAAGCAGGGGAGCCTTCAGAGATAACATCCCCTGGCAGCCCTGCTGCTTTCCCCTAATGTAGCTCCATATCAGATCTCCACGGTGAATCCATCTTGCCTTGACAGCTAAGAACAACACTGCCAACCACAGAGAATAATCCTTGTCTTAGGTCACCAAGAAAGAGTTGGGTGAACACAGACCTGCCTCTAACTGGGCCTAACCCAAGGCTTGGCTCTGATTGAAAAGGCTACAGAGAAACATCAGGACATGTCAAAGCTGGAAGGAGACTGGCTTGGAAGACAGTGGTGGAATTCACCCCAGAAGATGCAGCTGGTCTCAAACCCAGCTGAACTGCCCTCTGCCCCAAGAGCACTTATCCATTACCACAGCCTTGGGAAAGGAAATAATCCGCTTGAGATAAATCCTAAACTGCCTGAAGAGGAGTCAGTTCTTGGGGAGGGGATAATCCAACACAGTCAATAATATTTCCATTCCAGAAAATGGACAGAGGGACAGTAGGAGCAAACAAACTCCTGCTTTTGAGTTTTCTGAGGTGGTGAGGGTTGATAACTGTTAAGCAGAAATGTAGGAAAGTGGGAGAACTATGAGGGAAAACTCAGAAATGAGAGGCTGGAACAGGGAAAGAAAAGAGGAATATCATACATAGGATTAGTTTCCCATGTCCAACAAAGACCCTTGCTGGTGCTGGAAGGAAGTCCCACGCTCAGTGACGTGAAACCTTGGACCACGCTCCGATTTATCCGACCCAGATCGCTCATCTCTAGCGAATATTATATTTTTTTTTTCCTTTTAATTAATTTCACTTTGCAAAGAGCTGCTTGGCAGCCTGGGCTGGCTCTCTGGTTCCCATTAACTTGGTGTTTCTTCCCTCTGAGCCCTGGTGGCTGTTTTCCATTTACCGAAGGCACGGGCAGGGAGGGAAGGCGGCGCGGGGAGGGCGGCTCGGCTCCGGCTGCCGGGAGAGCCGTTCTCGGGAAGGGGCCGCAGCTCTCGGGCAGGACTCTGCTCCTGGGCAGGACTCTGCTCCTCTCTGATTAAAGCCTTTGGCGGCTCTGATAAAGCCCGTAACTGCCTGTGCCACGGCAGCCGCGGCACAGACAGCCTGCACACACGGCCTCCCGGCCCGGTGGCCACGCGGGCCACGAGGGGCCGGCGGCTCTATTGCAGGGCTGATAGCCCTGTCTTCTGTGACAATAAGAGGAAGTGAGATAATTGGGGGATTGAGGGAAACCACCCATGGAGACACCACTTAGCGGGAATCCCAAAACTGGAAGGAAACCTCTGTTGATTCCTTATCACGGTACAATGCGGAGGCGAATGATGAATCGCCCCGCGGGGCAGGGACACGCAGCAGTCAGGGATCGTCCCGAGGGCTGGATGCCGCTAGGAACAGCTTGGTTTGGTTAGTTTTGGGATAGGGGGAAGAGGAGAGGGGAGAGCTCAGCTCGCAGGACAGAGGAGCTGAGAAAGGACTCCCAGGAGCTGCGGCTCCCGGCGCTGAGGAGGCATCGCAGACCCTTCCATGGCCAGCAGCTCACAGCACGGGGCAGAACAGCCACCCACCCACCAGGCTGGCTCCTTCCATGGCCAGCAGCTCACAGCACAGGGCAGAACAGCCACCCGGCCACCTCTGACCTGGGGACACTTGGGGCACCCACTGCATCTCCCTATCCCGTGCCTTACAGGCAGCTCGAGGCCAGCATCCCCGTTTGAGTCCCTGCTCTGACCCGGTCTGTGTGAGCACAGTCACCTGGTCAGCTCGAGGGGACAGAAAACACCACCTGTTTTCCATTGTTTACCTCAATCTCAGGAAAATATTTGGATTTCTCAGGGCTTTTTTTTTACTTTGCATACCTTTATAACCCACTCCTGCAATATCCAGGGATTCACCAAAAGGACATGGGAGAGATTTCCACTGCCCTCCTGTGCCAGCACTTCCCAGCTTTCCCTACCTTAGACTGTGTGTCTGCACATCCCAGTGCTCCAGGGGTTATGTTGCTAAAAATAATGATGTGTGTTTGACTGATAGGGTTGTGCAGGGAAGTGGGAAGCAATCTGCTGTGGGGAGGGATTCCTGGTGCCCTCAATGCCATAGTGCTCGCTGCCTTCTGGTAGCTTTTCCATAGAGTAAATCCCGAGAAAGGCAATGGGATTGGCAGAAACCAGCCCCTGCCCACTCCTTGTTCCATCCAGCCCTGGAAATCCCCTAGGGTGTTTTTTTTTTTTAAGTAAAACTGATCTAAAGCTCAGCTATATCAGTCCTACAAGTGGTGCTGCATTGAAGCATTCCCATTGCTTTGGGAGAGGAGGGCAGAGACCACAAACCCCTGGCTCCTGCCCACGACAATTATCCCATCACTATCAGGGGGCTCTTCGCACCAGGACGGTCTGAGAAGTCAGTAGAAAGCCCTCTCAGTGTGATCCCTAAAGCTCTGTCAAAGCAGGTCGGTGGCAGCAGAAGGGAAGGAACATAAATATCATAAATTTCAATCCCAGGCACCCTCCATCAGCCCGAGCATTTCTGCAGACAGAAAACTGTCTCCCAACTGTGAGACAGCCCTGAGTTGAAAACTGGGCAAAATGCAAACTGTCAAGGTATCTCCACTTGGAGATTAACCCTGTCTGAGGGGCTGCAGATAAGTCACCTTTATCTCCAGCACCAGCTATCTTTCCAAATGTGGATTCACTGTGGGTGAAAGGCACTGCCAGCCCTCCAAATAACTCGTTCCCAACCCAGCAGAAATGGGATTTTAGAGTTCCCCAGTCCAACCTGGGGGAGCTGCCCACAACCCTCATGCCTGACTCATCCTCCAGCGTCACTTGTTGCGTGCTATTTTTGCCAAAAAATAAACTATTGGAGGAGTGAGACAAAGGGAAATATTTTCTCACTGAATATCTAAAATATTCTCTTTCTTTCCCTACCATGTTTTTCTATCCACAAAGGCTATTATCCTTGGAGCTGTCCAAGGGGAAACATCAGGAAACAATGCTGACAGTCATGTTAGGAGGGGGAAAACACGGAGCAGGGAGCAGCCAAGCTCTGACCTTTTCTCTTGGTGCAGTGGTAGATCTGGCCGTGCTCCTGGGAGATGGGGTAGGGGTTGGCAGGAGGCAGCAGGTCCTGGGAGGTGCTGGACACTCCGTTCTCACACTGGTACTGGGAGCCCAGGTTGGAGGAGGCAGACAGGACCCTGGTCTCTCCACTGAAGGGGCTGTGATTCGAGGACACTTTTTGTCTCACTGTGCTCCTGGGAACAACCGGGTACTCTTTACTACAAGCAAAGAAACAACAGAGAAACAAGCAATCAATTAATAAATAGATCAGGGGATTAATAAATGAAGGCAGCACATTAGTGTCATGGAGTTTGTTTAGGCTTGCAGGGAAATGGAGATATCCTTCCCAGGAGGCTGCAGCCCCGTCATACTTTATCCGTGCAGAACTTGTTATTCCCTTTCCTTTTATTCCCATTAAATTCATGCCTTTTCCACCACTGCTATTTTATACCCACACATAAAATAGATAAATGCATTTTTAACAAAATAAACAAGATTTCTATTTACATATTGTAGCATTTATAAGCCGTATACTGCTTGTAATGTATTTGCAATATGCACTTGCATTTAAATAAAAACATAATTTCTGCCAAGCTGACTTGGAAATTAATTAAATATTTAGGTCTACTTTTTTCCCCTTATAGTAGTTGTCCCCATTCCTTTTGCCTGGAGTCTGTCAGCCTGGTTGTTGTGGAAGGGGGATCCTTGCATCACAGACCAAGCTCAGAAAAGAGAAATAAATAAATCACTGAGATTTGATGCACACCAGAGCCTCAGCAGAGCCAGGATGGGAGGGAAAGCCTGGATTGTTCCCTTGCTCCCAGATCAGGTTTGAAGCTGGGATGCCAACTTCAATCCCCTCTCCTCAAAGACCCTGCGGTGATTTTTGGAGACGTTTCTCCAAACACATCAAATGTGGCAACCCCAAAGATGATTCCTGCTCTGCAGGGAGAGCTGAAGCTGAGTAGGGGATCTCAGACAATTCAGGTGAGATGAAAGTCTCCTCCTGAACCCAAAGACTTGCTAAAAAGCAGAAAGATCAGGTAGCACAGCACCCCAAAGTATCACCCGGCTCAGAGCAGCCACAAAGGGCTGATTCCAACCCAAGTTTTCTCCTCTGAGCCTGTAACCATTGGACCAAGCTGGCTTTGAGGTCCCCCCTCACCTGCCCAAAATCATCGTGCTGGAGCAAGGACTGCTCCTTAAACACCATCCACAAGCTCACCTGGCCATTTCCACACAGAGGAGGAGCCCTGAACCTCCAGTGACCCCCCTCAGGGAGGACCTATCACCGTAGAATTCAGAACTTATTTACAAAATTTAACAATAGCAATCATAGAAACCTACCCCAGCAGGGAGCTTTCATCCAAACCACTGCTGTGGTGGCTGCCAGAAACATCAGCAACCGAGCTGGAACGGAAAGGAAATTCACCCAGGAGCTCAAACCCAAAGAAATGTGGCTCTGGTTGGGCCAGGAAAGCTTTCCCAACCCCGAGAACTGGGCGCTTGCCAAGGAAAGCCTGTTCCAAAGGTGGGGCTTCATCCCCTGGAAGCAGCATTTTCTCAGAACTAAAATCCAGCCTGTGCACGAAGAACAAAAGAGAGATGGACCAGGAGGAAGGAGAGATTTGTCCTCAGCTATTCAGGGCAGCAGTGGATGCCAGGCTGTGTGGTGGGATTCAGAGGAGCTGCCTATGGACACCCAGCACTCAGTTCACCAGATTAACTGGAGGGCAGCTTTGGTGGCTTCTGGAGAAGGTCAAGAGCTGCAGCCATCAAACCTCAAGGATGACCCTCAAATCTTCTGGGTTCTAAGGGATCTCCCAGCCCTCCCAGGTCAGAGTTTTGAGCGGTCTGTTCCACACCGTGGTCCTTCATGGAAATTGTACCAACATGACAGCCCTAAGCTGCATCCCCACCTTGTTCCCTTCCGAGGAGATCACCTGCGAGGAGGTGACTCCTGGCTGTGCCCCTGGCTCTCCTTCCCAAGGAGAGCTGCATGGATTGGCTGGGTTCATCTCTCTTAGCCTCACACGACCATCACCCAATTCCCAAAAAATGACAGAGCCTCATCTTGTTTCCCAGTGGGTACCTGAGAGCTCTGGTGGAGGAGAAAGAGGGACATCCCCTGGCATGGTGCCAGGCCATGTGACACTCGAGAACATCTTTCACTGGTAGATTTGGCCATGGTGGGTAAATCTTGGATGAAATCCTAGAGGTGCTCTCTAGCCTCAGTGATTCTATGACCCTTTCCAAAGGATTTCTCTTGGAACATGATCTCCATGGGGATTTCTCACCCTAAATCCTCAGTGTGACCCCATAAAGGTCAGCCCCTCGCTGTGCCACCCCACACAAATCCTGAGGAGACATCCCCACCCCAGACACTTCTCACCCAAACCAACACTTCTCCCTCTTTCAACAGAGAGCTGAGAGCAGGAAAAAATTAACAACCTGATTAGGGATTTTATTTCTTTATGAAGAACTACTTTCCTAGAACCATGAAGGTCAGAAGAGACCTCCAAGGTCGAGTCCAACCTTTGATCAACACATTGTGAACTAAACCAGAGCAGTGACTGCTACACCAGTCACTCCTTGGACACCTCCAGGGATGGAGACTCCACCACCTCCATGGGCAGCCCATTCCCATGCCTGGCCACCCTTCCAGTGATGGAATTCCTCCTCATGGCCAAAGTGAAGCTCACTCCTCTCTCACCAAGGAGATGTTTGTCTGCAGTGATACTTTTACCCCAAGTGCCAGAGCACGGGGCTGTTGGGTTCCAAATTCCTTCCAGGCTGGATTTCCCAGGGAATGTGGCAATCTCCACAGCCATGAGAGGGGATTGTGGTGCTCTGGGGGACACAGCAGGAGCCGCAAGGCACGCAGGAGAGTGAGCAGGTTGGAGCCACCAAGTTTCCAACAGCAATTCCCAGGAGGGATTGCAATAATTTCTCTCCAGACTGAAATATTTCCATTGCAGTCAAAACATGTTGGGTGCTATTTTTGCCAAAAAATCAGCTGTTGGAGGAGGGAGGCAAAAGAAAGTATTTTCTCACTAAATATCTAAAATATTCCTTCTTTCACTTTGATGTTTTGCAATTCACAAAGGCCATTATCTCATATTCCTTATAGGAGCTGTGCTGAAATAAATCTTTGTTCTCTTCTAAAGCAACAATCATTTCAAAATACTTCTATTTTTTTTCCTGAGCCCACTCAATATATAGAGTGCACACCTATAATTTTTAAAGACTGAAGGATAAACTAAAATGGATCAAATTCTCCTTTTTTTAATCTAAAAGTCACTATTCCCAAAGGAGCAGTTGTAGTGCTGGGCTATAGTTTAATAGAATGAAAGATTTCTGTCATATCCAGAAATTTTGCCGTCCAAAAAAAACCCTGTAGCAAAGAGAGAAGGGGGGGGGAAAGTATTAAAACTTGACTTAAGCAATGCAGGAAATTGTCCAACAAAGCAAGGACGAGGTTGTTGATGCTTTTGGGCAGAAATGTTACTTTTACATGGGATGTTAATAGGCTACTTTCATTTTTGCATTAAAAACTGTAAAACTAAAAAGAAACTTTTTAAAAAGTTGATTGGGAAAAGAATTTACAAGGGAAAAATCTATCTCTGGTCTATTTAAAATCTGTTGGAGGCTAATAATGGATATTTAGTTGCTATATAAAACAGCAGGGGGGACAGGGAGGAGCAGCACAAGGCGCTGTGTAATATTTTGATTTTTTTTTTAAAACTTGGGGAAAGAAATCACGGATGAGGTCCAAGACCATTGGTGCTGAAGTCTGGACTCTGTTCTTGCCTCCCACCAGGCCAGAGGTTTCCCAAACCCACAGGGCTGGACAGCAGCTCTGCAGAACTTCCCCAAGAGCACCCACATTCCACTCCAAATTCATCCTGTAACTCCCACCCTACAGCTCAGGCCTGACAAGTGAATCCCTCCTGCAATTCCAAACCCCAAATCCCACCTCTGCCAGGTGGAATTTGAAACTCAGTCTCCTTTTCTCTCATGACAACTTCCCCTTTCCCTGGCCAAGTGATGCACTCGCCACAACAGACTCAAGAGTTTTGTAGGATCGTTTTTGCTACAAACTCGTGGCCAGCAAAGAATTCAAAGGAGTGAATTCAAGATGATTTTGCAGTCTCAGAAACAGAAACCTTGTTGGCCACTGCAAATTAATAATAACTGGAAAAAATATAAATACAGACCTGCATGGAGCAACCTCCAGTTCACTTTCTTGCTTATTACTACACTCTAAGAGAACAACAATTTTCCACATATTTTCATGTGCAGACCTGAAGTTTCCTGATGTACCAGCCAAGGCATAGTAAACGCAGCTGCCAGAAAAAAAACTTGGTTAAAAACCTCTTCAAAAGTCCACACTTTAAAATCAGGGATCTCCTGCATTGAAGTATCCTACCTCTACTGGCCCTAAAGAAGTTATTTTCAAAGATGTTCCTGAAATTCCTGCAACAAAACATTGGATATGTCAAGGCTTTTCAGAGCTGCTGTAGCTCATGGAAACAAGGCTTCAAAAGAGTTATCAGATATCAGATCCCAAAGATCTGTTGGAGGTCAAGGTGAAGCATGACATGGGAAAGGATTTCCTTTCCTTTCCATGTTTTTACAGCAGCCTTGGAAATCCCTGAACTGTCTAAATCTTCTTCACAATATCAAATCTTAGTCTAAAACCTGAGCCAAGGTTGAACACAGGGATTCCCCTCCACTCTTTCCAAATTTCCAGGAGATTTTAACTCCTCCTTGGGCAGTTCCAACAAAAGGACAAATATTTGTGACCCCATCAGTGCTTCCCCCTCTACCCAGCACAGAATCAGCCCCCAATTCCAGATGTGCAAACACAGCTCAATGGCTTTGGGGTTTATAGTCCCCAGGCCACCAATTGTTGTCCTTCCTGCTGAGGCTCAAGGGAAGGGAAAAAGTGGAAGTCAGCCATAACAGACACAGCAAAAGGAAGAAGGGGGAAAAAAAAAGTGGCTGGAATAAACAGATATCTCCCAGGAAAAAAAAAAAAAAAAAAAAAAAAAAAAACCAAACCAAATTGTCAGTGTGCATTCATTTCAGCTGATTTCCTGCATATTGAAATAAAATTGAACCACTCTCCAGAGGCTGTCTGGAAGTGGATAAACTACAGCAGAAAAGGACGTGGTAGGGGAGGAATTTCTGAATACTTCCTGCAGTCTCAGCCTCTGATTAAACACGACCCCTCTATGTGTGGGGACTGCAGAGCAGCCCCCAGAGAATAATACCCGAGGCTGGATGTGCAGCAACACAAATCAAAATGTGCACCAAGGAGTATGGCAGTCTGCTCCCTGCCCCATTCTCCTCCAGCACAGCAGATGTCCTGACCCTCCTGCCAGGACCTGGGGGGGTCCAAGATCCCTGGATTGGGATGCATGGAGATCTCAGGCAAAGTGCTGGTGCTGCACTGGGGTTGGGGCAATCCCGGGATCAATCCAGGCTGGGGATGAAATGATGGAGAATCCCTGGGGTGAAGAGGTTTGGGGTGCTGGTGGGTGAGAGCTGGACATGCCCCAGCACCCTAAAGTGTCCTAGGCTGCCTCCCCAGCATCATGGGCAGCAGGGGAGGGAGGGTTCTGCCCCTCTGCCCCACTGAGGTGAGCCCCCACCTGCAGAGCTGCCCCAGCCCTGGGGCCCAGCACAGGAAGGATCTGGAGCTGCTGGAGCAAATCCAGAGGAGGCACCAGGATGAGCAGGGGACTGGAGCAGCTCTACTGGGAGGAAAGGCTGGCAGAGCTGGGATTGGAATTTGTCTCTGGAAAAGAGAAGGTTTCAGGGTGACCTGCAAGGAAGCTGGAGAGAGACTGTTTACAGGGGCCTGGAGTGACAGGAAAAGGGGAAATGGCTTCACACTTCAGAGTAGGTTTAGATTGGATATTAGAAAAAAATCCGTCCCTGAGAGGGTGGGGAGGGCCGGGCACAGAGAAGCTGTGGCTGCCCTGGATCCCTAGAAGTGTCCAAGGCCAGGCTGGAGAGGGCTTGGAGCAACCTGGGATAGTGGAAGTTGTCCCTGCCCCATGGCAGGGGATGGGATGAGATGATCTTTAAGGTCCCTTCAACCCAAACCATTCCATGATGGTCCTGTAGTCTGTTTGCAACTCCTCTGAGCAGTGCAGCCCAAAGCCACCACTGCAACCAACCCAAGAACCAGCAATGGAAAGAGACAAAGAGCTCCCATCAGCAGGCAAATAAAAAGATAGATTTCTCCAGAAAAAGATGTTGGAGTAAGAGGAACACAAGAGGAGCTGGAGAGTGGATGTGGGCCAGAGGCAGCACCTCATCCCTTTGTGCTGGGCTGAGCTCCTGCTGATCAAATCCTGCTGCTCAGATCCCCCCAGGGAAGGTCAATGACAGAAACTGCAGCTACCCTGTGTTTCTTGAGTGGCTTTCTCACTTCAAAAATCTGTGAATAAGTGAGGTCTGCCCAGCTCCCTTTTGCATTTCATCTGAATTCTGTCAAATTCTACAGAACACATTTCAACCGGGACCAGGAAGATTCCTGGGGGATGTGTGCTGGAGGAAAGAATCCTCTCCCCAGCAGATGTTGTAACAAGTCTCACTCTGAAAACGTTTCAGACAGAGGGTGCTCCTGGGAGATTTCAGTGGGAAATGGGATTTCCTGGGAAATGGATTCAAGATGCAATGAGAAGACCCAAGAAGAATGTTTGCAGCAGACCAAGCATGACATGCAGGAGCCAGCCTGGTGCCTCTCAGTCCAAGAGGAGGCTGGAATGCCAGGGAACACCAGAGGCTCAGCCACCTCTTCTGCAGGCACCCCAAAATGCACTGTCATCTCTGTCACACTGGCTCTGACTCACAGAGCTGATTTTGTGTCCTCTGTGTCTGGCCCTGTTCTGTTCTCGATGACACATGGGAATTTTTGGAATCATTCCTTCAGGGCCAAGCAGATTGCTGTGGGTTAATGCCAAAGGCAGCAAGCTGGCTCGTGATGCTTGACGGAGCAAACACAGCCACGACGTCAGACTGTCACCCTTCCCTGTCACATGGATCCCTCAGGAGCTTTTGGTCACTTTTCAAGGGCTCAGAGTACCCGTTGAGGGAGCCAAGAGCCACCATTTCATGGCATCATCAGCCCCCTCAAAAGCCTTCCCAAAAGCAGCTTCAAGGGCTGAACTGCATTCATTTGCAAAATTAATTAAATTATAGAATAACCAGGGCCTCCCAGAAGCTCCTCAGCCCCCACAAGAGCCACCACAGATAACGGGAGGTGCAGATGAGCAGCAAGAATTGGTTACAGGGTTGACCAGAGTTGCTCCCTCACAGTGCTCCAGCCCCACAAATGTCACAAAACTCACATCCCTCTACATATTTTCCTTTTTTTAAAATGTTTTTGGGGAGGTTTTCCCTCATCAATAAAATTTTAAAAAATCAATCTCGTGCTCAGGAACTTGAAAACTTTGAAAAACCTCTTCTTCCCAGAGGGCCCATCCTACCGAAGAAGCTGCTGAAGGCACCTCTTGTGCTTCAGGAAAGAAAGGCAGTGGGAGGAAAATGAACATTCACTGGAACTTAGATCTCTCCAGAGCTCATGGCTCCTCTTTTCCAATGAAATCCTCTGCTGCTGAAAGGCCTCACATCACTCCTGAATGAAGTTCTACCTGCAGAATTATTAACTATTTTTCCTGGGAAGTAAGAGGAAAAAACCAGTATGGGAGGCTCTGGAAAGGAGAAAGCCATGGAGAGGGATGGGCTCGAAGCCATGGTGAGTGTCAGGTCAGCAGTTTCTGGTACAAAAGGCTGGGCACTGATAGAAAAGTGGGGGGGTGTTCCAGCTGCTTTTTTCACAACAAAGTAATAGCACTAAAAATGCATCCCACCATATTCTCCAGGGGCATAAATGGACATCATTCCCCTAAACCCAGGATAGACTGACTGGTCCATCACTGGGAAACAACGTCATAAACCTACATTTATATATTAAAATATATGATACATAAATTACATTTGAATATATATTTATATGTTAAATCTAAATAAACCCACAAAAGGCAGGGCACAGTTCTGCAACGTTCTCAATCCTGAATGGTTCTTTATCTCATAGACACAACCTATTTTTTATAGCTACAATTTATTTATATATATAACCAATTTTATATATGGTTTATATATTTTTCATATATAATTTTGGATATATTCATATATCTACATAAAAAACCCACAAAGGTGGGCACATATTTGCTACCTTGAATGGGTCTTTATTTTACTATAATCATCTTATCCTGCCCTCCCTTAAAAAAATGCCACCTTTGTAAAGGCACACAGCCATTCCTCTGCTAAGTTATTAAAATGAACATCAGAAATTAATCCTGTAAAGGCAACGATTTTAACCCTTCCAGCCCTGCCAGGCCTGTGTGGGTGTATTTATATATTCCAAGTGTTTCTGTTCCCAGGATCATCGACCGCAGCCCCTGCATAAAAATGCCAATCAATTTTTAGCAGGGGCTCAGCGTGGCTTGATGCCATGCTCTTCAGATGGCACCGAGCCCTTCCTGAGAGTCCTCCCTGTTCCATCTCCTCCCTCCTGCTCCAAAAAACCCCCCCGTGAATCCAGACCTCCAAATCTTTCCAGTGAATGTAATGAAAGGTTGGTTTGGCAGCAGAAAAAATACTGGGGGGGACACATCATCACTCAAGTTCCAGTAGGAGCTGGGAGACTGGCACGGGTGTGGGGCAGCTATTTCAAGGGGTAGTGCCACCATAAATAAATAAATATTGACAGATCCTGCCAGGATCTGTTGGAAAGGGCAGGCAGGGAACACAGGGCACATTCAGGAGACTGCAGAGATGATTTCGATGGAACAGATGAATATACATATACCTATTTTATATGTCTTATACCTATTTTATACATCTGTCTTGGCCTTTCTGGGGCTGAGCCTGAACATGTTTGTACACAGGAGGACATTTTCCCAGTTTGAGGTGGGTTCTGGGCATGTTTTCAGGATTGCAGGGATTCTTTGGTGCCTGACAGCAGCAATTTTCCTGGCTATGGAGAGCCATGCTTAGGTCACCAACTACAACAACCAGCAGTGACCACCTACAGCTGGCTCCTGGGTGGGCAGTGGGAAAAACCCTCCCATCAGAAGGGGCCAAAGCAGGTCCCTCCAGTAGGAGCCAGGGAATAAAGGATTTGAGTGGCTCCTCCCCTCCTGGAAAATGCTCTATTGAGGATCTCCAGCTGTCTTAGTTAGAACAGTGGGTATGGCACCATTCCTGCAAAACATTTGCACCAGGAAGCAGCTTGACACATGGAGAAAGTTCCAAGTGAAGGGAAAAGCACGAAGTTAATTACCAGCAGGAGCTGACATTTAGTAAAGGACATCAAACAGGATTTTCAAACAAGATTTAGGCTTGGTTTTCAGCTTAAGTACTTGCAGCCAAACCTGAGATTCGAAAAGGTCTCCTCAGCCACCTGGCCCTGGAGATCCCAAGGTTTTCTAACCTTTCCTTCTTCAACCTGAAACCACCATACTTCTGCCCATCCAGAACCAAGCAGGCAAACACTCCCCTCCTGCCAAAGCCCCTCCAAAGCCAGTAACAACAGAGCACAGAAATCTCCAGAGGCAGGGGGGGCAGACCTGCCAAAAGAAGGCTGGGAGCTTTATCTTTAAAGCACTATCACCTGGGAGAAAACAACACTCAGGGGTTCTTCCACAGTAGCCAGGTGGCCAGAGCTTCTCCCAGCTAGTCCAAGTTTTGAATGGGTCTAAGTCCACATGCAGCCTCAGAGATGAGAGTTTAGTACAAAGCTTAAGGTTGTTCTGCATGGAGACACTTCTGAGAGACATGCAAAGTCCTTGTGGCCAGGACAGAATCCCACGAGTGAGGTGTGCCTCTGCCACCCAGCAACTAAGGAATTCCCCTGGGAGCAGAAGGTCCAGGATTTGGGCCCTGTGTCCTGGGAATGTTTGAACAGCCTGAAGTAGAACGCCCATGCAGATGCCAAGGCAGGGAGTGGCACCATGTCCCAGCTCAGGCCGAGCCACGAGGGACGTGCCAAGCAAAGCCCAGGTGGCTCTGGTGACCCTGGGAGGGTCCCCAGGAGGGTGACACACGCTACCTCTGCATCCTGGACATCCTGTGGAGCTCCATGTCGTCACTGCCGCGGAAGCCTTTGGCAAAGGGGTTGTTCTCGATCTTCAGCTGGGTGATCTGAAAGGGAGGGAACGCACCGCGGTCATGGCCGGGCCCGGGACAGAGGGCACAGTGGTTATTGAACCCAAGGCAGGCGGGCTGGGAGGGAAAATGCAGCCTGCAGGAGCTCCAGTCCTCCCTCAGCTCAGGCCCTGACAGCTCCAGATGGACCTTTCTCTAGAAAGCTGCACAGGAAAAACGTCTCCTGTCAAAGCCTCTCGCTTCTCCCAGGTTTGTCTCCTGACTAACATGTGGGACTGCACACACCCCTTTTTCTCTGGAAAAAATCTGCTTTCTGAGAGTTCTCACTTTCATTTTGCTGTTGGGGACACAAAGGGCTTCATTGCTTGGAGGATCAGGGATGGAAATTGGGTCTGAACAAATCCCAGCAAGTATTTTCTAATTAACTCACAGGCAAACCCCAAACCTCACCTCTCAGACCCTGCACCCTCCCCCCCAGCCCAGTGAATCTCACCCACTGGGTGTTTCAGAGCAGCTAAATGTGCTCCAGGTGCTCTGCATCTGCGATCCTACCCCACACCTGGCAGCTCTGCATGGACTAATTACCTAAATTACTTTGAGAGCAACTTCACCTGTGACCATCAAATCCTGGAGGATTTTTTGTCCCCCCATCAATTCCAGTTTGCTCATTAAGTGAGCTACCTTGAGAATCTAAAGTTTAGCTGGATGAATCCCCTCAGACTCAACTTTGGTCCTCTTAAAACATCTAAATTTAACATTTAAAGCAGCTGCTGGATTGACCATGCTCTTACCCAAAGGGACTGTGCTGCTCAAGAGGTTCAATCCCCTCCTGCACTACTTTTCCTGAGCAGGGCTTGTCATTTAAGCAAATATTAATTGTGGACCAGCAACACGCTCAGCTGCCCTGTGGATTTTGTAAAAACTCACTCTGCCATGCCAAATCTGATGCAAATGCTTTGGTACCTTGGCAGAACAGGACTGAGCCTGGATCAGGTGTGATATTGCTGCAAAGCCCCAAAATTTGGGGAGAAGAGTGAAAAGTTCCTTTTTTTTCCTCTTTTCTCCATCACTGCCTGGCAGTCTGAGCTCTCAGCAAGGAATCAGGGGAGGCACTTGCCCAGGAGCAAAGACAACCCTGTGTTTGCCCCTGGAGGAACCTCACGCTCTCACCAGGTTTTATGGAACCCCCCTCCTTCCTTCCCACTGAGAGTTGGCCAAGGGGGAAACAAAGAGCTCAGGATGAAGGGAGGAAGAACAGAGGTTCATGTTCACTAAGTCAAGCACAAACAACCAGGCCCACCTCCCTGCCAAAATCCGAAGAGGAAAATCTGGCTCGCCCAGTGTCAATAGCAAACCTCGCCAGGTGTATGCACAACCAGATTATTTTGCTCTTTTCTTGTCTTTTTGCATATTTTTTTCCAAGGGCTGTCTGTTTATTTGCCATTTTTGCCTTGTTCAGCCCCAAATTTCTCACAGAGCCCCCCACACTTACACTTGTCTCCACAGGCATTCCCATTAAATCAGGACTATACTTTAGCACATAAACAAGCCCTTGGTGCTTTTTTTTTTTTGTCCCTCATTTCAGATTTCAAAGAGAAGGGTAAACAAACAATCTTTTGGGGTCAATTTGCCAGTTGAGACATTCTCTAGCAATAAAACAGAGGCACATTTTATAATTAAAAGCCCCGAGTTATTACACAACCAGCTGTGTATTTTGCAAAGCAACTGCCTATCGGTTTGAAGGTGGTGACTCTTCTGGAATGAATAATAGGCATTATTCAACATTTTGAATGTTCCTGAAGCCCTGTAAATGTAGGAGTTGTCCTCCCTCACCGACCCCAATGGCAATATTTGCTCACATAAGCGAAGTCCTTCAGTGAGGGAGGATTTACAGGATTGGCACTGGCACACAAAGGCACAAAGGGCCGGATTCATCCCAACCTGACCGAAGGCATTTTAACCAAGGCGCCTGCACTGGGAGCCTCAGCTCCCTGCTGGAATCAAGGGAGGGAGCTGGGGACTGCCAGAGGGTTCTGGGGTGGGTGGCAGGGCCTTCACAGGTCCCCAGTGCACTCTGGTCACTGGAGGAGGAGCCAGCAGTGCTCCAGCCCCTCGTTTAAGCACCTCAGTTGAATGCCTCGTTTGATTCTTCGAGCTTTAATCACTCACAAAATAGCAGCCAAAATATCAAAATGGGACCTCAATGTTGCAAATCTGGTGGTTTAAGAGTAGAGAAGTCCCCTAACCCACACGAGGAACACACTTACAAGCAAAGGTGTTGATGCTGGTGGCCAAAAGCCCTAGAGAATCATGGCCTCCTTAAAATTAAGGATCTGCTGGATTGAGGACATCTGAAAACAAAGGACTACAGGTTTAGAATTACTTGATAGATATTTGGTGTATTTCAGATGGATTGTAGCTTCCAGAACAAAGTTTCCCTAGGTGACAACTCATGGCATCAGCCACCACAAAGCCAGGAGAGCCTGAGCCAGATTTAACAAAACCGTATACAACAAACTAGAAAACAGAGAAAAAGTTGGTGAGTCCCTGCTTTAACAAACAACCTGTGGAAGATATTTCATTTGGCCACTGTTTTGCCTGACTTCCAAACTATTTCAGAGGTGGAAAAGCAAATGCAGGGGTGGAAATAACCTTCTTCTGGATCAGCTTTGCCCCAGCAAAACTGAGTTTAATTAACTATAACTCATGAAGTGGGGGGGGGGGGGGGCAGGGGGGAAGAAAAGCTGTCAGAAAGTGAAATGACAATTACCTCATGAAAAATAAAACAAAATACAACGTCCTGCAAGGTCATTAAGACAGAGTGCCCAGGGCTGAATTATGCAGCACAGGTTCAATAAAACTGAAGGGCTTTGTTTGCATTATTTGTTACGGACGGAAACCGAAGGCGAAGCTCCGCCGGTTCCTGAGGCTGCCACAGGAGACCAGAGCTTTGCAGGACAGAGCCTCCCAGATTTCCACTTTTCAGGGCTTGTCTGACCTGTGGCTTCATCTTCACTCTAACGGGAAGTGACAGTTCCCAGTGGAATTGGGAATCCCAAAGGAATCCCTGGGCTGCTCCCCTGCACTCCTTTCTCTGGGCTAATTGGCCACAAAGCTCTTCTGCTGAGCCCTTCCCAGCAGCATCTTTAGCTCCAGCATGACAAAATTCAGCTTTGCATCGAGTTAGGTCGAGGAAAGATGCTTTACTTCTTTTTCCTCTGCCATAGACATGGATTCCCATTTATGTGGGATTTGTGTCTAAGGGCTCATGAATATCATTATGGCCAAAATCAAAACTACCATTTCGTATTATTTTTTAATCAAGAACTTGCCATGATACGATGTTTACGATGTTTCTCAACTGCTCCTCACTTTAGAAGTTGGAACAAAGTTTTAACTTTGTTAGGGGTGATGTGCTCCACACCAGGTGCTCTGGGCTCTATTTTATTTATTTATTTTGCTATCAACTTCCCTTTTTTTAGGTACTTAAGCTAAGGGAAAACACTACACCCTGTTCTCTTTGGGCTCTTCTGAAACCAAGAAAGGGTGGGCATTCTGGAAAAAGACTTCATGTCCTGCAAGGAATGTGGATCTTTAATTTCTGAGTTCTCTCTCGAATCTGTGCTACTTGGAGAATTAAAACTGATTGGGGGAAGAAAGAGAAATCCCCATTTAGTGATGAGGAGGTGCAGAGCACTCAGGGGCCTCCCCTCTCCGTGGGGACCCCGCGGGTGGCCGTGGTCCTGCTCAGGGTGGCAGAGAGGGACCAGGGCCAGCTGTGCCCCCGCTGGAGCAGGCAGTGCTGGGGGCCAGGGAAGCTGGCCCTGGACAGCACAGAGACTCTTCCTTTAGCTCTCATGTAGCCCAAGTGGAAACCCAGGCAGGAGGGAGCCAAAGCAGAGAAAGAGATGAAGACAAGGTGCCTGCTTGGACAGCCATGGACAGCTGGGTGGGAGCTGGGACTCGGAGCCCGAGGTGAAGGCCAGGAGAAGGGAGGAGAGGGGAGGTGCTGGCAGAGGGGAGGAGATGCTGGACCCAAAGCCAGTGAAGGAAATGGGAGGGACTGGGAGGCTGGTTGGAGTACTGGGGTGAGACAGAGGGGCTCATTGAGGAGACTGCTGGCTCAGCTGGGGCACAGGGACCAAGATGGGGAGAGAGACTTGGCACAGTGTTTTGGGGGAAGGAGATGGGTCTGCAGGAGGGAAGGACCCTGGATCCAGAGGCTGTCTGTGCCAAGCTTGAGGAGAGGGGCTGCTTTGGGGACCAAAAGGGTCCAGGGGCTGGCTGGGAACAGGGACAAGACTGGGCACAGAAGGAGACAAGGCTGGTTTGGCCACAGTTGTGAAGGGCATGAGACTTCTGGAAGGAAGCACAAAGGCTCTGAGAGCAAAGAGGTGAGGAGCCCAGAGAGGGACAGGGATAGAGAGGCTCACTGCCAGCCTCAGGTGGCCCAGGGCTGCACAGAAGCCACTGGGTCTGGTGATGAAGAGCAGCTACTTGGTCTCACCCTGCTTAGCCCCAGGGAGCTCTGTCTGCCTCAGCACTTTGGAGAGTATGCCCAGGGTTAGGACAGGGGCTGTCCCCTCTCACCACGGATATAGAGAAACACAGGAACAATGACCCCAGGTGGGGCAGGGAGAGCTTGGGGGGCTGCACAGAGGAATCCCATGAGCTGGTGGCCTCTGCTGAAGGGGTGGAGGTGGCCACCTGCTACCTTAGACAAGGGCAATGGAGCTCTCAGGAGAAAACCCCCACGCCAGAGGACCTGCCCACCTCCAGCCCTCAAACACAGTGACAAGAAGCCACATGTTCAGGGGGGACAGGCAGCTCTCCAGAATTCCCCAGGATGGAGCACCAGCTGACTTGCTAGCATGATTTTAGCACTGGGTCTTTCTAGGGGGAAGATGAACCTCTGTGTTCAGAAATCCCACAGATACCTGGAGTGAATGCAGCCTTCAGCCCTGCCCTGCTCCTCCATTTCACCCCAGTGCATGCTGCATCCCACCTGGGGCTATCGTTTCCTTAAAAGAATTTTGGCTACCAAGAATGTTAAATAACTTAGGGTGGGGGAAAAAATATCAGCATAAAACCGGATATCCTAAGGGGGGAACCAATATAAAGCCCAAGTCCAGCTAAGGGGGAAAGTAGGTTGTAAAAATTAATGAGAATAATTGTTGTGAATTCTTGCTTTTGAAAGAACCCTCGTGAGGGCAGAACCTTAATTATTTCTGTCTATTAGGTTCATTTCCTGGTCCTAAGCAGAGAGCTCATACCTAATAAATACGAGCCAGTAACACAATGATTTAAGCTACAGCAAAAGTGTGCTTAACTGCAGGGGAAGTTAATATTTGGGAATCAACCTGATTGCAAGCACCCATTGTGTAAATGGCAAGGAAATGAAATGTGCATGTGACCTTTTTTAACACCTCGATATTTCTGGGGTGTTTCTAAGGGTAGCAGAGAGGGGGGAGGTGACCAATGGAGCTGCTGACAACCGCCCTGAAAACTCCATCAAAACTCTCTTCATAGCTTAAGCCTCTTTTTGGGGAGTAGGGCTGAGGAGAGGGAGATCCCAGGGTGCTTAAATATCTTTTCAGGCTGTCTAAAATATCAGGGGAAATAAGCACAAGTCCTACACTGGGATTGCAGCTGTGCTCTTGAAATAAATTGGCCTATCTGGAAGCAGGCAGGTATTTCTATAAGCTGTGTAAGCACAGACTCAAATGCATTTTGGGGAGAGTCACACAATTAAATCTGTAAGAGAATTCAGCTACAACAGAGCTCTTGAAACCTAAACCCTGTGCAGGGATGAATTTGTGTGTGTCTGTGAAATACATGGGTGTATTTTGTGTAAAGTATGTCAGAGTCTGGGTGGGGTGGATGGGAAAGACTGCGTGAGGGATGAGCTACAGGTGAGGGGCAAAGGTGAGAGAGAAAAATGGGAAAAAATCAGCAGTGCATTGACAGCGAGAGCTGGGGATGCCCCACACATCAGGGGCTGCCAGCCTTTATGGCAGGGGGAAACACAGCCAGTGCTGCAAGAGGAAAATCTGGTTTTCCAAGCAACCTCTCAGCTGTGAAAGCTGAGCTCAGGTTTCTGCTGGTGGAAAAGACCCCGACTCAGTTTCACCCACAGGTTTCTCCTCAGCATTTGCACCAACCCCAATATCATTCCCCATCTGCACTGGGCTGAGCTACAAATTTCATTCCCTTCCCTGCAGGGAGATGTCATTTAGGGAAGCTCATCCCCTGGTTTATTCTTACGACTCTTTCTTTCTCGACTGGGATTTTAGCTTGGGGCTGCAGCCCCTCTTCCTCCTTTCCCCCCCAGGTCCAAGCAGCACGGGGAGGAATGTGTGTGTCAGGGGCAGAGGGATGCCAGAGCCTGTGGGACGTGTCAGGGGTGTGTAAAATGTGTCCTGGAGGGTGCAAGTGTCTGCTGGGCTGGGAGTGTGTGTGTCTGTGGGGATTCCTGCCTGTGTCAGATACACAGATGTCATTTCTTATCACACAGATGGTGCTGATTTACAATAAAATATTCCTGCTCCTCCTAGCATGGCAGTTTTCCCAAACTACTGTACTTACATGTTCCTGCTTTGCTTTCATTTTATTTGCATGATCATTTCTTTTCCTATAAAACAGCCCCATTTTTCTTCAAAGGAGAGCAGTTCCATTCATGTCTGTTTTCTGCTTGGGAAATGCCTTTAAAGCAGGCAGTGTGTCCTGTTTTATTAACTCCCACTTCTATTAATATTATATTCTTTCTCCAAATCCATCAAGCAGAAGTTAAACTTGATTTTATAGCATCCACAGTGGAATTATAATTTAAGGCATAATTTGGCAATGACTCAATTTGGATTCGGTTTGCTTGTCCTGGCCATGCCAGCAGCTCCTATTTTAAAGGGCAGGGAAGCATTTTCCTTTCTCCCTAGTTATGGTGGAACACTCTTTCTTCTCCAGCCCAGCTCTGCTCTCTGCATCTTGCTGGTCAGCTGGTGGATGGAGGAAATGCAATTGTTTTACACAGGTTAGGAACCTGCATTTCCAGGAAAGCCTCCAGGAGTTCTTTGGGATCCTAAATGACTTTTCTCTGTTTGAGAAACAATTATTCTATGGGGTACAAGGGAACCATCCTACCTGCCTGTCAGTACAAGTTCATAGTAAGCACTTTTTATGTGATTAAGAGAGGAATTTGCTTTTTTGCTGAAAGAAAATGAGCTTTCATGGGGCAGTGCCCTAGAGAGGATCTGTGGGCAGTGGCAAGGGACAGTTGGTGCAAGACACCCCTGATTCACCTGTGGACAACCACGCTGCCCTCAACCCGCAGCCTCCCTGCTCCTCCCTGCCGGGTGGGGAAGCCCAAACCCAAGCTGGGAAGGAGCGGGCTCCTCACGGAGAGGCAGCGACAGCACGCCAAGAAAACCCTTATTCCACACAAGCCTTTTCTACCCCAGCAGAGCACAAACCCACCCCGTTATTCGCCTGCTTTGTTTGCCTGGCGGCGGGAGCCGAGCCTCCCTTTCCTGCCCGGGCCTCCCGGCTGCCGAGCCCGCAGCCCCCCGTGGGCAGCCGGGTTATCAGCGCCCGGCCGCGGAGGGGAGCGCCCGGCTCCCTCCTCCAGATTAGGGGCCTTTGACCCGTGCGGAGGGGGGAGATAAAGCGAACTTCCTCGGTTGGCCGTCTCCATGTGAGCGAAGCATCCTGGTGAGCTCATTCCCCCCTCCCCGGCTCGCCCCAGCCTGGCTTTGGATGCTTTGTGCGGCCAGGAATAACAGAGGGGATGGGGCTGTGAGGAGAGGCAAGGGGAAGGGAGAAGGGGGAAGGAAAAGGGCAAGGGAGGGGAAAGGAAGAGGACAGGGAGGGGAGAGGACAAGAAGAAAGGATAAGGGGACAAGTAGGAGGAAAAGAAAGGAACAAGGAGAAGAAAGGAAGAGAAAGGAGAAGGGAGGAAAGGAAAAGGACAGAAAGGGAGAGAAGAAGAAGAAAGGACAAGGGGAAAAGGAGAAGAAAAGGAAGGGGGAAAGAAAGAGGAGAAGGGGAAAGGAGAGAAAAAGTAGGGGGGAAGGAGAAGGAAGGAGAGAGAAAAAGAAGGGGTGAAAGAAGAAGTAGGGAGGGAAGAAGGGCTGGGTGGCTCCGGAAGAGCCGCGGGAAGAGGGAAGCAGCGGGTGCGGTTTGCCGGGGCGGGCCGGCCCAGCCGCTCACCTTGTGGTTTTGGTAGGAGGTGACGGCGATGAAGGCGGTCTCCGGGAAGACGTGGGTGCAGAAGGCGGTGTTCTTGGAGCCGAAGCCGTTGTTCTCGTCCGCTTTCACGATGTGAAGCCGGGGCTGGTACTTGTGCATGGAGTTCAGGATGATCTGGGCAAGGGGAGGAGGACATCCCGTGGGAATGGAGCGGGCACAGCCCGGCGCTTTCCCCTTCCAGGGAGGAGAAGGACAGAGACCTGCAGGAACCCGCAGCCCCTTCCCCAAAAGCTTCGCCCTTCGAAGGGCTCCCTTCGAAGGGCAGACTGAGCTGCTGGGCTAGGGGGGCGGATCTCTCCAGAAACCAGGAGCCCGGCAGGTGCTGTGAAAGGAGGCTCCTCGCTCGCACCCCGCTCCCCAGCCCTGCTCTGCCCACACAAACCCCTGCGGGGCCAGAGCTGCTCCCCCAACACGTGTCGGGGGCAAACGCGCACCTCAACACCCCCATCCCATCGCAGGGGGGTAAAGAGCGAATAAAGGGCAAGAAGGAAGAGAGCTGGAAGGATTTGGGGATTTAGGGCCATCCCTCCCGCCGAGCACGGGCAGGAGAGGCCGGTGGCGGAGCCGGGAGGGGCTGGCGCGCTGCTCCAGATAAAAAGCGGGCCCTGCTCGGAACCGGGTTAATCTCGGGGGAAGATGGGGGGCGGCGGCGGCGGCGGCGGGGGGCGGCTCGGGCCCGATAATGACTGCCGGACCCTGGCGACAGCGAGACGCAGCGCGTCCCGCCGCCGCCTCCCCCGTCCCGGGGGTTTAAGCAAATTGCTTTGACATCCAGGAAAGTCGTAGACATCAACGGTGAACGATCTAATGGTTTTTAATTTCATTACAGCGACTCTAATTGAGAGGCTCCTGGCGCAGCTCCTCCTCTGAAGTCCCTTATTGTCCCGTCAGCGTCTTCGGTTTGTTTAGAGGGACTTTTTCCCCAGAGCCGCCTGTTCCCAGCGGGGATGCCTGGCCCCTTCCCCCGGGCCGGATCCCCCCTTCGCCCCAAAAGCACCCCGGGGGTGGGATGGGTTCCCCCGGCTGTGCTGCTCCCCTCCCTCTTCCGTTCAGGAGAAATCCCGATCCCTGGGAAGCAGCCCTTGCAAACCCCTTTGCCACCAGCTCAAGGTAGAATTAAAATAAAATTCGAATTATAAATTATAAAAAGGAAATCAACCCCCGCAAATGGAGGGCACGTAAAAGGATGCTCGGATTGGGGTGGGCTGGGGACTCTGCTGGCTCCTCTCCCCTAAACCCCTCTCACTTCTTGGCTACCACGTGGGCGAGGATTTAACAGCACAAAATTTATCATTAAAACGCGAAGTAAAAAATACAGCTTAGAAAAAAATGAAACTAAAGTGTTGAAATGAGACTGGAGAAAAATCCGCTCTTGGAAAGAGCTGGCGGGATCTGGATTCACATATTCGTTCAATTATATATATACATTTTTATATGTGTGTATATGTACATATATAATTCATACGTGCACATATATATTTGCTCAGAGGAACTCGCATCTTTGGAGACTTTCGAAAGAGGGCTGTTCCTGGCTGCAGAATTCACACAAATTTTCACAGCCCCACGAGCCTCGCAAAGACCTCTTTAATGCCCAAGAAGTTCTAGTGGGACTTCAATTTTTCTAATTGTCCTTAATTATTGTTACTTTTCCTTTTCCTTTTTTTTTTTTTTTTTTCCTCCTGATCGGGGAATCCACATCGGTTTAGGTCCTATTTCCTCCGCTAATTACGCCTGATTGATTTTACCTGTTAGGCAAATTCCCGGAGGCAGCGGGCGGATTTTAACGATCCGGGACTCCCCATGCGATTAAAATCGGGTACCAAATACTCAAGCCAGGAGAGTTTCACCCACTCGCCACCTCCAGGCCCGGGCGTCTGTAATCAATTCCCACGAAACACCCCGGGTTTCAGGTTTAGGCTTCTGTTTTTTGGGGAGTCCTCAGTGGGGCTCATCCCGCTCTCTCCGGGCTGAAATTAACTCCCACCCCTGGATTTGATGGTGGGTGACACTAGCACGACCCTGGCGGCTGGGAAACCCGCCTTGTGCCAGCCCCGGCACTTACATGTCCGAAGGGATCCAGGTGGTTGTTGGTGAGTTTGAGCTTCTGGAAGGAAACCAGCTGCCTCATCCAGTGGGCGCCGGTGGCCGGGGAGTCGGGGTGCACGTACAGCCTGCCGGGCATGGCCGGCTCCGCCTTGCCGGTCACCGACCTGCGGGGGACACGGGGCTGAGCTGGGCCGAGCGGGGACGGCCCGTGGGCTCCTGCCCCCATCCATCCCCTCCCGTGGGCTCCTGCCCCCATCCATCCCCTCCCGTGGGCTCCTGCCCCCATCCATCCCCTCCCGTGGGCTCCTGCCCTCCATCCAGCCCTTCCTGGCTTCCTTCCCTTCTTGGGCTCTTGCTCCCCGTCCTTCCCTTCCTGGGGTTCTTTCTTTCCTGGGGTTCCTCCCGTGGGATCCTGGCTCCCGTGGGCTTCTGGCCCTCGTCCATCCCTTCTTGGGGTCCTGCTCCCCATCCTTTCCCTCCCGTGGGATCCTGCCCCTCATCCATCCCTTCCTGAGGTCCTTTCCGTGGGCTCCTGCACCCCTTCCATCCCCTCCCGCGGGCTCCTGCCCCCCGTCCTTCTCTTCCTGGGGTTCCTCCCGCGGGCTCCTGCCCCCCGTCCTTCTCTTCCTGGGGCTCCTCCCGCTGGCTCCTGCCCCCCGTTCTTCCCTTCCTGGGGTTCCTCCCACTCAGGTACCCCGTGCCTGGGACAAAAGGCATTTCCAACACCGCTGGCTTGGGGAATTACAGAGCTCCTTGGCACCTTTCCCGTTGGAGATGGCTCTCACCGTTTGCCCGTTTAACCCCATCCTTCCCTCTTCCCTGAATTAACGCCCTGGAGCCAGGAGTAAAGAGCCGATCCTTAAAGATTTTCCTGCCCGGAGATATTCCCTTCCTTAATATAATTAAACCATCAGCTCCATAAGAGCAAACAATCTCATCGTCAAGCAGAATTCGTTAATCGCGACGGAATTTATGCACTTTCTCTTTTTTTTTTTTTTTTTTGGGGGGCGCGTTTCTCTCCCAGGGGCTGTGGGAACATCCCACTCCGCTCAGGTGAGGCTCCTGCAGCCCAACATTTAGCATGGAAAAGGAAAGAGGAGCGGCTGATTGAAGGATTTCAGCCCTGAGGGCTCGTCCCTCTGCCCCACGCGTGCCTACCATTTGTTATCCGCGAATTTGTATCTGTGGTCATCCGCTGGTACAATATCCATCAACAGGATGTACTTCGTTTTGGGGTTGAGTCCAGTGACCTTCACTTTGTAACTGGGGAACATTCGCCTGTTGAAGAGATAGATAAATAAAGAAAGAAATGAAAGTAGAAAAGCGGAGAAAGTTTGCCAAGGTGGTTCCGTGTGTGTGTGCGAGGAGGAGACGTTGCGGGTGCCATTTAATAAAGAGGCAACCCCGCGTTCCCAGGTGGATCTTCCCGAAACTCTCCCCGTGGGATGTGGGACAAGTTTGGCTGGTGCTGGGTCCCATCCGAGGCGAACCCCGTGATTCATCAAAGCAAAATCGGAATTCGGAGGCTCTTTATTTATCTCCTCGTACGTCTGCTCCTCTATTCGTATTTTTACTCATTATTTTTTTCACCAAGGTTTTGAATCTCCGGTTTTTTTGAACAAATGTGAGCGCGAGAACTTTTGGAAGCAAGTTACTTCCCTCCCTCCATAAACCGCTGGAACAGGAGAGGAAATTTGCCAAAAAAAAAGTAGTTTTAAAATAGAAGTTATAATATAGATACGTCTATAAAAATTATATTTATATATCTTTCTATAAATGTATATGTTTATAGAAATACGTTCCCATATATTACATATATAGAAATATAAACATTTTTAAATACATTTATATGAACATCTTGAGCTTCTAAGGACAGATACGGAGGAAAAAACTCTGCACGCACTCAGGTGTAAGAAAATCCGTGAGGAGCCGTGTGATCACGCCGAGACAGCAGCAAACACACCTGACAACAAATCCTTGGAAACCCTCGGATACACACAAGGCAGGGGCTTTTGGAAATATTTTCCATTACTGCAAGGCAGGCACTTAAACCACTGCTGTTATTTTAGTTCGAGCTTTCCAAATATTTAAAAATAAAGCAGATGAAAATGGAGCCCTGGACTTAAAACAGGCATAAACAAAAAAAAAAAAAAAAAAAAAAAAGCCCCACACCTCTAAAAATACCGCGCTCTTCTCCGAGGCTCGGGATCTTATCGCTGCCGGGGGGCACCTGGGCTGGGCTTTAATTCGGCTCTAAAAAGTTCAAGGGGAGCGAAAAGCGCCCAATGAAGGAAGCAGGCATTGAACTTTAAGGTTTTAAGGGAGAAGAAACCAAATTCCACCTGGAGATTAATCCGTAACTCCATCGAAAACACCCGAACAGCAGGACCGGCACCCCAACAATAAACACGGGCACTGATAGAAATGGAGAAACCTAGCCCGCATCGCCCCTCGAGCCCCTGCCCTGTAAATGTCTATTTTATTGCTCTCCAGATGAGAGCTCTGTCCACAGCGGGTTTTGTTTGAAATTTCTGCAAGGTGGTTTCTGTCTCCCTTCGAGAGTTGGATTTTTTTTTTTTTTGTCCCTGTGACCGGAGTTTTTTTCGGGAGAACCCAACACCGACTGCATCCCACCTCCCCTTGGCCACAAACCCCTTTCAAATCCATTTTTTGCAGCAGCGAGGTTCAAGGGAAAGGCGAGATCTATTCGCTAAAACTTTATCCAACCAGCTCGATATTTTTTTTTCCCCTCCCTCTTCAGGCAAATTTTGGAAGGCCACAACAAATACCAGATGACAGAGCAAAATGAAAGTTTGACTCTGCCTTGTTGATTGTGTCCCTACAACCTAAAACTTCCTACACGTGGAGGCTTTCCCCCCTTTTCTCCAAGGATTCTAGTTGAAAATCACAACGAAAAACCCTCCCTCGGGCTGCCCCTATTTGTTGATAGGACTGGAGAGACTCTTTTACTGCGTCTCGCTGGCCACTCTTCAACTTAACAACCCTCCACCGCACTAATAACCAGGATAATGTAAAATCCCCTCAAAAATACCCCCGTCCACATATAAATATCTGCGGATCAGGTTTACATAGCCGGCCATGGAATCGATTAGAACCCCAATAAAGTTGGATTTGCAAGGCTGCATATTTTTCCGCACACCCACGCAGATAAACACCCGCATAGAAATACACCCACATGATATTTATTTGCGGACGCATCTATCTCTGCATCTAACCAGCTTTGTTATCTCTCTATAAACAGTAGCTTAAGACCGCATAGACTTTTAAAAGGGGGGAAGTGGCTGCGCTGGGAATATTGGACCCAGAGTGAGCAAAAATAAATAAAAAACTCTGTAAAACGGTATTAAACTTTGGGGGGAAGGACAAAAGCAGAAGAGCCAAACTGCTATAATAATAATAATAATAATAATAATAATAATAATAATGGCCCAGCGAGCTGCTTTAAACAAAGTTTGCTTTTTGGCCAAGTGGTTGCAGCTCGCGTTCGCCTGGAAAGTTTCCAAAGGCCTGAAGTCGGAATTAATGATCCAACTGTTCTGGTTAAGAAAGAAGCCAGAAGAAACGATTTCTGCCGCGTCTCTCCAGGCAGGGAGGGCTCTCCAGGGCCGGGCAGTGGCACACACACACGGGGGGCTCGCACACGAGAGATGGGACCGGGACCGTACCAGGGAAGTGTCCAGTGCCCCCCATCCCCGGGGGGTGTCCCCCCATCCCCGCAAACACGGAGGGCACCGCAGACCTCCCCTGCTCTTACCTCCCGGCCTTTGTTATGATCATCTCCGTGCCCACTTCGTGGAACTTCAGCCACAGCTCGCGTTCGTGCAAAAACACCTTGATGCCCTCCATGCCCTGCGGAGCGGGGAGGCCACAGAGCGTCAGCCCCGGGAGCAGCGGGGACAACCCGGGGAGCAGCGGGGACAGATCCGAGGGGAGCGGGGACAGCCCCGGGAGAAACGGGGACAGCCCCGAGGGGAGCGGGGACAGCCCTGGGAGCAGCGGGGACAGCCCCGGGGGGAGCGGGGACAGATCCGAGGGGAGCGGGGACAGCCCTGGGAGCAGCGGGGACAGATCCGAGGGGAGCGGGGACAGATCCGGGAGCAGCGGGGACAGATCCGAGGGGAGCGGGGACAGATCCGGGAGCAGCGGGGACAGATCCGAGGGGAGTGGGGACAGCCCCGGGGGGAGCGGCCGGGCCCCTCACGGCGCCGCCGGGGAGCTCGCCAGGGAAAGGCCGGGCTCTGCGGGCCGGAGCTCGGGGCATTCCCGGGCAAATCCCGCCGCAAAGCCGGCCGGAGCGGGGTTCCAGGCCGGAGCACGGTGATGCCGCTTAGGCCAGGCCTGGAGCGGGGTCCTGCGGGCCGCGGGGCTCGTGGGGCGGGGAGGCGAGCGCACGGACCCCGGCTCCAACCGCATCCTCCCAGAGAAATCTCCCGGCGCTCCGGCCCAGCTGCTCCCAGAGCCAGCCAGAGGAGATTTACACCCTCCCACGAGTGATTTACGCCCCCGGCTGCGCTCTGCAGGCTAGAGCGGCGTGGGGTGTCCCCTGCTGCCCTGGCCCCCGGATTTTCTCTTTCCCACCCAAGAGCTGCGAGCTGGGGGGGTGCCGCCGTGGGGACAGCGCATCCCTCCGCCCGGCCTGGGAGGCACAGGGGACACCCCAGCGCTTCTCCCCCTGGCTGAAAACGCAGCCCAAGCGCCCCGTCAGACTTCGGGGGTCGCCTTCCAAACACCCCCGGTGGTCTCCAGCCCCAGGTGCCGGTCCCAGCGCCCACCCCGCGGGCAGCGGGGTCCATCGGGGGCACCTGCCGGGAGACAAGCGGGCGGACCCCGCAGTAGGGGCGGCGGTGGGAAATCCTTTCCCCGCACGTCTCCCTCTCCGCTGCCAGCGCTGCCCGAGCCGGCGGGAGCTCCCAGCTCGGGAAGAAGCCGAGGGCCGGCTCGGAGCACGGCGGTGCCGCCCGGAGCCCACGCGTGTCCCGGCACAGGCAGCGCCAGGGGCCGAGGGCTGAGGGAGGGGATGGGGACACCCCCAGCTCCCCATGTGGCTCTGGGGGTGTCCACGCGTGACAGCGGCTGCCAGCCCTGAGTGCCCGCTGGGGGAGTGGGGTGCAGCCGTGCCCAAGGGTGCAGATAGGTGTGGAGGTGTGTAAAATACATTTACATGCACATAAAGGGATCGCCACTCGTGGGTGCTCGCCCGTGCATTTGCCCACTCAGGGGCGGACACCCTTGACTGTGGGGGTGCCACTGCAGGGCGGGTTCCCCTCGCTGGTATTTGGGGTCTTGTTCCCCTCCAGCTCCTCCGCACCCCCAAAACTCGCACGGGCGCATCCCGCAGCTTCAGCGCTTGAGCCCGACCTTGGATAACACTAAAGCAGGGTGAGGCCCTCGGCCAGGCGAGGCTTTGCCCTCGCGTGGGGCCTAAAGTCACCCGGCCACCCAGCTGGGGCGGGGGCGAAACGTGGAGAAAAGGGGGAAATAACCAAAGGGAAGAGTGGCGGGCTCGAAGGAGGGGGGCGTGGGTGCTTACCTGCTGGGTGAAGGCTGCCTGGGGTGAGGTGGGCGACTTGCTGGTGGCCCCCAGCTGCGTGTCCTGCTTGGCTTCAGCCTGGAGCTCCTTGGCCTCCGAATCTGCCGGCGTGCTGGGCAGCCCGAAGCCTTCCTCGCTATCCGCCATGTTACGAGCTTCCTTCGCCGGATCCCCCACTGCAGGCACACGTCGGGAGAGAGCAGAGATAAGAGACGCACAAGTCAATGCTGGCCTTTAATAAAATATAGATATTTCTCCAGGGGGGTGGCTCCGAGCGAGCGCAGCGGCGGCCGGGCTGCCCCGACCATCCCGCCACTCACTTCCAGCTGCCCAGGGAACGAGCGAGGCCCTTTAACTTTGGGAGAGGGAGAAATAAAGACTTTTATTTATTATCGCAGCCCGCAAGGGATGATAGGATTTGGGGGGGGCTCGGGGAGGGTGGAGAGGGAGGGGAAGGGGGCGGCGGTATTATTGAATGCATCTTTTGGAAAAGGTAAACAGCGCGTTTTAGGGCTGCTGGCAGCACGGGCAGCGAGGCACCCGAGGGGCAGCGGAGCAAGCAGCTCATCGCACAAATGACTCTGGAGGTCGGGGGCTTCGAGGTGGGGGCTCCAGAGCCTCCCCCGAGGCTTGGCCACCTCCGGTTCCTCCGAGCTCGCTGCGGCCCAGGGGGTTTAAAGTCCCAACTTTCCTCCCAGGGCAGTGGGAGCTTTCGGCCCGCTGCAATTTAGAGCAGGAAAACACCACTGACACACGAGGCCGCTTCTAGCACCCAATTCCCAAGGAAAATTCAACTTCTCGCACCTCTAATAAAAAAATCAAATAAATTTTAAAAGCCTGTTCTTCTCTTACCCCGGGCAGTTACAAGAAAAGCAAAGGACGGACGAGAAAATTAAAATATAAAAATGCAAATAAATCAACCGGACAAACGCTGTGCGAGGTACCGAGAACTCGGGCTGGTGAACGAGGGGGGAATTTGGGCTGGAGTGAACTAAGCCATAATATATAGGATAAAACAGCAGAGAAAGCGAGCTTAAAAATTACAGGGTTTATATCTGATGCGAGTAACCGCAGTGAGTTTTAAAAGCTGTATTTTGACTTAGCTTTAAAGGCTCTATCAGGGATGGTAAAAGTTTCATAGTAACACACACACGAAAAAAATAAAAAAGCCAAAAAAGAAAAGCAATTGAATTATCTGTTGGACTTTTATTGTTCATAAGTAGTTCAGAGTTTTAGCTGCTTTTAAAAAATATTTCTTGCATGTTTCAAAGAAGGGGATTCAGTTTTGAAAGGCCAACCATATGGAGGCAATATTTGGTTTAAGCACATGAGAATGTTTTTAAATGAGTTCTTCGCCCTGCAACGATATTTGAAAGCTGTTTAAAATCGAGCAGAGAGAGCGAAAAAAAGGTCAATTCTCCTTTAAAAGCGAAGGAAAATTGGGAGTGGAAAGGAGGGGTAGAAAATGCTCTGCCCCGCTAGTGGTGGGTAACGCACGCAGGGACGGATCTATAATTTAACAGGACAAAAAGCGAGGGGCTGCGGGTCCGCACCTCGCGCAAGCAGGGCCCGTGCCGCTCCCTCCTTCCCTCCTTCCCTCCTTCCCTCCTTCCCTCGCTCCCGAGGGTTCCGCTCCCGGCCGGGGCGAAGCGAGAGCGGCGAGCGCGGAAAGTGCGCGGGGCGCTGCGGGAGCGGCCGCGCCGGGCCCGGGCCCAGCCCGCGGGGGCAGAGCCGCCGCTCCAGGGACCATTTAAGGATTTTCTCTTCCCCTCCTCCTCCTCCTCCTTTTTTTTTTTTTTTTTTTTCCCTTTCTTTTTTTTTTTTTTTTTTTTCCCTGGACTGTTGTGATGTCTTGTTTGTTTGGGTTTTTTTTCCTTGGGAAGTGCCGCTTATGCATTTTTTAATCGATTTCTCTCCAGCTTGGAGCTATGATTCCCCCAGAGCTGGCGAGGTTAGGGGGTAGAGCGAGGGAAAATAATAATAAAAAACCCTAAAGCATGTTTATTAAAACAAAGAAGGACCCAGCCATGGCAGCTCAGCCCAGCCCAGCGAAGCCTCCTCGATGCTCTCCGCGCCCAGACATAATTAAGCAGATATAAAAATAATCATAATTTTAAAAACAGAGGTGTGACGACAAAATATAACCCCACAACTAAGAGCATTTGGCGATCCGTGGCTTCTAATTTCTTTTTTTTTTTTCCCCTTAAAAGAGCTTCTGAGAAGAAATGGAGCTTGACAGAACCAGGCCGCGGTGGCTGGATGAAAAATGCATCTCTCATTGCTAAAGTAGCGCCGAGTGGGTTTGCGGGAGGAAAAAACGCAAGGGGGGGAAATTTAAAAAAAAAAAAAAAAAAAATAGAATCACCACCCTCTGCTTTTGTTCCGGCTTAGCCCAGGCCCCCCCCAGCCCCGCAGAGCGCGGAGGGCGCGGAGCAGCGCCCTGCCCCTGCCCTGCTCCCGAGGCCTCGCAGCTCCCGGAGCCCCCGGGCAGCGCCGCTGGCTCTGCCGCGCTCCCGCTCCCGCACACACAGAGGACAGACCCCGACGGACAGACATGGCAATGGAAGAGCCGTTACCTTGCTCGGTGAATTCCATGCAATCAATGCATCTCCACATATATAATGTGTGGGTCTATTTCCCCCGTTTGCAATGGAAATTACAATGGGATCAGGCTTCTCGTGTGCATATTTCCTTTTATTTATTTATATTTGCGGATCAGCATGTGAAAACCCAGCCTGGAAGAAAAAAATCTATCCAATGCAAGCCTGCTTCTCTCTCTCTCTCTCTCTCTCTCTCTCTCTCTCTCTCCTGCTCTCTCCAAACACTTCCAGGTTGTCAGACGCACTAGAAAGGATCCTGAGACCAAGATAAAGCCCCCACCCCCACCCTTTTCTCAGCCTGATCTGATTCAGTTCTCCCCAGCCCGCTCTTGCTGCTGCCCACCTAAAAATAATTTTAAAATTCAAAATAGTAATAAAAAAAAAAAAAAAAAAAAAAAAAAAAAAAGCGAGCGGGAGGGCTAAAGAGCGGAAAAAGAAAACAGCACCCTCTTGGAAAAAAAAAAAAAATAAAAGAAGAAGAAGAAGAAGAAAAAAGTTTCGGCCGGCTGGGAGCCCCCGCTCCTCCGGGCAGGTTCGCGGCGCTGCCGCTGTGCGCGGAGCCGGGCGCGGGGCGCGGAGGAGCCGAGCGCAGCGCGGAGGTGACGTGGGCTCGGCCAGCTCCGTTCGCCAAGTGCCGGGACCCACTGCCCAACCAGCTGGGATCCTGCTCCGGAGAGACTCCCTCTCCCACAGCCCTCCCTCCCGCCCCCTCCCCCCCAAACCTCCTTTTCCAGCCTATTTTTCTGGCCGGCAAACAAGAACAAGGCACAAAGACAATCATCAAACTCCCCAGCAACCCTCCCCCTCTCCTTCACCTCCTTCCCCGCTCCCTCCCTCCTTCCCTCCCTCCTCCATCCATCTCTCCCAACCAAAGAGAAAATTCAGCGTCTGGGAATATCCTGGCCCCCCCGCCAAAAAATAAATCGCTGGCTCCGCTAACCTCGCACCACCCCCAGTTCCCCCCTCCCGCCCTCAAAGGCAGCCCAGAGGTGTGGATTTAAACCCAGCTCTAAATTTGCTGGTGCTCTCAGAGGCCTTTTACTGGGGGGTGTGTTCCCCTAAAATAGCTTTTCCTCATGAGTACAACCCCCCCCAAAACCCGCGGCGGAGTGGGGCCGAGAGCCGCGGGGGTGTGCGCGGGGCTGTGGCCCTTGGCCCCGCTTGTGGCCGCATCCCGGCTCCTTCCCCTGCCCTTTCCCATCCTCTTCCTCACCCCTGGCGCGCTGCCACAGCCGAGGGCCGCTGCCCCCCGGAGCTCAAATAATCAAGCCGCCAGCGAGGAGCGGGGCTGGGGGGGTTTATCTGCATCTTCCTTCGCTCTCTCTTTTTTTTTTTTTTTTTTTTTTTTTTTTTTTTTTTTTTTTTAATGTATTATTGGGAGGGTAAAGTTGAATAGGTCAGCGCAGGGTAAACAGCCTCCCTGTCGCATTCTGCAGGCTGAAGAGAACCAGATTGGCGAGGCGGATTTTTGATAAGACTCGGAATAAATGGCATGGTTCAGATCTGCTCTGCCCATCCTCCTCCTGCTGCTGCTGCTGCCCCCACCCTCTGCTCGGCGCTCTGTCCCGTCCCCCCACCCATCCAAAAAAAAAAAAAAATCCTTCACTCCTTGCTGCCTCGCAGACAATTTTTTTTTTTTTTTGGCGTTTCGAGGAAGTTTTCAGCAAATCCATCCTCGCTCCCAGCTCTCGCAGGGCGCGATAACACCGGAGCCCTCTGAAAGTTTGAGGTGAGGAAGGGGAAAGTCTGGGGGCGAGCCGCTCTTGGGGAGGGGGTGCGTCTGCGGGTGTAGTTTGGCATCTCCCAAATCCTTCCCATGTGCACGCCAGTCCCAACAGCTACTTGAGAAGAAACAGCCAACAGTAAACTCTTGCAAATAAGAATAATAAAATAACTGCACTTGTAGCCGCAGAGAATAAGCCAGAGAATGCTACTTAAACAAACAGAGCGAAGCTTGTCCCATATTTCATTATTTTTCGAGGCGAAAGGAGCCGTGGAGCCCTCGCAAACACAAATAAACGAGGCAGCCAGGAGGGCGCTCCTTCCCCCGCGGGCAAGGCGGCGGCCGCAGGAGCGGCCCCAGCCCCGGCCTGGGGCGAGCGGGCAGCGGCGGCTCCGCAGGGCCCTTGGCCCGGCCTGGGCTCTGCTCCGAGCCGTGCAAACCCGGGGGAAAGCGGGGAGGAGGAAAGGGAGCGGCGGGCACGGCGGAGCGGGGAAGCCGCGGGAGCCCGCGGGGAGCGCGGCCGGCCCCGCGCCGCACGCGTGCTGCGAGCATCCCCGAAAGGAGAGCGCGCTTTAAACTTCCAAAAGGAGCAAAAGCAACGAGGAGAAAGGTTTCTCGCAGCTGCGAGCGAGAGAGAGCACGAGCTTCCCTCCCCTCGGCGGAAAGAAAGGGAGAAGTGGAAATCCCTGAAGTTGGGAAGAGCGAACCCGAGCACGGCCGCTGCCTAGAAAAGCACTCACCTCTCCAGTGCCAAACTAGCTCTCAAACACCTTGAAGACAAGTTGAAAACGATGCAAATAAATCGAATTTATTTCCGTCTGCAGGTTGGGGGGGTTTGGGGGGGAGGAGTGAACAAGGAGGGAATGAAAAAAAATATATAAAAAAAAAAAAAATAAAGCAGCTGGGGAAAAAAAGGACGGCAAATTCAGGCTCCCCCAGGACTGGAAAGGCAAGGCGAGGAGCCTTCCAGTTCGAAGCCGGTTTGTGGTCTCAGACAAATTAAATATTACTGTTTATTACCAGCCATACTCCGATAAAATAAAGAGAGTTCAAGGCGATAGCTGCTATCTCACGAGCTTTGCTCCTATAGGACACGGAGACGTCACCAACCACGCAACTGGCCTATTCTGTCATGGTTGACTGCAGCAGTAATGGAAGGTTAATTTGTATTATTCTCCTCTTTTTAAAGCTCTATCAGGGAGATTCCTGCTTCTTTTTTTTTTTTTTTCTTTTCTTTTTTTTTTTTTTTTTTTTTTTTTCCCCAAAAAATATCCGTTCTGTGAAACGCAAAATACACCATGGCAGGGTGTGCACGACCTCTATATGATGTATGTGTATACATATAAATACAGATATTCACAAGGCAGACTTACACACGCGGTGCGAGGGGGTTTATATCATACATGAGCAGGCACGGAGCCGCTGGAAACTTCAGGAATATCCACTCATCCTCGGAGCAGAAAAGGGAGAAAGCAGAAGCAAAACTCCCACTTCACCACAAGTTAAATCATCCAACGGGATTGGCATTATTCAGCTGATTTTCTTTTTCCAAACAAGTAATTCTGTTAGGGTGAGCAGGAAACTTGCCCAATGAACGCTCGGGCGCCTCTGGAAGCAAGCACGCTGGGCTATATATAGTAAATGATAACCTGGTTATTTGCACGGATTCAAGTGTGCTTCGGGAACCAATTATTTGCTCTGATTAAATAAAAAATATGAGGAGGGGGGGAGGAAAGAAGGGGAAGAAAAGTTAATCCAGGCGATTATTTGCCAAATGAGATCGAGAAGAGAAAAAAAAATCAAAACTCTCCAGATCCCTCCAAGTGCGGCCGGTGGCTGCTGAGATGCCGCTGGCGCTGCACCGTGTCCCAGCCCTCCCTTGATCTGCAGGAATTTTGGGATGCACAGGCGGTCACAGCAGGAAGATTTCAGCCAAATTTAATAATAAATAAATAAATAAATAAATAAATAAATAAATAAATAAATAAATAAATAAAAAGGAAAAAATAAAAGCGAAAAATGTACACACAGAAAGAAAAAGATGCTAAAGCGTTTTTTCCTCCAGCAGAAAAAGAGAGGAGGAAAATAGAGAGGAAATAAAGTGCAACACCTAAGGAAGAGCGAGGAGAGTGCGGGGAGCTGCAGGCTGCCAAGGTGAGTGTTCTCAGCGGGCACGCCAGCATTGCCCGGGCCGAGGGGCTGAGGCAGCGACCCCCGACCCCGGCAAGCGCTGCCTGCACCGGCCTGGCCTCCCGGCTGAGCTCTGCAGGCTCCCGGGGAGCCAGGCCCGCAGGAAAAGCGCCAGCGAGGACGGCGGAAAAAAATTAAAATTAAGGGGTTAAGGAGGGAAAACCCCCCTAACCCTGATGCGCTCCATTTGCTGGATTTGGCCGTGCTTGTCAGCTCCCAAATATCCGGGATGGAGGGGGAAAAAAAAAAAAAAAACAGAGAAGGGGGAAAACCCACCGAGGGTGATCCTCCAGCTGGCACCGACCGCCCAAAGTGCAGGATAGGACCTCACCCAAAATGAGATCTCAAACCTTTTCCCTCGCACCCGGCATCACCTCCTGGTGCCCCCCGAGGTGCCCCCGCAGCCCGGGCACGGGAATCGCTGCCCCCCGGCCGCCCGGGCACCGCTCGCCCTCGGCCTCCGAGGCTGCGGCAGCGCGGCCGCCGCTGCTGCCGGGGAACGCGGGAGCTCCCCGGGAGGGATGAGGGCCCGAGAAGCGGCCCACGCAGGAATGCAGATAAACACAGACGTGGATACATATATTTGAGTGCGGATGTGCACGGCTGAGCGCGGACACCCCGTTTGCAAACACGCCCCCACACACGATGCCTCTTCGCTCAAGCCTTTAAGCAATTTTTATATCCCGTGTATTCCATATATTATTTATTTGGTGTCTTTAGACTAAACGTGCAGGGTAACCGCAGGAGTGCTGAGATCCAAGAGATCCACGTGAATAAACGTGGCTGTTTGTACACGGAAATATCCACAGGCACAGCACAAAAACCGCGTGTGCGTGGATGTGCAGGTGATGAGAGCTTCACAAACACTTGCCCAACAGCGCTTCCACCCGCTCAAGCCATCCCTGCCCCATCCGCTATAGGTTTTATATGGATATTTACGTTTTACCCGGGGTTTAAAGACGGATTTTGGGGAGCACACAAGCCTTAATCTGCCCCCACCCTCCTCGCAGCCCAGGGGGAGTGGGCGCAAATCTGCGCACCGGCAGAAGGCGGGCGAGCGGATCAGCGTGGATGCACCGCCTATGCACCACACTCTCTCCCTATATATATATATATATTTATATATTACACATATATATAACCCCCCACACGCGTCCACCAGTAACCACGGCCCCAAGCACCGCGGAGCACTTACCTCCGTGGCGGTGGCGGCTGCGTGGCTGCTCCCCGCCCTCCCCGAGTTCCGTGCAGCCCTGCCAGGCTCGCTCCCGCTTTTTCAGCCGCTCGCCGGCGGCTCCGGGAGCGCAGGACCCGGCCCGAGCAGCCCCTGCCGGCCCCGGCGCCTCGGGCCGCGGGCAGCGCCGGCCTCGGGGCCTCGCATGGTCCGGCCGGAGCCCCGCACGGCCTCCCGGCCCTGCCGCGGCCCCGGCAGCGTGTCCCTGCCCCGGAGGTTTCTCCTTGCGGGATCTGCCCGGCCGAGCTGCAGGGAGGGGTGGCCGGGGTGCTGGCTCGCAGTGGGGTCGAGGTGTCAGCAGTAAGAAATAGTGCCGAGTGTGAACTCGCTCCCCCCCACCACCCCCGCCGCCCGCCCTCCACACCCCTTTAAAATCACTTTTTGGGTCGGCTTAACCAAATCGAAGAGGTTTCTGCATTTCTCTCGCGGCTCCTCGGCTGCCACCCTGCCCAGGGACCGGGCAGCGCGGCCGCCCGGCTTGTAAAATACAGATACATCAGCACTTGTGGCTTGCCAACGCTCTTTTTTTATCTCCTTCCCATATTTTCAGAGAAAATCAGTTTTCTCCTAGCAGGGATTATTATTTTTCCTTTCCATTTTTAGATAATTTACTTCCCCTCTCGGACCAGTTCTCTCCTTACTTTTATTTCCCTTTTGTTGGCCGCTTTTTGCTTTGGCAAAATACGCACCTGGGAGCAAACAAGTGTTTAAAATAATTCTCCTCTCTGGAAGCGTTTTTGTCCATTCACTTATTTGGTTTTTTTTTTTTTTTTTAATGTGTGTCGGGTTTTTTCTGCCAATTGTTTCTTCTTCTTCTTTTTTTTTTTTTTTTTTTTTTTTTTTTTTTTTTTTTTTTTCCCCTCAGTCATGGGGGCAGGGACTGACTGCATTGATCCGAGAGTTGGTATCAACAAAATATTTGTATAAAAGTCCCGCCAATACAGTGCGGTCATGTCATTATTTCCATTACAAAACCCTGCATTTAGTGCTGGAGAATTGCTTTAGACGAGCCTTCGGGGGTAGATACCTGGGTCCAGCTTTTTTCTTTTCTTTTCTTTTCTTTTCTTTTCTTTCTTTTTTTTTTTTTTTTTTTTTTTTTTTTTTAATTACAGGTGAATAGCGTTTTTCTTTTAAAGTTTGTGCTTTCGGGTGCTTTGGATTTGAGTTTTGTTGGTTTGTTGTTTGGGGTTTTATTTTTTTCCCGCCCTTCTGGCTACCTTCAGGAAAAAAAAAATTGCAATTAAACCCTCTTCCCCTCCCTGCAGCCCATTAATTTCCCAGGCGAGCCACAGGCTTTAAAATAGTGACGAAAATGAAGCCGAAGGAGCCGGGCAGAGGCCGGGCTTGGCGCGGGCACGGCGCTGCCTTTGCGCACCTCCCACGCGTGGGGCGCGGATCCCTTTTCCTTCCAGATCCCCAGATTAACCTCGGAGCGCCCCTGGAGCTAAAGGCATCCATTCTCTTTCCCCTGTTCCCTCTCAGGGAATCTCCAGGGAGGAGAGTCCGGGGAAACCGGGGCCCACCCCCTCCCCAATTTGCCCCCTGTGCTGCCCAGGAAAAGAGGGAATTCGGCTGCATTCCGCTTTCCGCCCGTTATCCGCGGGTGATGTTTAGGCACGGGCTGCCCCGGGGATCCCCGAGCCATCCCCGGCCGGCCCCCAGCCGAGAGGGGCGCGTTCCCTGTGCCCGCACGGCCGGCTCGATCTGCTCTGCCCAGCCAGGGCCCGAGGAGAAAATCAAAGCTGATAAAGCCCTCGCTCTCTTCGCTCCCTGCGAAGGAACTCAACGGGGGCAAGAGGGGGGAACCCTCAGCGCCCCGTGCCTCTCCCCGAGAGAGACCCGGAGAGATCTGGCCGTGACCTTGAAGTGGCAAAAGGAGCCCGAGCCCGAGGGGTTTCAGACAGACACTGATAAAAGGCCCCGAAGCAGCACCTGTGAAAGTTCTTCCCTTCCCTCGCCCCTCGGCTCTCCCGGGGAGCGCAGCCCTGGGCGGGGGGGACACCCCGGCCATCCCCCCAGTTCCCTCATCCCGGCAGATTTTCTTCCTCCCTTTCTCTCCATCTCGTTTTTCTATCCCTCTCTCCTCCTTCCCAAGCCCTCTTGCCTCTTTTCTTCCCCATTTTCCGTTTCTTCCCCCTTTTCTCGCCCCGGTCGCTTTTCTTCCCCTGCCCTAAATAACGTCGAGCGACAGCGCAGCGCGGCCGCTCTGTTATATCCAGGGTATCCTTTGTATTCCCGGCTATCCACGAATTTCAGGGAACCGGGGGGATGACTGTGAGCCCCCAGCACGAGAACTGCGTTAACTCGGCTTTGGACGAGTGTCACGGGCATCCTAAAATCCATTTTTATCTGTGCGAGAAAAATACAGATTATATGAATAACCCAAAGAGTTCTTGAGATTTCTTTTGCGTCCGTCTTCATAAAACCAAGAAATAAAATGATCACAGGAGGAAAAGAAAAGAAAATAAAAGAGAGAGAGAGAGAGAGAGAGAGGGAAAAAAAAAAAAAAAAGAGACTTTCTCCTCCTGTTCCAGGGCTAGGTGCGGTCCCAAACTGTAATTCAAGGCCCTGAATTACAGTTCAGCAGAGGAGAAATCGGTTTTGGAGGGGCAGAACCCCGCGGGTTATCAGCGATATTTGGGAGCTGTGGGATGCCCTGTCCTGCTTCCCGAAGTGTCAGGGAGCTCATTCTGAGGGGAGCAGGTATCTTCCCTGGAGAGCTTTTCCACACAAACAGAGGTGGGAATCGGGGATGAATATTTGGGTGGTGTCGGCACTCGGTGTGGTAACCTTATTTTTTTATAAACCCGGGTGTGCTTCCATCCATACAACCCTATAGATTTATACCTGTTCCATGGCTATCAACAGTTCCCGTTGGATACGTGCTTCTCTGTCCTGTGGGTTTGGGCACAAAGAAACCCTGCTATCACCCCACTGGAGAAAATTTGAGGAGCTCCTTTCGTTCCTGCCTGGGATTTCTGGGGGGCAGCCAGGCGTGTTTACCTGCCCCGTGTGTGTCTGCCAGGCTGCCACCACAGAGGCCGTGGGTTAATGCCTTTGCCAGCTCATTTTGGGTGGAAAATCGTTCATTTCCAACGAAAAATTCTTTTGAGGGGAAAGAAGGGCTCGAATATCTGCGCTAAAAAATCTCCCTCGGAGCCCGGGTGGGACCTGTGGAGCCGAGCCCGGGTCCCCCCGCAGGCTGCGGGCACAGGAGCCACCAACCTCCCCGCTCTGGGCTCCCGAGGAGCCGCCGTTCAAGACAATGTCTATTTTCTGTCATTAATAACTCGTTTCTTCCTTTAAAAAAAAAAAAAAAAAATCTCGTTTGGATCCAAGATTGTTTTTATGATTCAGTCGGACAAGACGGAACACATGTTAGTTTAAGCAGGTTCATGAAATAGCTGTAAATCAAATAAAGTTTACGAGTTTAGCAGGAAATACTGAAAAGATGAGGGGGAGGGAAAAAAAATCCGCCGAGGCAGAGAGCAGCAGGCTGAAATAGTCGGTGGAGTTTTGTCCTGCTCTGTGTTTCTCTCTGTTCTCTTGTGCATCTTGCCGATTAAAGGCCTCGAGACCCCGTGTTGGCGCCAAGTGGCATGTTATTAATCAGTTATCCCGAGGTTCAGTCCACAGAAGAGAGAAATTTAATCACCAGAAACCAGACCCGACATAAAAGAGAAATCTAAAATCAATTCCCTCCCGTCGTCCCGTCTCCCCCTCCCCTTCCCCACCTCCGAAGCGAGCACAACGAGCAGGAGCAATCAAGATCGCACTCCCTCTCCCTCTTAATTGCGACGGCAGAACCGCAAATTTCTCCGAGCTTTACCCCGAAAAGAATTTTTTTGGGGGAAAAAAATTGAAAAAATAAACTGCAGGAAAAAAATCCCAAAGACTCGCAACAAGTTTGTCCTTGATCTCGCTATAAAAACGTGATGGGAGAGAAATAGCCCAAGCGGAGCCTTTAATAACGGAACCAGGGGCTGTGGGATGCGGGCTGCGGGTGGGAACCCCATTGATCGCTGGGAAAATGATCTTGGAAAGCCCCCAGGCCTGGCGGGGAGGGGTCCCCCCCACCCCGGATGCCCCCAGCTTCTGCCGCCTTCCCCCAGCCCAGGTTTCCCTCCAGGACGGGAATTCTGAGGGAAAGGGGGGTGTCTGTCCCCAAAGCTGCCTGTCCCCAGCACGCGAGCTGAACGCGCTCTGCACGCACCGGTGTTGTCCCCACGCACACCTTCCTGCCAGGGCGTTTTGGGGTGGGAATTCCCAGGTTTGCGTTAGGGTAGGAAAAGAAACCCCTGGCCCTCCCTGGTGGCCCGGGGCAGGGCAGCGGGGCCGGTGCCAGCCTCGGGGGAGGACGGGAGGTGACAGCGGGGCAGAAGGGACCAAAAACCCCATTCGCTCCCAAAAAAAATAAGCCTGCTCAGAGTCCAGGGAAACCGGAGAGCGATGAGGATCGGCCCTGCAGCTTCCACGCGTGTTTCCACGGGAGTCACCCCGGCTCCTCCCGGCTGCCGGGGCCGCGCTTGTCCCCCTGGGCTGCGTGAAGGGCACCCTGAGGAGCCGCGGGCCGGGCGGCCGCCCCGGGGCTATATTTGGAAAAGAATTTGGAAGCCCTTCCAGCAAATCTGTGCGAAAGGTACCGGGCCCCTTCCCCGAGTCCCCCCAAGGGTCGCCCCACGCCCCGTGGCACCGCTGCTGGCAGCGTCCTGCTCCTCTCCATCCGCCGGGTTATTCCTCGAAAGAGAAACGACTCAAAAAAAACCCTCCAGAGCAATGTTTTGCCTGCCCAAGCCCCAAGAGAGGCGACTTCACCCCGCGCCAGGCAAGGCTCTCACTATGTGCCAGCCAGATTTGCTCATTCTGCCCTAAAAATATAATAGCAAGAGTGAGTCCTGAGGGCCTGGATGTGGGGGGGATGAAGGGCGAGGGGGGAACAGCTGCCTCTCTGCCCTCTTTCCAACCCAGCAAAACTGCTTGGCGTTTTCTTTTAACGAAAACCATATTTTCCCTGCATTTTTCTCTTCCCCAACAGCCTCTCAAAAACCTAGAAAGCAGCGCTGTGAGTTGGGATGTCTGATGGGTTTCTTTTCCCCCTCCGCGCTCTATCTGCTCGTTTTCCTACAGCCCAAACAGCCTGGAAACCACAGAAAAAATAATCAAAGTGCAGCATGTTTTCCCACAGTAGGAATTCATGTTAGCACTCTCTCCACGTCTTGATCCTCTGTTTGCGTGCGGGGATCCGGGTGGAGATGCCTTCAGATGCGCAGGCAGAGATGCAGGAAATTTTGGGGTGTCCAGAAAACACCCTGCCCCACGCACGTGTCCGCCCACGGCCTCGGGGGCAGGATGGGTCCCCGTGGATCTGAATATTTTGCCATGTAAATACGGGAATGTCAGTGCACAAGGGGGGAGGTGGAACCAGCCCCTACCCACCCCAGCAGCCCGTGGGTGCCCCTTCCCCACTCGGAGCTGCCCCAGTCACTCCCCGGCTCCTCTGCCACCTGGCCGAGCCCCCCGCGGCATCACACTGGAAGAAAAGGGTAAAAATCAGAGGAAAAGGGAAGATTTGGATTCCCCACCCAGGCAGACTGCGGCTAGGAGAGCTGGTGGGCTCCGGGGGGAAGAGAGGTGAGGGGAGCGGGCTGGCTCTCCAGCAGAAAAGGGTTTTCCAAACCCCCTGGCTGTCAAGCCCATCCGAAACTCCTCCTCTGTCTGCGGAGCGGCTCCGCTCCCCCCTCCCGGCTCCCGCAGCTGGGCGGCGTAGGTAGCTTCAGATAAGTGAAAGTGGTATTTTTATAGGCTGATAAAAGGGACTTATCTCGGCTTTCCCGAATCTGACAAAGATTCCCTAATTGGTCATTTGCCCACAGCAGCCTCCCCAGCCCAGGGCCCGGCTGACGCTATTTTCAGCCTCCAACGGGGGTGTCGCGGACCCGGGACCCCCTCGGCTGCTGCTCCCCGGCCTCTTCCCTCCCCAAAACCACGGCGGCAGCTTCTCCTCACTCCCACTCACCCGCGCTGGGGGAGCCGGGGAAGTCCCGCATCCCGAAGGATCGCAGGGCCGTCTCCCAGGCAGCATCAATCCCCAGGGACTGCCCGCCGAGGGTGGCTTGTCCCGCTGACCACCCTCTGTGTCTCGGCTGAGCACACCCACAATCTGATTATTCGGCCTTTTAGCGACACCAAATACATTTTATCGGCTGGGAAAAAAAAAACACCCTATCTCATGCAGAGCCACATTCAAGCAGACAAAAGCTCTGTACAGACAGAACACGGGTGGTGATGCTCAGTTCCGCAGCAAAGTTTCCTCCTCCAACCTCCAGCTGCCAAGATTAGATGGAAATGGAATCCCTGGGATTAAATGCACACGGCAAAGCAGAGACCTCTTTTCTACCACATCTTCCCAGGCAGTGCAGGTCCCCCTGAAACAGACTGCAACCACCTCACCCCCAGACTGCTCCACATGTCAGCTGAGATTTTTTTTTTCCTTCCAATGCATTTTAGTCAGAGGCTACTAAAAAAAACCCCAAAACTAAACAACAAAAAACCCAACAACAACAAGAAGACAACCTCCCCCCCAAAAAAAACCAAACCAAACCAAACCAAACCAAAAAAAATAAAAAACCAAACAACACAAAAAAAACACAACATAATGAGGATGGGGAATTGCATTTCTGAACACCCAGAGCTTGCAGCCAGCTGGCACCACAAGCCTTGAAGCAAGCTGGGAAGTCGCCCACTAAACTTATTTCTCATTTTCCTTTTTTTTTTTTTTTTTTCCTCTGAGGAAGGGGGAAGGGACTCTGGGATTAACGGCCCATCTGACCTACCAGTGGTGTCGGGACATGAATCAAACACAATCAAAGGCCCCAGTGTCAGTATTAGCTTGACCCCTACAACTGGCTCAGGCTCAGACCTCGGTGAGGCTGGTTCTGGCCACAGCAGCATGAACCTTGCCCAGGGCTGTTGGGGCTTTCCAGGGCTATTGGTGCTGCCCAGGGTTATTGGAGATGCCCAGGGTTATTTGTGCTGCCCAGGGTTATTGGTGCTGCTCAGGGTTATTGGTGCTTTCCAGGGTTATTGGTGTTGCCCATGCTCTGCCCAGCCCAGCCCAGCCCGTGGGGTTGGGGTTGCAGCCACCTCAGCCCAGGGGGTGCAGGGCCTGTGGGGATGGCCCCACTCTTTAGTGAAAACAGATCTCCCCCTCAAATCCATCCTCTCCAAACCATGCTGAAGAGGAAGGGAGGTCTAAGCTTAGAGGGTTTTTCAGTGATTTTTGGTGGGGTTTTTTTTTGTTTCTTTGGCTTTTTTTCTCAGACCTTTTTCCTTGCCATGACTTTTTTTGACTGATTTCCCTTGATGGGTTTGGAAGGAACAGCCTGGCAAGGCCCAGCCCCATGGGAAAAGGCCAAATCTCAATGCCAGCTTGGGGACTTGGGACTCACATCCCAGACAATGTCTCCAGACCCGGCCTTGAGGCTCAGCAGGTGCTGAAAAATGCAGGAACTGAGTTTTATTGAAGTTATGCCCTGTGTCAGCTTCAGACACAGGATGGCACCTGAGCACACCCTTTAATACCCTTGTCCCATCACAAAAAGGAGGAAAGAGGAGCACATCGATTGTACCCAAATGAGATCTCCAGCAGGAGAGTGGTTTGTCTGTAGGAGATGATTTTGATAGGGGTATTTCAGGAAAAAAATCTTGTTATTTTTCTTTTCAGTGAACCATCCAAGGGATTGCTGTTCTACCCTGGCTCTGCAGCAGCAGGCTCCAAAGGGGATGGACCTGGTCCTGTCAAAGTTTCAAGTTCACCTTCCATTTAAATGTCATTTTTAATGGAAATGGGGCAAGCTCCCCTTCTCTCCACCAAGCCCAGCATAGGCTATTTTTATTTCTTGTATGCACACTCTAACTTAACACTGACTTGTACTTTTAACCTGCTCTTTCCAAATAGACAGAAATTAAATCCTCCTATATATATATATAAAAAAAGGATGCCAACCCTCTCTCCACAACACTTGGCTCTCCATCTTTACCAGGTGAGCTGACATTAAATCTTGTTGCTGTATTTTCTGCAGCTACCAGGTGAGAGAGGGCTCATTTGTGGATCCCCAGGGAGAGCTGGGTCTGCTGCCTCTGCTGATGCTCCTCCTGGCTCTCTCCAGGCACAAGAAGGGAGCCTGCAGCAAGGCTGCCATCAAAGCCACGCTGCCTGAGGACTCAGCATGCTCAGGAATCAGCCTGAGAGGGAATTCAGAGTGGGGATGTCCACCCAGAGTAGATCTGGGGCCAGGCAGGGCTCTGAAGCTGCAGCTGCTTGAGCCAGTAGCCCTCTTGGATTTCACTGCTGGGCAGTCAGGGCTGCTGGGAGCACCGTGCTGGTCACAGCCTCCCCTCTGCCAAAGCTTTTCTGCCCCCAGGATTCCAGAGCACAGCTGCTGCCCCAGCTGCCTGTGGGACACCTCCTGTGGCCAGAGAGGCTCCTCAGCTCAGCTCACTCAGCTCACCTCACCTCAGCCCAGCCAGAACAGAGCCCGAGGTCCCTGGGATGGAGCAGGAAGGACAGATCTGCCCATGGCTAACCCCACGGCTGCAGGGCCAAGACCTCACCCTAAGGAAGTCTCCAGCCAGATCCTCCCACCCCAAATTTTTGTCCATGGCTTCAGCTACAGCCCTGAAAGTATCAGTTCTCTGCACGTGTCCCCAGTGTTGTGAGAAAACAGCAAGAAGATTGGTGTCTGCTTTAATTCCAGTGGAATGTAAATTCCCTCCTTTCAGACAGTTTGAGAAGCCCTGGGTGTAAGAGCTGCTGCTCATCCTGCTCAGCAGATTCCCAAATGGATCGTGGTGTCTGTGCAGTCCCTAGTGCACGAGTGTCCTTATTACACGTGTGTCCTCAGGGCCAGCAGCACATCCCACACTTCCAGAGCTTCCCAAATCTGTAGCCAGCCATGTGAGCCCTGATTCCCTTCCTAGGAAAGACAAGATTTCAGAGTCTCTGACAGAAAATTCCAATTTACCTCTGTGTGATTTTGGCCTCTCTTTTGAGCAATTGTGAACCTCTCTGAGTAGCCTGATGTATTTTGTGGTGCCATTTGGGTAGGAGAAGTGCTTTGAGATTTCATGGTGGGTTCATCCCCTATGAAAAGAAGGAATTTCAGCATCACACAAAATTTCAGCAAAAGGATGGGAAGAGAGCAGAACGACCTCTATTCATTCCCTCCCAGCCCCTCTTAATTCTATCCAGAGCACAGAACTGACTGCTTTAGCAAGGCTGGAAGCTCTAATTTGGATAAGCCTTTCTGGCAAATGCTCTAAAATCCAGCTGCTTCCACAGACACGGTGGAACTGCAGCCTGAGACAGCTCTGAGTGCAACTGCTGCCTGGACTGAGAGCAGAGGGTGCAATCAAGATGGAAGAGAGAGAAACAGGGCTGGGACTGCAGGAAACAGGAGCAAATTTGCCTTAAGAACGAGTCCTTCAGTCTCGTTAGTCAGGTTGAAGTGGTGCTTGGGACTTTACAAGCCCTGTGAATCGGAGAGCATTTCCTCAGAGGCACAGAGTGGCTGCTTTGTGCTCGAGCAGCCACGATGGATGCTCTGACCCTGAGCGAGGTTCCTCAGGCCAGCACCTCGAGGAAACCCTTCACAAAGCTTTGTCTCACTTTCAGAAGGCTGACATTGGTTCTAAGCCATCAATCCAATGCACCACAGCTGGCAGGGGACTCCTGCAAGGAAAAAAGGAGCAGCTCCAGCTAAGTTAAATCTCACTTCCAAGAAATCCGGGGTGTTCCAGGGGGTCCTCCCTCTAGCACCGGCCAGGCTGTGTGGGATGCAGGTCCCTCTCCCATCCCAGCATCTCTGCAAAGCTCCACAGCATTTCCATTTCTCCTTCTACGGAAAGTCCTCGGCACACATTTGGCGCAGTTTACAGGATGATGATGACAATGTGTTTCTCCTAAATAAAATCCATTTTTAAAGAGTACATATGCAATTACTTTGGGTTTTGGCTTGTATTCAGGAAAGAATTTCCCCTCGGGTCAGATTTGGCAGGGACTGATGGGGTTTTCTTGCTTTTCCTCTGTAGGGTGGGCCATGGTCCACTTCCTAAGACTGTCTGGACATTTTCACCTCACAATTTCCCTGCTACTGCTGGGACCCAGGACACTGGCAATGCCCTTGATCTCTCCTGCATGTTCAAGGTTTTGTGGCTTTTGGTCTTTTGTACTAAGGGTCTTAAATTTGTTATAGGGTGTTGGGAAGTGTTTTATGGCCTGCAGCATGCGGTGGATGTGCTGGGGACCCCTCCGGATCCAGCAGCTCTTCCACGGTCACCTGTAATTGCGAGAGCCTGTGCTCCAGGAGGCAGGTGGTCCCTTCCCAGGCTCTGGCAGTAGCAGGGCTCTGACATGTGACTGCCAGGGATTGCCCCCCCAGCAGGGGCAGGTGGGACATCTCCCCTTGCTCTCATTTGAGCTGTGACCCTTACAAACCAAGGTGAGAGGGGGTACCAGTGTCATAAACAAGGTGGAAGTCCTGGGACTGGGAAATTCCTGAACCTGGGCTCTGCTCCTCTCTTGCAGGACGCTTCAGTCCTGCTCCACCACACCACAGTGTTACCCCAGGCTCACCTGATGTCAGAATAAAGGGGTTTTACGTACTTTGAGAACAAAGAATCCTGCATAGCTCAGTCCTAAATCGCTAAATTTCAGCCCAGGCAAAACCAATACCTGTGGGTCAGGAAGGCTTTCTGGATGAGGTCGTGGTTCTCAGATCATGCCTGCCTGATCCGAGTTCCTCTGGTGGTCATGGCTCATCTACATCTCACCAACAGCAGCAATTTTGTTTAAAGCTCCTTCAGATCCCTACAGTCCCCCACCTAGGGAAGCTACAGCTCCCAGATCACCTCCAGAAACACAAAATTCCCTATGGATTTTGGACAGGATTGCTGGTGGGTCTGCTTGGGATCAAAGGCTGCGTGTTCAAGACCTTGGCCATGTCCTGAGCTCCACTGCTCAAACAGGCTGTGCACAGCCAGGAAATCTGCTCCAAACTGGCACCAGAAACACCCCCCTGCTACCAGATCCAACGTGCAGCACAGATCCATTTCCCTCTAATCCTCCAAAGAAAAAAACAAACAAGCACACAAATGCCAAAACATTAACTACTCCCCAAATTACTCAGCCTTCTGTAATTAGTAGAAATTTACAGCAGCTGCACTACTGGAAGTGAGCTCAGATTTTAGCCCTGGAAATTGCTGGGGAGGATAATTTTCTACAGTTCTTCTGGACTTACAGAAATCTCCAGGAATGTTCCAATATACTGACTAACTTCAGCAGCATTTCTAAGCCTTCTTTATTCTGCTCCTGCTGGGGTAACCGTGAAGCTCACAGGCATGAAATCCACAACTGCCTTCCCTCTCAAAGACTCCTGTACACGGCAAATCCAGGGATGTGTCCGGAGAACCACAGGGCAGAGCCCGCGGGGCTCCCTGCCTGGTGTTCACACCTCGTTCATCAGCTCTTCCTGATCGGCACAGATCAATGCTGAGCCTGCCAGGGGTTCCTCACGTTTGCTTTTCGTGTCCCAGTTTGGTGGTGGAATTAACAAGCAGTGATTTTCTGTGTGCATCCTGAAGGCTGGCTCTCAACAGGACACACCATGTGGGGGTTTTTGGCAGGAGGAGCTCTAGATCTGTTTGTCACTGCTCTTTGGAAAGCTGGAGAGGTGCTCTGGATAACACAACAGGCTGAGAGTGCAGCATCCATCAGGGTCTGCTCTCACCCACCTGCCTGATGGGTCTCAGCAAGACAACAGGGCCTTGTAAATAAAATATAAATAAAATATAAATAAAATATAACCACCCATCTGACCCTGCATTTCCCAGCAGATCATTCAGCCACATTGAGCCCCAGCTATTACATTCCAACAGACTTTCCTCCCTGGGTAATCCTCGCCCATTTAGACCCCACTTTCTGCTCCAGAATGGGAGACAAACTCACAAAGAGCTCATGTGTGCTCCAAGGTGGGATCCTGCAGGAACAGCAGGTAGGCAGCCAGGTAGACAGACAGACAGACATGATGATAAGCCATACATCTGGCATGTGAGGATCATGGCAGTGAAATTACCATTCCCCAGCCAAGTTTCACGCTTTGGGGAGTTGTTTTGACATGCTGTCAATGCCACACCAGAATAACCTGATTTATTTCCCTCTTTCTCTTTGAAAAGGTCTATTTGGTGCCATTTATTTTGCACTCACTTACTCGCCATCCTATCAGGAGGCGGGAGGTCAGCAGGGTCACTCCTGAGAGAGTATCACGTTCTGTACAAGATCGAGAAAATGCTCCAAGTTAGTGGGAAGAGAAGAATTCATGCCGAGGCCTCCTTTCAGCCTCTGCTCTCCCACAGTGGACTCGGAGACCTCTTCCCTTCCCACATCCTTGCTCTTCCTTTCAGATGGAAAAGCCAGTTCCACTGTCACTGATATCCCACCAGTATCAATCCCTTCTCTGCTTCAGTTTTGCTTCATTTTCACCTCTGCTGATCCTTGGCTGGGAATTCTCAATCCGTCCTTCGTGTATCACACAATAAAACCCTTCAGTCTTTTCTGTCTGTGGATCTGAAATGGATGTTGGGTCCCAGGTGGCTGAGAGAGGAACTGGAGGCACAGCAGCAGACAGGAGAGAGATGCATTGCTCATTTCCACAGAGATCAGGATCACTACAGCAGGCTGAGGCATTTTTAGGGATGAAATCTGTGGTGAATACCCGTACTGGTGTACACACACCTGTAAACAGAGCGCTCAGGCTGGTGTCCAGTTTGTGCCACTGGTTTTGCTCTGGGATGGCAAATCTCACATCCCTCCAGGCCCACCTCAACTAGGTAGGAGCCATGGAAGCAAAAAACTGTTGTGGCAACAGATCTGGGGCCGAGACCCCTGAACCCACCAAGCACAGTGATCACAGTGCAGCAGCTTCGAAGGCAGATGACAGACGAGAGAAACCATCCCTGAAGTGTGGGACCTTTTTCTTCTGGAGCGTGACATGGATGGGCCAGGAGTGGAAATGGTTGGAGACTGATGGATCCATCTGCAGCAGAAGGAGCAGCCCAGGGAAGCAGAGAGCTCAGGCAGCAGTCCAAGGCACTTGAGTTCAGCAGCAGCAGCTCAGAGCTGCTCGGTAGCAAAGCAGGCTCTCCCTCCCTCTGGATAAATCCTGTTTTATCGCTGCCTCCCGCACATAACCTGCCTTTTGCACTCTTCCCATCAGTCAGGAAGATTCCCTACGTGAGTGCAGTTAAGGCTCCAACAGGACAGTTCTAACTGGAGGCTTCAGCTGGCACCTTGGCTTTGTTTAGCTCATTAGCTGGGGGCCATCTAAGCCGAGCACGAGGGGGTGACGGGCATTAGATCATGGAATAACACGAGCTCCGTGCACAGCTGAGAGCCAGCACTTGACACTTGTCTTCTTCCGTCCTCACAGCCCTGTACTCGTGCTGCTCCAGCCTGGAGGCCTCCATCCAGTTAATCACCTCACACTTGATAGCTCCTGCCTGCCCGGCTGTCCTGGTGTTTCCAAACACATGGACCTGGTCCTCCCCGCCGAGGAATGAGCAGCTCACAAATCAGTGGGGCACTGGGAGAGTTATGTATGGTTCAGATAAGCATGGAGGCAAAGTATAGGCATTTATGCAAAGGTCTCCTTCCCCCCAGCAAAGGAGAAAAGGTGATCTCATTGGCTCAAAAAAAAAAAAAAAAAAAATCCCCAAAAATTCTCATTAAAAATAAGAAGACAACAGTCAAAAATAGAAAGAAAATACTACTAGGAAGAGAATTTTCTTTCTATTTTTAGAAAGACTAGCACCCCAGAAGAAGCAGTCCAAAAACCCAGGATCATGATCTAAAATAACATAAAAATAGTCACGGAGTCCGAGGGAAAAGAGGGAGATATTTCCAGCCTGTATGCTGTAGAATTCCCACTGGATACACAGACGGGTTTGCTTCATTTCCTCTTCAGCTTTTGCTGAAATATCAAGCTGCACAAAAGCCCCCTCTTTGCACTGAGGATACAACTGTTGAGTGCATAAGCTCTCCCCACATCACATCAGGCACTTTTCCATTCAGCAACCAGCCTCCTTTGACTCCCATCCCCGTTTCAAGAGGATGGAAATCTGAATTGAAGAGCTGATTTTGACAGTCCTTTATTTGCAAATCTGCATGTCTTTCAAAGGCATTTCAGCTACGAAATGTCACTGAACGAGAGAAGAAACCCCTCAGCAATTCCTGCATCTGTCCAGAGCAAGAACTTCCCTAGAGGGGGAATGGAGCTCATGGAGGAGGTTTCTCCTCCTGTTCCCTGCTGACACAGCCTCTTTCCCCGTTCCCACTATTCAGTCCGAGATCTCCCACATCCTTATGTAAAATCCAGCTGCTCTTCCAGCCGCTCCTACCCAGACCTGTCTCAACTTCCCCTCACAGAAGTCTGCTTCCAAAGCTGCCTAAGGACCGCTTCCTAGTCGATGTGTTCCTCTTAAATTAACGTAGTGGCTAGAAACAAACAAACAGACAAACAAAAAACTCGAAAAAAGGGAGGGAGGGAAGAAAAGAACAGCTGAGCCATTTATTTTGCATCTGTAGAGATGAGTTTGCAGGACATAAATATAGAGGTAGGACTGATAACCAGCACTGTAAAACCAAGGAAGGCTTAGTTTTAAGAGAGAGAGAGAGGCGTGGGCAGCCTTCCTCCCATTCACACAGAGGAGCAGGAGGGGACGACGGCCACACTGCGGTGAAACAACTAGGCTGGTCGAGATCCCCAAACCAATCTCGAAGACAGGAGCTGACTGAATACTTCAGTACCCTCCTAATTACTCCTTTTATGATGGTGTTTCGGGTTACCTCGGATGGAGGCTGTGAGGGGATTAGTAAATAACGCTTTCCTTTGTTAACCTCTGTCTACTTTTCGCTGCTCGACAGCCTCCAAAACAAACAGAAACCACACGAATAAATAAAGGCTTCATTAGCTCCACGAGGTGTCGAAACCAGAGCGGTGAGAGAACAGCGCCAGGATTCCCTTTACGGGATCTCTTCCCGGCAGGTCCCACAGCGACAGGAGTAGGGACCGCTGGACATTTGTCCTTCTCTGGCAGGGCGACAACAGCTCCTGAGAGGAGCAGGATGTATCCCTGCCCTGCCGAGGAGAGCACATCCATCCTCCACCTGAGCTCGGGGAAAGCTGCACAGGCTCCTGCCAGAGCCCTCAGCCTCCCGGGGTGATCTCTGCTTTATCCACCCCCATCTCCCATGAGGAGCCCCTGCTGCAGGCTGTCAGCCGGGGCAGCACCAAGCCCACCTCATGCAGGGCTTTTTTTCCTCCGCTCCCCACTCTGTATCGACATTCCAGCCCTGTTTGCTCTTCCCTGTAGCTAGGGAAAGAGGGAAAAGGGAGTTTCAGTGCCCAAACCTCAAGGTCCTTCCGAGAGCTCTCTCGTGCCGCAGAAAGTCCCTTCATCATCCCTGAGATTCACATAAAAGCAGTTGAGGTTAATAGTGGAGAAGCCAAACTATAAACTGAGAATTACGCTTTAGCCTAAATAAATCATCACCTCCGAGGCCGGGTCTGTGGCTGGGTGGGGAGGGAGGGGGGGAAGCCCTCGGACTTTCCGGGCCTGGGAGAGAAGGGATGCGGCATTTAGGGGCTGAACACTCAGAGGCCTCATACTCTTCACTGGGATCAATCTCCTCGCTGTTCCCCAGGGGGGATCTGTGCTGGTTTTCGGGGGCTCCTGGAGGGAGACCCTCCCCCGGCACCCCGGGGCCGCTTCCTCTCTCCCTGCGGGAAATGTCCCTCTAATGATTCCCCTGCCCCGCTGCTCTGCAGTTTGTCAGGCTGCCTGACTTCAAGCCATCCTGCATCTGTTTCGCCTAGAGAGCCACGCTCGCCTACATTTTAATAAACCCTATAATTTACACATTTCCCTCGTACCCTGTAATTTCACCACCCCGAGACGCAGCGAAGGGAGAAAGCGCAGAGCTGGGAGCAGCTTGCAGAGAGCACTGCCAGAGAATCAAGAAATAAGTAGAAGGGCTTAAATCTGCAGCAGTAAAATAATCCAGGGGAGGGAGCCAACAATGACTGAAAAATAAACATCTCCCCCTGCGAAAGCCCGCAGCCAGCCCCGCTCCTCGCAGCCCGGCGCTGCCAAGAGATCGGCTGCGCTGGGAAACGCGCCTGAGGACTCCAGGAAAAAATGGATGTGGGTTATATGGACCCCTTTTATAAGGCAACTGTTAGCGGTAACTAAGTTTAAATTTATATGTTCAATAAAGTCTCTTTCCCCCCCCCCCACCCCCCCACCACCACCCCTTTCCAAGTGCCAGAACCACTCAAGGAAGCCGACACACGCTTCCCATTTGAAAATGTGTTATTTGAGCATTTTTATTCTCCGCTTTTGTTCTCGGGGCTGCAGCCCCTGTGAAGGCAAAGGGGGGGGGCATTTCTGCGCCGAGATCAAAGCGGCTCCGTGTATACACACACTCGTGCAAATTATGTATTTGTGATCAAGTAACGCAGCATCAGGAAAAGCCAGGCGGGCATGTGGGAGAGTGAGATATTTACACAGGCCTGGCCAGAGGCAGAGGCATTATTTTAAGTGTTTTTCGCCGGTGCCAAGTCATCTGTTCACATATCCGTGTGTGCGCGTAAAGATGATGGAGAGAGCTTTTCGCCAGAGCCAGGAAATTCAGCATTAACCCCCCCAATTCCCAAGTGTGTCTTGCCGGGACTCCTGACACCCTCCAAACCTGGGTGTCCCGGTCCAGAGTCCCTGTCCAGCGAGTCACGATCGCACAGGACCCAGGACTGCAGCAGGTCACTCTCCCTTTCCCAGCGCAGCTTTATAGCCCACATAAATGGATATATATATTTCCCCTATAAAGACACGATTTAACCAAAGGATCTCGGGTTCTTTGGCATCAGGGAGAATAAAAACTTTTAAAAAAAAAAAAAAAAAAAAAAAAAAAAAAAAAAAAAAAAAAAAGGAAAGAGGCAAAGAAATCTTCGCTGTGCCGCGCTCCCCAAATGGGAAAAGCAACTCTGTCACTCGAGCCTTGGGGCTGGAAGGGTGAAAAGCAGAGGGTGAGAAGAGAGCACCGCGGGATCTCACGGGCCCGGCTCTCCCTGCCCGTGAGGGATGGTCCCCTCCTGTCGGGACTGTTCCCTCCTGTCTTTGCCAGCTGGGCGAGTAGAAAAGCTCCCCGCCCGCCCGGCCCGGAGCGCCCGGGCAGTCCCCGTGCCGCGCCCCGGGGTGCGGCGAGCGGAGCCCAGCCCGGGGCAGCCCAGGGAAACCGGCCCGGGAGAGAGGAGCCAAATCTGGCAGCGTGTTTACGATGTCAAATTCCGATAAAACTCGCACTGAAATGATTTCGGACTCGAGTCCGGGCGGGAGGGGCTCGAATCGATTGGAAATGTCCTTTCCAGATGGGTGGCTGCCGGAGGAGCCGGCGGGAGGCTGGGTGGGGAAAGCTCCCCCGGGGATTGTGAAGCAGAAATCTCTGCTCTGAGCCAGCACGAAGCCTGGGAGGGGCAAAAGCAGCGGAGAGGCTCCAAAATGAGGCGAAAAGCGTGGAGAAACGGGGAGTCCCTCTGCGGTGGGAAAGGGACCCCGGGCACCCCGAGCCGCAGCGCTCCTGCTCGGGACAGGGACACGCAGCCCCCCGGAGCATCCCCGGCCGGGCTTCTCCCGCCGCTTCCCCCTTCTCCTTCCACTCAATCTGCATTATTATTAGCAGTATTTTATCCTAGGAAAAACAAACGTCTCCCTCCCTTCCCAGCGCACGCCGCGGGGGTGAAGGGGTGGCAGGCCCAGATAACAAAGCAGCTGGTGTGGAACGAAGTTGTAAGGAAATAATTGATATGTAATAAGGCTGAGTGAATCTATCCCAAAGAAAATATTGCGTAAGCGGTTATGATTAAACATGCCCGGGCGAAAGGCGCTCTCATAAAGGAGTAATGGAGCTAAGGAAACAAATGATCATTGGGAATGTTAAACACAGAGGGGCATTTCATCACACAAACATAAATTCAGCTTGAAAGAGACTTAACGGGAAAAAAAAAAAAAAAAAAAAAGGAGAAGAAAGCCCCCTCCCCCCGCCCCGTTACCCTCAGGTTGTGCGACGGACGCTGTTTGAAGATGCTGGAAGTGCGGGAGGGGGAGAGAGGGAGGTTGGAGATCCCGCTGGAGAAGAAGGGTCCGATCCTGCCTCGTGGGTTTAGACCGGGAGCAGACTCAAATCTTCATCCCCGCAACCCCTCCGTTCTCCGGACCTTCCTTTGGGTCACCCCCCACCCTGCAGCTCCCCCGGATCGGGGCCGGATCCTTCCTCCACCAGCTCTTCTTCCATCCCCCAACTACCCCGTTTTCCCCTCCCCACCACGGGATATTCCTGACCAGGCAGCGCATCCCCTACCGAATTCCGGAACTTTTCTCATTTTTATTAAAATCAAGAAAGGGGGGGGGGGGGGAAGTCAATGATACCCCAGAGAAACGAGAGAAAAAGAAAAAAAGAAAAAAGAAAAAAAAAAAAGGAAAGAAAAGAAGAAAAAAAAAAAATTGTCAGAGCCTCGCTTCCTTTTCCCAGCGCTCTGCAGTCCGGATAATCCCGTTTGCAAAGCCGAGGAAAAGCCGGTGGGAAAGTCGCTCAGTTTATTCCAGGGCCAAACCTCCGCCTTTGGAGCTGGCGGCTTTACAGGCGGCAGCGTGCGCTTGGCTCAGCCCTGGGCGGCAGGCACAGCCAGCCGGGCTCGCAAATTCGGCAGCAGAGAAATAATTCGCTGTCCCGACTGCTTTCGGGGGAATTTTGGCTCAGGGGAAAGCAAGCACAGCTCAGCTCCCACCTGGCTGCCGCACCAGGCGCTGTGCCGGCTTGTTACGAAGCGTTTTAAGCTATTTAAATTGTTATGGTCGGTTTTTCCCCCTTTTCTAACCCCAGCTGAGGTGGGTGTTCGCACCCACGCGGGGCTGCAGGACCGTTGCCCACGTCCGAGCTGGTTTGGGGGCTGCAGGAATTTGTTTTCGTTCGAATTAAATCCGGGAAAGGAGCGTGGGGGGGAAAGGAGAGAGGCGGGAGATATTTGTATAACAACTTGAAATAATTTACCCGAGAAAAAGGAAATCTGGGCAAGAGTTTATCAGGCAGTTCCCTTTGCCAACATGTTTAAAATGTATAAGTAATTTTAAAGTGTGTCTTCACTTAATATATTTTCCCCTTTCTCCTTCAGATGACAAGGAAGACCAGTGATTGCAAGATGTCTACAGATAGCGCCCTTTAAGAGTTTCCACATTGTATGGTTGGGGGAAAAAAATGTGTTTGCGGTTCCTCCGTCCCTGCCGACAACTTTCTTAGTCTGGGTTTACGGCCCCTATTGTTCGGGCTGAAGGGCGGATTTAAATTACACTGCTCCCCCCGGCCAAAAGCGGGAGGGGGAGAAATTCAGGAGTGTTCTAGCGGGAGAGAAAAAGATTTACTCTGAAAAGATGGGGGGAAAAAAAGGAACAAATTCTCCCAAACTGCGTCCAAAGCGACTCCCCGTAAATCCGGATTTAACGGTGTGGCTGGGTGGGTTTTAATGAGATAATTTAGGGGGGCATTAGAGAGAATCACTGAAAGTTTCGGGGGTTTTTGAGGGGGAATAAATCGGTTTGTAGGGAATACGAGCAAGGCTTCCCTGATCTTGGAAGACGAGTTTTGCGAGGGGAAGGAGCTGCCTGGCCTCGGGCAAAGCCCGGCTCCCGTTAGGCTCGGATTAAAAACCAGCGATCGCTACCAAATTAGAGCCGCTCGTGAGGAAAAAAACCCAAACCCAAAACTCTTTACTTCCCCTTTGGAAAAGGAGGCGAATTCCCTGTTACCCACACAGAAGACATTTCTCTTTTCCTCTCTACCTAATCTAAATCACGATTCCCTCTCGCCGTGCACTTGCTGGGACTAACCCGGCGCTGCTTTTGGCCAGGGAGAGCTCTCGGGAGGGATTGAGTGTCTGGAGAGTTTTCACAGGACTTTCTCCATCTCGGAGATGTTTCATTTCTGATTTTCCCCTTGGCTTTTCAACAGGGGGTGCGGGCAGCGCCCTCCAACCACCCCGAGCTCAAACCAAAACCTTGAAACAACCCTTAAAGCCAAAGGAGGATCGGACCAGCTCATTCCTTCGGCTTCGTGGCGAATATTAAGATTATCTGGGGAAATTAGCCGGGGTTTCTGCAGGGCGGAGCAGCCTCGCAAAGAGAAGGATGGAGAAAATCGCCCTGGGCTCCAGGAAAATCTGTTTTCTCGGAGCAGGCAGCAGCGGCAGGCAGGAATTTGCTTGGGCACAAGCACCTACTGCGGGATGAGGCAGGAGAAATCGAATTTCGGAGAGATGCATTTCCCCACGGCTTTCCCTCAGCAGCAGCCCAAGCCCTGAAATCGAGAGCAAAACGGGGCTTTTGAGCTGCCAAACATTTGGTTAATTTAGTTGAGTTTAGGGGCAAACATAATTTAGGGTACTTAATTCATTTTATCCTGACACTGGCGAATATAAACCAGAAGTTACTCGCGTTTCAGGCTTATTTAAAATCCCGTCCTAAAACCAACCCCAAAACGGCGTGGCACTTGTTACCCTCGCTTTACAAACTCGATGTTAATTCTCCAGTCCTCGTCTCACTTCAAATCGTAGCAGTGTAAACATTTTACTTTCCCCCGGTGTAACGATTTATCTCATTCCTACCACTGCTTTTCATTTTTGTGAACCCCGGGAGATAAGCGGGGAGGAACCTTAAACTCTCGGGCAACGGGAAAATCATCAAAATATTCTTTTTTTTCTGATAGATGATAATTAATAAAATGGAAAAAAGAAAACAACAACCCAAACCAATCCAAATATTTCGTTCATCCCCGTGTCCCCAAGTAATTTCTGGGGACTGGGGATGAATGGACTCCCTGCCCCTGGCACCCTCACAAGATCTAGACACATTTTGTGTCACCTCGGGCCACGGTTCTGTGGGTTTTATTATTCACGGGGTAGGAGAGAAGCAGAAATAGCAAAGATATATATATATATATACACACACATATATACTTATATACTTATATATTTATATATAAGTATATTTATATATTTATACTGAACTACTTCTCGGGCACGAGCAGTGGTGGAGATGCGGGGCAGATCCCTGGAAGGGCCGGGGGGCTCTCGGGCAGCTCTCCAAACCCACGTGTGTTCCTATCCCGGCTCCCAGCGGGAATGGTGCAGGGATGGAGCGGGCATGCAGCTGGAATGGAGAAGGAATGGAGCGGGAATGGAGTAGGAGAGGAGCAGGGATGAAGCGGGAATGGAGAGGGGATGGTGCGGGAGTGGTGCAGGAATGGAGAGGGGATGGAGCGGGAGTGGTGCAGGAATGGAGCAGGGATGGAGCGGGAATGGGGCAGGGAATGGAGCGGGGAATGGTGAGGGGAACGATGAGGGAGTGGTGCGGGGAAGGAGCGGGACTGGAGCGGGGATGGAGCGGAGATGGAGCGGGAAAGCCGCCGCCCCCCGCAGCGGGGCTGGGTCTCCCTGCCCGCCCCATCCCTCACAGCCCGCGGCGGGGAAGAGCCGGCCCCTCTTATTGCGTGCCAAGTTCCTAACGCACAGCGCGAAACAGCGCATTGGAAAACAAAACCAACCCCCAAAAATAAATAATAATTGGAAAAAAAACCCAACCCAAACGCCAAAGCTTTGTGCCATCTCCAGTCAGGGGGTGCTGGATCTCACCGACGGCTGAGAGAAGGGGAGGTGGAGAAAGGGGATGGGGTTTTCTTTGATGAATTCCTAAACAATCCCTATTATTAATTTCTTCACCAACCAAGGGTGAATAGGGGCTCCAAATGGCAAGATTTGCTTTTCAAAGAGGAACGTGAAATCAAAACACCTGTTCTACATTAGCCCTCTCTCGCTTCCACCACCTCTGTAAATGAAATTATTTAAACAATGAATATACATATACATATATATAAGAGAGAATAGGCATATTGTTTTTCTCTCCTGACATATGGAATCAGAGCTGGCAAATCGGGCATCACTTCAGGTGAATAATTTCATAATGAAGCACTGAAGAAGTGACATGGCAAGTTCTACCAGAGCATCTTGAGGCGCATTCGCACCCAAACCTTGACACACAAACCTCCCCAGGCTCCTCTGGTGGGGATGGACAGCAAGTCTAGAAGCAGTGGTCGAACGCTCCCAGTCCGTGCCCCCCAATTTCCCTGCGCCCACGGGAGGGCTCCAGCACCACCGCCCCCCCCGCGCTGAGGGACCCGCCCCACGCACGTCAGGCCGTGCCCACGCCCTGGGAACCCCACATGCCCACCCCCGCTGGCCCCGCTCACTGCCCCGGTACCAGCCCCGCTCGGTGCCCCAGTACCAGACCCGCTCGGTGCCCCGGTACCAGCCCCGCTCGGTGCCCCAGTACCAGACCCGCTCACTGCCCCGGTACCAGCCCCGCTCGGTGCCCCGGTACCAGCCCCGCTCACTGCCCCGGTACCAGCCCCGCTCGGTGCCCCGGTACCAGCCCCGCTCACTGCCCCGGTACCAGCCCTGCTAACTGCCCCGGTACCAGCCCCGCTCACTGCCCCGGTACCAGCCCCGCTCACTGCCCCGGTACCAGCCCCGCTCAGTGCCCCGGTACCAGCCCCGCTCGGTGCCCCGGTACCAGCCCCGCTCACTGCCCCGGTACCAGCCCTGCTAACTGCCCCGGTACCAGCCCCAGCTGTGCCCCGGTACCAGCCCCGCTCGGTGTCCCGGTGCCAGCCCCGCTCGGTGCCCCAGTCCCAGCCCCAGCTGTGCCCCGGTACCAGCCCCGCTCCGTGCCCCAGTGCCAGCCCAGCCCAGCCCAGGCGGGGCCGGCCGGGGATGCCGGAGCCCCTTTACCTTGGCGAGGGCTCGCAGAGTCTCCTGGATGCCGCGGGCCCTGGGGAGGGCTGGGCTGGCTGCCGGCCCTGTTTCCGCCCGTACCTACGGGCGGGCACTGCCGGGCCCGATAAGGTATCGCAGAGCGCGCTCACCGCGAGCTGCCCGGCCCCGCCGGCGGCCGGGCTGGGCCAGCGGGGAGATGTCGAGGCATTTCTGGGAATAATCACATCACACAAGTGCTTACATTCCGGCTTCCTTTCTCTTTATCCCTACCACCGAGTTTGAAGTCACACCTTCTACCGGATTGTTTAAGGTCTCGGGGTTGCAGGGGGGTGGCTGGCAGGGAAGGGGGGAGCTGTTAATCTCGAGGGTTCCTCCAGGCCAATAAAAGGAACGTGGTCAGAAATTTCTTCTTTTCCATAGAAACCTCTCCTTCTCCCCCCCACCCCAACCCCTCGCCCTTCCTGTTTGTTTTTTTGCTTGGACTTCAGGGTCTGCAAAGAGCCCTGGGAAGTCCCGAAAGTTGCTCAAATTGAGCTGCAAAGTCACAAAAAAGACTTTGTTTGCCCCTTATAGTCACGGAGGGCTCCTGGTACACACACAGACATTGTGGAAAATGCACCTGGGAAGGAGAATATATAAAAATATTTTATCCATGTGCACCGGGACAGGTTTCCCAAACTGCAACTGAAGGCCTTAAACCTGCAGCATCTAGGAGGTTTGATAAATGTGCTGATATGAAAATAATTGTCAGTATACATCTGGGGGTATGCACACAAATACTTCTTTAAACATCTGATACACACGATTCACACATTAAGATCCAGGCATTGATCTTAATTAACTCGAGATCTTAAAAGCCTGAACAGTGGGGTTTTGACTGGGAGATGGATATTCCAGTGCTGTAAGCAGCTCTGGAAATTCACATTTCCCAGCAGAAAAGCACCCACCAGACTCTCTTTCACTGGGCATTTTGCTCTCTTCCCCCTCTGCTCTCTGTCCAGACCGCTGTGTCTTTGTGCCACCACCTGCTGAGCTCTGAGCTCACCTCATCATCCCCTGCTTTGGGATCTGCTTGGGATTCTTCAAAACCAACCTGATCCCCTCTGCTCGTGTCTCCTGCCAGGCACTCAGCTTGTCCAGTGAGCAGCAGCAGAAGACACAGAATGGTTTCTATATTTTCTTTTTCTCCATGCCCTTTAAGATTCTGGGGTTTACTGCTTTACAAAAAGGGTAATTTTGGGACTGGTAATGAAGCACCCATTGGTGAAAAGGTAAAATCAAACAGATGGAGATGAGTGATTTCTGCCTGAGGGCCACAGTCAGAGGGCAAACCTTTGGCAGTGCCCTTGATCCTGTTGTCCCCCTTCCCATCCTTCATTTAGGTCCTTTTTTTCCTTCTATAACCACCCTGAGACTGCCTCTTCTACATGCAGCTCTTGGACCAAGCCAGACCCCCCCCCTCAGAGAGCCACTCTGCTGTTTTCTAATAAATAACCAGAGCATGTGTGCACCATGCCTATGGCCACAAAAACCCGGCCTTTGGCTGGGATTTCTGGTTGTCACCTCGTGCCAGTAATAATAACAATAATAATAACAATAATAAGAACGTTGCTTTGTGGATTCAGACCTGCCAGAAAGGCACCAAGCCAAGTGTTACACTTGTGGGAGGTATCTTGCAGAGTACTCCAAGGATCTTTTGTTAGGTCTGGCCTTATTTAATATTTTCATTAATGACCCAGTAAATGGATTACACAGCCCATTAATAAAATTGGCAGATGCTACCCAGTTAAGGGAGCTCATGAAAGGCAAGAGAAGATTAAAAAGGGAAGGGAAAATGACAGAGAAAAGCAGGAAGAACGGATAGAGAAAGACCCCAAAATTCTTTGTGATGATGAAATTCAGGGAAAGGTGGCTGGAGGATTATTCAAAATCCAGATTCTTTAATTGTGGTTTTATCCACAATCCAGTAAAAATAAATTATGAGTCCCAGGGAGAGATGGGGCAGAAGGTGAGCCTGGAGTTTGCAGGGAGGGGTGGCAGCAGGGCAGGGACCACAGCAGGAGCACTGCTCCCACACAGAGCTGGGATCGGGGGATGTGCACCCTCCTGCTGAGCAGTGCCAAAAAAAACCCAGAGGGAGAACAATAAAAAAGGACTGCTCGTGCCAAAGAGGGTAGGAGAGACCCTTAATTCTGAGGGTAGGGTTCCAGAGCCAGTGCAGGGAAGCCCCCACATTTTGGGGTCCCCTGTGCTTCTGGCAGGTGTCATCAGTTAGAGGGTGGGACAGTGATGAGGAGACACCAGATTGTAGCAAATCAGATTAATCTGATTCTCTTGGAGCTTCACTGCCCACTTTTCTCTCTCAGCTCTTCCAGGGACGTCTTGTGGAGCTCTGAAAATGGCATCAGCCATGAGGGGTCTGTGGGGGGCTGCACACAGAGGAAAAGCAACTCATCAAAAATCTGGGATCCCACAGCTGCATCCCTTGGGTCATTCTCCAGAGCAGTGGCAGCTGGAGGGGACCTGCTGGGTGAACAAGAACCTGGCCCAGGAAAGAGGACAAGACACAAAAAACGTGGGCAAATTAAACAATAAACAGGAAAATCCTCCCCACGAATTCTGCTGGCTGGGAAGGGTAGAAGGGGTTGCAATTCTCTGCTGACCAGAGACACAAAATGGTGAAAAAAATCCCCTAATTGATCAGGTGTAAAGTGGAAATAGGGCAAGAAGAGGATGAAGAATCGGTGTTTCTACCTCCCTCCCTCCCATCCCCTAGGAATTTCAGGGGGTGCAGAAGGAGGTACAGAAATGCAGAGTGGTCTTTCCAGTGGTTACAGGGAACAGCTCAGACCCCAAGCAAGCAGAGAGGGTTTGGGAGCCCCTCTGCCAGAACAGGTCTGTGGATTTAAACAGAGCCAGGGACATGACCACAAAGCACCAGATGTTCCACTGATGGAAATCAGAGTGGATCCAATGGCACCAGGAAAATTCTTACAACACAGGCTGGGCTGAGGGTTTGATGCATTAAATACTCAAGGTTGTGGGTTTGAGTGTGTGTCCTTCTTAGCAGTTTTACACAGACAAAAATCTCATGTCTTAAACTTTTGCAGGGCAGAATTTTGGAGGGTCTGTTATGCCAACGATTGTAACTTGATCTGAGTTGTCACCCTCTTTTCTAAATAATTATGATACCACTACTTCCAAAGGGAAAGAGGGAATTAAAAACCCAGCACTGGGCCCAATTTACCACTGCTTTACACCTGTTTGACATCACAAACCTACTTGCTCTAAAGAATTAAACCTCTATTCTACTCCTGGCCATTTCATTTAGACACAATTCCCTAAATTCCTGAGTATTTCAGTGTTTTTTCTTTCAGCACTTGCTGTTCACCTATTTGCTTTTTTCACTTTCCACTGGGTCACCACTACAAAAATCTTGGCCAAACTATGTGAAGCCATGAATATGATTATGGCCTGCTAATGTAAACAGGCAGGAAGGGGTAAAATAGGTTGGTTTTGTGCGTGTGTGAGGGAGAGAGAAAGAGAGAGAGAGAGAGAAGGATCCAGATCCAGTTTATAAACATCCATCTCCAGTAATGAGTCCTCTAGGAAGAAATGAAAAATAGCCCAGGCCTGGTAAAGTCAATTAAGTTGCTTTTAAATAAGAGGTTACCCAGAGAGGCCAAGAGTTAACATGTAAAGGCTTATTGCCAGTGCTGTAAAAAATAAAAGGAGGCTTGAATATTTGAAGACATTTGGTTGCTATTATAAACAAGTGGATCTAATAGTGTGGGTACATTCATAGACTAACTGTAGAAGTTGGGCATCTTACAAGGACACATTGAAAGGAAAAAACTCCAAGGTTCCCTGGCTAAATAATTCCAAATGGGTCATTATAAAACCACTGATACAACACGTGTGGTTGGGACCCAGGGCATTTATAAGGAAAGCTTTTCAAACCCCCCAATAATGAGCAGCTAACAACAAGAGCACAGCCAAAGGTGTGTGTAATCTGCAGGGAACACATGGCAAAGCTTTACCCTGCACATTCTTCTAATGGCCTGGAGAGCAGATGGCCCTGACACCACCTCCAGCCCTTTGGAAAACTCCACGGAGGTTTATCCCAGTGCTGGCATTTGGGATTGGAAAAGTGAGCGCAGTGACAGCACCTTCCAGGAAGGGAAGGGCTGTGCTTGAAGAGATGAGAAAAGAAATTAAAGACAAAAAGAGAACAAAGATGCTCAGATTTTCTGCTCCAAAGCTCAGGTTTTTCTCCTTGGGCCAAACCCCCATTTTTGAGGGGTTTCAAGGAGATTCCAGTGGGTTACTAATGAAGTCTGAGCCAGACCTGTAATTCCTGCAAGGACAACCTGGAGGAGGCACCCACACACCAAAGTCACCTTCTCACAGAGGCCAGTGCTGACCCACAGAGAGGAGATTCCCCAGATATCCCAAGCTGCCAACTCCTGCCTGTGGAAGCAGTGGGAATGCTTCTCCCTCAGGAGCAATCCATCCCCAGAGCTTCCCCCGGGCTGTGACATCCCCCCACTGCAGAGCTGTGCCCAGAGACGCTGCTGCTTTCCCAAAGGATACATCCAAATTGGAGGGACAGGCTCGACAAAGCCACAGCATCCCTCCCTAAAGGCAGAATCAAGACTGGGATCAGAAGTTTTGGCCACCACAGACCCTTCCTGTCACTGATCTGAACCATTCATCCCCCCCTCATCATACATTTAAATATCTGAGCCTCTTCTCACACTCATCTTGAGATCACACAATTAGGGCAGAGGTAAAAGCAAGGTCCAAGCATGAAGGACCGTGTTTTGTGATCCTAAAGAGGCAGAATGACCTCAGTGAGGAAGTTTTTAGGAGCATTAATATAAATTTGAATTAAATATTAAGCTGCTCCTGACTATCCAACAGCAGCAGGACGCCTGTGCCCCTGTCAGACCCAGCAGTGAGGCTCAAATGTGAATTTCCACAACAGATCCACGATCAGAATTCCTCGTTTTGAAATGAAAGTTTGAACAAGGTCCCTCAGCGTGGATCCCTGAGTCGCTGCTCTGGCTCTGGAGCACAGCACTGATTTCCTGGGGGCCCAGCAGCAGCAGGACAGAAGGATCAGGGGGTGCCCTGCCTCCCCCTCACCCCCTGTCAGCCACAGACACAGGGTCAGGAGAATTAACGCCACCACAAAGGAAGTGGGGTCAGGGGAGGCAGCACTGCCCTGCATCCACCGCAGGCTCAGAGCCTGCATGGGCACAATTAACTCAGCAGCTCCAGGAGGAGACCCCTCAGCCCCCTTCCCCCCGAGGGAGGGGGATTCCATCAGGGATCATTGCTCCATCACTGCACCCACCTGAAGGCCCATCCCGGGACACCAGAGCTGGGCAGAGCCCTGGGAATCCCAGAGCAGAGCTGGCTCCTGTCCTGGCTGCTCTCTGGAGTGTGGGATGGCAGAGGAGGAGGCAGGAGTGCAAATCTGCCTCTATTTGTTTAAGCCAGCAGTAAATTAATGCTGCAAATCTGCCAGGCTGACCTTGTGGTTTCAAGGAGATTTTTCTGGCTTTCTGGTCTGGGGTATTTTACACACAGGTTTCCTTTCTAGCCCTTGATAAACACTTCTGACCAACTACTCAGGAGGAGAAGGCTGGGGGGAACATTCCCAAATCCCAGTGTGAAAACCCCGAAGCCTCCCCTCTCCTGTAAACAGTGTCCTTGTCACGAGAGCCCTGCACCTAGCTCCCAGGGTGGGGATGAGCTCTCCCAGACCTGGTTCCTGTGTTCTGGGGGGGCCACCTGCCAGTCAGCAGCAGGGAGGGTCACCCTGGGTGTCAGCAGGCCTGTACCACCCCAGGGAAACCCTGGAATTATTGATTAGCTTGTCCCAGTGCTGTCAGAGGGGAGAGCAGCAAGAGCCTGGAGAGAGCGGAGGGAAAGAAAGGAGAGCCTGGAGACACTGGGGTGAAAGAGCCCAGTCTGGGGAGATGCCAATAAAGAATGCCCATAAGGTCCCTAAAATCTGGGTCCAGAAATTGCCCAGAGCCCCTCTGCTACCCCTCAGAGTCCCCAACAGCACCTCAAGCCAGCAGGAACAACCAGGAGCATGGTTTGGGCACTGCTGCACATCCAAAGCTGTGCTGAAGGGCTCCACCCTGGAGCAAACTTGGGGAATAAGGAACTAAATAAACGCTCCTTCAATCTATTTTGCAGGTGAAAAGCACTCCATTTTGGGGATGTGCTCAGTGTTACAGAGTACAGGTCATAAATTTGGGGTCATTGCCAAAGATGCCAGCTTGGTACAGAACAAGTGCTCAGCCTGTTTCCCTAAGGGAAGAGGATGAGTCTTGCATGCCTGGACCTGCTCCAGCAACTAATTCCTCTCTCTTGTGTCCATTCTCATTTTTGGGGTGTCTGGTCCCATTTCCATCATGTTTAGTAGCCTCCTGTCACTCCTAGAAACAAAGATCCTGTGCCACATGGAGTGGGAAAAAGCCAGTGCCCTCCCTGAGACACTGTGGGTTCAGAGAATCCCCAGATGAGCAGCACTAGAAAAGCTGTACACACAGCAACAAACCTCTGGACCAGACACCAGAAAATCGCTCTCAAGAATGAGTTTGACAGCCAAATTTCTTCAGTTCGTTTGTCCCTTCCAAAAACCCTTTCAGTTGCTGTGGCAGAGGAGGTGGCTGAGGAGGGGGGGCTCCCTCTTGGAAGGGGTGCTCCACCCCGGCAAGGAGGGACTCCAGGGCAAAGCTGTTCCCCAGGAATGTGGAATTATAACATTTACACGGAGCCCCGGGGGCTCTGGGAGCTGAGATCTCACCAGTGGGGCAGGAATTGCTCTTGGGCTGATGGCAAAGAGTGGGAAGAAGGTGCAGAAACTTCAGGGGACTGCAGAGGGCTGACACAAAACCCAGCAGGTGCCTTGGCAGCCACATGGTCAAGGAGCTGTCCCTCCAAGGCCAGGGACATTCCTTCTCCTCCCTCTTCCCATGGCACAAGAGCCCAGTCTCTCTGGCATGGCTGGGAATTCTTTTGTCCTGCAGCTCTGCAAATGCTCCGTGTGGCTGTGCTGATCCCAGGTGAGATCCATCACACTCCCTGTGTGCACCTCATCCCTTCTTTGCACACGCACAGCTTCCCTCCTAAATCCCCCTTGTAGAATCCCAGAGCAGGAAAGAGAAGAGAGACATGTGTGGCTGAGTTACAATCTGGCTGCTGGGTCGGGCTGAGTCAGTCCCACAGCTGGGAGGAGCAGGATGGTTTCATAAATCCTTGGATTTGTGAGGACAGCAACCCTCTGCTTGATTTCACTCAAACCTCACGGCTGGGAAGCCCTACCTGGGTAGGAGGAAGGACCAGGAATTTATCTGTGCCCGTGTGAGCATCGTCCCTGGGCTGTGCCTTGGTTTCATGCTCAGGTGGTGCATGGGGACACCAACTGCTCAGCCTCAGGGCCAGCCTGGCTCTTAAAACCTCCTTTACGAGCCTCCTCTTTCCCCTGTGCAAAAGGAACACCACGACTGTTCACTGAGGGGAAAAAAAAACCCTCTTGTATCAGCCAGGAGACAAAATCCACTTAGTACAGAATCAAAAAAAAGGAAAAGTGCCTCTGGAGAGAGATCAGTCAGCAAGGGGTTGTTCCTGTGCTCCAGCTCCGGTGAGATGCTCCAGCAGGGAATAAACAACTTTCACCCTGCCGTGACCCCAGGGATGGTGCAGCCCGCCCAGGCAGCGCTGCCCCCTGGAGCTGGGGAGCCGGGAGCCCCCGCTGGCACGGGAGCCCCGGGAATCCTGGTCCTGCCAGGACCTGTGGCTCTGTGGCCCCCACCAGACCCCTCAACCCCCGCTGCCTTTTGCTGCCGTGGAAAAGGCAGAATTTTATTGCGCTTCATGTGGAGATAAATAAAGTAATTTTGAGTCTTGGGATGAAACAGGTATTAAATATATGGCATGCTGTGCTTCATAGCTGAGATACACGGATTCAATCTGCCCGTATTTTACTTCCATGCTACTTGTCAGGCATCCTCCCCCAAGCCAAGGGGGAGGGATCCATCCGAGCTTCCAATTAAAGCCCAGCTCTCCTTAAAGGCACCATTGTAGGCAAAGGGGAAAAAAAGGAAAAAAAAAAAAAAAAGAAGAAGAAAAAAGATAATTCTGTCAGCACAGATGTCTCCTACGCTGAGGGGTTTGCAAAGAAGTAAAACCCGAGCTTCTATTAGCCCATTTGCAAAGTTATGGACTGCAAATAAACAGAGCAGAGCAGTTCCCCCACTAGGAGATACCACAAGTCAGTGGACAGCACTGACAAGCCCGAGTCTTGCTGTAACTGGCTTATCTTTCTAATCCTCTGGATTATTAATAGTAGTAGAGCTGTGATAGAGTCCAGAGGCCACCCCGTGACAGACACCACCGTGTGAAGCATCCCACAAACACCCAGGGAGGGGCTGGCCCTGTCTCTGCAGAGCTCCTGTGGCAGGAGGATGGGACAAGGCAGGCACAGGAAGAGGAGGTGAGGTGCCTGAGACCACAGGGCACATCAGTAGCAGAGGAGAAAACAAATCTGCTCCCTCCCCAACTCTTTGTCTATCCCACCAAGTTCAGAGCAGGACTCTTACTGCTATTGCTTCCCATTTTGTCCTCCACTGTCCTTTGGCAACAAAGAAAGGATTGGAATCCACCTCCCTTGTCTCAATCATACCAAAATCACTCCAAGCCAAAGAAAAGATCAGAATCATGGATTGAGCCATAAAGTGGCCAGCTCAGTGCCTGATCTGACAGAAAATCCACTTTCTTTGCCATTTTTTTATGGGGTTAACCCACCATCAGCTCAACTGAGCCTGCTCACTCACAGCCAGACCCTGCTAGGTCTGGTGCCAGGGATACCTGAGCAGCCAGCAGCTGTGGAGATGGAGGAGAGGCAGGGATCAGCCACCCCTCTGCACAGGGGCTGGCACTAGAGCTGAGCTGGGACACGGAACCAGGCACAAAGCTCAGGAGAAAAAACAACAAACCGAGCTCCGTTCAACTGCTGCAACCACTGCCCCACCCTGGTGCCTTCTGATTCCTTCCTCCAAAACACCTGAAGCATGTGGGGATTGCAGAGCAGGACAGAGGAACAGCAGCACCATACAGCATCTGCTGGGACACCAGTTCTGGGGTGCCTGGCCTCTGTGGGCAGAACAGGGGAGCCAGCAGCCCATGCCATGGCCCAGCCCAGCCCTGAGGCTGATCCCACGGAAGGGCCACAGCACCTCAGGGCTGAGCTTGAAGATAAGAAGGAAATGAGTTAGGAAGGACAGAAGCCCTGTAGGATAGGATTTTCAGATCTTTCATTCCACTTGGATGTCCAAAAGGGAAGCCTGAAGTTCAACAGGAGCTCACAGCATTACCGACCTCAGTGTCTCTGCCTGTCTCCTGCCCACCTTAGTCCCACAACCTGATTTAGAGGGAGCCCTCGTGCTCCAAGCTCTGCCCAGACCTCTAGAACCACAGGAACCTGGGGAACAGGACAGCTCTTCCCATGGACAGGTTTAATCTGCCCGCAGGTGTGTCAGCACCTTGACTGCTGCTCTGATGCCACACACTCTGCACACTCTGCTCCCATGGAGGCGATGGCTAAAATTCCACATTTCTCTCTTCCTGCATCCCTGCCCAAAGCCAAGCCCCTGCTCCTGATGCAGTGTCCCTGAGAGCATTTCCCTTTGCCTCCTGCTCGTTTAGTTTGGCTCCTGCCTGGATGCCCACAAAGCCTTGACTTTCCTGCTGGCTCAGGGCTGCTCGAGCAGTTTCCTCCAGAGGCAAATGGGTGCATTCAACAGAGCAATAAAATCCCAGCGACTTTCTGGGCACGGGGCCTAATCCAACTCCCAGGGAAAAGGAGGCGGCAGAGGGTTGTGCTTTTCAAATGAGGGGGGCTGAGGGAAAAGGCAGGAGGAGGGTCTGGGACAGTGACACTGCCATCCTGGTGGACCTCTTCCCAGGTCAGCACTAGGAAGGCAGCAAGTGGTAAAAGCCTTTTCCGCTGCATGGATGCCCCCTTGTTCCCATTCATGTTTTCTCAGTGCTACCTTGTGCTTCCTAAGCAAGCCATAAATTCAGTCATATGGGTTTTCTCTGTCCTCTTTTTTTTTTTTTTTTTTTTTTTTTTGACATCCATTTAATGACTTTTCTCTTTAATATATGGCAGGCATTTTCCTTCTAAAATACCTGAGGTTTAGGACAGGTAGTAAATGGAGACCTCTCACAGAACCACTGGCCCAGAACCCAGTCTTATTGGCACTTAGAAAAGGAGATCCATTTTTCCCTCTCTGCTCTTCAATTAGCTGCAATGTTTGCCTTTAAAACATAAAATTAGAAGCCTTTTTTTGAGGCACAAAGCAATATTATACTGCAAAACACATTTTTATTCTCCCCTCCCTGCTACCAGTTCAGCACAGCAGATATATGAGACAGCTGGTTTCTAGGCACCGCTCTCTTCTGAAGATTTAGGGTCCGACTTGCAATTCCTGTGAAAATAATGACCTCCCTTGCTCTTTGTAGGCCTGTGCTTGATCCTGCCCATATTAGCAGGACCTTTCAGGTCGAGTACTACAGGATTTAGTGCTGGCAAGCCGAGGTACAGAGCAGGCAAACATCTCAGAGCCCGGCCAGTGAATGTATAGGTCAGGAGTTCCTGCTCGGGACTGTCAGGACTTCTCACTACCCCAGAGCTGCTTTCCTCAGGAAAAGCTTCACACAGTCACTCTCACTCACTCAGGAATCAACAAGCAGGGATGGGGAAGACTCTGGGAGTGAGTGACACAGCCATTGAGATCTCAGGGATCCCGGCTGTGCAGAACACAGGGCTGGGGCTAATACCAGCCCCTTCAGCCCTGACTCCTGCCCAGACCAAACCAGGGCCAGCCTCAGCCCACCACTGCCTGACCACGACAGATCCCTGGATCAGGAGCCACATCCCAAGCACCAGAGTGCTGCACACAGCCCACAAATCACAGGGTGGCCCCTCTTGGTTAAAAAGACCAGAGCACAACTTCATGTTCCTGCTGAACTCAAACACAAACCCCTTCCCACTCTGTTCCCTGCTTTTTTACCCCCAGCCTGAAGAGCTCTGAATCCATCCCTGCTCCAGGTAGGCAGCTTCATCTCAAACCCCAGCAGCTGGTGCTGTTGGCTCTGGAGAGCTGTGCTTTGCTTGCTGGGAGGCTGCACAGCCCAGCCACGGCCACCCAGACTTTTGCAAATCTCCAGTCGAGTGCTGTTACAAAGGTGAAGCCAACCCAGCTCAGAGGAGCCACTCAACTGGTTGTACTCATGAGATCCAGCTGGTCCATGCCATTCTCCTCCTGGCACTGGCCTCGCTGTCACAAATTCATAAATAAACACGATCTAAGACAAAAAGCAGCTAACATTCATATTTTCTTAAAGTGGTTCAAATCAGCCACAGCATAGGAGAGTGAAAAATATCCCGGGATGGCAGCTATTGATCTCAAGAGGCAGTGAATTGTGCTCCATGTTGGATCAAAGGGGAGCACGGAGCAGAGAAGAGCCACTTTCTCCACCACACATCGATGATTTTCCAGATGTCTCTTGTGGGAAATAATGGCACTCAGCACTGTTAACAAAAAGCAGCCAAATCACAGGAAAGGGAGGCTTGACTCTTTTATCTCACTGGTGTTACTCATCCATCTCTAGAGCAAGCTGATAGCAGAATGACTGATTCCGAAATTACAGGAAAAAGGAAAAAAGTCCATGGAACTGCTAAGACAGATCAGCAGCTGTACCTGCCCCTAGAATCCTGTGTGTGCCCCCAGTCCCCAGCCCCTGCCCCGTGTGCTGGGACACTGGCAGAGAGCAGCAGGGCCAGGTCAGCACAGCTGCAGGCACTGGAGCAGGACCCAGGAGAAAACAGCACAGTGCCTTGATACTCCCAGCTTCAAGTAACCACAATAATCCCTCTTTCCCCTCCTAAAAGAATTTCCCAGGATACCAACAGAAGCTGATTTTCCTTAGTTTTTCTTTATTTTTACTACATTTCAAGTGTTGTTGCCTCTTTAGCTTGCAGCGGCAGGAGGGGACACCTCTGACGCACAAAACACCAAACCAAAAGACAGGAAAAACCCGGGGCTGTTCGAACCTTTCAAGTCCCCTGCCAAGCTCCCCTTGATCCTGGGCTCCTCCACCACTTGCTCTCTTCTACCAGCACCTGAATATTTGTTCCCGGGCGGCAGGAGGTGTTCTGTGGGGCGGATGCTCCGGGAACACTTCTGGAACCCGGGGTTGCTGCCCTGCGTGGCAGAGGGGGCTCCTCTGTGCCCTTCTCCCCACCTAACAGAAAGCAGGTGTGCTGCCCTGCCCCTCCCAAACCTTTGCAACTCCCCCAAGGCCTTCAAGTCCCCGACTATTCGGGACACAGAGGAACTTTGCCTTGATTCTCCAGCTCCTCTCTGGGAGGAAATGATAAAGGCAGCTCAAGTCGCCTGCAGGCAGTGAGAGAAAAAGGGCTCGATTTTAGGGGTGATCAACCAGAGCCGCCCTTGTCGCCTTCACCCAGATTTGTGAGGGTTCAAATTTCTATTTGGTTTCTATTTAGGGGCCTCAAACTGGCCGGAGAGGCATAAACTCAGGTTTGCCCCTCCAAATCCTTAGTGAGCAGCTTGCCATTGAAGAGCTCGTTGAAAAAACACGGGATTTTCGTGTGTGTTTGTGTGTGAACGCTCCTCATTGACATATCTGAGGAACTCCAAGCTTCCCACTCCCTCGAAGTTGTTTCAAAACTATGCATTTTCCCCAAAACCATTCACCCAAACCGAACCAAAACAAGCGGGCTGTTTTCTGTCAAAGTCTCAAAAACACCAAGCCCGCTGCAAGACCTGTCTTAAGAATCCCTCAATTAATGAAAATGTGAAAACCGAGGGAAAAAGAAAAATCTTCAGGAAAACCGAGGAGAAGTTAAAAACAACTCCTCCAGGAAAGAGAATTTTAATTAAAAATAATATCCCGGTGGATAATTTATGTTTCTACCTAAGGATTTAAATTGCAGAAGCAGCAAAGTAGACTTTTTTTTTTTTTTTTTTTTTTTTTTTTTTTTAAACGCCATCAGCATCCGAGAGTGGAAAACACCAGATTTCAAATTCATGTATTCTATATTTGAACATCTTGTTTCTATTTAACAGAATAGGCCTTTTTTCCTCCGGATTTTTCTCCTTTTTTTTTTTTTGCCATTTTCCTCCCTTCCTTTATTTTTTTTAAAACCCAACATATAATTCATCCTAATATATTACAAATGGCACACTGAAAGAGCATGCCCGGAAAATATTAATAATTGAATTCAAATGAGTTTTCCCTAAAAGTCTAGAATCGAGGGGAGAAATTCTTATACGTATTTGTGAGGGGAAAATGGGGAGAAAAAAAATAATCGAGACAGAAAGATTTTTCCAGGCGCTCTGAGAAACGAACTGTGCTGTGTGGAGTCTCTCCGAGCCTGACAGAAAAGGGATTAAAGCAGGTGACACTTTGAACTTAGCTTAGATAAGTGACCCTCAAAATCAACAGTCCAAAAGTTTAGTACACAGATTCCCTGGACACGTCTAGTCGGGTCTTCGTCAAAACCTTCCCGACTTCAGTAAGTCAAATTAAAATAAAGAAGACAGGTTGCTCGGGTTATCTCCTGCTATTGTTTTAGCCACTTATTAGCGCTAATGGACAATTAGTGGCCGGCGCAGATATTTTCTGCAATCCGAGGCAAAGGGGATAACTCTTTCTTTGCTTCTGTGTGCGGGAAAAGCTCGTCTGTGGTCAAATGTATAAAAATAGCAGCCAGCAGAGAAGTGTGAAAGACACCAGTGAAACAGCCCGATTTCCAATTTCCAAAGAAGAATATAGTTGAAAACAGATCCGGCTACGGAGTTTTTAAGGAATCCTCCCGATGCACTTGAAGCACAAGGAAGTCTGCACTTTATAAACAACCAAATATATGCTCAGGATAAAAGGCGAGGCTTTTTGAACTCCTAGCTGGCGTGTTAGGAAGACCTTTAATGACATTAGCAGTTCTTCAAACCCAGAAAGGCCGCATTATTTCTGATCCTATATGGTCACCACATGTAGCTTTATAAAGAGGGAGAGAGAGAGAAAAAAAAAAAAAAAATCCTCTCTTCATGCCAATAAATAACTTGCCAGAAGAGAAAATATTTACCGCTGCTTTTCAAAATTCTTTACGCGTGCAGTAAAATCCTCCTCGGAGAAAATGAGCCCGTAAAGAAACCCAAGGCGTTTCCTCCGAGCAGTACCGGGGCCGCCCCGCGCCCCGCTCCGCAGCCCTTTAGTCCCCCCTCGTTAACACCTCGGGCTTGGGGCGCTTCCCAGCGCCAGGGAGGGCTCCGGGATGCGCCGAGAGGAGCAGGCCCGGCGGATGGAATAAAGATAATAACCGGAATAAGAAGGAGAAGGGCGATACCTGGCACTGAGCTGCGCGCTTTGCCTCCGCCGCGCAGGCAGGGCCGGCTGCCGCTCCGCGGAGGCGCTGCTGCCCAGGGAGCAGGAGATATTAATGAAGTTATAATTGAGGGATAACAGACCCGGCAGCACCTTCCGTGCTCGGGCGGGCTCGCTCGCTTTCTTAAGCGGCAAAATTAAGCCGGGTTTAAAGCCAGAGGAGAGTTCCTCCCCGCCAAGCCAAGGGTTAGGGCGGAAAAATTGATATTCCCTGGCTCGGAGCGGAAGGGCGAAATATCGGAGCGCAGCGGCGGCTCCGCGCTGCAGGGCCGCGGCTCTGCGCCTTTCAGGGAGATCAATGGTTTGTTTCTGTTTGGGGGGAACGCTTTCAAACAAACACACAATAAATCATTGCCGGCTCCCGGCCCGGCTGCTCGCGGCCCGCGGAACCGCGGCGGCCGCTCCGCTGCTTCGCCGGTTCTGGGGCACGGCCAGGGGAGTTGAGCAGCCTCAGACACCAGGGGTTGGTGCTTTGCCCAAAGCTCCCGCCGCTCTGTTTTCCCTTCTTGCTCCAAAATCGCGTTTTCTAATCACGCGGCAGATTTCTTAATACATTTCCCCCCTCCTAAATGGGTGAGGTATGGGGGTTTTTTGTGCGTGCGTGTAGCTTAAAGTTTTTAATTATTATTATAAAGAACAACAAAAAAAAAAAAAAAAAGCCTCGAAGGACTCCAGCTTAAACCCAACCGTATTTTAGCCTTGGTTCTTGCATCTTTCCCAAGTCCAGTAAAGTCCAGTGGGGAATTCACTCGCTGCTGCCGCACCGGCAGCTCGAGAAATTGGTTTCTGCGAGGAAAAAAAAAAAAAAACAACAAAACAAAACAAAAAACCAACAAACAAACCCCTGATCCGGCAGAAAACTTTATCCTGGCACCCAGACTGTTTTCCATCTAGTAATTCACCAGGTCGTCTTAGTACAAACGAGGGAAAAAAATGTAAATATACATAACGAATTAAACCAAAAATTTCCGCAACCCGTGGCATTTTTGACTGTGCAAATAAACGTAGAAGGCAGGAGAAGGCAGTGGTGCGGCAGAAGGGCCTGTTATCCCTACGAGCTCACAAACAATTGCAGTTTGCCCCTTTTTCCCCGTCTCCAGCCCCAAAGACTGCTCCAGGCAGGGATTTGGGGGACGACGGCGGCTCCATAGCCTGGACAAGAGAGACAGAGGCGCGCTCGGTGGGTAACAGCAGCCAGCACTCACCTCCACGAATAAATTTGATTTTCTAGTTATTGTTTGCCCATTTTATTTTTATTCCCCTGAACTCCAGCCCTCTCGTTTGGAGCCGCTCGCCCCGTGGACGGCTGGACACGGGTTTCCTTTTGCCTCTGTGCTCTTGGCTCCTATAAAACACTTGCATTCCTATAAAACAATATTAATACTAATATTATAATCCTGTCCTTGACAGAGGCACGGCACAGTCTGTGTGATCACCCTGCCGAGGCAAGAGCATCCTGCTCCATCCCCGGCAGCTTCCCACGGCGGAATCCACTTTTCTTAAGGAATTTACAAACTCAAGATAGCCGTGCCAGGCTTTTTTAGTTTAATACCGCACAAGCCTAAATAAGGGGATGCCCCAAAACTTTGCGCTTCGAACGCTGTAAGCGTTAAGATTCTCTAAAGTTCTTTGCAGAAATCCTAATTATCCAAATAGTAAATATTGCATTTCTCCTCAGTCTTCTTTCTACGTTTAATTTTGTCTGGGGGACTGTTCCTGTTCGTTTTTCGCCTGGGTGAAAGGGATCCAGCGTCAGCCCCGAATGCTGAGGTGACCGAGCCGAGGGTTTGGGAACTTTCACGGACAGAGCACTCTGTTCCTTCCCAACTCCCAGTTCAGCCCAGCAAACCCTCCAGCTCCTCTCCAGGAACAGGAAAAAGGGAGAAAAGCTCTTTGCCAAACTATTCGCCAGCGCACTTCAAAATAAATGAGTTGCCTACTAAAACTTAATGTTATACAAGATGTCTATTTGTCTATATTAGATTTTAAGCAGCTGTTCGCATGCTCAGATCCGCTCCCCCTCCCGCGAATTTCACCGAAGAGGGGGAAAGCGGAGAGATAAACCAGAGCGTTGTTTGTTTTCGCGGCTGTCGGGGCTGCGCTGGAGCGGAGCCTCCGAGCTCAGCCTGAGCGGAGCGGCCGCCTCTGCGCACAGCCAGCGCTCGGCCACGGCAGCCTTTAAATTGCTTCTTTGTTCACTGAAGGGGAAAAAAAAGGAAAGAGAAAAAAAAAAACAAAACAAAAAAAAAACCCCAACCGAGAGCCGGGGGAAAACCAGACAAAAGAAGAGCGCGGGGGTCCGCGCCCCCCGGGCCGGCCGCCTCTGTCCGGCCTTATCGAAATCAGCACTAAGAGGAGATAATTTGGGCTCTGAGAGTGGGGTGGGTTGGGGTTGGGTTGAGTTCCCCCCCCCCCACACGTCTGTGGTGGCTGCGGGGACCCCCCGCTCCGCAGCCGGGCTCCCGTCACTGCTCCCTCCAGCTCAGCGGGCGGTAAAAAAGGGAAAAAAAGCCGAAATTTCAGTTATGAGAAACGAGTTTTACTGTTAGAAATGGCGCGGTTTGCTGGGGAGCAGCGGGACGTGGAAAGCGACTCCCTCCTCCAAAACCCATCCCCAAAATCTCGGCCCATTCCTCATCACAACACTCCTTTCTCAGTCTGTCTTTTTGCTCCTTCCCTTTCCATGGCTGCGGGACAAATCCCCTGGGAATCCCAGCTCCCAAAGTCCCGAATCTCTCTCCCAGGATCAGCACAGGCTGTACATACTCTGTACATCCCCACCCTACACACACATTTCCTGCCCTGTCCAGCTATCCCACCACGATTTACTCCGCGCTTTCTCCATCCCTCATTAATCTCGCTTGCCAATTTAAACCGTTTCCCTTCTGCTGCACGGATTTTTTTTAAATTTTTTTTAATTTTATTTTAAAGGAAAGTGGTATTTTCCAAGCTGCTTTCAGACAGTACCCGATCTCGCCCTTCCCATCCCCTCCAGTTTTTCGCTTGGCAGGATTGGACCCCGAAAATTCTTCCCTCTCATTGTTGGATAATTAGAGAGCCGAGGTCTGGAGGGAGTGGTAATAGGGGATTTTTTATTAAACCAACTGACATATCAAGGGGGAGCTGGGGAGGGGAAGATAAACTTGCCGACACACAAGCCCTTCTTCGGGGTTTTAAATATGCTTGCTCGAAGCCAAAATCCGTTGCTTTTTACTCGGGAAAAAAAGAAAAAAAAAAAAAACCAACAAACCAAACAACTACAAGCGGGAGGTTAATAGCTTAAATGAGAGACTCGGGCAAGGAATGCGGGATCGACTCTCTCCCCCCATTAATAGCTTTAAACGACTTTACATTTTTATACCCCGAGCCGAGTACTCAAGAACTCTGAGAGTGTTTGTAAGACTAGAAAGATCTATTGAGAGACTCTTTTTTTTTCTTTTTATTTTTTTCTTTTTTAATAGCGCATTAATGTTTCCCAAGACTTCGTATTAACTCGAGAATCACTGAAGGTCGATTTGTAAGTGTCTGGACACTATAAAAGTGTTTGTAAAGCAAAGTCAGTTTCGTGCATTAAAATAAGGAGGTTCCTTTGTGAGATTTCATGCCAGGCCAGGAGCCCTTTTAAATGCTATTCAACTGCCTCATTAGAAGGAGCTAACAGGAGTCAGGCCTCCTCTTTAACCCCCTCCGCCGTGTCCTCCCCTCAAATCAGCCCTTTAATACAGAGACTGGCAGATTAGGGGCTTTTAAAAGCTGGCTCTGTCCCGGATAGCCGGTTTCCTATCCTGCTATTGTGACAGCTCTTCCCTGCTATCAATTACATCCCACCCTTGCCGCCCTCCACAGAGCCCCTCCAGCGGCTCCCGAGGGGCTGAGCCCGGGCAGCCAGGGGAACATCCCATCCCATCCCATCTCATCCCAGGCCCGCAAAAATAAAATTAAAAATAGTATGGCTGGCCCTGAAACTCCGTTTCCGAATAGATTAACAACCCCTCCTGTGTTAACACCAGCTCTGTTCTTTTTCTTATTAGATCGAGGAGATGAAGGAGGCGGAGGGGGGGAAGGTTGGTCACCATTATCTGCACTCCACATGTTCTCTGTGGGTATATATAAAATAGAGGAGTGGAGTCCCCTTTAAGTAGTCCTTTTATGACTTGTTTTAACAGAAAACACAGAAGAAGCCAATGTTTGATATTACAATATAAAACACATTTGTGGTATGCTCGGGGCTGATTTGCTCCTGCCTCCTTCCCCCAGTTCTGTTCCTCACCCAAATCTGCTCCAGACCCCACCCTCCGAATCGAGTGGGCACAAACCTTCCACCTGAAATAGGGTCCTGCCTGCCCCAGAGCCATGCAGAGGTTCAGTCTCTTCAAAGGGAATTTGGGCTTGTCTCTTACACAAATATGAGCCTCCAGTTCTTTATTATTATTATTATTATTGCCACTGGGCATGATGGTGGGATCATAATTCTCCACTTCTATGAGGCTTGGGATTCAAAAAACCCATTGGAGCCTCATAGAACAGAACTGCCTCTAAATCTGAAACCAAAGCCAAACATGTCTTAATAGAAACCAACCCAACATAAAAACCTGGTGGAGAAACACCAAACCTATTCTCCCTCCCATACACCAAACTCACAGTCCATCATGACATAATAATTAGAAAAAAAAAAAAAAACAAGCTGGCCACAAATACAGCCCAAAAATGCCTTGTGCAGCCTTGGATGTGTGGGCAGAAGGGTCAAGCAGATGAGAACTTGCTCAGGGCACTCAGTTTTGCAAAGGCTCCCAGGGTTGTGACCTCTCATAGAGGGTGAGGGTTCTTCTCTGCTCTAAACCCAAACTCAGCCTTCCTAGGAAAGAATCAGAATCCTGAGGTCTCCCCTCTTATGCTGGGACAATGCTTTGAGGATGGAATTAGAGCCAATTACAAACCATGCTTGCCATTGAAAGGAAATAGATTTGGTGACACCAGGTGTTAGGACAAAGTAACTTTTCACCCAAGGGAGGAGGATCCCTGTCCCTGAGGAAGCCCCAGGAAGTTCAGACACCACAGAAGGATGAAAAAGGACGTTGGGGCAAAACAGAGCAGCATTTGCACTGATTCACACCCAGAACCGGGCTGGTCCTGCAGAGGGAAGGGATCCCGGTGCAGGTGAATTGTTACAGGGTGTGACAAATAACCAGCACTTGGGGTTCATGCCGGCCCTAAAGAACAGCAGCCCTTCCTTCCAGCCCTTCCAGTGCCCAGCCCTCACAGAGAAATACAATTCCTGGTTTTCAGGGCCAAATATTCCTTTGTATTCCTGCAAGCCTGGCCACCAAGCCCTGCTGACAGTCATGTCTTAGCCTGAAGGCCCCAATTCAGCAATGCCCCCCATCAGCAAACCACTTCAGCACCTGCTTGACTTTGGGGCTGGATTAAAACAGCCTCCAGAACATGCTTTCAATTTATTAATAGTTTAAAGCAGCAGGAACACATTGCAGGGGGTGGGAGTTAAAAACCAGGTTGCTCCAGGATCAGTATGGGGGAAAAGCAACACAATAATCTAAAAGGTAATTATTTAGGTGGGGGGGAGGGGGGGGGAAAGGATGAAAAAATAAGAAGTATGAAAAAGTCTCCTAAAATAGATATATTCAAAAAGAAATGCCTCTGCCTTCCCCCTCCCCCACCAGCATATTTCAAGCACTTTGGATGTTTGTGTCTGTCTTCCTTTCAAGGAACCCTGAGCACATGAATGGGCAGAGCAGCAGAATGAATGGGACACTTCAAAGAAAATGAAAACCATTACTGGGAAATCTGTTTATAGAGAGGATGAATGATTATGAGAGAAGATGCCAGGAGAGAGAGAACACAAGTGAGGGTGCTCTGTGCACAGTGCACGCCATAACTCAGGGGGGTTCAGACATCCCCTTCGCAGCACACCCTTGGAGCAATTTGGGGTTAAAAGCCCCCCTCCAGACTTCCCAGAAAGCCCAGAGCCCCCTCAAACACCACAGGGAATGGCAGCATTCCCAAGCCCCATGCACCTGCTCCTGAGCCCCCAGTGGAGTGATCCCCCCTCCCTCCCAATGTCAAGATAGGATATTAAAAGAAATTATTTCCATTGCCTGGTGTAGATGAGAAATGGATAAACAACACGTCACTCACGTCCCAAGTGGGTAAACTCCATTTAGCCTCGACACCAGCACACTGAGCCCCTGCCCTGAGAACTGCAGATTTTATCTGCACCTCACAACATTCTCCCAGAGTCTCATCCATCTCCACTATTGCCTCGTGCTCAGCTCGCAGAGTTCTCTGCGTTGCACATGCACTGCTGGCACTGGTTCGGTGCTGGTTCCTCTGGACCCAGACACAGCCTCTTCTGAACCCACCCCACTGCTGGCAGGAAAACCAGCACCTGGCCATTTTGGGGGGGAAATAGGAATGCAAAGGGCTGGTGTTTCCCATCTTGGCACAGCTGGTACAACCAGTGCAATCTTCCCCACACATTTCCACACCTCCATTCAGCATCCAGAGGCAGAACAAACAGTGAGGCCCTATTTAGAGCCAGAATCTTACCCCAGAGTAACGAGATGGCAGGAGAAAACAGCCCTCAACCACCCCTGTTGTTTTTGGCATGGAGAGACAGAAAATATTTGTCCTTCTTTGAATACTAAGAATATTTGTACCATGAGCAGTGTGGTTTCCACAGTGCTCTCAGGAGATGAATGCCGGCATCCCTGGGGCTGGGGCAGGACAGATGCAAACACCAGATCTCCAAGAGCTCTATGAGTGGTGCTAACACAGCAGGATGGAGCCACCAGTTTTCCTGATTTATGCAGGAGAAAAAGCCCTACTAGACACACCCAGGATAACAAGACCCCAAGGAGGATTGGTGCCTTCCCACTGGAACAATCTGTGTTCCTTTGAATCAGTTTAGCAAGGCAAGGGCAGAGCTGGGGCTCCAAGTCCTCCAAGCAGCATCACACTCACAGAGCAGCAACAATTGGTGAGTGCAGCTGGGAAGCTGCCTGGACACTCTCCTCAGAGCCTCTCCTGCCCTGGCATCCCTCTGTTCCTCCACCCTCCATAGGATCTCCCTTTTGGCAGCGAGTCTGCCCGCCCAGCTCCTTTGGAGGAGCTCTTTCCCAGAGGTGGCCACCAGCACCTCCTGCCCCTGCAGTCAGCCCCCATCGGGCTTGAACAATGCCCAGTGAGCACTGACACAGGCTGGGGTCCGGCAGGGCAGGGAGGCAGCAGCTGTGCCAGGCAGCTCTCGGTGCCTGCTCCCGGCTGTGCTCTCCAGGGAGGGGCAGGGAGCACAGGGCACTGCTGGATTGGCTCAGGGGTTTCCCGCTTGCTGGGCTCATTTCTCACAAATAATGCCCTAGCCTCTTCCCAGAGCTGTAGGAATTTGGTCTATGGAGATAAGTAACTACAGAGAGATTCTTGCCCATTGTTACCCATTTAAATATCTGATTTAAGGTTCCCACTTTGTAGATGAAGCAGATAAATTATCTTTTCCATCTCTGTCCCAGATACTTATGGGCACAAGGCATTAAAAACAAAATGACAAACAAAGCCAAACCCAAATCCCTGATACAGCACTATTTTCCCAATTCTCCTTCCAAGTTTGGGTGCTGACTGCCAAAATCCTCAATTCCTGTCCCAAGAAACATCTCCAGCTCTTTATAAAGAGTCCCTTTGGGTGCACTGACCATCAGCTGGCAGCACAACACCAGTGCCAGCCTAACAGGAAAAAGGGAGAAGGAAACACAAACACTTCCCACGTTATCCTAGGACAAGCTCCCACAGAACCACCCAACAGGGGTGACCACACAGGCATGGGGACAGCTGCCAGACAAAGCCACACAGTGCCAAAGTCCTCAGGCTTCACTCCCTTGGTTTACCATGATGTCACCAAAGCCCACGGCCGTGTATTTATCTAACAGGAATAAATGATTGGGAACCACAAGCTGCAAAATTATAAATATGTCTGGAGAGGTGACACCCTAACAAATGAGATGAGAGCAGAGCTCCAGTGACTTCTGTCATCATCAGAAGCCCTGGACGGATGTAGAACCTTGGATACAATTCCACAGCCTTTGTTGAGGGTGATTGTGCGGCTTTTAAAAAAATTTAAATCAAGAATGAAAGGCACTAGGTCTAATTTCTCTCCATCACATTTACCCTGGAATTGGTCAGCTCTAAATTTTATTTATTCTCTACTCTGTATTTCAGAAGTATCAAGTTTTACCCAAAGATTATACTCTCAAAAGAAAGGAATAACAATTTCAGCTAATTAAGTAAACGTCAGCTGGGCCCACATGTCTGCATGAAAACCATGAAAGGATATGAGCAAATTATTTGGTTTGTACCTAAAAGTTTCTGAAGAGGGTCAAAGAATAAGGAAAAGGGAAAGAAATCAGATTTGATATTAATTCAGGATTTTAATTTGAACCTGACTTGAAGGGATGCTGAGCATCTCCAGTTCCATTAATCTGGGGGAAATATCGGAGGGTTCAGGATTGCAGGCTACCCTTAAAAAAGTGAGCAATGAAGGAAGAATATCCAGAAATCCCAAATCTCTAGCACAGATGCCAAAACACAAATAGAAGGAAAATTAAAAAAAAAAAAAAAAAAAACAGTGAAATCCAGTGTTGGAAATCACTTTAATCCCTGCAAATTTTATATTTGCATCCAAAGTCACTGAAGCACGTGGCTAGTGCTGAGTGCTTGTGTGCTAGTGCCAGAAAGTCTCTGAACAGCCCCAAAAAATCACATTGCAGCACAGTTCAACAGGGCTTGGGATATCAAAACTTCTTCAACTTCCTTGGAAATCCCGATTTGATGTTGCAGAGGTAGCTCTGGGAGGCAGAGCTTCTCCTGCAGTACACAGCAGCATACCCAGGTGAAAACAAATTTCACTGCTCTGCCTCAAGCTGGAGGGAGAGACTGATGTGTGAAAAGTTCCAGGCAGGAACTGGCCCACTGGGTGCAGCCCAGGGCTGAAAGCCTTTGCCCCAAGTCAGGGGAACACAGCTGGGTCCACATCCATGCAGGAAAGTGAATTTACTGACAACAGCTTTCCTTTTCTTATGAGGTTCTGGGTTGTTGGTTTTTTTGGTTTTTTTCAGTCCACAGAGCCAGTTCTGCAGGCCACATGCTGGCCTGAGTCTTGGGAGGCCAAAGCAGTATTTCCTTCCCCCCAGACAGACTTCCTAGAGGAGACAGGAACATCCTACAGCACCTCTGGCCAGGTAAGGAGTTCTGGCACGAGGAAAGCAGGGATTAGAGCCACACAGTTTTGAGACCAAGCACTTCACAGCCATGAAAACCTGGGAATGTACAACTGTAACATTACAGGGATTTTCTGTTCCTACAACCAGGCAGCACCAAACTTCACCTCAAACCTCACATAGGGTGTTTTTTCAGTTTGTTTTCCAGACTCCCAAGCCCATCATCGCTTTTGATACATGCCAAAGGTTCAAACCCCTCCAAATGTGAGCAAAGCTTTGCTCCGAGATGCAAGCTCCAAGGCTGGGGCTTTAATGGTGTATTTACTGATGAGGTGAAATATGAATCTGGTTTTGACTTTAAAAAGCCAATTGTATTTTGGGGGCGGAGGGAGGGGGGAAGGGGTGCTCTGACCTGACCCGCTAATCTCTTTTTCTTCCTTTAAAGTTGTCTTCTAAATCTGAACATTAAAGGTGATTAGATACCTAAGGGACTTCCCATGTCATTAGTTAATACTTTAGAGCTTGTTTTGGTTCCAGCTAGCAGTAATGCAGAGCCCTTTTGATAATACATCACCCTGCTCAAATATGCCTGCACAGTCTCCAGATGAAATACCCCACCCGTGTCTGCCTCTGCACAGCTCACAGATTGGAGGGGTCGGAGACGAGTTTAATTTAAAGATGAGCCGCCCCTGGGCTGCCAAAGGAAATGGCGTGTCAGCTACGTCAAAAATAGATACTGTTGTGCAGATAGATGGGGGGAGAGATGGACGCTGCCAGTGCTATCAATTACCTGGATTGCCTTTAAATGTCAAAGCAAATCCTTACCCATTCCTTCTCCAAAACCTAAATCACTGAGAGAGACAAGGTCAACCCAAGCAGGCTGGAATGCTGGGAGAGGGAAGCATGGACACAGCATTGCGTGCGGGAGGGGATAATTGGTGTGCACACACGGGCTGGGGGAGCTTCCAAAGCGTGGTGGCTCAGGGGGTTCAGATTCTGGGTTTTCAGGTGTCATCCAAAGCATCAGTCCCCAAAAGAAAGATCCTTTCCAATTCAGTAAAAGTGGCCTCATGGGCTAAATGTACCAAAAATTCTCCAGCTGCTCCTATTTCTGCATTGTTAAAGGGTTTTATTCCCTGTGGGGATATAGGTGCCTTTGACAGATTCAAAAGCACCCCACAAATCTGAAGTGTTTTTGGGGAAGGCCAGAGCAGGCTCCCTCTGTGTATCCCTTTCCTCCTGCTGCTGAGCAAATAATGCAATGGAACATATGTGCACCTAAAAATCTGCATCCTTCAGGGCAGCCCTCCTGGGGAACAGCACAAAACCATCCCTTGGGAAGGGCCCCAGCCCTGTTGGGAACAGGATATAGGGAAATTGAGGATGGGGGGGAAAGGGGAAATCATCAAATCCTACAGGTGGGTAAATAAAAGGAGACACTGTTTATTACAATAGAGAGGCAAAACATAAGGTTTAGGCTCAGTCTCTTAAGAAATGAGGTTTCTGCAGTCAGTCTGCACGTGGGATACATATAAAAAATATAAATAAAACAAACATACTCATTCCCCCGTCTCCAATAACTTCCAAGTTTGTTGGCCAATTCCAACCCAGCTTGGTGGAAGGGGCAGAGGTCTTACAGTTCCTACAAGTTTTATGAAAATAGGGCCCTCTCCCGTGCCCTGAGACCTATTAATGCCCCACACTGAAAGAAATTGTTGAGCTCACGTTGCAGCTTATTAGGAATATTACTAGACACCAGAGAATCCACAGGGGAGGGTGGAATATTAAGAAAGCCCCAACGGCAGGAAAAGCTTCAGTTGGAGTTTGCACCTTCTCAGACACCAGAGGATCCAACCACAAGACACCAACTGCTCAAAACCCCCATTTCACTGCATCCCCCGCTAGGAACACTTCTCTTACAGAAAGATATTCTGTGTATTCCCAGCCCAGCCTCCTGTACCTGAGCCAGCCAATTAAGCCAAGCTGTAATTTACAGCTCCCTGCTTTCCTCTCCCTAGGAGAGATTGGTGAGCGATGCAGGGACACAGGGAGCAGGAATGTGCTCACAGAGTACGTTCATCACCTGCATTCTCACCGGGGCACTGATTTCTGGGCTCTTCTTCCTTCAACAGGATCATCTCCTCTAGATAACTTGGCACGCCAGACGGACACTAAGCACTGATTCCAGCATCCAAGGGCCCAGTCGCTTCCCAGGCACGGGATGGAGGGTAAAAATGTAAAGAATTCCAGATAAACACATTTGGAAAGCCACTTAAAGCTACTGGACAGATGAAGGCGAGGAAGGCAGGGGAATATTTTTGCAGCGAACAGACAAAGAGGAACATCGTTCATCTGTCAAAGCGTGTGAGCTGCTCTCCCGTCCCAGACATTGAGTTTTGGAGACTTCTAGACAACAAAGAATAAGAAAAGGCATCCTAAAAAAGCAGGGAGGCCACAGGGTAGATGGACAACAAGGGTCAGCTCTGCATTAAGGCTGGCCTGACAGCTGTCACTGGTTTAATCCCATTGGTTTGGCAGATTTTGGGGAATACTCAAACACGAGTGGGAATAAGGCTCCCATGGCAGGGACTGCACAGAGGATCAAGCACTTTTAGTACCACACAGCCAAGAATATCCCAAGACAAAAACAACCCACCTGGAAGGTTACCCTCCCTTCCCAAAGGGAGATTAAATAGCTGATAATAGATAAAATACGGCCGTGTCCCACTCCCAATCCTACAAATCCTTCTCCAGTATCACTGGGCATCTGCTCCAAATGTTTGAGCCTGATTGTCTCCTTTCCTCCCCATCCTCACAGCACCATGGATACAGCTCCCTCCTCCCAGGGCTCCCTGTCTGTCCACTTGCATCAAGCTGGATGGTTTGAGGGCGAAATAAGGGAATTCTGAGTTTCATTGCAGCTCTGCCAGCAGAGTCAGGATGATGGAGATGGCTGTAGGGACAGCCAAGGATTCAGCAATGGCCTGAAGCAGAGCCAAGAGAAGGCAAGAGCTGCCCAATTCTGCTTTGACAAAAACCTCCCTTTCCCCCAAGAGGAGAATCAAAAGATGATTCTGGGAAGCAGCAGAATTACTGCCCCAAAGCACCAGGCTGGGTGCACCCATGGGAACTGAGAGGCCCCTGATTTCTGCCAGGCTGGGATCCTGTCCTTCCTTTCCTCACCCAATTCCCCTGACAGGCCTGGAAGCAACCCCAGCCCAGCAGCTCTGCAAAGTGCAGCAAAGCTGGTCAGAGTCACCTGCCCTGAGCACCCTGGGCTCCGTTCCAGCCTCCAGAAACCATTTCTGGGGTCAATGGGAAGTTCATCTTGGCCCTCAGGAGAGGGGAACTTACCCATTCAATTAACAGCTCAAACACTGCTGCTTCTCATGTGTGCAGCCTCCCAGTGCTGCTGGGGTCTCTATGAATAATTGATGGCCAGGTGGAGCTGTGGTTATCAGCATGACTGCAACCCTGTGCTGGGAAGAAATGTCCAAGCCATGAGGGACAGCGAGTTCCTCCTTCCCTGCTCACACAGGAGCATTCTGATCTCCTGTCTCTCTCCTACATCTCCTTCCAGCCCTGGACACGGACTCCCAGGATGGTCTACAAGCATTTCACAGGCTTGGTCCTGCAGTGGAGAAGTTGCAATTTCCCCAGGAATGCCTGGAATTTCCCCCTTTATGCAACACACATTTGCAGGTTCCCGCTTTGATAAGGGAATATCTTCATTTTCCAGGGGAGTATTCCCACACACGTGCTGTCTCTTTGAACAACCCAAGTCACCACCCTAAACCCAAGGCAGTTGAATTGTTCTTCCTCCTTTTCAGGGCCTCTAAAACCCTGAAATATTTTTAAGTGTGCATGTTTTGATTTAAACTTCACAGCTCAGAGCAGGCTCTGTCTTTTCTTCAGTTGCTTATTAGCCACTTTGCAAGTTGGTTTTGCCAACTGAAATAAAACGCCTCTTCTTTATTGTTATTATTAAATTATCAAAGCTTCATCTTATTTTGCAAGCAAAACTCCCATTTCTTGGTTTATTACCAGAAATGATTGTTGCTTTAATATTACATTATTTGATAAATGACTATATGAAGAAGGAGACATTTCAGACTTGGAATTGAAGATGAATGCTTTGGAAAAAAAACCCCGAACTGTCCAGAGGTTATTTGTGCTTTCAGTTTTTAACAAATTAAGCAGCTTGAGGATACTTTTCCAAGCAGAGTGCTGGATTTTTGCTGGAATAAACTCAGTGCATTTAAAGATAATTAAAGGGATGATCAACAAAGTAATTTCTCTCCTGTGGCACCCTCCTAGGAAGAGCCTGTCCTGAAGGGATTGCCTTCTCTGGAGCACCAACTGCTCTCCTGCTGCTTACTGATCTCCAGGAGCTCCTCCTGGAAGGTTTTAAGGGTGGCACTGATCACCAGCAGAAACCTCCAGGCCAGGAGATTTCTGTGTGCCAGCCTGAAACTGGGGACAAACCCTCAGACTGGGTGGAAAGTGAGGAAGGGGAGAATTTTTGAGCACAGGGCTCTAAGCAGCCACTTCCAAAGCTCAGCCTTGCCAGCCCACCCCAGCCTGGAGCTCCCCTGGCAAACCTGGCAGGTCATTTCTCCCCCTCCCAGACCAATGTCTGAGCCCCCAGGGCCCCGAGGTGGGAGCTCGGCGGGATTGGGAGCCCGAGCACTGCCATCAGCAGGGGAAGGAGCAGAACTGCCGCGCCGGGCTCCTGCTCTGCTGCTCAGCACTGAGCTGCTAATTTGCTTGTTTTGCACAGTTTAGTGCAGCTCTCCATACGTTTCGTACTTAAAGAATGAAAATATCGTCTCTCTCTACCTGAATTCTCATCAATATCCCTTCTCCACCCCCAGCTCACAGGCTCTTACTCCAAGACAAAAATCTTCTGCCAGATAAAATATTATTCCTTGAGACGTCCCATCTGCTGATCTCAAAGCATGGATCAGTGTTCAAACTGCATCGAGGTTTGCCTTGGCCTCTGCACAAATGTCAGAGGATGAAGTGAGACACTTCCTAGGAACGCATTCCAGCCCAGCCAAGCCATCACCCCAGTTCAACACTCCAGCAACATCAGAAAGGCAGTGTCAGGAACAGATCAGAAAACAGGGTTCTCTCTCCAAAAGAGATGCCAGGCTGTTGATTTAATTTCCTCCTGATTTCAGGTTGTGAGGAAAAAACAAAAGTCAGATCTTGAGATATTTTGCAGAAAGAAAATTCTGAAATATTCCAAGATAGAATTATTTAGTTTGACATGCAGCCCAAAAACCAGAACCAAATTGAGTCAGGATAAGTATAAGGCCAAAGTGAAAGGGCAAAATAAGCATCTTAATTTCAAACTGATTCTGAATTTCCTCTGACACTCAGTCAAAGGAGGAGGATTTGTTCCTCTAGCACCTTCCACCACAGGAAAGACAGTAATTCTTAGGGAAACCTCTCCCTGTCAACCCACTGGAACCAGGAAACTAAATATCCCCTGCTTGAAATAAATTCGGGAAAATGAGACAGAAACTATAACCTCTCAACTAGGAGCTTGAGATACACAATACACAAAATACAATTTTGAAATTGTCTCCTCTGCGTGTCCCTTCTGTCTCAGTTCAGGGCCTTATCTCCGGAATTCAGGCTACAGAAACCAGATTGTTCCCTGGAAGCCCTGGGCCTCTTCACAGGACTGAAGGAAGATGAGCAAACCCTGACAGACACGAAAGCTGCAGGAAAAAAAAAAAAAAAAAAAAAAAAAAAATTTCCCCTAGGAAAGCACAAAGCAGTGAAGCTGGGTGCGCCGCGTTCCTGTTTCAAGCTGCAATGCGCTGATTTGCGATCCCGAAAGAGAGGGAAAAGCCGGATTTCCCGGGGGATGCAGCCCGGGGATGGCGCGGGCCGGCCGCGACATCCGCATCCCTCCGGCGCCCCCTCGTGGCCGCGGCCGCCGCCGCAGCGCGGGCGGGGCCGGCCTGGCCTCGGCCCCTCAGCGCCCCGGCGAGCGGCTCATCCCTTCGCAGAGCGGCCTGGGGCCTCGCCTCCCGCAGCACCGCCTTTTGGCACCTCGTTAAACCTCGCATTAAAGTCTCTTTCCCACCTGCTTTCTGACGGAACCAGCAAGGGAGCGAGCCTCGTGCTGTTAATCCCTTCCTGAGCTGCGGGAAGTTCGTCTTGCGCCGCGCAGCAGGCACGAAGAGGGATCCTCCAGGAAAAACGAGCCAACCCCTTCAAAAACCCTCCCAGGCTGTGTTCCCCGCAAAAACCCTAATCCAATGCCAAATACCGGCTGTTTCCCCTCAAAAACCCTCATCCCAGGCTGTGTTCCCCTCAAAAACCCTCATCCCAGGCTGTGTTCCCCTCAAAAACCCTCATCCCAGGCTGTGTTCCCCTCAAAAACCCTCATCCAAAGCCGTGTTCCCCTCAAAACCCTCATCCCAGGCTGTGTTCTCTCACCCCAGGCCGTGTCCCCTCAAAAACCCTCATCCCGGGCTGTGTTCCTCTCAAAAACCCTCATCCAAAGCCATGTTCCCCTCAAAACCTCATTGTCCCAGGCCATGTCCCCTCAAAAACCCTCACCCCAGGCTGTGTTCCCCTCAAAAACCCTCATCCAAAGCCGTGTTCCCCCCAAAAACTCATTGTCCCAGGCTGTGTCCCCTCAAAACCCCTAATTCCAGATAGTGTCCCCTCAAAACCCCTCACCCCAGGCTGTGTTCCCCTCAAAAAACCTCATCCCAGTCTGTGTTCTCCTCAAAAACCCTAATCCAAAGCCATGTTTCCCCTCAAAACCCAGGTCCCAGGCTGTGTCCCCTCAAAACCCCTAATTCCAGATAGTGTACCCTTAAACCCACTAATTCCAAGTAGTGTCCCCTCAAACCCCCTAACTCCAGATAGTGTCCCTCAAAAACCCTCATCCCAGGCTGTGTTCCCCTCAGAAACCCTAATCCAAAGCCATGTTTCCCCTCAAAAACCCTCATCCCAGGCTATGTTCCCCTCAAAATCCCTCACCCCAGGCCGTGTCCCCTCAGCCTCAAACAGTGCCACAAGAGGCCCCACATCTGGAGGGGATCAGCTCTGTGAGGACGGGGAGCTGGACCCATGCTGGAGGCTGGGACTGTGCCTTGGGAGGGTCCCCTCCTCTCCCTCTGCTCTGGGCTCTCCCACGGGTCAGTGGCCAAGGACCACGAGCACAGGAGAGCCTGCAAGCACAGCCAGGTGTTGAAGGGAGAGGCTGGGAAGGGATCCAGGGGTGAAAGTCTCCCCCAGGCTTGCCAGATCTGATAGCTCGGCCAGAAGCACGGCTTGTACATGCAGGGAGATGAAATAATATGTCATTTAAAAAGGGTTTGCTCTGGGCAGAAGAATAGCAAGAAGGACTCTCTGGATCTGCTTCGCTGCACAAGGACATTTTCTAAGATGCAGAAACTCCTTCACCTTTGTACCACATTCAAATAATGATCTGGGTATGGGTTGCTCAGTTTTAAACACCTTGAATGCTGACCTGGAGTATAACCCAGGCCTTTTCCCAGGGATTGTAGTAGCATTCAAAGCCTTTCACATGCATGATTTTGCCCGTTCTTTCAAGCCTGTTTTGATGACTTGCTCTATTTCCATAGCAGGCAGGCCTGAAAAGATAACCTGCCTCTGAATTTCTATTTAATTCTAGTGGTATCAGCATTATGTGACTCCCAGTGAACTCTAAGTGATCCCTTTGTTCCTCCAGATTCATGGCAGAGTAATTCCAGACTAAATGTCAAGAAAAAAGCTTAAATCCACACTTAATCCCATTCTGTTGGAAGTGTTTGTCTCAAGATTTACCCCCAGAAATAATAGATCCCTCTTCTAACCTAGCAGGAGTTCCCATACTGAAAACCATCCCATGCCATCTGCCCTGGACATGGCTTTTCCATACACACACAGATCAAAAATTGCTTTCTGCAGTTCAAGTGTTATATTCCCAAATATTATTTGCATTCATGACAACTGCATTTTACTCTTCAAAATAATTCACATTATTGCTAAGGGACTAAAAATGGGAGAAGAGAGTTGGAGCTACCCCAGGCAAAGCTGCTTTCCTATCCAAAGACCCCAGGGAAACTCAGGAGAAGCAAAAAGCTTCATTTCCTTTTGGCTGTCCCCATTCTTTGCTCCTCCAGACAGGATCAGGGTGAATTTGATTCTATTGTAGCACTTTTCTGACATCCTCCCCTCTGTGTCGAAAAGGTCAGCTGTTGTCCCTGAAAATCAGCCTTCTGATTTGTTTTGGTATAATGGAGTCAGTTCTCATGAATTCTAAGATGAACAAGAATCATGTTTGCATTCCTTTGTGAAAGATATCACCTGATGGACTTCTCAAGTGACTAGTGGAGATGGAGAGGTGGGAACTTCTCTGTCCAATCTCTGATCACTGTCCAGAAACTTATAGATACAAAGTCAACAATAAAGGAGAGAGTTCTTTTCTTCTTCTCTACCTGAACACCTGTTGTGTGTGTTGCTGTGTGTTTCTATTCTATCTATGAATGGCAAAATCCTGCTCAAGGGAAAGCAGGGACAAAGGATTAGGGTTTGGGTTTATGTCTGTAACCTCATGCTCTGGTCCTGTAAGATGGAGGAGGGAGTGAATCCTGGGAATTAGACTATTTCAGGAATTATTTTTAGCTTCCCTTTCCTGTACCCCTGACTCTAAGAAAGAAACAAGGAAAGCATCACATCCTTGTCTTTCTTCTGCCAGCTGGCAACACCTTGGCACCCCAAAATGCTCCACATTTCCCCTGAAATGTGTAATTCCCTGTTAGACAGGGTTAGACAGTTGTCCTGTTCAGCTGACCTGGCTGCAGGACAGGACTCAGAGCCAGGGGATGTGGAGAACCCAGGTTCTTCACCCCTCAGCCAGCTCTGGAAATCCACACAGCCCAAGATCCAAGCACAGGCTCGCTTGGAGGACAAGGGAAAAACCCTCCCTGACACAAGCCTGTTTGCAGCCAGCAGAAATTCCAGCCAGGAGGAGCAGGAGGGAGAACAAGAGCTCTGCAGAGCCAGACCTGTAATGCCAGTTGTACAGCACCTATGCACAGAGCTGAGCCTAAGGCTACACTCTCACTGCTCCCCAAATCTCCCAGTTTTATGCATTTCTTCCAAACTTTGATGCAGGACTTATTCCTCAGATCCAAATCTCTGCCTGAGGCACCGCAGGCCAGAGCGCAGGCCAGAGTGAAAGTTCCTTTCTGAGGCTGGATTTCTCCATCTCCAGCCTGTTTGTGCTATCCCACCCACTTCCCAGCCCTTGCCAGGAACATGGGTTTCTGCAAGCTTGTTCTTGTGCAAGGCAGAGCCCTGCAAATGGCAGAAAACGTGCTTTGTTCCCAAGTTCTGCCTCGGTGAAGGCTGGAGCTGGAGTGAGAGGATGTGCCCAGGGAAATCTGGCTTCAAACAGCCCTGCTTGTCACTGCCACATTCCCTGAGCCTTTTCCAGCCATGCAAAACAGCCCAGGAGGAGAGGAGATGCTCCCAGGCAGCACCTGAAGCCTTTGACCTGCCAGGGAAATGCTGGGAGCAGGAGGAATGGGATGATTTATTTGGAACCCCAGCTCCTGCTGGGCCTGCACACAGGTTCCCCTCCTCTGCTGCAGCTGCAGCTATGTGACCTCAGTCGAGTCCCTGTTGTGTCACCAGACTCTCAAGAGGGTGAGAAAAGACCAAACCCTTCAGCACAGGGACTGTCTCACCCTGAATTCCATCCGGGTTTCCAACCTGCCAGCGCCCAGCCCAACCTGGGAATCCCTTTTGAGGTAAAACCGTGCTGTTTGCAAATGCCTGCTGCCAGCCAGCTGGTGAAGAGCTTTGGGAAGGAGGAGAAACTTCTTTTAGGCGGCTTGTGAGGCTGGAGTGAAGGGAAACAAGGAGCATATGAGCCCTGGCACACGGGTGCTCCCCAGGCACTGCACAGAGCACAGCTCCAGCAGCTCTCAGCTTTGCCAGACTTGCAGCTGGCACAGGCAGACCGAGGTGTTTTCCTCTCCCTCCTCCCAAAGCTGGGAGGGAGCAGACATTTCCTCACAGGCAGCACAGGGCCCCAGGCAGGCATGCCAAGCTCAAGCTCACCCACAGCCCTTCCACCTCCCCTGCCAGCACAGAATTCCCAGGTGATAGATGAAAAGCAAATGCCTTAAAGCAGCTTGGGTTTGGAGTCCTGTGAGAGCAGAGCTCCCAAAAGGGGATTGGTATTGAAAGAGAGAGGCTTTAATAAAGCAAGAGCCTTGGGACCAGACCTGCTCAGGGACAGCAGCACCCACTTAGCTCTTTCCATTACAGCTGCCCTGGTTCCATCTCTGCCATCCCTGCAGACTGAAGCCCTGATGGTGACAAAAGAATCCCAGGGTTAAACTGCATCCATGGAAGAGGGAATCAGAGTGGCCATGGATGCAGCCCAAGGAGCACAAATACCAGGATACTGCATCTGGATTCTTATACCCAGCTTCTTTGAACATCTCTGCTTTTAATTACATGTTTTTCAATACTCCTCTAGTCTCCCCACCCCATTCAGTCAGTCATGGCTGGGACTACTGAGCAGAGCAGGGATTCCCAGGATTGCTGCAGCTGGAGGAAACGGCACCAGTATCAGAGTGCAGGTGTACTCCACACAAAAAGGAGGACAGATCCCCCTGGCTGCACAGCAAAGGTACAAACACAAGGAGAGGTTTCATTTAAAGAGGTGCTTTGGGTACAAGCAGCATCACAATTCATCTCAAGGCTCTACTGTTAAATCACATGAGAAAATTCAAATGTTAAGAGGTCCAGAAGTTTCTTATTCAGACTCAGAATGGGTTGAACACCCCACCTTGGCAGGGAGCTCCCCAAACGGTGTTTTACCAGAGGACACTCAAAAAAAGTGCAATTTCCCCCATCCTCACACCCACAGCTGTTCTTGCAGCAAATTCCCATCTCCTGCAGCTCTCCTAACAGATATATGGGACCCACTGATTAAACTTTGGACATCGTCCCCTAACCACACTTCTTCAAAATAATCTAAGAGGCAGCAATCAAAGCTATTTTCATTTCTAGCTTCAAAGAGGATCTTCCAAACAAAAGGAAACACTTCAGTAAAGCATGTATAAACAGGGAGCATCTGGTCTTTCCCCAGCAGCACTGAGCCTGGAGACAGAAATGCAAGAAAAGAGCTCCCAATGAAGTCAGGTAACAAATAAAATGTCTTGTGTGGGTACAGCTCTTCCTTAGAGCCCCTTGAGTGTTTCTCTGCTTCTTCCAGAGGCAAAGCCCCATGGAGAGCAATGCACACCTGGCTCAGCGCACTGCATTTGTCTCAGGGAAGCAGCTCTTTGTTCTCTGCATCAGGCACTGGCAGGAACCATCTGCTCCTCCAGGGATACAGATCCTGCAACTTAATGGAAATGCTCCTCTGGGTCAAGTGGCAGAGCCAACTGCTCTCTTAATGCACCCCTCTTCATTTTGGGAGGGAGGGGAATCAATTAACAGCATCTGAGCAGGGCAGTCTCCTGGTGAGCAGTCACCTGTCAGAGCTCACACCCAGCTTTTAGTGCACCCGGGCCAGGCTGCCACCCCACTGCCTGCAACAGCTCTGCTGCAACCTCTGCTTTCACCTGAAGGTCCCAGAAAGCTTCAGAGGAAGCTGCAGCCCCACAAAAGCATTTGCTAAGCCAGCAGGAAAAGATAAATCCACTGACAGGGACAAAACCGGTCTGTGGATAAGACAACACAGCCACAAGAAAGAAGCTTCTCTCTGGACAGAGACACTTTCCCCATCCATGATATCCTGGGTGAGTATCTTTTTGTTGTTTAAAACACTGAAATCACAGAAGCTTCACAGCTTCATTTCTCCAGCTCCCTCACCATTCCAAATGTTACCAGCTCAATTATTCTAAACTAGCCAAGAGACCTCTCTGCCTCCATGAACTCTGAGATCTCTGAGACAAACCCAGTCCACAACCCAACTCTTTCACTTCTGGAGGGGCAGTTTGGAAGCATCTCTAAAAATAACTAGCTCTGATTTTCTTCAAACCACTTCATATAGGACCTAATTAACCTTGTCACAAAACTATAACAACAAGTCCTAAGAGCACCAGGAGTGTTGCTACCTGCACTCCATATTAATAACAGCAGCCTGGCTGTGAATCTGAAAATGAACCAGTGATTAGCTCATGGATTCAAATTATCTGTGCCAAGTAGCCCAGTTCCTGAAGCCAACTTTATTTTCAAAATGCTTTTGGCCCAGGTACTTTCCAAACAGAACAGTAAATCACTGATCTCATCAAGCAGAACTCATTTCACAATTAATTCCCTCTCTTTCTGTGGGACAAAGACTCCTTGCTCTAAGTCAGGAGATCAGAACATGGCCTGCAGGGCTGGGAGCTTGGGTAACACCTAGAAAATACCAATACACCCCTGCCATGAGCCTCATAAATAATGATGAACATGATAGAGGTGAGGAGATCATTACAGACGCAGAGGGACTCAGGTGTGTTAAGCACAGCAAAGCTGTGAAGTGCATTAAGGGATTTCAAGGTGTTGTAGGGATTGCTGAAATGCAATTATCCAGGCAGAGCAGAGGGCAGCACCTGCTTGAGCAGTCGTGGATGCCGGGTTTTTAGGATAGAGAATAATCATGGAATGGTTTGGAAGGGACCTTAAAGACTCTCCAGCTCCAACCCCTGCCATAGGAAGAAGCTTAGTGAAGGTTTCATCCAGTTCTTTATCCATGAAGGTTTAATTCAATTAAAGTCAAACAGGTATTTAATAAACCAGCAGCAGATTATCCAGACAAGGTGTGAAAGCTGCTATGGCCTCTTCAGAGTAAATGTCAGGGAGGAGACAGAACCAGAGAACATAAAGGCAACAAATGTCAGTGAAGAAACTAAAACCCCAATTCTTTTAGGAGTGTGAAGCTCTCCACCTTTTTCTCCAAGAAAGACCCTCTCAGAAACTCTGTCTTAATATTTCACAGGATTTAATATTGAATGAAAACCATTCCTAAGCTAACACAACTGCTGTGCGATCATTCACAAACATTTGTATCCCCATTTTCATTAAGAAATGCCACTGAATTTGGTGTGTTGTAAGAACTGACACCCACTGTGTCCAAGGGATACCCCTGAGTCACAGTCAGTGCCTCAGGTGCAATTTCTGCTGTAAAACTATGGGATTATATTACCTTGGTTTGGGATTTTACCAAGGAAGGATGGGGAAAGGAATAGGAGACCAGCAATCGAGAAACCTCTTCTGTCTGACAAGTTAATACAAGAATTGATGAACTGTCACAAATTCTACCCCATACGAGTCCCTGAAGCAGCTACTGACAGGGTATCATGGGACCTCAGCTGAAGAGCCTAAACCAGTGCCTTAGTACACACAATTAAAGCTTTCACTAATTTTTTTAACCAAGACAAGCAACACCTGTGCCAGTATTTTCTGGGAAGAGATACTGGGATAGAAGCTGGACAGTCAAACCTAAAGCTATGATCCAAAAGAACTCCTGAGCTGGCACAGGAGCTCCTGATGCACTCCCTGATGCAGCTGAAAACATTTCCAGGAGTGTTTGCAGAAGCAGAACAGCTCCTGTACGAGCAGCCCAGACCATACAAACACAGATGTGCTCCAAGGTCCTGGCCTGAAATCCCAATTTATCCCAGTGAGCCAGGTCTTCCACATCCTGAACCTTCTGGAATCATTGCTGTATCCTAGCTAGTGACTCAAAAATTCATCCAGTGTGTGAAAGAGCCTTTCTGAGGGAAATTGTTAAACGCTGGCATGGGGCTGCAGCCTCCCTGAGTTTCACAGCTTGGGGGGATTTTTCCCATCTCTGCCCTTCATTCCCACTGAAGTCAGTGAGCTTCCAGGGAAGCTAAAAGCAACACATTTGAAGCCAACATCATTTTAACAGCAAATCCTGACTGACAAAACAATAAACCTGCACTGTTTGAACCTTCCTGCTTTCCCTGCATATCAAAAATAGACTTGAGCTGTCACTCAAGGCTCTGGTGTTTTTAACAGTGCCATCCAGCTATGGGTGAAAAATTGCTCAAGTCCATTTAAGCACCATCTATCAGTAATTCCCACTGCAAGCCTGCATTGCCATTACATGCCCAGCACAATCCATCAGACTGGTGCTTCCAGCAGATTCATTCCAGCTCTCAGAGAGAAGGAGGTTCTGAATTCCCTGGAGCATTTACAGCTGGTCTCAGATAAAAATAAATGAATTATTTTCACTAATTGAAATTAAGACAATCATCAGACCATGGATTTGATTAGAAATGTTGCTGAGCCTCACTCACTTTCCCTCTCAATTCCCTCCCTCCCCATACACAGAAGAGCAGAAAGTGCCTTAGTCCAACTTCTATTTTTGTTAAAACAGACATTAGTCTTGTTGCCACTAAAATCTGGAAACCCAGACAGGAGTTTCAGCATTAGGCAGGATGTAAAGAAATCCACTTCTTGCCAGGACTTTGTGTTTCTCTGATAACTTCAAGAAATGCAAAAAAAACCTGAATGCAGAGCCAAAACACACCACTTGGTCTCGTATGGGATATGATCAAACATCCAGAGGCATTTGAAATTCCAGGAAAGCAGAGCTTCCTCATTCCTAAGGAATACACCAAAATGTACAGAAGGAATGAATTTATTTCATTCTAGATCCCTCATGATTTATCCCTGTGATCAATATAACCCAACACTACCTCAATATTCCAGGCACTTTCCTGCAATCTATGGGAGATACAGGAGACCATTCAATTAAACGATAATAAAATATGTTCAGCATTTGTTTGTTTGAAATTCAAAAGGGCTTTCAGATCGATCTGCTTAGCCCATCTCCTCCAAAAGTCATAAATCTCATCAGCTAAACCAAACCATATTCCTACGTTTAAATCCTAGGAGTGAGCTCAAAGACCAGAGGAATTTGCAAGCACCAGCCCTTTTCCTCCTTCCTAGCATCTCCAGTGGCCTTTGACAAGTCTCAAAACTCCACCTTTCAGGAGCAGAGGGATTTCTTGTCTTTCATCTGGGAGACGCTTTTTGAAGGACATTTTGCTGCTGGTCTGCTGGTATTTGCACAAGAGCATGCTAGGGCTGAAAAGGATCTGACTTGACCCCAAAAATGCTTTTAAAAGGCAGGGATATTCCATGCTCACCTGGCTGATAGCCAGCACTCATCTGAAAGTCACCCTGAACGTGCAGCTGGCTGGAGGAAGTCACTGATAAACAGCCAGCTTACATCTGAAGCAGACAGCTGAGGATCAGACCCAGGGAAGATCCTGGATCCAGCACTGAGCACAGGAATAGGGAAAAAAGATGGAATTCTGGGAAGTTCAGGCACAATAAACAAGCAGCACATTAATTCTGGCTGCATTTCCCCCAAGGAACCTAAAATCCCATCACCCACCCTTCCTGAACCAGTATCTTCCTGGTGCCAGAGGTGATCCTGCAGTGTGACCCCATCTCAGGGAAAGTCCTCCAAGCAGATGAGGCCAGCAGCTGGGAAAGGCAGCAGCTGGCTGCCATGGAATGCCAAGGTGATATAGGATGTTCAAACCCAGAAGGCTCAGGGAGGAATGAGTCCATAAATCCTTCTGCAAGAGCCTGGGATGTGCCTCATCCCACACTGGGCACAACTCCAGGGTGGAGCAATGTACCAGGCGGATGCTGAATGCAAGGGCTCGCCCTGATGGGCAGGAATTAGCTCTGAGGTGCTGTGGGATCCCTGAACAGCCTTTCAATCCCAGATTTTTTAGGAAGGCAGAAATAACCTTCAGTGTTTAGACTTTGAACTCTTGGAAGATGCAGCCTCCTCCTGGAGAGCAGGCTGAAATGAGGAGGACTCTGTGAAAGGAAGCCACTGACATTTGTTCCAGGGGAAGGTTTAAACCCTCCCCACCCCACCACTCCTCAGAGCAGGAGGAGGGAAAGCCAAGAGCACAAAACTGAGAACAAGGCAAAGAGAGCTTTGTGAATTTAGAGCGCTTTTGCAATCCTCAAATACTTGGGCTTCCCTGAGGATCCATCATCCCTCTTCCAGACAAGCAGCAGTGAGGTGGTCTCCCCCTTCAGAGAGCTTTGGATGATAACCAACAGGAACATTAGGCCTGGGCTTCAAGGACTGAGCATTCCCACAGGATTCATAGATGGCAACGCTGAGCCAGAAGGATGCATTTAACAGTTGCTCAAGTTCTGGCACCTGCACGGATTTCCTTATGATAAAGTCCAACACAGGCAGGCTTTAGATGTTGTGTAAATATTGTCAGCACTCTGGCAGAGGTCCCCTTTTTTATGATTTGTTTTACACAATCCCCAAGTGTTTCATAAACACTAATTATATCTCTCCATTCCTCTAAACGAGCAGCGAGTGTTCCATGCGGGAGGAAACAAAGGCAAAGTGAGGATCTGCTTCCCACCAACAAGGTGAGCAGGCTGGGGGAGCTTTATCTCCTCTCACAAATGAGGCCACCACCTGACAGGAAAGCACATTCACTGGGATTTAGCACTGTTGCCACCTCAAATAGGACTTAAGTTTTCCAGAGCAACAGGCTGAACCCCGAGTCCAGGGTTAGGGGCTTCTCGTTGACAGCTTAATTTCTCCCAAACACAGAGGGAGCTTCCCTTCCAGCATCTTGTCATGAACTGTTCCACCCTGCTCCTCAAACTGTGGATGGAGTCCCCAGGCCACGGATCCTCTCCCAGATCTTGCAGACATCTTCAAAGCAGTAACAGCACAACCAGTTCTGTCCCAGCACAGAGATTTCTCTTTGCATTTTGCCCCAGTCCATAACTGCACCAGGCTGAAGACATCACCTGGGTCCGTATTTCCCTAAAGACTCTCCTGTCGATTCCTGGGAGCTTGCCAGGCCTCTTGGAGTGCCAGAAAATATCAAAAGAACCAAGAGCACCACAAATTAGATTGGAGCTCAGAAGAGCACTCTCAGAATTTCCATGGGAGCACTGCTTCTGTGCAAAGCTTTTATTTTATGATTCATGGCTAATTTGCAATAACCCCCAGCTTCAAGAAGTCGCTTTGGTGCAAAGCACTCCTCTGTTTTCCATCCCCTAGTGCTGAGTTTAGAACTGGGTGTTGTTTGTCAGAGTGGTGGGTGTTGTGAAGATGAACTGAGAGATTAAACACAAAAACATTTTAAGGGAAGAATAAATGGACACGATATCCTTGGCAAAGAGCAAGGCCTCAAGTCTTAACAATATGTTTCTTCATCACCTGGAAAAGGATGCTTCAACAGCTGGAGCTAAGTGCAACATGACCAGTTAAGCTCCTTTCCTTCCCCTGGAGCCCAGGGGAGCAGCAGGGAGCAGTGCAAAGCCACATCAGCTCACATCAGACACGCTGCCCACCACGGCAGGCATTTCAGAGCCAGTGGAGTGTGCTAAGGAGCATTGGGGATCTGCATTTGGACATGAAACCAACCTTAAAGAGAGCTTCAGAGGCGGCTCTGCTAAAAGGAAAACACAACTATTGATTTTTGCTGAGCCTTGACAATTCCCCAGCTGCTCCCCATGCCAGTTTCAGCCAATAAACCAGTAACAAGCTGCCACTGGCAGGGAACACAGCCACAGCTCCCAGTAAGCTCCAGTGCCAGCCCTGCGGGGATGGTTTAACTCCCAAAGGAGCTCCTTTCAAACTCCAGCATAATCCAAGCATGGAAGACTACTCAAGCCTGGAGGAAGGTTGGGATGCCACCTGAACCCTAGGTTTGCAAAAAACCTTCAAAGCTCACCTTCAAGGGAATTAAAGCTCACCCAAGGCTCCAGATTTGAGCTAATTGCTGTAGCTCTAAGGAAAATGCCACAAGACCTTAAATCTGTTGCTGACTCTCTCACTCATTTGCACTCCTGATCCCCTTTTCCCTCTAATCTGGAGACCTGGAAGCAGCCTAAAGCTTCCCAGCACCTGCAGCCAACAGGCTGGGGCACTGAGGACTCAAACCCAACCTGTGCCATGAAGCCAGCAGCCTTTAGCAGTGCCTGGGACAGGGCAAGGAATTTGACAGGAGTCATCCAAGCATTCCCATTCTCTCCCATATTTCCCAGGCAGCTGCCCACTGCTCTCAGCCATGGGCAGCAATTCACAGCCTCTCACTCCCTCCAGCCACAATTCCCAGCTTCTCCTGCATGCCAGCCCTTCCTCCTCTTCCCAAATGATGGGAAACCCCATGAGTGAAGAGGAGGATTTCTCATTTATGGCCCTGCAATGCCTCTTAGGGACAAGAGTCTGCCACAACAGGCAGGTTCTGCACTACTAACCAGGGCTGTGAGCTCTCCAGAGACACTTGCCCCAAGATGTAGAGGTAAAATACACCTGGATTCAGCTGAGAGTGACTTAAAAATAGTCTAAACCACCAGAGACTGTTATATTTATAATACAGAGGTGAAATTCCACATACTACATAATTTGATCTCTAAAAAAATTAGTTTTCAGTGGGAGAAATTCCTTTTTTACAGGAACAGGCTACACCTAAACAAGCTTGAGTAAGAGGAAAAAGGGATAAACAACTCCAGCTTCACTACAAAGCACAGCTGACAGGAGGTTTAATGCTAGCATTTGGGCTTCAAAACCTGCAAACATTTACCATGCTCTGACATGAAAGCCGCAGGATTTGGGGCAGAGGTTATATTTTTATTATGCCTGGCACAAAAAATCTCCACTCTACAATAGCATGAGAAAGATATTTAACAAGAGCAAGAAGCCAGGACAGACTGCTTGCATCAGATCCATCTCAGGGGCACCCTGAACCACTGAAGACAAAATTTGCATCCTGAGTTTCTTAATATCCACTTCATGGTCAAATTGAATAAAGCCCACAGATTTTCTGCTGCTACCCCCAGTAGTCTGGAATAAAGGCTGTGCCAGCTCAGCATGCAGACTCCAGCTGGGCTCAGGATGAAGCATGTGCACACCAGTTTGCTCTGTAATTGGAGTGGTTTGTGGCATTGCACCTTACACAAGGATTAGGCTCCTAAATTCCAAGCTCAGGCTTAGTTAGCAAGCCTTGCCTAACTTGTGGCAACAACCTCCCTTTACTCAGCATGAAGAGGAATTTGGAAAAGGCACCAAGAAGAAGAAAGCAGACCTGAGGAGGTCCAGCTACTGTGGGAAAAGTGAGTTTTAGACTCTTCCAGCCACACACATCCAATCTTTCAGTGTCAGCAGTACAAGCTGTGGGCTGAAAAATCCCAACTCAGCTTTGGTTTCTACCTGCCACTTCAAGCCCAATAATAAAACCCATTGAGACTGACAAGAAATAGCATCCACTTCTTTCTGTTTGAATCATGAAGCAGAAAAGCTTTAAAGGACCTTGAGAACAAAATCACAATAAACAGAGTATGTGGGAGGAATACTTTTAAGTCACACAGAACTAGGTTTTGTAAACTCTTTTTTCTGAAAGATATATTGCAAAATCCTTTAAAAATCATGAACCATGACCTTGCTTTGCCCCTTGAATCCAGCCTGCCTGGAATGTTGAACACTTCGATTTGGGTCCAGACAGGAACCAGCAGAGCAAAACTGATGGAGAAAAGTTTCAAATGGTGACAAAAAGTGTTTCTAAGCTTTTGCCAATCAATACAAAGCCTCAGAGGTGTCACTCTGCTCAGATGGCACCCCTCAAGAACAGGCACTGCATCCTGCACAGGCTGAGTGGAAGCAAAGGAACCCCTGGCCTGGGGAAATCATCATTCCTGATTTCTGCTCAACCCAGAGACAGAGCAAACAAACTTCTCAGAGAAAGGTGCAAGACACCCCCTTGCTTTCCTTCACTCTTTGCAGAAGGCAATTATTTAGTCCCTGCTGCTCACACACCAGGCCAGAGCAGAGTATCCAAACCAAAGCCACGGCCAGGGCTTGACTCAAACCCTGGGAAGAGACTCCTGGCCCTGTGGATGCAGCCCAGGCTGCAAACACAGCCCAGCTGCACACAGGGGCAACGGTTTGAAAGCTCTGCACCAGAAAGGTGCTTTACACCTGTCAGTTCCCTCTCTGGAAACCAAACGACCACCCAGGCTGGGAGACAGGTCTCCACCTTCAGAGTAATTTGACAGATTTGTTTGCTCTGCCTTTCCTGCAGGACACAAAGGGACATGTGGCTTGTGGCATCAGGCAGCCTTCAAATGCTTCCCCAGCACTGTAAATTAATTCATCTCAAGGAAGGAAGAACACACCAGACCAAAGCAGGCTCTGAGCAGAAATGCTGCCTCCAGGGAAGCTGTGTTGCCTCCTTCTCCTGCCTCCTCCATCTTATCCCTCCATAATATTCAGCTTCAAGTTCCGACAAGCCGCCCTTTTAATGTTCTGAGCCGCACAAAGCAGCGGGGTACACGTGCTCCAGAGCTGCCCCATCTCCTCCCACTCCCTCCCCTCTTCACCCCAATTTCCAGGACACTAATTTAATGAAGATTAATGGGTACCCTCCAAACACGCACTGTATGCTATTTCTGGAAAAGAAGCATCACGTCATTTTCATATTAAAGGAGCATTTTTCCCCACCCTGAGCACATGAAGTTGAAATGCTGCTTAGCACTGGGTGCCTGTTCCATTAAAGCCAGGGAAACCACTCCAAGCTTCACTTAAAAAGTGGAACAACTCCGATTTTTCCATGGTATTTCCCCAGAAACAGCTGCACGTACAAGACTGCTGTGGGGCATTAAGAGGCTGCAAAGTTTAACATTTTAAATAACAGCAGACAGCCATAATTAGATAAAAATACTGCAACTAATAGATTAACATTTATCTTTGCCAAGTATTTTGGTGATGACCAGTAGGATCACAAGCTGGCTATTCAGATTCTGCTCCTAAGTTGACCAAAATTGCCAAAAAACTCACGGATTTCCCAGCATATAGCACAGGGGAGGAAAAAACCAAGAGAAGCTATTTATCAGCCAAGCTGTTTATAACCACAGATTTTAAACTCCTCATTGTCTAAGAGTGAGCTTAAACCATTCTTGCACTGGTCCCACCTTAAGCTGCTGTGCTTAATCAAGGTCTAGAGAAGCTGATATGCATCAGATTCTCAGCCTTAAATAGGTGCTTACATCACCTTTAGGACTGTCCACTCCAACATCATCTGGGGGCTTGCAGAGAGCATAACTTGCCTAGTAGGACTTCCTAGCTTTATTTTCTCTCCTTTTGACTTCATCCCAACACTAATACCCCCAAACATTCCTGCACCTTGCATTGTAATTCAATGGAGGACTAAAGAAGAGAAAATTCCCTAGATTTTCATCAAATTACTTGCACATCTCCTTACCTCGAAGGTACTTTATGCTTTAACCCACAGGCACTGGCCCAGTACTGGGATTATTGGCCAGCTTTGTCTCTTCCAGCAATCTGCACTTTCTCCAGTTCTGGATCAATCCCATACTTAGCCATAGGGGAAAAAAAAAGCAAAACCTTTTGCAATCTGCAACAACTTCATGATTTAGGACACAAAGCCTTGTTTGACTAAATCACTGCACAGTAGCCCCAAGAGTGCCTATTGGGAATATGCCAAATTCATATTTCTGTCATTTTCCCCATCCTGCATGTCCACATATCCGTTTATCCTCATTTCATTAGCAAATCGCCCCATCCATTTACTCAGCTATTTGTCAGCAGGGCTGTCACTTTAATTACCTCTGTCTCCACAGATTGCTATTATTTATCTGTCTTGTTTGCAGTGCCCCAGCCACCAAAACATCCCTCCCTGAGCACAGACACCGATATTATCGCAGAGCCTGACCCAGGGAGCAAAGCTCTTAGGAAGACAAACTGTTTGCAAGCACATTTGTGAATGTTCCTGTCTCCTCAAGAACTAACAGTGATGAAAAGTCAGTCAGCACCACCCCCTGAATGGGAAAGGGGTTTAAACCCCACACCCACATAACCACACAGGGCAGACACAACAATGGGGCCTGGCACAGGTATTCACTGTTGTGATCCATGGACACAGAGCTGAGGGAGCATGGATGTCACAAAACACTGGAATTCAGCAAGATTTGGGTCCTTCTCCACCTGCACAGACCCTCTGTTCCCCTGCCCCATGGAATGAAACCCTCTGAAAAGGTCCTGCACATTAAATCATTCCCTCTATGTTCTACTCTATCCCTATCTCTGGAAGATTTTGGAAAAAACCCTACAGAATTCTCCCCAAAATGAATAGTTTTCTTGGTTATAAACCTGCTGGAAAGGCTTCATAGGGGATCCTTTGTGTGCAGGGACTGGCAGCCACAATTGCATTAAGGGGATGGGGGAAACCCTATTCCCTTCTCCAGGGAAGAGACCTTTTTTCCACCATCTCTGATAGGGTTAATCTGTGCTGGGGTGGAAGGGGAAGGAGCAGCTCCTCATCCCCATGGCCATTTCAGCCAGAATCCCTTCCACAGACAGCACCACCATCCCACTACATACCTGGAGTGCTTTTTCTGCCCTGACTTGGAGCTGCTGACCAGCACCTGCACTGTGGGTGAGCACTGGGGATGAGCACAGTCATTCCCAGCAGCTCATTCCAGCTGTGGTCACCTCAGCTCCTGCACACCCCTTCCAGCCATGGAGAGATGCCCAGCACCAGCTGCAGGCTGCACACCCCAGCAGAGCCACTGGGAAGCCCACAGGGGTGCACAAACCAGCTCCCTCAACCCTTTAAAACAGAGTTTATGATGCAGCCCCTCTAAGCCCAGCTGTAGCAGGCAGGCCCGAGGTGAGAACAGCCTGGAACCATCCCTGGCCTGCCCCTGGCAGCACAGCAGAGCCCACACACCTTTCCCACTGGGTTTTCCCAGCCTCCAGCACCCTGTGGTTACTCTGGCAGTGCTCACATGCACACCCAGCCCACACATCCCAGCACACACCTCTTGGAGTCCCACAGCTGCTCTGCTTCCCTTTTCCTGGTGTCAACACCGCCTGTGCCAGTGCCTCACACCCACAGGGCCCTGCTGTGGACACAGCCATGTTTTCTAAGTGTCCTTCCCTTCTGCCAGACCCATCCCCTAATGTGCCCCACAAAAACCAAGACTAATACAAGACACCTCCAGCTGCTGATGATGGTGTAGAAACTCCCTAAATCTAGGAGGTGGCGTCCCTTGAATCTGGTGAAAGTCTGGAAGGTGTCTTTGCCTACGGCAGGGGAACTGGAACTAAATTATCTGTAAGGTCCTTCCAAGCCAAACAATTCCATGGTTCTGCCACAGCAGGTATCAACAGCAAGTTTTCTTCTCCCTGTGATCTCTGGGAGGGAAACACTTAAAACAGGAGGGCTCCTGGAAATACCATCCCCTTCACAAGCTCATCCAGCCCCTTAGGACAAGCCTAAGGGCTCTAAGCAGAGACTAAAGGCCACAAGAACGAGTCTGTCACAGGAACTGCTGAGATCAAGGGCACAGCCAGTGTCTGAGGCCCTTCAGAAGGTGGGAAATCCTCGCTGAAAGAAATGCTAAGCACGATCTTTGAGGCCTGGAGAAGTGACAAGCTCCTCTTGGAGGAGCAGAGGATTTCACGTGATCTTCTCCCAAGAGGTACATGCATGGGTGGAGGCTGAGAAAGAAAACCCTCAGCCCTGGAACAGTGGAGTACTGCCAGTGGTGATGGTTTGTGATAAGCTAGGAAACATCCATAAGCATTCAACTTCAAAAGCAGGGAAAGGAGGAGGGGAGCTGCACGGAGTCAAGCGCCTGGGGCAGCCCATTTTCAGTCAGCTAAGGAGCCTATTTTTAGCAAACCTGGGTACACCTACAGGAGAACTGAAGCTGGAAAGGAATTTTCATTTTAATAGCCCCCTTCTTCACACCACTGTACAGGTGGCATTTCTACAAGAGCCCCTCTAACCCCTGTCCCCAAGGAAAGCTCTTTATGACACACTCCCCCAAATTAATAAAAATCAAGACAAGAAGCATTTTTGACAAAAGACATTATTACCAAAAAGCCATTGCAACACAGGATGCAGACAAAGTCTCTACTTTCCTCTGGATGACAGATTCCTGCCCACTTCCCATCCCCTGTGGTACTTTGCATTAGCTTGTGGGAAAACCAGCCAGAATTCCCAACAGGGACCTCCAGCTACAATCTGCCATGGGAGACATGGCCCAGGTGGGAAACCTGTTCATGGAAAATAGGCACATGAGACACCTGAACTGCAACTCCTGCAGCAGCTGCTTCAGGGGCCCAGCAAGGTGAGTGAGGATCAGATCAAACTGATATTTTCAGACCCTTCTTCATATCAAAGACCCACTAGCTGCAAAGGTTACAACCCAAAAACACGTCTTCTGCTCATTCCAAAGGCATTATTCCAGTTTTCTGTGGGTTGAAGAGTATGAGGAAGGCCATGGTTTAGTTTGGGGGTTAAGATGCTTGGCTTTGTCTTGTGCTTGCTTCCAGCTCAGAGGCACAAGACAGAGCAGTGGTAAGAAAATGGAGCCAGGTTAAACCCCCCAATATTGACCATTTCCAGCTGTCTGAATGCAATGAGAATTTGGCCAAAGGGTTGAACTGGAGGATGCAGTGGCCCTGCACAGACACAGCAGAGATGGTGCCCAGTGTCCCCAGAGCCCGAGGCTGGCACCCCCTTCCTCCTGCCCAGACTCTCACCAGCTGAGGGCATACAGCCAACATCCCTCCCTGGCCAGCAATGGAAACCTTAGGATGCCACAAGAACTTTCCTTCAATAAGATGTCACCTCTCACTCCAAGGAGCCAACATCTTAATGAAAAAAAAAACCCAGCATTATATACCTGCCAATAACCCTCTTTCCTCCTTCCCTACACCTATCCTTTCTTAGCTCAGTGCTGGAGCTCCCAGCATATGAGCACATGCCCCCAGAAATGAACTGCCAATATTTCCAATCTTTCTATTTCAGCTAATCAGGAGAAATTTCAGTGAAGAGTTGCATTTCACATGTGAAAAACCAATCCTAACTGATGCTGGTTTGCACCTTTATCCATGAAATTGCCATATGGTCCCCTGAAAATCCCAGAGTCTCCTCAGTGGGAACTGTCAAAAAGAGGTCAGTGAGACTCAGAAATTGTATGGATAATTTATCTGGGAGCCTTTAGTAACATCTGAACAAGTGGTTCAGAAGAGCTGCCAGCCCCTAATACTTTGGGTTTATAGCCACCAGCTCAGCAGAGAATTTCTTTGAGGGCTAAACTCTCTCATCTCCCTGGGATAACTTTTTTTCCAGGTGATTTTTCATTTTAGCTGCTGCCACAAGACAACTGACCCAAAATCCATACATCAGTGCAAGGTGGCTCTGCTCCACCCCACATCCTCAACATTTTCAAAATTTGTGTTTAAAAGACCCACAAAATAAACATTTGCAAAAAAGCAAGCTACTGCTCTCTGTCCTTTCATACAGTTGGTGAATGTAGAGGTGCAGTGATGGTGGAGGAGGTAAATGAGGAATAAAACCCACTCATTTTTCTTACCAACTTTGCCATCAAAACCAATCTGGAACCAGCCCACCTTCCTCTGTCCACCACAAAGGAGGACATTTTCTCCTCCTCCAAGGGAAACATTCTCCAGAAAATTTCTGCCTATTCAAATATTTCAAGATGGCAAAGAGAAATCATCTCTTGAAAGCCTGACAACATCTCCCCCCGGCTTTTAAATGAGCATTGTGGTTTCAACTCAGCATTTTCTTGTTTGCATGCTAGACACACACTTGGATGGCATCGTGTTTCCCAGCTGAAGCCAACCACATCCCTGCACCTGCATAGCCAACAGCAACAGGAGAAGTCTTCAGCAGCAATTCAGATAGAGATCTATTCAAGCAGCTTTATTGATGTTAATGCAGTTACCTGGGATTTACACACACCTAAATCAGAGCACAGGTGGATGATAAATTCCTGCAACTGCTAACAATGTAGGGGAGGCCAATTTCACCCCTGGTATAACAATGCTGATGTCAGAAGCCGTGCAGCAAGCAGCAGCTGTGTTCATAAGCTACCCCAATCAGGCAAATCAGTTTATTGCAAATAAACCTGGAAATTCACACAGCAGCTCTTGCTAGCTCCACCTTTGGGACCCCACTACAAACTGATTGTGTTGCAAATTTACTGCTTTGAAGTATTGCCTTAAAATGACATTTTCAGGCTGGGACACAGCATGGTCATTTGGACATGGTCACCTCACCTTTTACAAAGTACTCACCTTTGAACAGGCATAATTTTGAAGCCAGAGCAGGAGATGTTTGGGGAAGTATAACTCAAACTGGCCTTCAAAGTAAGCCTGTTGGTCTGACTGGGGCAGCTGGGGAGGGATTTCAGTCCCAAGGGTGTGGAGTTGCTGTGCTCATCCCTCAGCACACTAACTGGGAATCCGGACACTTTGTCCCTTGCCCTTTAAGCTTTTGCCTTCCTCATGGTCCCCAAAGCCTTAAAAAGGGATGACAGCAGCATGGTTGGACTTGATGATCTTAAAGGTGTCCTCCAACCTTGGTCACCCTGATTTTCAGTCCCTCAGTGTTTTCTCCCACATACTGGGGTTATTTTATAGACCTCTGCATATAGATATCAATAAAATCACACCAGTTTCCTGTTTGGCCAGAGAAGCAAGGAAGTTTGCTTCCAGTAGGGATCACCAGCACCCAAGGGATGAGCAGGAGCTGCCTGGTGCTCTCAAGGACCAGTCAGCCAGGGAGCCCTGAGGGGAAGGACAGCCTCAGCAGCACAGACAAGGAGCTGTGAAGGTCAGATACACAAGAGAGATGGTAAATGGGCAGAACATCTTCTTGCCCTGGATTTAGGATACAGTCTTACAGCTAGGCTTGGAAGTCAGACACTTGAACAGGTCAGTTAGAGACACATCTCTGGGCAGACTACAGAAATCTAGGTTGTTGTTGGAATGTCAGGCTCTCAACTCTTCCAAATTTCCAAGCCAGTGGCCTCAAGGTGTCCCTGCTTCCCCACCTGGCCACCAGGGTGTAACCAGCACCCAGAGACCACCACACACTCCCTGGGCTTAACCTCCTGTTCCATATTAATTGTTTGCCACCCTGCCATGACTAATCTGGATTTACAACCCGGAAAGTGGCAGGGAAATGGATCTGATCAAAAGGATGATCCTCACAGCCAGAAAACTAGAAAGAGCTGTGTAGCCAGTTGTTCCAGGACACTTAATCCATCAAGCCTTCCCCATTCTACCCTTGGGCTTAGGCTGAGTCAGTTGCGATTTGCTTAAAACCATGAGAATTCCCTCCTCCTCTCAAAAAAAAAAAAAAAAAAAAAAGCCTGTTATAAAGTTCATCAAGAAGTGGGGGGAAAAAAAAAGCAGGGACTCGCACTACACTTTTACTTTCTGAGTCAGTGGCTGGGGAGCAGCCAGCTGGCAGCCCTCCATCCAAGGTATCTCCAAGCTTCTGAAAGCCAAAGCAAACACTTGGTTTTATCTCAAAAAGTCTTTGCATTCAGCTGGGTAAATTTGATTTTTGCTGCCAGTTACACCTCAGGTGCAGGACCCTCGGGCCCACAGAATGAGACTCAACATCTTTTGGGGCTACAGAAACACCTGGGCTGAGCCTTGTTGCAGGATCCTTCCCCTGCCTGGGAGAAGGAAGGAATTTTGGGTGCAAACACTTGTTTCCAAGAGGAAATAGATGTATCACAGCAGAGGCTGTGGCAGCAGCAGGAACCCTGGCACTCTCCTCTTATCTAATAAAGGGACCAAGAGGAAATTCCCAGTTCAGAAGCTGCTCAAGTGCCCCAGTAAACAATGCTTTATCCTGCTTCTATCCCATATACCCAAACCTTTTCCATTTTGGGTCAATCCCTTCCTCCAGCACTAAGATCCAGATTTTGCCAAGACCTTTTCCTTTCCATTCCCAGGAGGAGAGAATTTCCCTTGGCTTCTAGATCTAACATGAGCTGGGCTCAAGCTTTCTCCACTGTTTTCCACCCTTTGGAATTGTTCCAATATCCCCCAGACTCAGAGGTTTTCCATTGGTTTTACTGAATTCTGGATAAGGGCTTAAAGATGTTTTCTTGTGTTTTTCCCCAGCAGAAGTCAGAACCACTTTGCTGTGGTTTTACAAGAGGCAGCTGGAGAAAGGTTGGATAACCAGACATCCTCAAACCCGGGGGAGTCAAAAGAAACCCCAGTTCATGGGCTTTTATGCCAAGTTATTCCATACAACTTTCCTTTTTTTTTTTTTTTTTTTTTTTTTAGGAAAGGGCTGCATATAAGCCAGAAGTTCCTTTCCTCTTTATCTAATGATCAAGTTCCCTTTACAAGATTACTCAAAGACACCGACCAGATGTGTATTTTAACTGCAAGTTCATGGGGAAAAATAAATTCATCTGCTACAGAGGTATCAGGCAGGCAAGCTGCTTATTTTGCAACATGGGATCAGTCTTTCCTCAGCTGCAGCCTCCTAGCTCATGTTAACCCTGAGCCTGGTTTTAGCTGAAGATTGAACAACAATCTGAGATAAGTAGGTTGCATTTACAGTAGAGATTTCCTGGAGCAGCAGGAAACATGAACACCTCATAACATCCCCAGAATCCCTTTGGATTCCTTGGCAATATGAGCCCAAAATGGATCCAGCACAGCTGGACACCAAGCAGGCAGAGTTTCAGGAGTCTCGGAGCAAGGATCCCACAAAGCTGAAACAGAACATTGATTTCCATCACACTTACAGGAGAAACCCCTCTTGTCCTCTCCCCACAGAAGATAACTGAGAAGGAGATAATCCTTTAGTCACCAAAGCAAATAAAACTGATTTTAGAGTGGGCATTCAGGATTTTGTAGGTCAAGGGAAGAAAAAAACCCCTCAGTCTCCTTCTAAGTGTCTCATAGATGCTGTCACTGAGAAAAAAAGCTAATCATGGAAGACTTGAACCAAAAACTAAAATGGAATAAACAATAAGATCATAGAGTGGTTTGGGTTGGAAGGGGCCTTAAAATCCCTTTGTTCAACCCTTCTGCCATGAGCCAGATAAAAGATTCACCTGAATTCTCTGCTTTTGTCTGGATCCAGAGATTTTTACCAGCCAGGCCTTTTCTCTAACTTCCTCCACCTTCTGGACAAACTCACACACTCTCCAGCGTAACGGGCAAGATTTAGACCAACTTACTCCAAAAGTTACAGGCCACTTGAAAAACCTGCCCTAACACAAGTCTATTATTGTACACCCTGTTTACTTAAATTCATTCCCCAGCCTGGGAGACTTTGCACAAGGAAATTTACAGCTCGAGTTAATAGAGCAAAATGTAAAACTGCTGGCTTTTGGCTGAGGCTGCAAGCAAGGGACAGGCACAGGTTGTGACTGGGGGTGTTTTCATCAGGGCCACTGACACAGAATGTGTTTTCAGGGAGTATTTGTTTTAAATAAGGAAAGTTTATACAGCTTGAGAAAATTATTGGGAAGGAAATTAAATCTCGTTCTGGTGCTCTTCCGTCTCACCTTGACACTCGGAGTTCTCCTCCCTCCCCCAGGGCTTGGTGAGGGCAGGTTTCACTCACAGAAAATTGCCTTCCTCGTGCATTCTGATTTACAGCCAGCCCTCTGCACCCACTGCAGGGGAGAAGGGGCAGGCAGGGCCCAGCTCCCCCCTGCCCAGACCCCAGGCTGCAGTTTGGGGGTAAGTGGAGGTTGGGTTCATCCCCCCCAGCAATCCACAAAGGGATGGGTGGGACCCACCAGCTGGGGTCCCCCAGGTGAGACTGCCCCCAGAGCAGGGCTGGCAGGCACCAGCTTTGCTCCACAGCTGCTCCAGAAGCAGCAAATCCACTGCTGGGAACAGCTCTGCTGAGGAAAGCACGGCCCTGGCAGGGAGCAGCACTCCTCCCTCCAGCCCAGGCACAGCCTGTGCCCCTCCTGCCCCACACCTCCCCACCCCAGCCAGCCAAAGCAGAAAGCCCAGCACGAGGCACAGACAACCCTGGAACAGGGGCCTGGCAGCATTTAAAGTCTTCTCCTTTTTTCTATCATCCCAAGAGTTTCCTCCTCATCTTGCTGGGAAATTTCCAAGGGTTTCCATGACTTTTCACATGGGCCTGGAATGCCAGGATGAGGGGGAATGGCTTCTCACTGCCAGAGGACAGGGATAGATGGGAGATTGAGAAGGAATTGTTCCCTCTAAGGGTGGGCAGGCTTGGCACAGGGTGCCCAGAGCAGCTGTGGCTGCCCTGCATCCCTGGCAGTGCCCAAGGCCAGATTGGACAGGGCTTGGAGCAACCTGGGATAGTGGAAGCTATCCCTGCCCATGGCAGGGGTGGAATGAGATGAGCTTCAAGTTTCCTTTCAATCCAGACAATTCTGTGGCTCTATGACTTTGGCAGCAAATCCTTGGACACCAGACACAGTTACCATCATGCTGGTCCTGCAGGGTGGGAAGGACAGAGTCTAGAGTAATAAAAGGAGCCATTTTAGGCAACAGGACCCCAGGTTCCTCCAGGCACAGCCATCCTCCATCCCAAAGGGCCCACTGAATATCCACTTCCCCTTCCTACATCCATCACACACACCACAGAATGCTCCCAAATTCCCCACATTGCTAAAAGGCCTGAAATTCAACACACCAAACCCTCAAGATGCACCTGCAGTCAGCTGGATGAGTTCCTAGCACACATCCTCCATAGTTCCTACATCACAAGGGATCAAAATCTACCACTGCTGCCACATAATAAACTCAACAAGTCTGGGAATAAAATCCTCGAGGATGTGTTGGTCGGTTCAGTTCCCTGCTCCCACAAAACCAGTGATCGGAGCAACCATCCAAGTGCCCCAGCAGGGCCTGCACCCCCCAGAACAGGTTCAGCTTGACTCCAAGGGCTCAGGAGACATTTCTGCTCCCTTCTGCATTTCCCCTTCCAGAAATTCCTCCTCCCACAGGTAAAACACTCCTGGCTGAGCTCATCAGCAGGTGTCAGACAGGGCACTGCACTTCCCATCGCACCCAGCAGCAGACAGATTGACTCAGCAGGTACTTGCCATGCTTCAGCTGGAGCTAAACCTCCCTGACAGAAGAGCAGCAAAATCCAGCACATCCCAGCTCTGCCCAGTCCCAAAAGGGCTCTATAGCAGGTTTCAGTTTACCTGTCAGAAGGAATTTATTCAGTGAACAGCTATTTCCACAGGATCCTTTCTAGAAATGGGGCTGGGAGGGGAAAAAAGGCTCTGAATTGATGTTTAGGGATAGGAGGGGGAAGATGAAGAATTTTATGAAAACAGCTTCTGACTACAGAGGCCAGGTGTCCCAGCCTTGTCAATCCCTTTCTGAACCATGTTGAACTGGATTTATCCATGACTACCTAGGGACACTTCCTAGCAGGTGTTATTTCAGCTCATATTAGTTATATCAAGACCAAAAAAAGGGATATTTGTCCTATGGCTCAAATCTGCATAAAATGTCCCAAACTGAGTTAGTTCAGTTGTGTCAGTTCAAACACAGGGATAGAATTCGGCACTTCTTACTCGAAAGACCTGAGCTCAGTCCTGACAGACAATGGCCACAAACTACAGCTTGTCCCAAGGCTTTCAGCTGAAGGTTGGTTTGCTCCTTAAATCTCGTGGAGGAGCTGCATCCTCTCTCTTTGACCCATTCCTAAATCAAACTGCTCCTAAGAACCTTTTGATTCCCTCCTGTGCCTCATCAGTCCATGTTGATGTGACAGAAGGGCTTTTGTGTGTCCTTCAAAGAGCCAAGTCACAGAAGGGACCTCAGTCACTCCTCTGAGCATCAGGAGGCAGCAGTGCCTCGTAAATTCAAACAATGCATGGCACAGGGTTTTCTCAGAGCGCTTAAAGCCTGATGAGTAATTAACTCTGACACCCTTAGGTGTTATTAATCCCACTAAACAGGCAGGAAACCTAGAAAGGAAACCAGACAAGCCCTTGGACTCATCCCAGTTTGCCCCGGGAGCAAAGCTTGGCTTGGAAGAGCAGTGCCGCTCGCCCGGGGCCCCACAAGAATTCCAGATCAGAGGGAAGAGGGACGCAGCTTCCCTGTCTGCAGGAGCACAGGTACTTCCCCGGCTGGCAGCGAGGTGCAAGCAGGGCAGCAGCCCCAGGGGAGCCTGCCCTGCAGCTTCCCTGGCAGTGCTCACCCCTGCCTGCAGCGCTGCAAAGCCTCCCAGAGCTCATTCCAGGGCGGATTTGTGCCAGCGCATCCCAGGAAGCTGTGGCCTGGTGGCAGCTCCAGTTGGCTCCTTCCCTGACTGTGCTTCCCCTCCTGAGCTGGCTCACGCAGCAGCCATCCCCTCCTGAAGGGCCACCAGGCCAGGCTCGGTCTGTGACATGGCCCAGCACTATTTTTCACCTCCCCAGGTTAGCAATTTTCCCTATCTCCTCCATCAGAGAGGCTCCATTCATTAAATCCTCCACAGGAGCTCATCAGCACACCAGAGAGAAGCACTGGCACAATGCACAGCCTCTCATCCTTCCTGCTTCCCACAGGCTCAGGTCTGGAGTGTGAGCCACAGCATGGCACAGCCCCCTCCTAACCCCTGTGCTCCCTGGGGCAAGCCACCACCTTTCCTTCCAGAGGACCTGGAGGCCTGTGTAGAGAGTCCTAAATATCTGAGATCCTACTGCCAACTGAAGCAGCAACAGTAACCAGAACAAGACACTTGGAACCGCAGGATGGTCTGGGTTGGAAAGGACATGAAAGATCACCTAGTTCCAGCCCATTGCCACAGGCAGGGCCACCAGGTTCCTCAAAGCCCCATCCAACCTGGCTTTGGACTCCTTGTGCCCCTTTCTAAAGTTAAGGCTTTCTCACCCAGTAGGGCAAAGGAAAGGCACCTTGGTCCCAAATACAAGGCAGCCCGAGCCCAAATCCCACCACCAGGCCAGCAGACCCAGGGGTTTGCTAATCACTGGGGTGATTTTGTCATTTATCCCAAAATGACATTTTAGTTATGGCTGCCAGGTTGGTTGTAGATGGAAGGTGATGTTTGTGAATTACCAGGGCTCCAAGGAACCTGCCTAATTCTCCAACCTGTTCAGGACACTCAGCTGCACACAGGTTAGAGCCACCTGGACATGCCAGCTTCGCTGGGCTGTCACCCATTTCATGGGTGGGTGCCAAGACAGGGCACAGCACTGGGACAGGGAGCCCACACAGTCCTGGGGACATGGGACAGGGAGCCCACACCAGTCCCGGGGGACATGGCACAGGGAGCCCACACCAGTCCCGGGGAGGCACAGGAGCCACACAGTCCGGGGACATGCCAGGGACCACACCAGTCCCGGGGGACATGGCACAGGGACTGGGAGCCCACTCCCCCCCTCGGCAGGCAGCACGCTGTGTGCCCCCGGAGCTCACTCCCACGGCACCAGAGCCAGCAGCAGGTGCTGCGGAAGATGAGGCAGTGTGGGAGCCCCGAGCGCTGCCCTTGTTCTTCCCGCCGGCGGTGTCTCGGCGGTCGCGCCGTGCCCCCAGCCCTGCCCGGGCCCCGGTGCCTGCTGCGGGCTGCTGCCGCCCCGTCCGCCTTCTTCCTGGAGCCATCTAGTGGCATATTTTCATACGGTTGGTTCCCTGAAACTCCCGCACGTTCGCCTGGGGTTTATGCAAAGCGGGCTCTGAGAGCCCGATCCGATCCCTTCTGCATCAGAGCACAAAGCAGCATCTGCAGGGCAGCCGCCTCCTCAGCCCTTCCTCTGACAGACCAGGAGCAGCACACGCTGCTTTTCCCTTCTATTTCAAATTTTCACGGACATGGAATGTTTTAATCCCAAACAATGCTTTTACTGGGACAGCAGACTGGTTAATTGTGAGGATACCATCCGTGCCTCAAAGCCTGGCACCTCACAGCCTAGTCAGAATAATCAGGAGTAACTACAAGGGTTGGGGGGTTTAATCCCTATTAAAGTTAAGTACCCAAAACACCTCTGCCTCTACACCCAGATTTTTTCCAAATTATAGTTAACATAATGTGCGTGTAGCTTTTGCCTTGCACTAAGCTCTGCAAACAAACCCCAGACCTTCTGCCTAAAGAGATTTCTATAGTGCTTTCTATAAATCCCACCCAAGCCTAGGAAAGCATTCCCTGACCTAGACAAGGCTGCACCAGTATCAGATCAGTGAAATTTAAATGCTTTCCCCACACACAGGAGCAGAGCCCTCACCGATGTGTCACCAGCATGGCACAGGGATTCGGGGGGTGAGGAAATCCCAGTCCCACACACAGAGATGCTACAAGGGCCTCCAGCCAGGCCTGCCCATCTTCTGCAGGAAGAGATGGCAGCAGGGATTGGAGAACAGTTATCTGCAGAGCTCACCAGGGAAACACACCATTTGTCTGAGCACAACCAGAGCAGAGGAGACTGAGAACCCAAAAATCACCAGGGCGGTGTTCTGACTCCCCTGCCCTTGCTCTGCTCCCTCAGTACCAAGACAGAGGCACCTTTTTAGTCTTTTTTTTTTGTGTCTATTGGCCAGTGGCAAACCTGTAACTGGTTCTTCAGCCCTCAGCTGTAAGACATGACCATAATGAGCACACTCCTCACCACCTGGGACTGACAGGTCACCAATAAAATGGGAGGGCAACAGTTGTACAGTGGATTGGCAACAGCTGTGCACCTCCTTCCTCATGGCCTTCTACAAGGAGGATAAGCTCCTACATATTACATATCTATATAAAAAGATTATTAAGCTCCTCGACTTTATGAAATCTATAAAGTTGTAGACTACAGGGAAGAGAACCCAGCCTAAAAGGTTGTGGTGGTCACACCTATGTATAACATCTCACTTGCAAGCACATGAAAAATTAATCCAGTGCAGTAATTTTCCTGGGAAATCAATATTTCCTCAATGATCAAATATCTGGTATTTTCGCACGACAAAGATGAGCATGTTCTTGTGACAAGGAGCACAAGAAGTATCTGCAGCTTTGAAGGTTACAGCGGCATCCCACCCTTCCAACATTTTTCTTTTTCTACATCAAACCTTTAGAGGGGGTAACAGGTTGTTTTAAAGCCAGAGATCACACTTCCTGGGGGTAGCTTCTAAAAACCAGCATTTATTTCTACTCTATTTCAGACTGACCAGGCCAGAAGCTCCCATCACAACCACCCCCCTACTCCTGGGTGCTGGCTCCTGCCTGTGTCTCCTGCAGCACCCAGAGCCCCAAGGGACAGTCATTATCAGCAGATGGCTGTCCCAGATTTACTGGGGTGTGCCTTGCCAAGAGTGGGAAATTACACATTGATGCTGTTACCTGACTGAGGTCCTTAAAAAGCAAAACCACTGTGGGGAGTTTGGGGACTTCTCACATAAGAAAGCAGGTGTCGAAGAGCCCAGCCAGGCTGGCAGATGAATGCAGGATGATAAAAGGCTGCCAGGCCAGCCAGAGGCAGCATTTCACCTGTTTGGCAAGTTCCTTCCCTTCCAGCTATGCTCCTGATTCCAGAGCAGAATCTTTGCAACGTTCATCCCTGAGTTTCAACATCCTCCCCAAACCCAGGACGCCTCCTTTGTTCTCCAGCCAAAGAACTCCAAAAATCAAAGAGCACAGAGACTGATACGACAGGACCCCAAACCATTTCCCATCTGCCTCCAGGTGCAGATTGGCTACCAGCTCTCTGTGGGGACACTTTGGCACCTGGGGACCCAAAACCAGGCTTGACTTGCTCAAGTCTAGCTTGAATCCCACAGATGAGCAAGGGTGAGTCTGGAAGAGTCTCAGCAAAGAGCAAAACCAGCTCAATACCTACACAGGTTCCATGGAAAACCTTAGACCCCTGGGATTTAATGCTTTGCCTGGCTAGAAGTTGTAGCTATGGATGGAGGGCAGCAGGCTCAGTATCAGCTGAAGGAGCAGGGAGGAGAAGCAGCACCACAGGGAACCTCTGTGAGCCCTTCCCACATTTTCACACACTCAGATTTCAGATTTGCACAAAGCAGCTGCTTTCTCCCCCACCCTTCAGCTCCATGTAAATGTCTCTGCTCATCCCACCAGTCCCCAAAGAGGCAGAAACCAGAAGTTCCAAGACCCTGGAGCCCTTTTGAGTCACAGGGAAGGCACATCTAACACAACAAAGCTCCCTCCAGGGAAATACCCCTCCACAGCTCCTGAGGGGAGCCAGGCAATCACACAGCAACCATTTCCACCCCAACCTGCACCACGTCCCCCTCACTTCTCATAATTTCCTACCTCCAGAAGGATCCCAGAGCTTCCCATGGTAGGTCCTCTCCCAACAGCCTCTCACAGCTCCTTCAACACCACAGCTCCGAGGAACAAGCCTTCTCTGGTCCGGATCAGGCCGATAAAGACTCAAAGCCCTCTTTCTCCAGGCAGCAAATTCACACCTGAATGAGCTCTCTATTGGCCACATCTGGTTCTTGTTGGGCCTGATGGGCATCACCTGCACCTGGGCACCATGGGAGGAGGGGAAGCACCACTCCAGGCAGGCACTGAGTGCCCTCAGAGGTGCCTATTCTGCTGTCAGGGATCCTGGCACCTGAATTTGTGTGATGCTGTCACCAGAGATGTTTTGGGTCCCACTCAATTGTGGGGAGGCACCTGGGGGGATGTACAAGTGATGTGCAAAGAACACATGGCAATTTTCAAAGATCTTGTCCGAGTTTACAGGCTGTGCCCTCCCCCCCCCCCCCAATGTTTCTGTGGTAAATAGGATTTAGCCCCAAAATGGGTGTTGTTTCTGTCACAGCTCGTTTCAGTGTAAACACCAGGGTCTCCAAACAGCAAAGCAGCTTAGGAAACAGCACCTCCACCGGTGTGTCCTCAAGGCCACCAGGGTGCTCACTCAGCCCAGAGGACATGGCCAAATCAGCCCCTGCCTGTTATTTCCTCCATCAATTGCCCACATTAACACCTCCAAATCTGATGGAAATACTTTTTTCCAATGGAAACCTCTGTGTGCTTGGAGTGGCCTCACCTCCTGATTGCACCGGGGTGATGTGATTTAAGAGGAAGCCAAAAAAGCAGCGATTGATTACCCGTAAAACAGGGTTAGAATCCAATAAATAAATGATAAATCAGCATGTCTCCTCTTAGTGAGGAGCTGGAGACTCTGAGCTTCCCTCGAAGGAGCTGAACAGAATATCCATTATTCAAACCAATCACAGCTACCCAAGTGGAAAGAACAGCTGTGCCTTCATGTTCCCTGACACTTTTCCTTGTTACACCATCCTCGCTGAATATGAAGTGATTTGGACTTGAGGTAACTCATTAAGGGGAGGCAGGGAAGGCCATTTTCCGGGTCTCCTAACCCCTGTCAATTCGGATCAGAACCTGACACCCAGGGAGCAAAGTGGGGTTACTTGGATACACCTCAAATCAATCCTAGTGCTCCCAGGGAAGGCTCTGCCCTTGCAGGGGTGGATTCCCCCAGAGCTCTGCTCACACAGCCTCAGCAAACATTCGTGATGTAGCACCACCATCCTGCCCACCATCTTCCCATCTCACCGCTCCTGCAAGCACCGAGCCTCCCAGAGTTTAAAACTCCTGCAGAAATTTCTCAGCCTGCTGGCACCCGGGAATTACCTCCCACAAAACCCCTGCCCGTCCCTGCCTTCCAAACAGCTCTGACGCCGACATGCACACACACAATTCAGAGCCCTAATGAGAGCACGCACCAGCCCGGGCAGAGACAATGGGCATTTCTCATCACTCTTTAGACACAGCCAGAAAGTAGGGCAGCACTTTATTTGGAGGCTCTGCTAGACCTGGAAAGCCACTTCCCCACAGAAGCCCAGGGATAAGGTCCCCTCTGAGTTAATCCCAAAGTTTCTCTGTCTGCTCCAAGCCTCTAAGGTGGGGCGAGTGTCTTATTTTTTGCTCTGGGAAGGTTTTCTTCCCTATTGTGCACTCACTGCACATTAAAAGGCAATCAATATCATTCCCATTGTTTACCCTGAAGTCTGACGTGTATCTTCCTTGTTTTTACATCCTTGTTCTCACATTTTTGTGTCCCCCGTTTTCACCAAAGCCAGTTAGTCTCTTGCCTGGGTTGAAGTGTTTTATGTGAAATGGCAGATTCTGGTGGTTTTGTGATCAGGCAGAAGGCAGAAATCAGAGCTATAACAAGGATATAATAAGACAAAGTGCTTATAAAGGATAGTTGTGTGTAAGAGAGAATTAAAAGTGTAAAGCAAGTTGGAGGAGTATGAATAAAACTATGAAACAAAACATAAACATATTGGTTTTGTGCTTGCTCGCACTGGGACCTGTCTGAGTGAGCAGGCACCAAGCAAAGACAAAACCATGGGAGCAAAATAGTTCAGTAGATGTGGGTATGTGAGGGAGGGCATCAGAAACCCAAGGAGACAAAGCAAGGAGGCCTCTGCCACCCAGACCAGCTCATGGCACGGCCAGGAGGGCGCCAGCTCAGTTTGTAAGAGCCCGCCTGCTCTCCGAGTGCAGCCATAGACACACACACCTGGAAAACTCCGGGAGCATTACTGCAAAAAGGCCAGGCCCGAACGCCCAGCACCAGGGCTCTCCGTTGGGATGTGTGGAAACGGCCAGGAGTCATCGTGTCAGTGCTGGAGGCAGCCTGGCCCTCCTGCTCTCACCCCCTCTCCATTACAGGTGAACAGAGGGAGGGCGTTCGCAGGAGTTCCAGCAGTGCCTCTTCTCTGCCTCTGAAGAAGAAACACTTTCAATTCGGATCTTTTCCATTTGCGTGCTGCTGCTTGCGTCCTCTTCATCCCTCGTGCCCGGGCTCTTGGGGGTGCCCTGACGCCCCCCACCCTCTGCCAACGCCGGGAAACTCCCGGGCTGCGGGACCCCGGAGCGGGCGCTGCCGTGCTGCCGGCTGCTGCCACCGGGGGGCGCTCCAGGAGCGGCTGAGGCGGCCCCGCGCCCCGGGAGAGACCGGGAACGGCCCGGGAGAGACCGGGAACGGGGCTGGGAGAGACAGGGAAGGGCCCGGGAGAGACAGGGAACGGGAGAGACCGGGAACGGGGCTGGGAGAGACAGGGAAGGGCCCGGGAGAGACTGGGAACGGGAGAGACCGGGAACGGGCCCGGGAGAGACCGGGAACAGGCCTGGGAGAGACGGGGAACGGCCCGGGAGAGACAGGGAACGGCCCGGGAGAGACAGAGAACGGGCCCGGGAGAGACTGGGAACGGCCCGGGAGAGACAGGGAACGGGACCAGGGGAGACCGGGAACGGGAGAGACCGAGAACGGCCCGGGAGAGACCGGGAACGGCCTCGGGAGAGAAGGGTCCCGGGAGGGACCGCGGGGGACACCCCAGCAGCAAGGAGCCCCCCGTCCTCCTCCTGCGGGCTGCTGGCACCGGGCATCCAGGTCTTGCCTGCTGCCGTGCTTTAATGATTCCCTAATTTCGTCATTTCCCCATTTCGGGTCTAAATGAGCTGTGGCACGAGGATGGAGCTTCCCCCTCCCCATCCCGACCCCGTCCCCAGTCCATCCGTCTCTTCCTCCATCCCTCTTCTCCCTCCCTGCCCGAGCCAGCCAGGCCAAGCACTCCCGCACCGTCGGTCCAGCCTCCTACCAGCAGAAGTTTTTGGAGGCGCGGTATGTGGGGAAAAGGGAGGATGAAATTTATGGTTCCTCTCTCGTCCCTACCCCTGGTTAAATATTTGGCAGAGGGAACAAACCAGAGCCGTCTGCGAAAGGGTTGTGAACACAGGTACCCGGGAGACTCGCACAGTTTCCCCTGTCCTTGAAGGGCGATGGTCAGGGACCCCATAGCTGCCCCGGCGGTGACGGGGGAGCCTGGGACTGCTCAGCGAACGGCTGTTGGCAGAGATGAATTTACCTAGCACACGCCATAGCGAAAGTACCGCTAAACGGATCGAGCCAGAGATCCCAAATCCACCGGTTAGAGCCTCCGGGTCCCGGCGGGCTGTGCTCGGCCAGGCGGGACTAACCCTGGGAAAGCCGGGGCCGGAGGGGATATTTGTGGGCAGAGGGGACGGGTCGCACCGTGCCCGGCGTCCCACACCGCGCACGTCTTGTGTGGAGTAAAAAAAACCACGCTCACAGCCACATTTCTTCGCACCAACTGTATTTAACCACGCACGCACACACGCACATGTATTCGAGCTATATAAATATTTGAAATGCATATAAAACTTCTTAGCGCTTTCTGAGTATCAAGTGCAGCGAAAGCTGTACGCAAAGTGACTTCCAGCTACGGAGGCTCTGGAGCTCCTGAGTGACCGGACCTGCGTCCTGGGGTCCGGAGCTGCTCCCGGCCGCGCTCCCGGCCCCGGGGTCGGCGCCGCTCGCCCGGCTGCTGCTGAGCTCGGGCTTCTGGGCTGGTCTGCCCCTCCGTTATTGTTAGCGTTGGAAAACGCTGTTACCCATTAAATAATGCCCTAGCTGGCCCGAGCGCCGCTTCTCCTGGGAGCGAACCCTTCGGGTGCCGACCAAACCCCGCTGGCTCGGACCAAAACCATTTTCGGAGGGCTCGTCGCTCCCCGCGTGTTTCGCCAAGGAGCCCTCCCAGGACAGGTTATTCCTCCTCTTCTGGAAGGGTTCCTGTGGAGAAATCATATTTAAAACAAATCAAAAAAGCCACAGGACCACCACCACCACCGTGGGGCGGCTCTCGGGTTCACCCCCCACTAATGACTGACGGCTGGTGCCACTGAGACAAATAAATACATCGTAAGGAGGGCAATGGGTCGCGAGTCGTTTTGGCCCTAAGGTGAGATTTAGCAATGACCGCCCATTAAAACGAGCTTTTCACTTTTCCTAGGGGTAGCCCCTACCCCCACCCGCTCCAGCAAGGGAAGCGGAGGAGCCTCCTGACCTGGTTTATAATTCTATTTAGGTTCGAGGGGTTTTTTTCTGCTTGCTTTTTAGATCGGAGACGGGAGAAATGAAAACCGGCTGAAAAAGTACTCGGGAGAACGGAGGAATAAAAAAGCGACCCTCGAAAATCCACGGGGAAGGCCACGAACGGACAGCGAGGGAAAGCTGGGAAAATGCGATTTCAAGAAACCTGTGGAAAATAAACGCGAGAGCGCCTAGGAGCAGTTTCAGGGCAGAAGGGACAGAATCCTGCCGGAAGATCGCGGTGACACACTCCCAAGGGAGCGCGGGCGGGCAGCGCTGTGGCAGGGACCCCTTCCCTGCAGAGGCACCTAAAACGGGACTCCACGAAAGCTTGGAAAAATCCCTCCAGCTCCCTCCCTGCCGTCCCCTCCTGCCCAAGAACACCTCCTTATTTTACCGGCCCGTCAGTCCAGCCCAGGGGATGCTCCAAGCCGGACCCCGCGTCCCCATCCTCGGCCGGCTCCTCCTTCCCCGGAGCCGCTCGTACCTTCCCGGGAAGGAGCAGGTCTTGGCGGGGGGAAACACCACTGGCTTTTTCTCTAGAGCTTATTTCCTTGATAACTTTATTTTGTGAGTGGCGCTCAGGCGGCTTGAAAGGAAATAAAGCTTGAAAGGACCTCGAAAAGGAGAGAAGCCGGAGGCAGAGAGGGGCTGCCCCGGGAGGGGAGGGGGTCGGGGTGTCCGTGGTCGGCTCCGCACAGCCCAGTCCGCTCGGTGATGGTTTGGTTTTTATTTCAATGCCTTCTCCGGGAAGATTTTTACATGGGAGTGTGAGGGGAGGCTTAGTTTGGTGAGACCAAGGTGAAATTCAGCAGGCATTATGGCCGCGGTTACCTGCGCTGAAGGTCGAACTCTGTTTCGGCTGAGAGCGTTTAGAAATACAATATTGATTCAGTATTTATTCTAGAATAATCAAATCATTAAAAAGCAAGAAACCAAAGAAAGAAAGAAAGATGGACCCAAAGGTGATGTCTGCGAGGCGGCTGCGGGCTGAGCTTTCCACGAAGCAGCAGTGGCAGATGAGGAAAGCGCAGCTCCAAAGCCCCGCAGAAGCTCCGGAGCCCCAGCCCGGCCTCGGGGCTCACCCTGCCCGCAGCAGCCCCCGCGTCGGGGCTAGAGGACGGGGCCAGGAGCTCAAAGAGCGCCTTAGACGGCCACTTCCAGCTCAAGGGCTTCGCCTCGCCGTGTTTTTACACGCCTTAATTGTTCCCTAATAATGGGGGGTTTGGGGAGAAGCACGTGGGAAGTTTGGGGTTGGCTGGAAAAAAAAAATCAAAACACCAAAACAAAAGTGCCAACAAGAAAACCCCCAAGGCATCACCCTCCGGGGCTGCTTCCCTGGGAACCCGCTGGGTTTTTTTCTCCCCATCCGCAACCAAAAATCTTCAGGTTCAAAGGGAGGTGGTTGCGCGGCGGGGCGGGCTGCGGGCGAGGTCGGCGGGTCAGGGCGATCCCTCGGTGCGAACCCCCAGATCCCCGGGCTGGAATGTGCTGCTGGGGGTGTCTCACTCCCCCGGGACGTGCCTGTACCGCGGGGAAGAGGATGAGGGCTCGGGGTTGCCACCGTGCCCCCGTGGACGGGGGTTTCTCTGCGAGGCGCGGCTGGAGGTGCCGGAGGAGGGAGGTTTCTCCCGCCCCGTTTCCCCCATCAGATGATTCCAACGCCGCCGTCCCGGCGCCTCCAGCGCGGATCCGCCCGGCCGGCTGTCGCTCCCGGCCCGGGTGACAGGGACCGGGGGGCAGCGGGGCGGGCCCCGCTCGCTGCCAAGCGCCAGCGCCGCGGGGCGATCGCCACATCGGCCCGTTTACCCTCCCGAGACGGCAAACAACCGCCCCGTCCGTCCGTCCGTCCGTCTCTCAGCCCTGGCCAGGCGGAGCAGCGCGCTCCGCTCACCCTCTGGCAGCGCCCCTCGCCCCGGGCGTGCCGGCAGGAATCGGGGCAGTGCCCCCCGCTCAGCCCCGGGCACACTCAGGGCATTGGAGTTCGCCCCATTTTGGGAAGCGCACGCCCGAGAGTGGCCCCGACCCCGCTGCCCACCGGGGACTGCGGCTTGGGCTCCCACCCGGGACGGCGTGTGCGCTCCTGCAAACACACGGCTGCTTAATTTCAAGCAACTCCTCTATATTTTTAATTTTTTTCCCTATTTTCTTTTCTCTTCCCTTCTCCCAAACCCTCTTTCTGCCTTCCCAAAATCGTTTCCCGTGCAACCCTGCAGCCCGAGGCGAGGGAGGAGGCGGGATGGTCCCTGCTTCCAAGACTTTTACGAACAATCGTTAAAGAAATCAACCTTTTTTTTTTTTTTTTCCACCTTTATTTTATTTTTTTTTCTCTTCCCTTGTGCAGAGGCCGGAGACGTCCCTTTGATCTGCGAGGCCTGGCGTGCTCCGAGCCCGCACGCCGGCTGTGTGCGGGAGGGGGCTCAGCCGCCGCGGGAGCCTCCGAGCCGGGACATGAAAGGGGGAAGGAAAAAAAAAAAAAAAAAACACAGAAAAAAAGAAAAAAAAAAGGACGTCCAGGGTACGGGAGATCGACCGAAGGGCTTAAATATTTCATATTCCTGGAAGCTGTCAAGGCCAAAAACAACAACACGCCTCCCGCCTCCCCCGGAGTGTTTGCAGAGGGCAGGAGCGTGTGTGCGTGCGAGGGGCAGGGAGGCTGCGGGGGGTGGGGGGGAGACAGAGGGTCATAAATTTTCACTTGTAATCAATCAATAATTAACTAATAGCGGAGCGTGGGCCGAGCGCGCCGGCGGGTGCCCGGCCCGCCGGGTGTCGGTGTCGCGCTGCCCCCGGGGCGCTGCGGCTCCGCGGAGCGCCCCGTGCTCCTTCCCCGCTCCATCCCGGCCCCGCTTTCCCAGAGACTTTGGACTCGGGGCTAAAACTCCCGTGGGTCAAACGCAGCCCGGCTCCGGGCAGAGCCTGCGGGGAGCTGCGCCCCGGGGCTCGGGCAGGGGGTGCGGGGTGCTGCCTCTGCCCAGCCCGGCCCGGTTGCCCCCGGGGCGGTCCGTGCCCCTCCCGCGGGTCCCTCCGGGGTCCCGGGGCGCTGCCCGGGCTGCCCGGGAGGTGGCGCCGGCGCCCCGCCGCAGCCCCCCCGCCGCCGGCCACCCCCACCCAGCGCCGGGTCGCCTGCATCAGCCATAAAACCATTGAGGATATCAAGACAGGCGCCAGGTGAGTAATAGACAGGATAATCCACAGAGATTGCTCGCTGTTTACCTCCTTCCACAAGCGCCACAAGAGTTACTCATTAACGTTACTATATACAAATAAGATACATAAGAGATAAAGCCATTTGCAAGTCAGAGTTACACCTGCGGTACACGGATTTCTTGCAAGGGCATGGCGAGGGGGAGGTCAGCATTAGGCCCGTGGAAAAGGGAGGGGGTTAAAGCAATCAGGCTGCACCCTCAGCCTTAAAAAGAATAAATGGTGAGCTCGGGGGTTGCGGCGCCCCGGGGCTGTGGGGCGGCTCCTGGGCCGGCAGGAAAGCGAGAAGGGCAAGGGGGTCTGGGGCGGGTGTCTGTTGCTTTCCTCTTGACCATCAGCAGTGAATTCCTTGCCAGCTAGGAAATTTCCCCCACTCACACACAGATCATAGCGGCTGTCCTCCTCTAAGAGCGATTTGGGGGACCGGCAGCTGAGAGAGGGGAAAAAAATCGAGGTGCCCTCATGATTCCTGCGCAGAGATGGGAGCGAGGGGACCGGGCGCCTGTCATGGACCGGTGACTCCCCGCTGCCGCCGAGGCCGGAGCCCAGCGCAGAGGGGAGGCTGCTGCCGGTGGCAGGGGTGGCTGTCCCGCCACCAGCGGCGACTGCCAGGGCTCTGTCCTGCCGAGCCTCTCCCCTCGGCACCGGGGAACACCTGGTGACAGCAGATTCCCTCTCCCCGAGCGGCTCCAGCTCCCACCCGCGGGGGGGGGATCCGCGTGGAAAGCGGCTTGTGGGGCTTCAGCCTTCGGGCTGGCTGCACAGCCGCTGCCTCCTCCTTCGCGTGGATTTTTATTTAATTTCTTTTGCTAGACCCGCCGCCACCTCTATCCCTAAAAGCCCCTCCTCGCCCAGGCCAGCTCAGGGGAGCATCAGCTCAAGTGATGTTCCCAGCAGCCGCCACCTTGGGCCATCCGAAGGTGGGAGAAGAGGGAGAGAAAAACTGCTCAGCCCAAACCTTTCTCCGGCTCCAACAGCGTGGATTTCAACAAAACCCCCATCCCAAGTTGAAACGGGAAGGGTCCCGTTCCCCCACGCAGGGAACAGTTTGATGTTCGGGGGGGGGGGATTTTTAAATTTAAAAATCGAGGGAAAACCCCCCCCCCCCAACTTCATGGCCACTTTCACCCTCTGGATCTCCCTTTATCTTGCCGGCGCAGGAACCGGGAGCCGCGGGCCGAGGGGCAGGCAGAGCATAAAACAGGATACAGGCTGGAAGTACATCCTTATAATATTTATTACTGGCGGAGGATGAATCGCGTTTCAATATACGGGCCACTAACTGTTGAAGGGATGAAGGAAAAAAAAATCTCATTAAGCAGAAATATATATGTTCTGCTAAAGGATGTGCTCATGGACTGGCAGAGGGACAGCAGGGGCTGCCAGCTCTCCTCAGCTCTCCTCTCAGTGACCTCCCAGGCCACTAGTCCAGCCTGGATGTCTGTCCCCGTTCCAGCTTAATCTTGACATATCCCCAGCCTAAGGGCGGGAAGGGGCGATTCCAATAAAAGGGCGAAAAATAGATTTGAAACCCCCGTGTATTTCCAGGGGATACCTAACTGGGAAAGCCAAATCCTCTGCCCGGACAGGAGAGGAAAACGATCCCAGCAACAGCATCAACTCCTGAGCACTTTACCTGGAAACTTTGAAGGAGGGCTCTGCATTAAAATTTAACCGATCTATTCTCTAATTCTTCACTTTTGCGTTATTAATTTATGACAGATAAAAGCATAGCTGAGCCTTTCTCATTAACTTTTCAAACGCCACTTAATATTGTTCCATTAAAAGAGGTGACTTTAGTAGCCTCTGGATCGACTTTAAAAGCGAGAGGGATAAAGACGGAAAAGGTACATTAAACAGCTTGCTTAAAACCCGTCCTTCCCCCCGCAACAATTCCAATGACACCACCTCGACTGGTTCGTACTAGCTCCTTCCAGGAGAAATATCTTAATATTGGGAACGGGAAAGGGGGTGGAGGAGAAAGGCAGAAGAGGGATATATATCTTTCAACCCCTCCATCCTCCCAGGCACTTCGGGGAGGGTTGGGGTGAAGGCATTTCACAGTACGCCCAAGACATTTCAATAAAAATTTATTGAAACTTCAGTGACTTTAAAAGGGGGGAAAAATTACAGAAAAAAAAAATAGCAAGAACTTCTCAACATTTATATAACACAAAATATACCTTCATTTTTTTTTTTCCTTTGAACCAGCTCTGAGCACCTGACTTTCAACCCAAGAAAATATGCACTCACTCAAACAAAGACAACAATAAGCACAGTAGTAAAACTCCATCGTGGGGTTGTTTTCTGACACACCGAGGAAACGGGCAAAAATAATAGAAAGTAAAGAAAATCCTAGAATCTTCACTTTTCTTACTTTTTCTCTCAAGCCACTGGAGAAGCCTGTTGTCGTGTATAAACATATATAATTTTGTGGTTGTTGACATTTTGAACACTGAAGAAATCCAGGATTAAAAGCTACCATGGCATACTGCTTTGTCTTTTTCTCTCTTTGAATTTTTTTCAGGTCTTTGATTAATTTGGCTTCTTTCTGCTTTGCCTTTTGCATATTCGGCTCCTTGACCAAAGGACGAGGTTTTCCTAGGCTGAGCTCTGATTTAAAAACTGAGCCCTCCCAAATGGGGGAAATTTCTCCTCTGGGTCGGGATCTACATTTAAAGGAATTACCAACTTGAAATGAAAACGACTAAAAATAAAAACAGAAGGAAAAAAAAGAAGACCGCTGCAGTCGTATTTACAGAGATATGTACAATGTCAATAAATTAAAGTTTAATTTTGAGTATTCATATTCCACGTATTTACAAGAGTTATCAAATAATTACATAAATACTTTGTTTTAATAATAGTGTCCGCTCTTTTTTTTCTTCTCAGTATGTTAAACCTTGTTATTGCATATACAATTAAGGAGGGAAAGCTGTGATAAACCTACAATCGAGCTACAGAGGTTTTAAGATAAAATAAATTCACCATTTTTTCCTTTCCAACTACACTTCTTATTTTTGTTGCTACAAGGGAGGATGTTTAAGGTAGAGGGACAAAGGTCTTATTTTTGTTTTTATTATTATTAATAATAATTTTTCCCTGGGATTTGAAACGAGCATTAAAAATAAACAACAAAAGCCCACTGAAATAAAAAATACCACCCCCCCCTCAAAAAAAAAAAAAAAAAAAGAAAAAAAAAAAGAGAGAAAAAAAAAAGACTACTCTGGAACATGCAAAAAAAAAAAAAAAAAAAAAAAAAAAAAAAAAGCCACCAACTGGCTCTCAGACATCACAATAATTTTTTAAACACACAGCTTCCCTTAATATCGACTAAGGAGGTTGTGGTTAACAACCCGCCCAGGAAACAACTGTTGAAGAACCAATATGCAAGTTACTTACACACTTTTCTTTCGGAGAGAAAAAAAAAAATCACTTCTCTTACTTAATTTTTATTCGTTTGCTTGATTTTTTTTTTTTGTTTTATTTTTTTCTTTTAGGTCTTTTTTTTTTTCTTTTTTTTTTTCTTTTTTCTTTTTTTTTTTTTTTTTTCGGGGTGTTGTGGGTTTGGGTTTTATTTTTTACACTGATTAAAAAAAAAAAAAAAAAAGCCAAAATAAAAGGAGGATGCCACAAACCCCACCGGTGCCTCGATCCGGCCAGTTCTGCTCCCTGTGAGGAGCCTCCCACCCAGCGCTCCCCCATGCCCGACCTTTTTTCCCTGCTCCACCAGATACCTTTTTGTTGCTAAGAACGCACGCAACGCCGCGGGATTTTATATGTTAAAAAAAAAAAAATTTAAAAAATAGAAATAGGAAGAAAAAAACCCAACAAAATAAAGGAGGGGATTTAAAAAAAAAAAAAACAAAACAAAACCACTCGCGGGGTGGAGGATGTGGTTTCTTTCAAACAAAGTGCACTGCGAGACTGATTTGAAATGAGCTCCCGGAGGCCGGGGGGTTACGGGGAGCCGCTGCGGGATCTGTCCTGCTTGGGTCGAGCCCGCTGACCAGGCGCTGGATGTTCTGCAGTTCGCTGGTGGCCGCCTCCTTGTCCGCGCCCAGCTTGGGGGACAGGGACACGGAGCCGGACGAGAGCGTGGAGGAGCGGCTGGCGAGGTCCGAGGCGGAGTCCAGGGGCACGGAGCCGGGGCTGGCGCTCAGCCCGCCCGCCTTGCCCTCGCCGGAGCCGGCGGCCAGGCCGGGCAGGGCGGTGGTGAGGAGGCTGCTGCCGTCCGACAGCGGCACGGGCAGCGGGTACGGGCTGTAGCGGAGCCGCGGCCGCACGGCGCTCAGGAACGGGTGCCGGTGCACCGAGCTGGAGGCGGCGCTGGAGGCGGCGGCCGCCGCCGCCATGTAGGTGTAGGGGTAGGGGAAAAGGCTGCCGAAGGGAGACATGGCCAGGCCCTGCGGGAGGGGAGGAGACAGAGGAAAGCGTTACCGGCCCGCACGCTCACCGCGGGGATGCCGCGCGGCACGGACAGCTGTCCTCCCACCGCCCGGCCAGCACCAACCGGGGCACAGCCTGCCCGGGCTCTGCCCTGCGCGGCCCCGCTCCCACCGGGAGCCGAACAGCCGAGGGGACTGATTCCCGCAGGTCCAGCGCCCTTTACCCGCAGGTCCAGCCCCTCTCCCGCTCCGCAGGGCAGCCCCGGGCACATCCCCTCGCAGGCCGGGACGCGCCCCGCAGCGCCCTGGTCCTGCCCCGGGGGTGCGGGGCTCTGCAGGACGGCGGGGGAGGGGGGAGAGCTCAGGGAGATCACGCTGGGCCACCCTCCCCGCCCACAGCTTTCCCTCCTCCGACCTTCTGCCAAGCCCTGTGACCGGCCCCTGAGAGGGGCACTGGGGGGATATCGAGGCGGGGGATTCAGAGGAGGTGCCCGCTGCCCCCCCAGGCCCGGAGCTCCCCCGGCCCGGAGGGGCGGCGCGGGGGATGCAGTACCTGTGAAGCCAGGACGTGCTGCTGCAGATGGAAAGGCAAAGCAGCCGCCGATGCTCCCGAGAGTCCCTGGGCCGCCGCCGTGGCCATGACCGTGTTGTCCAGTCCCGAGACCCCGGCGGATGCCCCGGAGACGGTGGCGAGGAGGGGCCCCATTCCCGCGGCCATGCCGGAGAAGGCTCCCCCCATGGCGAACTGCCCGGGGTGCAGCAGCAGCGGGTGCCCGTTGCCCAGCGGGTTGAAGAACTGCTGGCCGGCCAGGGCAGGGGGAAAGCCGAGGTTCTGCAAGTGTCCCTGGCTCAGGTGGGCCGTGCTGTCGGTTTGGACCGTCAGGGGGTGAAGGGCTCTTTCCCCAGCAGTCGGTTCTCATCTACTTTGGGGCCATCCCTGAGGGGGCTTTTCAGTTCCTCGCCGCTCAGGCTGCCCCCCCGGGTGCTGGAAGAGATGGTAGCCGGGCTGTGCCGGGAGTCCGGAGGGGCTTTCTCAGTCCTCTCTCGGCTCCGATTCCCTGCCGAGTCCCCAGGGAAGAAGTGGCTTTTGGAGGGGCTGCCGCCCTTGTCCCGGGGGTCGTCCCCCGCGGTGGCAGCGGAGCTGGCCGGCGCTGGGGTGCCGGCGGTGGTCGTGCTGATTTTGCCCGACTCGTTGCCTTCTAGCAAGGGATCGTCTTTGCTGTCTGCATCGCTGTCTCCCTCGCTGGGACAGAGATCTGCAAGACAAAGGGGGCCCGGGGCTGGGATCCGGCACTGCACATCCCGAAATCCCCACCGGGCTGGGGAGAGGGGCAGAGACGTTTCCTGGCCGGCCAGAAGTTTGTATGGAAATACTTCCCTTTTTTATTATTATATAAATAAATACAGCCCCGGCTCCCACCACCCGCCCCGTCCAAGCCAGCCCGAGTTTTACACAACGCAGCAAAATTGGCTGCGAAACAAAGCGGCGGCCCGGAGGAGCGACCCCCCAGCCGGGCGGGCCCGGGGCCAGCGGCTCCGCTCCCCGGGGCTGCGGGAGCCCCCAGAGACCCCCCCTCCCTCCGCGGCTGCAGCGGGGATAGAGGAGGAACGGGACAGCAGCAACCTCGGGGCAGGGCTGCAGGGCCTCGGGGATGTGTCTCCTAAGAAGTTTTACCAAGTTTTCATCCCTTTCAACGGGCAAACTTTGCAAACGCACCCGGAGACACCCCGCAGCCGTCTGCATCACCCCTGGGCCCCCCCTTCTCCCCAAACACATGCACGGCTTCGCTGGATTCCTCTGCACTTCATCTCCTAATTTCAGCGCCCCAGGTGCGAAGCTCTGGTTTGCTTTTCGGGTCCCCTCCCAGCACCCCTCCCCTCAGCTCGGCAGGCCTTGAAAAAAACGAGTAAAGCAACTACAAAAAAGAGGTTGTTTCCTCCTCCCCCTGCCCCCCCGCCCCGGGATGGATTAATACATAGAGAGACTGCAGACAGCTCCCAAGCCCGCACGGAGAAACCCAGGGTGACTTTTCTATAACAAAGTTCGGGACTGTATCCAGGGAAAGATCCTTCCTCCAGTAACAGATTCAGTGAGGAATATTAATGGAGTGACTCCAGTTTTGAACTTTTGCCCCGTGGTCTGTCTTTGCTCCCTTGACTCGGAGCTGGCTCCTTTCTGAACCAAGGACGAGAGGGATGAATGTGCAGCGAGGGGAGAGGGAGGCCAGGGGGGAGAGGGAGAAGGAGAGGAAGAGCGAGGAAGGCAGAGAGAGGAGAGCAAGGGGGGAGAAGGGAGGAGAGGGAAAGACAAAAAGAAAGGGAACAAGAAGAGTAGTGAGGAAGGAGGGAAAGAGAGGGAGGAAAAACTAAAGAGAGAAAGAATAGAGAGAAGAGAGCAAAGAGACAAAACGTGAGAAAAGAAGGAAAGGGGGAAGGAAGAAAGGCAAGAAGGAAGGAAGGAATGAAAACAGGCCAGTGCCAGAGGGCAGCGGTTCAGGCCAGGATCTGCCAGCACACAGAGCGGGCACCCAGGCTCTCCCAGAGGAGACCAGGGGCCACAGCTCTCACCTTTGAGGCTGGAGGTGCCCACGGCAGGCACGGCAGGACAGGAGGACTGGGCAAAGCACTTGAAGGCCGTCTGCTCATTGGACGACTCGTCCGAGGTGGGATTCTCCTTCTTCTGCCTCTCGTCGTACACGCGCATGGACTGCAGCGTCAGCTGCTTCCTGCGGGCACAGAACCCGCTGGGAGAGCGGCCCCGGCACCCCCGGAACCCCCCGGCACCCCCGATACCCCCGCACCCCCCTCCCCAGCCCCTCGGGAGCTCCTATCCGGGAGCAGGGGAATGAGGAGCCACGGTCCCCTGGAGGAGCAGAGCGCGTTTCTGGCAGGCAGGGCTTGGCTGCTAATGAGAGGAGATTTCTTGGAAGCCTGAGCAGCTCCTCAGCGAGGGCTGATATTAAAAACAAGGGGCGGAGGGGAGAGGGAAGCGTTCCCTGGAGATTAGCTTTTAAAAGGCAAGGATGTTCCAGAGATATGAGCCATGTTAATGGTTGCTAAGATTGCTAGGAAGTGGTTATTTTGTTAGGCACTTTATGTAATCTTTTCACCAACAATTAACCCGGAGTAAAAAATCTATTTATATTTAGAGAAATTAGAAATCATTTCCGTCCTGTGGCTCCAGCGCTGGCTTTATTTTCACACTGATGGACAAGGGGAGCTGGCGTGTGCATGTTTGTGTGTGTGCTGGGAAGGGAGAGAGGCCTCTTGGTTTACACCACGTTCCCCCCTCCTTTTTATTTTGTTGTTTGTTTGAAAAAAAAAAAAGAGGAACAGATCGATTTATTCATTATCTAACCCCCTGTGCAAATGGCTAAAATATCCTGTCTCCTGTAACACAACAAAACAGACATAATCCCCATCAATGGAAAAAAAAAAGTCCCTTTTTTCTCTGTGTATTTTCTTCTTATAGTAAAAATAAAAGTCTTGAGTCCCGCTATAACAAGTTCTGTCTGCCTACCTGGGGCACAAACTGTGTCCTGCCGCTTTTGGAAAAAAATAAAAGAATCTTCCATCATTAATTACTTCCATATTCATGAGCTATCTCTGTCCAAACAGTTTATTTATATATTTCTCCTCCACATTTTACTCTTTTCCATGCATTCCCCAGAAAAATGCCAGAGGAGATTCAAGCAGTGCTCAGCCCTCACTTGTCCCTCTTCTCCAGTCCCAGATCCAAACTACACTGTAATATTCCCTCTCAAATTTTAAGAGAAAGTTTTTCTCTGGTAATACTTGCTTAATGCACTGCACTCCCTTTGGCCAGTCATCCCCTGCGACGTGAAAACTGAACGTGGAAAGCAGGGAAGAATTCCCATGCAATCCGTTTGACGTTATTAACGCCAAGATCCTTATGGATTTTGGCGGGGGGAAGTGTGGTTTGGAGGCGAGGCAAGGTGATTTTGACCTCTGCTCGTGTTCTGAGCTTAACACATGAAAACCAAACGAGGCGCCCGTACAGAATCGAGCCAGACTCACCTCTTTTCCCTCCTTCCATTCCCGGTGTCCCGAAAACCTTTGGCAAAGGGGTTGTTGTCAATTTTTAATTGCGTGATCTATAGGATAGAGGAGAGAAAAAAAAAATAGCCAGGGTTGGGGCAGAATAAGGAGATTTTTGTGTTAAAAACCAGCAAAACCCCACTCTTCCCAGTTCCCGCAGCGCTGGCAGGATCCTGGCAGGAGTAGGACAGGGCAGAGGGCAAAGGTCCCTGGTTTTGGGGTGAATCCATGTGATTTCCCGAGCTGTTTGGAGGCAGCTCGCCCCCAGTCCCCCGCCGGGCTGGCCGGTGACCTGCACCGTGGGGCAATGAAAGAGCCCCGTGTTGCTGCCACCACATCGGAATTAATTGAGCCGTGCAATGAGATCCATGCAAGTTATGCCTGTGCTTAAAACTCTTTAAATACCATAATTAAACCGCAAAGGAATCATACCCACCCCCTTGCTATAATAAAATACTTTATATAATCGCATTATGCTCCCTGTGTGTTGGGGCGCCAGGGGTGCCAGGAGCCAGTTCGTATTTTTTGGAGGGTGTGTGTGTATGTGTGGAAGTTTTTGGGTTTGGGTTTCCTCGGGTTCAGGGAAGGACTGTTGGGAGGGATGGGGCGTGCGGGGCATCCGCAAATGCCCGGTGCCCGCGTGAACGATGCACGGAGCAGAATTCCCAGCCCGGCCGGGGCTCACCCCGCTGGAACAGGATGCGAGCAGTGGGAACGGGAATGCCGCCTCCCCCTGCTCCATTCCCGGTCTCGGACCGGGCTGGAAGCACAGCAACCCCTCAGTTTAGGAGCAGAGGATGACCCCGAGAAGGAAACCCCGCCCGAGTGCGGCCAGGACCGGCCCTGGCTCCCGAGTTTCCCCCCCGGCGCACACACGGGATCAGGAAAACCCCACTGCTGAAACCAGCGGGACTTTTAATCCAGGTGCTCCCGGCCGTGCCTTCTGCTCCCCCCGCGCCGAGCCCAGGGCTCCCCGCCGCTTCCGCACGCCGCTTCCCGGCCGATTTCATGGCAATCACACAAATATGCTCATTTCTGTCCTTCAGCCGAGCCGCCCCCAGCTGATAGAGCGGGCCGGCCAGCCCTGCTGATAAGTCCCAAAGCAAAGTCTACTCTCGGTACACTCATTTTCTTTCAGTTTCCTTGCTGTGCCCGGCTGTAGAGAGGGAGGAAAACAGCCCGAGCCCCGAGGGGGAAGCGGCTTTTTGGAAACCGAGGGCAGAAGGGTACAGAGCCCCCTTTTCACGCCTGGATTTTTCACGGTGCAGGATGCGAGGGCAGAGAGGGGCACAGGGCAGCTGCAGAGAGCGGGCGCTGCGCATCCAGAGCCTCTGCGCTCCACGCACGCGAACGCAAAGTTGTAATTCAGAGACAACAAAAAAAATCAAAGCCCCTTTTTTGGCTCCTTCGCTTCCTTCCACTTGACTTAATTATCGTAAATTCGCCGTTTGCCACTCTCCCAAATATACCACCTTCATCGCGAGCGACAATAAACCAGCAGCAATGGAGAAGGCAGCGCTTGCAGTGCTGCAAAACTTTATCACATGGGCTTTTTCAGCCCTTCCAGCTAAATTCAAGCGAGATACCCCTCTCTGACCAGAGCATATTTCTGCACCACAAAAAATAATAAAACACTGCAGGATGCAAAAAAAAATATCATAATATAATAATAATAGGAACCAGACGTGCGCTCCAGCCTTATTGCCAATTGCTGTTAAAGGAGCTAAAACAGCACAAAGGCCAGGAAGAATTACAAAATCTCAGCCCCGCTGCTCTCCCCACTCTGTCTTTCGACACACAGAGCCGAGTCTTTTTTATTAATTTTTTTCCTGATGCATCTTAGATTAAATCCACACTAAGAGCAGCAAACCACACCCCATCCCTTTCCTCATACTGGGGAGATATACTGGGGGGAAAAAAATGGTAGAAAACCCCTAAACATTCTCCCCCTCATCCTCAGTCCTCCCTCCTTTTAATTGCCTTTCCCGAGGTCGGTATTAGGAGAGTGCTCGACCCCCTCCCCCAGCGCCTTCCCGGAGTTGGATCAAGGAGGTTTTGGGGGAAAAGTTGAGGGAGGGAGAGGGAGAGAGAAGAGCGGGATGGGCTTCGTGAGTTTTAAGGGAACAATGCAGAGTCAAAGTTCTCTTAAAAGCCAAAACACGTAAAACAAATCCTCTCTTAATCTCCTTACCTTATCATTCTGGTATGCGGTCACTGCGATGAATTCAGTCTCCGGGAAAACGTAGGTCCTGAACGTGCTGTAAGGAAGCTTGAGGATATCGTTGGCTCGGACGATGTGGAACCGGGGCTGGTACTTGTGCATGGAGTTTAAAATGGTCTGAGGGGGGGCAGCGGCCGGCAGCACGGAGGGCAGGAGGGGGGGAGAGAAGACGGTCAGCAGGAGCAGCATTTCCCCCGCCATCGGCACTTTCTCCTCCTAATTTACCTTCCCTCTCCTTCCTTCCCTCACTCCTCCTCCCCACCAAGCACACTGCAAACACACGCACACACCTCGCAGCATCAACTCAAAGTACTGACAGCTCCAGCTCGCCGGGGTTAGGCTCCCGCTGGACCTCTCGAAGGAGAGGAGAGCGGGGGAAATCCCCTCAGAGCTCTGCTCCGAGAGGGGGACAAGCTGTTTGGGCTCCGGCAGCAATGTCCTTTGATTTCAGAGCGTAAAAAAAAAAATAAATAAAATCAAGTAAAGCAGGAGCAGCAGCTACAGTTGCAACACCGCCACGAGAGCCTCGGCTCGGTCTAATTGCGTGCCCCAATTCACTTAAGGCCTTCTGCGAACGGCAGAAATGTATCGTCTAATCAAATCACAGGCAGCAAATGCAATCTTCGGCACATTAGAGATCCCCCGGCCGCGGCCACCACCAGCAAGCCCCGGCTCCGAGGCGGAGGCTTTCCCAGGAATAGAGAGAAATGGCCAGGATCGACACAGCACTTATCAGCAGGTTTGTTTGATTTCACTCTCAGGGTAAGTTTTTATCTCTGCACACCCGGTAAATGTAAAGGAGTGGATAGACATGAATGGGCAACTTGACCTCTGGTTTTGGTCCCTGTTTATTTTCACTCCGGCTTGCTTTACATTATCCAGATTAATATAGATTTAAACGTTTGCGTACTTAGGCCTTTAAGCCCTTTATACACATATGCATATCGTTTTCCTACGCTTAGAAAGTGTGATCGACTTTATTAAAAATATATATAGATATATAAAGTCACCGCAGCTCTGAGAAATATCGAGTTGCGCTGCGCTGGAAATGTATCCCTCAAGTTAACGCTGCATGGCACGGGGAGGTTACAGAGTAAACTCCAGGCTTTAATCCTGACCCCAGCCGGAGGAAAAATCAAGGACTGCTCTAAAGCGGACAGATGCCCGTGCCGGGTGCGCGGGGAGGTTTTTGTGGTTTTTTTGTGCCCCGCTCTGCCCGCAGCGGGGCCAGCCCGGCCGAGCAGCCGCCGTGCTCCGGGCGCAGCCCCCCGCCGGGACCCCCGCTCCGGCCGGGAGAAGGGGGGCAAAGGAAGGTGTAAAAGGCACTCACAAATCCGTGCTTGTCAGAGATGTTGTTAGTGAGCTTCAGCTTGTGAAAGGTGACGACTTTGGACATCCATTGTTCGCCGGTGGCCGGGCTGTCCGGGTGGATGTACATTCTCTTTGGCATTTCAGGGTCAGCCTTGCCGGCTACCATCCACCGGGAATTATGGAATTTGTACCTACAATCATCAGCCGCCACAATATCCATCAATAAAATGTACTTGGCCTTTTTATCCAGTCCAGTGCATCTCACTTTAAATGGAGGAAACATTCTCCTATGGGCAGAGGGGGGAGGGAGGGAGGGAAGGGGGGGAAAGAAAAGACAAGACAAAAATAAAATAAAATTAATTACAGCGCTTAAATAAGCTTCTGAATTTTCGTAGCGCGTCTACCAAGCAACTACTTCAGATCTCAAAAGCAGCAGAGTAAGTCTGTGTCCAGCAAAAAGGTTCCCCCCCCCACCCCCCCAGCGAAGAGGTTTCTCAAATGCTTAAAAGTTGCAGGAGAAAATGGTCCCTGGACGGGAAAGGTACGCGTTCCCTAGAAATCAGCAGGCGCCAACCTCTCTCTGCCATTCCTAAACTGCAAAGGCCTATTTGGGGCTCTCTGATCTCTCATTAGTTTCCTTTTTGCCTGCTAAACAAAGAACTGGGAGCTGATCGCACCCCGATAAAATAAATCGTCTGAGTTATTCCAAGGCAGCCTCCCGATAAAGCGCGGGGTTTTACACTTTACAGACGAGAATAAACCCCCCCCCCCCCCCCCCCCGCCAGGGCAGCGGGGCTCTCCCCGAGCTCCGGCCAGCCGGGGATCCCCCCGTGTGCCGCGGGTTCCCTGCAAACCCCGCTCCCCTCCGCTCCCGGCTCCGGCTCCAAACTGCAACAGGATACCACAAATTTGCTGTTTATTATATCGAGTGGTTGGCATTCGGCAAATCTCAACTTAAAAGGAAACACATGACTTTGCAACATGTAAGAGCTCTTAATACTGGTCGAGGCTTTCACGCAAAAACTTTTGACCACAATTAACAGAAAAAACTTCGGGAAAGCAGTAAAATGGGCGAGAAGAATTTTTTTCTCCTTGGTCCTTTTAGGGCTTGTATTTATTTTTTTTTTTTTCCCCTGAGCCTGTAGCCTGCAACTGGTGCTTTGCAAATAGGCGAAGCTCCAGCAAGGCAGCTGAAGGCCGTCTAAGAAGACTTTTCAGGAGTGGCTTCCTCGAGTAATTCTCCTGGCAAATCACATGTGGGGAGTTTGGGAGGTTTCTCAGAGAGCCCCTTTAAAAAACACCCGAGTGCAAAGGGGGTTTGCACCCTACGTATCATCCCAGCAATAGGTAGAGTTGTAAAAGAGTCCAGATGTCAATGAGTAGCGAATATAGAGAGAGATTTCAGACGGGTAAACCTATAAAAAGCAGAAATGCCGAGCGTGGACGCGCCGTGTGTGTTCATTCATTCCCACGTGAAGGTTACATAAATACAGGGACAGGCAGCGCGGAGCTGCAAACCCTTCCCTGCCGCTCCAGCAGCGGCTGCAGGACGGCTGGCGAGTTTTGTCTGGTTTTCTGTACATTTCCAGACATAATGAGCCAGGACAAACCCAGCCGAGACCCCAGCACAGTGAGAGGCACAGCCTGACACACCGACCCTATCAGCTCTCCTGCCCCACCAGCAGCCAGACGCCACTCCAAAGGATTTTTTCCTTCGTTCCCCTCTCTTAAGGAAGAAAAAACTGCGTGTAGCGAGGCTGAAAAGCAGGCCAGCCCCTTTGCCAACCCCAAATTATTTTCTTCCTGCTCCCAGTCTTCTGCAGCAAGCATTAAGCTACTGAACCATGAAGGGACCCTCTCACCCCCTGCACACGCACATGCTGAGCAGGGCCGGGTCGCGCCTGGGCTTTTCCCGGCGGCGTGGTGCCCCAGACAGGCTCGGATCTTCAGCTGCCTAAAGCTTTCCATAATTCCAGGTGAAAGGAGATTTACGGAGGAAACCGCCGGAGAAAGAGCCCTGCCCTGGTGGGGTGCAGAGACCGAGGGGTGGGGGGCAGGGGGGGGAAAGGCACGACCCCCCGACCCAGACCTACCTTCCCGATTTGGTAATCACCATCTCCGTGCCTCTTTTATGGAATTGCTCCCAAAGCTCTTTAGCTTCCAGATGCACTTTCGGATCGTCTTCTACCTCTTCTTCTGGCTCCAGAGTTTTTAAAGGCCTCAGATGGGCTGCTGCCTGGTGACCCAGGGAAGAAAAGGGAATACCAGTCTCTGCAGCCCCCACTAACTGATCCATGATGGGTTTAGCCAGAGCCCCGGGAAGGGAGAGGGCGGCCGCCCCGTTGGGAGGCAAAGCCAGGGCCGGGAAGAAGGGAGGCTGATGTCCCAACACAGCGCTCATGGCAAAGTCCGGTGCCCGGTGCGGTAAAAAAGGATGATAAGCCATGCTTGTCCCAGGAATTACTGGATCTCTCATCGGTAAATTCATCCACTCCACTCCTCGGTTTTCCTACTGCTGGAGTAGTCCCGGAGTGGTTTCTAACAGCACATCACGAAGAAGAAAAATTAAGATAATAACAATAACAGCAATAAAGCACAAAAAAAAAAAAAAAAAAAAAAAAAAAAAAAAAAAAAAAAGGGTTGGGGGAAACAAGCTCTAAACAGCACAGTACATGAGGGAGAGGCAGAACTTCTACAGCCTACAACTTCCCGAGCCGGGGCACATCCCCAGCCCTCGGGACAGCGGATTAACAGGATTGTTCATTATTAGTCTTGCTTTTTCTCGTGTTCGGTCTCTGAGGTTTTGTTTTGCTTTTGAGTTGTTTGCGTTTTTTTTCCTGAGTGGAAGTCCTTGCGCTGGGAAAGAAACGCCGAAGAAGGGAAGGAAAAAAAAATCCACCGGGTTCGCTGTCTGTTCCTGTTGCCGCAGAAGGGCTGGACAAGCCGAAATCCCTTTTTTTCTTCTTCTTCTTTTTTTCTCTTAGTCCCAGTCCCCCTTCTCTTCTTCCGTGGCGGAGGGTGACGGCTCGAAGCTGGGTTTTCTCTTTGGGTGGCTGGCTCTCTTCCCCCTCCCCCCCACCCCTCCACCTTTCCTCCGTACGGTCAGGCTGCAGAGCAGAGGCTGGGAAAGGAGGGAAAGCAGAAAGAAGCAAACAAACCCACCCCCCCTCGCCGGCCGAGGAAGGCTCCTGAGCAACCTTCAGCAGCAAAAACTTGTAGGGAAATCTCGTTTCCGCCTCGCCTTCCTCACTCCCCAAGCAGGAGCTGGTCAGGGTGCCCTGATTTCCATCAGGATCTCTTCTTTCTTTCACCCTCCTTTTTTTTTTTTTTTTTTTTTTTTTTTTTTTTTTTTTAATTTAATTTTCCCCCCCTCTCTTTCTCTTTCGCTGTGCCTTAAAAAAAAAAAAAAATCTGGCAGAATTATACTATTGTCTCCATAAAAGAGCGAGAGAAAGTGAGAGGGAAAGAGAAAGCAGGAGAAAAAGGGGGGAGGGAGAAAGAGAGAAAAAGAGAAAGAGAGAGAAGAGAGAGGGAGAAGGAGCCTCTCGGCTCTGAGAATTCCCTGTGAGTCTGTGCTCTGCGTGCACCCGATCGTAGGGATGTGTTGTGGGTTACAGGGGAGCTGGAGCCGCCTTGATTGGCTCTTTGACGCTTTCGGACCAATTGTGAGGCTCCATAGGCGGGGTTCTGACAGCTCGGGTGGAGGGGGACAGCGCCGAGTTATAAAAAGAAGGTGTCGGAAACTGTAACGCTGCAGCAAAGCATCACTAGTACTTCGGGCCGTGTGAATATGTCAACATGATCAGAGGGGAGGGAGCAGGGCGGGAGGAGGGAAGGGGCCGGCAGTGCCCGCCTCTAAGGGGGTGCTGGGGGCCCCCCGGCCCCGGCCTCCCGCAGCCCCGGCACTGCCCGCCCGCTCTTCCCCGCCAGGAGCTTCCCGAGCCCGGCTCCACGCGTGGCGCTGGGGGGTCCGAAGCTGCGTGCCCCCTTCCCCAAACGCCGCCGGTACCGTAGCGGGGATCCCCCCCTGTGTTCCCCCCGGCCCGGAGCCACCTCGCCCGCCCAATCCCCGCAGCCGCCGCCGCCGCCGCCGCCGCCTTGGTGTCACCCCCCTGCCGCTGCCCCCGCGCCGCTTCTGCCCTTCCCGGCAAAGTTGCTTTCTTTAAACGACACCTCCAGGCCGGAGCCGGGCGCTTTCCTTCCCCCCGCCGATCTGGGGGTGAGCTCCGGGGCTCGGGGGCGGCTCGGCGGCTCTTCCCCCGCTCGGAGCTCGGCTCCGGCCGCCGTTATTATTGTTGTGGTGGGCGGCTGGAGGCTGCGGAGAGCGGGCGGCGGCCGCTGCTGCCTCAGCCCCGGCCGCGGCGGCTGCCGATAGGAGCGGGTGCGCGCAGGGAAGCGAGAGGCCGCTGGAAAATGGGATTTTAATGTATTTGTTATTCGTTTTTTTCATTCTTTCTTTGGCGTTGCGGATTAAGGCCACTCGGCTGGCACCGGCGCCGACAGGGTTACGCTCCCACACCCCTCCTCTTCCACGAGGTGCGCGGGGAGGAGACGGGAAGTGCGGCTTTCCCTGCGCCCAGGCCGGGCAGCGCCGGGCGGGGGGCCCGGCTCCGGGTTAACCCGGGCTCGCACGGAGCCGGCCACCCCCCGGGGAAGGCGTCACGCGTGGGTCTGATCCGACCCCATGGAGAGGGAAGAGCCGGGCAGGATCCTCTTGGGGAAGTTTCTGGGGAGATATATTCCGTTGGGGGTGGGGAGGGGGGGGTGTGGGTGTGTGACAGTGCAGGGCAGCAAGAGGGGGCTTGTGACTGTGCGTGTCGTGGGCATGCAGGGCACGGGGCGCCCACGCGTGTCAGGGATCCCAGCGCTGGGAGGTACCGAATCACTGCCCTGGGGAGGGAGGGGGGAATCTCCTGACGCCCCCCACCCTGCTTTAAAGAGGGGAGGATAATCCACCGGGAGAGGAGCGGGGGAGCGCGGGGGCTCGGCGCTGGCTGCGCGCAGATGGGAGCGGAACCTCTAAAGTGATTAGCTCTTCTAACATTGCATTTTTGACGCACATGGTTAAGAGCGCTTGGCGCCAGCTTGGTGAAGTCCCTGTAGTAACCAGCGTCTAGGATCGCTTTGCGTTCACCAAAATATCTCCCCTTTGGTCGGGGGTGGGGTGAAAAGAGGAGGAGGGAGGAAAGGAAGCGGGAGTAATGCGTTCAAAGAGGATGAGGGGGGGGAAGTCTGATGTGTTTCACGAAGCCAGGAGCCTTGTTACCCGCGCAGCGCTCGGCTGCGCTGTGCGGCTGCTTATCGACCAAGAGAGCGAGAGTCTTTCCAACCTCTGCTCGGAACCGGTTCTCAGGCTCCTGCCGCGGTGGGAACCCCCAAAGCCTATGCCGTCCCTTTATCAGCGTCCACAGCAAGCGCCCGGCGGCTTCAAGAAGTTTGCTGCGATTTACCCCAACCGGGCCGCCGCTCTCTCACGGCGACCAGGAGGTGCCCGCGGGCTCCCGCGGGACAAGCGCCGCCGCCCCCGGCCCCGCCGCGCCCCGGCCCCCGCGGCCGCCCCGCCGGAGCGCGCCCCCGGCACAAACCGGAGCCGCTGCCGCCTCCGCGCCTGCCCCGCACCTTGCGCCGCGCTCCGCACCCACCCGCGCAGGAAAATAAAATGTTTGCCGCTTATGATTTCCAATTCCAGCGTCTGGCTAATGGCGTGCAAACTTCCGCCAGTTCCGAGTGACCTCCCCGACGAAGCCCCCCGGAGACTCGTATTATGAAGGGAGGCTGCACTAATCTAAGATCAAAAGCGGGAAGGTGCGAACAGTCTTTGTCTCCCTTCGGCCGCCTCATTCCCCCTTCTGTGTGTGATAAATCTACCCTGGCGCCGACTGCGCGCTGGATGATTAATTTGCAAGCAAACAAAAGGGACCTGATGGCCAGCCATCTTAGTTAAATATTGGCCAGTGCTTTCAGCTACTTGTTAGCCTCCTCTTTGCCAGATATAAATAAGCAAGGCGCAGAAATAAATAAATAAGGAGATATGCAGAAATGAATGACAATGACAGAGCGAAGGGATGGTTTGGTACGGGAGTAAGGAAAAAAAAAAAAAAAAAAAAAAGAAGAAGAAGAAGAAAAAGAGATCAGGGTGGCTGACGGTGAAGTGCCGGGAGCGGGTGGAGGTGGGAATGGGGCTGGTGGCGGGGGAGCCAGGGTGATAGCACGCTGAGATAGCCGGCTGCCCCCGCGCCTCCCGGCCTGTCTGCAGCCTGGGCTTGCACCAAGGCCCTCACTATCTTGGCTCTTCAAAGAGGCATGAAAGGTCTCTGCTGTCTCCCCTGAGAGCGGCCAGGCCGGGGCTCTCTAATCTCAGAGCACAAGAGCTAAAGGCCAGGCCGGGGGAGCGGCTCCCACCCTCCCCAGCTCTTCTTCACTCCCCCATCGCCAGCACCTCGATGGGTTTTCCCCGGTTCAATCCAGACCCCGGGTCTGTGGTGGCTGAGCGGCTGGGAGAGCTCCGCTTCCTCGGATTTCACCCTCCTAAGCAACTTTTAGCGTTTGCACGAGAGCTCGGCGCTGCAGCGAGCCTTCGCCGTGCGTATGTGTTGGAGGTGTGGGAGGAGAGAGGCTTTGGCTCTCTCCCGGTGGCCTGAAGAGCCAGCTGGAGGAAGGAGGCAAGAAGAAAATAAAGGCAGCCCAGCTTTCAGGCCCACACGTCCTCTCCCAGGCCTGCGGGAGCAGCTCCGAGGCGTGTGTGCGTGCGTGGAGGGGCTGTGTGTGCTCCACGGCCTCTGCCGAGATGCGCTGTGGGTGTGTGGCACCGGGAGGCATTCGTGCCTCGGGGCACACCGCCGATGCCTGCTCCGACAGCAGCCCCTGAGGTGTCCCTGACACCCCCTCCATGTGCCGGGTGCTCTGCAGGAAAGAACAAGCCTCGGTGCATGGCGAGCAGGGCCAACGTGCACAGCCTAAGCGGGGTTTTGCATCCTATCTCTGCATTTCCTTATCGCGCCGCCTGTTCCAAGCATCCCCAGGGGCCCAGACCCAGCCTGCCTGCCCGCAGCTCTGCACCCTACAGGATTTATCCCTCTCCTCCCTCCCTTTCCCACGGCCATGCAGCCTCTGCTCTGTCTCCAGCCCTTCAGAAGGCAACACCCCAGCGTGGCCACGCTGTGTTTATCCGAAATAAAACCAGCGGGCTGGTTTACTTTGGCAGGTTTGCAGTAAATACTGGCTGGAGCATGGGGGATCTGTGGAGCGGTGATTACACGCTTCTTCCGAGGGAAAGCGTGCCTAGCCCTGGGCAGGCCTTGCCCCAGCCCCACAAAAGGTGTCAGGAGATGGGGGCCCTGCTGACACAGATCCATCCCGGAGTGGCACTGCAGGCCACAAGTGTAATGGAGCAGGTCCCTCAGGGAGCTCGTCTATACACTTGCATTATACAGACTGCTATGGGGAGAGGGGGCAATCATTATAGCAGTTCTTTGCCTTGCCCTTTGGCAGAGTACTTTCTCCAATTGTAAATTGGATTTCATGGAAAGCCTGGCCCAAAAACTTTGAAAAATAACCTGCCAGAGTCTCAAAAAGCATTGTGAGGCATTAAAAATATCAAAAATTAAATCCCCCGCACCTCTCCGAGGATGCTCAGCCCCATCCTGTCCCACTGCAATCAAACTGCTCCCATCTCTCTGAACAGCAGATCCCCCAGCAGGGGATCAGGCCCCTTCCCAACACAGCCGAGGTGAGGGCTTTGCAGGCTTGAGGGAAGCCCAGAGACAGTGCTGCCTATTGGAATACTGGGAGCAAAAAGAGAGGAAAGCACCACTTGGAGAGGTTTCTCCTCCACCACCTTTCACTGGGATACAATCCACAGGGGAAGGCTGCTCCTGGCCCAGCCCAGCCTGGTGGCAGCAGTGCAGCACTGAGTGTGGCAGAGGCAGGGCTGTTCCCCAGCATGGGGTCACCACCACGCTGGCAGTGAGCAGCCCGACACAGCTCCCAACTGCCCTTGCTCCTCCTGGGCACCCAGAGCCCAGTCAGGGATCCTGCCAGCTGCTGGCTCTGGTGGAAGCCCAAAAAAACATCAGGGCTCTCCACGTGCTCAGATCACCAGCCTTGCCTCGGTTCCTCCCCTCCCCACAAGGCCTGCATTCACCTTGTCCCCATCCCAGCTGCTCTGACATTTTCCAGTAGCCTCCACTTTGTCCTGGACTGGAAAAGAAAATAAAGGAGCACCCAGAGCTGCCTGCTGCAGCTCTCCCCTGTGCCTCAGGCCGGGCCCAGCCTCACCGACCAGGGCATGTCAGGGCACAGCAAGGTTTGGGGCCAGACCTCTTTCCTCCCAAGCTTATATCCCTTTTTACCTTTTGAGCCCTTTTTGCACCATTTAGCTTCTGAATGCCACAAATCAACACCTTCTGCACTCAGATCCGGCGACCCTTTCCCCCCCAGTCTTGTTCTTCTCACCAACGTGCTGCTGGCAGAAGCAAAATGAAAGCTCTCTTTCCTCCCTTGCCCTCTCTACACCCATCCTCCTGCTTCCACCACCGTTGGCCAAGCAGAAATTGTAAATAGAGTTCACTATTTGGATAAGGCTTTTTTTTTTTTTTTTTTTTTTTTTTTTTTTTTTTTTTTTTTTTAAATACCCAGGCCATACATCCAGTTTGCCGCTCAGGAAGTCGCACTAATTGTCCTTTCCTATAGTCAAACAGATCTATCTTTTCAATGCTGTCTTTGTGTCTCTGCGTGCGAGGGAGAAAGAGGGAACGAGTGGATACGTTTATTCAATTATTTAAACACACACACAACACAACAAGAGGGCCAAGGAGCGCCGGTTCCTCCCGCAGAAGCCCTCCAGCTCTCCAGACGCGGCACTGCCCCCCCACCTCCCCGCAGACCCAGTAGAACAAGGCATTCAGAGCACCCGGCAAAGAAACCGATTTTATCTGCTTTGACCATCAGCCGTGTTCTTTAACAACCCAGAACCGGAGCCTTTCCCATCTCCACACGCCCCCCGGGCGTCTCCTCCGCGGCCCCGGCCCCGCGGGGCGGGCGCAGCTTCTCCCGGGCCGGAGCGGGGCCGGAGCGGGGCCGGAGGCCGGGCGGTGCTGAGCAGCCCCGGGCACACGGCAGACGCCGGGCTCCAGGTCACGGAGGGGAGCCGGCAGCCTCTGGCACCGCCACTGACACGCACTTTGCTCCCGTTCGCTTCAAGATGCCACCAAGTCACCCGGTCATCGATTGATACCTCGGGCGGGGGGAGGACCAGCTGTTGGAAAAGGACATGGTAAATCTAATAGGGGCTGCTGTCAATAAAGAAATGACAGGGAAGAAGAATCGTCTTCTTAAAGTCTGCTGAACTAACACTCATCATGCAGCCGCGGACACGTATTCTCCATCGAAGCCTGGTATCCATTACTATTTTCCTTACTAGGTTTCAATTAAAGAGCTGTAACCCCCACACGCACACCCCAAGGCAGGGCATACATGAAAGGGAAGAGGAGGCAGCGGACAACTCCTGCCAGCCCCGAGCCTCTGACGTGCCCAAGCGAATCCCCCCGAGCCCGAGCGGCCGGGCCGGGGCAGAGCCGCGTCCCCGCGGGCAGCGGGACCCCGCACCGGCACCGCTCCGGGCTTCAAAACTGCTAAGGGTGCTTGTTCCCCGCGCAGGGGGCAGCACAGGAGCTCGGGGAGCAGCCGTGGGGCACCCCCAGCGTGACCGTGTCCCCAGCAACTTCATTCCACTCTTCCCTTCTCGCGTGAAATAGATCCTAAATAATCCCCAGCTCAAAAAAAAAAAAAAAATTAACAAACCACCTTTTTTTTTTTTTTTAAAGAAGGAAGAGCTTTATTTATTTTTTTTTTTTTTCAATGTCCCAGTTAGGAGGTTTGGGGCGGGAGGAGAAGGAGGCTGGGAACGGTTTTTTTTTTTCCTCTCCTGGAGCCCCTCTGCGCGTTTGACCCTTGGCATCTGCCTGCGAAGGGCGAGGGAAGGGCTTCACCCGCCCTCCCTTCAAACGAGAGCTGCAAAAGGCAGCCGAAATGTGCCAGCTCAGCCCTGGGAAACTTTTGGGTAGCGGCAAATTTCTCTAAAGAACTTGACCGCTTCGGTGAGCCTGAAACTCTCACCCGACATGCAGGGCAGGGGGCTGCGGGCTCCCTCGGAGCGCCACTCCACAGCGTGTGGTGGACAGGGAAGGTGCTCTCCTCCTTCCCAAGAGTCCCCATTGCCAGGGGACACCTTCCCGCGGGGGCTGAGCCAGGAACTCAGCCCCTCACCCCTGCTTTGTGGGGTGCTGACAACCCCGCCTGCAGCCCCCGGCCCGTCGGGGCGCCGGCTCCCACTGCGCTTCAGCAAAAAGCTCCTCTACGCGCTCACACATCCACACAGGATCCAGCAAACCCCTCCGGAGATCATTTCCGCGGGGAGCACGACAAGATGGAAATAAATAATAATAATAATTTTAAAAAAAAAGAAAAAAAAAGCATAAAAATAAATCAGGGGCTCCTCTCTGTCTCTGGGGCGTGGGAGGTTTTGTAGCGCGGTTTTATTTTAGTTTAGTATTTTGAACAAACTTCAGATTGATTTCCGGAAAGCGCAAACGCGCACACATGGGAAAGTGAAAAAACCGGTCCTTCGAGGTCATCTGAGAAGGGGAGACGGGATCTGTATCCTTCTTCCCCCACTGCCCCCCGCAAAAAAAAAAAAAAAAAAAGTAACAGAAGGGGAAAGATCCCATGTTTTTATAGTTTAAAAGTACTTGGAATTATTTGCTTTTAATGGCACACGTGGCTGCAGCAAAGCCGGGCTCTGCTTTCGGTCTTGCACTTGCTCCTTGCTTTTCTGTACATATATATATATGTGTGTGTGTGTGTGTACATACATCTCTAAGCTTTACAGCCCCCATTTCACGGCCAGGTTTCTCTCTCCTCGTCTCCCCACCCTTTCCTCTGGACCAAAAACAAGTCCCAGGCCACTCTTGCTCCTACGGTAATTACTGTTCTGCTGGGATTCAGAAACGCGGGCAGAGCCGGCTTCTGCCACAGCGTTTCTCTAGAGCAGCAGGAGTGTTGCGAAAATTTATTAAACCCAGATGATCCGGGAGTTGGGGCAGACGGAAAAGATTTCCAATTAAAGCTGAGAGGAGCAGAATACAAGCAGCTCCGCGTCGCAGGTGTAAACTGCATTTGTGCGGCTCTCGCTGCGCTTCCCGGAGCGGCTCCTTCTCTTTACTCTAACTGGGTTAGAGGGGAAAGGTTTGGGTTTGGTTTTTTTTCCCGCAGGAGATTTTGCTAGGGAGCCATCGGGCTCGGCCCGGCGCCGGGCTCCGCGGCGCGGAGCATCTTTCCCCGCGGTCGATGCGCGCCTGGGCGGCTCGGTGCCGGCAGCCCCCCGGGGCCACCGGCCGCCACCTCCTAGCCCTGAAAATTCCCTGCTCACCTGTTGCTCCAGCCGCTTCTGTAATGGCATGGGCTTAAGGGGAAGCTAAAAGGCTCGCAAGCGATCTCGGAAAAGCGGCGGCGGGAAGGAATGATTCCAGGTAGATGGGAATTGGGGGAGGACAAAACAGCCGGGGAGCCGGGGCATCGCTCCTGGTCCTCGGGCTAAGGAAGGAAATGCCCCTCACAGAGCACAGCCGCTTTCTGCTCATTTTGGTACCGGTTCTCGGGGGTGTTGGGAGCGCTAATTTTCCCCGAAAATTGGTTCCTTTTTCGTCAGGAGTATTCAGGAGCCCAAACCACGCCGTGGTCCGTGGGAGACACCCCGCACAAACAGCATTTTTTCTCCTTAGAATGAGGCTTGACACACACTCCGTGCACGGGGCACTCAACTTTCTGATGTTACAGTCTAAATAAGGGGGAAAAGCATTAATGAATGTTTAATCCTTGTTTTCTTTAAATACCATTAGGACAATTGTCCGGACCCCGGGTCAGGGAAAAATGCTGTTCAGTGGAGACAGGAAGGCGACGGCTTGGAAGGAGAAGGGGGGATTTGGAGAGCGAATAAGTGGGTGCATAGTGCCTGGAGCTCACCTTCTGCAAAGACAAGGTGTGATTAATGTCCGACACTTGTGCAGCCGTTTGCCCCTGCCCTGGCTCACAAATCCTGCTGCTCGTCCCCCGACAGCGAAGAAAGCAGAGCACATTGTGAAGCCTCTGCACATTGGGACGGGGGTGGGAGAGGGGGAAAAGAGAAAGAACATACAAGACAAGCCCGTCCCAAGAACTGGAGTGGGCAGAGTATTACATGTACAAACATCCAAACAAGATTCGAGCAGTACAAAGCGTCGGAAAATCCAGAGCAGCCACATAAAAAGAGAAGTTAAGTAGGAAGTGGTGTAAAAGTGTTGTCATTTATTTTGCCTTCCCTTACAGATGTTCTGCATAAAGCCCTATCTTAATGAGACGGAGAGAGGGAAGGAGGGCGGGGTGAACGCCGGCTGAACCCCGCGCTGCCAGCGGGGAGGGGGCGCGGGGGTCCCGCCGAGGGCCGGGCTCGCCCCGCGGAGGCTCCGTGGGCTCCGGCCACGGGATGGCGCCGCGGCCGCCGCCTCTCACCTGCCCGAGCGGGGCTCACCTGGGCGGCCCGGCTCCCCCGGCCCGGCCCGGGGCAGCGGCTGGAGCAGCGGCACCGCTCACCCGGACGCGTGGCAATAAAAGAGCTTTTAGAAGTGACAGCCAGGCGTTTCTGGGCGGAGGGACAAGGCGAGCCGCGGCCACGGCATCCCTGCTCCTGCACCGGGGACCCGTGGGGGTCGCAGGATAACCTGTCCGGGGGAGGGTAGCGAGAAGGGGATGGGGGAAAGTTCAGATCCTGGCGCTCAGAGCTTGGCAGCTCCTGAGCTCGCCGAGAGGGAGGAATAACTCGGCGGGGCAAGAGAAGAGCCGAGCCAAACTTAGGGACCAGGAAGGGAAGATCCGTTTTTCAAAACAGCTGGACTAAAAATATCCACCCTCCCCCTCCAGACTGAAGGCTGGGTGAAGGTGTACGAGATCTAATATTTCAGGTGACATAAGAAGGGAGCAAACACCCTGCCAAAAGCATCTCTCATCCCGCACCACCTCCTCCCCCGAAGTACAGTGACCAGCCTCCGCCAAAAAAAAAACAAACCAAAAAACCAACCAAAAACCAAAAGAAACCCCGAACAAATAAATCCAAAGTCACGTCTCGCTGTCACCCATCAGCCAAGCAAATAAAATCGCGTTTTGTGAGCCCTGCTCCTCCTGATCAGAGCGGGAGAAGAGGCGGTCGCCCCTCGCTGCCCCTTCCCAGGGCAGGTGCGCCCACCGCCCACTCCCACCACCCAACCACGATCCCACCGCGCAGCAAAGCGCTGGGGACAGTAGCTGGGTTTAAGCATAAAAAAGAGCCTGTTTGCTCCTTTATTAGTGTCGAGCCTACTCTAATTACGAGAAATCGCTGCTCTCGGGCTGAAACGACGTGTTGTCCTGTGCTTGTAAAATACATTTCAAGTAATTCTTTTCTGTCTATAAAATGCAGCGTGTGTGTGGGGAATATAAATAAACTGCTGTCCATTTGTTTAATGCTATTTTAGCCAAATTGACTGGCCGGATTGGAATTCGACATAAAAGCTTTAGTTTGCAAAACATCCGCACTGTAACGTCTGGGAGACAGGGTTTGAGCTCCAGCGCGACGGGCACGTTAACTGCATTAAAACCCCTCCATACATTTTCGAGCTTTTGCTTTTTTCCCCCTCTTGCAGCACATCCACCCGCTCTCCTCCCCGCCTCCGGGCGCCTGCGCCTGGTTTTCTCCAAATGAAGTATTTTACGTGATCGATGGAAGGAGTCATTTGGGCCATAATTAGGTCAATAAAATCAATGTTTATTCCTCTGATGGCCTGAAAGCTAATAAATTCCTCTTTTATATTCGCTCCCTCCGAAGATTAGAAACGAGCTGCCCCAGCCCCAGCGACAGCAGAGCGAGGTGGGCGGCAGCCCCGGCCGGCGGGGATCGCTCCGTTCCGCCGGGGAGCCGCGCTCCCAGCTCGCCACCGACCCAGCCGCTGGCACACACACACACACACACAAGTTTACTAAAAAAAAAAAAAAATAAAAAATTCCCTACTCCTATCCCTCCCCACTCCTGTTTATTCTTCAAGACAAGCCAATTTACAGCACATCCAAATTGAGTCTACGCCCCCTCGAGCACCCCCCCATCGCGCACACACACACGCTCCACTCCTGTCTCGCAGATAACTTTATTTCGCTTGATTCTCTTTGGAGCCACTGTTAGTCATGGACACGCAACGTTTGAAGGCGCCTTGGAGAAATCCTGTTAGACTTAGAGAAAGTAAAGCTTTTGGGACAATAAACCTCCCTTCCCCCCCCCCCCTCCCCCAAAACCCAAACCCGCGACAGTTTTATTTTTCACGCAGTAATAGCGAGGAAAAAGCATCGCGGTCCTAATCAGATCAATATAGAGACACACAAATCTTTGCAGAGGTTTAGCAGTTTACAGTGGGTTCCAGACCTTTGACATACATTGCGGATTAATTGGGCACTGTCAAGAGGGGGGAAGAGGAGGTGGGATTCCAGTTAATTAGTCGAGAAATGAATAAAAACTAAACATTATCGGAATTGTCTGCGGGTCCCGGTTTGTTAGTGGGGATTTGGGGATCAGCTTTTGTGTGCCGTAAATTGGATCTGAGTAGCGTGGTGCTGTCTTACACTGTCGTTTTGTGAACTGGCGACAGCTCGAGTCCATGGGAAAACTTAAAGGGAACCTGGGGCCGGTCACAGAGCCTCATTATCTCATGTCGGATACCATCTTTCGGGGAGAGCGTTTAATCAACAGTGGCACACAATCCTCCCCTCGCAACCTGGGCAAACCGCACCACCTTCCCTTCTCTCCGCCCTGCAAACGGCCCGAGAGGGAAAAAAAAAAAAAAAAAAAATCAGAGCCCCCCTTTCCCGAGTGGGTGAAACCGTCCCAGGAGCTGGGAGGCGTGCGGGGATCCCGCAGCCGCGGCGAGTGCCCGGCCGGGCACGTGGGGCTGCGCCCGGCCCTGCGCTTGAAGGGCTGGGTCCCGGCTGTTCCTCGGCTTCTGCCTTCCCCCGCCGAGCCGGCGGAGAGCCGGGCCCGTGTCCGCAGGGAGATTTCCCCGCGGCGCTGGACGGGGCGGTCCCCGCAGCCCACCCGCGGGAGCGCCTGGCCGCCGCTCGCCGCCCGCCCTGCCGACAGCCCGGCTCCGCCGGCTGCTTCTCCCTCCGCCCGGCCTGCTTTCCTCCAGGAACTCACGGCTTGTCACCCGCCGGTTCCCCGGGCCGCCCCGCCGGGCAGGCGGCGGAGCCCGGCGGCCCCAGGCCAGCGCAGCCCTGCCGGGGTGTCCCCGGGCTGAGCAAGGGAGTTTCCCCTCGTTCTCAGCAAGGTGGATTCCCAGGCACACTCCTCCCTCCGCCTGCCCCGAAGGGTCCGGCTAGGCAGGCAGAGGGGAGACGGGGAAAAACATGGGAACTAGCGAGGGATGCGGCAGCACGTTCCCTGCAGCCTCAGGAGAGGAGTCCTCCCGGGAGGAAAACCTTCAGCAGGGAAGGCGAATGTTCCTCCCCGCCGTGCCGGCGGGAGCCGAGGTGCCCCGGTTGTGCCCGGGACCAGCGCGGAGCCGGGATGGAGCGAGGGGAGCAGAGAGGGGGAGCCCTCAGCCCGCGGGAACTCCCAGCTGGGTGTGGGTGCCCCCCCCGAGCCGCTTTGCGGGCTCGCAGGTGGGGAGGGGACCCCTCTGAGGGGGTGCCGGGTCTCTGGAGGGATCTCTCGGGGGTCGCTCCGTGTACCCGAGCGGGACGGGGCCCGGGAGGATGAGGCTGTGGCAGACCCGGAGGAGCCCGGGTCTAGATCCCCCAGCATCCCGTGTGTCCGCGGGACGGACAGACGGTCCTGGCCGAACGGTAAAACCCGCTGCACTCTGCTACTTGTAGTTAGGGCGCTCCCTGTCCTGCGAGTACCCTAATCCTAGCGCTAACCCCTCCTTCGGGGCTGAGCAAAGAAGGGCCCCGGGAACGCGAACTGCCCGCCAGGGATGGGGTAGCAGCCCCCGGCGCTGCTACCGTGCTCCCGGCCACCTCCCGGGCCTCCGGGACCACCGGTGCAAGTGCCCGGCGTCTCCCCATCCTGGGAGGGAGTTTGGCAGAAGGGAGGTCGCAGGTCCCCGAGAGCTGGCGTCCCTCCCGGCGCAGGAGCCTCCCCGAGGAGGCGGAAGGCAAAGCCCGCTGGGTTCTAGGGAGCGGAGGGTTTGGGAAAGGAGCGCATCCCGGCCCGTGCCTGGGAGGTGCCTGCACCTCCCGCCCGGAGGCAGCGGCGGTCGCCGCGGGGCCGGTGCCAGCCCCGCAGAGCCCGGAGCATCCCCGCCGCCGGGCAGCAGCCTCTGCCCCGGCCTCCTCCGGGCCAGCGATTGGGTGTGCTTAGAATCACCCCGGCTAACGAGCCTGTTGTCCTCCTCACCCCACCCCCGCGTGTGAAACATTGTCATTAGGCGTCTAATATCTCCATCGCTTCCAGGGGGAATGGGAAGAGGCTGCTCGAAAAAAACCACAGACAAAAGAAAGTGTGTGAACTCCCAGCGCCCATATGCACAGCACAATGCAAAGCGGGTTAATATCAGTTAGCAGTTCTGCAGTGACCTGTAAAGTTGCCTCTCTGGAAAGATTCTTGATGTATTACTTAACATGGCTACACAGTTATCTGTCTCGGCATTAATGCGTCCATTAAATCACTGTTGAGTAGCATCAACCTACTCCCGAGTCTTTCCGTCCCCTGGGAATATGGTTTCTAAACAGGATCAAACATGTGATGCTGACAAGTCATGAGATAAGTTATAATTAATTAGAGTTTGCTACATCCACAGAATGGGTACTTGGGGGAGTGGGGATGGACCGGGCCATTAAGGACTTCAGCCAGGAGGGAGGATCTATAATATTGAGTTGGAAAACAAGAAGAAGTAATAATCAAAGGTGGCCGAAGAAAACTGCAAACCTTTAGCTTTCAGAACTCGCTCGAGATTAAAGTTGTTCTTGATGGGAAACACACCATCCACTCCTTAATGAAAACCATGGGGAGACCGACGCTGCGGATGGCTCCTTAAAGAGGGACAGGAATCCTCGCTCCAGGTCCGAGGACGAAAATCAGCGGCACAATTTGCAAGGGGAAGAAGAGAAAGAGAGGAAAGGGTTGGGAGAAGGGAGCCGCCTCGCCTGGCTGAGCAGCGAAGCCGCAGCCAGAGGTCACGTCTCCGCCCGACACACACTTCGGGGTCGTTTCGCAGATGTTCCCCCGGTTCAGAGAGCCCGGAGCATCCCCCTGGCTGCCCCAGAGCGCCCTGGAAGCTGCCGAATCCCCTCTCCTCCTGGCAGACAAATGGCCCCTCTTGCCCTGGGCTGGGGCCAGCCTGCAGCCCTCCCCCTGCCCTCTCTGCTGGAATGACAGTTAAAAATCAGACTGCAAACAAGTGGATTTTGGTCTGAGCCGTAATAGCCCTTATTTGCTTTGCTTTAACAAACAGCTGGAGGGGGGGATTTACTTTCAGGCTGGCTGTAAAAGCTCCACACGGGAGGGGAATGGCAGGGGACGGAGGTTAACCGGCGGCACGGGGTGTCTTTTCATGCCCTCTGCGAGTCAAAGCAATGGCTGGGTTTATTTGCTTGGTCTCCGCAACAAATGGGAGCCCTTCAGGTGAGAAGATGTTGGAAGGGTGGAATGACAGGACAGATTTACACCTGTCCTTACAGCCTCCTCTGACAACCCCTATAGCCTACAGAAATGACCAGTGGTGCCGCGGAGTCTGGGGAAGTCAGCAGGTTCACTCGGCTTTTTTTGTTGCTTTTTCACTCTGTCCTCCCCCACCGCTGCCCCTCCTGCTTCCTTCTCCCTTTCCCTTGTCTTCTTCCGGCACGACACGAAGCACGGAGGGATAGACCCGACTGATAGGCTCCCCCAGCCACGCTGTGCCCCAGGAATATCAGGAATATCACAGCTGACCCCGGGGAGCCCCTTCGGCACCTCCTCGGTTGCACAGGGTGCTCAGGGTCTGCGTTTGCCGCACTCCAACCTCCTGCTATAACCAACCTCCTCCAGCTCTCAGCTGTCCCCTCCCAGACAAGAAGGCAGAGAGGAGATAACCCCCCTCGTGCCCCGTCTCCCCCCAAACATCCCACCTCGATGACAGAGGCTGTCCAGATGCCTCTGGAATCTGGCTGGACCCAGCTGCCATCTTCCTCCGTGAGAGGACAGAGGCTGCATTCTCCATCTGCCACCCAAGGGCCTGTTGCCACCTCCTAGTGCCTGCTGAAAGCCCAGCTCAAAGCCAGCCCTCGAGTGGGGCGTCTGCTGGAGCCAGGACCACTCAGCCAGCATTCAGCACGCCCGGGAGGCTGCGGCCATTCCGGCTCAGGGCATGCGGGTGTTGCTGAGGGTCGCTGGAGAGGATTGGAACACGCTCCAGTAGCCCCCAGCCAAAAGCACCTTGTGAGCAAGCAGCACAGCCCAACATCTCATCAAACAGCGCCGAGCAGCACCTTGGGAGGCTCTGCTCCAGCGCGGGGGACTGAAGCCACAGCCAAAGAGCCAAACAGAAAAGCCCCACGCCATGGCAGCGAAGGACTGAGGGATCCTGATGGATCCCTCACGCCCACCGCGCTCCCGGCAGCAAAGTGCTCAGGCACAGGATGCACAGGGGTGGGACAGCAGAGGACAACAGGTCCTAAGCTGCTCTAACATTTTCACCTGAAGTTTGTTAAGTGCCACATTCTGCTGGAGGTCTCCCCTCCTGCAACAGGTAAAGGAGCCAAAGTCATCAGTTCTACCAAAAAAAAAAAAAAAAAAAAAAAAAAAAAAAAAAAAAAAAAAAAGCAAAAAAGCAGAGGGTTTGTCATGTCCCTATTAGGCTCATTGCAGCAATGATTTCCCAATTACACGGAGTCAGTTTCAACAGAAAAGACTGGGAATGCCTCACAGGAGGACTCTTGAATGCCCCAGGCTAGGAAAGTGTAGAGAACCTGCCCCAAATGAGGCAAGTGTGGGATTTGCAAACAGGTACCTCTGCTCATGGCGACAACCCTGAGCCCTGGAATGAGGTTATAGCCAGAGGCAAGCACTCGAGATTCCTCTAAAATCTTTGGGAACATCTAAAGGTTCGGCACTTCTAAAAATCTCTTGAGGCTTCTTCAGATACCTGGAGAGAGATTTCACAGCTTGTCTCCTCTTAATAGCTGAGTTTTTAGTCTCTGGCCAGAAAAAATAGGCTGTGCAACTTCACTGTGCCTTCCTTAAAGTAATTAGGATTACTAACTCACCATTTCACCTGTGATGCACACCATTGCTACATAGTAATCATGAGATAACATCGTTTGTGGCAGCACTCATCCCGGTGGGGATGGCCGAGGATATCACAAAGGGGTAACGGGGACAGGGAGAGGAGTTCAACCTTTTACAGCCTGCAAAGAGCTGGGATGCCTTCTCCCTGCTGCATTCCCCTCCACAGGCTGAGGCTTTCTGGGATGATTCTGCCAATGAAGACACTGCAGGAACTGATGAGGCCTTTGGAGCTTCAGAAGAAAGGTTTATGTTTTCTCCTGTGCAATATGAATACGCAGGTGAATTTGCATATGACTACTCTGGAGTAAATGCCTTCCAGGGAAGAGCCAAAGGTGCTCTTTGGGATTGGCAGGGGGAAGAGGATGGAGTGCAAGCCTGTTCTGAATGGCCTTTTTCCAGTCCCTCTGGAGCTGATGGGGTGATACTTCAGGGGAGGAATCGATCCAGGTGCATGACCACGGAGAGTTAATCTCTCCATGGAGGCACTTCCTCAGCCATTGCCATCCACAGTGTCACCCACAGAGTGCATTGCCAAGGTTTGGGACCTGCCATCAACCACGCAGTCAAAGCCAAGGTCTCCTCCTCATTCCTTTAAAGGCTCTGCCCCCTGGCTCTCAGGAACAAGCCTCTTCCCCTCCCGTGTGCTGGGATCACCGGGGCTGCTGGGCTTTGTGGAGGGGGGAGTGCTGACAGCTGGCTTTGCTCCTGAGAGGCCCTTGGCAGCACAACCACTTCTCACCTCCCTGCACCAAAGCCTGCCTGTGGCACCCTCCTGGTGGAGATCCACCCCTGGTCATCAAGGATTGCCCAGGTGGGAATGTGTGCTGCCCTGGCAGGCCCCAAACATGCTGGATTTCCTTCCCACTTCCCAGGCACACACAGGACACATCCAGGGCACCCCAGAGCACCGGGTTTGCTGCTTCTGGCCCAGACACAGCTGATCTGCATATATTCAATGACCACGTCTGGGAAGACAGGATGTGCTAAGCCCAGGCATAATTTCCAGGCATGGAAAAGGGTGTGCTCAGAAACCCCAGACATTTTCTAAGCCTACTCAAGACCTGCCATGATCAGATGGTTCATCCAGCCAAAGAAGTCCTGAAGATGGAGCACATGGCTGGGAAACATCAGATTTGGAGGGAGTTACGGACATTCAGAAGACACTTCCAAATGTGCAGTTTTTCTTGCATGACACACAGGGTCACTCTTGTCAACAAATATCCAATTTTAATATTTCATTAAATTTTCATGGTGTACTCTGAGTCCATGATATAGGCACAGTCAACAAACATAAAAATCAATTAATCAGTCCCCGAGCAAATACCCAGTGAGAGAGAGAAAGGCTCCCATTAATTTCTCCAGACTTCAGGTCAAGCCCTAAATGTATAAAGATCAAAAGACCTGGAGATTAGCACTGAGCCAAGTCATCAGCAGTGGGATTTCCCAAGGCCACGCTCAGACCCTTCCAAGTAGATGGGCAAAATCACACTGACCCAGGATTTTTAGTTCCCTCTTTTTTTTGTGCAGTGAGGCAACTTTGGATTTTATTTTTTATTTAAGAAAGGAAATAGTAAAAGAAGTTGTTTGCGTTTTTCACCAGAAGTGAGAGTTTTTGCCTACACAAACATCACTCCAAAGTTCCTGAGAAGATGAGTGACAGCCAAATTGCCTCACACCCTTTGCTCCTTGCACACCTCCCTGCCAGGTTTGTGCTGAGAACAGGTGGCTTTCACACCTAGCACATATTTGTGCTGGCTGAGTGTTAGCAGTGAAATCAAATCCTTTCCTCTACCCAGGAATTTTGATGGCAGAGGGAAGGGTGGCTTGTGTGAGGGGGTGTGGCACTTCTTTCCACAGGAACATTTATCATTTCTCTGCTGAAAAAGAGACCAATAACCCATACCCCGTGCCTGTTATTACCCTGTGAATTCAAAGGTGTCTCGTTTTTAATGGGCCCTTAGCAATAGCGCCGGCACCTCATCATTTATCATCTTGTGCTGACAACTTCCTTGATGCACGAGGCTCCTGAATGGCACCTCTAAAAGAGGTGTCAGCAGAATGAGCCGGGAGGGGTCCTGCAGCTTTTCCTGTAGTCCAGCAAAGGAAGACCTGAGGCACGTTTATGCCTTTGAACTGGAATATCAGTCACACTATCAGACTCCCTAAGTCCTCCTCTCTAGCCCAGTGCCAGACAGAGCACAGGGGAGGAAATCAACCTCTGAAGGCCACAGCTCCCTCTTCAGCAAGGGCAAGAGGGATGTGACACAGCAGTGCAGGCAGAAGAGCCCTGCTCCCACTGCCTTTCCAAATCCAACGAGCACATCAGGGTCAGCACAGCTTGGAGATGCCCCTGCATGGGGCAGAACTGACCCAAACAACTTCTCCTCCTTCCCAAAGCAAAGCAGAAACCAAGGGCTGAGTCACAGCTTTGACCTACAATTTGAAGCCTGCTTTTTTTCCCAGGGCTTCAAGGAAATCTCGTGTTAAATCCATAACCGAGTCCTAAGGGAGACAGGCAAAACATCCTCTGACACAGCTGACCTCCCTTCTCTCGCTCTCTCTCCCTCTTTGAGAAGATGTTTTTCAAGGAAAGAAGCCAAAAATTGAGCTTAGGGAAATGAGCAGAGCTCAGCTGGCTTGATGGGGCTGAGCTGACTTTGGCCAGGCAGTGCTGCCTCCCAACCTGCTCCTCTGCAAATCCCAGCAGCAGCAGCAGCAGCCTCACCCTGGCAAAGGCTGTCCTTCCCTCCTGGTTCGTGCAAATACAGTCTTGCCACAAATGCATTTGCAATGGCCTCAAATGACAGCAGCTGATTTTGAGGCTGGCAACAGTAAATCTTCCATTTTGCCCTCGAAGGGTTTGGCAGAGCCAGGCTGATTTTCTTCTCCTAACCTTGCCTGGCAAAGGTTTCCCTATCTCATAGCCTCATGCAAGCACAACAGTCTGTAATTACCAAGTCCAGAGTCTTTCATTCGAGTGCCTTCAAGGACTTTAAAGAATTTTCACTTGGGGCCCCCTGGGGTGAAAGCCCAAGGATTACTTTGCCCAATTTACTTATGAGTAAACTGAGGCACGGCAGAGGGAAACCTGTAATTTTCACGAGTCTGTTCATTGAGGATTCCTCATTTTCCACACTCCCAACTCCAAAATGCCCTAAAGGCTTCAGTATTCAGGGCTGCCGAGCAGCCAAATATTTGGCGGAAGGATTCTGCAGCGCTCCAGAAAGCTGACTCCATCCTCCTGCCAAACCACCCACTCAGAAAAAATCAGGGCATCCAAAACTGGTGGTTTGTGACACTCAGCTGATAACAGGGTGTGCTATTAATGAGCCCCAAATCCCAACCTCTCTACACTTCCGTTGAAGAGATATCTAGAGGGGAAAATAGGAAAGCAGGTAAGAGCTTCCCCCTCTTCTGCCCAAGAGCTCAGTGTGCGGGCAGAAGGTGGGAGGAAGGGAGGAATTTCCAAACAGCCCCAACAGGAGGCTCAGGGCTGTTCCTGCCAGGAGACACCTCTGTCACAGGCAGCACGTAGAGCCACGAGCAGCAGAGCCCCATGAGCATGGCCTGCCTCCCAGCACCCACGGCTCATTTCCCATGTTAATGAAACCCATGGAGGCTCAGGCAGGATTCATCCCTCCTCTGTCCCCAGGGGCTGTGCACCAGGGATGGACTCTGTCCAGTAGTGTCTCCAGTGTCCTCATGGACACCAGGGATGGGTTTATCACCTGCTGTGGACACCAAGCAGCTGCCCAGAAATGAGAGCTTGCTCCAGTAGCCACTGCTTTAGTGGGCATCATTAATGGTCTCCTCCTCTATCCCACTGCCATCTATTCCTATAAAAGTTTTAGGAAACTTTCACCCTTTTTTCAACTTGGACTGAAACCAGCATTTGAAAAGTACTAGGGGAAGGGGATGGAGGGGAAGGGCAAAGCCACTTCAACCTCCTTTTCCTAGCAACTGTCTGAAGAAAAAGGAATAATTGTGTATTACCTACATGCAGCCAGAGAATAAGTTACAGGAAAGAATCCATCAAAGAGGGAAAGGAGATTCAGATATTCAAGGAAAAGATTCCCAAGTTGACTTATGATTTTTCCTCCAGGATCTCATTGCAACAGGCACTGTGCAAACAGTGAGAGACAATTTCCTGTACTAGATATATTAAAATCTAAGCTGCAGAGACAGAAAGAGTGTGGGAGGGAAAATGGGAGGGTTGAGGAGAATTGAACTGACTCACCCTGAGTTACTTATCTGGTCAAGAACTGAGGCAGGGAGGAATAATCCAAGGCTCCAGAGTGCCAGTCCAACACTGTCCTTCAGACAAGGTTGCTCCTACCTACCCCTTTGATGTGCTCATAACAGCAGGGAGCAAGAACCACCTCCTATCAAAACAAGAAGCCAGGCCAGAGCCAAAGAGCAGCAAACAGAGAAATATCAGGAGAAGATTATCTGGGAATAAAGTGTCTGTCACCAGCAAAGACATAATGGTGCCACTTGTGGGCTGGGGTAAATCAGCACAGCTCCCCAGCAGCCAGGGCTCTGCTCACTAAACATCAGCAGGGTCTGCTCCACCTTATCAATCACCAGTGCCAGGGAGAGTGGAGGGGACATGGGAGCTCAGTGAGGGCCATTCCCCAGTGAGGAGAGCACCAACACGTGGTCCCAAGCCAGGGATCTGGATGTGTTGGGCAAGGAGAGAGAGGGGTGATAAATAGAGAGAATAATGCCAAAATAGTGATGTAAGTTAACCACCTTGAGTAAAGGGAAAGAAATGGGAAATCAGTCCTGTTAAAGGTTAATTAAACCTTCGTTATCGCCCTGAAGCCCTGAAAGAGTTAACAAAATAGTAGGAAAAGGAGAACAGAGATTCTAATTTATGGAGAGGTTCAAAGGGCTTTTGATAAAGCCCTTCAGTAGAGTCTCTGAAGGAAATTTTATAATCATGGGGTTGGGAGATAAAGTGCTGTCATAGATTAAAAACTTGTTGAGACAGAAAACAGAGGAGAAGGAAATAAATGGCAAATGACCAGCATGGAAATAATTTAGGAGAGGTGTCCCCAGGATGAATTTGGAAAGTGGTTAACTGTAGCATGACTTTATGACTAATAGCAATTAGACCTGGTAGAATAATAAACAGAATTATGGTAACGTCGATCCCGTGTGCTGCAAAGAGTCTGATCTAGAATAACTCATTGGTCTTTTCGTGCTAATTTCAGGGAAAAAAAATATCCAGCACAAAACAACACCAAAGCTACACTGTTATTCCCATTCCTTCTCCCTAGAAGTGAACCCAGGAACATTTCATTGACACCTCCCCGTGCCCACACTCCCTTCCAGAGTGCTCCGACAAAGAAGCCCTGGCACCAGCAAAGCAGAGGAGCAGGATTTTTCTGGCATTTGACTGCAGTGAAGTTTTCAGTGATTCCCTCCCCCTCACTCCTTCCTCCCTCCCTTCACTGGCTGCCTCCCCTGAGCTTGCTCAGGCTCTGACCCACAGAAAGAAACATCCATGGGAGAAAGGAAGCTTCATGCCCTGCTGGAAACCAAGAACTCATAGTTAAGTTGAGCCTAGGTGAGAATTGCAGGGACCAGGAGGATCCAGGAGGATCATACAGAGGGTGGGACACCTGGAAATGCAGCTGAGCAGCAGCTGGGTATCAGCCTAAACTGGTCTAAGTCAGAGCCCTGAGCTGGAAAGGGATGAGAGAGAAGGGGTCCAGCCACTCAGAACCTGCTCCCTGCAGCCCAGGGAGCCCCCAGCCTGGGCAAGGGGCCCTCCAGAGCTGGAAGGTGCTGTGCAAGGAGTGAGGAGGGGGATTTCCCTGGCACTGGAGGAGATGCTGTGTCCTGGCAGGTGTCAGGCGTGGCACAGGCAAAAACACAAGGATTGCTGGGGAACCTCCTCCCAAAACAGGTGTAGGAAAGATGATGGGAAATGCCTCTTCCTTTTCCCACTTCCCAAACACAGGAGAACAACAATTACCTAGGATGTTTTCCACGTGCTCATTGCCCCCCACCTCAGCAGCTCTGCTCTGAGCCAGGCTGGGAAAAGACCCTTCCCACCAAGTCCAGCCCCTCGTTGTCTACAGAAAAAAAAAAAAAAAAAAAAGACAGTGTTCAGAGATGAACCAGATTGCACTGTACATTTCAGCCGGCCTTTAATCAAGTCATGCCAGGATAATTTGGAAACAAATGAAAATTGATACATTTGAGGCATGCTAAGAGCAGGCAGGGAAAGGCTGGATGCAGCTGCTGCATGGGCATGGAAGGATGCTCACAGTGGGTCCATGCCCTCCCCAGGAGGGAAGAGCAAGGAACTGCCCTGATGTGGAGGGGAGAAGGTGCTTGGCATTTCAAAAGAGCCAGAGCCTTTCCGTAAGGGAACGGTTGCAGGAATATTGATTGCACAAGATGGCTGGGTGCCTGCCTTGCCTTTGTGACTCTTCCTCTTTTTTTTCCCTCCCACAATGGCAGCCCTTTTATGACAGAATGATTTCAGTGAGCCTAAACACAATGTGCCTTACAGCTGTAATTCTGGGACTCCTCGAGCATGAATCATATGATGCACAGAGCTGATAGTGGGGGCTGAGCCATTTGCTTCGTTTCCAGACAGAGGGATGGAGTCAGGCTCCATCCGGCTGAACCAGTGCTTCCACTGCTCCTGCACCTTTCTCCAAACACCACAAAGCAGGGCCAGGTACCTGTGCAAGCCCCATTTGCTGGGAGCCACCTTCTCGAGCCGCTGTGCTACTCAGGAACCAAAGCTCAAGGCATTCCAGCCCCTGGTCTCTTGCAAAATCTCATGACCTTGTGGAAGCAAGGCCACAAAATGCACTTGTTTGACTTCATTCTCAGACTTTCATTGAGTTTGACTTGGGGAAAGAAAAAAAGCCAAGAAAACATCCAATAGCAAAACACAAAGCAGCAGAAATAAAAATAAAACCAAAGGGAGGAGAGTTTGCAGGCAGGGAAATCTCACTGCTGTCCCTCCTGCCTGGAGCTTTGGCTATTGGGAGCCTTTATTTTGAAATACTCATCCCTTCTTTTACTCCTTTCTAAGCCCATCATACACAAATCCAGGCCTCCTGGAGAAAAAGCAGTAAAGAAAACCTCGGGATGAAGATTTGGGAGGCAGGGAAGGATCCAAGAGCACACACAGGTGCCTTCCTCCAAGCAGGGCTGAGCATTTCTCCAAAGCCCAACACACGCTGGCATCGCTCCACTGACTTCAGAAAAACCATGCTCCCTCAGGACTGGATTAATTTTCTTTAAGCAGGTGCTCATTTTTTCACTCTCTTTGGTGGAATCCAGCATTGTCCCCACCATCCTCTTGTTACACAATGCATCCTCAACCCTTCTCTTACGTTTTATTTATGTAGCCTCACTCAAGAGGTCACTGACGCAAAAAATACCCATTTTCTCTATTTGTAGGTCATAAGATTTCACAGGTATGAGTGTCCTTTTATAGCACAGAGGCAAACAGCTAAGAATGTATTTTTGATTGCCCTTTAAAACTTGCAATAAAGGTGTTAAAAGGAAAGAGTGTTTTTATGTGCCATGTCAAGCTCTAATCTGCTCCATATCTCACACGCACGCTCTTCCAGCACAGAGCAGTTGTTTCAAGTCTGTCTCCAGTGTTGTTTTTATTTTTTTTTTCCCTAAGTAGTGCTTGTCTAACCAGTGAAGGAAAGGCAGGAAAGCTTATCTGCACCCAGCTTTTTAAAGTAGCAATTCCATGCTGCTGCTCTCCTGCTCCAAGGAGTTATGTGTGACGCTGCTATTGCCTTCCCAAGGGATGTGATAAGAAAGTTTGGGCTCAGTTACCAGCAGGAACATTGGTAACAGTGAACCTTTGGTGTCCTGCTAGTGAGGAGCCCGAGTCTGGCTGAGCCATGAACCCACAGCTCTGATGCTCTGCCATCCAAAATGGGAGCTGGGGGCATGGCTCAGGCCGTGGGGTCTCCTGGTGTGTGGGTCCTGCAAAGTGCCCAGCTGTGCCTCCAGCCCCATCTACAACACCAGAGGAGAGTTAGGGGGCCTACAGCTGGAATGAGAGGAGACCAAGAGCTAAGCAAGGCAGTGGGAGACACTTAGGAGATAAGCCTGGGCTTTGTCTCCCTTTCACTCAGAGCTCCAGCGAGGGCAGGGTAAGGAAACAGAATCCTTTTTTTCCCCTTTGGCTATTTGTCACAAAGCTGGGGGAGGAGGGCACTTAAATGCCATAAAACCATTCCCTAATCCCTCTCCCACCACAGAGAGAGCTGTCAGGGGTGCCTGTCTTCCCAAACTTGCTGGAGCCCGCATGTGACACCTGCAAGCCACAATTATCATTAGCTGAGATTCCCAAATGACTCCCAGAGCAGTGGTATCCCTGATCCCGAGCACCCCCTGGGCTCCTTGCCCCTACCCCTACTCCAAGCTGCCCCCAGCCCATGCCAGTGCTGCCTCTGCTCCCTCACTAGTCCGGCTTAAGAGCCACAAGACAAACACGGTTCAACTCCTGATCATCTTAAAAACAAACAATCGGCAACTCCCCTAAACCAGGAGAGTCCAAACAAATAATTATCACCTCCCCCTTGACTCTGGGGGCCGCAGAGCTGGCTGCTCTTTCTGCTTCTGTGTGGTCTCAGCCTTATAGACAGGCCAACATAAAGGCCTAAGTCACTGAAACTTAACGAGTTACTGCTCGTTAGCTGAGGCACATTAACTGCCTGCGTGCTCCCTCCGGAGAGCTGGGACAAGCTCTTTGGGCTGGGAATGGGCTGGGACAGCCTTTGCCAGCCTCAGAGTCCAAGGCTGGTGTCGAAGAGGTTTGCAAAGATAACTGGAAAACAAACCACTTGTCACCAGGCTTCAACCACTAACTCAGAGATCCACACCCAGTGGGGGGAGAAAAACTGTTCAAGGGCTGGCAGAGGGAGGAATGGCAGGGCCCAGGGCATGCCCAGAGCAGGGACTGAGCTGGGCAGCACAGCTGGGAAGTGGGAACTCCTGATGGGATTTAATTACCTGCAACTACCTGTCCGTGCTGGTATTTCCCAGGTGTGAGCAGGGAGACTGCAGCAGGCACTCTTTTCTACACCAGGATAAGTAAATGAATAAGCCAGCAATTAATGCACCCATTCCAGAAGAAAGTTTCCACAATGCTGAAACCCCCAAAGACAGAGGGTTTGTGACTCTGCAGAAAAACTTACCCAAGCTATTTTTAACCAGAGCGCTGCACAAGCCCTGATGCTTTCAAAGCACTTTTTGAAGCCCAGCAAATATTTTTTAAGAAGGAAAGGGCCAGAAAAAATCAGGTGGGGTGAAAAGAGAAGGAGGAGACGCTGCTCTGGGTGACTTCCCAGTTGGGATAGGGTAGGAGCAGCCCCACGGACAGTGAGTGAGGAGCACTGACAGGCTGTGGCTTGTCAGCATGGCCCTGCCCTGTGTCAGCAGAGCCCTAACCAGATAATTACACTTCTCTCTCTCTCTCCCTGGACATTCTGCATAGAGGCAAAGCTCGAGGCACAAACCTGAAGCAAATTGCATGGTGGCATGTGTGTGCTAATAAGGAACCTCTGTGTTTGGGAGCGTGAGAAATGAGCCGGTTGCACTCTCCAAAGCAGGAGGATGGAGGGGTGACAAACGTCCCCACACATCCCAGGGGGATGTGGGGGTCCCTGGCAAGGAGAATCTTCATCTGGGTTAACCAATCCCTGCTCCAGACCCATGTCCCTCAGGTGAACTCAGGGCTGAAACCTCCCAACACCAGTTCCTGGGGGTCTCAGACAAATCCAGGGCTCTGGCTTGGGAATGTCAGCTATGGCACTGCTGCCTCAGCTTCTGCTCAGGGGGATTTACCTTTCCAGGCTCCCTCTCCATAGCAGAGCTTTTGGAAAAATGCTAATAATAACTTAGGAACATTTGAAATCTTTGGGTTGATGATTTTTTTACATAGCCTAACTTGGTTGGGATCTCTCATCTTCTGTAAAACACTACAGTTTTATCTCGGGGTGGAAATTTCATATGAAATCCAAATGTACTTTATGATTCCTTTCTGTTGCCAGCTCTTTTATTTTTAATAACTTCTAAGATCAACGAAGCAATGCTATTTTAGGCAAATGTTTTGTACAATCTGTCCAGATGTTCAAATACCAATACAGAAGTACTCCAAAGAGAGGAGATCCTCTCTTCTGTCCTTACAAGAAATATGTTTGCTATCACAATATTAACAGACAACCCCCCCTTGGTGATCAGTAGAAGTAAACATCAATTTTTATTTGTATTTTTGCAAATCTTTCTCCATGCCATTTATCTAATGAACTCACCCCAAACAGCATCTCCAACTGGGGCTGCACTATCATTTATACTGCTGAGCTAATAATTTAATTTTCAATGGGGAGCAGGGGGAGAAGATGGAAGGAAAGAGATGATTTTACTAAATTGCTTCACTTTGGATAATGCTCATCCTCTGGCAATTTCTGATTTATAGCTACAGTTGGCATTTCCAGTTTCTTAGAAATTAATTCCCGTACTTTAAAAGAAGAAAAATACCTTGACTGAGCCCAAGACTGTGGGGTTTTTGATGGGGCTTGGCCAGGGCTGGGCAGGACAGTTTCTGCTCCTCCATCCCTGCTCTGGGAATGCCCTGTGGGAACCCCCAGGGAGTGGTGGAAGGTCCCAGCACTGGTGCAGGGAGCACTCAGCAGCCCTTCTGGGGCTGTGGGGAGGGGGTCATACCCCAAACTTCCCAGAAGCCCAGGTTGTCTGAGCTGGCCCCACTCCCCAGACCCCCAAGGCAGGGTGCTGGGAGCTGGCTGCCCCCTCCCTCCCTGGGGTCTCTCCCCACCAGATCCTGCACTGCTCCTGGCCTGCTGCACACTCTGGAGGGGAAAAGAGAAGAGAGAAAAACCCAACCAAGGTGCCATTAAAGTTAATTGGTTTTATTGCTGGTTTAACAATGTCTTGTAAATCTTTTTATGACCCAGCCCAGGAACACCAGTGAGGCCTAAACTGGAACTGGAGCAGGATGAGTAAGGGCGCAGGGACAGGGGAATCACAGAATCCCCTGTTAGGATTGTTAAGGTTGGAAAAGCCCTCTAAGGACATCAAGTCCAACCACTAACTCAGCACTGCCAGGTTCACCACTAAACTGTGTCCCCAAGTGCTACACTCACACCTTTTCTGAACTCTTCCAGGGACACTAATTCCACCCCTTCCCCAGGCAGCCTATTCCAATACTTGACCACCCCTTCAGTGAAGAAATTTTTCCTGCTATCCAATCTAAACCTCTCCTGGCACAACTTAAGGCTGTATCCTCTTGTCCTATTACCTGAAGAGCAGATCTTGCTCTGGCCTCCTCCCTGAAAGCTGCAGGTGAGATAGGAAGTTTGGGGCATGAGGCCTAAAAGTAGCTCTTGGCATCACAGAAGAGGGTGGGATAAACCCTAAAATATCCCCCAGCCCTTCCCCACCCACCCAGCCTGATCATCCCTTGTGCCCTGGCAGAAGGCTCAGCTGAGCTCATCAGAGTTTGTTCTGCCAGAATCCCTGCAGGATCCCGGGCGTGTCCCTCCTGCCAGGGACACCGAGGAGGAGCCAGGACACCTCACTGAGCTCCTGGCAGGGCACAGGAAAACCCTTTTGATCTCGCAGGACTTGCAAGGAGAAAGCTAATCCCATGTTGTGATGTAAGTACCAGATGCTTCTTGGAAGAATTATACTGGGGCACAGGGTTAATGCTCCAGCTTTTCTTTAAAGTGTCCCGTGGATTATTCCCTGATTAAAAGGATTGTTCCCGAAACGGCTGGAGTGTCAGCCTGGCTGTTATTGTTGTTGTTGATACGTGGGGCAAGAGAAAGGACGTGGGGGGAGGAACAGGGTGTTGGGATTTATTTGCTGCCTCAACAACCTTTTGCCCCCTCTTTGCCCGACCCCTCTTCTCCCGTACGAGCTCACCGAGGGTGGGTTGGCCGCTGCTGGAGCTGCTCACCCAGGAGGGGAGGCAGTCAGCCTGGGAAAAGAGCACTGAGAGGGTAGGAAAATATTTTTTCCAGGTCTAAGCCATCAGACATCCACCTCCACCTGGGAATGAACTGGTGCAACGGGACACACACACAAGAGGGATAAAAAGGGCTCAGCCCCCTGCGGAAGGCTGTGCCCCGCCCCAAACCCCACACCATACCTGCTCAGCGCAGGGACACAGAAGGGATGAAGGGAAAAAGAGAAGGGAATAATTTGTTTCTTTTACTCCCAAAGCTGCAGGTTCCCCACGCACCCCGCGGGGTGGCCCGTGGGGACAGCCAGCTGCTCTGTGCCTGCAGAGGTGTCGCCCTGCCCGAACCGCTCCCTCATTTCCTTTCTTACTCCCCATCTACACTTTTGTTGGTGTTTTCTACCGGTTTTGAGTCCTAGCCCAACCCGCATCCACCTCACCATCGCCTGCATCCCTTCGACGCGAGCATCTCGGAGGGGCCGGGGGCCGCTGCCGGAGCTGTGCCGGAGCGGGGTGGGCTCCGGGCACCGCCAGCGGGCACCTCCTCCCCCTACTCTCCGCTGAACCCACCGTTGATGCCACAGAGAAAAGATCTCGGACTTAGAACGTTGCAAATGCTTTAAACCGGGACGGCGCCGGGCTCGGGGCAAAGAGCATTTCCCACAAGCGGAGAGCGAGCAGCAGCTCTGCAGAGGGACGGCCACACCATCCCTCCCCAAACCCACTGCGAAGGGGCTGCGGGGCTCCACTCCGGCACTCCTCCGCCGTGGGGGGATCGGCAGAAGAACCGCTGTGCCTGGATTAAGGAGCATCCCCACTTTTATTTCCGTAAACGAAATCGTCCCCTCCGAGGGGGGCACAGAGCGCTCCCCCCGCCCGGGGCCGCCCGTGGGTCGTGTCTCCCATGGGGGGCTCTGCCCCCCGCGCCCCTCGGTTCCTTCTCTCGGGATTCCCTCCCGCCTCGCTCCGTCCCTCCCTCACAAACAGGGATTTATCTGGTGCCCCTCGGAACGCGGCTCCATTACAGGGGGCTTCGAACCCCCCTTCCCCACGCCGGGGCTGCGTGTCCTGCCCTCCCGGGCCCCCGAAGGGGCAGTGCCCGCGCTGTCCCAGGGCCTGGCGGGGCGCAGCGAGCCGGGCCCGGGGATGCTCCCGGAGCGGCCCCGCAGGGAGCGGCCCCGAGCCGCGGCGGGAGCTGCCCCGGCCCTCGCTTTGCCTCCTGAACCTTTTCCGTGTCCATCGGCGTTACCAGCGCCCAGGGCGAGCACCGCCCCCCATCCCTCTGCAGTACGCTCGATGCATTCAGCCCTGCAGAGAGCTGCAGCCGGCACCCCGCGAGTGCGGCTCCCCCCGGTCCTGCCTCTGTCCTGCACTGACCCCTGCTCTCCTCCACACCCCTCGCTCCTGCCCTTCAGGCATTCCCCGCTTCGCTCTCCCTGTCCCGTCGGGGAGCTCGGGGGTTTGACGCTGAAAAAACATCACCAGGGGAATGAGGGGACGCGACAGAACCGCTGGAAAACAGAGCAGGGGGGAATATCGAGGCCTGATAAAAAAGGGGAGAACCCCCCCATACATCCCGGCGGAGACCTTCAAAGCCAGCGGTTCCTCCTCAACTTGAGCACATAAAGGACATTTTTTTCCACATTAAGTGTCGGGAAGGCAAAAGCAGGGTCCATAACTGGGAAATTATAAAAGGAAGTAAATCCATCAAAGCAAATGCAATTGGGAATACAATTAAGCAGAGGGCTGGAAGGACACAAAAGGAGGGAGGATGGAGAGAGCTCTGCCGCTGAGTGACGATACGCAGGCTGCGCAGGGAAAAACATCCCGGCAAATGCCATTTTCTAGGACGCTCTGGGCAAGGAATAAAATCAATAGGAAGCAGGGCGGCTTCCGAGAGGGGGGGGGATTGCGGGTGCTACAGCACCCTCACCCCGAGACTCGGGGGTTGTTTGGGGGGTGGTTTTTGAAGCAAGTGGTATGAATTTTAAGACTAAATCACCTTTTTTTTAAGGGTTTTTTTTTGTGTGTTTTTTTTTTTTTTTTTTTTTTTTTTTGGTGGGAAGGGGTGATGCTGGCGTGGGGAGGGGTGGAAGCTCGGGCAGCTGGGCGGCGCTGGGGACACGGAAGGAGACAATCCCCGCACGCAGCTCAGCCCCCACCGTAGCCACTCAAACTCTGCGGGAACGCTGCGAAGAGACCAAAGTGTCACCCTGGCAGCCCAAAATTCAGCGTTTTCACCCCAACCCTCCGGGGTAGGTGTTCGGGAAAAGCGGGGTGTTTGCCTTCACCCCTTGTCCCCGTCGGTGTGCGAATTCCCGAGAATTTCGACTGGAAAGTAAGCGGGGATGAATTAAAACTATCCAAACTCTTAAGGCAACGCTGACATCCCTACTTTTCCTTTATTTATTTTCCCCCTCCCCGAGGCGAGAGACAGGAAGGGCTGGATGGACGGTGCTGAGAAAAGTGAGAAGGTTTTATGCGCTGTCATTAAAAAAACGCCAACCCAAACCCGAATTTTCTTTTGTTTGTAACATAAACTATAGCCCAGCTCTGGAAACTTAAGGAAGCCACTTCTATTCCTCTGTGCACCTATTCATGCAGCCTCTAATTAACACATATACAAGCGCGGAGCCTTCCATGACATTTATTGTTCAGATCTTTCTGAAAAACAATAGATCTCCCGTCAGAATTTCCTATTCCTTGTGCTTTAAATCATCAGCGTTTCCACCGGGGGGGAAAAAATGTGTCAGGATAATCAGCGATTTTCAGCAGCAGTGATTTTTTTTTCGATTGGGGGTTAAAAAAAAGGAGGAAAACGAGCAAAGGTAGCATAATCACGCAATTATATTACAAGAATTTTTGCACAAATGAACTTAATGAGTAAAAAAAAATGTGTAGTTAAAGGCTTTGCCCCCTCACTGAACCAGATTAACAGTGTTTGTTGCTTTTCTAACTATACAAAACTGCAGTAATGAAAAATAATCTTGACATCATTTAACTTCCTTAAGGTATCTTCTCCCCGCAGACGCTTTTAGAGCTATTAAAGAGATGAGACGGGGTTGTATTGAACTGTTACAACGCTCGCTTTTAATCAGAATTAGGCTGAATCGCTTAATATCATAATTAAGGAAAGATCCTATTAAAAATAAAATAAAGGAAAAAATTCCTTAGTTCCATAGCGTCATCAAACCAGCATTCCAGCACCAGGAGCTGGAGATGGACACCGAAAATTTGTGGACACAAAGGCTTTTAAATCCTTTTAAGAAGAACACGCGGGGAACCTGGGGGCTCTGCGCCTCCACCTTCCGCCGGTGCCGGCCCGCGGGGAGGGGGCACCGAGCCAGCCCCCCTGCCCGAGGAGCCACGGGCTGAAGCGACAGCGAGATCACCTCCTGGCAGGAAATACGCGTGCCACTCGGGTCGGACAGGAGCCGGGATAAAGGGAATAAATGTGCCACTCGGGTCGGACAGGAGCCGGGATAAAGGGAATAAATGTGCCACTCGGGTCGGACGGGAGCCGGGATAAAGGGAATAAATGTGCCACTCGGGTCGGACAGGAGCCGGGATAAAGGGAATAAATGTGCCACTCGGGTCGGACAGGAGCCGGGAAGAGGAATAATGTGCCACGGTCGGACAGGAGCCGGGATAGAGGAATAAATGTGCCCTCGGTTCGGACAGGAGCCGGGATAGGGATAAATGTGCCACTCGGGTCGGACAGGAGCCGGGACAGATGGAATGAATGTGCCCCACGGTTCGGACAGGAGCCGGGACAGATGGAATGAATGTGCCCCACGGTTCGGACAGGAGCCGGGACAGATGGAATGAATGTGCCCACGGTTCGGACAGGAGCCGGGATGGATGGAATGAATGTGCCCCACGGGTCGGACAGGAGCCGGGATAGGATGGAATGAATGTGCCACCGGTCGGACAGGAGCCGGGATAGATGGAATGAATGTGCCCCACGGTTCGGACAGGAGCCGGGATAGATGGAATGAATGTGCCCCACGGTTCGGACAGGAGCCGGGATAGATGGAATGAATGTGCCCCACGGTTCGGACAGGAGCCGGCAGATGATATGTGCCCCACGTTCGGACAGGAGCCGGAGCAGCGCCCGCAGATTCCCGGGGAGCCGCGCCAGGAGCTCCCTACGGAGGGCACCGGGCTGCCGAGGGGCTCTGGCTCAGCTCCCCGCTCACGTCCCTCGCATTTGTTTGGGCAAGTTTGTCCAAATGCCAAGTTTGTGGGCGGTTCTGCGGCGTGCAGTAAGCAGAGAGGAGGGATAGAGCGGCTGCGGGTGTCGGGAAGCTGCGGTGCCCCGGACACCTCCTTTGGGGCAAAACGTGCGGCCAGGACAGTCCTGCCACCCGCAAAGTGGTGGCACAAGGTTTGCGGGGGGGGGGGGGGGTGTGTGGAGAGCAGCAGCGAGAACCCCTTTGTGGAAAACAAAGGAAAAGCCAGAAACAAATAGACAAACAAACAAACAAACAAGAGAATGAAACAAAAAAAGGAAACAAGTAAAAAAAGGATAAAGAAAGGAGGAAAAAAAAAAGAAAAACGAAAGAAAGAATTAAAAACACAAAAGAGGAAAAAAAAAGAAGGAAAAGGAAAAAAGATAGAAGGGATAAAAGAAAAGAAAAAAAGAGACAACAACAAAAAAAGAAACAAACCCCAACCCCCAGTCTTTAGAAACACCCGTATCACGCCACCCAGTCCTCCCACTGCTTTCTGTAATCCAGGAGGAGAAGCGCAAGGAAATAAAAGGCGAGATCCCAAAACCCCTCCCTCCCTGTCAACCCCCGGCCAAGGCTTGGCAGGCTGCGAGGGTGGAACGGCTGCGAGCCAAAGGGGGACAGGGGTGTGAAGCTCCGTGCGGGCCAGGGTGCTCCAGCTCTGCCCCCTCCCGCCCCCTCTTCTCCAAGGAAAGTCACAAGGTAGCCACGGCTGGCTGTAACCTAAGATCTGAGGATGGCTGCAGATTATTTTTACATTAAGAGCTGCCTGAAGATGCAAACGTGCCTTTGGATGAGTTCTCCAAGCTGGGTTTGACCGAGGCATGTGTGGCCATCTCCTGCTGAGTGTCCTGAGCTGCTGCTCGTGCACACCCCCCCAAAACCACACAGACACACACATAGAGACACACACAGACACACACAGACACACACACACAAGACACACACAGACAGACATACAGACACAGACAGACACACACAGACAGACACACAAGTGCAATCCCCAGGGCTGGTGCACTCGGACAGAGCACCCAAGGTATAAAAAGAAATTTAAGCTTCTGCTCTGAAACCGATCTCCCTTCCCCTGGATCACACTTTTGATCTAATTTGTTTCTCTGTCCAAATGACTTGGCTCAGCCTTCCCCCTGAAAATTCGGTGTACAGTTGACATCAATCATGTCTCAGTCTAGGGAGGGATAAGGATAGAATATCAGAGAGGTGACCATGCATGCCACATGATTCAAATCATCTCAGCATTGATTAATTGGGTTCAATCTGAGTTTCAGAATCATAACAACTGTTGTTCCCCTTCACATAACATCAACAGGGCCTTTAAAGCAGAGTATCCGTTTACTCCAAGGCATGTGATGCATTAAGACCATCATCTTCTATTAAACCTTAAAGGCTGGAGGAATTTTAGACAAACTCAATTAGCTCAAGATGGCTCTGCAGTGATTAGACATTGTTGCCCCTTCCCCTTCATCAGGGACTTTTCCACCCCCTCTGCTTTTTAATACAGAGGGCAAAGGATGTCTACATATGGAAGATGAGTGCATTCCTTGGGCTTGTGCTGTCTCTGCTCTGGCTGTGCAGGTACCCCTTAAAAGAAGGCAAATCCCCCCTAAAACTTGTAAAGGAAATATCTCATCAAAGCAGGACCCATTTTTCCACTTGGACTTTAAGAAAAACCATTTGGATACCTGGTGGCTGGGACATGAAGCTGTTACCCAGAGGAAGAAGGAGCAGATGGGAAGCGTGTTCTGAGCTGGCCAGGAGAAGATGGTACCTGAGCTCAGAAGACAGGAGAGCCAGTCAGGACTCCAAGCCCTTATAAATGAAGTTATGCCTGCCCCTACACCCAGGGAGAGGCTGTGCTTGGGTTAGAGAGGTGCTCATCAATTAACTACAGTGAAAACAGGACAGAAACACTGCCTGGGTGGACGGGGGCTGAGCTGGGTTTGAGATGGAGACAACTTCTGCAATTCAGGTTTCCATATGGTAGAGAAAGATGAGCCCTATTTGTGTGTGTTTGATTCTTATCTACCAGCTGGGATCACTCATCCGGGTTGTAACTGAAATAATAATGATTAAAGAAAAGCATGCCTGCCTTGTAATGTTGCAAGTATGGGCCTCCACATCACATATATTCAGCCCCGATTGAGGGATGACCTATCACAAACTCAGCCTTGAGCAATCAGAGGAATATCATCTCTAATTACTGTTTTGCAAGCTGAAACCCTATTAAGCACTTCCCTGTTGTGCCTATTATGACTGGTTCTACACTTAAAACAAAAGCATCCTTTTTTTTAATCGTTCCACTTTGCGTGGGAGTGAGAGGGCTCTGATTCAGCTCAGGGGTTGCTTTCTTTGTGGTTTTTTTTTTTTTTTTTTTTTTTTTTTTTTTTTTTTTTTTTTTTTGTATTTACTTATGAAGAAAAGCTCAGAGACTCTGACTGCAGGGACTGACATGACTGTTGCATGAATGCTCCTTGTAGCAGCAGGGACGTTGAGTTGATTTAAGAACTGTGCTTAAATCAATCTGCTAATTTAAGGCACAAATGTTTTCAAGGAGAGAATTTCCACAGCCAGAATTTTAGGAAAGTTTTGAAGCAACTTGACTTAAAAGCTTTATCTGCACAAACTGCCTTGCTAGGAGCATGCCGGCAATGAAAATGGATGTATAATTTTCCATATAAATGAACATATCCTGGAACAAAACACATGCAACAGGAGATCCTGACGAGGCAGAGCACTGGGGACCACATCACCCTTCAGACACACCACTGACCCAAGGACATCACCACCCCGAGCTGTAGAGATGATTTTTGGCTGTGATTTTACTGCTAGAAACAGGGAACTGGGGAATAAAACAACCCCCAAGGAAATAACAGGAACTTCACTACTGGAAACTGATGGTGGAAGACAGCAGCAAACACTCCAGAGACATCCAAGGGATGCTTAGCTCTGGGACCAGGATTCTGGAATAGGGAGCTGTGTTCACATAAATTAATCAAGTTAATTAACTAAGCAAGCCACTGTGCTGACTTCAGCCAGAATTACCAGTTGATTTGGTCAAGTAACACAAACTGGTGTCCCAGCACTCATCAGGCCCTCAGGTGTTTCACTTTTCAGCCACTAAAGCAGAACCAGAGCTTTGCTGTCTGCCTTTCACATCCAAAAGAGAGACAATTCCACTTGTTTCTTTCCAGGGATGAGCCACAGGGGGCAAACACTCCACAGATACCAGAAGCTACCTGAAAACAGCAGAATAAATAGATGGGTACACAAAGATGGACAGGTGCTGAGTTTTGGGCAGGCAACAAACTCAGCCGGAGCAGACACAGCTGGGTCTCCATCACTTAATTTGAGCTGGACCTGTTGGACATCCCAAGGGGGAAACCCAGCAGAGATCCCTCCCTGCCCCCAGCCTGTGGCTACTGCTGACATGAGCACTGCTGGAGCATGGAAAAGATAGGAAAAAGGAACTACTGCTAAGAACACCCAGCCCCCAGCCACTTCTATAGATCCCAGTTTCCTCAGTTTCTAGCAGACTTTTGTGTTTGCTTTCTCACTAGACAGACCCAGAGATGCATACCCTTGTACCTGAGGGGGTTGAGACAAGAAACAGCTTAATTTGTGATCAACTTGGATAGAACTGCTGCTTACCATTTTCCATGTGCACTGACAGAGACAGGGCTGGGGCACAGCCTACAGACATTCCAGCTACAGGAGGGGCTCCACACAGGATTATAGCCCCAATCCAGCACTGGCACTGCCTCACCTGCCAAACCTGATGAGTCTGTGATGATCACAGAGCAGCAGCCACCCCTTCCTGCAGAATTCAGTGCCTGGAGAATGAGCTGCTCTCCATGGAATAGGCAAGAGTCTCCCTTAGCCCTTTGTGCTCCCAGGGATTGAGGACTCAGGTGGGGAAATCCTAATCCTGAGTCTTGCTGTGCTAAAAACCTAAACCCTTCTATTTCTTTTTTTCCTCCCCCAAAGATTTACTTATAGAGGAGAAATTTCCCAAGTGCTGACACCACGTGAAGAGGTTCTTCATCTCCCTGTAATACAAACCATCCATCTGCGTGGAGTGGATTCCCAGAGGGTTGTTTATTTTCCATCACTTCTTTTTCCTCCTTTCCCATCAGCTGCCTGGCCCCTTCCTTAGGCGAAGTCTCAGCTGGGAAGGGGAGGTGGATCCATCCCTGAGAGCAGAGCTGTTATCTCCTGATCCGGCTGGGAAGACACCTGCACTTCTCACTTTGGGACAATTCCTGGAGCTGAGCCCCACATTTCCCCCAGAATGATCCCCACTGTCCATCACCTCTGCAGGCGGGGGTGCCCCCAGCAGGAAAGGGATAAACCCGCCCAGCAGACTCCTTCAAAGCAGCTGAAAGCGAGGAAACAAGAGAAGGAATGTACTGAACCAGACCTGGATTTGAACTTTTAAGTCTCCCTCTCACTGAACGTAACTTTTCACTTTGAATTTGACTGATCCAGTAGCTACAAGCGAGGGAGGGAGAGCACAGGTGTAAGGGTGTATCCATCCCTCTGGACTTTCTGTGAACGCCAAGCTGGTGCTGCCCCAACTTTCTTCTGCACCTCAATACTTTTAGCATTCACCAAGTGAGCTATTCCAGGAATGTGCAAGGATCAGTCCCCAGAAGAGCAGACTGAGAAGGGGGTGGTCACAGAGAAATGCAGCATTTCCCCAGCTCTCTAAAGCAGATTTCTTTCCCCTGCCTTCCAGCCACCTTCCCCTATGTGACCTGGGAAGTTTCCCTAACAAAAATATAGATGTAACCTTATCTAAAGTAAGTGCAGCAAATGTACTATGGATAATGTGTAATTAATAACAGAAAAATTATGTTTCCTCTGTTATTAAATCAAGGTCTTCCCTGACCTCTCAACCTCATATAAGTGCCTTTAGTTTTATGACAGCAATGGACAAAGTTATTGTGTATCCATATGTGCAGGCACATCCTAGCTGGCAAGGGGCTCACCTAACTATTCCTGGAGTTAGTGCAGGGATTTTCCTATATTTTTGGTTTTTTTGTTTTGTTTTGTTTTTACATTTAAGGTTATAAAAAGAATTGCCTCCAGTAGTTTAAATGCTGCTTGGCCGGGGAATGAACTCAATCAGTGCATGAAACTAATCTGGTCCCAGTGAGGGAAGCTGCAGCCCCACGGTCCCAGGGTAACAATATCTATTTACACACTTGCACACAGGCAGGCGTCGCTTTTGGGCTCCCTGATGCCCTTCCAGGCTCAGATGGATGCTTGAGGAATGCATCAATATTTTCATATATCTACAGCACACAAAGAGAAAACAAAGAGCAGGCGAATTCCCTGGAAGGGCTCAGCGTTTTTTTTGGCTGTCTTGCAGTAAAACCTTCCCCGCTTACAAGGCAGCGTTTCTTCCCTGGCTGCTTTAACTTCAATACTTGCAGAGGCTAGCCCCCAGCCATCCCCGCTGACAAAAATCTGTGTACACATCGGCAAAATTCACGAGTTTGGGCCTGAAAGCCTAGCAAGACATTAAAGAAATGAATAAATAAAGGCAGGCTGGCTCTGCCGGCCGCCCCCCTCCCCACACGCTGCCTGTCGGGAATGCTATCTCCCTCCAGAGGTCAGCGGGCCCGTCTGATCTCCGGGCTTCCCTCCTGATTCATTGCGTTTGATGCACGGCTCTTGCAGGAGTCAGCTCAGCAAAACCCCCGGGTTAATGGAAGCCACACCAGCTCCTAATCCAGTAGCTTTGAATTCTCCTGTTTGTGTTGGACGGGCCCTGAGCGAAAGCCCCGTCTGCCAGGGTCAGTGAGCACCGGGGAGGGATGCGAATCCCAGGTTTCATTTTCCACCAAATCCTTGCACTTCCAAGCACCCTGGGACCTGCTGCTCCCTAAAGACCGTGGCACAGAGAGAGGGAAGGGACACAACCACGTCCCTGTCATCACAAAATCATCTGGATGCACTTCCTTCTATTCCTGAGCTTATTTCACTGTCTAATTCAAGGCTGAGCCCAGAGCCCTGCCTCTCCCCCAGTTTCTTCTTTGCCACACTCTGAAGTGCTAGAAGATGTGGAAATACTGGATTTCTTCAACAATTTCAGCTCTAAGGAGGTGGAAACCCTTTTGCCTTAAACACACAGATGTGAGCCAGCCCCTGAATCTCAGGATTTGTCCATTCATCCTCTCTGGTTTGAAGAGAGAAATATGTGCAGACAGAAGGGAGAAATCTGTGTCTTTTAAACAAGCAGGTATTTCCTCCATACTCCTCCCTCACAACATCCTGCCACCCCTTTTCCAGCTCTGCCTGCAAAAGGCTCAGCCTGGGCCCCGAGCTTTGGAGAGCAGGAGGGCACAGGATGCTCCCTCCACCTTCCAGATCCATCACTCTCTCTGCTTTAAGCATTCGAGCTGAATCCTGCCATGTCCCTCAGACACATCAGGCTAGAAACACCCTGCCCTGCATTTGCCTCTAAGCACGAGTTGAGGGTGTACCACTTCCTGAGAGTCCAGCAAAGACTCTCCCAGCACTAAAACCTGCTCCTAGGACAAGGGGACATTCATCTTTTCATTGGCATCTCAGTTGAAGAGGAGTTTTTTCCCAAAAGGTAAAGATGCAAGGAGTGAGGGGCCTGAAGTTTTCCTGGCTTGCCCAGCATTCCCAGGAGAACACAGAAGAGAGGGGAGCCTCCAAACCCAGGGCACACTGGCAGCAGCCCAGAAGAGTCCTGCTGCCTACCAGAAGCAAACTGGTTTTGTACTGGTCAGGATAATATTCCAGCTGGGGAGGTTAAAATGGGATTGGGGAGTCAGGACATCTCCCTCCAAACAGAGAAATGGAGGTGATGGGGAGAGTTAATCCCATCCACTTCCCACTGCTCTGTGTTTAAATCTCTCTTCACTTGGCTGTGGGATGCACCCACACATGCTCCCTTCCCACCAAAACCTGCAGATAGATTTTATTTTATACACATATATTTATATAAAATACATCTATTATCTTTGAAAATAATATATTTAACAAAATATATTTACTGCTTTCATATCTCCTCAGTGCCCACACAGCACATGGACACGAGCTGTGCTGGAAAGGCACTTTCTGTCTTCAAAGTCACCACCAGGTCCCATAAATCTTAAAAATATTTCATGGATCACCAAAACAACCCCCCTACACACACAATGAGCTGCTTTCCAAGCACACAAATACTTTCAAGCTCAACAAAATGTTTGGTTTCAGTCAGGGCAATTTCTTTTATCTGGGTTAGGAGCCTCTGTTCAATTATTTCTCAATGGATTCTTCCCTGAAATGAATTAAAAATGAAATAAAAAGGAGTTTGTTCAGTCTAAAAACATCCAAATAATACATTTTGCAAGGAAACTCCCTATTCCTTTTTTTTTTTTTTTTTTTTTTTTTTTTTTTGAGGGGGAAGGAGGTGTTGTTTTGTTTTTATTACAGAAAATTTTTCCATCAGCACATTTTATGAGGGAGAAACCATTAACAGCATTTCTGATTCAAAACTCATTTCTGCTTCATTTGTTCTCTCTGCTGAGCTCAGTCCCTGAGACTGAGCATCCCTCCACCACTCCAAAAAACCCCTCACCGAAAACTATGCACAAACCCAGCCAACTCCAGTTTAGAAATAAATCTGCTCTGTTTACTGATAAATATTTATGCAGATATTTACCAAGAAAACATGAAAGGCAAACCCAACATCTGTATTTCTAGTACACTGCTTGCTGGGCAATATCACTGGGGAACAGGGAGAAGAGGGCAGCTTTGTGATCACCCCTGCATTTCCTTGTAAAAATCATCTTTCAAAAATTCTGCAAATCAAAGAGGAAATTCTGATTCACTCTGGAGGCCACGGCATTTCTGTCGGCTGAGCAGTCCTGCTCGCTGCTCTGTGAAACATTCTGCTATGAACAGAAAAAGCTAAATAATGAGATCCCATCCCCATGGGGAAAACCCAGCCTGGAGGTGATGGGGTCACCTCCTTCTGGGGCAGGGAACCTCTACCACGACAGCCATAGGGGACCTCAGCCCCTTCCATTTACAAAAATATCCTTTTTTCCCCTTGACTTTAGGTGTGCTTCTTATTTCTGATTTATGACACTAGTGAGAGCTGAGGGTTGGTCTGTGAGATGCTGTGCCGTACTTCTTCCTTTCCTGGTGCTTCAGTAAAAATAATGGAGCTCAGCAGGACTTTGCTGCAGCTCACTCCATCAGATGAAGCTGTGGTTTCATGAGGAGGGAGGAAATCGGCCACAGCAGCTGGGCTTCAAAAATTTAATGATAAAAAGACAAGAAGAAAAGCATAAAAGGACAAAATGCTCATGAACCCACTGCAGAAATGTTCCTGAGCAAAGAAGTCTGACAATTGCAAACCTCAAGCCTGCAAAGTTTTATCCCTGTACTTCAACTGAACTTTCTTTCAACTTGCTTTCCCTGAAGTAGTAAATAGCTCCTGGTCTGAATTCAGTCTCTGGTCTGAAGGCTAAGAGCTGAAGCCTGACAATTCCCAATAGTCCAAAGAGGTAAAAAATTAAGGATTTTAGCTTGAGTACTGCAATTACAAATACCAAACCAGAATTTTGTCTTAACTATAAATTGGCATTTGTCTTTCTGTACAATGTACAAAAAACCAGATTAATAGACCTAGAAGAAACAAAGCCACCACTCACCAAAATAACAGGAATAAGCAAGTATCCCAGTCAAAAAAGACATATACTTTTGCCAGAAAGGGGGTTTTGTTCATTTGTCTGCAACCAGCTCTGAAATTCTGCAAAGCCCAAGGAACGGCCCCAAACAAGAGTGAGAACAATCACCCTGGGGGTTCTTCAGGACTTCAGGTATACAGGAAAAGAGAAAAGAAAGATAAATGATGAGCTGGCACCTGAAAACTTGCTCAGCTGTCGGCACAGAGGAATGTAAACAAGTTTTGCTTACTTCCACCATCGATTTCAGAAGCTGGGAAGGCTGCTCAGAAAATGGTTCCCAGCCTGAGCTCCGGTGCAGTTCCAATAATAGACAGCGTGGGCAGGTGCTTCATCATCTTCCAGCCATGCCCTGCTGTGCCAGCCCCAAAGCTCTTGGCCTGCAGCAGGACACAGCTAAGCTCCTGTTTAGCTGAGGGGTTGTGACAGAGATCCAAGAGAGCTGTCCCCAAGCTGTCCCAGGATTGGGGCACTTTGGGGCTGGCATTGACAGGCAGCTGGGAAACCTTCCCTGGGAGGAGGGCTGTTAAATCACAAGCACCTCACACATCTCAGAAACCACTTTTCCTATTTCTCAACTAATTTTTGAGTTTTAAAATGCAGCTCTACTCTGTGTTCCTTCCTCCAGCACAGCATCCTTTAACTCCAAGGTGAAAATGAGGGGACATCTTTTGGGGAAGTGTGGGATCCTCAGAGATCCTTTCATTTTCCCAGTAAGGTTTACAGCCTGATGCTCACCATCAACCTCCTGGTTCCTGCTGGAGCTGAAAGAAGAGCTTGGTGGGGTCTGAAAGCCTCTCCCTCCAAGGGGACATGACTCCCTGGCCTTCAAGGAATGGTTGTAAGACATCTATGGCGATGCCCAGCTCCACTCCCATGAGCAAAGCTTTAATTCCTCCATTTGTCTGCCACTGCCATAGCATGTAGGTGAATAAATAAATACATTTGGGATGCTTCTCTTTTGGTCCAAACCAAAGTGACCACCAGAGTTGGATAATCAGGGGCTCAATTCAAGCTACTGCCTCATTAATTGCACACAGGAGTACATAAGGCAAATGATGTTTTGTTTAAACCTCTGTGAAAGATGTTTAAATGAACAGGTTTTACCTTTGCTTTGTCCTAGGATGGAATACCTCCCTGGCTGGTTAATGCAGAGCAGCTGAGCCCTGGTAACTCGATCACGGGCCTGAACCTGCTTCAGAGACTGTCATACAACAAATAAAATACTGCAGTAAGTCTTGTGTGCAGGGAAGAGCTGCAGCCAAAGGGCTCCCACCCTGCCCTGGCACACAGCTCTGGGGAGGACAGATTTCCTTGATGCTCTTTTTGGGGAGGAGGAGGCCTTTTCTGACTTCTGAATTACACCAGCACAAAGAGACCTGACCCTGCACTGGGCGCCTCCAGCTCTGCAGGAGTGCTGGGCTCACCATCACTCAGCATCAGCTAAGCCAGAGCTGAGCAGCTAAACCACTGCTTTTCCCTTCAGTCCCCAACCAGACTGAATCCTGCATTTTCAACAAGAAGGATCTATTCCAGCATCCAGAACAGTGCCAAGCATTTCACCTACACGCTATGGCACTGGCAGACAAATGGAGGAATTAAAGCTTTGCTCATGGGAGTGGAGCTGGGCATCGTAAGTAAACCTAGAGAGGCAATTTCAAATGTGTGGCAGAAGGCACGCAAAGTGCACAGAAAAGTTTGGAATTCCCCCAGCAGGGATGGGAAGTGCACCCACCAAGTCAGGCAATCCAGCCCTGACCACTGCTGCCACCCTCTCCCCTCCTCCCTTCAGCCTCACCAATAATACCTGAGATTTCTACAGATTTATTCATTGAGATTTTGCCTTCCAGAAAAAGCTCTTACAGGACTAGGTGGACTCACCACTAATTAAAAAAAATTTTCCTCCCTCTTGGAAAGAGAACTTTGTAGTCCACCCTGAGTTCCTCCCTTTCAGTGGACTTCCCGAGCAGGGACAACGTTTGCAGGGGGAATGGAAACCCAAGCATCACTGGCTAGATTTAGAGGTAATGAGGGTATCACCTCTTTGGAACAAGTTGAAACCAACCCCTGTTGGCCTCTACCCCTCCAGAGGCTTCTCCACCACGCAGCCATGGGAGGCAAGCACAGACTGAGCAAAGGCTCCTCTCGCGAGCGCCCCGGCTCCCGTCGAGCCCAGCGCCTTCCCTGCGGTGCAAGCGCTCGGCAGAGAGCAATTCCAGGCCCAACAAGATGTTACATGCAACGAGGACGAGGTGTTTGATGAATCATTTTCAGAAAAGGGGATTTTTTCTTAATAATAACAAGAATTTCCATCCCACTGCAACACCTACAAGACAAACAAACAGAGCGAAGTACCTGAGAGCTCGGCACGCTACCTGCCTCCTGTGAAATACTGCTTGGGAGGAGAGAACCCCTCTCATTTAGAGCCTTGCTAAGATTCTGGTTGTAATTAATTAGCAGGTGTCTTTAAGTTACACCATCTTCCAAAGTTAATATGGCTGGTGTTTTATTTACAGTCCGTCCTGAAGAGTTGTGGTTAAAATTAATAAAAGGCAAACGTGGAAATGTGGGTGTTTTGCTCATTTAGAGTAAAATATGTCCCCATCACTGGAGCGTGTTCCTATTATTTTTGGAAAGTGTGAGGTCTGAAAGCAGTAGGGAAAATTCCTGGAGTACATTTTGGTCCAGGGTAGCTGTCTCTACCAGCCCACCACCATGGGATCTGCAAACAAGAGGCATTATTGCAGTTTTGGAGCATCAGTGCCCTCATTTCTGATTTAACCAGGGCAATTGAGTCACAAACCACTAGGGGAGGGGGAGAAAGGCTCCAGAATCCAGCACTGCCCATCCACGTCTAAGTCACCTCATGCAGAAAAGGGTGGGGAAGCACCAGTGCTTCTGCCAGTCAGCCTGAATCAACTTTTACACCGCTCTCCCAATTCTTATCAAGTGGAAAATCACTTCAAGAAGTAGCACTGGGGAAGGTAGAATAAAACTGACTTGTGCTATGCTCCTCATTCTCAAGCAATGCCTCACATCACCACTGAGAAAACCATTAAAGAACTAAAAAAAAAAAAAATTACAAGAAAAACATCACTCTGAACCCTCAAGCTTCTATCTCAGCTGCTCAGCATTTCTACAGCAGGGCACATCTGTTCCCATCTCCCTGGCAGCGGGCAGGGGGGCAGTAATTGGGATATTTCCTCAGCAGGAAGATAAAAACCCCGTGGAAGTGCCTGGAGCCATGGAAAGGGGCTTCCCCCTTTGTGCTGACCTGACCAGCCCAGCCCAGCCCAGCCAGGTTGCTCCCACCCTCCAGTGCCTTTCAAACCACTCCAAGTTCCAGCCAGCCTGCCAGATTTACGAGTGTTTTCACTTTTTGAACATCCTTGGATCAGACTGGGGTGATGAAAGCCTGATAGCTCTGGAGATGGCTTTCTGTGCAGAGTATATAAAAAATATTGTCCCCCCATATACACACACGCAATCCTCTTCTCCCTTCCCTTAAATGTCTCTTTACTGAGAACTCCAGCCAAGCCCATCCATGCCAAGAACCATCTCACACGCCATTCCAGCCTCTGCTTTACTAAAAATTAATTCAGAGACATAGCACCAGGGACCACAGCTTTTGCTGGGTCTTAATAAGACCATGAGGAATAGAAAAGGAAAAAAAAAAGAAATAAAAAGAGGGGAAAAAAAAGAACTATTGCAGCAGTTCTTGTAACTGAATCTGTTGGAGTTGTAAGTGTGGTAAATGCATGTTCCTGCACTATTTGGACGTCTCTGCTTTGCCTTTAGCAGCTGCTGTAATAAAGTTCCCAGAAAGTATTGGATTCACAGAAGTGTTACTAGAAACACTAACAGAAACCCATGGAAATGATGCCTCAACACAACCAATCAGGGAGATAATCCCTGTTACGATAAAGAGAAATTGAAACTCCGTTTCCTTGCCTGAGAGAGAAAATCAAATTTGCCCTCTGCATTTCAGGGAGGGGGAGGAAGAGAAGAAGGAGGGGAGATCTAATTACAAGTGTCTTGAAATTCCTTCTGCATAAAGTTTCCTTAAAGAGCTGCCAAAAGAGCCAACCCTGGGCGATGGTGCTGGAGGTGCCGCGCTCGGCTCAGCCGGGGCGCACGCGGCTCTGCCCCGCGATGACAAAACATTTAATTATGAGTGGCCCAATGTCTTCCACATTTGGAAACTGGATTCCTGACACACATAATGTACCCCATGCTGACACGACTATTTGGCAAAAGCTGAGCCTGTGATCTCACATTAATTGCTACACAAATATACTTATTGTGGGCATGGGTTTTATATGGCTGAAGCCTCCATTTGCACATGTTCACAATAAAAACACTCCCCCCCTCCAAATAACGATTAACTTTTTTTGTTTTTTTTTTTAGTTTTTTTTTTTTTAGTTTTTTTCTGGAGATGCAGTTTAATGGCATGAGAACTGTCTGTCGGCTTCCATTACCCCTTTGTTCTCATCGTGTCTCGCTTTATATGTATTTTTATAAGCCTTTTAAAAGCAAGTCTCCCTGTTCTTAATTCTTCCCTCTCTTTACTTTTGTTTTTATTGTAGGGCATCAATAGAAACAGAAAGATTTTGCTGGATTAAAGACGCTGCTGTCACTTGAAAGCAAGTCCTCTGATAGAGATCTTATAAGATCTCCCAGTTTCTTCCATCTAAGGTTTTTTGTGGGGAGACAGCAGGATGGCGACACATTTCCCCCTAAATCAAGTGGCTGGAGGTGCAAGATACCCATCAGCTTGTGGGACTCCCCCTTTCTCCTGCCGAGCCAGCTGAATGCTCCCGAGCATCAGCAGGGATTGCTCCCTGGTGACATCATGGGCCTCTCACCCCCAGCACCCCATGCACAAGAACAAAGGATGTCAGGGCAGTGTTCACAGGGCTTCCCTTTGGGGTCTCACCACTCAAAGACCTGAAATCTTCACCTGGTTTCCACTGCAGATCCCACAGAGGGAAACCATGCTTTATCCTTGGCTCTTACAGCCTTTGCCAAGCAAAGCAGCACCAAAACACCCAAACTGCCCCTTCTCCAGCTGCACGTGGCCCATGGTAAGCAGGCTGTGAGCCACTGATTCTGGCTCTGCTGCTAATCCTCCAGTGACCCCGAGCTTCTGAGCGAGCCCCGTGAGCTCTCCTGTGAGGCAAAGCAACAGCTGAACAAAGCCATGAACGCCCACGAGGCTGGGGAAAATCCGAGAGCACAGCAGGCTTGGAGAGCCAAAGCTGAAGGAGCTCTTCAAAACCCAGAGCTATCACTCCCATCACCCTGCTCAGAAGAGGGAGACTCCAAAACCCCTGTGGAGCACCCAAGGGGCTGCCAGCAGGTGAAAGTCCCCACATTCCCCACTTCCCAAAAAAAAATCTCTGCAGCATACTGATGGCTGAGCTATTTTTTTTTTTTCCTTTCTCAGTACAAAGAAGCTGTTTATTTAGAAAGATCAAGGAACCAAAAACACAGGGAAATGGTTTTTCTGCTGGGAAGGCAGCAAAGCATGCCCGGCCTCGCCGGCGTGTCCCTGCAGCGCTGCGGCGAATGCAGCGAGCTGGATGCAGCCTCCCTCCCTGCTTGCACGGCTCTCCCAGAGCTCGTCCAAGAGCCACCAGCTCTTTCAAAGAATGACCAACTCGTTCCCTGGGGTGGCATTTCCTTGTGATTCATCCCACTGTGCTGTGAGCTGGGATGCACTCTCAGGAGGATACACTCACGTGCTGGACTCAGTGCTGCAGCGAGAGTTTCCATGACCATCAAGGATTTTTTTTTCCCTTCCAAGTGTTGCTCAGCCCCATGTGGGTGCCAGGGCAGCTTTCCCACAAGCTGGATCTGCTTTTTGATGGAGAACTTGCTGTTACAACCTCAGAATGTGCAGAGTCACCCTTGTAACGGCCTCTTGGAGTGGAAATTGCATAAAAGAGCAGCGAGGAGGGGAAAAAAATTAAAACCCCTTCATTTCAGCGAGGCAGAAGTGTCTCCCTTGAACAACAGGATGTCTTCTGTAAACACCAGGCTACCACAGCTGTCAGAGATCTGAAGTGCTACATTAAAATATTTAATTTTATCATTGCTGAGACAGAGTGAGAAAGCTGAAGGGATCATTTCAACCTTTCCTCTCCCCCTCGTGCTGCCAAAATCCCACCAAGAAGGGTGAGGCCTTGTTACTTTAATGGAAGTTCATTTTCCAAAGGGCAAGTATGCCTCTAAAAAGGTTGCAGGCACTTCTCCCCCACGCACATCTAGGGGGTTGCCAAGCCATAATTTTAACAGCAAATCTTTTTATTTGCCTCTTTTTTTTGTCTTAAATCCCAACCACTTGGGATTTACGCAGTGCTTGGGAAGCAGCTTTCCTGATGGGAGTGTTCTCACAAATGGTGGTTGTGTGTGGTTCCAGCTTTTCTCTGTGAAGGAGTGGCCCAGGCACTGGCACACATGCAAAGAGAGCAAGATGAAGTGTTTTAGGTGCCCTGACTGCTGGGTATCTCATCAGGGTTGGTGGCCATTACACACAGCCAGCCGCTGTACAGCTCCGATAGCATCTGCAGCCTGGGACCTCACACTTCATCTGCAGCATCCACGGCCCACTGGGGCAGCAGGAGGCTTCCAAACCAGGAATTATCTTTCACAAGTCACTTATCACAGAGACACATTCATCTCCAGAAGCTGGACCCAACCCAGCCCTGCTGGCTGGAAGTTCAACTGAGGGCACATGCATTCACTATTTTATTATTTTTTTTATTTAGACCATGCAATTTTGGGGCTGTAGAGCCAGACATTAAGCTGGCTGATAGTCTAGCTCTATGAAGCATTCTGAGTTGGCAAAGTTTTACTATTGATTTATGTGGCACAACAGCTCAGGACCTGGGATGCATCCATAACATTCGTTCCATCTGTCGTCAATGCAGATTCTGTTCTCCACTGCTCATGCTGGCAGGGCTTGATCTGCTCTTGGTGAGGGGGGAGGAAAAGGGATGAGAGAAGAGGAAGCTGAAGTCTTCCATTGGTGCCAATGGCTTCACAGGAGGCCTCGAGTTCTTCAGCTGCCTGTAAGCATTGTTGCTGGAGTGATAATCTTTGGCAGCCCATTTAGGAGGGGAAGAGAACGAGCGGCCACACTGATTTTCAGGAGGATTTTGGAATCAGTGTTTACCAACAGTTTCATTTCAGGCCCACACATGCCTGCACTAATAAAAGATAAAGGTCCAAATAACCATTTAGTCCTCCTGGTCTCCTACCCTTGCTCCTTGCAGGCAGATGTCCTCTGATCAAACCGCACACAACACTGACTCCTTTCAGAGCAGTTAAAACCCCGCTAAACTGTGAGTTATCTTCCAAGAGTCTGAGCAAGTCAGTCCAAGAAGCAAAGGGAACGTTTATCTTGGGCACAACAAAAGCCTCCAATCTGCCCTGGAGATCTCTGGCACGCCTGGGGCTGGCTGAGTCTGACAGGGCTGGAAGCTCCATCCCCAAAGCAAGTGCTGAGCACCGCTCTGGGATTCACACTGAGCTGAGAGGCCTCTTGTGCTCAGAGACAGCTGAGGCTGGAGCCAGGCTGCAAGCCAGGATGCTCTTCCCCCTCTCCCAAGATTGGGAGGGGTGTGGATGGTGCCCCCCATGCACATCCCATGTCCAAGGCTTTGCTGAAAGGCTGATGATGCGATCCGCCCCGGAATTTTACCTTCTGGTTCCTTGCCGTTCCAACGCCTCCGACATCTACAAAAAGCTGGAATTTCCTGCCAGCTCAGTGGTGCAATTTCAAATGCTTTTTGGTTTTCAACTGCGCTCTTTAATCTCCAGCCAGCTGGGCCCGTGCGTTAGCGTGAAGGCTGAAAGCTTCAGAGCTCTGGGCAGTCAGTTTTCCAAGGATCTCACCTGTGGGTGGAATGGTTTGCTGCAGCTCTGCGTTAAATTAAAAAGAAATGCACATGCAAGAACCATGTGTCTGAGCTGCTGTGTCCCCAGCGCTGTGCAGAGCTGCAGGGCAGCTCCAGGGCTCCCTTCAGAAAGGGAGAAGTGCAGGTTTAGCTCCTGGTGCCAAGGAGGGCGAGGAGCAAAGTGGAGCAGAGAGCTGCAGGGGCTGGCAGGTGCGGCTGGCACAGGGCCATGGGGGCCTCCCCAGCCCCTCCATCGGGGCAGGAGGGAAACCCAACCAGCCTTGCTCTTTAGGAGGATACCTCAAAAGAGAATACGTGCCTTCTTGAGGGTTGTACCATCAGACAAATGGATTTGATTCCCCTATTTCCCGTGAGAACTGTGAAAAAGATCCCATCGTAGACTCCCCTGTGGTGCTCCCTGGGAGGGAGCAGCCCTGTCAGGGAGCCTTGCAGAGAGGAGCCCATGGCCACGGCAGAATGAGCAGCCCCCAGTTTACACAAAGGCTTGCACAAGAACTTGCACAGCTCCTATGTACACAGACTATGGGCACCAGATCATCAGCTGATACAAGGTAACATAATTATTGAGAAATAAATAAGTCAGCTCCAGTCCACGTCACTCACGGATGTGCTCAAGGAGCACAGACAGCTAAAACCAATATATGCATGTGAGGGGGTCACAGGAGAAACATTCGGGAACTGGTCTTATGTGATAAACCAGAAAAAAAGTGCGTGGCAGAGAAGAAAAGGAGGTATGAAAAACTCCTGTCCCCCTGCTCTCTCTATCATTTAAGAAAAAAGTCTGTTTATTCAAAGAGATCTGACAATGTCTAGAGCAAAATGGATAAGGAGCTGAATATGTAAAAGGAAAAACCATCACTGAAAATAAATTCAATTATTTGGTTTTGCTTAGAGAAGCAACAAAGTTTCTGACATGTTTGTTATTCAGTCTGTCATTAGAGCTGAAATATGTCTCAATAATGTTGCAGTTACATTTTTAACATCCACTCTCCTCCAAGCAGTTTGCATATTTTCCACTACGTTAGCTGATCAAGCCATTAGTTACAGTTACTTAAAAATAAATGAGCTCTATATTTTCCTTCCTCCACACTCCTCATCATGAAGCTCAACAGCAGGGGAGGGGGAACAGGCAGGGGAATGATTTGGTCTGCGATGAAACAACCCAACAGTGATGGGAAATGCTCAAGTGTGAGCGTGGAAGGCGAGGACGAAGAAGAAGAAAAAGCAGAAGCATCTCTTGTCAAGCAAGGAACTGATAAGGGCCTAAACAGCAGCAAAACAGGAAAAATGAAAACCATATTTGCAAAGGAAACTGCAGTTGGGAGGTGAATGGCATCCAACTCAATCTAGCAAGAGCAGAGGCAGGGTGGAATTTCGTTGAGTGTGCTGATGTGCGCTCCCTTGCCAAAAGGAGTTTTTAACTCGAGCTGTTCTTTCTGCTCTTTACCCTAATCCTCCCTCCTCCCCATGAAAAAAGTACTATAGTCAGTCAATTTTCATGAAAAGGTTCCTGTTTTTACCCATTACAGAAAAGCAGGTAATTTTAATTCTTCTATCCCCTCTTTCCCAAAATTCAGCCATAAAAAAACCCCAAAGCAAAACCGACAGTTCGTGTTTTGACCGTTGAAAAGCAGAATCTGCAAGCAATTTTGCTCTGTTAATTATGCTTAAAATAAAAAAAAAAAAAAAAAAAAAAAAAAAAAAAAGCAGAAGATGAAGATATTTTCTGCCATGTAGAAAATAAAGGCAGTACATTTTCCCAACTATCTGTGAACTGCAGAAAAAAACCATGAAGGGTAGAGAAAAACATGAACGTGCCAGGAAAAATAGCAAGTACATTGCACTAATAGGTCATTGGGCAATTCTAACTCAATCCAGACTTTATTGCTGGATACAGATTTATCCAATATATTGACTATTGGGTCATAAGAATGGCCCTTCACACCCAGCAAGAGCAAGTCTCCAAGTGCTTCCCTCTCCATATGGGGATATCCTACTGAGATTCAGTCGGCTCTGTTGAGCTGCTCTCATTGGCAGCTTTATCAGAAAAATAAATTTAAAAACTCCTTATTGCAATAAATAACCTTAATGTTGGCCTCCCAAAGTGTTCTTATGCAACAATCTGTGGAGTTTGGCAATAGATACCCACACTAGTGAATAAATCACCTCCGTCCAGGTGATGCTCTCAGCTCCCACTGTACCACCAGTGACCACTGAGCAGCAGCAGCCCCCCTTTTCTGCCACAGCAGCAGGGCCTCTCCAGTCAACAGGGAACCACAGGCTCCTCCATCAAACCATTGAATTATTTCTGTGAAGAAATCAGGATGAATTAAAAAAACCGATCAGAGCTGCTAAAAAAAACCCCAACCCTGCAGACCAGTGGTGGTCCAAATTATGGCTTGGCAGTTGCTGCTTTATGGGTTTCTCCCCAGTTTTGGAGCACATGCTGCTGCCACATGTTGTTCAACAGCTGGGGCCTTCAAAACTGTTGTCTGACAGTGGAAGATGGCACAACTTCCAGTGTGAGTTCTGGAGAAGCGGGTCCTAATAATGCTATGCTGCAAAGCACTTTGAGAATGGTTGAGGGTGCTTACAGCTATTATTTTAGAAACTCCTTAATTGCATAGGGAGATTTTGCTGGTTTTGCAAGTATTCCCCCCTGACAAAGTCTGTTCTGCTCAAGAGCAATGCAGCTCTGTCCTCTGCTTCCAGAGCAGCTAAACCCCAGCTTTCTACAGGCCCTCTAACCAGAGAGATGGGGAAGATTCCCAACAGCCGCACATCAGCCACTCTCCTTCCAGCTACATCCCAGCACAAACACAGTCACTGGGCTACCAGGATGCTCAGGATACGCTGTCCAACCTTGGGAAACAGCTGGCAGCCCTGAGTGCCACGCTGAGTCCTGACCAATGGCCCCAATTCCCAAGGGACAGTTGGGGGTCAGCCTGGCTCTGGCAGTGTGCACCAATCCCACGCATGCGTCCTTCACCTCAACCGCACCCTCCATGCTAGGGTGTGAGAATGCTCCATCCCCTCCAGCTACAGGGGAATTCCCAAGCAGATGGTTAAACTGGATTTCCAGCTTCTCTGGAGCAGCAGAATGGGGGTAACTCATCAGGGTGGAGAGAGGGAGCTGGCTCACATTGCCCAGTGCTTTGTGCCCTGGGCGAGTCACAGGTCTATCGGTCACCGGAGTTTCATTAACTGCAGGTGAGGTCACGCCTTGGCATCTGCAGAGCACCTTGAGACCTTCACACGAGGCTGGCAATTATGCAGAAATCCTGTATAAATAATGAACCACGCCAGGGAAAAGCAGCATGTTTTCACTGGGAAGTCACAGGCACCTTCTAGGAATGGGAGATTTGAACTTCACTAAAATCCCTGGGCAAGTGGGTACCTCGTTTTCTTAGATCTTCTGAAGGTACCAGATGTTTTAGCACCAACCTGTGAGCTCTGGTGCCTCTGAAGTTTAGCAACTCCCACGAGGAAGGAGCAGCAGGCAGCAGACTGAATGTTAGAGGCTTAAAACAAAGGCCTATAAGTCAATAAAATTCAACAAAATAAAGTTGCTTATTTTTTGCTGTCACTCACAGGCTGCTGCAGTGTTGACTCTGAGGGGTGGGAGAAAGGCAGAGGAACACAAATACATGATCAGAGAGAATGAGACATCAAGGGGAGAGCACAGCAGTGGACATAGCCCAGCCCTTGCTGACAGGTGTGGAAAGAAAGTCAGGGATTTGGGAATATACCCTGGAGCAGTGGTGCCAGCCAACGAAAGAAAATCTAGGGCCCTCCTGTCCCAGCCCTGGAAATCCTCTCCTCATATGGAGGTCTTCAGCAGCTGCTCCTTCCCATGGTGGGAGGATAAAGAGACAAAAAAAAAAAAAAGAAATCAAACCCCTACAAACAAATTGACAAATCTCTCTCTGCTTCAGCTCAGACCTTCCAGCAGGAGCTCAGTAACCCCCTGGAGCTAGCCCTTCCACCCCAGGCTGCAGCCATTGGCAAAACCTGATCGACTCAATGTAGTGAGACCCCAGGACAGAGAACCAGACAACCTGTCCTGTTATTGATTATGCCACTGGACCCTCTCTTCCCCCTTCTATCCCAAAATCTAGAACAGGAGGTTAGAGTCCTCCCTTTGAGTCCACCAGGGTGGATGGGAAGAAGAGGTGAAGCTCTGCTGCTTCATCCTTCACTGATCAGCAGCTCCACTGCCACGGTCCTGTTCCTACACACCAAGGCCACAATCCCCATTATTGTCCCAGGAATATCCATGACTGGCATCGGTGATGCCCTCCCAACTCTCCACTACTTTGTTGTGGACATCTGGAAAGACTATGGAAATATGTTCTCTTGAGCCCCCAGGGCTTTTTGCCTCTATTCTCAGCAATAAATCCTGGCTCAGAAAGATTTTCTCACAATATTTTCCACGTTCAGTGTGTACAAGGGTACAAACATGCAATGGGTATAAAACCCCAAGGCTGTTTGGGTGGAACTTTGGGGGGCTTCCTGCCTCTCCCCAGACTGATGTGACCAGGCCCATTTAGCAGAACACCAAAACAAACCTTACAGTCTTGAATTAAGACATCTTCTAAGAACAGTCCAACCCTCAGATTGCTGGGGTTGTTGGCACTGGAGGGGGATTAAACCCCTATGGGCAGCTCTGAACCTCAGAGCTGCCACTTCTGTTTGGATTTAGTCCTGCCCTGAGCCCATAAACAGAGACAGATCTTCACAAGCCATGATCAGACCTCGGCCTAAGATCTTAGGCTGGGGTCAAAGTGCTACATGGATTCATATCAGCAGAGCTTTACACATCTATTCCAGCTGAGAATCTGGCCACTTATGACTGGAATAGCTTTCTGAAACGTATCCAACAGGAAATCCTAAATCAAGAACACTCTGCAGTTTGAGAAGATTCCTCTCCCTCGCATCCAAACCCAACTAAATGTTTTGTAACTTTTTCCATTTTAGGAATGAGAGTCTTTCTTCTCATATCTTCCTTTCCCTCCCAAACAAATAATCAAGTACACAGGAGCCCAAAATGTTTTTCCCCTCTGCTCACTTTATCCAGCGAGCTGAGACTGCAGCCAGCATGTTTAAAACTGGCCAGCTGTGCTCTGACCAGCTGACTTTGGAGGCCCAGCTGGGACAACCAAACAGGCAATATTCCAACTGCAAACAAATGAGGCAACACCTTTGGAGAAGGGATCGAACTGGGGGAAATGGCAATGGTTCAATTCAGAGTTTCCTGTTGCTTTTCCAGGGACAGCTGCTGCTGAAGGTCAGATTCTCAGCAGGGGTAAACTGGTCCTGCTGCTTGGAGTTCCCCACCTCTGCACCAATTTTCACCACCTGAGAGCATGGCACAACCTGGTTCATGTATGGGCTTTGCTCTGCTGCCTCCCTGTTATCATCCTGCATCTAGAAATAGCTGCACTAGGAGACAGAAAGGGAATAACGACCAAAATTTGTCTAGTCCAGAAATGGTTTCCTGGAACTTAAGTGTTGGGTTTTTTTTTTTTTTTTCCTTTTCTGAAAGGAGATAAAGTTGTTCATTGTTTGTCTTGGCTGCCTATAAACTCATGCTGCTGAGAGCAGCCTTTGATCACAGGGCTGTTGGGAGGCTGACCCTTGACAGCCAATCCACTCCCTGCTCTTCCAGTCTCACCAAGCCTGGCCTGACTTCCTTTTTCATTAAAAGCCATAAAAAAAATTATACATCTATTATCCAAGAGCCCTTGCAGCAGTTTAGGGATGCTGATCTAACTAACTTACAGACAATTTCAATATCAGACTATTCCCTTCCTCAAGGGGTTCTGTGATGGGAATAGGGAAGGAGGGAGTTTGTGATCTCGGATGTTCTGCCATGAGTGGCAGCAGCTCCATCCAAACTTGCATCAGGGTGTATCCAACAAATTCCCTCTGAAAGGGGCAAACCATAACTATGTACAACACTGTCAGGAGTCTATTTCATGTCCTTTTTTCCCACTGAGAAGTCTCTGGACATTTGTGTAGGATTTGTGTGTTCCTGGGATCAGGTCAGAGCTCTCAGCTCTAGCTGATTTCCTGCACATCCAGGACATTTTTGGAGCATGTGTTGCCTGACCGCAGAGGCTGCAGGCACAAAACACATTTTCTTCTGACACCTAACAGGGAGTTTTTCTACGTAAGTCCCTCTGTGTAATGTGACTCATTGCTCCCACACTTCATGGAAGCAGCAGGCTTAGTTTATTCTAGCATGTCCCGACTATATTCCCAAAGCACTGGATTTGCAAAGCTTGTGTAAACGATCTGGAGCGTGAGCACCATCAGGGCAAAGCTTCCCAGCAATTCCCCACAGATGCCAGCTCTGTGCTCCTCCCCAGCAGACTGACATGAAAAACCAGTGCAGATGACCTGGGAGACACAGGGTAGTAAAAAAAGAACTTTTAAGGAATAAAGGGTACACATCTCTCTAATATCTTTTTATCTGCCAGCATGAACCAGTGAAGTCTGAAAGCTGGGGTGGTAGAATTGCCACTAGGCTGGGTTTATTAGCCACCTCCTTCATCAGGGGACTCAGATAATCTGATATCTATCAGATGATATCCAGAAGACTCAAATAATGCTCTTATCATCTCCTACTTGTGATCTGGGAGTCAAACTTCCACGTGCTTTGTTCTTGGAGTCCTACACCACACTCGAGCCATTAACATCTCCAGGCCAAAATCAGTCCCACCCATGTATGCAGCAGTACAATTACAATGGCTTAAGAAGTTCCACTGGTGCAGAAATACATGACTGCCAAGCCAACCTTCAGAGCAGAGTCAGGAACAAGATCCATTCTTGCTGTGCTCGGTTTTATCTGATACATTAGCTATGAAAATGATTAGACCAGCCAAACGTTCAGACTAACATCTTGCCCTTGTGTCTGGCCACAGAGTGGAAAGTCAAGTTCCAGTTAGTTGTGGTCTGAACAGATGCAACAGGCAAAAAACAGCTAATTATTTCTAATTTCCAAATAATAATAATACCAGGGCAGAGGAGGGAAATATGTGACTGGCCTATAGTTTCTCAGAAAACTTGCAGCAAGGCCAGGGAGAGAACGTGGTGGTTACATAAACTGGTTCAGCTCTGGCCACGACATTTTCCTGCAACATATGACATCAGAGCTTGACACCAGTATCCTAAAGTGGATGTGTGTCACAGAAAAATACCCAGAATGACAAAACACAAACATCAATCAATGCCTTCCCAGGTATTCTCTCTTCTGAAAACAGTGTTTTTGCTCTAACTCTTCTAGGTTATTTACCCAGACTCCACCCTTTAAAGGATCCAGCACTAGCCAAGGCACCAGCATATTTCGTGATAATTTGGATATCACAGCTCCATCACTGCCTCTTGGAAATCAAAGTTATGGCTTATAAATCTTGAATATCTTGACACTTTTTAAGGTTGGGCATGCAATTCCTGTCAAGAATTCAAAATCCAACAAAATAAAGACAAATGAAGGGTCTGGCTGTGGGGACACCGTGTCTAGGATTTTCATAAACACATATTTTTCTTGTTAGACTTTTACTAGCATGTGTACCAACATAGGAAAAAACCCCTAAATAACTTTTCCCACTGTTATCCAGGTGATGTTGCCATGACAAAGCACCCTTGTGCCACCCTCCTCATTTGCAATGTCACTGGCAAAGTTCCCCCAGATGACAACGGGGTCAGATGGTGACGGATGGAGCTCTGACCCTCCAGTTCCCTTTGGAATTCAGAGCCAGAGGGGCCAGCAGGAAAACAGCTGCACTCCCTCCCAAATCTGGAGCTCCAGAGGGAGCTCAGCTGAGCAAGCTATGGGGATGGAGAGCTGGGACCCCCCAGGACGGTGACATGAGGGTCACTGTGAGACCTCACAGCTCCAAGCACTGCATGGCAGTTCTGAAAATAACGCCCATCCAAGCCAGGCATGGACAGCAACTCACTGACCTAGAGACTGCCCAAAACAGGCAAAAGGAACCCCAGAAATAAATATTCCCCTAAAACCCACCCTCTCCCAGAAAGTCACACATGGAATGATGGTGCATCTGAATTGCTCATGCCCTGGGAAAGCAGGGCTTTGAGCTCCCTTCAAGAACTTTGGAAACTGTTACTGTGTCTGTCCGCAGCAAGGACTGCTCACGCAGGGCTCTCTTCGTCAGATCGTTTGGCACCAATGGGCTCCTCCTAATCAAAACCAAAATGGCTCTGTTCAAAGCTGACAGAAAAGTTAACTCTGCCCCTCTACCACCAACAACAATGACTGGGGCCATGGACATCAGATGGGAGAGGCTTGCAGTCGGCTGAGGGACTTCTGAAGTTCTGAGATTGAGAGTTGAATTTAGAAGTTCCTCTCCTTTCAGTTACTGTAGGAAACTTTAACTGCAGACAGAAATTGTGCAAGTCAAAGAAATGTCCTTTGATGGAGCTGGAGTCCATCTTTACCACTGTGGCAGTCAGGTTTAAACATCTTTCTGCTCCAAGGGCGTAACATTATTTTTCCAAAAGCTCCCTCATTCTTTCTCTCCCTCTGTGCAGCATGGATTCATTGCAGTTTTAGGAATAAGGGCCCTTTGGCTCTCTCTGGGACAGCCAGATTCCGAGGAGGCCTTTTAAAAGGTATTTTTAGGATTCATAGTTTTTGGAAGCTGTTCTGTGAAAGCCAACCAACAACTTAGACCTGAATGATGCCACAAACTGCTGGATGAACTCCTGGGTGTCTGGGCAAGGGCTTGTTTCCAGTCACACACATCAACGAGGGAGCTGTATCATTTCCAGGCAGCTGAGAACTAACAAATCTCACTTCACTCAGCCAGGACAGCAGTGATCTGAGTCCAAAAGGAAATCACTGCTCTATGATCTGGTTTTCTCATCTGGAAAAAGAGGCACTGGTCTCACAATCCTTAAGGAAACCATGCCACAAGCAGATCAAAAATAGATAGTACCAAATCAGCATTTTGTGATGCTACAGTTATGACAAAACAGCAGCATGTCAATGCAATTTCAAAGTGATGGAAAATACACTGACAGAAGCCTTTTAAAGTGTAACCAAGAAGAAAAAGGATGAAAAGACCAACCAGTTTCACATGAGGGGAAAACCAGGAATGTTCCCTCCTCCGTGCCCTCCCTCCTAAGCAAAACAAAACCACAAGTGAACTACAAGAGGGACCTGTTGTTTCAAATCTGAATGGAAAAATCAGACAACTCTCCCATGGCACTCACGGAGCAGAGGTTAAGAATGAGGGGCACAGCAGAAAGGGGAGATGCAAGATAAGCTGCTTAGATTCACATCTTCCCATTTCCTCTGCTTCATAAGAACTGGGTCATATTATAAACTTATGCAAATGTGTTTACTTTACATTTTATTTTGGTCTTAGCCATGCAGTTGTCAGCCTGTATCAACATGTCAGTCTGTTTGTGCAAACAATCATTCCTTCATGGAAGGATTTCAGTAAAAACAGACAAAATGTTATGACATGCGAGAAAACTTCCTAAACATGACAATGAAAGAAAAGCCACTAGAAGAGGATATGTTTTCCTTACCAATTACACAGCTTAAAACAAAAGGAATCACTCAGTGCTTTTTCTTTCCCCAAGGACAGGCGAATGGGATCACATCATGCGGGCTTTGATGAAGAACCACACTGGGATGGGATTTGTGGGGTGGGTGTGAGGAGAGAGAAGTGGAGCCTATCAGCTGTGCCCTTGTGCACTCCAAGCCACCCAACACCACGAGCTTCTTCTCCTCTTTCCCATAAAATATCCCCAGGTACTGGAGAGGCACGGAAACAGCCCCCTGCAGTGATCAGCAGCGTCTGGAAATGTCAGCCCTGTTACAGCTCTGTCAGTGCCTTGCATGGGATGTAAGGAATGGGTGGGAGAGCCCATGGGAGGGATGGTTTGAGGGTGGGAAGGCAGCTGCAGCGAGCAGGGGACAGGGCTGGACCAATCCATCAGCATTCTGGTTGTCCTGGTGACAGCTCTTGGCCACTCTGCTTCCCCACTGCCGTGGCAACATCTGGCCCTGCTCTATTGTGCCGAGCCCGACTGCCCCACGGTCACACCCTGCCCGCCCGGCCTGCGGCTCCCCAGCGAGGGGAAGGGCTGGGGGGGCTCCAGCACCCAGCTGTGGGTCACAGGGACAGAGCTGATGCTCAGAGCCGAGCTCCCAAGCCTTGCAGGGAGATCCTGGGTGATGAGCAGAGGTGCTGGGTGATTCAGCACTCTGGGAACACACGGATCACATGGGAGCTGCGATACCCTTGGTGGAGCTATCGTCCCTCAGGTCATTCATCTGGGATTCTTCCTCCCACCTCCACCACAAACATGACTTTATAAAACCTACGTAAAATGTTCTGGACTAGTTCCTTACGCAGTTCACCCAGATGAGATGAAGTCTGAGGCCAAGCAGGGAAGGGAACCTGTTCCTTTGATTTTTCCTGCTTGGAAGTGTGAGTTCAGTTAGTCAGCAGCATCTGCTGATACTCTCTTCCAGGAAAAAAACAGGAGAGAGTCTTTTCTTGCTCAAGTATCGACACTAAAGGGAATCCTGAACATAGGAATAGCACAGTGTAACAAGGGACAGGAGTACAGGGTTGAAGCTACAGCCACAACTCTGGCTGCAGCTGAAGCCCCTTTTTTCTGAGTCCCTTTGCTGTTCCCACAAATGAGGTTTTTACCCCTGCAAGGTTATGTGTACTGCACTGCAGCAAGGCAAAATAATAAGTGATAATTTAGGAGAAACAGACACTTCTTTACAAAGTCCACAGAGCTTGGTGCAAACTCCAACATGCCTGGAGCTGCCAACCATTGAGACCCACGACCAGAGCCACCAAGGAGCCACCCAGGCATTTGGCACAGGCGCCACTCGCTGCAAGGTTGGGCTGTGAGTAAGGCGAGGAACACACATCCATGGATGCCTTCAGCTAGGAAACACTGACTGAGGCCTCTCCATTGCCCTGGGAGCTCTCAAAATCTTCCAACAAATAATTAAAACCAGTCTGAGTGTGAAAGCACCCCCGTGTGAGACAGCAAACACGCTAGCACAGCTCCCAGCTCTCCTGGAGAGCTGGAACAGCCGGGAGCACTGCTGGGACACACCGGGATCCACCTGGGGATCCACAGACAGGCCCTCCCCAGGGGGATCCACTGAGGGATCCACAGCCAGGCCCTCCCCAGGGGGATCCACTGGGATACACCTGGGGAGCCACAGCCAGGCCCCCCCAAGGGGATCTATTGATGGATCCACAGCCAAGCCCTCCCCAGGGCTGCTCCAGCTCTCTTGCAGCCATATCTGCAGCCCCAACCCATTCCTGCTTCCCCTGGCACTGAAGAGTGTGCTCTCTTCATCTGGAGCCTATAGAGGGCATCGTGGAGAATTCCCAAAGAATTCCTGTGCCAGCTGGTGAGTGGGTTGCATGGGCCATGGGGGTGAGCTGTGCTGTTGGCTCTGCCGAGCCTTTGGGGCAATGCCCTGGGGCAAGGAACCCTTGAGGGTGGGGGGAACACTCAAGGGCTAATTCCACAGGAATTAATTAATTCCACAGGGGAACCCCCAAACCAAGGAGAGAAGAGGTGTAGCCCTGCCCTGCCAGCAGCAGGGATTTCAGTTAACATAATGAGAGTGGTGAGGCAGCTCCTGCAATCTTGTTCCTGTCAGCGGGCTGGAGCTGCCTGGGGTCAGGAATCACTAATTAATTACAGAATGAGCTGTAGCTCTCGGGGCCCAGGTCCTGCTCACACAGCCCGTGCAGGCTCAGAGCAGTGCCCAGCCAGCATGGATCTGATGATCCCTCTGCTCCCAGGGCCACAGCTCCAGCAGAAATGTCCCAGCACTGTCATTCCCCAGGGCAGGCCTGAGTGCTCAGTACACCTGAGTGAAGAGTCCTGGAGCTGGGCTGGCTGAGACAGCAGGGTGCTCTCCTGAACTCAACATCCCATTCTTCCTTTAACACCCAGCAAACTGTGGATGTGCAGTGCTCAGCTGGCAGCTGCCTTAGGTCTTGGAGCAAGAAATGCTCTTTTCCAAGCTCTTTTTAGTGTCCAGGAGCATCCCCTGGCACTACACAGAGAAGAGGGTAACTCCTGGGGGCAGGTAGTCTTTGCACCTTCCCACCTTCTCCAGGACTGCCTACCCTCAGGTGGTCGGAATAATTGGACTCATCACTGTCCACTCTAGAAATGTTATCATTTCCCATTCCTTCCATACATCTCCATGTCATTCAGTCTGGAATGGGCTCTGCCAAGGGCTGTCTCATTCCCAAGAGCACCTGCTCAAAAATAAGCTTAGCTATGAGCTGCTCATTTAATTCTCCATCTTATTATTTGAAACTTTCACAAGTTTTTGTGAACAGATGAGACCAGGAGGGAGTTCAAAGAGCAAGTCAGTGAAATCCACCTCGTGCATCAGTCCAGCACAGCAGAGCCCAGGAATGGAGCACCAGCACAATGCTTTTAAAGATCAAACCCAGCATATGGCTCATGCCCTTGCATCCAAGAGCTGGCTGAAATGTAAAACAGTCCTGAGTCTCAGGGTTTGTCTCTGCAGAGTCCCCACAGCCACTTTTAAGAGCTGGCACATCCTCAGATCTGGAACTGCTACTGGTACTTGTGTTCCCAACACATTACTAGCAGGAGAGGGCCTTGGCTTTTGCCCAGGCTCAAGTAGAACCTCTTATCACAAGAATCTAAATTATAAAACTGGGACAAGACTTCAAAGTTATTGATAAAAGAAAGCAGTGACCTAATGTCATTTTAGTCTTCAGGCTATGAATTTCCACGGTAGGAATATTTCTCTTGCATATTTTGGAAGAAAATTTGTTCCTTTTCTAAGTCCTCAGAAAAACAGTAACACTTCACTTCTCAAAACAGTCCCATCTCTCCAGCATCACTTAAAATCTTTATAGAGTTCAGCATTAAGGTGAAGTTAGCAGTCACTGAAGTGAATTAAGTACTTCCCTAGGACAGCTGGAATAAAGAATTCTGGCAACATCACTATTTCCCACCGAGGGACAAAAGTAGTTTTAATTCTTTTGGTTCATCCTCCTGCCTCATTCTGTGCCTGTGGGCTCTACTGTGCCCCCAAAATGCAACAGAGTTGAACCAAGCCAACCTTGTTTTCATGAGCTTTAGGAACAGTCCCACATCTCTGGGTTACCACTGAAGCTGCTGCTTCACCTGAATTAAGCCAGGAACAACTGAAGTTTACAGATACATCACAAAGGCACTGTTTTATGATAAAAACGCAACAAATCCTCCCAGAATGACCTTGCAGTATTTAAAAGCAGAGCACACAGTGCAAGTTAATACTTAAATTCCTGAGTCTCACAGATCCTGGGAGAAGGTGGCAGCAGCTTCCTGTTGGTTTCTGACATAAACTGAGCCTTGCCTCGCTCTTGCTCTGCTGTTTTCTCTAAACCTGCAGATTATTTAATATCGGAGGGGAAGGCTTCAATCTGGCTGAGAAACTGCAGGAATTCAGAGTGACCTGGAGGGAATTACAAGAATGCTGCTTGCTGATCAGATTAAAGGAAGAAGTGGCAGGGCTCCCAAAGGTCTTCTTATTCAACCTTTGCTGCTAACAATGCAGTGCTTTGTCTCTGCTTTGCTCTTTAAAATGATTCAGGTTACTGCACTGGAAGCGCCGCTGCCTTGGGAGCCAGGGCAGGAACACCTGGCAGGAGTGACACTCAGGGTGGATACTCAAGTGCCAGCCCCAGCACATATTTTCGCTTCCCATTACCCTTGATATAATCAAAACCCTGGCTTGTCCTTTCCTGAAAGAGCAATAGCATTCACACATGTTCATTCATCCTCCTCAAGGCCCAAGTTACAAACCATGCTGCGATGGAACCAGTTTTGTACAGGTCTGGAAGACTTTTGAAAGAGCAACTTGGTCTGGTCCCAAGGGAGAGTCACATCCTCAAGGAGTGAGGATGTACTCCTCATTTGGGTATTTTTCCTCCTTATTTAGGGCCAAAGAATCATATGGTACTTTTATACCCCTGCCTGGCTCCAGAAAGGAGAAAGTGGCATTTATTGAAAATTACCTCCCAAAAGACTTCACCAAACCCAAATAATGCAATTAGAGAGTCAGAGAGGAGTCTGGCCAGTTATGTTGCTGCTGAATTAAGTTGGCTTGGGAGACAGGAAGTAGAAGAGCAGCACTGGGCCAAACAGTCAGAGGGAAACAGGCTGCTATCATGGCTGTTTATATTAGAGATGATGGGAAGAGCCTGGAGTGGCAGAGGTTGGTGTGACAGATAGTTACACACATCTCAGTTTGAACAATTCCCCTGGCACTCTCAGAACTGCAGGGTTTCGCCCCCAAGCGTCCTTTTTAACACTAGGGGCCATTTAACTCTTTCAAGGGAGCAAACTGTAGATGTCCAGCAGTTCAACCTTAATGGCACCACTCACTAGGCACTTCCACTCTGCATCCACAGCTTAATGCCTCTCCTTCGTCTCTCCAAGGAAATAATTAATTAAAAAGTAGTAGTAACTACATACTACTAGAAACTATGTGGTTCTGCTTATTTTCCTACTTGAAAGCCAATCCCAGGATCCAAGTATGTCCCGATTTAGGGAGACTCATCAAATCCTACTGCACATCACAACTGTTCATGACTCACCACTGCTCCTGAGCATCTCTCAAAGGCAGGGCATGTTAAGCCAAATCCATCTCCCAAACCCCAACAATGCAACTTCAGCAGGATAAATCTGACTCACTGAGCTCTTTGCCGAAGGCCAGGGGAATTAGGTTCACTTCCTCCTTGTCCTCAGTTCTCTCTCAAGCTACTCAACACATTGAGGTAGTAACTTTTGGTGGAGAAGTCTTTGATCTCTGAAATTTCTGCTGTTTCTGTGGTGACATGTAAAACCTGTGCAATCCTGAATGAACCCTATTGTGTCCCTCCCATTGCCTCTTTCCCCAAATTACTTCTACCTGCTAATGTTAGCAAAGTGAGGCCATCTGCACAGCTTCTACCTACCTTGAGAGAAAGATTAACTGCAGAAATTATCCACCCCCAAACTCCTGGAAAATGAAATAACTTAATGGCTCGGAACAATCCCCTGAAGGAGGGCAGGTAATTCTAGGCTTCATCACCAGGATGAGGATGCTCTGGTTTACCAGCCACCCCCTCACCTCTGCCTCTTTCAAATGAATAAACAGAATATCTCCCTTGGTTCTGTTTTCATCCCTGCATCTGCATCGTTCCAGTTTCCACCATTAGTCTAATGAGCAAGATCAGCCTCACTCCATCCCTCTCTGCTCCAGAGGAGAGCTTTCAAGGGGGATAAATTGGCATTGCAGCAGGGTGTAAGTGGGTTGGAAATGCAGAGAGACAGGAACCTGGCTGCACACGGGGCGTTTGCTGTGCCAGCTGCCTCGCTGCTTCCCTGGGAAAGCGGCACAGCAGGGCTTCGTCATTACCCACCCTGAAACTCAAGAGAGGGGAAAAGCAAAATCAAAGGAGAGCAGGAGGTGAAAAGAAGGCAAAAGGGTGCCTTCAGGGCTCCTTTCATGAGCTCGCTTCACGACCCACCAGTCAAGGCTCCTAAGCAGGAACAGAGACACCATTCAGGACAAATCTGGATGTTATCCCAGGGTACCAGGGACACCACTAAAGGGAAAGTTTTGACAGGTGAAATGACCTTAATATAATTAGCCCTGCCAGCCCCTCCTTCCTCTGCCTCCTTCACCTTGCCATGAAAATGGTAGTCTGTTAATGAGATCCTTTTTCCCCCTGTAAGGCAACACCACCAGCTCTCAGGTCTTTTGCTTGCACATTTCAAACGGGACGTGCACGATCTCCTCCAGCTTCACTCCCCCCTCACATCATCTCCAGATATTGCCATTGATTCTGCTGCTGCTGACTGGGGTGGGGGTGTTGTTTTTATGTAAGAGAAAAGGCTGAAAGGAACCTTGGTAATAGAATGATTTGGCCTGCAAGTCAAATCCCCCTTGATGAACAATCAGACACAAATGTCAATAACAATTAGATTGGCCGAGGGCTCTAGTCACTTAGGACTTCAGTTTTCCATCTACAGTGCTCCAAATGAAACCCTCAGTACTGTGATCTCCAAATCAAGTTTGGCATCAGGAATGAAAAGACATCAACAATAATAAAAGGCTGATGGAAGCAGAAGAGCAGACGACAGACAATAGGGTTGTGTGTGTGTGTGTGCACGGGGACATGCGCACACAGGGCAATGGAAATAAAAAAAAGTGAGAGCTGATGTAAAAATCCATCAAGATATGAAATCAGCCCTGCCTAAAGAATGACCTAAACTGCCCTGGATTGTCCTCCCAGACAAGTTCTGCTCCTCTGGGCTTTAAAATTTCCACCTCCTGCTGTCCAACGTATCAAGCACGGGAAGCGAACGAAGGGAAGAAAGCCCTTAAGTGCAGGCTGTATTTTTTCCTGTTCCTAAATTGTAAATATACAGTGGAGGCAAGAAATGCCCAATCTAATTAAGAGCAGTTGAGAAGTATGGAGACAGGGTCCTCCCAATGGGAATGCTGCAGGTTAAAGAGGTTAAAAAGAGGAATGTTCAGCCTAATGAGGGAAGTTTAACATCGTGAGCACACTTTGCACTGGCGAGGCAGGCTGGGAAAAAGGGGATTAAAGACATGGAAGAGGCTGCTCCACAGCACGAGCAGGTGTGTGCTTGGCTTCAGCAAGGAGGGCAGGATGTTTTAAAGGTTTGCAGCTTGGGGCAGCCCTCAAAACATGGTCCTAAAGGGATCTTGCATTGAAACCATGATCCTAAATGAAAAGCCAGCTTAGCTTGCCTTGCTTCTTTCTCCCTGCAAGTGTGGGGCTCTGAGAGGAGGCTGTGCCCCACCAGTCACCAGCAGCCCCTCGAGGCCTCTACTGGGGGTTCACCAAACTGGGAGTAACAGGTAACACCTGGGCACACTGTTAACTCCACTAGCAGGAGAATTGCTCCTGGGGAGAGGCAACACCAAAATACCTCAGTTCTTGGTTCACTGCACACAAGCTGCAGCACATGGAGCTGGGTCTGGAAGGTCCTGGCAGGCAGGAGTGACCCACAGCCTGGCCATGGAGATGCTGCATCTCCCACCCCAAATGCTCCTTCCAGCCCAGGCAGGGAGGGAAGCAGCAGGGGCCCCTGTCTGAAGTGGCTGAGGCTCTGGGACAGCGGCACACTGCCTGCACTCCATGTGCTCCTCTGCAGACACAGCCCAGGCTCTGGGCTGCAGCAGCTGAGGAGGGAGACAGGGGGATCCTGTGGGGTGAACACAACAGAAACCACACAGGGGGGAGACAAGCATCAGGGGAGGAGAAAAAGCCCAGGGACTGGAGATACTATCCCAGGGCATGTGAGAGGATGAAAGCCACCTCCTCAGAGATACCTGTAGGCTCTCATGCAAAGTGCAAAAACATTTCCTGGAATATTTCTTATGGGGAGGGACATTTAGTCCTGCTATTTGGTGATTTCTGATGGCACCTGCAGTGCCTCCTGGAGCTTATGGCTCTGTGGTGCAGTAGGATCTTCCACCTGCTGCCGGTAGCAGGGAACCAAAGGCCTCCCACTCCCTCAGCCATATTTAGCCATAAATAGGCTCTAAATAAAGCAGGAGGGCTGTAAGGTGCAGTCCTTAACTTCTGCAGCACCATTCCCTGATAAAGTCCTCAAACATTTTCCTGGTGAAATGACCCTCTCTTCCCTTTTGGCTGGAAAACACAATCCACATGCAGGCACAGAACCATTAGAGTGCTACAGGACACACAGAGAGAAAAGAATGAATAAAGTACCTAAGTAAGGATATTTTTTTTTTTTTTCTTTTCTAGACTCATTCTACTGAGAGTGCACTGACCTTCTCACCAAGGCACAATGACTAGGAGAAGGTTGGATTTGCCCTGCTTAGATGTCCAGATCTGGAGCTAATCCCTGTGTTGGAGAAGTCAGTCAGAGCCAGTGAAGCAAGAGGTCAAAGGGCTGAGCCCCACTAGTGAAAACACTTAACTGCTTTGCTTCTCTTTACCTGTAAAGGCTTCACTATTAATTCTTCCAAAATGGTGTTAGCCTCAATTTCATCTGGTTAAAAGCAGAGGAAACACCATTTTCATTTATTTAATTATTGCTAGAGTGAAACCTTTCTCAATAGGTTCTGTGAGAATCATGGATTTCAGCTAGGACACATCCCCAAATCCCTGAGACAGATGCCTTGGCTAGTGGGACATAGGAGCTGGTGGCAGTGCACACATCCCAGCCTCACCCTCCCTGAGCTTTCAAGTCCTTTGGCATCCCCTATGGTTTCTGCAGCTGATTAGAGATGAAACAGGAGTGCAGGACTCCCAGCAGAAGAGAGCTGTTTCCCCGGAGCCCCAGGAGGGAATTAAAGACACAACCAAACAAACTCAGAAAACAGAAAACATGAAATCGTGCAGAGCAAGCTGTTGGGGAGTGGCTCTGAGGATAAGGCTGGAGCTCCCACTGCTCCAGTTACCCACTCCCTGTGCCAGGCAAGTACTGGCCATGTGGGGATGGCAGTGGCCAGCCCGTGTCCCAGCCCGTGTCCCAGCCCCACAGGGGCCCCTGAGCAGAAGGCAGCTGGCCTGCAGACAGCACAGCTGAGTCCCTGTTCCCTCGGCTGTGTCCCTGCTCATGTGGCAGTGGAGGGGAGGGATGGCAGCAGCTGGGGACAGGAGAGCCACCAACACACACACGGACTCTGCCTCCTCCCAGCATCACCCCTGGCACGGGGATCTCAGATCCCTTCCAGCCCCTCGTCCCACCATGGCAAGAGGGCTCAGATCAGCATCTCTGTTTAAGAGACACGGCTTTCTCCACCTCCTTCCCAGGATATAGGCTGCAGCCCAAGAAAGTTAGTAATGAATTCCTGCAAAGTGGCTGTCGCTGCAAAAATAAAGTATCCGTTATTGCTAAAAAACTTTTTTCATCTTTGAGGGGAAAACACATACCACATGATTTCCAAAAAGGAGCTGGTCTGGTTTACAAATACAGTACATTAATAGCTTTGTAAACATTTATTCAGTATGACAGCTGACTGCAACATGTGGCATTAATTAGAAGACTCAGCAATGTAGCATATTAAGAGCTAAGTTAAATCTGAATTAGCTGGGTTTGTTGAGACTAAACACCCGTGGGGGAAGTCCTCGGATCTAATACATTATGACTCACTTGACACGGGAGACCCACAGGCCCAATTCCCAATACACTGGGGGGCCCTTATTCATACTCCATCTCCACACAAGAGCTGCAAACTCTCAGGATACCATAGATCAGAGGGTGTTGATGTTGGGACGTTGCGACAGAATGGGGCGCACGAGTCCCTGGCTCCCAGCTCCCCGAACCTTCCCGAGCAGGGAGTGGATGGAGACAGCTCCCCTCTCCTTTCCAAACACACAGAAAGAGTCCAGACAGGAAGGGGAAGGATTTCACATTCCCTTGAGCTTGAGGATCTTGCTCAACACTCCCACACAGGCACCTTCCCAGGCATGGGTGACACAGCTTCTGCTGCAAATGCCGCCGCCAAGAGCCTTTGGTGACAGTGTCACTGCCTGGGGGCTCTCTGTCACCAGGGCCATGAGGAGCTGGCAGGTGACACTTCACCACTGAGCAAGCCAAAACCTGCACCTCGAGTTTCCTGCTCTGAAGCCAGCCAACAGCTCATGTTTTGGCCCAGGGCATCGAGACACCTCCTGGCTCTGCTGCCTTGGCAGCCTTTCAGGGCAGTGTGTTCAGGAGATGCCACAGGGATGGGAAACCCACAGCTCTGCCTCCTCCCCCACCTTGTCCTATGGCTCAGGGCACCATTGATCTCCTGCCCCTCACTGGTGTCACCTGAAAAAGCACTGAGAAGTACTTGCTGAAGTTGTCAGCAGAACTGTGACAGCTGGCAAGGCTGTGGAAATGCATGAAACGCCTTGTGAGCATCCCAGTGTCGGGGGTTTGCACTGCAGCTGCCACAGGCTGAGCCAAGGCCAGCTCACAGCAGCCACACTGGCCAAACACCAGCCACTGGACTACTTCTACCTCCCAGACCCATGTCTCGTGTCATTTGCATTATGTCAAGTCAGGGCAGCTCACTGACAGCCAGAGGATTTGCATCAGAGAACTTTTCTGACATTCAGGAAGACCAGAAGCAATTCTCCACCCCAGATCAAAGCCAGAACCAGAGGGAACCGTGTAGGTGGGTGAAGGACATGGACCAGCCCAAAGGGATTGAGCTGCCACATCTCAGTTGCTCCCTGGTAACAAATACACCAAAGCCTTGGTGTTTTTGTGAAACCCTGGCGTAAATGGACAGTCTGCTGTACACAGCCATAGGTATTCAGGACAAATGCAGGACAAACCATCTGGAGCTGCTGGAGAGAGTCCAGGGGAGGCCACAGAGATGCTCTGAGGGCTGGAGCCCCTCTGCTCTGGAGCCAGGCTGGGAGAGCTGGGGGTGCTCACCTGGAGAGGAGAAGGCTCCAGGGAGAGCTCAGAGCCCCTACCAGGGCCTGAAGGGGCTCCAGGAGAGCTGGGGAGGGACTGGGGACAAGGGATGGAGGGACAGGACACAGGGAATGGCTCCCACTGCCAGAGGGCAGGGCTGGCTGGGATATTGGGCAGGAATTGTTCCCTGTGAGGGTGGGGAGACTGAGCAGCAGGAAATGAACACTCAGGGCAGGGCTGCTTTCACCTGACAGCCCTAAAGCCAACTTTCCTTACCCTGGGCTCCTTACAGTGGATGCCTATAAGCTTGTGAGATTAGCAGCACATATGAGAGCACCTCCAGAGGTGGTGCTGAGTCCCCAGAGCCCTCAGGAATTCAGTTCCTGCTTAAGAGAGCTGGGTAAACCATCTCAAAGGCAATCCCATTATTATCTGTGGCAGTTTCAGCTTCTCAGAGACAGTACTGCTAATGCTAATTGCCAAAAGCAAATAAAATAAATCTCTGCGTGGGGCTGTCTTCTTCATTATCCTGGAGCAGATCCTACCACTCTTATCCAAGTTTCTTCCCTTTCATCCCTTCACACACAATTTTATCCACAATAGATCTGCCAAATGGAGAGTAAAACTACTAATGTGTCACATAGACAGCTATTTTCATAATTTAAGCCTCTTTGTTCTTATTAATGTTGCATCAAGGTATTGGCCTGGAACAACTGCTTTTGAAATGGGTCGCCAATAAAATTGAAACGCAGAGGACAAGAAAATAAGGAATATATTTGTAACTAGACAAATTGTATCATCATGTTTCTATTATAATCTGCATCTGAAATAATAGAAAAGGCTGGTTAAAAGTTACAAAAATTTCTGAGATATTTATGTTTCAAGTAATTGGCAGGAAAAGCCCTAACCCTCAAACTTTGGGGGAGATGAAAACTAATGAATATAGTTTGTTGTGACCACCTCCCTCAAATCCTTCTTTTTATTAAGAACTATCTAATTTCCACTTGAGCATTTCAAATGGAGCTCAGCTCTTTCATCTCTTATACTATAAATAATGTGTACTATAATGGAAGGCAGAATTAAGTCAAGAGGAAGCTTTTCAACTTTTCCAAAAAGAAACATTTTGCTATGTTCCAAATTTTTTTCCAGTAGAATAAATTCTCACAGGAAAAAAAATTCAACTGCTGTTAGAGTAGCTATTAGTAGAACTAAAACCCACCAATGATAATTCTCTTTCCATGGCTATTTCAAAGCTATCTAGGTTTTATACATGAATAGAGGCTTCTCTAAAATAAAATAAAAAAAGAATGGCCAACTCCTGACTTCAACACAAATCTCTGGCTATTGGATATTTACTTAAAGGCCCCAACTCCAGGAAACAAGTAATTACATGAGAGTCTCAGCTCTCATCAACAGAAGAACAAAACTAAAAGAAGCAAATTTCCTTGCTGTTGAGCAAGAAAAATCTTGAAAGTGTGACCCAAGCACATCCCAAACCACAAAACCCAGAAGCCAAATAGACTTCTTGTGTATTAAATCTTATCAGTTTTTGATACCTATCTCTTGATTCTGGAGCATTTTATGGTAGCAGAATTATTTTCCTGCTCCTCCTCTTACCCTTTTCCAGTACTTCTACAGAAATCAAGGTCTAAAGTGCAGTTCCCTTTGGAAGAGATGTTTGGAAATCCAGTAATTTCCCCACATTTTTCTGAAACAAAGAAAATAAATTTAAGAGTATCAGGAGGACGAAGCTGATTTCATTGTATGGTCAAACCTGTCATCCCTAAGTCTGAAGAATAAAGTCTTATTCAACAGCTCACTCCCAGTGCCAAGGAACAAATGTGCCAGTGGCAATTCCGTGCCTAATGAAGCCTTCTCCAGGATCAGGAGCCAAGGCCAGCACATCCAACAGGGCCACCTGGGACCACTGAGTGCCCTCAGACACAACCACACAGCTCTGGTGATTCGCCCAAGTGCTCCAGCAGGCTGGAGGTAATTTTTTTTATGCAGCAACCAACTCACTTTGCATTCAGAGGAAAACTTCTCAGCCCAATGCAACTCTGGAATAAAGCTGTTAAGCCTGGTCCTAGAAGTAGCCATTTCCCCTGACCATAAAATGCAAGCAGAAATGTAGAACTTTGAGCAGATGTAAAGCACATTTAAGGTGTAAGCTCTGTACATGGAGAGGAAATCTCTGATGCCCAAAGTTAGGGGTGATGAATCCTGCAGTGTGTTCATCCAGATGTGCGTGTGTCCCCCTCTCTGACAAGCCTAAAAACTGAATCTGGATGAAATCAAAGATCTCAAGGTGACTGAAAGCTTCATAGAAACTGTCAAATAGGAAAAGGAAAACAGGATATGAGCACTCACATTTTCCCCCGCTTAAAATACTCAGTATCCAAAGGCCAAGGAGTGACACTGGAATACTCTGGAGGTAGGAATAAGGGTCTGGGAAAGCAAAGAAAATCTGGAGTGTATATATGGCTGTATATTAATGGCTGAGCACAACAAATCATCACTTCCCATATTACCAGGTCATTCCAGATGCTGAGACTTTAAAAAAATCCGTAACACCATGAGGTTTCCAGCGACACGCAGGGCCACGTCCTCTCTTTGCCGGGCAATACTGGGGTAGTATTTACCGAGCCTGCTTCAGTTTTACTCCTGCAGTCACAGAGACCACACCGTGCTCTGGTGCTTTAGAGCACTGCCAGTACAACCAGCAGCCCATTGCAGCCTGGCCCCTTTCTCCGGGGCCGTGGTGCCACGAGTATTCCCGCGGCGAAGCGCGGCGGTGCCAGCACTCGGAGGACTTGGGCCGAGTTCACTCGCGCGCTGCCCCACGCATTCAGCACATCCCTGCCCTGGGAGGGGAGAGAGTTCCGGGCGCCGAGCTGTTCCAGCAGCTCCTACATGTGGGAGGGAAGATTCCCCTTAAACGTCCCCATACGCCCACGGCCATTCCCCCTCCCGTTGAGGAAGGGACTTCAATGCAGCCCTGTTGCAATCCCTCGCCAGCCACCCAGCCCATTGCAGCACTGGTCCATCGCCCTGGCTCGCAGGAAACCCGGGAACCTCCAAGGCCAACCAGCTTCCCAAACTTCCCAATCACTCTGTGTGTGCTGAGTAAGAATTCACAAGGCTGGCCTTGCTATAGCAGCAGAGCTGTCCATCATAAACAGCTCCTGCTCCTCTGCTCCGAGGGTTAAGAGGTTCAGTATTTTCTATTTTGATGGTCTTTAACACCGCAGTGTGAATCTCAAGATAGGAGCCAGAAAAATGTTACAATTGCAGAAGACTCAAAACCTAGAGAGTCAGGAGGTCTGGTTCTAATCTTCAATTTAACACCAGGGTGTAACTCCAGGCAAGCCTGGGTTTCTTGTTCATTCTTTGATTGTTTTCACTGTAAGCTCTTTGGGGCAGGAACTGTGTCCCATTGTGTTGTTACAGGGTGTAGAACAATGGGCCCCTGACCTCAGCTAGGGAATCAAGAGATTACGAGAATTATTTAGAGGAAATCTGTGGTTAAACAAGGAATTGGAATCAGACCTCAAGTCCCCGTCAAGTGCCAGTACCAGATGAGTATCCTTTTTTACCCTTCATTAAAAAAAGTCATAATCCCCATTTATTGTTGTCCAACACTGGCCATTTTTCACACTTTGTCTCTTTGCCTGCCCAACATCTAAAGAGCCTGCGCCTTCCCCCAGCTCTGCTGCGACGCTGGGGCAGAGCCTCTCACCCCAGCACTGGCACTGCAGCTCATTCTGCTTCTGATAAAAAGGGTATCTGGGGAAGGAAGCACCAGAAGGAAATCAAAAGGAAATGCAAGGGCTCGCTGTGTTTGTGTGTGTGCATGGGATTCTTCAGCCGTACATCGGAAATTAATTCCAGCCAGGGTGAGCTCTGTGTGGTCTCACCAGCCATCCAAGTCAAACTTCAGCTCACCCCAGCTGCCAAGCAGAGTTGTGGAGGAGAAAAAGGTTCAAGACAACATGGAAAAGGAACAAAGAAGCCAAAAAGAGTGAGCTGGTGGTATTTTTTCCTCCAAGTTTTTACTTTTTTATTTATTTATTTATTTATTTCCCTCTCTTTTTTTTTTTTTTTAAACAAACCACCTGGATTTTAAGATCTCCAGAATCCCATTAAAGGGCTTTTACTCCTTCATGAATTGGAGGCGTTTGATGAAAAGGGGGTAAGGGGAGAGAAGTGTGTCTGCCTGTTGGAGGGGGAGAGGAGGGGGAGATAATGGGGCATGGGAGCCCTTAATTTCTCCTGTCTCCCCTGCCGGTAATAGGGCTGGATGTAAACACTGCTCTGGTGAATGTTGGAGAGTGATTACAGGATAGCTGGGGAAGGAGGAAGCATTTTGAAACCACAAGTAGGAAAGCAGCTCTTTGATGGAGGGTTAGTAATTTCTTTTTTCTTCGTGCCCTCTTCCCTTGCTCAGCAGCCCCCCTTCCCCTCCACCCTCCACCTTCTGTAAACACAGAGGCAGAAATCAGATGTGGGCCAATCTGTTAAACTTCGGGAGGCAAAGTGGGCTTGGCAGTTGCTGCCATTCCATAGGATCCAAAAGAAGAGGCTGATAACACTGGAATGGGCCTTCCTGCTCTTGGCTGGGGAGCAGCACACAAGGAGCCCAAGAGGAGGGAAGGCAAAAACTGCTGCTGTGGAGCTGGATGGACAATCAGAAAATGAAGACTGCGTGTTCCCAGCAGGAATTGTCCAGGCACTGAAGTGCTGATGGCTGAGCAAACAGCAGCTACGTGGAAGGTCCAGAGACAACCTGACCAGAGTTCACTAGGTTCACCCAAGCTAGAAGCTTCCTGGGGGGCACATCACCAACCCCTGACACCCAGATGGGCTCTGATGTTCAACTTCTGGCCTGGGTAATTCAGCTGCTTCACTCTGCCCTGGTTTTCCCCATGTGCAATTTACTCCTTTGGAAAGAGCTTGAGTCCAGCGGTTGGGAAGAACTGGGCATTCCCTCAGCCATGGGGGAAAATCCCTCAGCAAAAACAAGTTGGCCATCAGTCCTCAGACATGAGGGTTGTGTGTTCCTAAACACTGGGGATTTATATTCACAAGGAAGGGTAGAGAAAAGAGAAGGGGAAACATTCCATCTTTCCAAGAGTTTTAGAAGATTTATGGCAAGATTTCCTACCTAAGTCCTGCAAGGGCTGTTCATTGCTGCTCTGTGAGCCTCACCTCCAGAGTAGAGCTGGCAGGAGCACAGTGTGCATCCCAAACCTACTGTTTGCTTTCCAGGACACATCAGAGAGCAGCTTTTCTTCCCTTAGCCAAGCCCACTCCCAGCCAAGGCAGAGATTTTATAAGACCAGGGACGAATTCAGCCTTCAGGTTGCTACTAATCACTCCAGGGACTTTAAGAGGAGTTAAACACTCCATTTTCCAAAATCCCATAGTTACTGGGTATCTAACTCCTCTCCAAAGCATTTCAGGTATCTCACAGGGTTATTCAGCTCCTACATTCAGTTTCTGACTGAAGATACACTTTAGCTACAAGATATCATGATGGCCTTTTAATTAAATCTCTTGATTAATACATCCACCCCTTGACACTTAATACTTTGTGTGCCCCAGGCTGGTGGTGTTTCCTTGTATGACAGCACCACCATGAAAGCCTCCCTTTAAACAACTGTAAATGTTGAAGAGTACACATCCTGTACTAACCACGCATGGTTTACAAGCTGAAATAAATACACCAGACCGCTCTGGAGCAAGCACGGAGCCATATCTATAAAAAGGTCATTATATTGCTATTGTTTATCCATGTAAGTTTGCTTAACCAACATATATAAATATAAGGCAGTCCAAAAGCTATTTATATGCTGTCCCTGAGCAGTCTTTTGTTAGGTCTCAATGCAAGAATTTATGTATTAACTATAGGAACTGACCAAAATAGTGATAACATGAAAACTGATACAGAACGTCCTTCAGACGAGGTGGAACAATCCTGATATTCCCAGATTCCCACCCGCTCCTCATCCTTCACATTGTTTTGCTTCTTTAACATTCTCAAACTCCTTGGTCTGTATATTTGTAAGGCTTCATGCAGTAATTAGAGATTTTCAATTCTATTGCACCTAAACCCCTCTTTAGTGACCATCAGTTACAGTTGGCCACTTTTGAGTGTCCACCAGCACATGATTAAATAAGCCACCAAAAAAATCCCAGTTCTTAGACTACTTCTGAGATTTTGTTACAGTTTTTATCTCTACAAAGGTCTCTTACCTGCTGTAGGCTCAGCAGCAACCTCAGACTACGTGATGAACCCGAGACTATGTGAAAAAGCAGCATAGTTCTGTATTTCCTTTCCTTCCCCTTCTCTCCCTAGACCAGATATCTTCATCTCTTCCAACAGGACAGACCCTCTAATGGACTGGGACCTTCTTTCTCCTGCTTCTACTGCTTGAAAATGTGATTTCCTGTCCTGGGAGCTGACCAACTCCATGTGCAAGTCCTGCAGCCTGGGCAGGCAGAGCAAAGCTGTTGTGGTGCAAGGGACAGGCAGCAAATGAGACAGACACAGCCAGAGGCAAGTGAAGCTGCCCCAGAAAGTGCTGGAATGACCGTCCCTGGAAGTGTTCAAGGCTGGATGGGGCTTGGAGCGATCTGGGAGAGTGGAAGGTGTCCAAGTGGAAGAGTGGAATGGGATGAGCTTTGAGGTCCCCTGACCATTCTGTGGTTCTGTGTTCAAACACACGTGGATGTGGCACTTAGGGACATTGTTTCAGTGCTGGCTCTGGGTTAGTGGTTGGACTCGATGATCTTAGAGGCCTTTTCCAACATGAATAATGCCACAAAATGACTCAAGCAGGCTGCCAGGGGTGATGCCCAGAAGGACAAAAAGCACCAGCACATCAGAGCACTCGGGAGCTGTTTGACACCAGGTACCTGCAAAGCCACAACAGCAGAGCCCTGCGCAGCTCTCCCTCCCCTCCAGGCTTCTCCACAGGAGCCACTGCATGGAATGTGCACAGAAGCCAGCAGGAAATGTGCTGCCTGGTGCCACAGGTGCCACATCCTTATCACACCCCATCAGACGACTCTGCTTCACCTTTTCCTCTGTGCAAAGTTGGCACACGGTCTAGTGCTGTTTTTGTTAATGAACAATCATGATTTAGCCATAAAACAGTAAACGGTGCCATGAGCTCATTAGACATTGACAACACCCTGAAGTTCAATCATGTTATCTGCACCAGAATATTACAGGGTGTGCTTATCATTTGGGAGAAGCTGAGTTGTGGGCTCTTGGGAGGGTTCAAATGTCGCCTGTGCAAGAGGAGGGGCGGGAGGCAGAGTAACTGGAGATGATCAATCTCCAAAAGGCAATAACTGCAAACCTAAGATATGAGAGTACATTAGTTCCCACAAATGGCTGAGCCTTAAACCCAAGCACAGTTACAGCCAGGAGGGTTACAGTCAGCCAAGGTGCTATAAAGGCGTGATGTTATTACTTCCAAGGGATGCCATTAAAACTCTGTTTACAAACCTAATGTGCCAGGGAATGGGTCAAGGAAAGAATTATTAGCAACAAAGCTATTTGATCTCTTTTATGATCCAATGAGTCATATCACTTCATACTCCAGAAGGTGAATAATGCAAACCTCAAGTCTATTGATTTATACATGTGTCCAGAATCCTGTGTTCTTTAACCCCAGATGCCCTCTTAAGTGTGATTCATCCTAAATCAAATGGAAGATTGGGTGCTATCATCCACACTCACCCCTCCCACTCACTAATTGAAAAGGTGATTGACATCCTGGTAGAATAAAATACCAGTGCCCAGTGATGGATGGCCAGGGCAGAGGATGGGGTCAAGATACAGGACTTGCAGATAAAACTCTATCCTCCTCCCCAGATGGGACGGTCCCAGTTTCACCTAACACTCCCTCTGGAATGCTGGAAACGGAGTCACTGAATAATTTAGGCTGAAAGGGACCTCTGGAGGTCATCTGTCCATCTGGACACACTTAAGTGGGTCATATCTGGGTGGATGGAAGAGCTTTCTTTTCATGACACATCATTGCTGCAGCCTCACCAAAGGCACGGGCCCATGACCCAAACGGGTCAAAAATTGCAGCAGAAAACTTCAGAGTCCAAATGGGACAAATCCTCAGTGGCATGCTGGTATCAACAAAATCCTGGCATAAATCATTTGGCTTCCAGTGGAAGATCTGCTGCATTATCAATCAGCTCATTCTCCCAACTTCTAGGAAGACTTGGCTTTAGGTTCCCACATCCCAGCAGGCTTTAGGACTGTGTGACAGACTGATATGCAAGCAGAGCACCCTGTGTCCCCAGGGTAAGTGTAGAACAGCCACTACAGAAATAATTCTGAGCTCTGGAAAAAACATGAAGGATGCAAAATCCACAAATTGCTATTCAAAATGTTACTCAAAAGTGACTCAAGGCTACAAGAGAGCAGGTGATTGCTTTGAATAATCTCATTATTTTACCAATGTCATTATCAAAAAGCTAAATAGTCCTGAAATGTTAAGTTGTGCAAATTTTCTTCTTCTCTACTCATCTCCAAAATGATTCAGGGCAATTCAAGAAAATACCAGTGGAATAATTTGAAGGAAACCAAAAGCGCTTGTGTTTTCTAACACATCCACAGTACTGCACACTTCACAAATAGTTGGAGGCACGTCCAAGCCTGGAGATTTGTAAGGATTTCCCAGACCCATGGCACATTGTGTTGTGCATCCCTACCTGCCCAGAAGAGGAATCACTGCATGTCACCCACGATTTTCATGTCTGCCCTACTTGTTGTGTCCACGCTGCACATTCCCTACAGTCCTTAGAGCTTGAGGATGGTGTGAAGCTGTTCCTGAGACACTGGGAACACTTCCTTTTTGGAGACTCGAGTTCTTTGCATGAGAGACCAACCCAAAAAAGCCCCAAAACCAAACAGATCCATAGAATTTGCCAATATTGAACCCCTGGAGCCCCCCCCAAGATCCAGACCAACATTGTGTTGTTCTTGTGATGGGTGAGTGCAGTGATTCTACGGCACTGTGAGCAACATTCTCCATCACAATACAAAGTTTTGTTGTTATTTTTGCCACAGCTGAAGCCAGGAAGGAGAAGCTGGGCTGAAGGAGCAAGGCCATGTTAAACTCAAGCAGTTTATTAAGAAAGCTGAGCAACCAAGCCAGTATCTCTCTTCTGGTTTGCCAACACTTTTCACTTCCCTTCTCAAATCTATGTTCAGTCCTTGAATGTTTTCTTTTTGATGAGAAACTTTCACAAATCCAAACGGAACAAAAGTGTGGATAAGGGATAAGAGCTGTACAGTTTTAGAAGGTGGTACCAATGCAGTGGGATTAAATCACCTGAGCCTCACCACTGATCAGTAATGATCTACCTTCTACACCAGTTTTTCAGGACTGAAACAAATCTGATATTTTCACATTTAAAGTTTTCATTGGGATCCAAAACATCCATATCTCCTTGAGCTCATCCCTGCAACATTCCACCAAACCCTGAAGTCAGTATATTCCAATTCAAATTTCAATTAACCCACCTTTTAGACAGTCAGAAAATGTGCTGATCTGCATGAACATTGCCTACTCCTGAGACCATTTTACCCAGCTTGTCAAGAACTGCCCACAGTCTTCACAGCTGCAGTTGCTGCAGCAGGAAATGTATCTCCAGCAGAAGTTTAGGAAACATTGAATACAGCATCTTAAAAAATTTTCAATGAAAACTTACACACAGACCACTTGTGGACAGGAATCCTATATAACAATTTAGACCAGACTTAGACAGCTGTTGGCAACAGCCAATCTTCTGCTAGTTTTCATTACTATCTTGAAAATGAGACCAATTCATTCTTGTCTATCCTCAGACTTTGAAAACTCACAGCTCCTCTCTTTAGGATCCTCTTTACGAGTGGGAATTTCCACGTTCAGTTAGAACCCAAAGCCCTGGAGTTCCAGTTGGGAGGACTGGACACCAGTCCTACCTCCATGCTGCTTGGCAGGACCACACATAAACAGAATTTAAATATTTATTTTCCCTTCGCCAGCTAACGTCAAACAGAACAGCCACATGTAGCAGTTAACTGTGTTGTAAGATAATGAGCAAAACCATTGCAAACTGGGCTTTAGATTTAACCTGCCTACACCACCACTGATCACTGCAAGTCACAAATTATGTCATTTCAGCAGGGGAGCTACTGCCAGCAGAAGGATTAGCAACATCAGTTGTAACGAGCCACTTCATTTCCAAATAACATTTAGAAATTTACAGTGCCTGGAATTGTGATGATTAAATGGATAAATGAAAAGACCGGATATGGATCACTTCTAATTTTCCACTTATATCCAGTAACCCATCATAAACTATCCCAAGTCCTTTGGTCTTCATTTCTCTCACACCAGAATATTTAAACAAAAAAAGATGACCTGTCATTGAAGTTACAGTGGTGGAAAACCAATGGGAGATAAGAAGCTGGCCACAAATTCCCAGACTTCAATGTCCTGTTTCCAATTCTGGCTGTGTTGGGGAGAATTAAGAGAAATGCCAATGAAGTGACACAAAAGTGAAAAATTAAACCAGACCTACAGAACATGAATCTATGACTTTTTCTGATTATAGAGAGTCCATACTCATGTATCCAGTTTCACAAAATCATTATTCCCTATTCCCACGAGTACAGGCTGGTCACATATCCAAAGACCAAGACCTCAGACAGAGCACAGCTGGCTTAAAAGAGTTGAAACAGGGTAATTACCTTAAAAAAGCAGAGATCTAAAGAGAAGTATTGATTTTGATGACTTTTTTCCCTAGAAATGTCAGAATGTTTGTTAGATTTCTGCATTATTTACCACAGTAAAAAAGTTCAAGTGACTAATCCGCTTGACAAAGCATCTTGGTAACATTAAATCCATTTTTTAAGTAGGCCTGTGGGACATGGGAAGTCTAGCATTTTATTCCAACTGGGAACAATCCCTTCCTCCAACTACAGAGTTTCTGAGGGAGCAAAATTCCTCTCTGGTACCTTCTGTACTACATTTGGCTACAGGGAGGTCTTTTACATTTCGAACATTTCCTTTGCAGTTCAAGCCACTTAAGCAATTACAACACTATTGTTGTAATTTTTTTTCTTTTTCTTTCCTTTTTCAATTCCACATCAAATCTGCAAACGCCTCCAAATGGAAGCTGTTGGTTCTGCTGCCATACCCTTCCTTATTCAACTTTAGTGACACTAAAATTTGACGTTTAATTGCACAAAGTTTATTACTGACAGAGCAGTTTGGGTTCAGTTTTAATCCAACACACCTACCCTAAGCTGTGACCTCCCCCAAATGGACCAATCCACCTGGAAAAATCCATGCTTCGCTCTTTCTTTCCACATTAAAGTAATGACATAAAATAATCAGATGCTGGAATGTGTCTTGGCATGAACAACAAACACAGGCAGCTTTATTAGCTGTTTCCCTGGAAGAAAGCTCCAAAGACCCTCCACATATTCTCTAATGTGCACTGGGAATGACCTCAGCTCTTCCAGGCCAGGCCAGGGCAAAAGCTCCTTTAAACATCTTTATAACTCACTTTATACTTTACTTCATTACTAGCAGGAAGGATGGAAAAACACTCCCACTGCCTGGGAAACTTGTGGAAAGGGGAATGATGGATTGCAAAGGGGACTTGGCACCATGGTGCCTCCCAAACCTCCTGCCACTGAGTGTGGGTTTCCTTCAGCTGGGAGCGTTTAACAGGCTGAGCTATTTCAGGGACAGGGAACCACTTGGGATCCCTGCAAATGCCTCTGCAGAACTGCAGGGTTACATGGATGCTTCTCAGGCTCAGAACTGCAAGCTTTTTGGGGGAACTACCCCAAGATGCACTGATTATACCCTGCTTTGGGGGACAGCCTTGGGTAAGGTGGTCAGCAGCAATTCAGGATGGGTATTTGATATTCTGGCAGCACATTACTGTCCAAGAGCCGCTGGCCAGAGCTGGGTGGCCTGGTCCAGCAGATCCTCACCACATCTCAGGAGGGATCATCCAGGTGCAGGTCCCTGGAGCTACTAAGGAGCAAGCAAGGAAGCAGAGGGGTTTTGGGACCAGAACTATTGCCAGCTCTGCTTTCCTGGTGTCATCAGACTGTGCTGAGGAGCTGACAAGGATCTGTACAGGTTCAGGGGCAAAATCTCTTTTCTTCTATGGTGACAAAATCCTACATGGGAGGAATTCACTTCCATCAGCCACACCTTGCACAGTGTCTGACCAGGGAGACCTCCATTGCAAACAAGGATGAGATCACCATAGGGAGGGATGCAGAAACGTAGAAGAAGGAGAGGAAGGTATCAAATTTGCAGATGGTTTCAAGAGAGAAGAAAAAAGCAGATTCAGAGGTAAACAGAAGAGCTGGGTCGCAGCAGAAAGAGAGCAGAGCAAGGCAATAGAGCAAGGCATGGTGCAGTCAGCTTTCCTTTGAGGAGCTGGGGTCAGCTGAACTCTGTGTCCATCAAAACCAATCACACTGAACAGCAAGGCAAGTGCCAGCCAGGGCTGCAATCCTGCCAGAGCAGCCCTTGTTCAGAGGGAACAGCAGCGACAGCTCCAAACCCGGCCATCAGAAATGCCAGGAATCACTGTGTGCTGCTAGGAGGGGCTGGACAGGAGTCATGGCCAATGAGGACTTGAGCAGTAACAGACAAGCAGCTGTGCTGCTGCTCAGGCCATTCATCAAGCCAGTTACCACCACTTGGGTCCCACTCCGTGGCTGATGTGGAATTCTTGCTCTGTCAGTGCCACCAGTACTTCTCCACAGGACTGAGAAGTCTTGTGCTGGCCACCAGAGTAAGAGACACTCTCTGCTATCTGGAGAGACTCCCAAGCTTTCTCTACAACTAGATCTTAAAAGTACTTGGCAAAAGCAGTCAAATATTCCTGTTTATATTAAATGATTAACAAGACTCTGCCCTAGCTTCTCCCTGTCAGACCCAAGTCCAAGTCACAGTCCTGTGCTCCGACCAAAGAGAGATACCACCAAAATCTTGTGTAGGACAGCTCAAGAATGTGCTGGACCATGGGGTCATGAAATAAGGGGTCACTTAACAAAGCAATTCACTGGCAGATGAAGCCTGGTGACGGCTTCTGGCATTTCAGACAAGCATAAAACCTTGAAAGCAAAGCCTCGTACAGCCTGAATCCTGAAAGCTTCTCCAAAAGGAACACCACTGCCAGGGAGGGATGGACTCTGCCTTACAAAAGACTTACAAGACACTAACTCCACTCACTGAACCACGACTCCCCATGATATCAGTACAAACAGGAGTAATGACAAACCTCAGTCTCTGCAGGGAGGTTTGGAAACCTTGAAGACTCCTCATAAATGAAGCCTTGAAGTTCCATTTCTCCCCAAATTCTCAGTCCTCTGCATACCCAAGATTTAAAAATCAAATAAAAAAATAAATTCAACACTTGCATAAATAAAATATAAATGGCATCCTGTGTTCTCGCCCACACCCCATTCTTCCTCCCTCCTCTTTGCTCATTGTTTGTTCAACAGGAAGTTGGCTTCGCTGTGAGGTACACCAAGCCATCTGTCAAAAACATGGAAACAGTTAACAAGGCACACAGAGGCTGGAACGACTTGTTACGGAGCCTGGTTAAGGTCAGAACCATAGGCTGAGCTTTGGGAGAGCGACCCAAGCCCCAGAGCTGCTGCTGGTTAAACCAAATGCCAACTCTTCCCTTGTGACACAGGGACTGGCACTGTGCTGAAGCTGGATGCACCAACGCTGAGCAGAATCCTCACAGCACGGGCACACAGAGCAGGGAGGCACTGCTGGAACCCACAGACTGCACACGGCTAAGGTACAGGGAATGGACAGACAGAAACGCTTTTGGGAGTGTTTTACTGGAAATAAAGGGTAAGAATAAATTCTTAGGGATTTCTGAACTTGGGTGATCTTTGCACAGTTCCCTTCTGAAGTCAGACCAGCCCTGCCTTCAGCACTGCTCTAGGCCAGCTCTTGGCCCATGAATGTGAGCGACTCCAAACAGAGCCAGAACTGGTCCCAGCATAGGAAAAGGAAGAGCTGCCTGATTTTGAAATGAGTGGTTTTGAAGCCACATCTTGATTCACTAGACCCTCCAAAGGAGGGGGAAGGGAAGAATATCTGATTCAGAAGTGAAATCATGCATTAGGTTGACTTGCTTGGCAGAACTTCCAGCAACTTCGTACATCTCATTCCCAGGCTGGAATATTCTACCTAGAAAGGGACCAGGAGGTCACTCTGCAGTTTTTAAGTCCTTGACCCTGCTGAGGCCACCCAACAGAGCTGCCAAGGAACAATGGCTGCAGCAGCATTTGCTCTTCTTTCCTTCCAGAAAAAAAAGTGCCCCCCATTTGCTCAGTGGTAGGAGAGAAGAGCCAGATGGCTGGACCTGAGCAAGGCATGCGACCCTGGAGGAGGAGACGGGGGGTGAAAGGTTCCATAAACTGATTACTGGGAAAACACACAACTGGAAACAAATGCTAATAAAAATTGCAACATTCAGAGATCAAACGCCTCAAATCATCACATTTCTTTAATTTAAAAATGCAGGATAAAAGAAACTAAAATGACTCCGCAGCACATTTAAGCAAATCCAGTATTTTCCAGGCATGTCCCTAATTTATTTCATAGCAGAGGTCTCGAAGAGTAAATATAAATTATCGCTAAACACAGAGGTAAGACTTGGATTTATATGAGCACACCTAAAAAGTCACCCTCACTTTCAGAAACACCATCCACAAAAATCTTGCAGCATTAGAAAATACACTTCATCCCAGAGCTTAAGTTACAGGTATTCAAGTCAGAATATTTCTATTTCCATTTCCTTTCAGGACATTTCTATTGGCTTCAAACCTAGACAGCACTGAGAACCACAGTAACCCTTAATTCAAAGGGTCTGGTAAGGAGGAGGACAAGCTGCCAAAGTTTGGGGAAGAACCACCAAAAATACCAGCCCCAAAGCTGTTCTCCAGATCAGGTTTTTTGTCTCTTTTACAGTCAAAACAGAGAAGCAAAGATTTTGGCCTTTATGTTTCATTCAGCCTCAGAAAACCTTTTAAAGGTTTTCTTCCAAGCCATGGAAATGTCAAACTCCTTGGGCATCTCAGAGCCCCCTTTAGTCTCCCAGTTTGGGGTTTCTCAGGGATGCCCACACTCTGCTCATCCCCCCAGTGCATGAGGATCATAAACAAACCCAAGGCCATGCTCTAAACATGAGCACTAAACAGAATTAATTGAAACAAAGCTTAACAAACAAAAATAAACCCAAAATGCACGACAGCATGTGGGGATTTGGGGGCTAATCAGAACCAGCTCCCCTGTACTTCCAGCTCCCACTCAGTTTTCAACCACTGAAAATGAAAACCTCTCCGTTTTTAAGAAGCTACAATATTCTGATGACAATTTGTCTGAAGTTAAAGAGTTTACTTTTGTTGCTCTTTCTCCCCGAGACATACTAAGCTGCATTTGACTGGTTTAAAGAGCACCTCTGTACTTGAAGGAAAAGGTAGAACTAGACCCTAAAGGCATCTCTGGGACCTGCCCAGGACACAGGGTTGAACACTCCCTTGATCTGCTCTGAGCTCCACGTGCTCACCTTCCCCTGGGTTAACAGCCACAGCCCAGCTCCTGCAGAACCTTCCTGTCCTACAGCAAGACGCTTGCAAGCCCTTTAGGGATTCTGAAACTATTTGATAATACTATAAAAGACACATTTACCCACAAATGGAGTGCTGGATAGAACACACCCTTCTGCTCTGCAGCACCACACACATTTGGGTTGCTGCTGAGGCCCTTTTTGCCTTTCCAGTGATTCCCCAGGAGCACACCCAGCTTAGCCTGGGCCTGGCATCAACACAAGTCAACATGAACCAAGGTCAGACTCCAGCTGGGGCTCGGGTCTGTGCTCTGAAGCACTGCAGGTGTAGTTTGTACCCTGCTCATCACCTAAACCCACATCCCAGTGTTGCCTCCTTCCCTCTTATGCAGCATTGATGATTAGTAGTGATCTGACTGGACTGGAGGAGGGATTGTGTAATTGTCCCCAAAAAAGCCCAGTCCTGGGAGCTGCCTGGCCTTATCTCTCCTCTGGCCTTTGTTTGCAGATGCAGATGAAACCTGAAGACTTCCAAGGCATGGTTTTCCAAACCAGTAAATAAGTCTTATTCATGTCTCCTTCCAGGCCCTTCCACATGCCCCAGGAGGATGGCAGAAGTTACAGGACCCTCATTTGTCACTTTTGTCATTTGTTTTTTTCCTCCAATGGCTCTCCTGCCTCTATCTAATCAGGGGGATGTTTCCTGTCTTTGTTCTCAACCATTCATCCTGCAGGAATGATGATTATCATCAAACAGCATTAAAATAGAAAGCCTGGAGCCAGCACCCAATTAGCTTGGAGTTAGGGAGCCCTGGAATGGAGCAATGGAAGAGACCACAGACAGTCCAACTGGCAAAAATGGGCATGGAATGACGTGTCATTCAACCACAGCATCATCCCACTTCAAAAATAAACCCGGCCTTCAAACCCAGCATGGGCCAAGCTCGGAACCAACAAACATCACGTACGTGTGGTATGCCCCCAGTGAGGCAGGAGAATGTTCCCAGTGCCACTCCATTCACCAGTTTAAACCTCACACCAACTGGGAGACAACTGCTCTGTCCAGACCTCCCAGTGGGGGAAATGATCCAGATTTCCTTCGTGCATCAAATCCCTGCTGCCAGGAAACCTCGGCAATTCTCTCCTGAAGGAACAGAGAGGTCCTCAGGGTGTGTAGATTGTTTTAGGTCTTGGATCTACATTAGACAAAATCCCAAACCTACTTTTGCCTGTTGCCTATTCCAGCTCCCCAGAGAGATTCCATTCTTGTTGAGCTGGAAGAAATTCAGACTTGTATGTAGTTCACAAATACGAGTGAAGAACCAGTGATGAACTGAAAGACCCTTCCAGGTTGCATAAAGACCATGAATAAGATATGACCAAAGAATTTGTCTCACCAGTCATTTTTCCCCTCCAAAAGTCAGGTAATATTTTTCCCTCCTAAGAGAATAAACACCAGTATTTCTGGTGTCCCAGCAGGATGGAAGCAGCTGGACAGTAAGAGGTCTGAGTCAGGATCCTGCTCTGGCCTAGGTGGATTATGAATTTCTTCCTCAGAAACATTGCTAGTAAACCTAAAATCACTTGGTATCAAAGACTTTTGAGGGAATGTTGCTATTTGAGAGCCCTGGAAACATGAAGGGTTGTTTATTAGCTTAGCTGACCCAAGGATATGCCTTCAAGCACAAAATTCCAATCTTTTACTGCAGAGATCCCAGGACACGTGAATCACAACAGAAACTTCAAAATAACCTTGGGAGAGGCTGAAGCTGGAGAAAAGCTGCTCCTAACAGCCCAATGCCAAAGCCAGCCCAATCTGCAAACCCCTCTGCATCACTGGCTCTTGGCTCTGAATCCCAGATATCATTTCAGCTCATATTAGGGATGTAAATAACAGGTGTTGACCTCTGAGATGTGGGGAAATTCAGACCCAGTCATTGGGCCTAACCCTTTGCTGCTGATTGGAAAAGAACCAAGTAAAGTTTAAAAATACAAAATACTTTCATAATTTCAAAGCCTGCTCTTCTGATGACATTCAGGCTACTTGTTTTCCTTCTTCCAATCATTTTTCCCAGTTGCTAATTGGAGATTAATAAAAAATGCTTAAAAAGTCCAACTCTGCAAAGCTGAATTTTTTTCCCTTGCTCATCTTTATACACCCTGGCGCCAAAGCCGCGCTGGTGTAAATCATGGACTTGATGGGAACTTTACTCATTTATATCCAAAGGGAATCCGGTCTCCTGTGCCTCCAGATAATGATCTTGTTGTGTTTAATACTGCATAAACACATAGGATGATGCGTTCCCTGTCTTAAAAAAAGTTTGTTTAACTTTTTCTGTCTCATCTTTAGTCAGAATAGCAAACAACGGGAGGGAAAGGGGTGGAGAAAGAGTGAGATCCTAGCAATGAGATCATGCAGCAAGGAGTCCGGGAAACTCCAGGGTGAGAAGTCTTTTAAACACAAATCTATCTCTGCAAAATCAATGGGAGGAAAAAAAAAAAAAAAAAAAAAGAAAGGCTAAATTTAACCCTTATTCTATTTAAAACCCACTTGCAGCATCTCACAGAACTGCATTACATAAACACAATTGTGTTATATTTACTGTTTGAAACAAAACACAAAACCCTCAACTGCAGGACTCCAAGTCCCACCCAGCCATGGCCTGCGCTCGCTGGAAAGACCATAAACAGGGGCAGCCCTGGAGCCCCAGCCCAGCATCCACAGTGCAAACCCACCCTCCATCCAGGGGCAAATGGCTCCCAGTGTGCCACAGCCACTGCTCCCCTCAGGTGACCACCCCGCTGCAGGTGCAGTGAGCCAGAAATTCCTCCAGCAGTGAGCTGGGAGCGTGGAATGAGAAGCAGGCACCAGTGAGCACACCACTGCATCCCACCCTTGCTGAGCCACTGGGCACAAATTCCAGCCCTTCAGCCAATGCTGCTGGAGGGCTCCACAGCAAAAACACCCCCTGCCAAAAATTCTTAGCTGGCCACTGAAACATCTGCTTGCCAGAGACACCCAAGCCCGTGAGTCACTGCTGCCCGAGTCACACAGAAGGCCGGTACCAAGCGTGTCTCTTGAGCTGCACAGGATCCAAGTGTACAACAGGGTGGGAACACCTGACACCCTGCACACCACAGCCATGGCTCCAGTCCCCACAGCACCCTTTGGACTCAATGGTCACCAGGCAAGGCAAGGGCTTCCCGAGGTGGCCAAAATGCTGGTGGGACCGGTGTGCAGCGTGTGAGGTCGCCTGTGGCTGTATCAAAACAAACCCTGACCGGCGTGACGCAACAGCCTTGGCAGAGATGTCGGTGTAAACCCGGCCCCACAGGCCACAGGAACCTTCTCCAAATGCAGGAGATCTCTTTGGGAGAGGTGTACCAGGAAACCCACAAAGCCCTATTTCTCCATCCCGCTGTTCTGGTTTTCCCACTCCAATTAACTCTCAAATCAGGTTGGATTTATAGAGGACTTTCATATTCAGACTCTGGCATAGGACAGAGACGTTCCTCTCTCTGGATCACTGGCACACAGACAATGAGCTCCTTGTCTTCACTCCTGCCTCTCCAGAGCTCTGCTGGGCCTTGATGCACATTGGGTTTCCTTTTCTTATTAAAAAAAAAAAATTAAAGATGAACTTAATTTTGCAAACCCTACTCATTGAAAGCAGCATTTTGGCTCCACCATTGCTCCCAAGTCAGGCTTTGCTTTCTTCCTCTGGGGTAGGATTCTGTTTAAGCCCAGCTCTCTCACTCTTTTTTCAGAGGATGGGACCCAAAAGCACATTTGGGATAATTTCTTTTCAGTTTGCCTCTGCAGTTTCTACTCGAATGAGGTATTCTGCAGCTGATGCTCAGCTCTGCTCCAGCTGTTTCAAGGCGAAAGAAGTGGCTAATGGGATCAGGGACCCGACCTTGGCACTCCAGGCATGTAAGCATTTAATTCTGCCACCCGATTTATAACCTAGCAGACACTCCTGTGGTGATCCTACTTTGCAGCAGCATCGCAGCCACCAACACAGAGGTGAGAGATGCTGCTTTTTAAAAAGGCATCAGCTCTTCGGGGAAAAGCAGGAATCCAATTACAAAGAAAATTAATTTCTTTTTTTGTCATCATTATCCTCAATATGAAAGAAATCTCAGACAGAATGACTAATCTGGCTCCAGCCAACACAACCTCAGCTGCTGGCAGCAGGGAGGCAGCCTAGGAGGGGTGGAAGCAAAGCAGAATGGTCTCAGAATCCTCTGCCAAGCAGGGAAATGCTGCCAGAACAGGGGACCCCCCAAAAACCCGCCCAGGAAAGGGGGGAGTGCTGAGTCCCCTGAGAACATGGAGCAGAGTAAAAGCAGCTCCTTGCTGCTAAAGCACCTTAGAAATACATTCTTAGAGGGGTCCTGCAACCTGGACTGGTGGCAGATGGTGTGAACACCAGCTAGAAACTAACTCCAAGAGGAGCCAAGCTCAGAGCAGGACAGATGGATGCACAGCAAGAATCCACGGGTGTTCACACACACATGCTACAGCAGCCAGAGCTTCCCAAAACGCTGCTCCCTCCTTGACTTTAGGCTCTGGCTAAAGAATGCTGCATTGTTTTGTATCAGGTTCTGCTCTTGCAGCCCCGCTGTGGCTCACAAACAAAGGGGGCTTCATGCAGGACAAAAGGGGACTGTTCTACCTAATGAGGACCAGTTGAGAGGTATGGAGACAGCACCCTCTCCCCATCGGCCCGTGGCTGTGAGCAGCCCCTGTGCCTAATGAAGAGCAGTTGAGAGGTGCGAGCAGAGGGAGCAGGGATGGCCCTGAGCACGGAGGGGGTTGGCCCCGAGGGACCCTGGGCAGGGCCAGCCCGGCAGCAGGGAACACGTTCGGGTTCATCTGTCACCGTGATGGCTCCTGACCCGCCAGCCTCACAGGCCCCACTCGCTGACCTCTCGCTCTGACCCCTGCAAAGAGGCACTGGGGCTCACCAGAAGTCCCCTATTGACTACCTGTCAGAGGGCACCTGCTTAGGAACCCCTCAGAAATTAAAGTCACAAAATGAGTCACAAGGGACTGTTTGAGCTGGGAAGCCAGCATTAGTCCCTGGCTGGTAAACCAATCTCTCTAATTATCTGTCAGAAGAATCTCTCTTTTTTCTATTTTCTTTTCTTTCCCTCTTCCCCCTGCTACCCCCTTCCCATCCTCTCTTCTCTTTGCCTTATTATCTTAATTTCACATTAACCAAAGGGATTAAAAGCACCTTGGGAGGAGAAGGGAGTGGAGGGGGAGAAGTAGAGGCTGAAGAAAGAGAGACTTCCAATCTTCCTTGTTGGGTCCTTGGGCCAGAGGACCAGCAGTGCTGGGAGCCAGGAGCCTGGTTGTGTTTTCATGCCCAGCCCCCATCTGCACAACCCGGTCTGGTCTAAAAGAACAGAAACCCTTGGTGGGGCAGTGTAAACCAAGCCCTGTCCCAGGGAGGGTGTGTGGCTGTTCCTCATTTCCCCACCCTGCTCCCCTGCAGGGTAATGCTGCACAGCTGCACCCCAGTGCCTTTGCTGGCATTTCTCTTGGCTCATGGCAAGGGGCTGTGGCTCCAGGGCTGCCCCACTCCTGGCAGGACTGGCACAGCAGGGCTCTGCTCAGGAGCTGGCACCATCCCCTCCACGCTGGGCTCAGCCCTGCAGCTGAGGTTGGCTCCCAAGAGTTCACTGAATGAGGATTTGTGAGCCACAACTCGGCTGATTTTGTTTCTTAAATAACACTAAAGCACAGGAGTGTTGTGGTTCATCAGTTCTGGATCTCTTTTTCTTTTTTAAAGTTTATAGAATCATGGAATGGTTTGGATTGGGATGGACTTAAAGCCCATCCTGTGTCACCCTCTGCTATGGGCAGGGACACCTTCCAGTGTCCCAGGCTGCTCCCAGCCCCATCCAGCCTGGCCTTGGGCACTGCCAGGGATCCAGGGGCAGCCTCAGCTGCTCTGGGCACTCTGTGCCAGGGCCTGCCCACCCTCCCAGGGAACAATTCCTGCCCAATATCCAATCCAAATCAAGTTTCAAATTGAAGTTCATCAAGCACCACATCACCAAGATAGTGTTGAAACCAATGGCAGCACTGCTGCTTTTTCAAACAAACACTTGTTCTTTCTTTCCACATGGGAAAATTAGGTTCATGGTACTCACTTCCCTTACCCTCCAAGAAAGCCAAGCTAAAGTCTGCACATCACTTCAGGTTCAGACCACTCCAGCTAGAAATTGAGTGGAGACCAGAGCAATGCTTTCCTCCAAATAAACAGCAACTTCCTCAGATCCCAAACTGCTTCCCAGAGAGCAGGATTGCATATCCCATTACTGCATCTTCCACAGCCCCTGGTACTCAGTATGAGGCAGAACATCCTGTCTTGTGGAGCATTAAAAAGCTATTACTTCCAAAAGACAATTAATTATGTTCTGAAACATCTTAATTACAACAATAGTGAACAAATGAAACAAACTAACAAAAACTCCTGCCCTGGGATGTAATTTTTTCCCAACTCCAGTGGTCCCTGGGAGAAGTGAGGCCAGGTGGGTCTGACTGCCCTTCCCCAGAGGATCACATCCAAGGCTTTACAGCAAAGCCATCTAGCAGGGAATTTTCACATGGGTCTAGGTTTCCTCAGGAACATTTTAGCCCTGCACTCCTTCCTAACCCCTCAGAAAGGCAGGACTGCATTTCAGTTTTATTCACAAACCTGGCTGTAACCCATTACTCCTGTTAAAAGACTGAAGATTTAATGGTGTCTATCTCCACACTTAGTCCCATTGGATTCCACAGGATTACTTCTGTGGCCAAGTATGAGCATTAAGTGTGAATAAAGACATCAAACTCCGGCCCTAAGTGTTGATGATTCATCGGCAGAATTCCTAGAAGAGAGGGAATCCACACAACAGCCTCATAGCTGTGAAGTGACCTAACTAATATGTTGTTACACAGATAGTAAAGCTGCATCCACTGGGAGAAACGGGAAAAATATATTGCCAGGAGGGGATGTCACTGAAAGTGAGAAGGTTTCTTGCCCTGTTTCTGTGTGAGAGAGTCAGGGGCTGTCAAATACTCCCTCATTCCTTCACACTGAGAGCCCCAGTGCAGCTGAGGAGAGTCCTGCTGCTCTCCCCTGTCCAAGGGCTGGGGAAATGAGGAGCTGGGAATGGCACCAGCTGCTCCTCTCAGTTACCTGTGAGCAGAGCTGGGGTAGGCAGGAGAAACGTGTCTCTGTCTGCCTGCCCCAAACCATCACCAGCAAGCAAATAAAAGCCAGCCCAAAGCACAGGTCCTGGAGCTGACACAGATCCAGATCAGGTATCTCCAGTCACACCACTCACCCCTTAATGAACCCAGGAGGGTTTGGCCTCTCTTTTACTGGGTGAAAACATTTTCTCATGGTCAAATGATAAGGAGGCTTGATGCAATGGGCGACAAAGGACAGAGAAAAAAATCCCAACAGAGGTGAAAAGACATTTTCCACATATTTTCTCCCTGTCATCTTCCAGGAAACTGATAAAACTGGTTTCACATGTAATTTTCATTCAAAATGCAACCATATATCTTTAGATTGGGTAAACCCAAGCCTTGAGCACAGGCACAAGGAAAGAAGCATGCCCTGCTTAATGGCCCACAGCCCTGAGAAGAGATTGTAACCAAAGACAGGAAAACAAGCAGGAGAATTCCCTTTACCTTCCCCACCGGCACTGACAAGGGAGATAAAGTGTCTCCAAAGAACTGTCTGTGCTTTCATTCAGGTCTGTGGTTTTACTACAGGCACCTGCTGAGAAACAGTGTTGGCTGAGAAGCAAACAAATGCAGTGAATTCAGGAACACAGACAAGCAACACAGCCTCATAAATGGGAAAATTTTCCTCTGGGGTTTGGTTTGGAAACACCAATGGACCTGGAAGCCAAAGAGAGAGCAACTAAAACCCATCCCATGTCAGAGTAAGGAATCTGTTCTTCACAGCTCAGTCTGCCTTTCCTCCCCATCAAGGACACAGGGGAAGGATCCCTCTTTATCCTTCCAGGGAAACTTTATGCATTTAAACAAATATTATTTAAATAAACCCCATGAAATGAAGTGTCCGGATGAAAAAATGGGACACACCTAGCAGCCCCAAAGCTGGGGGAGCTGTGCTCCTCAAAGCCTGGAGAACATCTTTGTTTCAAACACTTCTGTGGTTCAAACCCCAAAAGTCCCCCATTTTCTGCAATCCAAGGTGACTTTCCTGAGGAGCTGCTGATCAGGGTTTTCACACCCTTGTCACAATCTCCAGTGTGACTAAACTCACTTCAGATTCCTGTTTGAAGAAAACCAGCCAAGATTTTGAAGTTTTCCACAAAGCAGAAAGACCCAGAGATTTTCATTAGGAAGAAAACCACATCTTTGCCATTCTGGTAAAACCAAAGCCCTGCCACGATGAGAACAACTCAGTCACAGTTTGGTGCTGAACACCAAAGCCCATAAAGCTCCTGCCCCAAGCTCGCTCTCTGTCATGGCTGGGGAAGCCCTACCTCTCCAAAGCCAAGGTCTTTGAATTCCTTTTGGAAGAGCCATCATCCCTTCCCTCTAAAGGTGGGGTCTCCAACCCCCTTGCTCACTGTACCACCAAAGAACTTACAGCCACAGAGAACCAGGATGAAGTGAAATGCTGCTGCTGAAGTGATGAGACCCCAGCCCATTGAAAAAAGAACCTTTTGATGTTCTGCAAACAAAACACTGAAAGCCAAGGAAGACATGCCAATATCAGCTGCTGGGAAATTTAGTTGAAGCTAACACTCTTGGAAAACGTTTTGGTTTTAGCCAAAGTCTGGTTTTCCTTTTCAGTGTAACCTGTTACACAGAGCAGAGGGAGAAGAAAGGTTGGACCAGTTTTACTGGGAACATGCTCAACAAACCCACAATATTGTGTTGAATTTGGCTACAGAAACATGAATACACCTTGGAGGGTCACTCCAAAACAATACAGGGTTCAAATCTGGCTCCTGTCCAAGCAGTCTGGAGTGAGTCAGGGCCACCTTTTGTCTCCTTGTACCAGCCTACATAGAAATCAGTAGGCATTTTTGTAATTCCCACAGTCAGACTGAGAAAATAATTTAAATTACACATGTTGATACTGATAGTCACACATCTTTAAACTCATTAGGAAGGGCAATGCTGCACATTTTTACCAAGCATTTGTGCACTTCCTCTGCCTCCAATAGTTTGGAAATGAGACAAGCGAAGACACCAAGAAGGGACCAGCAGCAGTATCTCCTTCCCAAGTGCACAGCAGTGAGAAACAAATCCCCCAAGTCCAAGTGAAGAGTTAGAGATAACACCAGGGTGGGCAATTCCATCAGCTCAGATTTCTCCTGAAGTGTCCACTCAGCCCAAGTGTCTGTGTTTGGTCTCAAGTTCAGTACAGATGAAGAGTCAGGAGTAGCCAAGTGTCAGGGTTTGCACATCACAAGGAAAACAAGTGGAGTTCATGCCAAGGGAGAGCAGAGCAGCTGAATTAATGCTGCCTCAGCCAACTTACAATGCCAAGCTTCCAGGCTATGCAGGTTGGGTTTCTTGGCCTCAGTGTTCCATTTAAACTGCTTTTGCACATGTAAGAGGCCAGAACTGTCCCCTGTGCTCTGAGGACATGTGTTCCATTTGGCTTTTGGCTGCACAGCCTGAGCTGTTAGTTCCAGTTGCAGAAAGATGTGACTGGGGAAATCCCTGACACGGGGCACCACAGAGGAGGAATTCGCCAGAGAACTGAATTGCTGAGGGGCTCTGAGGCTTAAAGATGACCTTTATCTTCTGCTCAGAACCATGGGACTCAGTGTTCAGTGCCTCCAGAGTCCTGATTTTTTTGGAAAGTCATGTGCAGAAGAGGCAGGTTTCCTTTCGTAGCCCTACACTTGCCTGTGTTGTGCTCCAGTCTCTCAACTCAGGCTCAGCCTTGTGACCAAAGGGAACCCACCATGTCACCATCTGCACTGGGACCTTCCCAAGCCCTCTTCAGAGGCCTACAAAAGCAGCTGTGTCTGCATGTGGTACCCCAAACAGGGAATTCACACTGCTCTCCCTCCTCTGGGACTTCCCACTCTGCTGCAGACATGCAGCTGGCTCCATGCAGGGGAGCTGCAGCTCAGTTCAGAAGCCAAGCCCCAGAGTATTGTTACAGGTCTCTTCTGCCAGCCAGAGACATAAAAACCACACTAAGGCAAGCAAAAAAACAGTCCAGAACCCTGAGCTGCTCAAGAAAAAGTGAATAGCAAGACTCCTGGTTAAGCATCTGAAGGATGCCTCCAAGCTGCCCAAGTCCTCTGGTCCAAGCCCCCACTCACATCCCTTGGATGTTCCTCTGCAGCTCTCCACGTTTTGCCCAGAGTCCTGTCATCTCCCCAGTGGAATGAGTGATTCCTGCTCAGACCCTGAAGCGAGTTGAAAGCTGACTTGCAGTGTAATGGATCCTCTTTCCCTGCTGGCTCAGGCTCCCGTGCTGCTGTGGAGCAGCTGCTGTGCTCCATCTCCGGAGCCATCCTCGCCGTGTCCGCGGCTGGCACGGCGCTCTCACCCTCAGGCATGTGCTAAAATTCCACCCAAGACCTCTTGAATCAAGGCCAGACAGGTTCCCTTGGCCATTTCCAACATGTGCACAGTGGCCAAGTGCTGAAAAGGTAAATGGTTAAATGGAATCTGGAGGGTTTTTTTATTTTTTTTATTTTGTTTTTTCTGTAGTCAGTGCCAAAGGATTGCCGAGCTCCTTAGCAAAAGAATAACAAAAACCCCGCAACAGGACGCGTTCTAAATCAGCCACACAGCACAGCAAATAAATTCAAACACACGGGATTCCTCCCCCCGACACTATAAATAATAAAAACAATATACCTCAGCTACAGAAACCGAACCAGGGCAAGAAACAAACACGCCTTGAGCCATACATTGATCTGTACATCTGAGTATCCATCATCCCTCTGCTTCCCTCTCTGTCTACTTTGGCATCTGGCATTAACCAGGTTCTGAGAGATGACCTTCAGTTTGCTCACTTTGAAGCGAGCCTGGCATGCCAGAGAATTAACAGATGATGTACTTTGGCTCCAAGGAGTCAGCGCCCGGCGGCTGTGAGCGTCCCCCTCCAGCTCCGGGATGGAGCGGGCTAAGCGCAGGCACGGGATCCTTCTATCGCGCCCCTTCGATCTTCTGGGCTCCTGAGGTTATTTACTACCTGGTCTGGCTTCTGGGAAATCTGGAGAGGATTGGGAGCCTCCTGCGAGGACCCTCTGGAGTTGTGGTATGCCCCAGGCTATCTCCCGGATTATGGAGTTTCCATTGTGTTTGCTGGGGAGATGGTGGGGGAGATTAACAGGAAAAACATTGTCCCAAGCCAGCCGCCTCATGACTCACTGCTTGGCCTCACCAAGGCAGCAGCCCAGAGGCTCAGCTGCTCTTTGCCGTGGAGTTTGGGATCTTGGGATGTGCTGCATGGAGCCACAGGCTGTCAGGAAGGCTTGGACTTGTGGCCCCTCCTTGAGCACCCACCTGAGCCAGGCATGGCTTATCCCAAATCACTTCCTTCCTTCCTTCCAGCCCCACTTGTAATTCCTCTCTCCCCCAAGCCTACCTGGGAGAATTAATTCCCCTCACAAGGTAGGAGGGGAGCTCTTCCATCTGTACACAGAGATGGAGAGAAAGAACATGATGTCCACCCTAAAGCCCAAACTCTGGGAGTCATCTGCTCTGGCCAGGGATCAAAGGCTCTGTTCCATTTTTAACCACTGCTCTGCCCCACCTTACTACTGCAGTGCATCCAAGCATGTTCTCCTATCATTTCATTGTGTGCCAGAGGATAAACAAAAGCTACCCCCTCGGTCTGAGGAAAGGATGCATTCCTGAGAACTGCAAACCCTCCTCACAGATAAGTGCCTTTCCCACTGCAGGCAGCCACAGCTACTGTAAACCTTGACCAGCCCGTTTTCCTGAGCTCACATGACAGACTGGCAGGGCAAAGGAGATGGATGGCTTTATTTTTGTCAAGAGCAAATCTACAGATGTTAGTTTTAACAAAAAAAAAAAAAGAAAGCTCTGAGGGTGACTGAGAGGCAGCAGGGAGAAAGAACAGCCTAGAGATACATAGGGACAAGTAATATATACAAAGTGCTTAAAAATATCACCACTGGGAGATGATATCATTTGTTTACCCATGGCCTGCTTGTGCCTGGCTCGGTGTGAGCGTGGAAAGGCCAGAGGGGCACAGGACACTCACCCCATCCACTGCCACTTGGGAGCAGAGATTCCTGCAGGGAACAGTTCCCAAAGCCAGGGATCCTCCTGTCAGACACGGGTTGGAACTCCCCAAAGCAGGGGGGTAACTCAGGGATGCTCATGCCCCAGCAGGGGCTGGCTCCTCCACGGACTGCTGCTGGTGTAGAGGGAGTCTCTCCACAACCAGCCCCAGGGCTGGGAACTGGTTGTTAACCAGAGGATTAACACATCTTCACCGGTTCTTCATCCCATCACCACGACTTGGAACAGAAGCAACAAAATCTACACCTAAACACCTTTGTTAAAAGTCTCTTTGTTCCAAACTATGTCCTAACCATGAGCATAAACCAGGAAAGAACACATCCCTGAACTGACAGTCTACTCCGAGGCTTCTTCTGAGGGGCTGCTTTTAGATCCACAATGGAAGGAGCGAGGGCGGATATCTTGAGGGAGAAGCAGAGAGCTCCCAGATGGTCTAAATCCATTATTGGACCTGGCGCAGGGTCAGCACCCACAAACTCCTGAATTTTTTATCTTGGAAGATCTGCTCCTTCATTTGGTTTCTCCCTACCTTAGTTTTCCCAGCTGGAAATGGAGATGATGGTGCAGCCCTGTGCTAGAGCCACTTCCCAGATGCATTAATAAACAAATGCCTGTTAAAATGTGCTTTGTGTTCCACTTAGAACCACTTTGGGGAGGGGCAGAAAAGCAGTGACATTATTTTAAACACAAAGCCCTGCGCCATAATGTCTTCCCTCTGTTGGCAAAACATAAATTTCCTGAACATCACAGCTTTGCTGAGGGGTGAGCATCCGAGGAGGAGGTCCTTGCAACAAAGCAGTATTCCTGGCAGGCCACAGCACAGATGGAAGATGGCTGCATAAACCCACTGCTTCCCCACCTGGCATTTCTCACAGGCTGCATGTGCCAGGCCAGCACCTGATAGAGCTCCCAGCTAAAAGCAAATGGGATATTTCTCCCTCAGACTCACCCAGCCGTGGGCAGAGGCTGCCCACAGGGCTGGCGAGCAGCCAGGCTCTCTGGGGCGTTTGTGTGCGTCAGCCACAGATACCTGACTGCCAGGAAATGCACTGAGACCATCAACTCATTGCACATAAGCCATCAGATGGTAACAACTTTCAGTCACTGGTATTGACTTGAGCTGCAGTTGAAAAGGCACTGGTGAGATGAAAGGCTCTGTATCCCATTACTAATCCCCTGAGCTATCCAGTCCCCCAAATTTTGTGGAAGTTTTAAGTTTCACCATGAAATGTTCATAAAATGAAATGCACATTTGTTGCCAGCTCTACTTATTCCTACTCTAGCATTTCCTCAAGCTCCTTGCCTGGAAGCATTAGCAGCAAAGGCTCTCTGCTGCTGCTGGAGGCTCCCAGGAACCCGGCGTTCCCTTCCTCTTCTCTCCAGAACCCCTGGGACACTAGGCTACCTTCCTGCCCTGAACGACACTTTCAGCTATCTACAGATCAGCAAACAATTCTCAGAGGGCTGCCAAGAAGAGAAAGAAGAAGTTTCTACAAACCCTCGCAGATGGGTCAGTGTCCAACCCTGCAGCAGCCCAGGGTCCAACTCATGCTGCTGGGTGAGGCCAGCCACTTTTCTCCAGCACCCACCCACCCAGTGGCTGTGGCCCCATGGGCACAGGCAGTGAGCTGCCACTGTGTGTGCCACTCTTCAGGGGATCTCCCTCACATTTTGGAGGCCTGTGTCATGCAGCTGGACTCCAGCAGAAGGCTGGGAACAATGTGGGAACACAGGCAGGAACATTCCCACCCCAACATCCCACTGGAAGGCCTTTTTTGGTTCTTTAACTTCTTTCCCCAAATCTCTCCCCCCGTCAAAGAGGAAGGCAAACACAATGCCTGTTAGCAGTGGGGAAATCTCTTGCACATTTTCTGCAGCTCCAGACCAGGGGCAAAGCCTGTCTGACATCGCTGGCATGGCGTGGAGCATCCTCACAGCCCTGCAAAGGCAGCTGCTAAATCAGAAACAGTCCCATGAAATATGGACACTGCAGGAACCAAACTGGGGTTGGGACATTGCTGCTCAAGAGAACAGCCTCTTCCCAGGGAGATAATGAGGAGCAAAACAGCCACAGGAAAAGCAAGGGTCACAACAGAACCGGATGAACATCGTTACATCCACTGGGAGGCTTTTTTGGAAGCACAGCAGCCTCCCTCGAGGAAGGGTGAGAAACCTTCTGAGAGTTGGTCAGCAAAGTGCTGTGGTCATTGGCAGGAATTCTGCACATGCCCCAGGAATGTGTCACTGCCCACATCCACACGCACCTCCCGGCCTCGCCCTGTGCACTCACAGCCAGGGGAAAAGGAGACAGAGCTCTAGGGAAGGAACCCTGGCCCACCCTCTCCAGAGAAGGCCCCTCAACAACGCCCCTGAACCCAGCAAAATGCTCTCTCTTTGCCCAGACCCCTCCGCTGAAAGCCACTCTGTGGTCATGGCTGTTCCTAGAAACATGGTTAAAATTGCTACACCTCCAAATTACAGCATTTTGGACTGCCTGCAAAGAGGGGGGCAGACCTGATGACAACATTGCATTGAAAAGCCAAAAGCCAAGTGTTGGCAGGCTGGCTGCTGGACAAGTCACACATCCTTCACTCACAGCACACTCAGGTAACCTTCTCCCAACTGGGGAGGAGCTCACCACTGCCTGCTCACCTTCCTGCTGCTCTGACTACAATGCCTTGCTCCTTTCAGGGTAAGATATGGCAGTGATAAAGGTCTAGAATGGATCAGAACAGCAAGGAAAATTTTTCTTCTTTGCTGCTGGGCTCATTTTTCCCAGCATCAGCTGATCCAGGTTGCCCAGAGCAGTGGCAGATGCCCCATCCCTGGAAGCATTCCAAGCTGGACGAGGCTCTGAACAACCTGATTTAGTGGAAGGTTTCCTGCTTATGGCAGGGGAATTGGAACAAGATCTTTGAGGGTCCATCCCAACTCAAACCATTCTGTGAGTCTGTAATTTAATTGGGTCATTCTGTGGCAGCAAGAACAGCATGAGGGGAGCAGTGGAAATTCAGGATTATGTCCAGGGCAGCTGCCTAAGGACACCCTGGGCTGGATGTTATGGGAAACTGAGTCCTTCAGGTTCTCCCTCACAATCAGTTGAAAACAATCTGTGTTGCCACCCCTGATTGCTCCTCTCTTTTTCTCCCCTCCTGTTGGAGCACCCAATGGAGCAAACATCTGTATGACCCCGCCACAGACAAAATGGTTGTTTCTCCTCAAAATCACCAGATGTGGGTTTGGTGTAACATCCCAAATCTGTAACACTTTAGGCAGGTATTTAACATGACTTTTAGAGCCAGCTCAGCTCCACAGCAGCCGATGGAGTTCTTTGCCTTGATGTCAAAGATATTTAGAGCAGTGTCACTCTACAGAATCCCATGTCCAATCCCACTGAAGAGCTCAGTTGTTGAGGGATGGGTGCACACTTCTGCACGAGGCCGGGGCCAGAGCCAGAACTCTCAGAGCAATGATATCAGCATCTGGCCCGGGGAGCAGTTTCACTCCTCCAGTGGTCAGAGCATTTCTCCGCTGCTCCAGTAGACTTGTGGCTCCTTGTGGAAAAGCCGTGGTTCCACAAACATTTCTCTCAGTGGTAAGCCCAGCTTATCCCATCACACTCCCCCTCCTTCCTCAATCACCAGCCACTCACTCCCAAATCCGGTTCACCCCTCAATTATGCCAATCCAACTATTTATGGAGCCACATGGTGAATCAGCCAAGGGAGCTGATCCTGCAAAAAATAAAATAACCCTGCAGGAAAGGAGAAGGAAAGAGAGAGAAAGAAAAAGCATTCAGTAAGAAGGGGTCTTAACAAGAACTGCAAAAATCCATGGGGCAAGCTGGATTTTGAAAGGGTAACTCAGTATTGCAACTAGTGCCCTGACATCTGTTTACTGTTATCCCAGCACAAGTGAGGTTCCGGATACCGGCACTACAGGGGCTGAGGCATAATAACGCGTGGCACTTGGCTTTTCTGCTCCTATTAGGGCTGATTACAACTGTCTGAGTTGCAGTGTTGTTGATCATGGCTGGCACAGGGAAAGGGGGGCTTTCTGACTCTTACAAGAAGAAAAGACTCGGGGAAAAAGGTTTCACGAGGAGCTTTCCAATGTCTCATTTTTAGTACCTCGCAGCTTTGCTTTCCTACCTTGATTATCCAGTGGGTTTATCTTTAGGGAAAAATGCTGGCTTCATAATCCCCCCTGCTTTAATCTGTACAGGTAAAGGGAGAGGTTTGGCACTGGAGCTGTGGGGAAATGAGGAGTGGAATGGAGCTCATAAGCAAATCGCCAAAACTGAGCCTTTCAAAAACTGCATTTTTTCTTTGTGTGAAAATGTTTGATATAAACATATAACACTGCCCCCACCCCTGTTCTCCACTTCGAAGGACACAGACCTTATTCTTGTACAATAAAAATAATGGATTTATGGAGTCATAAGGCTGACAAAAGCCATGGATTCGCATTTTAGAGCCTACTAAACTTCCACCACCAAACATAAGGCTCTGCTCAGATACTAGTCCATCACCACTGTTCCACCCCACTCAGTGGGATCACAAGCAGCTCTCTTTGCAGTGGGCAAACTTCCCTTCTGCTTGGAATTGGCAGCAGGAATCTGGTTGTGGAGAGACAACAGGGAAAGGCGGAAGGGGGAATTTCTGTGTTGTGGGACACTTTCAATTTACTTGGTTTGATCTCCAAGTTTTCGTGGTCGTGCTGAACCAGATCATGTTTGAGTTTCACAAATGACTAGAAAGGGAAAGCTTGTTTGTTCTTCATTTTACCACGGAAATCTATGGCTACAATGCAAACATCAAGCAGCCAGAGCAAAGGAACAAGCCGAAAAACATCACCACATATTATCCCCCACAGCAAACACTGGTTAGCAGGAAGCCACAACAACGGCAGGCAGAGCACAGTGGGGGTCTCCATAGCGACATGATAACCCAGAATCAGAACATGAAAACACAGGGGCCACAACAAACAAGCAGCCAAAGGCACAACAAGCACAAGAACAAACCCACCACCACACATGACAGGCAGAAATGATGGTGCTGTCTCTATCCCCATCACTGAGAGACACATCAAGCCACTGCCAGCCACATCCACTCACATTCCAGTAAAAAACATTCCCAGTAACTCATCTCAGATGATCAGCCAAGAAATCATCCCAACTAGGAGAGAATTAAAGTGCAACTTTGGGATATTTACTACTGTTATTCCATTAAAGGGAAAAAAACATGGTCTGTGATAACGAAACACTTGATGTGATTGGTCATGTTCCCTGGCCAGCCTGGGAAATCAGGGACACATCAGACAGTAAATGAAGAGATGCTCCTTGTTTTCAGCCTCTGGATTTGGAGGAGAGATGGTGACACAGTTGGGGAAGCTCCTGAAGAAAGGGAAAAGGAGATAAGGATGATGATCACCTTCAGGAACACAAAAGGATGACGAGCTACAGCAAAAAGACTTTAAATTAGCATCAGCTGTGTCTCATGAGACAGCTCACAGGTACTACTGAATACCTGGGGAGAAGCTGGGAATGAAGAGAATGACCTGTGCAAGGAGCAGGAACTGAGTCACAGAAATGACTCTGCCTACTGAGTGTTTTACATGCTTGCAGTGGTAAAAGAACTTCAGGGAAATACAAAGAGAAACAGGAAAACTTTGTGCACTGTTAAAAATCTCAGTTGAAGATTAACCAAAAAGGAAGACTGGAAACAGTAGAGATTTTTGTACCAAGTCTTGACAGTGGGGGAACAGAGTGCACGTGTGGTACAACCAAGGCATCCAAAGCTCACAAGAAACATTTCCCCCTACCCCCAGAGAGAACAACATATTAGAATTCATTAAATTATGATTTAAAATTTACCAATGCAATTTTAGCATGTATTCTGCAGCTTGAATCCATGTGACCAACCATGCAAAGCCTTCCTAGACCTGCTCCACATGGCCATGTTGTGCTGCAGGAGGGAGGTGCCATGCCCCACTGCCTCGTGCTTTCACAGCATCAGGACTTCCCAAACCCAAAGCCTCCCTTTGCCACTGATGGAAAAGCGACTGAACTGGCTATTGAATGAAAAGAGCAATATGTACCTGAGCTGTCAAAATTAATTTAGTGTTTCAGCTGAGACTTTGGCTTTTATCAAAGCCATGGCCATGCATGGCCAATCAGTATCTGGCCCCACATAAAATAAACAAGATCTTTTCTCTGGTCTTTGATAAAGCAGGCAAAAGGTCAGAATGGTCCAGTAACCTGTACAAACCATTTCTCCAAGGTTCAGTCAAAGGAAAGTCCCTTACATTAGAAACCAAGTGGTTCACCCTGTGCCAAGCCCAGAGAGCTGGGCAGCAAAGTGGAGTTGGGCTGAATTGTTCCTTCCTCCCTTTGAGGCTGGACATCACCCAAAGGCTGGCAGTGCTGGGATGGTCTCCCCTTCACACTCCAACATTCTGTGTCCTTATTCTTCTCGTACTATTTTGTATCTACTGCAAAGTTCCCTCCTTTTCTTTCCTTCCTTCTGCTGCAGATCCCTTGCCTGGAAGAAGGGATGTGACTCATGTTGGCATCAAGAGATTCCAAGAAGAGGATTTCTCTAAAATACTCAGCATTTCATAAAGTCCACTGCACTGCTCTCAGACTGACCCCAGGCTCTCAACCTGATCCTGGCAGCTGGGTCTCTGCTCCACCACACTGACCAGGCAAATCAAATCCCCCTCCACCACTGGAGATCACCAAGTGCAGCCTCAGCAGCTCAATCAGGGGAAGTGGTCACAGCCCCAAGGCTGCCAGAGCTCAGGAAGAATCTAGACAACTCTTATGCACAGGGTGAGGTTGTGGGGTGTCCTGTCAGGGTTGGACCTGATGATCCTTGTGGGGCCCTTCCAGCTCAGGATATTCTGTGAATGTGGTCTGCCTACAGCAGTGGCTCACTCACAACTGAGGCAAGGCCACAGCACTCTGCACCTTGTAGGAAAGCACTTGACCCCTTTCAGTGGATATTCCCAGCTCCCCTGCTCCACAGGCAGCATTTAACTCCCCAAAATCACATGTGGCTCAAAGCAGGTGAGCAACAGCCCTAAAACACAACCAAGTGATTTTCACAGCAGCCTCGCTGCTACAGCTGAACATTTCTTAAACATTTCCTCCCCGACCTCTGCTTCTGCGCAGGCTCCCAGCTCTGGGTGCCACGGAGGGGATGAGCTCACTGGAGGCCAGGCCAGCTCAGGGTGCCAGTGTCCAGCTGCCAGGTTGGCAGCAGCATCTGCTGTGAGGGGCAGGTGCTCCTGCTCTCAGCTCCCCTGCCATCAGGAACACTAAATCTGATTTTCCTCTCCTCTAGACTGCCAGGATTTTAGAGTAAGGCAAACTGTCCTGGACAAAAGCACCATCCAGGCTTATAAACGAAGTGTGGCATGAAGGGAGGGATGTCTGGCCAGCCTTTTGGTGCTGCTTTATATGGCCATAACAAAGCTTGGCTAAGGAGCACATGGGATGCTGAAGTCCAGAACGAGAGACAAAAGGTCAAATTCCTTCCCTTATGAATGAGATTTCCAGGTGGTAGAAGAGGCTCAACTACTTAATTAGATTTGTGTAAGTTTTGTAACAGAAGCCATTCATGTAAGGGAAGCCAAGGCAGGTGGGTCAGGAATTAGACACATCTCCACACCTCCTAAAATCTGCTTGGGCCACATTTCCCAAAAGCTCGGGAAGAGATCCCAGTGAACTGGGGATGAGCCAGCCAAAACCAGAGGTCTAGGGCTGAGTTTCAGTTTAAGGCCAAAGTTCATCCCACCTCCAGACTCTGGCAGAAATGCAAGGACTCTGAACCTTTGGAAACAAACCCATCCCAGCCTGCTGTGGATGACCACCGAGGGGTGTTCCTGTCCTGGAAGATGCCAACAGCACGGACTGGCAGTTTTCTTTTTGCAGCCCGAGTGAGAAGGCCAGGGCAGATGAGCCCAGAGGATCTGGGACAGACACCTGCAGGAGTCTGCAGCCCATGGCACCCTGAGCACATCCAGCTCCCCTGGAGAACAGAGGGGGCCCAGAGTGACATGCTGGATGCAAAGATTCCCCCAGCACAGATGTCTCTGTGGGCCCAGCAGCTCAGCCCAAGCTGGCACGTGAGCATCTTGTGCATTTGCACAGATATAATACCATCATCCCAATTTAGCAGCTTTAGTGCCCCTTCCATCACCTAAATGGGCTCCAGGAGAGCTGGAGAGGGGCTTTGGACAAGGGCCTGCAGTGCCAAGACAGGAGGTTTTAAACTGAAAGAGGGGAAATTTAGATGGGATATTGGGAAGGAATTCTCCCCATGAGGGTGGGCAGGCCCTGGCACAGGGTGCCCAGAGCAGCTGTGGCTGCCCCTGCATCCCATCCAGGTTGGACACTGGGGCTTGGAGCAGCCTGGGACAGTGGGAGGTGTTCCTGCCCACGGCAGGGGTGGAACTGGAAGTCCCTTCCAACCCAAACCAGGGATTTAACAGCAGTTTGCCTGCTAAGGCTTTGGCCCAGCACAGCGATTTACAGAACTTGGCAAGATCTGGCCCAATATCTCCTTGAGATCGATTAACTTGACCCAAATGACAAGATCATGGTCTGTACAGCTGTACACCACATAACTTCCCACATTTGACCTTTCTGGGGTTTTTTAGATTAAAGAACAATGCAGAATCTGAATAAGGGAAAACCCTCGCCTCCAGTGTCTGCATCGGAGCTTTTAGAATGTGCTATTTTTAGATGTCCTCCTGCCACTTGCAGCTTTATATTATAAATGATTGCTCTGGGCATCTTGGAGTAAAACAAATTAATTTTGTGAAGGAAAAAAAAAAAAAAAAAGAAGTGATTTCCAGTGACTTAATAACAGCATTTGACAGTCAAATAACTCAGGGCTTGGAGTCCCCAAGTGCCCATTGACACAGAAGTCAGAGCTGGCTTCCAGTGCATGAGAACTCTGAAAGGCACGAAATAACACCGTAAAAACATGTTGTTTCAAACTAAATAAATGACATCCTGTAATGCAAAAAACAGTTTGCAAACTCACACATCTGCCCCATTACTCCCCTCGCTCTCACACTCACTCTGCCTTCCAGAACATCTATTTATTTCTCCCACTTCTCTCAGGATGTTTTGTTTCTTGTTTATCTATAAGCATGTCCACTAATAGCTTTGGGAGATCGTGTGATTAGACCTATGTGGATTTTTTTTTCCTGCATTGCTTTTTATGGAAAAAGCAAAAATCTTTCAGGATGACAACGTCACAAATGCATGTTGACATTGCTGACCTAGGGAGTCATTATTCCTATTTTCTGCTAAATCCCAACTCATCAAATTGGCAAGTTTCAACACCTCCAGAAATAAAATTTCTATTTGAAAGGATTCCTTCTTTGCATTTTTTCCTCTTGAATAGCATTAAATGGCATTAAAAGTTATTGATATTGCCACTGTACCAGGAATAAAGGAAAATTTAGTCCTCTTTGGTGTTTTAAATGTTCATTCCAAATTAATAATTGCTCAAAGTTTTTTTTAATTGGCAATATATTGAAAATATATTGAATTATTTTATACAGATTTGTAATTTTTTGATTGCTGCTGCCCAATGCCAGCTACAAACCAGAAGCTGAAGGCAATGCCACAAACTCTTGCTCAAAGAACGGGTAGAAAAACGAACATCAACTAAGCAGCAACGAAACAGCACCTCACTCTTTGTAAATGAGTTGTACTGACATAAACACCACAAATCTGACCAAAATAAAGCAGGCAGGAGGTGCCAGCAGCAAGGGGGAAATTCAGCACTGAGACCGGGTCCAGAGGTTGAGATGAAAATGCAGCAGGCAGAGCCCAGCACCTGGCACCAGTTCTGCAGTGGGCACCTGGATGGAGCCGAGCTGGCAGCACCCTCTCATCACACACTGGGCAAATTGTTCCCAAAACGTGGACAGCAGAATAAGGAAGCTCATTCTCCACCTCTGCTGGGCACTGGTGACACCATATCAGAACTAGAGGTTCCACTTTTTGGGTCCAGCCACTCAACACCTACAATTTCCCGATGCTTTCCTTTGGCCAAAGCTGCCCATCACGGAGATACAGCACTGACAGGGAGCTCAGCAAACAGCCAGGGGCACCGCAGAGGGACCGAGGCCAGGCTGCAAATGTGGAAAAAGGGGAGGGGAGGGGAAAAAAAGCCCAAAACTCCAAGAATGTACCGTGGAAAGCACTGTTTTAATTACCAGCATGAGCAGGCACCGCACGACACGCACGGAGCACATGGGCTCCGCACGCAGCCGGAGCCGGGCACTGCAGCAACAGCCGGGGCCAGGGGGCCAGCAGGGCTCGGGGGATGGCCAGCAGGGCTCAAGGGGGCTAGCAGGGCTCGGGGGATGGCCATCAGGGCTCGGGGGGGATGGCCAGCAGGGCTCAAGGGGGGGCGGCCAGCACAGCAGGTCACCTGTGCTGAGATGGGGACAGTGGCACATCCAGTGTCTGACCATGACCACTCATCTGCACGAGCTTTCCCTGCTCCCTGGGCTTCTCCACTCACACTCAGTGTGTCCTGCACTTCTGACCCTGTCAATCTGGAGAAGTGCCTGCCTTTGATTATATCACTCTATTTCTATTCTATCACTATTGGATCACTATATTTCTGTTCTATCACTGTATTTCTAAAGAGATCACAAATTTTTGAAGCCAGAGGTTCTGAGGACAACACCTATCATCCATTTTACTTCTCCCATATTTGTGAAGTAATCCCCAAATCAACACAAATCTCCCAAATTTAAAACACCAATAGATCAGGGTGGTTGGAGATCATCCACTCCTGGGTAGAAAAAAAGACGAGAAAACGCCAGACGCAATAGAGACAAATCATGAATTATTATTTTTTTACTTTGAGATTGGGAAACTCCAACCCCATCTCCAGCTGGCAGGGAAAGAGAAACACATGTGCATTTTATCAAAGGGGTGTCTATTTTGCTTTAGCTTTTGAAACGTCATCTAAACAACCCCCTCCCCAAACTGAAACCCTGCAGTTCTGCACTCTGCGATGTGACCATCCCTCCTGGCCTCAGAGATGTGCAGGTTGTGCCTCTGGCCTGGCAGGGGAGCACCCATGGATCCATAGGGCCAGGCCTATATACAGATGTTATCTAGCTGTCACATCCCCCAAGTGTCTAAATACACCAATATTCCTTCTCCTCTCTTGCACTGGCAATGAGATAACAGGTAGGCAGACAGAGGAACACGTGTAGAACATTAGCTCTGGGTCCCTGTAAGCTTATCTTATCAGTTTAGTCTAAATCTCAGAGCCTTTTGCTCGGGACTGCAAGCAAGCCCCAGCTTTAATTTGGAAAATATGGCTTTGGGAAGAGAACCCTGACTTTTGGCTAAGACCTCAGGAGCAGGGCTATCAGCTCCCTGCTGAAACCACAGGCCAAAGGGACAACAAAGCTGCCTGTCCCCTGAAATCCAGCAGAGAAAATCAAGGGTTGAAATGGAAAGAAACGGCTTGGGATGAAATGGGAAGTTTTAGATCTCGCAGGAGGAATGCTGCCGAAAATGAGAACCATTTGAAAGCTCTGGGGGTTATGAAGTGGAATTCCCACTCATACAGTACACAAGAGTTATTAAGTGTGTATATGAGACTCCTGTTTTACTTCATGTACATGATTATTTTATACAGGGAAGTTTGGAAAGAATTATAGACTGAGCCTGAGGCCAAGCCAAGAAGCAAGATGAGCAGCAGCAGCAGCTAAAGGAGAAAGGTTGAGCTGGCAGTGGGGAAGCAGCCGGCCAGACAAGGGTTATTTATAGTGCCTGGAGCATGGGAATGTTAATTGAAATCAATCAGTGGCCATGAGGACACTAAGTTGGAGTGTCAAGCTCGAGCAATTATAAAGCCCATCTCAGGGGCTTGCATGTCCTGACTTTTTTTCTTTTTTTTTTCCATGGGATGGAGATTAAACAGCCATTCACATTGGAGTGAGGAAGACACAAGACGGTTGCACTGCACATCTAAGCCAAAACTCAAGTCAGACTCTACTACTGTTTAAAAAAAATCACCAACTGGCTGTGCTAACAACTGTACCTTCCCTTGTCAGGTATTTCTAACAGGAAAATGGGGACTGGAGGTCTCTGATGATGTTGTAGTATAAAGGAAAATGGTCCATTTACCAGAAAAGGGGGAAAAGTTGCTTTAAATTGTATTTAAGTCCCTTCTCTCCTCCCATTTGGCAATGCTGACATTTGGCAGCTCTGACATCTGACCCAGGGCAGACAAAGGACAGCCAAGCATTTAAGGCATCTGCCAGTCTGCTGCTGTTGTAACTGAATTGTGTCATAATTAACTAAAAAGTATATTAAAATACAAAGTGGGGACATTGCAGTGCCAAGCATTGGGCAAAGGAGAACAACATTTGCCCATTAGGGCAAAGGACCTTAAAGTATCATGGACAGTTTGCACATTGGCTTCCCACTGCTGAGGGCAAGGTTAGATGGGATACTGGGGAGAAACTCCTCCCTGTGAGGAGGGTGGGGAGGGGCCGGGATGGATTTCCCAGAGAAGCTGTGGCTGCCCCTGGATCCCTAGCAGTGTCCAAGGCCAGGATGGACAGGGCTTGGAGCACCCTGGGATGGTGGAAGGTGTCCCTGCCATGGCAGGGGCGTGGGATGAGAGGAGTTTAAAGGTTTCTTCCAACCAAAAAAATGAAGTGGCTGAACTGGGATGGGGGTACCAGATGCCAGGCAAAGGAGAAAAGAGAAACATTTAATCCTTTTAGAACCTGCACCACGATCTTGGCTAAGCCTGGTGTCAAGCACAGCTTTGGCAGCCAAAACGGAGACACCAGTGCAAGTGAAAAAGGAATTGATCCACATTTTAATTGCACTGTTTGAATTGTTGACAGAACACTTCCCATGTCTTCGCCTCCGGCGCTGTTGGCTCCCCGATAAGGCCCATGTGTGCTTTCTGTCCTTTTATGTATCAGGGAGATAAGCCCTGACTGACGAGGTTACAAATATTGGGAAATCCACAAACTGTATCTGAAGCGCTGCTGGGAGGGGAGGATGAAGGCTTGGCAGTGCTGCTGGGTGTTTGGAAAGAGCAGAATAAACTCTCTGCCTCTCTGGAGGAGCCAGCAAACGGATGGAGGAGTGTGGAGGGAGGATCTCCTCAACACCAGGTTCGTTCCAAGCCTCATAGACAAAGCTCTGCACACCTCAGCTGAACTCAACTGACCACTTCTTCAGTAACATTAAACATGTCCTTCAGCTGTAAAGCCACCAGGCACTCATACCAGAAAAAAAAGCCCCAAAATTAACATATTTCACTTTTCCCCAAAAAACTCCTTTCTTATATTTGTAAAATATAATTCTGTAATGGCTTCTGTAATGGCTGAAAATGGCATTTGCAACGATAGGAAGTATTGAGGAAGAACCACTAAACACAGAAGGGCTGCAGCTCCATTCCTGGGAATGCTAACCCTCCACAGACGAATGTGATTCCCTTTGAACCAGAACCCTTAATACAAAGGGCAGCTTCTTGCAGAGTCTGCCTCTGCCCTGCCTTCCCTGACCCCAGGAACACAACCAGCCCCAATCCCCAGGAACACGCAAACCCCGGCCATGACAATCACCTCTGGATCATCTCTGCAGCACAGCTGGATCCCTGCGTGCCAGACCTCAGCACTGGCCAGCACTTTGTACATAATTAACCCTCCTGATGTTGCAACTTCAAGGAAGTTCAGGCCGGCTGCTGGCAGTAAAACACCCAGAATCTGCTGACGGCGGCAAAGAAAGCGCCGGGATTTTGGGTTCGGCAACAAAGGGTGATTCTTTCCTTCCGCCCACACTTTGGAATCTGGATGATGCTGTTGACTCAGTTGTGCTGCTCCAGCTCAGCTGAGGAGCCTCTCACAGGGAATGTTCATCCAGGTGCCTCCCCTGCCCAAGCAGGTGCATCCAGGTCAGCAGCAGATCCAAAGCTGGGGCTCAGGTTCTCAGCTCTCTGCTAGAAAAGTGCCTTAATATAGATTTTTTTTTTCCAATACTCAGCAGCATGCAAAGCAAAAGCAACACCCAAGTGCAATTTGGCATTGCTCACACCAGGATTCCAAGGACTGAGTCAGCAGAAGGGTCTGTGGCAACAGGAGTGAATTGTGTGTTCCAGCAAAGGCGCTGTTTGCAGGCGATAAATGCACACATGTATGTGCGTGCGTGTGAGAAAAAAGAGATCCTCTCTGACAGAGGTTCCTGTAATTAAGCTGGGCTTTGTTTTACCATAGCACCCCACCTGCTACCCCTTGGCCACCCAAGTTGTGAGCTGTGCTGTTGACTTTAGGCGTTTCCACTCTTTTTTCCATAAACAGGCTAAATTACAGAGGCATTTTCATATGAAAATCTTACATGTGAAGAGATTTCCAGCACTGCAGGGGCAGTGAGGGTTGGTGTCTGTGAGCAGAACATGTGATTCTGAGGGCACGTACAACAAGCAGCATTGCTTTGTGTATCTAAGCAGGGGCAATGAAGATTCAAGGGAGAAAAGCAGAGTGTGGCAAGCAAAAGGCAGAAAATTGCATAGCATGCTTGGAATAGCTGGATTACAACAAGGTTAATCCCAGACCAATTTACTTTCTCAATTCTTGGAATCATATTAGTTTTATATCCAAGGAGCTGGCAGGGATGCAGAGTGGCAGTGTTGGTGTTATCTCCTCACGAGCACCCTGAGGCATCACCATGGCAGGAGTCAATAGCATCACGTTCAGCCTTTCTCCCTGGTGTTACAACACAACAAAATGGACAAGCCAAAAATCTCTGATCAGGGCTTTCTGGGGTCACCTGATTAAATTTCTACTACTAAACGAGGGACTTTGCTCTAGCCTTTCTGATACTCCTCCAACTGTAGGTCAGGAGTTGAATTAAGGTCACCATACCGTAAGTGTCCCCACCTGTCCTCTTTCAGCCAGAGGTGAAAATCAATCTCTGCAAAGAAAGAGGTACCAGGATACTGGTTTGTGCAGCAGCTCTAACTGGACACCCAGAGACCTGGAAATGCTGCAGTGCCATCAAGCAGCTCCAGCCTTTGGCACATGCAAGAGCCAGAACATGCTGCAGTGCCAACCGATGGCTGCATCCAGTGCTGCTTAGTTGGATTTATCATCCACACACCCCAACACATCTGCCTGTGTCATTCTGTCAGGAAACCCTGGCAGGCAGACACCAGGGCTGGGGTTCATCACTGCTCTTCCCAGTCACTTGGTGCAGATGGAGCAGGATGTTTTAGGAAATTCTAAAGCAAAAATTCACCTGTCAGCAACTGCTTTCCAAAACTTATTTTCAGGGAAGGACATATCTCACAAACAAACACAGACACCTACACACACACACTCTTGATTGCACAAACTGAACTCTGTGCTACACTATCAATGCTTTGTGTATTTTTCAGAAATGATTAGTATAAACATTTCCAGCAAAATAGCCTTCATTTAAGGTTGTTTACCTGGTGATGCCTCCTCCTTCCTTGCTTAGGCTTCTGAGAAAACTACATCTTTACAGGAGAACTGAAAAGATACACTGCAGCCTCACTCCTTTGCCCACACACCCTCCAACTCAGGATCCAACATCTCCAACAGTCAGGAAATGCTGGAAGTCCTTGTAAAAATCACGGGCTCAGAGAAGGATGCCAGAGGCAGTTGTTCTGCCTCTGTTTATGAGCTATGCTTGTTCTGGGATGTCCTTCCTCCACCTTGGCACCAAAATAGGTCCTTTCAAAGCGCTTTTGACTACTGCAGTGATCTGCTGCCATGTTGTTTCAGATGGTTAGGGACCCCACTACAGCTGTGCTGGGTCATGGCATGAGAAAACAGAACAACCTTAGTGCCAGTGCTGCAGCCTGGCATGGACTGGTGGCCCCCAGCCCCTTCCCTACCCACACAACTGAGCTCAGGCAAAGGGGAAGGCTTGTCCCAAGGTTTTTGTCTTGTCTGGGGTGCTCCAAAGCTCACCACCCTCAGTTTTGGAGAGCAGCCTGTGCTCAGAACACAGCGAGTTTGATGTGAGCTCAGATTTGGGTCTGCGCACAACCTAAACTCCAGGTACAGCCTAAGAGCAACTGGACAGATTTAATTCTGTGATAAACTCCACTGGGATGCTATTCCATGTAGGGGAAGGGTCTGAACACAGGCAGCAAGTGCAAGGCAGATCCTTACCTACCCTCATCATCTGATGTGCAGGACCAGGCTCACAGGGGTGAGCCTTCCTTGGAAACCAAACCCCCAAATCCCCTGTTAGTATCACCTGCCCTGGCATGGCCCCCTGTACCTAAATGTATCCACCTGAGCAAGGCACAGCCCTCAGGCTCCCAAAGTGGAGAAACTGTGCCCTTATCCAGAGGGAAAAGGCTCCCAAGAGCACAGCTCCATAGCCCAACACCCAGGGTGGCACCTGCCTGCGTTCACCCTGTGCCTCTTCCTGTCCGCCGTGCCAAGAACAGCAGGATCTCACTCATAAGCACCAGATACTACAGCAGAGCTCTGCCAGAAAAACTCCTGTGCAGGTAAGATACCACAATTTAAAAGGCTATCAACTCCCAGGTAGAGGGCTGGTGGGAATGGCCCACCTCTGCCACCAGGATTCCCACCTGGGATTTGCTCCTTTGGCTTAGGACTCCCTGGAAGGGCAAACAGCAGCTGCTGACAGACTCAGCTCATTCACTTGTACCAGCAGGGCACCAAAGGTTTGCCTTTTCTGTAAGGCCACACAGGGCATTTTAAGGATTTGGAAACAGGCACTGGCACAGAATAAGTGGCAGGACAATGTTAAGAGACTGCATGAATGCAGTCCTAGTCTTGGGAAACTCCATCCTTTTGGCTGGCAAGCAGTGGAGGCTGATACATCTTGCCACAGATTTGTTTCTACAAGGACACCAAGACCAGTCCAAGCCCCAAAACAATGAAACCCCCAGGAACAGCACCAAGCCTTACTGCAGGATTAGGTTTATGATTTGCCAGGCTACGAACCTCATCAGTCATTCCCAAACCAGCATTCCCTGTGTTTGTCAGCCTGACCCTGAGAGCCAACACCCCTCCAGCCCAGCACAGGCTGGCATTACCAGTACCATTACACCACAGTCTGTCCATCACTGAGGATCCCAGTCCCTTTGCTGATGGAGACACTAGAAAACATCCTGAAAACACTATGAACCTCTCACAAGGAATAGATCAAAGCCCAGGTAGCTCTTCTGCCCTGTTCAGGGACATCCCTGGACCGCTCAAGACTATCAAAACACACCATGGGTCTAATTCTGGAGTTCTACTTCATCCGGAGGAGATTTTTAGTTGAATAATGATTTAAGTCAAAGTAGTACAAAGGCCCCCAGTTTCTGGCCAAGGACTGCACTGGGACTGCTCCAGCTCAGGCCAGAGGCGGGTGGAGATAGCAGAGTCAAGAACCACCTCTGCCCTGACTTTGTGCTCCCACCAGCATTTCCCACTTCTGTCCCCATGTTAGGAAGCAGCTGAGTGACCCTTTTGAGGGATAAATCCCTGAATTCTATGCCTGAAGGACAATTGCTTGCTCCCTCCCTGCAGTTCCCTCCCACTTCCTCCCTCCTCCCTGCAAGAAAGATAAACGACTTTGCTGGAGGAAAGGGTGAAATTTCATCCTGGATCAAAACCCATGAGCAGAATCCCCACGTGACAGTTCGCAGAATGTGTTTTGCATGCAAATATCATACATACAAAGTGAAAATGAGTCATTTCACAGCAGCTCTGGCTCTAGGCACAGAGTGACTTCTCCTCTGTGACTCCTACACTTGCCTGTTTCCCCTCATTCACCAGCTCCTGTGGTTTCCTCAGCCTGTTTGCCTGCTCAGGCTCCAGTCTCTCTAGGTAGGATATTAGGAAGGAAGGAAGGAGAGACTTTTTTTTCCTTCCCTCTCTTAGATTTGTTTTACATTCTGGTTTTTACAGCTTTGAGGTTTTTGCTCACTGCTTTTGCCATCAGCTTCAGTCACTGTGTGTTGGCTCCCAAATCCAGAAAGGCCAAGAGTTTCCAAAACACAGCAGTGGTATTTGTATTGGCTCCTGAACTTGCTTGGGCATGGACACGGCTTGGCTTGCTCTCCCCACACACACGAGCTGTTTTCTTTCATTATGATTGTTAATTGTTTGCTGCTGAGATCTAGACACAGGGGCAAACCCATATTGCAGTAGGAGCATTTAAAAAATGAGAGAAAAAAATGAAGTTCACCATCAGGTTTGCCTTGAGCTGATCACACAAGCTCAGATCAAGGGCTTTATGAACCCTCTGCACTCCCGATGTGCGAGCGAAGGGAGAGGGGAAGCTGGAGGTTTTGGCTGCCTGGATGGAAAAACAAATACCCTCCCACAAATGAGCTATTCTCACAGCCCTGAATTACTGCTGGCAAGAGACACCCAAGAGCAGCCTCACTCAAGGATCTGTGTCTGAGGAGATCAGAGCAAATCTTGGTGCCCTGAAGGTCCCCATGGAAGGTTTGTAGCCATGGCACAAGAGCCATGGAGAACAGAGAAAACTCCAAAGACCCACGTTCCCTTCCTCCCAAAAACCCACTAAGCAACCCAAAATCCTACTTCTCTTAAATCAAACAGTAGCTAAAACAGCAAAAGGGAGCCCAGGTCTCACTTTGCAAAGCAGAGCTTTACTATTGCCTGTCCCTTTCTGCTGTCAGTGCCACAAACCCCAAGCCCAGTAAAGCACAGAAAACCTAAAACCCAACTGGAAGGAGCAGCCTCAAGCCCCAACTCTCACACAGGGTTGGGCCTGGCTGGACACACTGAGGGGTTTGGAGCAGCATCCTTCAGCCACAAAGCTGAAACTATTTGTCTGTTGTTTACCTCCCCCTCTTCCTCCCCACAACTGACCTCCTCCTCCTCACCGCCAATCAGCCCAGCCTGCCAGCATAGGGGTTACAGCATGACATAATTGCAACATGCATAAACAACATTTGCCATTAAGGGATACTTTTAATGAGAAACAGAGCTGCGAAGGGGAAGCATCAAAGTGGCTCACGGAAGGAAACCGCCTGGAACAAAATCCTACTTGATGCCCCAATTAATATGTTCCCTAATTCTATTTCCTGCACTTGTGGTCCCACAGCCTCCTTGCTTTAATTTCTTTGGGAGGATGGAGAGGAAGGAACCTGGAAATGCAGCGTCTTCATGGCTGACTTGATGTGCAGGCAATGTGCAGATTAGAACAAATTAGAGAATTAAAAAATAACCGACGACAGACTGAGGAAATGTCATCCCCAGGATAATAGTATTAATTGAGACCTGGGTTTTGCAGGCCAGCTTTAGAAAAAAAACAACAAAGCTGAAAGCTGGAGTAATAGGACTGGATTAATTACCCTGGGAGGTTTTTCACTCCACCCCATGCTCTGCCCAGCCTGGCTCTTTAAGCTCGGTGACAGTCGCCTGTGTGTGCAGCGTCTCCTCAGTGCTAAGGCAGATGTTTTATCAGCTCCAAGCCTTGGCAGGGCAGAGCTGCCCAGGGTTTCTGTGCCCAGGGATGAGCAGGACAGGGATCCATCCAGGATTCCACCCAAGTAACTCAGAGACAGCATCACTTCCAGATCTGTCCTGTGTGAGTGAAGTGCAGCTGAGCACCTCATGTTCTCCCGACCTTGGGGTTGACTCCAAAGAGAAGGGGAGAGTCTGTTTACATCAGTGTTTAACATATGGAAGTTGTATACAGCTGACAGACCCTGCACTCAAAAATAACTTGGTCTGTGCCATTCTAGCAGGTATTGCCAGAGATGCCCTGAATCCAGGTGGAGTCACGGGGATAAGGGCAGTCAAAAAACCAAAACCAAACAGTCCCTATCAATTAACTACCTTAAAGCTGATCCCAGAAATAGAGAACGATGCACATCACTAATGAAAGGAGAGAGAATTGGTAAGATGAACCATCTGGGGAACATCTCTGCTTAACCTTCACCAACAATTGAAGTTAAACAGAGGCAGAAGACTCAGAAATGATGTCAGCTATTTTTTTTCCCTATGGATTCCTATGGAGACAGGGCTGGTGTGATCAGAGCCTGTTCACCCACAGTTACCTCACCATCTTTGAGCCACAGATCTTGATTTAGTTGAAATACTACGTTTTTCAACAAAGATCTCAGGGTTACATAGTTCCAACAAGTATCACACAACCAGCTGGGAAAGACTTCCCATAATAGCCTGAAAGAGGGAAATCCCAAACTTAGCAGGCACCAGAGAATCCTATAAGGTAGAAAATTACAGCAGTTGAGGCTTCAGAATTTATGGGACAGAACAAAGATCTACAAGCTGTGTATGCACTCAAAACCCTCATCCACATTGGCAGGGCTTTGCTCTCAGTACTGCAGGAAATGGGGGGATACTGTCCTCCACATTCCAGGGAGAATTCCTGCTTTAAAGCAGGGTTAACATTTAAAGAGGAAAAATAAAATAATTAAGGATCTGGGACCAAAGAGATAGAGGAGCAAATCACTCCTGGTTTCCAGCTGCTAACAAGTTTCAACAAGCTGTTAAAAATTCTGCTGACACATTACTCTGCCCAGTCTGCTCCCACTGAGTGCCACAGCAGAAGCATGGAATGGAAAACGGGAAACAGAGACCCACAGAATGGCTTGGGTTGGAAGGGACCTTAAGGATTATCTGGTTCCAACCTGATCCTTGCCATGTGCAGGGACATCTTCTGCTTGACCAGGTTGGTCAGAGCCCCATCCAGTGTCCTTGGACAGCTGGAATGGCTGCTCAGGAATGGTGGGACACTGGTCACCTCCTCAAGGCAGGGTCTCTAGAACACCCATGGCCAAGCTGGGTCTCCTCCCCCTGGACCTGATGGAAGGGTTTCACTTCTCCTCCCACAGGTGTCTTCACTAGAGCCTTCAGCAGCTCCCTGACCAGAGCAAGGATTCCAGGGAAACAGCCCCAGGCCAGGATCCAACCCTCTGGCTGGCCCAGGCACTGCAGACAGACAGCCCTGGTTTTTCCCATTCTCCTTCTCCTCATTTGAGATTTGTTAGGGAGACCAAAGCATTTGTTTATGGATACAAAAGACAATGACAGCTGGCTTAAATTCTTGGCATCAGAAGTGTTTTATGTTGAAACCAGGCTTTTTCCTTTTTCAAAACCAAAATTTTTAGCTGGAATTTTTCTTTACTGTCGGCATGTGGAAAGACCATTGGGTCCTTTCAGAATAATCTATCTATTTTTATTGAACTTACAAGAATTGTTTGCAAAACAAGAATGTGTTTTTTCCTCCTCACCACAGCCGCTTTTTTCAGAAAGTGAAGTTTGTTGTAATCAAAGCTACAGTGGCTGATTTATAAAATTTGTTCCCTAAAGAGATTAAAAATGGCTCCAGCTTCTACAGCATTTCCAACTTTGTAAAGCAGAAACAATATGAAATGACAGCTTTTAAAATATTTTTGATAAAACCTGTCACCAGCTCACAGTGGAGTTTGTTTTGTTACCAAGAAAATATTTCTCCTTGTGGACTTCCCCATTTTAATCTCTTCCACACTGATATTGGTGGAAATTAAATTTCAAACTACATTTTACAGTCTAGGCTTGAGTCTTTGCAGGGAATCTCAGAATGTAACTCTGAGCATTTGATGTTAAAAAAAAAAAAAAAAAAGAAAAAGATCTGCACATTTGCAGATCTGCTATCCAGGAATAATTTCAAAGTGGCTTTATTAAATATCAGGTTCACTAGAAACACTGCATTTCCCACTCACTGAGAAAATATTTAACATATGGGAAACCATTAGAATGGTACATGATGCAGCAAGAAGCCAGACAAGCTTTTCCCTTGGTTTAGGCTGAGATCAGGACTAGGAGTGGGGCAGCCCTGGATCACAGATCCCTATTACCCAGGCTGTAGATGGCCAACACTTTCCAGGGAGCTCATCCTGGAGCAGGTTTGGTTCTGCAGAGCTTTCCACAACACCACAATTTAAGATGATTCCAATCTCTGCTAGACTGAAGGCAGCTCCCTGAGGGAACTTGGAGAAGTCACCTATTGCTGGCCTGAAGCCCAGCAAGGTCAGGTCACACGGAGTTGGACTGAGCTTTGAGTTCTACTGGGCTCAATTTTGGAAGAAGTCAGATAAACACAAACTCACAATTAATTAGACTCTTGCTGTCATTGTACAGACCCAAGAGAAGTTAAAGCTCACTACTTCAAAGCACTTTTTCCCAAGTCTGGGGATTTGAGAACATAATTCACCTTAGGACAAGAAAAACATTACAACATTTTTAGACCTGCTGCCTTTCTCAGTGCCCAAAGCCACCTACTCACCTAAGGAGAAACAGCAGCAACTTAAAGGCTTTGGGCGTAGAAAAGCAGGTTAGGAAGGAAAACAGAATAACCATGGATGCTTCCACCACTGCATCAGCGTTTTCCTTTGGTGATTTCCCCCACCTTGCTCTTGCTTGACACATCATTACCTGGTAATAGGTCTCTCAGCTGTGGGTGGGAAGGGGAGTGCAAAGAGCTGCTGGGAGCTTAAGGACCACAGCAAGCCGTGTGCTCAATAAAACCAGAGATGCATGTCTGGAAAAGGTAGAGCAGACATATAGGATTGCAAAAGAGGCCCTTGCTCACACGATCTGGGGCTCAGGACTGGCCAATACCTCCTGCACCGAGTGGGAGGGAGAGGTGCTCACATGACGTTACTGGAGCAGTCCCTCATTCCTTACTTGACTCCTGGTTTTACTATTCTCCTTAATGGACTCCACTTCCTCCCTTTTCCCTGTTTGTGAGCATTAAAAGGACTGGACCTCCACATGTGCTGACTCTCAGTTGAGAAACACCCCATATAATCACAGGGAACTTTATCTCATCTGCAGCCCGCGACACCTTCCCACAGAGGATGTGCTTTCGTACTGTCCAGCCCGGACAGAAAAATACTGCAAAGCACAACAAAAAAAGACAATCATTTTCCTTGTTTAGATTTCGATGGAGCTGCCAGAAAATCCAGCTGGTTGAAGCATACTAAATGTGTCTTGCAACTATTTTCCTGAAGGTTTTCTTTAGTAAAGACTTGCAAACGTTCCTGTTGGGGCCTTTGCACAAAAACCCAGCAAGACTTGAGAAAAAGAATGGCAAAAGTTCTCTCTTTCTAAACCTGTTCTCAAGAGAGGAAAATTCATGAGCTTCAGACAATTTATAGTTTAATTTCTTACATAGAGTTTATGCTTCAGCTGAAGGTTGGGGCTTTTAAAAGGTTTTCATTCTTCAGGCAATCAAATTTTGAAGGCCAACCTTCAACTGTGTGCAAACCAATGAAATAATTATATCTGTGTTCTTCCAAGACTCCAAACTCCCAGCTGAGAAATGGATTTATCCTAACTTGAAGCACATATTTCAGTTAGCAGTCCTGGGTGACTTGGTAGCTCATGGAGAGGACCAGCAGACTCAGCAGACACAGAGGAATCCTCCTCCTGACCCCCAGCACCTGCTGAGGTGACACTGGCTGCCTCTTGCTACAGAAGGGAAGCCTGTCAATCCCATGAAATATTCCTGAATGCAGACAACTCAATATCCAACAACTGCAGAGCCTGCCTTGCTCGCTCCTTCCCTCCAGACAGAAATTACCCACCTGAGGTTCCTTCCCTGCTTTCCACAGCCCCCAAAATCCAGAAGGCAAATTTACAACCTTACAACCCAGGCTTGGGGAGTTATTCCCTCACGTCCCACGTGTTCTCAGCTGTGTGAGATGCCATCACTGCCTGGCCTCACCCAGCAGGCAGCCCCACCACCACTTGGGATGGCTTGTTCTGCTTCCAAGGAACGAGGGGATCCTCTAAAGCATGTAGGGAAACTGTGTGATGGCCAGCTGCTGTTTTTAAGTGGCTCCCATCTAGTGCTGCCTCTGCTCTCCAGCAGCAGCACTTTCTCCCAGCTGAGGGTTGCCTCCATCACCTCCTCCCCAGCCAGGGTTCACATGGCTTCATAGAAAGCATTGATATTACAAACACTGAACCCTCAAGGCTTTCGAGTCCAACCAGTTTAATTTGGACAGACACCAAGATGCAGGTTTATCTGATGCTACTACACCTGGAGCACAGCAACTCCTATTGCACAAGGTGTTTCCAACCAAACCCCAGTGGTTTCCAGGAAATGTGGTGTCCCCTCCTTGGGTGTCCCCCCAGCAGTTTGTTTACAGACTGTGGGCAAGGCAAAACCCCACTTCAGATGTACAGATGTGTTTTTACAAGTCACTTCACCTACAAGAGCTCAGCTGCTTTGCCAAGAGCTTTGCATGATCACTGAACTACTGAGTTGGGAGGATTTGTCAACTCAGTGAGAGTTTCCCTAAACAATGGCACAACACAAGTTTAAAGTAACAGAACTGGTATAAACTTCCCTCTAAAACCTGTCAAGATCACTCCCAAGCAATGCTGCCATCAAGAGATGCTAACAGTTCTTTGAATTTCCCTTGCTTCAAACCTGAGACTCCTTTTGGGTGGCCCTTGTCACTCACAGGAACTCCAGCTGCCAGCTGCTGGAGGCAGAGAGCTGGAACACGGCCACCCCCTTGCAGGTGATCTAAGATCAGCCTGTGCATCTGTGCAGTTCTGTAAAGAAATCAGGAATAATAACGGGAAATGAAACATCTCAGCCCTACATGACTCAGTTTTCCTATCCGAGATCACTTTCTTCTCCCTTATTCCTTTATGGTTTATAATCATACACCAGAACACAGAGAGAGGGAGCAGCCTGGTCTATGGATGGAGTTGGAATGAGTTGGCCTTTAAGGTCCCTTCCAACCCAAACCATACCATTCCGTGGTTCAGGGACTGGAAGAAGTGAAATTATACACACACCTCTTCCTTTATGGCTACTTAGGGTGACAGAGCTGAAAGAGCCCAGGGAGCAGTCCCAAGAGGCAAATCCTGCTGTCTGGAGCCATGGGGCAGTGCCCTGCCAGAGAGCCCTGCCAGCCCCCCGGGCACCTGCCCATCGCAGGGCTCTGTGCCTGGCAGGGCCCCCCAGCCCTCAGGAACTTGGCTCCCAAATGGGGTCATTAGATGTGAATGGCTTTTGCATTAGCAGCTCTCAGGCCCCCGAGTACCACCCCTGTCACTTCCGCAGGCACCAGCACAAGCCTCGTTTCAAACCTCCAATTTGTCTGTTTAGTGTCTTCATAAAGGAGGGGAAAATGAAAGAGAGGCGGGGGGAAGGGGCCAGGATGACTAAATCAGTAACTTGTCTCTAATTTCTCTGCGCCCCCCCACCCCCAGACTTCCCCTGGGGACACAGGCTTCAAAGGGAGCTACAAATATTTACTAATTCTATTAACAGGATACAAATTGTTTTCAGGGGAGCATCAAGCACACAAAGCCATGTCAGCCCCCCCCTCCCGCAGACCCCCGGCGCACACCCCCTGCCCCAGCACAGCACATGCACTACGCAGGCAATGAGGCCTTCCCGCCTCCCCAATTTTTCCTAAGTTCAAGATGAGTTGAAGGGTCAAAAAGGCAAAGGGTGTTTCAGAAGTTTAGCAGACAGCATTTGGTAAGGGGAAGGCAGCGGGAGGGGGCGGGGGGGAGCGAGGAGAGAAGGAATCTGGCATGCATTAGGCTGAACAGTTCCAAACATCCATCCTCCACAGACTTGTTACTTTCTTTCTTTCTCACAGGGGTTTTTTTTGGGGGTGGGGTGGGTGGGTTTGTAACTTGTGGTTTATTTAAGTATTTTTTTTTTTGTTTCATATCAGCCAACAACTGTATTTTAATCTCCTTCCCCCAGCTCCTATGCTGCCTGCTTGCCTCCAAGCGCGCACGCCTGCGATCCTCAGACTGAAACGCTCAGACACATCCTACACGCTCTGCCAAGGAGTTGCTGCTGCTGCAACGAGTTGGAAAAAGTTCCTGGAAATCAGAAAGGTGAATAAAACGCTCCATGGAGGACAAGGAAGCGAGACAATCTCAGTGCAGTGAGATGCTCCATCGAGTGAAAGGTGTCCCTGCCCATGGCACGGGGTGGAACTAGGTCATCTCTAAGGTCCCTTCCAGCTCAAAGCATTCCATGGTTCCCAGCAAAATGCAGCAGAGGATGAACACTGCTCTTGTCACCAGGTGTAACAGCCATGGAGAGCTCTCTAGAAGAGTAAGGTCTTAGTCCAAGGCCACAGTTGCTGCTGCACAGCTCAATGGTATAATTAGAGTTAATACCAGATAAGCTTTCGGCTCCACAAAGTCTTCCAGGATGTAATTTTCCACACAGCTTAAATGCTGACCCATATCTCATTATGTTTTATGAGCCCAAAATAAGAACAGCACAGACTACATGTTCAAAAGAAATAATACTTCCCAAGTGTCCAGCTACCTAAAGCAAAGCCATCTGGCTGACTGGACAGGTGAGCAAAGCCCTCATGGACAAGACAAGATGACATTGGTTGGTGACAAAATGAGCCAGACCTGACTTCCTAGAGGTTACCTCCCCAGAGGGGAGTGGAGAACCCAGCCAGGCAGGACAGCACTGTGTAATCCCAGCATGGGAAATGACTTGCAGCAGATGTGTCCCTTTGCTGTCACCAGACTGCCAGGTGTGGCACACAGCTTGTTCTCTCACACGGAAGTGATGTCATGGGGAGGAGAAGGCTGTGCATCATTTATCTGTTAACCTTTCCAGGCATGCCAAGTATTTTCACTTTTGTTCTGTGTCAAGGAGTGCTAAAGATGGAGCAGAGTGTTTGGCACATTGTGGAGGAGCTGTTGGAGAGGACCTGCCTTCTGCCAACCAGATGTGGGAGCTGAGAGTCGGGGGATGTGGTGCTTAAAAGAGAATGAACCTGACCAGTGATTCCCTCAACCTTAACCACAAATCTTGTTCCTTCCCTTCTCATCAGAAGATTCTGTCAGTCCTCTGGATTTTTTTCCCCACCAACAGGAAACAAGTAGATAAAAAAACTATGTTTTAGTGGAAATCTCCTCCTCCTTCACGGGGAAAAAAAAAAAAAAAAATCAATCATAGAATCACAAAAATATCCTCAGCTGGAAGGGACTTGGGAGGATCATGGAGTCCAACTCCTGAATCCAACCCAAGCACAAGTCCCTTCAACACAAGAGCAGCACATAGAACAGTCAGAATCATAAAATCATGGAATGGTTTGGGCTTGAAGGGACCTGAGAGGTCCCCAAAACAAGGCCAAGCACTGCACCCTGTCCATGGCACCCAGCTTCAGGTGGTTATGTCAGGCACACGCAGGACCAGTCACGTTGCCCTTGTCTTATCAATGGAAGAAATAGGTACCTCCAGAGGGCAATTGAAACCTCAGGTGGATTAAAGTGCCCTTTGGCACTAAGCAGTTCAATAGTGCCTGAAATTAGCCAGGATGAATCTGGACCTTAATCAGCAAATGGACTTTTCATTCTGTGAAAAGTGTCAAGATTGCAAATTATTTTTCATTTCAAATGAGGACTAAAAAAGTCCTCCACCAACATTTCATTTTCCCCATGATTTATTTTTAAATTCATTTGAGTTAATCAAAATACATCTTTTCAATCCCTTCGAAACATTCCCATTTAATTTTACACATCTTTAATTTGCTTACACATAAACTGCATTTTAAAAATTAAAAGTTTCCCTCCACGGAGAAAGAACAAACTCCTTTGGTTTGCACCGACCAAAGTCAGACCTCTGACACTATTTCCCTTATGTTATTTAAAACAAAGATTCTTCAGAACGTATCCATTTTCACATAGAAAAATAATCAGTTTTCATCAAGCTGATGACATTTTCCTAGAAGATGCTGTGGTATTTTCACATTTAGGGTGGGCATGACTTAACTACCCTATAGAGGAAGATAAGTTAAGGGTTGGACAGGGCTTTGGTGAGGGACAATTCATCCCAGAGAAGCTGAACACTTTGAAAAGGACGAGGTGCCCATCTCCTTCCTAATACGTGCTGTCCTGTTTGACTATGGCTTGAATAATGTGGCTCTGCTAGAAATATCACTCTCCAGCAGCACACAGTTCGAAAGGGAAGGAAGGAGGAGAGGGGGAAAACCCACCACCAAATGAGTTCTCTGATAGTTTTCAAATGTTCAGAATGTCAATCTCCTGGCAACACTTGCACATGGCACATAGACCTTGGCTTGCTGGAGTCCCCACAGCATCTTTTCAAGTAATCTACAGGAGAATAGAAGGATGTGGCCTTGGAAAAAACCCTCTAAGTGCATAAACAGCTGTGGCCACATTTCCTACGACTGACATCTCAAGGTTGCTGCAAGAAGGGAGAATAAGGACAAACAAGGCTCGAACACAGGCTCTCCATAGGAAAGTATTTCCCATGTGCTGGTTGTTCATTAAAGAGTACAGCAAGGCAATTTGCAGAAAGATTTTAGCTGATTCCTACACTAGCAGTGGTGTAGATGTCTGTGCCGCCTATCTGCAGCTCCCTGTGGATACCTGGGTCCAGCCTGTGTGGATCTTTGACCAGAAAAAGTTATAGGTGTGGTAAAATGCAGTCAAATAAACATCCTTGCTCACATGAGTGGACTTACAAGGGTGATGAGCATTACACAGAGTCACCACAATGGTCTGGGTCAGTACTGAAGGCCAAGGGAATCCTGAGGATAATCCCAGCATTTTGGTTCCCAGCATAGCTACTCCACATCTGACACTTGCTATCACACCAGTACAGCCAAGGAGGCAAACAATTTCCAAAGTGGGAATGAAACAGGCCTTGGCCTGGGCAGATCTGACAACACAGCCTCACCTCTGGAACGGCACCAAATTCAAGTGGCTGGTGTAGCCATTAGTGCCTTCTGGTTAGCTCATCATCCCACAGAGAGGCCTGAGCATCTACACAAGGAGAGGTGTCTGTACACTGCACACTCCTACTGAACCTGCATCAGGGGCTGAGGGACTCATCCCACACCAGGAAGGGTCTTCAAAACAAAAGCCATAAGGTCAAGCAGAACCCCCCTCAGTCTGGAGGGAGCACAGGCACCAGGCAGCCTCTCCTGGAGCTCCAAACTGTGCTCCCTCCATGCCTGGCTGGAGAGGGGAAATGAGAACATCTATCCACACGTGCCATGCCCACAGACATCAAGCCCACCACCCTCTCCAGCATCTGCTGGGGCCTCAGGCAGCAGGGACAGAGGAGCTTGGGGAACACATCAGGCAATGCTGGCCTTGGAGGAGCTGCCTCAGCAGCCAGAGGTTGCTGAAGCAAAGCCTCACTCCCTGCCAGTGGCTGCAGAGAAGGACAGATGGCACCAGAAGCAGTGCCCCAAGCTGACACAGAGCGAGCTGCCTGCTGCAGGATGAGCCTGCACACCAGCAGAGCTGCTCTGAAATTTGTCTTGCTGCAGCCTACAGAAATCCAAGTGCTGTGCTGCTCCTGGTGTTCCATTTGGCCAAGCTCCATGCTCCTCGCACAACCAAACCCAGGGATAACTCTGGCTTCGGGATGCATCCCATCAGCACAAATGCAAATCAGCCCCTTACTGGAGGCAGCCTGCAAGGCTGCTTGCTGAGCACTTCATCAGGGGCAGCGGAGCTGCGGCAGGTGACGCCAGCTGTTGTGGAAAATGAGCAGAGAGCAGGAGGCCAAGGCTCCCTCTATTCCCTTTGCTGGGCTCAACTCTCCATAATCCTTAAAAAGGGAGGAAAGAAAACAAAACAAAGCCCCTCTGCATCAGCCTGTTTTGGCCATACATCCTCCCTACTGCAATGGCACTCAGGCCATCGCAGCAACCCAATGAAGTGTTGCTGTAATTAAGGTTTAATGGAGCTGCAAGGCTGTGTCATAGCAAAGAGCCTTATAACAGAGGTGGAATGCAATTTACTACCCACCAGGTAGAGAGCAATAAATCTGTAATATTTATTGGCAAGAGAGAGAAATGTGATCCAGAATTCCATATGCTGGGCTGGGGGAGGAGATGAACATCACTTCCAAGGGGAAAAGTTCCTCGACTGCTCTTACTCTCTCAGTGTAGTGTCTTGGAACAGGGCTAGCACTGATGTGCTGGTGGCCACTCCCAAGGATCCCAGAGCACCTTCCATGCTGCAGGCAGGCCACACCAGGCTGCTTCAAGGGCAGGGAGTGGCAGCTGGTACCCTGTCACTTCAGGAGATGAGGGGATGTTGTGACCAGCACATCTGGCCAACCCTGCATTCCTGCAATAAGAGCCCCAGGATAATGTGAACACAAAACCTCGGGGCCAGCCCCACAGCTGGGGTAAGCCAGCACAGCCACACTGATTTGTACCCGTGGAGTGGCTAGCCTCAGGCTCTGCTTCACCTCTTCCACTTGGAACTTGTGGGCAGGCAGTAAACTGAATGGTATTCAATTTATTGCCCTCAGAAGGGGGAAAGGCTGAGCAGCCTGCAGAGCTGAGCCTGCTGTTCTCAAGGAATGGAGGCGTTCCCAGCCTGCTGCCCGAGACTTTTAACTATCCCTTCTGCTGAGACTCCAAGGAAGCATCCGGAACACTTCCACTGGCAAATCTGGATTTAAAAAAAAACTTAAAAAAAAAAAATCACACTCCAGTATCACATGGAAGGCAATGACACTATGGAAGTGTGGTAAGAGGATGCCACTGACCATCCTTAGGCACAGAAAGAAGTCAGAACTAGAGAAGACCCATATTTCTGGAAGACCTTGAACTGCACAAATGTCCCATCATAAAACATGTCCATCTGTAAAGGAGACATACTCAGCACATGCAAGGCATGGCTTTCTCTGTTAATTTTTAAGCTGACAAGGGATGCACATGAGGGGATCCAACACACTGTATTTTTCTGTGTCCTGAGGTGAGTGACCAAATGCTAATGTCTAAGAAACACCCCATCAGATAAAGCCAACCACTGAACTACTGGCAGGTGGAAGAACACCCAGAGAAAATCCCTGGCCCTGGAAGGTGCTGAGTACCTGTGCTGGATACTGTGGGAATGACAAATGGCTGCTCCCTCCCCTGGGACCAGATTAGCTGTTTCCTATGTGCCCAACAGACATTTTCTCCTTGAGCAAAACAAGTAGCAGGTGGCTTGTCCTGCCTTGCAAAAGGGCTGTGGCAGATGCAGGGCTGTGCTGGAGGGGAAGCTAAGGTTTCACATCCCCAGATTCCCTGCTAGTTAACTGGGTTGGCAGAGGGTCACTGAGATTTGTTTGTGTGCATGTGTGAGTGTCAGACACCAAGTAAAGAACAAGAGGGAGTGTTCCAACAAGATTAATCCTCTACCAGAACTGGCTCTGTCCCAGGAGTGACTCCCAGAAATGCTGGCATAAATCTACAATTAATGCTGTTTGCTTCAATGGAGCTGCTTGGGACATAATTGACAGCGATGTTTGGCCCTCTTGGTGCTGATCCCATGGCTTATGCTCTCATTTTCCCCTCTCTGAATGCATTTCCCAGATGGATTTCCAGCTCCTCTCCACAGTTCAAGTGTTTAGGGGTGCAGAACTCCATCACTCCACAGGAGCCATTCCTGCTGAAGGAGAGGAGGCATTGGCAGCAGCACTGCTTGTCCCTGGTCCCATCTGCTGTAACTGTGTGGTGACATCAGTGCTCTGGCCCCTGGCAGCCCGAGGTGACAGGGCCATGGGCCCTTCATGTGCTTCCAGCCTCTCAGCACGAGCCTGCTGCAGACCCTGGCAGCAGTTCAAGGCACTGTCCGAGCTCACCACAGCCCTGCCAGGGTGATAACCTTGGCCATATCTGCCCTGGCAAAGGGTTCAAAGGCTTCTCACAGGTCTGGCTTCCAAGTGGAAAAAGTCCATCATTTATTGACCTGAGTTACCACCAGCTGGGAGTGCACTGGGGAGGCTCAGCCCCTCAAGGAACCCTGGAGAAATGGGACATCTACCCAGAACAGACTCCTGGCCTGAAAGGGGTTGTGCTAGCAGACAGCTTTTTAGTTCATCACCTCTCATCACATGTTTTGAACATCTCAGAGCAGGCTTTTCCCCATCTGCTCATCCACAGGTTTCTGAGGCCCTGGGTATGCAGGTACCACACACATGGGGCAGCAACAGTGGGTGTTGTATTAGCAGGGTCCAGAGAGCAAAATGAGGGCATTCTTCCCATCCTTAGGCTTAGACCATAATTTTAAGACAATGTCAAGTCCCATCTGGATGCCCTGGTGTGCACATACCCTAAGCTACACAGTTTTGGGAAGCCAGGATTGTCTGGGAAGGCTGAAGCCTTATTTCCTTGCCATTCAGGAAAGGAAGGTAAACACCACCATTTCTATAATGCATTCTATGCAAAAATCTCTTTGTTGCCCCAAGCTTTCCACAGTGATCAGGGCCCAGGTCACACTAAGGTGGTAGGGACACTCAGGGACCCCTCCTGAGCTCTCCAAGCACCACAATAAACCCCAAGACATGGGGACTTGGTTGCACTTTGCTTGGCACACACAGTGCCAAGTACCAGAGGCCTCCTGTGAGCCCTTCCAGAACCTGAGACACTGTTTGAAATTTTTTGGAAACAGGAAAGGATGTAGGGAGGCTGTTTGGGACTGTCCTCAGCCTCTTCCCTCAGCTGCCCTGAACTCTTGCACTGCACCACCCTCCTGCTCAGGGCTGAGGACCCTCACAACTCTCAGCCTTCAACTGCTTCACCTCCAGGCTGAGACCAGCCTGCCCACACGGGTCAGCTCAAAGCCTGCCTTGGATGGTCCAGATGATCTCCAGGGCTGTTCTCTGAGCCAAACCTCCTCCATCCCCTGGAGCTGCCACACCAGGGCCTGGCTGTAAAGCACCGAGGGCTAATCATCCTGAAACCATTCCCTCTCCCAGAAAAGCTCAGTCTGGCTGAGGACACACAGTTTCTCCCTCCTGGAGGCACTGCCTAAACACAGCAAAGATTTTGTTACTGGGTCAGGTTTTTATTCCTCCTTCCTTCTCACTGCCTACAGAGCCAAAGGGCCTGTTTGTTTTGCTGTTACTTATCAGAAAGGTTTATTTGCAATTGCTTGAGAGGGGAAAAAACCCTCTGTGGCCAGAGGCAGACAAGCCCAGTGCTCAGGAACATAATGGCTGCAGCCCTTGGGCCCATATGCTCGCCATCCTGCGAGGTGGAAGGCCAGCTCTGATCACATCCAGCTGCTGGGGACACGACTGATCAGGTATGGCTGGATGTCAAAAAAACCCAGGGTCAGGTTGGCTGGGGTTGAGGCTGGGAGGGGAACAGGCAGGGAGCTGTTTAAAGTGTGTTGCAGAATTGGGAATTTTCGTGTTTGGAGATGTCAGGGCTGCAAATGCAGACACATCTACAGGCCCCTGAAGGGAGGGAGGGAAGGAGGAGGAGGAGAAGGTTATATTTCCCCTGTCAGCTACTATAGCATCCTCTGGGCTTCATGAGAGAGAGAATGGGGCTTTCAGACTCCACTGAATAATTCCTGCATTTTAAGGTTCCTATTTCCTCCTCCCCGATGAATTAAGACCTAGGAATTCAGCTTGTTTGTTGTTGCTTTTGTTACTGAATATCCATGAAAAGCTCAATGGCCCTGGGAACTAATTAGGTATTAACCCTGCATTATTGCTGCATATCAGCCATGGAAACACACCATTTGGTTAAATCTCCTTGAAATATGGAAATATTGAAGGGTCAGATGGAATGGCTAAAAACAAGTTAAAAAATAGGAATATTTCTGGGATAGGGAAGGAAGAAATATTTGAACAAAAACTACATGATATTATTTTCTATGGTTTATATCACGTCCTAAGCAAAACTAACAGGTAGGAACAAATCTCTTTTTAGATCAGTGAGCTCTCACTGGGAATTGTACCTGGGGGAGATGTGGGAGAGGTCGAGAGCTACACAGGATCTATTCCAGACTAACCTCAACTGCTTTACTTGTTTTGTTCTTAGATCAGCACCAGGTTTTTTGGCAAGATACTTTTGGAAGAACACCTCAACCAGACCATACTTAAAAAGAGCAGAGCCTTCAGTGCTGGCAGGCAGTAGTTTTGTATTTTGGAGTATTGTCTCACACATCATTCCCTGACACAGAGACACAGACCACTAATGGCATGATAGGAATAAGTGTGTACCTATCTATATTTTATTACTCATGCCATTTCAGGGGTTTGCAGATAATTAACTCTCCATACTTATTCATCTGTTTTCCCTCAAAAATCTTCCCATCCCACATAAAACCCTTATTTGTGGTCCAAGCAGCAGCACACTTAATCAGACTCAACAGGGCCACAGAACAGCTTTGGAGAGGCTTTAAAATATCTGAACACTCTAAACCCAAGCCATTGGAAATGGAATTGCTCCCACCCAGCCTCCCCTGGCTCCCCCTCTCCTATGGCTTCAGAACTCCAACCCCAGTGACAGGGAGCCAGCCCCTCAAACCTGAGTGTTGCTCCACCACCATGTCAGCCCAGACACACTGACTCAAGCCAACACCACCACTGAACCAAAATATTTTGATTTGATAAAACAAACTCCTCAACTGTTTAGACTTTGGCTGAGCGGACTCACAATGGAGGTTTCCTTTTCAACTTCCCTATTTATTCTCATCTTTGCCATCCTGCAGTTGGGGTGAGCACAGCCAAATCCATTCCCTGCTCCTTTCCCCCAGATCCCCAGGGACAGGCCAGGTCTCCAGGACTGTCTCCCACTGCATGGAGCCAACCCAACTGTGGATGATTTCAGGAAACCCTGCACATAGCTGTAATGTAAAATTATTATTCCAGCTCTCTGCTTTCCAGTTGTACAAGCACTTCCCACAAACCCCATATGGAAGTGAAAGGCCTCACTGCAATTGTTAATGGGTTTACAGAAGATAGTGGCCTTCCCAAAACATCCTTGTCTCCCTTTTTCAATAAAATAACCTTGTGCTTCTCACAGCTCCCTGTGCACAAACCAGCTCTCAGTGCTCACGGTGGGAGGTCTCTTCTCACATCAGATTAAAGCCAGACAGAATCAATTAAAGCAAAAAGAATGGGGTCTGATGAGATGACAGAAGGCATTTGGGGCAAAATCTCACAGCTGAATGCAGGAGAGATGCCACTGCCCAGGCTCTTGCTCCTCCACGGAAGCTGTGGCACATCATCTCTCCAGATGATTTCAGACTGCCAGGCCTACCAAATTCTGTTTTTTTTTTCCTTGCAGTCAGTGGTTCATGGAAAGAAGATACAAGTCAGAGACAGAGGATATGAATGTGGGACATGATCAGAGGAGGGACTTTGGGAGGGATGAATAACAGCTTTGCTTCCCTCCATTACTCAGGGATGACTAATTCCTGTGGGGCCCTGAGATAAGGAAACCAAACCCAGATTTTTGTACCTCACAGATGAACACATCATTGCTCCTTCTGAAGACTCATTCCTCACCTTCTATCCCTCCACAAGCAAGCGCTCAGGACCTATTTATAATATTTGCATTTACTCTGAGTCCCCTCAGACCCAGCCTGTGCATCCCCTGCTCTGTCCTGCAGTGACCCCAGGCCATTCCCCGTGCCTTCCCCAAGGCAATGCAAGGCCTGCAGCCCCTCAGAACAGATGTTGGCTCTGTAACTTTACCCCTGCCCTGTGAGCTGTGCCCCTCCCTCCCTCCTCAGCTGACATGCCAGCCAATTTGTCATCTACAAGGGAGGTCAGGGTCCCGCTGGGTGCCCAGCATCTCTCAGCTTGGGGCACTTTGTTTCACATTTTTTCTCCCACTAAACAAGATGTTCAAGCAGAGGAAGAACAAGGCAAAGAAACCAGCCTGAGAGAAGGATTGCCCTGTCTGATGTGGGTGGATTTTCCTTTGCCTCCCTCCCACCTAAATCCTCCTGGTAGCAGGCACAGATTTCCAGGGGGAAAAAAATCTCTCTGCAAGATCCTGAGACCTTCAGCTTCCTCTGGGAGCAAGTAAGCAGCATTAGCTCTTAGGAGTTTGCCTTGCTTGGCTGATCTGTGGTGTGAATAGGCTCTAATTAGGCATTTAACATAAGAACTAAGACTCCCAAGAGAAGATTTCAGAAGGGAATTCAGAACTCTTCAGACTGAAATTATCAACTCTGTAACACAATGGCTCTGCATGAGCTCTGCCTCCTCCTCCTCATTTGCCTGTCTCTTAAAATCAGTGCTCTGAATAATTCCACAGCTTTGCCAAACCATGGCTTGTGCAGCCTCCCCAGAGCCACCTGGGAAAATTCCCATCCCACTGGCTCCTGGGGTTGTGCTGGGAGAGGAAGGAGTGGCTGGCTGAGGATGTGGGGCTGCTCAGGAGCAATGGCTCTTTCAGGGCTGTCTGATAAAGCACAGCGGACACAAAACCTGCTTAAAAACTCCAGATTTCCAGCAAAGGGATTCCTAGAGCTGGAGGCTCTCAACACTTGACTCAACTGGACTGTTCTAAGGCCGATCTTCACTTAAATCCCAATCCAAGTATTGAACTTGAGTCTACATCTTCAAATGATTCCAATATCAGCTGAACATTCCCAGAACACTGATAAACAGCCATGATGCAGTGCTAGTATTTGCTACTTTCCTAATGTACCCCCAGGGATAGGAAGATGGGGTCTGTGGCATTCCCAGCTCCAGCATTGTCATGCTGAGTTACCTTAATATAGTATTTTCCCCAGCGCGTGCTATTCCTGGTAGAATACAGAACCATCCAAGTTGGAAAGACCTTTAAGATTGAGTCTAACCACTCCCCCAGCACTGCCAAGGCCACCACTAACCCACGTGCCACATCTATGTTTCTTCTGAAAACCCTCCATCCATCCCGGCTTGGACACCTCCACAGGGCCAGGGACAGCCACAGCTTCTCTGGGAAACCTGTGCCAGGGCCCCAGCACCCTCCCAGGGAAGAGCTTTTCCCTAATAGCTCACCTCAAGCTGCCCTGTGGCAGTGGGAAGGAAGGAAAGGGTCAGCACGGGGTCCACAAGCCCCAGGGCAACTGCTCGGAGAGCACTCGGCTCCCTGCCGGGTGTGCAGGCCTGGCTCAGGGGGCTCGGGGGGCACGGAGGGACCCCCGGCCCAGGCTGTGCCCCAGCCCCGCTCCGGCAGCTCGCCCAGCACCATGGACAGCACTGCCCGGCTCCTCCGCGCCCGGCACACGCCGGGAGGGGCGGCATTGCCCGGCTCCAGCCTGAGAACACTCACTCCACGTGCCAGGAGCCAGCGGCGCTCACCCTGAGCCCCGCAGCGAGCCCGACAGCCCCAGAACACCCAGCAGGGTTCGGGTGCACACCCCCGCACGGGGCAGGGAACGGGGAACCCCTGCTCTGCTGTAAACAGAAGCCTGTTCCCTGCCTGTGCCCAGGATGGAATGACAGCACCCAGAGGAACACCTGTGACTCTTTCAGCTTCCACTGTGAGCAGTCCCTGGGTTCCAGGACACACTCTAAGGATTTCTGTGCAAAGGACATTGTTACACACCCACATTTATTCGTATCGCCACTTGCGTCAGAAGAATTCACCAAACAAGTGGGATGGCACCTCAGAGGATTTTTGGGATGGTCCTTGTGGACCCCTTGCAACTCAGGATGTTCTAAGATTATATGAGCTCCATTTCTGAGGTGACAATGCCACTTTACACACTGGATATATGCATATATATATGGATATATGCCACACAACCCTGGATACATGCACAGCCCAGGGAATACACATCCTTCCAGGAGGAAAGAAGAAACAGTTCATTCATCTCTCATAACACTGCAAATTCTTTTAAATACCAATGCCAGCATACAAGGAATGAATTCCCTCACATTTCCAATTCTACACAATTGTCTCAAAATAAGTCAGCCCATAACCCATCAGCCACCACTCTGACAAGGAACACATCACTGAGATATTACAAGATCAGTACTCCTACTTTGTTCTCATTCAGCATCCAAAGTTCAACTTGGAGAATGAGGAAAATGAGAGCAATGGCTAGTGACAGTGAGCCTTGATAGGGTCATAGGCTTTGCAACAGCTCCAACATGCAGGCAGGGGAAGACATCACTCTCAAAGTAAAGGGACAGAGGAAAGAAATGAAGAAGGGGGAGAGGAAAGAAAAAGGAAAGGTTGATGGACAGTTGGACTTGTTGAGGGTGAAATCAATTAAAGTGCATCAAATCCAGAATTCATGCTTTTTCAAAGTGACAAATATGTGCTGGAAACTGAGAAAGACTAGGGGAAAATAATGTCTTTGACCTCCCGGAGACCGGCTGTTCCTTCCGTCAGAGGAGCCAGAAGTGAAGTGAGATGCGTTCATGATAAATTGTAACAGCCACCTTAAAAAAGAACGAGGTGAAAAGGTTACAGAAGGGACCCAAAATGCAAAGAATTCAACCAAACATCAAGATAAATCAGCTCAGGCCCTAGTGTGTGCAGAGCCAGCCTTCACAGAGCTGCTGTGGCTCATCTCAATTTGTTAGCCTGGCCTGAAGTGTAAGAGACACACACAGCTTGTTTACAAAAGCTTTGAAAAACATCCTTACAAAGGGCTGCCTCACCTCAGCCTTCCCAGGTGAGGGGGCATTGGATCACCCTGCCTGCCATCCCAGCTTGGAGTCTGTCAGACAGTCAGAAATTACTCAGATGCACACAAATATCCCCAGCAAACCTCTGTTTTTAGGAGAAAGCTTTCCAAGAGTTGGACACCTCTCTCCTAATAAAGCAAACACTAAATGTTCACACTTCTGAAAGTTTCAAAGCCTTAGTATCTCTTATTTTCCCTTGAACTTAGATGGAACTTCCTAGTCTTGCTCTTCAAAGTGTGTACAAATATCTGTCTGGATGCTTCCACTAGTATGGAATTTTGGATCTTTTTCACTTATTAACAACCAGAAACTATGAACTCTGATGAATACTCTCATGCAAAATGGTTGAGTGCAAAGCTAAAATATTTTAAAGAATTGATAGGTATATGATACATGCTAATAAAATATCTGAAACATTTCGCCCTGCTGGGAATATATATTAAATGTCCAAGCAAATACATCAGTGCAGGTGAAATGGAATTTAACATTAAAAAATGACACAGATCACTTGACAGTAATGTTCTCCACACAAGACTTCACTTTACCTTCAGGTAAGGTAAAGCTTCCCCAGTGCTGCCTCTAATGGTTTATGTGAGCTCTAACAAAGGCAAAAGAGAATGTTGGGGAATGTTTAGTGCAGTTCTGTACCCCCATACAACTTCCCATCTAATGCTCAAACTCTGCCTGCAGAGTGCTCTCTTTAGCCCAGGTGTTTGTGGTACAGGTACTAATATGTATCAATGGACACTTCCCAGATCTTCAAGCAAGAGCTGCTCCAATCTGACTGCTTCCAGACTGACCCTTGAGGAGGTCACTGACAAAGCCATGCTTTCTCTCCTGGCACTGACAGGACCGTGGGAAGTGATTTATAGCAGAGATGCCCAGCTAAGCCAGTTCACACTGCTGACTGCTGCAGGGCAGCCTAATCCTGGGATCTACAGGGGAGTCCCAACTGCAGCCCAGAACTCCTGGGTCCCTGGCTGGCACGGGGGCCTGGCTGTGGCACTGAGGAGCAGGGTTTGGCTCGCTGCTACTGCTGGCAGGAAGCTCAGCTCTCAAGTCCTGTCTGGCATCCTCACAGCTCTGCCTTCAGACAGCACTGGTGAGCATCTCACCAACTGCTCCTGACACACATGCCCACCCCACTGTTGTTGCATTTTTCCTCACGACAACCTTCCCTGGATGGTCCCTTCCCCGAAACTGCATGATTCTCTCAGGGAGACACGAGTTCACATCAACAAATCCTTCCCGACACTGCCCCGGAGCACTTTGCTATGATCAGCTATTCAGAGTGATGGGACACACTAGTTAGATCTCTCTGTGTGTTTATCAATCCCTTCTCAGCCATTTTCCTCTGTAAATCCGTCAAATCTTTTTCTTCAAGCTCTGTGGGAACAGTTAGGAGCTATCTCCTCAGAGGTGCCTGCCCTGCCACTTGGATTTCATCCTGCTCCTGGAGAAGTTGGATGTCAGCAATGGCCAGCACAGTGCAGACACAGCAGCAGCACTGCTGCCAGTGCCCTTGGAGGGACAGGATCCCTACCAAAGACCCTTAGAAAGTCCCTTACAAAACCCTCTGTGCCTGGGCAGGGGACTTGGAGGAGTCCTCTTAAACTGGGACAGAGGAGGAAGAAAGGGAAAAGCACAGGGATGAAGTCAATTGAGTGAAAAGTCTGTAACAACCCAAAGCAGACAGAAAACTTGTTCTGAGAAGAGCCAGGGCAGGAATCCAGCTGCTCCACAGGGTCTCACAGGATTTTAAGGACACAGGACTTAGAAGTGTACTGGACACAAGGCATATATTACACATCCACGCCCACATATTCCACATCCACTACAGCCCTGCGATGAACATCACTGAAGTCAGACACTGCCACCCATAGATTCAGACCTGACAAACGTCCTTTTATCCTTCCAGGGAATTTGAGCTTGAAAACCCACACATCTTCACTGCAAACAGGGAGCATCAGCCAGTCTGTTTGCCTTACAGAGATGCTCATAACCTCGGTGCAGGCAGTGATCTGCCAGCCAGCCTGGATGTGCCCAGATGCTGTCCTGTGGATCTGCCCTCTGCAGCTTACATGCACTTTGATTGTGCAGATCTGGGTCAGCATCCTGCATCCTGACAAACATCACAGGAGAAGGTTCTTTCTCCTCTCACCCTCGTCATCAGCTGAGCTGGTGATCAGCCCCATTGTGCCATCAGGGAATACAGCACAAAGCAGTGACAGAACCTGGCTGAAGCTACTCTGCAGGACAGTGCCTGGTTTGGGGATCAAGCCTTTATCAACAAGCTCCAGGTCCTCCACACCACCAACCAGATGACACCAAATACATAAGACTAAATTGTGAAGCCTTAGATTTAGAGGGGTTGTACGATTGAAAGGGGGAAAAAAAAAAATTCCCAACCAACATTTTTCCTCATTAAAGGACAGGTTCTAGAGAAGGACTAGAGCTGAGACACTGTTTGGAGTCCAGCTATAGCACGTCACTAACACACGCCACGTGCTCTGTGCATGTGAGTGACCAGGGTTGATGTTTCCAGCCCAAAATTCCTGCAGAACCTGCTCAGCATCCACAAAGCAGTACCAAGTTATCACACAAAACAGGCTCCCATTCCCTTCATTCTATGAAAGGGTCAGCTCCAGCCTCCCCTGGAAACCCCAAAATAGAATGTTTGTTGGGGATACCAGGACCTGATCCTAATCTGTGACTCCAGAGCAGCACAGAGGAAGAGGTGATAGATTTTACCATGAGTTTGTCTTTCCTGATCCCCAAGTGTTGTGTGCTGGTGAGTGAAATCCATCACCAAATGAAATAAGGCCATTTCCTCCAGACATAAATCCTGGAATTACTGGTGGGGAAGGGAGCTCAGTACAAGTCCTGTAACACTGTGCCACGCACGTAATTCAGCTGGGGTAATTCACAGGTTTCCAACCTTTGGAAAGCCTGACTCACACTGAGATTTGTGAAGGACCTAAAGCTTTAGGCCCCTCCTCCTCCCCTCTGGTACAACTTCCTACACCAACCCTCTGGGACATTAAATCTTCCAGTTGCCATTTTCTCCTAGGCAGGGAGGATATGAATTTCATAACTCCTCAGTGGAGCTGCCATCAGAAGCCATGAAATACGACAGGAAGCCAAGAGCATGGCCTGGCGAGTGCTCCATGCACAGCCACGAGAACCCAGGACTGGACAAGCCATTAAGAGCAGCACACAGTGCCTGGAGCACAGGTCCATGGGATGGGTGAGGGAGGGACTGGCACTTGAGCAGCTCAGAGAGGGATGAACTCAGAGGAGGACAGAGCCAGAGCCCAGGCTGAGGCTGGTCATGCACAGGAAAACCCATGCTTAGCAAGGAGCCACTCCTCACATGTCTGCCTTCAGGGGTTGAGGAGGGACTGAGCTGCCAGAAGGGCTGAAGGAGGAAACTAAACCCTGAATACAGGCACGTAACAGCTACAGGATAAACCACTGCCTGTTTCCCACTGGAACTTGTGCCAAGGGGAGGAGAGAGCTGGTGATGGCACAGGAGCAGTGGAGGCTGAAGAACCCCTGCCTCCCTCACCCAGAGCACTGCCAGTGCAGATGTTTTCCCAGCAACTTACAGGTCACAAAGCCCAGCTTGGATCACAACAGGACAGAGCATTTCCAAAGAAACCATCTGGAATAGCCTTCCAGAAGAGACTAGGCTGGCAATCCACCCCTGAGGGCACACTGCAAAGCTTTCCCCCTACTATAAACTATTTCATCGCAAGCAAGAAGCTTACACAGATATTCCTACCCCAAAGGACTGCATCTAGCCCCTTTCATATATTCAACATGAATTAAAATAAAAACACAAGCATTTTTAAATGAGTTAAACCAGTATCATACTTTCCCCTCACCACAGCTTTTACTCCCCAAAATAAGAGCTGAATAGATAAATCCCAGGAGGAATCAATAATTCTGTCAGACAATACACTGGAGCCTTGAGCAAGCTGATCTAGTGGGTGACATCCCTGCCCATGGATGGTCTCTGAGGTTCCAGAGATCCAGCCCAGGCCATTCTGTGATTTCTATGATTTTGTGACTCCTGCAGATGATTTAAAGAGCTAAGCTGGCCAGCACAGCAGAGCTTCCCCAGTAGAGCTAGAAGCCAAGGAGAGGAGGGGATACTTTGCAGGGGTTGCAGAGTTGATGCTACAAGTGCACCTGACTGCTGTGGCAAATAAACTTCAGCTCCCCAAGGCCTTCCACTGCAACTGGAATAATCAATAGCTGGGGGCCCCTTTGAGCTTGTGTAATAACCTGGGTCATGCAAAAGAGAAAAACCACTAGTATGTTCAAGATATACTGCAAAACAATCATGATTTATTGTAACACACCATCCCGAAGCCTCCAGGAAACCCTCAGAAACACAGATACACTCGTCTTTTCCAAAGCAAGGTCCACCTGCTCCACAAGTGCTCTGTAGCACTACAGCAACCCACACATGACACAAAGAATTCATGAAATAACCCATATTAGCATCCTGTGGCTGCACAACGTTTCTCTTGCCATAAAGTTCTCAGAAGTAAAACCAGTATGTAAGGACAAACAGCTGGAAAAGGAGAGACACTGGTTGTTCACTGTATTTAGCTCAATTTCTGCTGTTCAGCCAGTCTGAGCAGGATCACATTCAGCTTTTTACTCCAGAATGATCTTGTGAACTACCAAAACAACCTCATCACTTTAAAGCAGTTTTTGAGAATTCAAGTCTAACATACAGGCATTGAGTTATCTGGTCTCTCTTCAGGCAAGAAAACACTTCACCCACACTCCACATTTGTCCAGAAAACCAAGTGAACAGCCAATTTCAGTACAACAAAAATAAAAACTCAACACAGAAGAGTGAGCTCCTCCTGCACCTTCTCCTCAGCCATGCTCCAATCATAATCAGGTGAGCACCTTCCAGCACTAACAAGCTGCCAACCTTCTACATTTCCCTAAAGAGAAGCTTATCCAAAGTTCATCCAGCAGGCTCTTAACATCCACATGGGAAACATCAGCACCTCCCTGATGAGGCAGCATTCTGCAGTCCTGCTGCCTGCCCACCACTACGTTTCTTCTGCCACACTCTCCAAACCACATTCCCAACCACATGGAAAATTCACTCACTCACGCTCAGGAGCAGAAGTGCCTTTCCTTCCCTCTCTTCCAGTCGCTCCTGCCTGGGTTCTTGCAGCAGAGGCAGCTCTGAAGCAGCAGCTCATTCCAGCCAGTCCCTCAGCACATTGCAGCAGAAGCCACCTCTCCCCACAGGGAGTTTTCGTCGTGGCACAGCAAATACTTTGCTCATCCCTTAAGGAGACTCCACAGCCACATGCCTGACTTCCAATCACCACGTTACACAGACTGAGAACAATAAAGTTTGCGTTTCAGTCATCACCACAGCTTGGCCTCTTTTCCTCTTCTCCAAACAGCACAGACACTAGGCAACACACCCCAGCTACAGAACTATGGATTTTTAGACCAATATGTAACTTCTAAATTTGATTCTCCCCATAAAATCCAAAGGTGGTGTCAGGCTGGCCAACAGAACAGGACTGAGGGACTAAACTCAAATACAGCCCCTGGAGCAATGAGCAGAGGCTGTGGATGAGCCCAGGTAAAGCTCATTAGGGCAATAAGCTCCTATGGGTGCACCCAGGCCCTGCCAATTTGTCCTTAATTCCTGCTAATAGAAAGCACTTGAATATCATCAGGGCTGGCAAGAGCACCTGACAAATGGCACTAGTGTGAAACCCTCCCAGGTGATGGTGTAAGGCCAGAGAGGAGCCAAGCCCTGAGGACAAGGAGCACTAGGGGCAGGGATTTGTGTTCCTCACAAGGTGACAGCTCTCCAAATCCACCCTGAACCCCCAAACTGGCTGGGCCACCACGGCCCACCTGAGCTGCAATCTGTGCTTTTGCACTTGCTCTTTGCTTTTCCCAGCTCTCAAGTTCAGGAGATGAGTTAAACACATAAATAAAAGGAAGCTTTATTTTCTTACAACAAGCTTTTTCTTTGCTCCTTTCCCTTTATCATACAATCACAGAATGGCTGGGTTGGAAGGGACCTTAAAAGACCACCTAGTTCCAACCCCCTGCTTCCTTGCAGGCAGCTCCTTGCCACTCTGTGCTTTTCCTTGCTTTCTCTTCCAAGTCCCCAGCAGCATCCTCCCCCCGCCCTGCCGCCTGCTGTGGCAGCATTTCTGCCCCCCAGAAGATAATAAATACATCAAGGCTGTCAGAGCCCCCTCGTTGTGGCTGGCTGAGGTGCCCCCCTGCAGGGTGAGTAGTTTCCCAGCGGGATGGATGGCTCTGCCCTCACTGACAGCTCTCCTGCAGGGAGCAATCACTGTCCAGCCGGGACGGGCAGGCAGCAAACGTGGCTAAGTGGCACTTAGGACAGATGAGGGCAGGGAGGGAGGACAGGAGCTCAGCCCTGCTCACACCAGCCCTGCTCTGCTGCCTGGGGGGCTGCCAGGGACACGGCCAGCATCGCCTTGCTGGCCCTGCCTGGGTTCCCCACGCAGGGGGTGGCAGTGAGAAATGGGAATCTAATATTCCTGCTCAGGTCTCAGGGCAAGTGTCAGCCTTAATCCTGCCCAGGCCTGACACCTGGAAGCAGCAGCTCTCAGTGCCTAAATATATTAGTGAATGGGAAAGGCAGGAAGACATGAAGGTGGACAGGGAAGAACGTCTCCCTTTGCCCTTGGGAACACGTGATTTCCATAGGCCCTTCACACTCCCCAGGCAGCAAATGTTCTGGGCAAAACCTCATCCTGAGCTCATACTTAGCACAGGTTCTGGGACAAGAGCTCGCAGGGAAGTGGCATTCACTCAGGAAATAGATTTCCCATGTTAAAAAAACCCCATAAAGTAAAGGTTTGGCCTGTTTGCATTTCCCAAATCAGTCTCTGAGACATCCAGGTAAGCTGAGGAGCAGCCACCTGACCTGCTGGTCATCACCTTGCCCCAGGAACCTGCCATGGTGGTGCTGTGGGTTTGGGTTATGCCAGCTGAATTACCTTTGGATTGAGGCTTTTTGAATTAAATACACAGGAAAGAGTAAAATGAGCATTGAGCCGCTGTGCTGAGACTGAGCAGGATCACAATGAGTCATCTGGAGTTTCTCCACCTCTAGACCAGCCTCTTCAAAGACACTTAAGGGAATCAATTGCCCATATCCCACTCAAACCCTCTCTGTATGTGGTTTGTGAAGCTTTAAGCCCCTTTCCCACTCCCACAACCTCCACCCCTCACCTCTGCAGTCTCTCTAGTCCATTATTCTGGAGGCTGCTTCGTGAACAATGTGTTCACTTCCGTAGTGCCTAATGAAGATGTTCCTGGCCCTGAGCATTAGATCTACTGCACACTTAATGGAAAAAAATAGCTATTCTTACCATTGGTGGGTCAGATGAGTTTCTTGGCAGTGAGGGTGGTACAGTTATGTGGACAATCAAACAAGCCAGTGATTATTGACAATGCATTTTTGAGGAAATCATTGCTGTTTAAACTCTAATCACAACAATACCTCATTTAAAAGCATAAAAGCTTTCACTCAGCAGACCTACCTTCTTTTTTTTAATAGCTAGACAATTAAATAAATCTCCTGACACTTAACCATCATTTACCCAACAGTCAGAAAATGGATTCAATGCCTTTACATTAGTTAGATGATGATATTAGAGCAAAAATTGAACAAGTACAGGCAGGTGAAGGAAGAGCTGTGAGGAGTGCGTGCTGCACTCAAGTATAACAGGGTATCTTCTGCAGGAGAGAAGGGGATTTTTTGGTCTTCCCTTATTCAGACACCAAGATAATTTTTATTGTGTTGCACGGATTTTAGTGTTCTTGCAGGGAAAAAGGAGTTGTTCCCTCTTTTATTGGCTGAAAACTATAGTTTAAAGTACAGGACAATGCCACTCTGAAATTCTATGTCTGGATAAGAAATTGAGTGTGGACATGATGAATTCTTCAAAAAGTAACCTTTCTGCACTTAACCCTCAACCAATCTTTATTTTGTCAGCATTTCCACAAAACTGGTACCCAAAAACTTCAGAGTAAGTGTGGATTAAAGCTCAACAGGCAAAATAATCTGGGTTCTCCTGCATTTTTGCTGGCATTTTAGGAAAGGCCGCATGATCTTACAACACAGCCCCAAATTAGCACTGAAACAACTGGGATTGACCCTGCACTGGTCTGACCATCAGCCCCTGGCAGATCACAGATCTTTTATTACCTCTGATCCCAGTGGTGCTCTTAATTCCCAGCTCTAGCACTTCTATCTCAGGTTCCTCAAGTGAAGAGCACGTCCTTCTGATGCCATTATTCAGAAGTTGATGCAAAATAACTCCTAAATTTATTGCCTTCTGCCTGCTGTCAGCTGCTAGTAGCTGTAATGGGAGTGTCTCTCCTTTTCAGACAGCAACAGTTATGGTAAAAAATTCAATTCTTCCAAGCAGTGTTGGAGTTTGAGATTATTAATATTTATTATTATTATTATTATTATTATTATTATTTATTATTATTATATATTCATTACCCTACGCTGAATTTCATGGGCTGCTCAATGATACGTGTTTCACAATTAAAATATAAAATGGAGAGGAAGGCCATTGATCCAGCCTCATTCCAGGCCCCAAATAACTGACAGCTATGCAGACAGTTAATTGTTTCCTGATCTCTGGTTACTCAGTTTTTAGAGAGATGGATCTTTGATTTTGCATCCCTCACACATCTCCTTTTGGCAGAAAAATATGGCTCCACAAAGGTGTTTATGATGGGGGGAAAAGAGTTAAAGCCTCCTTTTCTACTCCTCCCTCTTGAGTGTTTTAATTGGCTGTTTGATTACCTGAGCACCTCTTTGATGGGCATCAAACTGGAGTGAGCTTCCAGCCCAGGGTCACCTGGTTGGCACAGGGCCACAATCGATGCCTCAGGGTGGATGCAGCTGGCCCAAGAGCCCGATGGCCACGGAGTCAGCCCCTGGCCATCCCCAGCAGCTCCCGAGGGGGCACTGCCCGCAGGGCCGGCAATCCTCCAACAGGAAGAGGCAGCAACCGGGAGCAAACAGCAAAAGCCCCAAAACCAACACACAGGGAGCGGCCTGATGTACCCACTGCACCCAGGGGCAGGGAGGGGAGACAGGGGGGCCAACGAGGAGGAGCAGGAGCCTTCAAAGGGTGAAGGAACACAGGTCTCTACCAGTCCTGGGCATGCCCCAGGGCAGCAGTGGCAACACCACAGTGACACAAACGTGCTTTCCACAGCAAAGTGAATTAGGGCACAGACCTAAGGTAACACCAGCCACAGTTCCTTTCTGAGATGTGTCAGGGCTGTCATGGAGCTGTAAGAACATCTGTGCTATTGAAGGAGCAGAAAGCATGGAAAAGCAGCTAAAGGATGAAGGAAAAGTGGAAATATCTTTTTCTGATGGTAATGCTGGCTTACATTGACCTCAACAGCTTAAAAAATTACTGCTTCACATGCTCCCTGGTGTGAGAGCTGCACTAGCAATGGACTGTTTCTCTTGGACAGGCACACCAAACACCTCAAGCTACTTGAGATCCTCTGCTTCTGAATGGGGCGTAAAGGAGGGCTGATAATCCAGGTAACTCTGCCAGCTCTAAGGTCACTTAGAGAAGTCACTTCAGAAGCAAGATTTTTGGAAGAAACAGCTCCTGGATCATATGAGCACATCCCAGCAGTGAGAGCTGAAGTCAAGTCCCCAGTTCCCTGCTGCTCTGGAGACCAGGCAGGAGCTTCCTAAACTCCAGGCCACTTACCCCGGGGGCAGTGGGCTGGTTTCACACCCTCTGGCCTTGCCCCTGCCCTGGGCTGCACCTCCTCGTGTCGCTGCTCACGTCTCAGAGCTCAGAGGCTGCTCTGCTGCAAATATTTGCACGCTCTGGGGGAGGGAACACAGTGCATGGCCCCCAGGGGCAGGCGGCTCCGTATTTATCCTGGAATTGCAAACAACACCGAGAGCAAAGAAGAGAAAAAGGCAGATAAGATAAAAGTGTGTTACCAGGTCTAACAACACAAAATCAACAAAGACCACAGCAAAAGTTATCGCAAAGACCAACACATGCAGCAGCTGGAGGACACTGGATCACCCAGAGAACTGGTGAGACAGAACTGCTTGGCTCTTGGAATGCCCAGTACCAAGTCACAGGAATCACTGTCAGTGACTCCAGACAATTTACACAGAGAGTTTTTATGGTCTTTGTCCTGCCCACACCATGAACCTGTAACTGCAACCAGCACTTTCATAATAGAGAATTGAACCAAAGACTTCCCCACATATTCTAATTCCAGAACAAGCCCAAGCTGATGTGTGCCTGAAGAGTGGTGTGAAACGCTGCAGCAATTAATTCCCAATATGTCATGGGACTAGGTATTTCTCCCAGAAGATGGATTCACCCAGCTGTGAAGGTTTTCTCTGTCATTTAAGAAATATCCACATTTGCTGAAGTTTTAATTAATGTGTGCGGTTAATTTATAAAGTGAAACAAAGTGTACTTGTTAGACAAACTGCATAATGATGAATCCAGAGGGGAAAAACCAGAAAGGAGGTACTAGGAGAACCACATGTGAAAACCATATGGAAGGGTGTTCCACCAGCTTGGAACCAGATGGAAGAAAACATTGTCCCTGGACACTGTACAGAGTCCTACTGATAACAGATGATAAATCATTCACTGAGTGTAAGCAGGAGAGTGAACACCACCACAGAGTGAGCTGTGCAGGGACAACAGGACCACGAGCTGGGGGACATTAGATAAAAGGACAGCATGAAAAGCTCAGATGTCACCCCCTCGTGTCGATCTAATCGGAGCCATTATCAGCAGGGACAGCCCGAAGAGCTGCAGAAAGGAACAAAGGCAGAGCAGCAGGGGGGAATGCTCTGAGGGAAACCACAACACAGCAGTCTGCAGTAATGAGAGGCTCAACAGGGACAGGGGAGAGTTGTCTGCATGTTCACCCCTACCACGAAGATATGAACTTAGTCCTGTCCCTGAGCTCTAACGTTTCTTTGTGAGCTCTGACAAGTCATTTAAGGTCACCTGAAGTCAAAGGGCACCCTCCCATTCACTCCAAAGCATTGCTGCTTCTCCACCACACTGCATTTCCCAGGGAGCTGAGATCCTTCCACACTCCTGTTCAAACTGAGAGTTCTCTGTGACAGCCTCTCAGGAAGGACAACTGCCCCTGACACGAGAGGACCCCCGGTCTGCCTGGGTCAGCAGACAGGACAGCACAATACACAGAAGTGGCACTCAGAAGTAGGTTAGACAGAAGGTGGCTGGGCTTATTGATCAATAATTTATTCCCAGCCATCAGTATCAAAAAGCACAGCTGCCTGCAGGAGCCCTGCTCGAGATAACTGGCCTGGTACAAAGCCATGGAGCTGCAGATTGCAGACTGACAAACAGTTAAAGCTTTCCAACCAGCTGAACTCTCCAGTGCTGTTTATGGCCCCAGACATCACTCCCAATCACAACTCCTCTGCTCTTGCCAGTCTCTTCGTTTGTTTGGTCACAGGGAATTTTCCTATGGGGAGGAGGGAGGCCTAATAATAAACATCACCACTTCCATTCCCCCATGTGCACAACTATCTGTGCAAGCACCAAACAACTGCTTGCCTCAAAAAAGGCCTGAAATCTCGCTGGCAAGTACAGTGGAATGTTTTTCACTAGTAGAACCTCTGTACGGGACCCCAGAGCAGGACGGGTCACTGTGCACAGAGACACACACAGACAAGGAAGCTGACCAAAACACAAGCATGCAGGACCACCAAGGATGACCCTAAATTAGACCACCCAGTCACTTTGCTGTCCCTGTTTTGAGGAGCCAGAATCTCTGAGTACAAAACAGTGTCCGCACGCGGGTTCCTTGGCCTGTGTTTTAGACCATCACATATCTCCAGTGACTTCCTGCCACTGACCCTCACAATAAATCATTCTAGCCAGCCTCCCTCCCTCCTGGCAACATCCTGTTCCTTCCTCAAAAATCCTCCCACTCACAATTCCATGGTTTGATATCAATCTTAAATAAATGCCTCTCTGGACTGGGCTGCATTCCCTGAGCCACCTTATCTCCCGCCTCTCCAGGATGCTGCAGCTCAACAAGCACATGCAGAAGCCCCTTAGGCCTTCCTAATTTTGCTTCCATCCTTGTGTCCTCTTTCTTTTCCCCATATTTTCTCAGAGGGAAGTGTTCTTCAGGAGAATGTACTCATTGCATGTGCTGTGACTTCTGAGAGAGGAAAGTGATAGCCCAGAAAAGAGACAGTGTCACAATTTTCTGTGTGAAACGTGGTGAGGAGAGAGTCCAAGGCAGAGTTCTTCTCCATTGTCTCCCTTGCTCTGGCTTCCCTCACTTCACAGTTCAGGTGAAGCAAAACTCTGTCAATACTTCTCCCCACCAGAGTCCCATCTTCAGCATCCAACAGACAGGGACCAGCTGCCTCCACCTGAACTTTCCAATTTCCGTCCAAAGCCCAGCTCAAGTGAGGGTGAAAGCACGTGCCTTCACTCCCCAGATCACCACTGCAGAACCTACAGCAGGTCAGCCAGTCCAGGGGCTCCCAATCCCATATCTCAGCTGACCAATTGAACAAAGCAGGATGAATCCAGGCCCTGACACCAGTTATGTCTCTAAAAAAACTTAGAATAATGTGCAGTGAAAAGGAACCACACTGGCCTCTTGATGCAGCAATGTCAGTGAAAACTGGTTCAGGCTGGACTTAATTTAATTTTCACTCAGGAACTCTTTCCCCATATATTTAATTCTTTTGTCAATTCTGTAACTCTTTCTCTCACTGATTTTACCTCCACCCTCAAAACCTTGCACCTGGCAGGTTAGATTCCTTCCAAAGAATGGTTTCACAAACATCAATGAGATTTGCCTCCTTAAATGTCACACTTCCAGGGTGATACTCCTGCTTACCTGCTTGCCTACTCTTCCTCATATCTTTCTCTGCTCTACCCTCAGCTTTCTTTGACTTTAAGGGCACCAAAATGCCCCGATCATCTAATCCCACTTCCTGGAGTCCATTTCAATGAGGATCTGTTTCTGGCTGAGGAAGAATTCCTTGGGTGTCCCCAGACTCACATCTCTTTTTAAAAAATGTAACTAATTCATTAGCAATTCACTTGATAGTGAGCCAAGGAGCATCTTTGAGAAAAGCAGCAGCGACCTAGCAGATTTCCAAGTCAGAAGGAAAAGCTGGAGGAGAAGTAAAGAAAACAGGCTTTAGAAAAACCAAAGTGGGGTGAATAAGATGGCATGGCAGGCTCCTAAAATGCCCTCAGAGTTTCTAAAGTAATCTTATTCCAGCACATGAATCCCAGAGATGCCCTCCCTCTCCTTATCATCCCACTCACTCAACCATGGCACTGACATATGTACTTAGCAGCAGTTATCAGCAGTGGCACAGAAATAAATGGCAGGTATCAAAGAATCAAGGTCATCAACTCGTCATGAATATTTCAGAGAAAAAGCAACATGAAAAGCTCCAGTGTCCCAGGCTCTCAGATTTCCAGCAGAAGGAATAAAACACAAACACACACACACACACACACACACACACACACACACAAACACACACACACACAACACACACACACACACACACACACACACAAAACACACAGGGGCCGCTGGCTCGGCCATCACATGCACGGAGCTCATTTCAAGGCAGGACCACATATGTTACAAGACAATCTGTCACATTTTACAAAATATATAAATATATATTAGATATCTCCTCTGTATAATGTGCAAACTCTAAGCAGCTGGCAAGAGGGCAGTGGTGATTTAATGCAAGAAAACTGTGCTTTGCTGAAGGGGCTGGGGACTGGGGAGCTGGGGCTGTAACGAGAAGCCTCTTTGACAAAGGCGCAGAGTGGCATCTTTTCACACAATTATATGTGGGTCACATTAACCTCTGCTGGGCAGGATTCCCCTGAGCTGCCTCTATCTGTGTCACTGGGAAGAAATCTGAGATTCCTCTCTCCAGCTCTTGCTTTTTCTCACAGCATTGGGTATTGCAGGCAAAGGATGGGGAGGGAAATGGGGTTCCCACTGCCAGCACAAGTTTCCCACGGAGCTCCACAGCAAACTCCACACTTCAGGGTCCAGCAGTCCCGCTAATGAGATATGTTAATTAGGGGAGGGATCTGAGATTTCCAGCTGTGTCACTGAACTATTTTATATATATATATATATATACATCACTATTTATAACCGAAGTAACTCTGCTAAGCTGCCCTTTCAACTTGTAAGCCAGATACTGATGGGAACTATTTGAATTTTGCTCTGTGGATGTGGACTGAAGGCAGACACACATTTTTTCACAGGCTTTGGAGGTTCAAATTTTCTCCTGTCAAGTACAACTCAAATTTGCAAAGGGAAATTTTATCAAAACCATCATAATTTATTAAGCAAAACAAGTATTTCTTTAACCAAATCATTTGGGTATTCCACTATTCTGGGTTGGCTTGGTTTTTTCAGTCTATGCAGGGAATTTATTTATCTATCAGACAACTCCATTTCTGGGAGTGGGGTGACAAATTTCCAATATGAATAATTTCCCACATTCTGATGCCACGAAAGTCTGGGTTTTACAGATTTTTTTGGTTTTCCAGGCACCTCACCATTTTCTTCTCTGGGCTCAGCTGGTTTGATGTGGTCTATAGCAAATGAACTTTATGTCCCATGGCAAACTGGATTTAAAGGACAAGATCTTCTAAATTTGAGAAAGTCACCGTGGAAACCCAGCTTTCACTTCTATTAAAACAGGTTCTTTCTCAATGAACTCCTTCTGAAAATGAAGGAAACATTCCTCTCAGTGACAACTGATACTTACACTGTCATTCAACTCCAATCCTTGTGCTCCTTGACACATTTCCAGTCCCAGTGGGCTGCAGGGTTTTGAACTTGCAGGACACAGTAGCTGGGAAGTCTTTGAAGAGGCTGGAGCCTGGGAGATAAGGACATAAATGGGAAGTGCCTGCTAGGGCACCTAAAAGCAAAGATTAAACCCGACAATTTGAAAGGTATTTGAACATTTTTCACATGTTGAGATCAGCTGCAGATCGTGGGCTGATATTAAAGTACACTGGGGCATTCCCGGCACCAGTAATTGCTGCTCACCTTTCACCCTCTGCTGCTCATTTCCTCTCCATGCCAAAGTGCTCTTTCCACTCACTTGTGCCAGGAAAACTCGTTGTGACCAGGCACTGAACCAGACAGAGGAACTTTCCTGCTTTAAACAAACAAACAAACAAAAAACCAAACACATGAAACCGTTTTTTTCCCCTTTCTGAGCCGGATGGCTCCTCCTACCTGGTTCCCAACCACAGGAGTGGCTGTGCCAGCAGAGCAGCAGGAACAAGAGGCCAGGAGACAACAGTGTCTTAAACCAATTTTACCACCAAGCAATTTGTAATATCAAACCACAGGCTAAATCTCAACTAAAAGCTTTTTGGGTTCAGAATGAACACCTCTATTAAGATGAATTAAGCAATTCACAGTGTTCAGAGCTGCACTTTAAAATGGAGCTTAAATCTTTATTTTCAATATTCACCCCTGTAGCAAAAATGGCCTGAAAGAAACCAGCTCAGAAAACCATTAATCCCAGGTTTCTGTAGAGGAGGGTTTGTGCATATTCATTCTGGTTAATATAAAAGCCTCTCTGCACTGCAGTCACTGCCACAGAGACTCCACTACACTGCAGAGACACCAGAACTACCTTAAAACTCACCAGTGCAAGTCCTGATAACCATCTAGACTCAACAGCACAGGCTTAGCATGGGCTAATTTGTCCTGACAAGATTATTTGCAAATTAGGTGAGGAGGTCAGACAGCTGCCATATAACCACATAAAAATGTAGCAAACAATGGCTCCAAGTTTATGCCCTCTCTATTTTTTATGTGTTTTTCACTTCACGTGCCCCCTCAGCACCAGGTTTCACCCACTCTCAGGCCCAGTTTCAGCCAGGATGTGTTTAAATCCCTTGCCCAGGCTGGACTGCAGGTGTGTGCTCACCTGGGTTGGGTGTCCTTCAGCTGGGATGTGTGAAATTGATCCTCAGCTGGGAAGACTCCAGTGTGGCGAGGGAGAAGCTGGATCAATGGATTTAATCATGCGTAAAAACCAAGGAGGATGAGAGCAGGTTTTGTCTTGAATTAACAAAATAAGTGGTTTCTAGTGGTTTATGCATGGTAAGTCTGTGCTAGCTGTAAGATCCTGCCCCATCTGGAGGGCTAAACATCAGAAGATGTTACAGTGAGTACTGCTTTGGATGCCAATGAGAACATCCTCCTGCATTAGCTCTGCAGAGGAGCTGCCTGTGTGTTGTCATGCGGAGGCAGGAGCTGCCTGTCAGGGGAATGAGCAGAGGCTCAGGGATTTCCCACGCACAGGGATCCAAACCCCATGGACTCACATGAACCCACTCCAGATGTCCCAACTGGCTGCAGTGACACGTGGCACGAGCATGCCCAGACAGGAGGGGCTGGAGGAAGGGTCACGCCTGCCTCTCATTCTTGGTTTCAGTCTGTTTGGAAATCACAGCGCTGGATTTATCCCCTGCTGGGTGTTTTTCGGAAGTACTGATACGAGGAGCATTGCCTGGTTTGGGCCACTGCATGCCCCATGGAAAACAAGAAAAGGATAGGATCCCCTAAATCCTATATGGCTATAGGAATGGTGTCTGAGCACTACACAGCCACATCCCAGACAGGCCCCGCAGGTCTGTGTGCACACAGGGCAGCCTGGACAAACCCTGGGTCACCTTCCAAAACTGTCTCAAGAGGCAAAGTCCTCAGAACAAGCATCAGAAATGCTGCAGGACCAAAACTCAATGCAGCTCGAGGAAAGCCACAGGGTGAAGGAGAAGACAACACTGAGGTCTTCCAGGACTGATCTGCCCCTGCTCTACCTGGCTTCCTCTACAGTCATTTGCTTAATGACCTCCTCCATCAGGTGGCCAGCACAGCCATCCATGGAGCCACCCCCCAGTTACATTGCTAAACGTACCTTCACCCTGTCTGTGCCTTGGGCCACTGGATGCCCTGGCAGTGCCTTCTGCAATCTGCTCAGCCACTCAGGTCACAACTTAGTCCCTCTTACCTGTTTCAGACTCCTTACCTGAAGTGTTCTGCCCATCCTCCTAACTCCAAAGCCTCTTTGTATGAGCTGTTCAGAAAACTTTTCAGTGCAATTTTATCGGGAAAGATCACTTAAGTTAAACTGAAATTTCTTACAAAAAGAACTATATTTTTAGTTTAAAAAAGAATTTAAATTCTTAGTTTAAAACCCAGTATGTTCTCAGGACCGGCACAGGGTTTCTTCTGCCCCTTCATTTCACTCCATGCTCTGTTTTTAGGATTACCTGAGTATCAGGTATCCAGAGTTTCAGCCTATCTGCAAGTATTTAACCATGTGAACAAAACTGAATGTTCTTGTGTCTAATTCTGACCCAGGCAGATGGATGCAGCACAGATCTCTTCACCTGATCCAGTAACATCAGAAAACCTTTCAAGTCAGCAATAAGAAATTCCCAAGGCATGATTCAGTTTATCCTGAAGTGAATCACTAAACTGGACCATGGGTGAGTGAATCATGTAAACTTCTCCAGTGTAAACCAAACTCACTCAAAAGGAATCACGCCTTCTGTCTTTGCTGAGATTCCTTGTGACCACAAGGGAACATCATGCACTCCCATATGTTCCTTGGCATTTTGGGAGCTTTAAAGGAGCAAATACTCTCCTCCCATTAACCTTAGTTTTGATGGCACTGTCTTTGACTTTCTTTCTTTTTCCTTTCCCTTCTGCGTGGTCTTGTTTTCCACCAACCCCTTCAGCTCACAAAGCTATCACCCAGCACTGCAGAAAGCAGTCCTCTTGTCCCAGGAGAGTCTTCCAACCCTGCTTTATCCTGTGCAGAAACCCTTTGTGAAAACCCACTAGAGACGTTCTCAGATGGCTGCAATTAATTAGACTGAAATGACAAGTAGTGTGTTGTCTGTACACAAAAAACTTTCAGGTGCCTCCAAAATTAATTCAACTTTTTGGCATGAACGTGACCTCCCAGCACCAAAACATAACGATCCTCACAAATAAAAAACTAAATCACCACTTCAGGAATAAGACTTTCTTACAATTTCTTACAATTGTCATATGAACAGCTTTTGTTTGGGGAGTTTCAAAAGGATATGGGGAAAAAAGGTGGTTGGATCCTGGGAGAACACCCCACGGCCTTCCCCCATCTCATGTGTCTCATCTGAACCCCAAACTCATTGCTCTGCTCAGTGGCCTGGGCATGGGACAGGCAGAAGTCATTTAGGACAAAATTATTTGCAACCCTTAGAGGAATTCTAAAAGCTTTTAAGATAAAGGGCTGAATTGGCTTTTGTCTGAGCAAATCTGATGTATAAAGGGCAGCCCCCTCAGCAGGTGACATAACCCAGATGCCACAGTGACTTGACACTGACTTTACAGCACTCTAGAGAGAGGAAGCAACTTCCCCTTGATCAGGCAACACCCAGGACCTCTCCTGCATCACTGAACACTCTGAAATGCCCCATCCCGCCTACTCCCCCCAGACAAAATGAAATGTTGTCCCCTGTGCACCATTCCTCAAAGCCAGGCCCCGTAATTAATGGCACCATTTGTTCAGGGGATTTCAACAGGTACTGAAATCCAAAGCATCAAAGCAGGGATGGTCTCATCCTGGTCTGGCAGATGTAAATGTGCCAGGGAGACTTTGTGTCACTCAGGAATTACTGCAAAGGGTTTTAAGGCCTTTCAGAGCACTGAGATCCTGTAAACCAGGTCCTCAGTCCCAGCTAAGAGAGCTCTGTTGCTTGAGAGGACCATGAGTTTGGTCTTTTTGAACAAGAGTTTGGGCTGGAATTGTCTTCACAAAAATAGGAACAGCCACAATAAAAACCAGTACCAAAGCTCCCAACATTCCACCTGGCTTATTCCGTGATGCTGCGAAATCAGGAGCAGTGAGGGACAAAGCAGCCTGGCCCTGCTGCCTTCTCCTTTGGCAACACTTCCCACCAGGCAGCAGAAACCAGGGAGGGGGTGTTGTGAAGAGGCTGCTGCCCACTTCAGAGATTCAGTCCAGACCTTACAAGGCCAGCAACACAGGCTCTACAGAAACCTTTTCTCCCACCACTGCCCCAGAGTGGCTCAGTACAGCACAAGATCTCAGCCTCCTTATTAAATCTCATCAGTTCCCCTGCAACAATTTTTTGGGGCCTGTGGTTTTTCAGTGGAATTTAAAGAACAAAAACCTTGGATCATTACATCATGGCTCCAGTAATGTCTAGGAACATTTTACATTTGATAAAATCTCCCCAGATTACCTTCTGAAAGCCTTGTGGCACGGCTGGGAACATAGGAATGATGTAAGAAACCACGGAATAACTCCGAGATCAGCTCCTCACATCCCGAGCAGAGAAACTTGGGAGAGGCATCACTCCTCCTTCAAGGGAACCTGGCAACTGCTGAAGTCAAGGAGCTGCTGTGCCTGTGGACAGACAGGAAGAGTGGCCAAGAGTTAGCACCTGCTTAGCCTCACCTGGCAGGAATTCTGGGCCCAGTGTTGCCCAAGTGTCTACTCCCTGCCCCTCCTTAGCCACCCCTCCCTGTAACACTTTCCTCTGGGTGTATTTCCCCATGTCCTGCTATTGTGGTTTGGAATGTCTCTGGGGAAAGAAGGTGCAAGGGGTGGATTTGTATGGTGTGAGCCTCTGCTCTCAGTCCTGGTTCTTTAAAAACATCGGGAATCTTTCTACAAGTGGGGACTCACACCTGGAGTTTGGCCATAGGGATGCTAGAGGGGATGGGCAGAGGCTATCCCTTCCAAATATTCACAAATCTCACTTCTGTTAAAAGTAAATTTAGTATGATGTAGTAATAATAACAATAAATAACAACAATAATGATTACAACACAGGTAAAACACAGGGAGATGAAAACTGCCAAGCCATGCAGAGAGAACCTGAAGTGAACTTTTCCAAGAAACCATGAGTTAAAAGGGAATCTCTGTTTCATTCCCCCTTCAGTGTCTCCTGACACTTAATTCTGCCAACTCCTACTAACTGGAGCTCTGTACTCTGCCTCTCACAGACACCATGTGCACCTCAAATCCTCATACAAAGCTGTGTAAGCACAACATGTGTATTTAACAATGCAAGGATGGACACAAGGCAACCTAAACTCCTGACCTCAGGTGACTTCTGCCATGTCACTCCAGTCAAAGACAAACTGAGACACAATAACCAAGAATTCTGCTGCCCAGACTGTACTTATAACCACTAGTTCATGCTGCTTCTCATCAGAGCAACGTCACCATGAGCTTTTTATTCAGCTGAGAAAGCAGAAGTGACAGCAGCTCTTGGTTGGGGTTGGCCCCTGAGCTTCCCTTGTCACACCATAATTAGCTGCACTGCTTTAGTGCAATTGGGCTGTTTCACTCACAAGTGTGTTTGGGTGGCTAATTCAAAGATTAAATCTTAAAAGTAGAGAATACAACAATGCTACAACCCCTAAGAATTAGATTGTTTATCTTAACTAGGTGGCTCATCCCTTTTACTTGCTTTCTGCTACAGACTTAACAGAACTCTTTATTTTTCCCTGGAACACCCAAAGGAGTTGGAGCTTCTCTTGTAAGCACAAGAGTCAAGGAGAGTACCATCCCCAAAGAGCTGAGTCCCCAACCCAGGCAACAGGTAAGAATCAAAATCAATACTAGCACAAGGTCCTTCTCCTTATAAACCAGGAAATGAACCATGGGGAGATGATGTTACCTGCCTGGGATCATTTCAGCTGGCACAGGGCTCCCAGCCTGGGTAATGGCTCAACCAGAAGAGCACCCTTGCTCCTGACCAGGAGGTCTGAACCTGAGTAGGCTGGCAAAGGAGGGGTTACATGGTTCATACAGCTGAAGGTTTCTAGACACCCTGAGGCTTTGTTCCCTGAATGCCCTGGCACAGGACCTTTGTCAAAGCAGCTGAAGAGAAATGCCCCAGTCTGGGGTTCCCAGTGGTCCATCTGCAAGCTTAGGCACTGATTTCCTGGTCAGTGCCTTCCTTTAGAACTGGAATCCAATTTACAAAGCCTTTAATTTTAAACTTTTTCATCACTGACTTAATAAAAGTAAATGACAGGTAATGGTCCCAGAAGCCAGGAGCCATTAGATCTTTCTCAACACTAATAAGGGCTGATCAGCCGCTTGTGCGCTCCTTTTCCAGCTCACAGAAACCCAGCTCCCCAAGGACCCTGCAGCCGGGGGAGAAACAGGAAACCAACCCTCTCAGAGGCAAGGGAAAAAGGGAGAGAAAGAGGGGGGATAGAAAGAAACAAACCCGCGTGAACGTGCCCACTTCGCGCTGGGAGCGGGCAGGATGCTGGAGCGGAGCTGGGCCCACGTGCTGGCTCCATTCCCCCAGCAGGGCTCGGGGGCTCTGCCGGGCGCTGCGGGCGCGGGGCCGTGCAGCAAACCGGCTCTGATTTCTGCCCAAAGGCATCAGTGTCACACCGGCTGCGACGTCAGCTCGGCACAATGTCAAGGCGGCAGTCACGGTGTGCTGTCACAAAGAGAAATAGATATCATTTCAAACACACAGCTCTGGAGAGAGGAGGGAGAGGCAGGAAGGAGAATCCCATAATGCACTTTTATGGGGGAGAGTGGGGCAGGAGGCTTAACTCTGCTTTGGCCACACAAGAGGAGGGACAAGTAGAGGATGCTCTAAGTCTTCCAGTCAATGCATCACCAGGCTGGGAGGGCAGGTGGGTACTCCAGAAAAGACCTGATTCTTTTCTCTTCTATTTACTTCTGGTTAGGAAAAAAGCATCAGTCTCCTAAGACTAATTACTGATTGAAGGAATTCCTTGGTCAGCACAAAGCTTTAGTCACCTCTAGCAGAAAAGGGAATGACAGTGGTGTGGTCAGAAGGACCAGGATTCTGGTGCTTTTCTGTCCTCCTCAGGTTACACCTCCAGACTTTAGTGCTAAAAGAGACTTTAAACTCAACCTCATTCCTACCCCAACTGCATCACTAAAAGCCAGGCCTTACAGTCTTCACACCCCAGGTCTAAAGCAATCCTGGCCCCACACCCTTCTCCCAGGGAAGGGTGCTTGTTACACCTGTATTTTCCCCTCTACAGAAGCCAGCAAGGTGATTTAGGCTTTAGTTGGAGATGCTCTAGCTCATCTCCCTCATATCCTGGTGACAGAATGCAACTGTGGCACAGTCATGACTGGAAAAGTCAGCATCAGACTCTCCTTGTCTCCTTCTTCACTACAAGACCATGCTGGGGCAGCTCCTCACTCATTCCTTTTCTGTTTGTCAGTATTGTCTGGCTTTCTTGTTTGTTTCATTGCTGTTCAGCACAGAATTGCCTCTGCCATGACTTCTCTTTCCCAGACCTCACTTCTTCCACACTGATTTGCTGTCCTTCCATGCTCTCAAAGGCATTTGCCAGCCAGTGTGCTCAGATGGAGGGAAGAAGAGAGAGTTGGAGGGGAGAGAAAGTCTTCACCTCAGCTTTCCTGGTTTGAACAGATACAATTTCATGAGATACCCGCCAAGAGTTCTGCCCACGACAAAGAGTAACAGTACCACTACATTCCTAGTAAATTCATGTAAGTAACTATATTTCCATATTTTCAAAGCAAGAAACGTTTTTCAAGTAACACCTTCCCGTGTTACAAAACTGCCATCCAAGAGCATACATATTTTAATGATAGGGAAGGGGATGGAGTTCAGTTTTGAGAGGAACATGACATTTCCCAGAACTGATCGTTCCTTGGTTCCTGTAGATCACTCACTTCCTGCCCCCTTGCACAGAGGGAACAGCACCAAGGAATCTCAGGCTTCATCTTTGAGGGCATCTTTGTGGAAGATGGGAGACAGCACAGCAAGAATATCTCTCACCCCACCACTGATGTCTATATACATCTGTGATTTTCGATACGCCAAGTCTGAATCACAGAAAACCCTGGAGACTGTTGCAATATAATTAATGTGATAGGAAATCTTGTACTGGAGCACAGCCAGGATTCTCATCACACTCAAGCCTCACTCAGTAACCACTGGGCTTTCCATTCCTCCCTCAGCCACCCACCTTATTTGTCTTTGCTTCCCAATTCCTCTGAAGCACCTTTTAAACCCTATTGACATGATTGTTAGCTGTAGTAGCACACAGGGTTTAGGAAAGACTCTGTCTGGAGCAAATTCCTTGCCTGTTGGCTTGTCTGTAGCCTAAATCCAGGCTCCCATAGCCCTGCACATGACACTTGCTCACATAGCCTTGAAACCTCTCACTTCCCTACTCCCTTCAGACATTTTTACACTTACAGTGGTTCCTCCCTCCTCGCCCCTGTCCTTTCTCTCCCAAGTCTGGCTTTCCAAACAAAATTCTTTCAGCTCTTCTGAATAGGGAGACATCTCCCAAGACTCTGCTTTCTCCTGGTTATACTCCACCCTGTGCTCTGGACCTCTCTCTGATAATAAGGTGCATACACTGTGTATTGCAGCTGTAGAAAGAAGGGGGATTTATACATATGTCCTCTTGTAAGTATAATACACAGACCTGGATCCTCTCCCAACATCTGCTCCTAGTCTGGACCAAGGGAATGAGAGATGCTACAAGGTCTGTAATTTGTGTAAGAAAGATCTCATGAAGAATTGCAATAGCACAGTCCTAACCCTTGGGAGAGGAGTATGGACAGCCTCTTGGAATGTGGTGTAGCTTCTACACAGGTGCTTCAGCTTGCAATTGAGCTTTTGCACCTCACTCCTTCCTTTAGCAAACAGCAAATAGCATTTGTATTGCTTCTTACTATACCACAGTGCTGGACAGATGAAAATATCTGTGGCTTGTAACAGATTTGTAAAGACACTTGTGCCACATCCATACAACAAACTGAGAGCAGAGTAAAGAAGAGAAGTTGATGTCTCAGTGTTTGGGGTTACGCATCTCTTTATCTGAGCATTTCCTTACTCTTTTAGGAAAAAGCCAACTACTACTTCTGTTTATTTCTATCTCCTGGCCACCCATGTGTTACACCAGCCTGTCACCCCAAGCAGGGTGTTGGTTCAGTTCATCTAAAATCTGTGCCCACAGGGAAACCTAAGCAAGGCCTCGTTGCCAGCTTTGGTTTAACCTGGCTCTGAAGTAACCCAGCCCCTGTCACTAACTACACTTCCCTGTCCCCAGATTTTAATGGTTTCTATTCCTTACAAGAACACAAACCTAACTATGAATTTTCTCACTCTCCATGTAAGGTCCATCCCTCATCTAAACCCAAAGGACTGTTGGGCTTTGTATTCATGGCTGGGGAAGATCATATTTTAGGCCAGAACAAAGCACACGGTAAATTCCTGATGTCTGTTAGAACACCGGTTTTGCCAGGATAAGATAAAAACACAAGGTCCATGATAAGACAAGTTTTAAAACTACCAGACCCAAAAAAATCCCTTAGACCTCAGCACTCATGGGAATCCTGAATATCAGCCCTAATGCATCTCAGGTAGGGTGCCCAAAAGTCAGGGTTACTCTAAACCTGCAACTGAAGAGTTTGAATAACTGTCTAATGCTGTTGGAGCTTTCTCTGTGCTTGGCATCCCTAGATATGCCTTTTTGTCCATGGTTTTGTCCTCATGGTATTTTAGTGCTTCGACAGTCTACCAGGATTTCACCTTGTTGGAGCAGTGTCTGTGACTGGACCAAGCAAAACCCTCATAAACAGTAATTCTGAGATGTCTGAGATGCACTTGGGTTCCTGGGCAGGAGAAGAGCAGCCCTCAGCTCCAATATGCTTATGCAGGAGCAAATCCAAGGACAGCAGGACCTGGTTCATAAATAGCACTGATCTTTAAACCAGCCATTTCTCAGGCTGGGTGTTTCATTTGTCATTGAAACAACTGGTCAAAAAAGGTGTTTCTGTCTCAAATGGAGAAGAGCTGAGTTGTTGTCTTGATCTTGCCATCATCTCTTTTTTAGACTGACAGCAAATTGTTCCATTGCCAGGCCTCAGCTCCCCAGCTGTAAAAGGAACACAACAGTTACCAGCCTCTCTCTCCTCCTCTGCTCCTCTCCGCGTTCACTGTGCTGTTAATTCAAGCATTTCTCAGATCAAACCAGCTCTGACTCAGTGCAATGACTTCAGCTGGGCTCTTACAGGAGTGGCAAATCATAAATAGTAACGGGGAGCTGTTTGTCCCAACAAATTGAAAACAAAAGATGGGATGTTGTAACTTGGATGAATCTATTCCAACGCTCACCCTCCGTGACAGGACTCTGGGAGAGCTGTGCAGCACATGCACGGCACAGCTGGGTTTGGGGATGGGAAGCATGGCCCTGGGAAGAGCAGCTTTGCAGTGAATACTAGCAGCAGAATCTCCCTGGTTGTTACAAGCTGTGAGCTCTTCTTAGGCCATTATTTAATTAGGGAATAGCACATCTCGTAGCAAGCCCTCTTCCTGTTCCCCTCCTGCGACACTCCTCCTTGAGCTCCCAGGACTCTTTAATCAGGCAAAGCTTTCAAAGGAGCAGAAGCATGGCCAGATGGCCCAGCCAAACTGAGCTTGCCAAAGTACAAAGTTTGGAATGCAGATGTGTCCCCTCAAAACAAGTCCAACTGTGGGTGTTGAGGTGAAGGCTTAGGAAAGGCTGAGGGCCTGGGCTGCTCCCTCCCAGAGCCCAGTCCCAGCCACGACTGACACTTCTTCCCACTGCTCCCTGTCTCTTTAAACTGCTAGAAATTAAGAAGCTAGATCCTTTTTGAGTCTCTCAGAAGGAGAGAAGAATGTAGAATTTGAGTTAAAGTCTTTAGAGAAATTAAGATATATTAAACTACGTAAGTAAGTAATTTAGAAGTAAGTCTAAGTAAAAATATATTTCATGCTTTCCTAAGTACTTGAATAGAAAGAGAATACATGCATCTACACAAAAGAAAAAAGATGGAAGAACTGTTGCAAATCAACTACTACTCTTGTCTCTCTGAGACCCAGACCCATAAAAACTTGACACACAACACTGTCATTGTTCAGATGGCAACTTCACAGCAAAAGGTGACTGTCACATCCCTCAGCTGGAATTGGCTGCAGGTCAGATTTCGAAGCCTGCAGCAAGGTTTTTTCACAGCAGCTTTTCTGCTGGGAACACACTGACAAGCTCCTACCTCTCTTGTGGCAGGCCCTAATAAAATCACCAGTTACCCAGGAGCTGCTCCAGAGCAGCCCAAGGGACTGCAGGGCAGCAGAACAGATGCCCAGCAAATCCCAGGAACCCTGTGGTGTTTACCAGGACTCAGCCCTGTTGCTGCCACTCAGCTGGACCAGCTCCAGGCACTCAGGGTTCACACTGGACTTACTCCAGATTAAATGACAATGTCATAATTGATGTGTGTCTCTATACTTTGGTTTGAAACCCTACAATTAAAAGGATCCAGGGACAGAGTAGTTTCCTTGTGATTCAGACCTGTGGGCCCGTTAGAGCAGGATCCTGTTTGTTACACTGCTGAGTGGAAGGGTGACAACACACTCCTCTCTGCTCTGGTATTGGGGAAATTGCTGCTTTGAGAAGGAAAACCTGGACATTTAGGGGTAAAGAAGAAGCAAACCCTGATCAGAGAAATGAGCAGCTCCCTCTGCAATCCTACTGCTGGAATATTTGTAAGCCATGCATGGGCCAGCCTCTGAGTGTAACAGCACTGTTGGGATGAGGGCAAGAATGGAAGTTCCATTTGGTACAACTTCATTCTTTCATTAATTGTGTTTTGCTTTGGAAGAGAAACCTCAAAATCTCAATATTCCCTGCACAATTTCCTTCTGGACTCACTGAAATACATTGGAAAAGTCTAATACACAACTAATCATGACTAGAGAAAGAAACGAAAAATCACTGGAAAAGAAAAAGAAACCCTCAATAAAACCCATGGCTACAACTCAGTCAAGCTCTTCTTCTCTGAAGAAGACATAAAAGAACCAAATAATTGTCATTTCCTCAACTGTTCCCAATAGGAAATGGCATTTTCCAAGGAGAACCAGATTATCAAATTATTTATGACCAATTCTACATAAAACAGTTCCTTGAGTATCAATGTGAGCTGTGATAATTAGGACAAGGTTTAAAAAGAAATTACGTTGTTGTGAGGGAATTCAATGCTTGGACATGAATTATAAAGCTGTGTGATTCCCACCACTCAGTTTTCACCTTCAGCTTTCAAGATGTTGGCCAAGGACAATTACTATTTTATTGTCAGCCAAGGACTGGGCCTTTTACAGAGGAAACACATGTATCAACAGCATCTGTCATGAAATTTTATTTTTATTCTGTCTTGTTTAGCTGTTTTCTCTTAGAAAGTCATTATGCAAAAGAAAATATATCCTTAGTTCAGCAGCACAAAGATGACAAAACACCAAGGATATTTATCTTGTCTAGATGCCATTTAAACTTCTATAAATGTGACCAGGAATTATTCTTACCAGCTCAGGGGAATCCTTTTTTGGGAAGATTTTCAGCGCTAAGAGCTTTTGCTTACGTGAGAATACTGTGCAGAAGTGCTTTCTCAAGGCACCACAACGATGCAGCTGCCAATGCCAGCCCCTCTGAGGATCTGAGAGGGGAATGAACAAACATGTCAGTGTTTGTGCTAGATGGGGAGCTCTGGGACAGCCGGAAAATGCTGCTGTGCTCCACGAATGCTTCTCCCACAGCTCTTCCCTGGCAGTGACGAGCTCTCCCTGGCCTACAGCAGCAGTGAATTGCTGGCCCTGCACTGGTTTCCTGGCCAGAACACAGAGGTGTGAGGCACTTTGTGTCTCTCTCAGCTTTCCCCCAGCCAGCAGCTCTCAGTGAGCACTCCCAGCTGCCCCCATGCTCAGACTCAGATAATCCACGGAGGAGCATGCTTGGGATTGCAGCTCCCAGAGTGGGAGCTTTGCTGGACTCAGCTCATTGGTCCCAGATACTAACACGTATGATTCCCACCTCCCCAGTACATTAATTTTTACATTTTCCCAGTCCTTTTAGTCCTCTTCAACATCCCCTGTGGCTGAGACACTGCCAGGTGTGTTTACCTGAAGGAGCTCAGCTGGGCTGTTCCCCAAAGAGCCCAGTGGAAGGACACGCTCCCGTGCGCTGGAAATGGCTTTCATACCTGACTGAGGGTTAGGAGGGTCCTTATCTCCACACTTCAAAGAGCCTCCTCCCATTTGACAGCTTGGTGTCTCCCCCTGCATGATGTGAAAATCTTATTCTCAACAGTTCCAAGCCTTTTGATCTTCATAAAAGCCAGGTCACAGAACATCCTCTCCTGGCTGTCTTGAGGAATGCCATAAACCCAGAGCCGTTGCCACATCGGCCCTCAGGATCTCTATCTCCCAGAATTTATGAGCTCACATTTTCTTTGAAGGGACACAGCCTACTTTAAAATCACAAATATCATTACACATGCCTGCAATTTACATCAATAAAGGAAGAATAAAATCCACAATCTACTCATTTTTCTCCCACCAGTCCGACTTCTTCAGTCATTTGCATTTATGCAGATGAGGGAATTTCCAGCCTGTTCCATTCTTCGGGCAGTGCTGCACATGCCAGTACCACAGATATTATACTGCAAACATTGTGGGGGAGGATTTTAATCTACAGATTAAATACAGATCTGGTGTCTTTCAAACAAATGCCTGAACCCATTTTTTTAGTAATATTTTGTAAGGCTGTTAAAATGCAGGCCATAAGCTTATGGATGATGTAAGAAACTCATATGAGAAAATTCTTATATTTAAGAAACTCAGAAGATCAAAAGCAGAATGAGAAGGATTTATTTCTACACACTATTACTGCATTTCTTTTATCTGTCTGTGTGTCAGGATTTCTGAAAGTGCTTGTCATCACCTTGTTATCTCAGGGCCTGATCTCCACCCAGAGCACTGGAGGTGCCGAGGCCCCTCACAGCCTCCCTGGGGACACTGGGAGCCAACAGCAGCCCCAGCCTCACCTCAGCCTTGCCAGGTCTGGCCACAGCATCAGGCACGTTGTCAGAGCTATCACCAGCCTTATCTGCCTGCATTTCCTAAAGTCCAGACACGGAGAAAAAGGTAACATATCCCCAACTCAAGACATTCCTGAGCTGAAGAATTCACGTGGCACATCGAAGGAATGTGCTACAGATATAAAATCAGGCTTACAAGATTTCCAACCAGAAATGGGTCTGTCACCAAAATGGTATTTCTACTAATTCTAGAAGAACTACAAAATATGCTCTTTTTCTTTCCCGGCTTTGTTAGCAGGATATTCCAGTGTAGATAGAATAAAGCCATGAATTATTTATGTAGCCCTATTTTGAGATGTGGGGAAGCAAGCAAATGTCCCTCCTTTTCTGGCCCTGACACCTATGCAAGGTGTGAGATACTCAAGCCTTGCTTTTGTTTGTTAGAGGAAGATCAAGCTATACCTCCTTTTTCTCCCCCAAAAGAACAGGGAATCCTGAAAACTCATGGCATTTTTATGGTTTCAGTCAAGTAAAACACAGCTCTTCCTTTTACAAACTGTCATGGACTGAGTTCCCTCCTTCCTGCTCGATCAATCCTTGTACAGAGACAGTAGTGCTGATTGAATTTGTGGTGATGCTTCACATTTCATGGAGTATTCCCCATCCCTCATCCACAAAGTGACAACAAGCCAGCACATCCCAAGTCATGGAGCAAAAGATCTACTGGAATTACTTTGTATTACAAAATATGGGAAAAATATTTCTAGTATCATTAAATTTCTCATTTGTCCAGTGCATTTGTCCAGATCATAAAATCACATCAGGGAAAACAACAACAACAACGACAAATCAACACAAAAATCACATAGGAAAGGGGGAAGAAAAGACTGGTAAAATTAACACTACCTAAGAATTAAGATCATCCAAGATGTCACATTTGACAATTTCCTTTTCTTTCTCTTTGAAGGGGAGTTTGAGGCAAGGAAGGAAATTTTATACACAGTGCAAAGACAGATGAGGAAGGGAAATAAAAAACAAATCAAAGGAAAGGAAAAAATTCACAGGGAGGGCTATAGGATGATGACAGAAAAAACCCATACAAGGGTGTTCTCCTCGCAGTTGCCAGAGACACAAAGGCACCTGGTACAACCTCCATGGGTGAAGGCTCAGATCTGTGTCACCAGGAGACAGCTCCCGGGGCCTGAACCCTGATTGATGACTTTCAGATAGCCAGCTGGGACATAATTCACTGGGCAGCAAGACTGAGGTCAATACACGTTTAAGTAAAAAGGTTTTTCGTAAGCCTGTGGGGTCAATCAGGAAAAGCTGTCGTTGTTGGAGGGGAGACGGGAGAACGGATGGGTTGGCAGGGGGAGAAGTGACCAAGCACTCAATTCCCGGTAAGTAACTGAGAGCATTTCATTGCTGAACAGCAGCAGTCCAGCAACAAAGCACATCCTGCAGTATGGGAGCCAGAGGATTTACCCCTGTGGAAACAAATACTGCACCAAGTCTCCTGGCCCTTCCTCCCCACTGACATGGAAGCAACTTCCTCCCAAAGCCAGCCAGGGCCCAGATTCACTGAGAGAACTGGGATTATTCAGCCTGGAGAGGAGACAGCTCTGAGGAGACCTTAAAGCCCCTTCCAGGGGCTAAAGGGGCTCCAGGAGATCTGGAGAGGGACCTGGGACAAGAGATGGAGTGACCTTATCCTGTTCCATGGGCAGAGACACCTTCCACTATTCCAGGTTGCTCCAAGCCCTGTCCAGCCTGGCCTTGGGCACTGCCAGGGATCCAGGGGCAGCCCCAGCCTCTCTGGGCACCCTGTGCCAGAGCCTGCCCACCCTCCCAGGGAACAATATCCCATCTTTCTGAGGGCTGCCTCCAGCCTGGCAGCTGGAACACAGGCTCTTGCTGGGGTCCAGCTGGCTGCCTGCACAGGAAAGCCTGGGAAGCTGCTGGCAGCCAAGCAGGCCTGGAAAGCTGCATTGCTCACTGAGATTGCACCAGGGCCGTCCCAGGGAACATGGATGGGGCTGGCCAGCCCAGCTGGGTTTGGCACCAGGAGGTGCCAGCACAAACAGTGGTTAGAGCAAGATGCAAACCCAAGCCAGTTGCTGCTGCAAGGGAAGAGGACATGACTCAAAAGAGACACCCTGGACAGGGCAAACTTCACTTGGCTTTCCAGGCCCAGGCTGTGGCTACTGACAGGGCTGGTGTGTCTGAAGTCCAGGTTTGTCCCCTGAGCACAGAAGCACATTAGGAGTTTTTCATTCTAACACAAGAGCTCTGACTCACCACAAGCTGGTTACTGCTTGTCCTGTTTCAAATTCACTTTCCCCCTCAACAAACTTCCCTGCATTTGCTTCTTGAATCCATCTTTTTACAGTACAGAAGTGACCTTTTTTCCCATACTTTCAGGGTTCAAAGCTGTGTGCAGGACATTGGGATGTCAAGAGCTTCCTCCCAAACCCCTCTTGCTGCCTAGTCAGAGACGCTTTTATTTCTGTTCCAGGTAGCTGGGTCATTTCTGCAACAAATTAGTGTGGAAGCAGCACTTTTATAAAACCATTTGGCATAGTAAAGAAAAATATCCTCCATTTCAGACCTGAGTTCTCCTGAGAAACAGGAACGGGTTGTTGGTTCAGCCTCTGCTTTGAATAACTGAAATGTAAAGTAGCATATGGGAGTTTATGAGCATTTGCTTTCAGCGTGGGACTCTGGAATCCAAGCCTTGTAAATCCAGGATTGGAGATTAGATACTGCTACCACCAGCTCTGGGCTGGGCACTGCCTTTACAGGGCATTTAGGCCAGGCTTGAGAAGCTCAGCAGCAAGGTGCACACAGGCTGCAAGTATTTTCCTCATTATTATTGCAGAGGCCGTAAGTGGCAGAGGCAGCTCATGTTTGCTCCCGGTTTCTAACTTGCGGGAAAGCTCGTTATCGGTGGGGCATCCTTGAAACAGCAACCAAGAGCATTAACTTTTAATATTTAATGTATTCTTCAGGCTCTGGGAGAGCAATGTGAGAAATATCCCGTAAAAATCTATTAGTGTTAATAAAATACCACCCAACAGGTTGTCCATTATCAGCAATTAAAGTTTTCAAAGCAGGTCAGATAACTCCCTGGAATGATTTGTGTGGCCTTTACATCCGTTCTTCTCCTTCTTCCATTTTTTTTTCTTTAATAAACTTTCTCAACTCTTTTTTCCCCCCTCCCTCCCACACGCCCAGCCTGAGTCCTAACCAGTGAATTATGGCACTAATGAGGTGTTTATACTCTCTGCCCATCAATCACAGATGTGTGTGAGTGAAAGCGCCAGCCGATAGTCGGGAAGTGCTGCAGCCTTTGCTGCAGCCAAAGGAGTATTAGACTCCAGCTAGATAAATCCCCTGCTCTCTCCCTTTGTTGCTCTTAGCCCCAGGGCAGGAGCAAGCACACTCCATCTGACTTTCCACCCAGCACCTAAACGGGGACATCCTTGCAGCTCATGTGTGTAACCTCTGTCCTCTCATTTGTCTCACTTCACCCCTTGACCACAGCCATGCATCCCTGGAATGTGAGCTCCCTAACAACCGAAGGAGCAGCTAACACAGGCTGCCATCAAACAAGGTAGGAGCTACCCCCAGTCCTCCTCTTTCAATGCTTTGCTCAGCTTTTCCTTACCTGTGAGCCCCTAGAACACACATGGAGACACCCTGAAGGACCAGCACTGAGACCATAATTAGAAATTAGTTGAGTTATACTTCTTTAATTTCTTAACAAAACAAAATAAAAAATAGACTTGGATTTTTAACAGTGAGGCTTTGGCTTTCTCCCTGCTAATGAATTCACCTGAAAAGAAAATCAAAATGAAATCTAAATGAATAAACACCCATGTTTATGGAGACCTCAAAGAGCTTTACACCTACACAAACCCAGTCATTAAATGAGGTCTCTGTGGTCTCCATTTAGCATAATCTGGCAGACAGTGGGCCAAATTCAGGTGTGATGCTCACAAAGAACTCCTCGAGGTACATTTCCTGAAGCCTCATGATTTCTGGGAAAAAGACAAGCTCCTGGATGGGGACCCCAGCAGCCTGAACAACAGTGGCAAGTCCCCTGTGGAATCTTTAAGAAAAAGGGTTAGGAGCAAAGAGGAGTTTAAGGGAGTCAGCCATGGCTGGAGAGGCTAAAATCCTAACAAAGCAGCTGTTTCTCTTCTAGTTTGAGAGCAGGATCCTCAGCAACTCAAGAACCCCTCACGGTGTCCACAGCCTCCTGAGGTGGTGGTGGTTTCACCTGACCTCAGCACATACTAGGGTGGGGCAGGCAGCTTTTCCTCATCCTGTTGAACCATTAGTATGTAGGGCTTCTGTATTATTTTTAAAGAAAATTATGTTTTTACTTGAATGTGGTTGATCTCTGCGGTGCTTTTTGGAGCAGCACCCCCCCTTTACAAAAACAGTGAGCAGCCAACCCTCCTTCCTCCCATTCCCACCATATTTATCTCATCTACCTCTCACAGGATCCTGTTCTATTTGCTCCTCTCTTCTGGTTTATGCTCTGCTCCTGTGAACAAATCTCTCTGCTCCCACATGCTCAGGTGCCCACCAAAGGCAGCTCTGCCCTCTTGGGCTGCTCCCCCATCACCACAGTGTCCCTGGGACAATGGCAGCTTCCCCTGGGACAGGGTCATGCCCAGGGCAGAGACTTCTGCACCCCTCCACCATTTTCATAAGGAAGCTACAGGTCCTTGTGCCAATTCCCATCTAATTAAAAAATCACATTCTCCTTAGTTACTTTTCAAGAAAACCTTCCCAGTTATCCATGGAATCCCCAGCCTGCTGGTAGAAAATAAAAGCTTTTTGTGATCCCAACTATTGGGTCAGATCCTGATGGGAGCCTGTCCAGTCTAGAGGGACAGCTAGGCTCATTTCACCTTCTGGCAACACTGGCAAGTGGCATCAAGAACATCACCCTGGGGCCACACTGCTTTGGGTGCTCCAGCAAATGCATCAGGAGGCTGCTGGGGTGCCTCGACCTCCCACTCGGTCTGCCGGAGAGAGGTCTGGATTTCTTGGTAGGAGGAGGGAAGGGAAGGGGAGAGAGGGAGACAATCAGGCAGTGGGTTTGTGGTGAGCAGCAGGGAGAGGGGACTTGGCAGCTCTTTGGAGCAGAGCAGGAAGTCTTAATCCTTGGAGCCGGCTGAGTAACCCCGGTGGTGACCTTCCATTGCAGGCGCCAGTGCTCTCACACGGGAAAACAGTGGGAGAGGAAGAAACAGAAGCTGAGAGAAATTGGCACAAACAACCCCTGCAACACAGGGATGATGGGACACCATCCTAGGAGGGGACGGCAGACTCACTGCCCTTAGCACCTCTGAGATTCTATTCCTGCTCTTAGGGGTTGTGTTTCTATTTAGGCACCAAAACAAGTGGTTGGGCTTTCTCAAGAGCTTGGCACGTTGAGAAAATGTGGCTTTGAGTGTCCCAGGGGCTCCATGCAGATCACGGGGTAGGTGTGCTGTGCTGCCTCAGTCCTGAATCATCCCATTGGTGACATGGCCAGGATGTGCTATGGCTCTGTGACTCACATGCCCAGGATTCCTTCCTATGGAAAGCAGAGCGTGGGAGGAGAGGACACAGAAGGGGTGCACAGCTACATCTCACAGCTGGAAAGAGAGAAGATGGTTCTTGACACGAGAGTTGGGAAATGCTGAATATCCCACAGTTCAATTAAAGCCCCAGGGAGCTGCTGGGTGAGAATTTCCCTAAGAATTCAAGTTCTTATCCTGACATCCCAGGCAACTACAGGACACGGATTGCCCACTTCACCATGGCCATGAATGAGGCAGTCTCAGTGCATACACTTTATATGTTCTGTTGCTAGAACTGACTGAATTCAAAATACAACTTGTCACCAAAATATTTTAGTTATCTCTTGTCCCCACTCTGTCCTGTGCACAGATTAATACTTATTGTAACATTTATACAAAGACTTTGGCAGGGTTTAGCAAATAATTTCCTTCCATCACAGAAACTTCCTCCAAGGAGAAATAAAGTTGCCACTTAGCAACACAACAACTTCTACAGAGAAACATACAGGTGCTGGTGATGCCCATGAATGTCCTGAGACCATTTGTGCAAGCAAATGAGAAAGACAACCTACAAGCTCCTCTCGCTGCCCCCAGTACCCATCTGCCTTGGAGCAGGGTGAGCAGAGCAGCACATGCCTCCACACAGCCCAGAGCCTGGGAAAGAGGGGGAGAGTGTGGGCAGCACGGTGGTTTATGGGCAGGAATTCCATGTTTAGGACAATGCTGGGAGTCAGCTGAAAATCATTAAGTTTGGTACTTGTGTGCTTTTGAAATCCATGTCCCAGCCAGGAGTGACTCATGTGGGGAACACTCAAGGATCCAACACGCACAGGGACCCACACAACACAGCTGAGAGAGGTGTGAAACTGAGGAAAATTCCTCCTTAAGGATGCCCTGAAATATGTCACGTGTGGCACTGGCACTGTTACATCCCACACCGTTTCTCCCTGCACCATAGCCAGGATGGCAAAATGTACCCTCCAAAGTCAACCTGGGCTTTTTGGACAATGCCCAGGATCTGTGTGCTGGGCTGCCTCCAGCAAAGCAAAGCAGGCAGGACCACATCACAGCCAGAGGCTGGATTGCCACAGGAGTGGATAAGCTTGGAGCCAGCCTGGGCAAGCTGCAGTGAAAGCATTGATCCAGCCTTTCCAATACAGGTGCTGGGAGCCCTGCTGGATTTCCTCTGCCTGCTGGATTACACTGCATAGGGAAATAAGAGCCAGAATGGGAGGGAGAAGAGAATGAGGAGGAAATCACGCCCATAATTTTAAGCCTCTTAAAGGTAGGGATTCAGTCCAAACTAATTGTTTAAGTTCATTTTATATTCAATGAGAAAGAACGTCCTTGCCAGAATGGAATTTCTCTCATCTTAAATTAGGTGGGATATGTGCTCCTCCTTACTCTTCTCCATTAACAAGAAGGGAAATTAAGACAATTAATTTAGTCTGGGTACTTCATTTAAGAAGACTAAAATTAGGGGAGATGAATCCTAACCTAAATGTCCTATCCAGAGTGAGTGTGGCTTGTGCCTGACAAAGTCCAGCTTCACTCCCTCATGCCCTGACACAGCATCTGCTGTTTTCACCACATTCTCTCCCACTGATCATCACTCAACCCCTGGAGAAATCCAGGCAGCTTCTGCCACCAAGATGCCAGAAAGTGGCAAATTCTAACTGGCAAAAATAAAGGCAGGAATTTGGGGAATACATTGATGAGAGGTGATTGGCATCACACTTAGTTCAATCTTCTTGTGCCAGTCACATGGGGGGACAACTTCTCTGGAAACTGCCTATTTGTCCTGTTCCTAAGCTGGATGAATTAGGGGGCCCTGGATTTCTCCCAGAGCAGATGAGCTCTCTTCCTAGCCTCGTTTCACTAATAGCCACAAGAGCTGGAGCCCATGAACTCTTTGTCTCCTTCACCTCCCTTTGCTCTCTGCTCCCCAGCACACAGAGCCCTGCACTGAGCCGAGCTCAGCCATTCTGGGATGGAAAATGAAGGCAGCTGCCAACACACAGAGCTGCCGTTAGTTCCCCAGTGCAAAGGAGGTGCAATCCACCTCCTCTGTGCCAGGTTACACCAACTCCATGATCCATGACATCCCTGGCCTCACTCAACAGCTCCAAGCAAACTGCACAGGCTTGAGCTGATACAATTAGCCCTCCTCAGCCCTGGAAAAGGAGAACTCATGAAAAGCTGTACTGGATCCTGCCTCTTCTAAACCCTCACAGCTTCCTTCTTCTTCTCCTTCCTTCATTTTTATTTCTGTGATTATTTCTCCCCTTTCTTTTTTCCCCTTCTTCCCCCATTAACAGGAGAGAAAAACCAAGAGAGAAAACATAGGCAGCCAAAAGCTCATTAACATACTTGACCTTTCTGAAGAAAATTAATTCCAAATTCGCACATACCGGCTGTGTTGCTTGGTTTTGTCAAAACGGTGGCATCATTAGAGAGGAGATGAGATGGCTCAAGGGGACGGGGTGTCTGCCACCTCAATGGAACTTGCGCCGAGTTACTGAGTGCTGGCACAAATAAAGCAATGACATGGGCCATTCTGTCAGCTTTTCACATGAAATTAATCTTCGTTTCGTTGGCTGTGTAAATTTTTATCACCATGTAGTGGGGGGTGATGAATATACCAAAGCATCCTGACAGCTATGGCCTGAAAACTCGAGATTGTCTCAGCATCTTAACCACAGTGGTGCTGGAACAATCCCCCTTCCCCGGCGCCGGCTCCGTGCGTGTGCGCGCGCGTGTGCGTGCGCTCCTGTCGGGATGTGTGAGCCATTCCCTGACACTCTCTCTCCACTCCAGTGTGCTGTGGCCTGGGAAATGCTTGAGGTTTGGATTTCCTGGCTTGAGGGCAATGGCAAACAAATTACTGCTTCTCTCTTGCTCTCCAAGTCCCAGTCCAAAAGCCAGCCCAATCCCGGCATGCTTTGCCAGGGCTGGCAGCGTTTCCTAACTGATGAGCAAAAAGAGTAGCTCTGCCTTCTCCCATGCCTCTGGAGCCTGATGCTGCTGCTGTTTTTCAGGTGTATGTCATGTTACAGTCCAGGTAGGGACATGACATTGTTTGCAGCCAGCAGGGATGTGAGAATAACACACACCTCAGCAGTGCCACACACACCTTCCTGCCCCAGACAGCTCCGACATGAACACGACTGCTCACCAACAGCTGCACCCACACAGACGTGTGAGCAGCCTCAGCTCTCCCAGATTTTCCCCCTGCCAACAGCAGCATAACCCATCCTCACCCTACACCAAATCCACAGCACAAACAGCAGCTTGGGAACCTGCAGACGTCCCCAGGGTCACGGTTTATTCTGTGCTCTGTATCTGAGACAGATGAGAGGCTTAAAATTTAAGTTCCTATAGAGCAGCAACACAAATTTCCTATGGATGCTTGTCTCCAAAGCAGTCTGGCTTCTGCTGGCCAGACCCAAACCCACAGGGGCTGGCTGAGAGGAGTGACCAGGCCTCTGGCCATTCTCACTCATGTGGCACTTGCTAGTCAAGGGCATCGACTGCTCTTTTCAGAGCAGCAGAGAGCTCAGCCAAACCCAGTCACCCCCCTGCACTCAAACTGTCACTCAGTGGCAACATGCTCAGTGGGAATTGTGTTGCTTACACTTCTGGCTTCAGCAGGAAAATCTGGGTTTGCCCCCTGAAAGAAAATCATGAGTCACTTCCCAAAGCGAGTGCTCATTCCAAAATGCACTTGGGTGACAGTTTGGGCAAACTGGACAACGACAGGGGCACATCCTGACACAGTTGTACACAGCCTGCAACCCTACCCATGAACATGGACCGCATTTTCAGCCTGCAGAACAGAAGGCTCTGGGAAGACCTTATAGCCCATACCAAAAGGGGCTCCAGGAGAGCTGGAGAGGGACTTGGGACAATTAAAGGGGTGACAGCACAAGGGGGATTGGCTTTCCACTGCCAGAGGGCAGGGTTAGATGGGATATTGGGAAGGAATTGTTCCCTGGGAGGGTGGGTAGGCCCTGTCACAGAGAAGCTGTGGCTGCCCCTGGATTCCTGGCAGTGTCCAAGGCCAGGCTGGACAGGGCTTGGAGCAGCCTGAGATAGTGCAAGGTGATCCTGCCCATGACGTTGGAACAAATGAGCTTTAACATTCCTTCCAACCAAAACTATCCCATGATTCTAAAAAAAAATATACCTTTTCCCTTTGGTTCATGGCTTGCAAGGTAATTGCTCTCTACAGAGCCTGAAGTTCTTCCCCAAATTTTACAAGGAAAATTCTGATAAGCCTGAACAAATCCAACAGGGAGCCACCAAGAGGATGGTCAAGGGCCTGGAGCACAGACCTATGGAGATATCCTGAGGGAAGGGAGTTTGTCCACACTATTCAAGTTTTAGGCACAGCTACAGCAGCCTTCTTGATACCATGGCAGATCTAGGGAAACACACCCAGGCTCGTTGCTCAGGTGTTGCGGCAGGGGAGTGAAAGACAAATTAAAGGTCAAAAGAGGGGATAACATTGAAGGAGTGAAGGTTCTGTCTGAACATAAGGAAAAAAAATGGCTTATCACACCTCTGCCTCAGAAGGTTTTAAACATCTGACTGAACACAGCCCCGAGCAACCTTTTCTGAATTCAGGGTGAGCCTGCCTGGGACTGATACTGCAGAGGTCCCTTCAGGCTGCATTTACTCAACTCTCCCACCAACTTCTGCAACACCTCGGCAGGGTGTGTAAGTGTATCCATACATCCCAGGGGACAAGGCCCAGGTGTCCTGGGACACTGCTGCAGCTGTGTGCCACAGCAGGTTGGTGTCTGCAGGGAGCGATGAGCGCGTGCACCCAGAGAATCCCTGCCTCTCCATCTGTGCAGGAGGACAACAAAGGGAAGGCATTTTTGCATCTGTGAGTGTTTGAACCCACACATCAGTGAGATGCTGCATGAGGGAGCGTGTGCCTGTGCACACATGGGATTCAGGAGCAGCAGGGTCTGTTTCCAGCTGCATGGAGCCCACAGAAGAGATCCCAGGGGAAAGCTGCACTAACACGAGCATCCTTCTCCCTCTTGCCAGCCCTTTGTAGCTTGTTGAAGTAATGTAGTTTCTGAGGGGGGAAGTCTTATATCTTGAGACAAACCACATACCTCCAGGGTGTGCATCCAGCCTGGAAGAGAGTGGAAGTGAGACAAGAGAACAGTCCAAGTCTCTCTGAGGTGTCATTGTGCACACAGAGAATGCAATGACTCGGCCCCATCGGAAGCGATGGGGTGAGAAGAGAGAGCGAGCTTCCTTGAGAGGGCTTCAGAAATAGAACTAGGACAATCCAAACACGCTTCCACTTGAAGTCATTCCCCATGAACATTCCCAAAGCGCCAGGGATCCTCTAGGTGATTGCACTTGGAAAAGGTGTTCAAACCCATACACACAGAGGAATGGGAGGCGCAGGAGTGAAGTCTGGTGTCAGAATGCACACGTAAAATAACATTTGGCATCACGTGATATTAGCCTAAATATCCACCAAAAGAGGTTCTGGTTAATGTCTCACGCTTTAATAACCTTCTTGCCAATCTGGGTAGGAGCAGAGAAGAAGCACTCCCAAATTCCACAGAGATGAATCACTGGGTAACCTGGGGGAACCTGGTCATGCTGGAGTGAAGGAGAATTGAAACAAATTGTCAAGGAGCAGCAAGGCACACTGTGGGAGGAGGGATGGCAGTGTGTCCTGACTGCAGCCTGCAACCTGAGAGGGAAAAGATCCCATCCAAAACCTTCAGCTCCAGACACCGTTTGTCAGAGGAATTTGGATTTCAGCTCTGCCTTGACTGAGGCTGCTCCCAAGCAAGGAGCTTTGCCAGGAGCCCAGGGGCCCGGCTGAAGTTCACCTGCTGGAGCTCCAGGAGCTCTACACCCAGCTCATTTTATCCCCTAGGATCGCTGAGGAGGAATTTGTAAGCAGGTGATCAGAATAAATGATTTACCAGGGCACTAAAAGATCAAGGCAGTCGTTTCTAAAAGATCTCAGAGCATCTAAAGCCTAAAGTGTTACGGTGCTTTCAGGTCTGCCCCCAGGCTGTCAGCCTGGCTCCAGCTTCTTGGAATAAGTAATTGCCCCACTCCCCATTAGCCAAAAAGTAGAAAACTATTCCAAAGGTCCTTGCACACTCCTCCAAGGACACAGGCATGTGATAAGTATCTGCCTCTCCAGAATACAGAGCCATAAGAAGTATAAAGTTTCTAATTCATATTTTAAATGAGATTCCCTTTTGTGGTTCCAGTAGTATGAAAAGAATAAGAAAAAGAAAGGCTTTGAAAAATGCCTTCTCAGTATCAACTCCAAGTGTCACTCCAGGTTTCACTGTAATTCAGTAGAAGGTCATAAATCCCAGACCACGAGGAACAGCTGAGGGAGCTGGGAAGCGGGCTCAGCCCAGAGAAAAGGAGGCCCAGGGGGGACCTCCTGGCTCTGCACAACTCCCTGACAGGAAGGGACAGCCGGAGAGGGAATGGCCTCAAATTGTTCCAGAGGAGGTTGAGGTTGGATATTGAGAATAATTTCTTCCTTGAAAGGGTGGTCAGAGACTGAGCAGGCTGATCAGGGCAGTGGTGTAATCACTATCCCTGGAAGTGTTCAAAAACCACATGGATGTGGCACTTGGGGACATGGGTTAGTGGTGGGCCTGCAGTGGCTGGACCCAATGATCTCAGTGGGCTTTTCCAGCTGGATGATTCCATGATTCAACACATGGCTGTTTCTTTGGTAGTCCAGCTGGAACCCTCCTGTTTCCCCCAAAGAAGGTGAACCTTTGTGCTGTGGGAGTGTAACTATGGCCATGCCACCACATCAACAGCTGTACGGTTTGTCTCTCCTTCAACCACTGTGACCACTTTCCAACACTGCAAGAGGCCCCACCAAGCTGGAAATGAGATGTTCCTGATAATGTTGTGAGCAAAGGGGAGCAAACTCGGTATGTCAGGATTTGAAATGCCACTCCTAAAACTGAAGCCATTTACAGTCAGGGTGGAAATGGCTGTTTCTGTTCACAGAAAGGTTGGATCTCACTCATAAATCCATGTGGGGAGTCACTAGAGGGGGCCAAAAAACCACCTCAGAACAACAGGAGCTGGAAAACCAATGCTGAAGCCAAGGACTTGACTTTTACTCTCTGAGTAGTCCAATTAGAGGAGCAGACAGGCCCCAGAGCCTCTGCTTACAATGGGCATCATTTACTCTGGGTGTAGTTCCACTGAAATGAATGGACATCTTCAAGAGGAAGAGTTACCAGTCCCGTGAGTAAATGTGACACAATTTGGTCTTTAAATAGCACTACCCTTTTGATGACCTTCCACAACCATAAAATTAAGCCTAGAAAGACCTCAAGGGCAAAATCAAACTGAATTTGTCAAAATGTGTCAGAAAGAACGCAGTGTGTAGCCAACCTAAGTTGAAAATGTTTCCATACAGGAGAAAGTTGGAGGTCATGGAAGAAACACAAGGATGACAGAAGCCATTTGAAGCCCATGATGCTGTGGGATTTATACTGTGCAGGCTTCTTGTTGCTCCCTCAGCCTCCAAGAAACATCTTGGGTTTGTTTCAAGAGTGCTGAACATCTCCAGCCTGGCACAGGATCTTGGCACACCCAGAGCACGGCAGGTCAAAGCACACAAAGGTGGGGAGTTAACAAGTGTCCCTGTGAAGAGTGGCCATGCCAGGAAAAGGGATGAGCTTTCAGAAAGCCACATTAGTGCTGCTGGGAAGATGTGCTGCAGGATCCTGCCAGTATCCAATTACAGAGAGCGTGTCCCTATTAACTCTGCTGGGCAGCACCTCAGCAGCCCTGGCAGCGCCTGCTCCTGCCCTGCCCGAGGGATCAGCACTAAACTCCTGCTTTGTAACTCCTGAGGGCACAGCCAAGGGCTCTGCTGGAGGAGAATGACCCTTGAAATCAGCTCTCTTGGCAAGAGGATGCCAAACCAGCAATTTTCTCAGATAATTTTCTTTTCTGACCAACAGCATGAACCCCAAAGCAAATAGTATCACACAACAGAAGAGAATGACAGAATGTCCTGAGTGGGAAGGGACCCACAGGGACAGAGTCCAGCCCTGGTCCTGCACAGATACTCCAACAACCCCACCCCATGCCCACGAGCATTATCCAAATGCTCCTGGAGCTCTGGCAGCCTTGGGGCTGTACCTGGTGCCCCCCAGGCCCCTGACTGATCACACAAAATGTCACCAGGCTCACTGCAGGGAAGCACTGACTTTCTGGCTGCATTCAAGTCCATGAGTGCTCTTGCCATCAACTTTTTTTCCCTTTTGTCCAGGGATTTTGCTAGAGAACTTCTAAGGGCCTTCTGAAAGGTGACTAAGAAAATTAAGTCTCCTACTGTTGTCCCTGAAAATCAGCCTTCTGATTTGTTTGGGTATGATGGAGTCAGTTCTCATGAACTGTAAGATAAACAAGAATCATGTTTGCATTCCTTTATAAAAGATATCACCTGATGGACTTCTCAAGTGACCAGTGGAGATGGAGAGGTGGGAACTTCTCTGTCCAATCTCTGATCACTGTCCAGAAACTTATAGATACAAAATCAACAATAAAGTAGAAACTTCCTTTCTTCTTCTCTACCTAAACACCTGTTGTGTGTGTTACTGTGTGTTTCTATCCACATCATAGTAACATCCTACAAGGAAACGCTTACGGAGACTCCACAGACAATTTTTAGGAATCCATAAGGTGAAAAGTTGCTCTCTATTTACAGAGAGCTCTGAAATTGCTGCTGTAAAGGTCTGTCTTGTGCTAGGAGGGAAAAGGTTCTGTGCTCTCCTGCTGGGCAGCCCTTGGTCCAGTCCTTCCTTTGCATCTTACCCTCACTGCAAGGCTGAGCCATAAAAAAGTCTGATCTGGTATGAAAAGCTGCCAGTGATGAGAAAGGTAAGATTTGCTTTTCAATTCTTTTCTCCTCAGCTGTCATTAAAAATGATTCACGATAAAGCCAAAGTCTACACAACTACATGATTAGAACTGAGACCTACCATAAATTAAAAGGCTTTTCTTTCTGTTCTTCCCTGGCTGGGCTGTATCATGTTACCAGAAGAGAATAAATGCAGGAATCCAGAGACAGCCCAGCCTGGTGACCAAAACTCAACTGCTACTAAAGGTAAGTGATATCTCAAGAAACACATGTTGGTTCCATGGCTTAAAACAATGAATCCTTGTAGAAAATCATAAAGTTCGAGGTTAAAAAAAATTTTACATTGTAAAATGACATTTCCCATAAGCAGCAGACTGTCAGGGCACTGATACCATGTGCTGGGGTACTTCTCTAGGGCTGCTCAGCTGAGGAAATGAAAAAAAAAAGAGCTGAGCACTGCATGCATTCCCAAGGTGTTGAAAGAGGATGGACAGAGAAGGCTTTTAATTATTTTTCCCCCATGGAGAAAAATGATGAATTTAGAAAGTGGGGAGGAATAAAGGAGAAAGGAGAAGAGAGAAATTTAAGTGTCTTGCCTTTTTCTTAAAATCAGAAAACAGAGAGGTTTTAGTTAAAGAAAGAAATCCAGAAAATCTGGGGCTTGAAAGGAAACTTAAGATATGTAAAGCAAAACCATCTCATAAATATCCCTTCACTAAGAAACAATAAATAATAATTATGTTATAATAAGGTTCTGCTATGATACTACATCCCGGCCCTAAGTTTATTCCAATGCCAACTGCATATCCACAACCATCAGGCATTAAATATGTTGACAAATGTATTTTGCCAAAAAGAAGGAAATTTATGTGCTATCAAGGAACATTATGCCTCACCACCACTACAATCCAGGATCTTACCAGGCCTTTTAAGGTGAGAGATACACGGTCACAAGGCAAAAAGAATTAAGAGAAAGCAGATAAATCTGCTCTTTCTGTTGCCTACACTAAAACCAAACAGAAACCTTAAGTGTAGAAGTTCTGAACCATCTGGTTCAAGTGTCTTTTATTTCTACCTGAACTGGAAAAGGGAAAAAAAAACCTAAACAAAATAAAAATGTGCAAGAAAGACAGTTTTGCTTTTCACCTCAACAGTAGATGGGAGTTTTTCCTAAAAATCTCTCTGCATGAAATCAATGCCACGAGTCTGTCAAGGCTGGCGAAGCTAGGATCTGCATGCCAGTTTTCCATGTGATATCCAGCAGCAATTAATGGATTTTTCACCCCTGAGGGCGTGTCTGGACTGGTCCCTCAGGTTCTCCTCCCTGAGGCTGGTGCTCACTCCTGTCCCCCTGGGTGCTCAGTGGTCCTGGTTCCCGTCTATCAGCCTCTCCCATGGATGGGCTGTTGCCATAGAAACCACAACAGTAACATCACAATTTCCACCAAGATGCTTCAGCAATTTACTCTGGTGATTAAACTGCAGCCATTTATTGCACAGAATAAATAACAGGGCAATGGTGAATAAAGGGGCTACGACTCCATCGATGGGTCCCAGTGACATCATAAACCACAAGAACCAAGCTCGAGTCATCACAACTCCCGAGATGGAATTATAGCTCCATCATTCAAATTGTGCTCTTTAAAGACATTTGATCTAACTTATGGAGCCAAGAGAACGAAAGGGAGAGAGACAGAGACAGACCGTGAGGCTCGCAGGCCAACCACGGACTGTTCTGGCCAAGGGTGGGGACAGACAGAGTGCCGGGCATCGGCACAGCCAGGTACACATTGAGAGTGGGGATGGACAGACAGACAGACAGAGTGCCGGGCATCGGCACAGCCAGGTACACATTGAGAGTGGGGATGGACAGACAGACAGACAGAGTGCCGGGCATCGGCACAGCCAGGTACACATTGAGAGTGGGGATGGACAGACAGACAGACAGAGTGCCAGGCATCGGCACAGCCAGGTACACATTGAGAGTGGGGATGGACAGACAGACAGACAGAGTGCCGGGCATCGGCACAGCCAGGTACATATTGAGAGTGGGGATGGACAGACAGACAGATAGACAGACAGACAGACAGAGTGCCAGGCATCGGCACAGCCAGGTACATATTGAGAGTGGGGATGGACAGACAGACAGACAGAGTGCCGGGCATCGGCACAGCCAGGTGCACACTAAGAGTGGGGATGGACAGACAGACAGACAGAGTGCCGGGCATCGGCACAGCCAGGTAACACATTGAGAGTGGGGATGGACAGACAGACAGACAGAGTGCCGGGCATCGGCACAGCCAGGTACACACTGAGAGTGGGGACAGACAGACAGACAGAGTGCCAGGCATCGGCACAGCCAGGTACACACTGAGAGTGGGGATGGACAGACAGACAGACAGACAGAGTGCCGGGCATCGGCACAGCCAGGTGCACACTGAGAGTGGGGATGGACAGACAGACAGACAGAGTGCCAGGCATCGGCACAGCCAGGTACACACTGAGAGTGGGGATGGACAGACAGACAGACAGACAGACAGAGTCCCTCCTCCAAGCACTGAAGCAGCACAATGGCTCTGCAGCCCAATGGGATCAACCAAGGAGGTTTTTTCTAGGGCAGACCAAGATAATTTGCTGGCCAAGACTTTTCTCTGGGGCCTGAGCAAGCTGTGAAGTGCTGACACAGACTGAAAGGAGCTGAGGCTCTGGCTTCAAGCTTACTGTACTGGGACAGCCCACACCTGCAGCAGGGGCTGAGGAGCTTGAATAACATCTATTGCTTTGGACGTTCTGGCCCATTAGATGTCATTTAAAATACTGAAGTATCAGAGAACAGGAAGACCTATAAGATCAGTGATAGCAGATGGATCTTCTCACTCATAAAAGTTGTTTGTTTGACTCCAGTGCTTACTCAAAGTTGTATTTAGCAACTTGCAAATGTGAGGCTTTTTTTTTATCCTGTTCTTCTGAGAGCTTCACGAAGCCAGCTCTTTGTTTCTTGATGCATTTGCTAACATACAAGATGCAAACAAATAATTCCAGGCTCACGTTCTTTCTTGAGCTCTTCAGATTGCAAAAAATAAATCCCAGGTGGGAAATCACAATAGAAATGCCAAACCAGTATTGGACTGGGATGATCCAAATATAGAGCTCTGCCCAGCCAGAGCTCCCACTCATCACCATTTTCTCAAACAGAACTTCAGGATCAGGGAAGTCAGACTCACTCTTCCTCTAGTGATTTCTCTTTAAATATATATACTTAATGGTAGCATTTTAGAAATCACTCATCACTGCCCTAAAATGTGATGCTATTTGAGGTCAGTGTTGTATTTTCCATTGGGAACAATTTGACCAACGTTGAGTACTCTAAAATTTCCACCCCTACACACATATATGGAGAGAGAGGAAAGGAGACTGTAGGATGATACATGTATCTTAATGTACCATACTAGACAGAGACAAAACCCACATTTTAATAGCTTTCTCTATTGATTTCAGAACTATTTATCATGTGACTGCAATAACACACATTTGCAGACTTTAAAAACTCAAGCGCTGCTTCAAGAATGCTGGGCTTGACTCTGATCTCACTGTAAAACAGTAACATCTCCAGCAAAGATAATCACCCCATGTCACTGGGACCAGAAACGGGACATTATACCTCATTGTGCTTAATTTTTAACCTTCTTTCAGGCAGGAAAGAATGTGGAGATGCACTTTAGAACTGTTCATGCCATTTGCAAGCTGGTCACAAAAACATTTTGGAGCTCTTTGTGCCCATCTCAGATCTGAATTTACTCTTCCTGTACCTTCACTTCTCTGTGGCTGTCACACATCCTCACTCCTTTCAGGTTTGGTCTCTGCTGCTCACCCTTCACCCTGTATTTTGTATTGTTACAAAAGGAACAATTCAGATGAGCTGAAGATTATCATGAGCAAACCCCCCTTTTGCTGCAGAACCCACCTGAGGGTGGTGGAACCCTTCTCTCTGTCACCCTCTCCAGCAGCAGAAATGTCCCACTCAGCTGCTCAAGCTGATCTGGAACACAGCCTGCTGGCTCCTATTCCCTCTAAGTTTAGTTTTCAAAGGATGGGCCCTTTACCTACATTGCCTTAGAGAACAGGGTTACATAAAAAACTGCACAGCATCAGGATGATGAATTGCTACGGTTAATTAGTAATTTACTAATTGCATATTCTAGCAAGAAACCACGATCTACACTCTACCAAAGTAAACTGTTACATACAGGAAAAAGAGAAAAGTGTAAAGAGACTGAATGGAGCAAAGTATTCCAGACTCCAAAATCCCTGGTTTGGGCAAGATCCTACAAACACCATGCAAAGGGTAATTTTCCTAATGCTATACATGAGAGAGTGATGATGACAAGATTTCCAGCAGACATTTCCTCTCTGTGTAAGGAAAAAATGGCCACATATATGAGGTGAGACTGTTTTCTCCTGCCATCACAGAGCACAGGCTCTGGGGCCACTTCTAAAGGGACCAAAACCAATAGCAGAAAACAAAGCAAAAAGCAGAACCACAAGCCTGGATTTCAGGACAGCAGACTTTGGCCTTTTCAAGGATCTTCTCAGTGGAATTGCATGGGTACAGAGCTGGAGAAAAGAGAGGCCCAGAAATGCTGGTTGCTTTGCAGCCCTTTGAAAGCACTGTGTGCTCTATTGCTGGGGAGCAAAGCAGGCCTGAATAAAGGAGGTGCTGCCACAGAGAGGGATGCAGGACTGGGGAGATGTGAATCACCTTTCCCTTAGTTCACACAGGAGCAAACAAAAGCCAAGAAAGGCTCTGAATAGACCCTCCCAAGGTAGTCTCATCTCCTGGGGTGTGCATGTTGTGTTTGTGGAATGCCAAGGGAAGCTGGAGGAACTAAAACACAAAAAGCCCTTTAAAACACAGGGTCCATTGTCTCCCCTGGCCAAATTTGCTTTAATCAGGTGCTGGCTCCATTTCACCTCTCCAACAGGAGCTCTCAGATCTGCAAGGCACACTGAACCAGTGAGCAGGCACAGCAGGACAGGCAGATCACCAAAAACTAAATTTCCCCTGGCCTGAGATTACTCTTTTGCTTTAGTCTCTTTGCCCAAGTGACAAGATGCTCTCACCTGGCCAGAAAGCAAAAGAACAGAAATTGAAAAATCAAATGCTACCACGAGGAAGAGGGAGCAACGTAAACTGCCTGTTGTTCTGTGCACGCTTTCTCCCCCTCCTTCTTTAATTTCAATTTGCAAAGACAGTGAAATGGAAAATGTGCCTCTAATTATTACCCCTCTGTTCTTCCTAAAAGCCTCTCTCTGAACTTTTAAGTCTCCTCAAGTTTCAGGTCCTCTTTTGCTCCCTCTCTCTTTCTCTCTTTCTCTCTCCCCCTTTTTTATTTAAACTAATCTAAAAAAGCTATAAAAAGCCTCTGACACTATAAATTCCCTTGTAAACCCTGGTTTTATAGGTTTAATTGCCTCTTTTTACTGCCTTGCATGCTTTGTTCCTTCAGTATTTTAGAGAGCTGCCCCAGTATTTAGTACAAGCAGGCAACTTGGGGAAAGAGAGAGCAGCTCGGAGCCCTGGACGAGAATTTGGCTGTGGTCAGAGCTCTGGCATGGTCAGCACCCCATGGAGCCTGGGTCTGCAAGGGGCTCCACTCAGGCTCTCTGTGCACAATGCTGACCCAGACAAAACCAGAGAAAACCTCAGCACTGGGGAGTTCAAGTGCCCCTTGATGGGATAAAATCAGGCTCACAGACCTGGAGGGAATGAGAAAACCCACACAAAGAATCTCTCACAGGGGAAGGGGAGCTGGGGAGGATTCTTCTTTTTCTGTTACAGGAATAGATTCTTCCCTGAGCATCAGCAAAGCACAGTGCAAGAATCCCAAGGATTCCCATGTAAGCAGCAAGGGCTCTCCTGTGGTAGGTGCTGTACAAAGATGGACAAACAAGTGAGATCCCAGGCCAGGGAGCTCCCCATACAAACAATTATTGCCTTCAAATAAAGGCAGCGGGGTGAGTGTGAAAATCCTACCAAGATTCCCCCTGGATCCTTCATAATCTCTGTCACACTTTTGATCCCAAAGCCTTAATGCCCAAGCAATCAGCAAAATCCACCTTTGCTTCAGAAACACACATTTCCTAATTATGCCACTATCTGCTGAATGGCTTCCACAGATCTTAACCAGATACTGTGGCTGTGCCTCACCCTGAGGGGTGCAAGAGGAGAAAAGATCCACAGGGGCTTCATTTGAGGAGTGAAAAGGAGCTTCTCCTTTTATTTTAGGGCTAGAACTGCCAAATGGACTTGGAGAAATGGCCCACATTCACAATGCATGAGTTTTTTCTCATTAAAGAATATACCAAACACGTTTCTGTGCAAGTATTGCCTCCATAGCCATCCTCACCAATGGCACGGAAGTTTCACTCCCTGTCCTGAGCCTTGGATCCAAGCCCCTGATGACCAGCAAAATGGAACAGCACAGACACTGCAGACCTTTCACCAAAAGGCTGGGGTGCTTTTCCCCTCAGTGTCTCCAGAATCCATTTCCTGGCTTCCATAGAACATGAAATGACACCCATGGTTCCATCTGAGTCTTGAGATTTTTTGCCTATCACATCCAGGTGATGTGTTAAGAAGAATATACTCTCCAGGATTTTATTCCTGAACTCCTTCTTTTACCAGTTCTAATTCAAGCATGGGAATAAAAAATACTAGAAAGAAGGGAGAAATAAACGAAAGCCTAAAAGCTTTCAAACAGTTTGGTTTTGGCTTAACTGAGGAAATGATAAAGGCATCCAAATGTGGGTTTTGTTGGCAAATTAAGGGTTTTATTTTTTCTCTGTTTTCCTAAAGAGGCAAGGCTCCTGAATCCTGATGTGTGTGCAGCTTGCACTACATTCTGGTTTATGGCAACTTCAGAAAATGTTGAGCATTCTTCACCAAATATGTCAGAGAGAAAGAAGTCTCAAGATTATTAAGTGTCTGTAAGTTTTATAAATACAAGTCAGCCAGTAAGGGAGCAAGATACAAATTTGCTTCCCCATCCTTAATCTAAACCATACATTAGATTTCTTTATGCTTTTCACCAAGTTGCCATTCTCTGAAATGCTTCCCCCAGCTCAGGAAAAGGGACATACACATTATGTGAAGAACTGAATCTGCTTTTTGTACTAACCAAGGTAAAACAGTAACAACCTCTTTATTTTTCCAGACCACTTATGATTTTATAGACCTGTACTGTATCTCTCCTCAGCTACCTCACAGATCCCTGCTCTATTTAACTGCCCTTCATAAATATGATGGTTTTCCCTCTCTTGCCACTGAGTTTCTTTTCTTAGCTGGGTCCTGGGAAGAAGAAGAAACATCCTATTCGTGAAAAGGGAATTTAAAAGTACGTGTTCACACACAGGTTACTCCCTGTGAACAAGCAGATCCTGAAAAAATACCCTCTTGTTTTAGCCATTAAACTGTTGGCAGCAGAGCAGGCTAAGGGATGGCGATGGAAGCGGAGAGGCACTCAGAGGATCAAAATCTGCAAGAAAAGGAGGTTTAAAACAAATGAACTGAAGAAAGAACTTGTTGTTGGTGAAGTTGATCCTTCATGCTGCTCTGCTATCTTGTAAAAGGAGTTTTATTTGCCTTTTTGTGGGAGTCCTGGGAGGAAACCATTAAAGCCCCAGGCTTCAGGCAGTTTGTGGGGATGTGGATGCAGGCACAGGGCTGGGTGCGTGTGTTTGGGCGTGCACGGCTGGGTTCTCTCCTCCCTTTTACAAGGGCCGGTCAGGTCACAAGGTTAAAGCCAGGGGGGACTTATTTTGTGTCGTAAGAATTTTTACAAAGTGTAAAGGATCAAAGTAATTAGCTGAGGGTGAGAGCCCAGGACTGTCAGAGAAGCAATGCAGCCCCTGCCCGGGAGTCCTGATGGCAGCCGGCCGGCCTCAAACTCCGGATCCTGGGAATAACCTTACCCAACAGGTCTGCACAGCACGGGGGGGGGGGCTGCTCCAGATGAAACTTGTAAGGAAGAAGAAAGGCAACATTTTGGATAGAGCAACTGGAAAATGTTCCAGCAATGTGGCTGAATGAAACCCAGGAGCTTTTAGGTGTGAACATTTTAAAACCAGCTGTCTGTGCTGCTGTGAGCGCTGCCAAACCTCACTGGCACTCTTTGGAGAGCAGGTCATGGCTTCCTGCTCCCAGCTGGCCAGCAAAGATCATCCCAAAGTGAGTCAGGACTCTCAGACCCTCAGTTTGGTCCTTCAAAGCAAGCAAGCAAGAAGAAGAGGCACAGGGAGAGATAAAGCATTAGCATCAAAACAGGGGTGGATCAAAGCTACCTCCATGTATCAGCCAAGAACTTTCCCCTGGAAGTCTCTAGTCTCTGTGCTGGCTCTCCTGCTCCCTGTTGTACTTGGGATGCTCCTGATGCAATTCAAGTCCATCTGGCAGCACTCTCACTAAAACAAGCCAGGCCACAGCACATCTGTAGTGTCTGGGCAAGGAAAGCCCCTATTGCACCACTGGCCTGGGCTTCCAAAGTAGACAGGCTGAGAAGCATCCGAGTCACTCCCTTCCAGATGTTCACAGGAAGGAGCTTTGCTTCTAAGGCCACATTGCTCATTTTGGGAAAGAACCTTTGATGACATAGATCTTCTGTGCCCCTTGAAGTAACTCAGGGTTTTATTCCTGGAATGACAGGAGTACACGGGCCCAGCATCCACTGCACAGCAAGAAAATCAATTGTTCTGACATTGCACAATCCATCCAGTGCTCCAAGATCCCTTTTTTCCTGTTGCACAGACAAACATTCAATATTGGGAAACATGTGCTTTCTTAGGAGAAGTTTTTAGGAGAAGGACTGGGATGAGATCTCTAGCCAAAGAGACTGCCCTACTTACGCATGACTGCCACAGCTCCAGGGGCAGCTCACACGTGTAAAATGCCAAACTACACAGCACATGAACATGGAGTGCAGCCCTGGAGAGCCTCCAAGGCCCTGGAGTCACCCATGGTTTGGACTGGCACTGGTAACTGAGAAGAATGAGTTATGCCTTAAATACAGACCAAGCTCTTCCAGATGGCCACAGAAGGACTTGCTGGGCACTGGCCAAGGCCACCAGATCCCTCACCTCTCCCAGACTTATTCAGCAGGCAGCTAATTAGCTGCCACTCTTAGAAATAAAGGGGATAGGAAGGAATTAGAGAGAGACAAGAAATCACAGACTTCTCTGTATCACAGCTGGAAATGAACTGTCCATCCTCCTTCCCTGGAGCACTGGGATGACAGAAGGAGGCGGCACTTCTACACCCTACCTGCAGCTGCTGTGTGGAAGGAGGTTATTGACTTACACAAAAGCTGCTTTTTAAAACTACTGCATTAGTTTTATTAAATGTTTGTAGTCTGTGTTTCACCTTTCCTCCCCAAATTACACTCATCTTTGTGAAAGAATAAAAATTAGCTGCCTAACCACAGCTTTGGCTGCGAGCCGCCTGCAGCCCCGCGAGGATGAGTTAGTGCTCGTGGTGTTATTGATCTCCAGGCACAGATTGTCTGGCTCACGAGCCTCATGTCTCCTATCCCACACTGAGACCTGCCTCTCCTTGGCATCCCCTGATCTGAGTCTACTTGAGATGCAAAATGCAGAGCTGGCAGGTGTGGCTGCACTATGGCCCACAGCCATTTATCACACACTTCTCAATAAGCTAATAGCTCTAATGTGTGAAAATTGATTTCTGGGGTGAATGCAAAAGTCCCAGTGATTTACACTCTATTTCCAATTGATGAGGCTCAATTGATTTCAACGAGTACTAAAATATTTACCATAGTGGGAGGCAGAGGGAGGGAGTGTGGGGAAGGCTGGGAAACAGGTCATCACTCATAGAAAACATCCCAGCAGTGCTGGTGAGCAGCACCATCAGCCTCAGGAGGAGCCCAGCAGAACATGAAGCATCTGGTGGAGCAGGAAAACTACTTGGTCAGCCAGAAGGAAAGCAATGAGAAAAGAGAAGAAAAAACTCATGTGTCATAAACACAGCTTTGCAGCATTGGTGTGAGCTAAGACTCATAGAATTCCCCTCATTTCTTGAAGGAATAACTCTGGGAAAGCACCTTTGATGCTGTGTCCCGCTAAGGGCACTGTGAACTCAGCTGCCTTTGCTCTCAGAGTCTCAGGGGCTCCATGGGCTGCAGGACAGCACAGCTACACTCAAGGTTAACAGAAAAGGTCAAGTGACTTTCCCAGAGCCACCATCTGCCCTGGCAGCAAACCCTCTCCAGGCACAGCTGCCCGTAACACACAATTTGTGCTCCACAGTCTGATGGCCAGGACAACCCAGGCTGAGTGGGACAATTCCAACAGTGGAATTCCAACTGGCCAGTGCCAGTGTCCTCCCCAGTCACCCTGGCAAAGCTAGCCAGTATTCCCAGGAGAAGGTAGACAAGGGCATGGGGGAGGAATGGAAACTGAAGCACCCTCACAGTCTACAGTATTTTCCTGAGCCCCTCAGTATCTCCTTCCACCTGAGCTTGATGTAACAGACTCAGCTCTTGCGGTCCCATTGAACTTTCCTAAGTCATCCTGCCCTTCCCCTATTTATTAATCCTCCCTTCTCCTCCCCTCCATAGGGCAAAGTCCTCATTTCCCAGATCAAAGGTTAGCACTTGTCAGACAAAAGCTTTGAAATACATCTCAGCAATGAATGATTTCCAAGTTCAGAGCTGCCTCCATCTCTCTGTCACTCAAGAGCAATTCAGGGTAGAGGCTTGCAAGCATTTCACACAGAATGCCAAATCCCAGTCTTTTAGCAGTGGGGTCAAGAAACAACGTTCAGATCCAGGTCTAGGTGTGAAACTACCAGCAGTCACTGGTGGTAACTCCTCTGTGAGGTAAGAGGGCTTTCACCCAGCACACGCTTCCCCCCAAACCTTACCATGGCAGAGTGGAGGTGCTGCCCCATCACAGCTCTCATAGTCCTGCCCGTGCCTGGAAATCAAACTGCATTTCAGTCCATTTCTCCAGGTCTGGCCAGTCCATGGAGCCAATATCCCCACAGTCCTCAAGTTTATCTGGCATATTCTATTTCCTTAGCAAGTGGTGGTGAATTTCCCATACAGGTCTGACTCCTCTGAACTCCTGAGGGTGCTGCCATAAGCAGAATTTCCCTATTTCTTATCTCTATTCATGCTGCTCTGCAATCATGATGACAAAATGCCCCAGGGACTATGAAACAGCAATAAATTAAAAAAAAACACATTCTGCTAAAATACAAAACTCCTACTTTTACCAAATTCCCAGTGGGACAATAGCAGAAGATGAGGAGCATGACACATTCATGTACAGAGGGCCATGTGCTGGTCCCTTGGCCCTACCCCCTTAGCCCACCTGCAGATGCCATGCCAGGAGCTCAAGACAACTTTGTTTAACCCCCAGAATGAGAATCTGCTTTCAAAACACTTGTTAAATCATCAGAGGGAAAAGCCAGATGATGAGCCTGTGGACAACGTTCAGCTGATGCAAAGCACGGGAAGCCAATGGTGCAGGATCAGTTCAGAGCAGGCAACTCACTGAAACTTTAAACTCCCTTTCAAACAGTCTTAGCAACCCCTCAATCTGCCAGCTGCAAAGGAAATCACTGACCACTATTTACATGATTCATGTCTCTTACTCTGTTCTTCTTGGAAACTGCAAATGAAAAGCCCAGCTTAGCTCTTCAGCAGTTTTGGTTTCCTGCCTCAAAGCACTGCCCAACCTGACAGCTAAGGAATGCTCAGAGTGTCCAACTGCACCCAGGCCTTTGTGCTAACACCAAAACCCAGCCCTTCAGTCATCAACAGAGTGCAAACAGATCTTCTCGAGGCTGTTTCCTTCTCATCCTGGCACACTAAGGCAGATCCTTCAACAAAAAGAAGTTATTTGCCCAAGCAAAAACACTTCTTGCTGCTATAAAAGGTGTCCTGCTGGCAGCTTTGCTCTGCTCATTTCACAGCACTTGAAATGGCAGAGAAGGAGAAAAGGAGAGATATTAGTGCTGTCACCACGGGCTTTTTGGTTGTGATGAGCTCAGTGCAACAGCTCATCCCACTCATCCTCTGACTTCCCAGTTCTCTGTTTTAGATAATGCCTTACTCTTCTTAGCTTACACAGTTCACATCAGTCCCTCCAGAGAGACTAGGATGTGTCAAAAAAGAAAAAAAACAAGTCCACAATTAAACCACACACCAAGTGGGCAAACCCAAAGCAATTCTGCTTCCACAATTCCTTTTCCTCTGCCACTGTCCTGCTCCATCCTCCTCTGCTTTTTCTCACCTTGCCAAGAAGCTCCAAAGGTGTTGCACTTGGAAAACCTGGTGCAGGCAGCTCTCACAGCATAAAGCAGCACTAATTGATATTCACCTTCACAAGAAGATGATGCAATGATTAATCAGCAAATGTCCCCATCTGAGCTCTCCAGGTGAAAAATGATATGCAAGTGCAAAGTGTTTCTTAAAAATATTGGAAATACATTTTATAAATAATAAAAGAGAAGAACTTCCATTTTAGCCTGTGTCTGTTCCTCTGGCCATCCCCATTCCCCTCTCTCCTGCTCACTCTGCAGAGCTGTATAGAAAATCAGAATCCAATCTCAGCAAATCCTATTGACTGTCTCCTGTCACTCACCTGATTAAAGGTTCCACTTACATCCAAATGCTTCGAGCTCACTCTGAGCCATTCATAAAACTCCTATTGAAGGATTAGCTTTCACAAACTTTGCCTTAATGATTATGCATTCTATTGATCAGCGGGGAAAACTATAAAAATTGACACCAGAATAAACTTTGAAGGACTGCTCTCGCTCAGCAGAACTCAGATCAATTGGAATCGACCAGGATGATAGGGAAGGGGGAAAACAACCTCTCTCCATTAGCTGGGTGTAATCCTGATTAGCTAAATGGTGAAGTCTTTTTTTCTATCTGTCTCTATTTGACTGCTGAAATCCAACAGCATCTCAGTGTGGTGCAGATTATCAGACCTTGGGGATAACAACAAATGCACTGGTGTGTGTTCATTCCACCTTTGCTCCACAGATAAGCCTTCCTTCACCACAGCTTTGATGTTCAGATTTCCTTATCCCTGCTCCCCTGTTTAAAACGATCCAACACACCACAGAGCTTATTTTGTTCGTGGAGGGAAGAGGTATTAGTCACTGATAACCAAAGGAAACAGAGTGTTAATGTGACATTCCTAAGGTCAGTCAGGAATTCTTTGGGTTTTACCCTTGGAATTCTTTTCCAAACCCTTTTGGGACAACACATGCATACAGGTAGGTATCCAGATTTGGTGAGTCTGCCTGAAGTAGGAAATTACTTAAGAGAGATGAGACCAAAACTATGATTGCTTTTCTAAATATTCCACTGGGTTTAATAACAAAAAAAGAAACTCATCTTTTGCCCATAAAATCTGCCCCTCACATCCTTAGACCATCATGGCTCCAGAACAATAATGATTCCTGGTGTCCACTCTGCTGAGCAGTGTTATTCAACTTCCAGCTGAACAGATATGGATACAAACACCTCTCAAAAGGCAACTGCAAGTTACCTGAGGAGACCCAGTTCCAGTTCCTCATGTTCTCTGAATTTTACTGCCTAATCCCAACCACTGAGGGTTTGAACACAGCTCTCCTCAGTTCCTCCCACCTGAGTGTTCAGCATTGCCAGACACCAGCAGGAGCTTCCTGAGAGGGTTTACAAGCAGAGCTGGTTCCAAAATTGGCTAACATCTCCCATGAGTAGCTGTCCTATTCCAAGGAGTATGGACAACATCCAGCCCAGGAAAGCAGATGTTTTGAGTCCCAGAACTGACCTTATCTAGAGCCCAGTCTTACAGCCACTGGAGTCTGGCTCAAGTTCACATTACACTGAGATATTTTCCCAGACTCAGTACCAGGTGGCCACTGAAATCCAGGTTTCCTTTTTACTGTGAGATTACTCACGGGATGAGCGATCCATTTTCTGTTTGATGACCATGCACCCTTTCTTATATGGAATCCCAGAAAGCTGGGCCCATCTGAGAAGAGGTAATTGAAAAACAGAACTGACAATAATGGCCAATTTGAAGACAATTCTTCCAATAAAATCATATAGCCAAGATATACTTTTCCATACAAACACTTCTAGGGCTATAGAAACTTGTAAATATGAGCAGCATACACCTCAGTTAATTCTAGCAGTCAGGAAATGAGGTCTAGCCTAGATAATCCTCCAGGCTCTTGGCTGAGCCAATGGCACAGGCACGTCCCAAGGTAATACATCCCATCTGTCCCAGAGACCTTCTGGGGATGAAATGGCTCAGCCTGTCAGGTATGGCCACCTGCATGACCCAGAGAGGAGCAAAGGGTGGCCAAGGCAAGCAGCCAAAGTCCGTGGGATGAACTCAGACAATATTCCAAACTGAGTCTTGGACATACCCGAGGACACAGGAACTGAAACCCAAGATGATGGACTTGGTAAAAAATGTGGTCTGCTCCAAAGATAAAGTCAGAAGTAAAGCTGATCCTTAAAGGAAAACCCTGAGTGGATTAACTTTGTCAGAAGCCACGCCCAGACATACTCAAATTAGCAGTTAATTGCTCCAAAGCCACGGTAATTAACTGCCACCACTTTTCTGAAAGTTACAAAGAAATTGATTCAAAGGACCTGGCTTCCTTTGCAGAAGAATTCAGACTGCACATCCCACTGAGCTCACATTTTTTAATCTATGAGAAGAGGATTAATTCCATGATTGGAAGAGAATGGCCAAGTAAGAAAAGGCATACTGTAATAAATGCAATTTCAATAAAGATACAAAAAAAGGAACTAAAAGCAAGAGCTACCATAAATGAGAGTATTAACTGCATCGAATTGTTAGTAAAGATCCAGTCAGTGTTTTTTAGTACACCCTCTAAATGTTATTTACTTAAAAGTGCTGTCCACCATTTGTTCTACTCCCAGAGTTTTCTAACAGTTTCTGATTTTTGAGTGGATGACATTCTCATTTAGATGGGAGGCATGGAACAATATATGGGAAATCATTAAGTTTTGCAGCAGACCAAAGAAAGAAATCTATGTTTAAAGTCCAAAAAGTAATAATAAATGATCAGAAGTAATCCATAATGGATGTGAGTTGGGTAAAGATGACCTAATTGCTGATCTAGGGGAAACGGAATACAATACTTGAAGTGTTTACTCCACACAGCAAAGCAGAGAGAAAGAGATACATAGGAATAATAAACTGATTTGGCAAAATTCATTCCAAATCTATACATGATCAATAAGTGCTTGTGGAAATTGTTGAAATATGAGGTTGCTGGCATTCAGCAAAAAGACATTAATAGACAACTAAGTGGCTAAAATAATTTTTAACAAGGGTGTTTCAGAATCTCATGACATGACTAAGGCTGTTGGGTTGGAAGCTCTGCTCCATGCTGGCACAAAGTGTCCATCAGACTTTAAAGGAATTTCCAAAAGTGCCTCTGGTCTGAGCTAACACCCTGTGGGGCTGGCACAAAGGTGCTGGCAGGGCACAGAGTGCCTTGATTTGTGAGGAAAATCTCGAAGGGATGAGTTTCACAGAAGGCCAACAGAGATACAAAAGTCCTAAAACCAAGCAGTTGCTCTGCTTCCAGCTCTTTTGGGAACCTCACCACTTCTCCAGCTTGGAACCCCAGAAATAGTTTCTGTTTCCAACTGTTCCTTGGCTATCCCCTGCTCACCTCAAGCTACTGGGAAAGACCTCACTCCATAAAGAGCTGGCATGCTGAGCTGAGGGGCAGCCCGACCCCTCCAGACTCCTCTCCACACCCCTGGATCACTTGGGCCAAGGATGAAGTTGTTGGGAATGATCACAGGGAGAGGCTTCATGTGAGCTTGTAGGACATCAGTGGATAGCGGGTGAATATTTATCTTTCTAAAGAGCAAGGAAAAAAAGTACATTCTCTTTGCAGTTGCCAGTGATAATGGATGCTGTGTGAGCTAAAACCCCAGCAGTTAAAAGCTACATTTATTATCACTCTATCTCACACCAGCAAATTTATGATCCCTTCCAGACCTGAAACATCAAAGCAGAGCAGGAGTCAGAGCCTTTTCAGACTGTTAAGGGTTTTTTTTTCCTTCTTCTTCTTTTCACATAGATTGCTTTATTTATTTTTTAAAAGGAGGTGGGCATTAAAACCAAAATCTGACCTTTGATCCCCTGAGGCAACTCATTACTTACAAGGGCAAATAGGGAGCTGAAAGTTTTTCCTGCATGAAACCGTAAATAATGCTTCCATACACCCACAAATCACTCTAGGTTGGTAAAGTAAATAGTAATTGGTGGGTTTCTCCCTAGAGGCAGGACTGAAGGGGGTTATAGATTAGAGTTAGGGATTTTTTGTTTAAAAAAAACTTTAGAAAGCGTGTTTCCCTCAGCTCAGTGCTCCAGATGCTCAGGTAATACATGAAGTTTTGGAGGGGTGGGTATGGGCAGGGGTGTGGGGAAGGGAAAGGTTTGCTGGTTTTCTTCTGTTTAGTAATTTCTCATGCTGGAGTTTAAGAGATTCACAACTTTAGGGCAAAGGGGAGTACTAAAAAAAATTAAACATCAGGTATGTACAACAGCCTTTTCTGTGTATTGTCAACAAGAAAAAGAACCTTTAAAGAAAGAACCTTCTTCCCAGCTCCTCCTGCAGCTCCTCTGATTACTGGGAAGGAGTAGCAGACTTGTCTCCCTGCTTTTTAGTGTGTTGCTACATCACACGTTATCAGCTTTCTCTGTTAGATAAATTTCACCCAAAACACCTGAACTCTCCCTCACTTTCAACATCTTTTCAGCTATCCCTGTTTCAACTGCTATCAAAATGGTTTTATTCAATAACAGTCATCCAGCAATATCTACATAAAAGGAACCTTTCCATGCTTGGTACTGCAAAGCAGTTGTGAGAGCAGCCCAGGGAATGGAGTGAGAAGCACATTGTTATTATCAACACCAGTGGAAATGTTCCCATTCTGGAGCCACCAGAGCTGGCTGTCATCAAACCAGCACTGAGCAGGGCAGGGCTTTTCTCTGCTGGGAAGTTCTGCAAGAGCTTGCTGAGAGCATGCCAAAGAAAAGCCATCAAATGCAGATTAGTCCTGTGTAAAACAATAATCCCAGAAAAAGGGACATGGGACTGTTACTCTTTGCTGAGAGAGGTCAGAGCCACAAGGATAGAGAGAAAACCAGTAGGAAACTGGGAATTTATGAACACAACTGACACGTTTCTACCTGCATGAACTGAATACAGTCACAGTTATTTGCAAGGAGAAAACTGGTCCCAAGCCTCATTCTATTTCCAACAAAAACAACAGGTCATAAATCTGTATTTAATAATTGAAACAAATGGCCTGACTGCCAGCCCGGCTGAGCACAACACAGGGGAGAAACTTAAAAACATTGATTAAGACACAGGATTTTTCTACCTGGCCTCTGACTTCTTTGAGACCTTCAAAGTGCAGTGCTGAAGCCACAGGGAGTTTCATCTCAGACAAGATTATGTTGGAAATTTCTCACATTTGCCTTTGAGCCTGACCCCCCCGCTGCCCCTCCTGTCAGGAGCTGTGCAGAGCCAGGAGGTCCCCCCAGAGCCCCCTCTGCTCCAGGCTGAGCCCCTTTCCCAGCTCCCTCAGCTCCTCCTGGGGCTCCAGACCCTGCCCTGGACTTTCAGGGTGCCAGTCAACCCTCCTGAATAAATGGCTATGCAGGCCTTTATTTTCTAACTATTTAACAATAAAGTGATTTATTTTCAATCTCCCAGTTGAATCAGGAAATTGTTGCTATTCCCAGACAGGGAACAGAGACAAAGGAAGATTAAACACCCAAATATCACACTAGAAGACTTTGGCAGAGTAGGAAACTGAACTCACCCCTCCTTTCTGAAATGTAGCTCAGCTTCTTAACCATCAGCCCATCATTCCAGCCTCACGTGATGGGGAGACAAACCCTTCTGTGGGGCTCCAAAGCACAAAGGCAGCAGCCAGTAAAAGATTCCTGCTGGCCCAGGCTCAGATCCTGTCTGGACTGAGGGAACAGGTTTCTGGTTTCAAAAGGAGCAGCGTTGAAGTTGCTTTCCTTCAGTTGCAACCTTTTTAACAAAACAGAGATTTTTCTCCAACAGGTAAAGCCATAAATCAGGACATCTCCTGAGGTTCTTTTTTGCCTTTTTTTTCCTTTTTTTTCCCTAGTTAGTGTGCCCTGCCTCCCCTTTCCATCCCTCCAGACTTACTTCATAAACATTAGCTTTCAAGCATCTCTTCCCCAGAGGACATATCATAAACATCATGTTAAATATTTAGAACAGGAAACCACCTCACTTTTCTAGCTACATAAAAGCTATCTTGGGAGGGTGCATTTTCTGTTCTTATGGCTTTTATTTATTTATTTCCTGGTGCAGATCAGTCCAATAATCACTACATTTACCAGGGATGTTTGACATCAGTGTTAAGAAGTTCCCCTGCACTTGGGCAAAGGAAAATACCACTGGATGTGCATTTCCAAAGCATCCTGATCCTTGAGGGACTTTACCAGGACTTGGAGAGTCACTGGTGCAACCACAGAGCTGGGAAGAGGGACTCAGCTACAACAAACCTTGCAGCACTCCCATCACCCACTAATTTCCAGCTTGTTTTCCCTCACTCCTCCGAGTGTCCCCAGAAACCACTAAGCTAGCACACAGCAAAGATATTTAATAAGAGCCAAGCATTAAACACCACAGAGCACCATAAACACTGGCAGCTCCAGGCTTTGTTCAAAGCCAGGGCAGCCAGAGGCATATGGCACAAAAGGCACAAAAGCCTTTTTGACAGCTCTCCTGTGTGAAATGCCTCATGCCCTTGCCCTGGCTGGATTCATTTATTCAGATGCAAGGAAAAGAGTCCAGTCCCAGTTTCAGGCTGTCCCATCTGCACTGTCCCTTGTCATTCCTCACACACACACAGCAGCACCTCAGCACTTTGGGCAACTCCAACACTCTCTGAAGTACACCAGTCCTCAGGACAATGGGGAATGGTTTCAAATGGAGAAGGGGATATTTAGGTTAGATGTATGGAAAAAACCACTTTCCTTGTGAGAGTGGGGAGGCCCTGGCACAGGTCACCAGAGAAGCTGTGGCTGCCCCATCCCTGGAAGTATTCAAGGCCAGGTCTGACTGTGGCCATACCTTCCACACCACCCAGGATTTTGTTCAGTCTGCCTTTGAAAACTCCCAGTAGAACAGAGACTCCTCCAGCAGACAAATCCATGCCCAGAAAAACCTCCCCTTTCCACATCAAGTCTCTATTCTCAGCTGTTCTTGCAGCCTCTTACTCTGTCCACACTGCTCATCTAAACTAAACTTCCTGAGCTCAAAACTCTTCTATAGAAGTTGGGCTCTGTAGACCTTTAACATTAATTTACTTTCTCCTAAGCTTCCAGTTTCTGGTAACAGGCTGCCCCAAATGGGATGCAATTGTCCAAGCAGAATCTAAAGCACCAAAGCCACAGAGGAAAGAAAGCAATAACCAGCACTGCAGCCCCAAAACACTTTTTTCTTTCACAGCATATTGCAAGGTCACAGTAATTCATTCTCCACCCTCACCCCCTTCATTCTGCCTGGCTGAAACTCAGTCCAGCTTCAGGGGAAGGCAGTGCAACCGTCTGAAAAACCATAATGTCCTGCTTCAGTCCTATTTTGAAGATTTAAAAGGTGCAAAGGGCTTGATGTTGCCTTTTCAGACATGGACAAATCTCACCCATTGTGCAGAGGTGAATCAAATTTTGAATGATGCAAACTGGAAATGCTTGCCAAGTATGCATGCAAGAGAAAGAAAAACAAAGATCATAAAGATTTATAGATTGCTTTAAAATGCATTCACCCTAAACCATGAGCTGCTCTGAAAAGCACTACCAACCTGGCTGAGAAGTTGTACTTACATGAAGGACTCACTCTGCTGGAACGAGTGCTTTTGTGAAGATCGACAGAATTAACGAGCTAAGAACTTCAGGGTATTAGTTCAGTACCTCACAACAACAATAAAATTAAAAGTTTTATGCCTTTGATTTATATGTTTAAAATTAAGAGGGATATTTCAGGCTCTAAGGGCATGTGGGAACACAGTGCTCCAGCTCTTTATGCTCGTGCATGACACTTCTCACAGAGTTACACTGCCTGGTTTCTGTGAGGTTCCACCTCTGCCACTTCAAAACCAGAAATCCAGCAGAGCAGAACTTCAGTTGTGCAAGGCTCTAGACCTACTTTAAACAAACTCCAAGCTGGAACAGAGCTAAAAACCCTCTTTCCAGGAACAAATCCCCTTGCCACAGCCCTACTGCTTCCAGCTTTTTGTTAGGCTAAAAATGAGGAGAAACTGCAGTCTGCAGCATTACAGGCATGGCCACTTCCACCAAAGTGGGAACAGGAATAGAAGTGTTCGAAAATACAACAAGCAGACATCAAAAAACAACAACAGATCGTATTTTGTGATCAGTTTGTCTCGTTCAGGAGGGTTGAGGCTGGTTCTAATTTGAATCAAACCAGTTGGCCAGGCCCTACCTTGTATATTATCTTTGGAATGTGAGTCATTTTGTTGGCTTAGTTATTTCTTCTTCTGTAACATGGCACTCCTGACTGCAGTGGTATGTGGGAGCTATTTTTATTGGGTAGTAGTGAAAGGAAGTGATGGATAGAGCCAGTTGGGAACATTTCACGATTTTTTCATTAGAATTTCCTAGCTTCTCCAATGACAATTTGCTCACTCTAAAGTAGCTGGTTCCAGATAATATTTTAATATGAAAATAATAAAATAAAAAAATATTCAAAATAGTCCATTATGGTGTTTTGAAACAGAAATGCTCAACTGCTTTGGCTGAAATAATTTAATTTTGATGTTAAAAGGGGAAAATGAAGCTGAAATGTTATTGGAGCCAGGCCTGATGAAGGAACCATCCCAAACATGCAAAGCCAACTCCATTCCCTGCACAAGTATGCACTTGATTTTTTTCTTCCTTTAAATTTTAACCTCTCTAAAGTTTTCAAGGCTTTGGCTTTTCATCTCAATTCAGAACAGTAGCTCCTTTTTCATGGACTCTTCAAGAATTTCAGGAACATCAAAACCTTCCACTTTTTTTTTTTTTTTTTTTTTTTTTTTTTTTTTTTGCAGAACAAGCAGCACACTGTATGAGCAAGGGCTTGGAAAGGCAGGATCCTTGGAACACCTCCTGCTCAAGGTCCTCCTGGTACTGCAGCCTGCAGTCCCTACGTGATGTGGTCAAACAGAGATGGTAAACCACATGCTGGAAACCTCCCAGTCCCAGGTGCCCACAAAAGCCAAAAATTAAAAGTGTGTATCCTCAATGGATGACCAGCCACTCCTGAGACCCTGCCCTTCCCTCTGGGGTTTTCCTAACAGCTTTCACAGGCATGGCCAGCTACAACTTAAGCAAAGCTGGCCAGTGATCTAGGAAACTCTTCAATTATAGATGAACACCAATAAACAGCCAGTGATTTGCTGGAAATTATGAAGTATAAATAATTGAGAAGCAGGGAGTCAGCCCAGAGGTCCCTTCTCTCTTGCTGATTCGTCTTTAATGCATTTCCTTGATGCAGCTCCCTGCTGTGCTCCCGAGGCTGTGGAGCAGCAGGATAATGGCCCTGGCAGAATGTGCTGACCTGCTTGTGCAGAGTTAGGGATACATGACCATGCACCAGCCTCCAAGGGGCAACTGAGGCAAGGGGGTTTGCCCACCCCACCTCCAGTGTGGAAATCAGGGATTTTGCCTGAGGACAGAGGGACACAGTGGACAATGGTCTGGCAGCAGCTTGCGTGGAAGAACTTAATTCTGTTTTTCCTGCTGCTTCCTCCTTGTGTCATTAAAGAGGAGATTCCACCAGAGCAGCACAGGAGCTGCTGGAGGATGCTCTGACCTGTGCTGGGAGAGGAGAGCATTAACTTGAGATCCTGGAGAGCTCTGGTCTGCAGTGGCTTTCCAAACAGCTGAGTCCCGAATGAGTCTCAGCTCTTGGGCAGGGCATGAAACCAGCCCCAAACCCCAGCCCTGAAGCTCAGCAGGACTCAAAGGTGACAGCACTGCAGTGGGATTCCTCCCTAGGTGGACACAGCTTCACCAGAGCTTTGCCCTTAAGGCAAAGGGAAAAATCCTTTTTGGGAAAATGGACCACGAGAGAAGATGCAACAGAGAAGATAATTTCCTTCTGTGCTGCTGGGCCAGAGATACTGAAAAAAGCCAAGGGGATGTACAGCAAGGCCCACAAAGGACACCTCCCCATGCTAATCATGGCTGACTCTAAGGGAATTTCATTCTTAATATCCATCAGTTAACAGCTGTCTCACATCTTAATGCTGATGCACTCCCAGTCTGTTTAAATAAAACTGTAGATGCTGCCACAAACCACATAAAATCTTTCATACTCCAAAAACTGAAGTCTCACTGCAGACTGGTAGCAATGGTTCCCACTCAGCGACCAAGCACTAGGCCATAAGGACATTCATCTTGGTGAGCTTTAAATGTGTCACTGTTAACTTCAATTAAAATCTTTTGGCTTTTGCACTGAAAATGAAATGCCTGGTCTATCTGAGGTGTAAAAGATGGGAACCAGGAAAAAAAGATGCTTCATCAGAAGACTTTCAAAGCTGCTAAGGACACTGGCAATTAAGGCACGGGATGAGTCAGGTCCAACTCAGATGTCTTAGCCAAAGTTCAGAGCTCTATTTTCCCTCTATATTCTATTTTCCTCACAGCCTTGGTAAATGAGCAATTTGCCTTCTTGTAAAATAAATAATTAAGACACCAGAAGTGCCCTCTGGACATGTCAGGTTGTCTCCATTGTCTCAAAACTAATACCATAAAAAATGCTCAGTCTGACTTTGAATTTTATCAGGTAAAGGACGACAGCAAACAGAGTATCTAAATACTCTTAAGACACTTTTCCAGCTTTAACATGACAGACAGGTGAATGCCGTGCTGCTCCTTGGCTGCTCATAAAATTCACATCCACTGGAGAAAGGAAGAAAAATGGAAAGAGAGAAAGAAAGAAAGAGGGGAAAAACCCACATATTAAAAAAAGAGAGTCAGAAGGTGAGCAGGAGAGAGGCTGGGGATGGTGACTGCCGGTGACACACAGGTCCACCTGACAGCAGCCCTTTTTTACCAAGGAAAGCTCACCAAAAAAAGGGAATTTCAAGACACACACCAAAGAGGCTGGCATGTAAGAAAACAGGACTTCAGAAAAGGTATTTCCATTCATTTGTGGCATAACATTTTTTTTTATATGAAAAGGATGAAAATAATTTTAAAACACTCATCACCTCCTCCCCCCATCTGCATGGCACACCCCACCCCTTACTGAGCAAGGCCAGTGGGGTGAATGTAGCTCCTCACCAGCATTTCTGATTCCAGCACAGAGAATCCATCCTGCCCCCACAACGTGGTGCCTGTCCCCCTCCTGCTCCCCTGGCAGGCACAGAATGCTCCCGGTGTGAGGAGGTGGCTGCAGAGGCAGCGGGAGCTGGCAGGGTCTCCAAGGCCAGCATCAGGGCAGCATGGGCTGATGAAGTCTGAGTAGATGCCACAGCTCGTAGCTCTTAAGATCTCAGTAAACAGTGTAAAGGGACATGGAGCCAGGGCTCAGTATGCAGATTTTGTTCCATTATGTTTTTGAGCTGTTTTTTTCTCTTTTCACTCCCAGCTATGGAAGACGCCAAAGCTGTTAAATATCAAGCATGTATAATGGGAATCCCATAAGCTGGGGGAATGGCCAGGATTCAAGGATATGTCCAGAGTAGAAAAAAAACATATCAGTAAGAAAGGAAAAATAAGAAAGAGAGAATAAGCAGAGAGATGTGGGTGGAGAGGAAAGGGAGGAGGGGGAGAGATCAGGCCCACAACTTCTCATCGGCCATTCTGGCTTTTTAGGTCACAGCTTAACAGCACTGCAACAACTTTTATTATTGTTGCTGTTAGGATTACTGCTGGTATTAATTACAGCCTTACCACTGGTCCCAAGAATCTTTAAATAACACAGGTCACTTTATGGCAGAGGTTGCATGTGAGCACACTCACTTCAGGGCACTGCATGCTCCCAGCCCAGCACCGAGGGAAGAGTCCCTCAGCACCTCACTCTCCTCAGCCCCTCCGCCACAGGAATCTCACCCTGTACCCTGGAAGTGCTCAAGTCCAGGTTGGGCAGGGCTTGGAGCAACCTGGTCCAGTGGAAGTGCCTCTGCCCATGGCAGGGAGGCTGGGAATAGATGAGCTTCGGGGTCCTTTCCAACCCAAGCCTTTCTGATTCTCCAAGAACAAAATGCTTCCAGAAGCTGCACCTTGCACTTGCACACATTTTGTAACCCTGCAACTGGCACCACTGTGGATGGATAAAACAACTAGAAAAACTAAGATAAAAGGTTCTTTCCTTGTCATTCCAGCTTTGTGCAGCAAAAATTAGGCAACAAGATGAAGGCAGGGGAAGAAAAGCCTATTTTATTTCCTCAGCCACTTACCTAGGCAATATCAGCAAATGCAGCTTTGCCCGAGATAATCAATTGTCAGGAGGTCCCTCCCTCTGCAACCTTGCAGATTCTGCTGGTTTGCTCCCTTTGCACAGGTAAATCTGAGGTGAGGTTGTGACTGAGCTCAACACAGCCCCTATTAAACAAGCCACTGTTTCCTCTCCATCAGTCACTGTGAAATCCCACTGGCTGATGCCTAAGGGGCAGCACCAAGTCATGCTTCTGGAAGTGGTTTAAATCCTGCACAACAATAAAGATGAGAAGAAACCACTAAAGAAAGCTACATCACCCCTTACAGCCTCAAATTCATAATGAAGTTTTAGTAGGTAAAAAACCACTTTAATGGGAACATAAGGTGCAGATAAATAAACTGAAAAAGGATAGACAACTGTATTTAGCAAGTCAACACTCCCTCTTCAAAAATTATCTTTCCTTACCTTCTTGAAACTACTCCCCCCTGTGTCAGGCAAAAGCCTGCAAGAAGAAAGAGGGCATTCCCCCCCCGCCTTCTTTTTCATAAAATAATCCATTTTGTTGCTTCAGACAAGCTGTTATTCATCTTGAACCTGTCCATCCCTCCCACTGGGAGCTCCAGATGGATTTACCAGCTAATCCAGTTAGTAGCTCCTGCCAGCCATGGCATTCCAACATCCCCTGATACAAAGCTGGGGAAAATTGCCTATGTCCGTGTGCCTTTGTGCATCTGTGTGCATTCAGGCCAGGAAGGGAGAGAGTGACCAAGAAATTACATTAACCCAAAAGCCCCTTCCTACTCTCCCAGCTGAGCTAAACTTCCAAGCGGAGAGGAGGAGCTCTGTCAGAAGCAGCTAAATAAAAGAAAATGATACTAACACCAAAGTAGTATCAACCCAGCACCTCTTCTCTGTGCCCCTAAAATTTCTGGTCCTGGTGTGATGACAAATGTCTGCTATCATCAGTACTCTTACAAGATAGAAAATATGGGCAGCCACTGCAGAGGTTCACAGACTGATCACCAAGTCTGGTGCTGGTCCTGTGCAGTGACAGCCCTGGTCCCTTCACTCCCTGCCCACCAGCAGTTCCCTTTCCTTTCGGCTCAGGCAGTTGGTTGCATGAAAAAAAAAAAAAAAATAACGTGAGCAAAGATCAGAACTGCTGTTGCCGCAACAGTTCAAAAGGAATAAAGTTACAACCGAGGGAAAAACAACAGGCTGATGCTGCCTGTGCAATGCTGTTGTACCGGGGCTTTGGCCCACAGTGCAACTGAAAGTGAAGCTGCTGCTCTAATAGTGACAGTGCACCGCTGGGGGCACACCTCCAAGGAGGCACCGCTTCTCTAGGAAGGCTATCTGGATAGCTCTGCCTCCAGATTCTTCCGCCTCGACAACAGGACAAGACTGACAGAGAGGCTGGGGGAGCAAAGAGGGTTTTGAAGACCACCTAAGGAGCCCAGGTACAGACACGGAGAGGCTGCATGTGTACATCAGTGAGAAAAGCACCTGGACGAGCCTCCTTGGTGAGTGTGGAGATGTGCTGGAGATGTTGCAAGCACTCAGGATTGCTTCCACAATGTCTCCAAATCACTGGCTGTACCCACCAGCCCCTACCACTGCAGGTCACTCCTCTCCTCGGAGAGCCGCTGCAGCCGGAGCGGGAAGGTACCACAGCAAGAAGCACTAAATGGGAAACGAGCAAGTGTCACGGCACAAAATCAATAGCCTGGAGCCAAAGCTGTTTCTCTGCCTTTCCTGTCTCTGATTTGTGTGTGCGTATGACTCCAGGGCTTCTTTACCTCCTGCATCCCTGGCTCCCCCGCCGCCGCGAACGCCGCGCAGCGCGCTAATGAGCGCGGGTGTCCGAGCCACCAGACAGGCCCATCACTGCAATCAGCGCCAGCCGAGAGATCGGGCCCGCGGGCTCATCAGGCTGTCCCGGCGCTGGCCAGCCCCCTGCACATGAAGATGCCAATCTCGCCTCTCCTCCAACCCTCCTCCTCCCCTTTGGCAGCCCGGGCTCCTCACCCTCCTCCCCCTGCCACGCTCCCCTGGCGCCCTCCCCCTTCCCTCCACCCCTGCTCAGCACCAGAGGAACGCCAGCCTGGGCCACATCCCAGCCCTTCTCCCTTAACGATTCTGATAGGAAATGCCCAGCAGGCTGAAGCTTTCCTAGAAAAGCAAGGGCAGGTCGGAAGGCATATGGTTGCTGTCCTCTAAGCTCCGGGTGACAAGGTCTGTGATGCTGCATCCTTCCCAGGCGGAAAGGGAAAAAAAAGAGACAGAGAAAGAGAGAAAAATCGCCTGCTTGGGCTTTGGGAAATCACAAGCTACTCCCTGCAGGGAGTGAACCTCTCCGACCCTGTGCCACACTGCTGGGCACGGATCACACCACGCTGGCGTGGCAGAGGCTGGCCTTGTCTTAAAATGAGAACTGAAAAATGGAGAGTTGGAAATAGCTCGGTGGTTTCTAACACACTCCTGGTCCATAACAAATATGGCTGATTCTCCTCCCTGACCCAGAATCGCAGGGGTTAGGCACATTGCTACTAAAGCTGAAGAGAAAAGAGAGGACAGAAAAATACATTGGTATTTTTCCAACTTCTACTGCTGCCATTGGCAAATGTTTGCTCAGTTCCACTCCCAAGGTTACTTAAAGTCTGCTGGAACCAGGAGTTCCCCCTGGTTCACTCAGTGAGCTGTGCTGGATGCTCGGGCTGCTCCTCCTGGCAAGGGCAGTGTGGTACCTGGAGAACAAGACTACCCCACCAAGGAGGATGAAGACTCCTCTTGGAGACTCACTCTGGACAGCCAGATCCACTGGCTGGAAAGCAGCAGGAGAATATTTCCTCCACTTGCTTTATAGAGTTCATTCCACATCCTCAGCCCTGGCCATCTCTGCTACCAGTATGAAGGGAAATCTGCAATTCCAGGTTGTGTTTTGCCCTGAGGTACAGGATCAGTTTAGAATATTACAGTGCAGGACTTTTACAGGTTTGTCTTTCAACAGCAGCCTGTTCCCATAAAATGCAGAATGGAGCAACACATATTTCCTCCTTAAATGAGCATGAGGGCTCTTCTTTCATACAAATGACTTCCCTCAACATATGAATTCACTGATCTCTCTTACTACACCAACATAAGGTTTCTTTCCAAACCATAGACCTCACCTTTTAATAATCAATATTTCCTTTCCACTTGCTCAGCTTTCAAGGTCATACGTTGAACAGATTAATCACACTTTCAGAACTCTCTTCCTCTTAGGCTGATGCTAGCACTGGCATTATGTGGAATTTGAAGCAAAAACATTCTGAACAGGGCTTGGGTTTGTCTTCCCGATGGAATGTTAGGCCAAGAAAAAGAAACTGCTGTTTGTCCAGAGTAAAAGGGCAAATAAAATCATTTCCAGGCTCTTAAAGAATCTATTACATACAGTGAATTAGATGAAAAATTACTTGATGACAGTGGCCTTTTAAAATGCTACTGAGAGCAGGAGCAATGAGCAGTTAGCCAAGGGCTATCTATATCCTGCTACTCCTCCATGTGCCGTAGCTCCTGCTTTAGACAAGTCCATTCTCAATCATGACACTGTATTCATGACACAGAGCAATTACCTGTAATCCTACATGCCATCATCTCCACTGATTCCACACAGGAGCTCTTAAAAATATTCCCCTAAATGGGCTCCTAGCATGCCCTAACACTGCACTGGAATGCAGGGTGAGCTATAAGCAAAGTGAAACAGAAGGAAAGTTTGGAAACTTTTTTGTCATCTTTTAAAGGAAAAAATGTTTCTGTTTTCATGATGATTCATGTCCTAGAAGCAGAGGAAGGGAAATAAACACCACCATCCTAGGAAAGCTGTGGCCACAGCACTACACAAGATTATCTGCTACTGATGGGCTTGAGCCAGAACCTTCACACCTGAACTGGGAATGGCTGGTTTGGACAGCACTGCTTCTAGTGGGAAAACCCAGGAGCTTGCCAACCAAAAGACAAACCCTGGTCTGTTCAGCCTCAGTCTAAGGTGGACTTCAGATTGGAATATTCCAGCTCTGATACAAAACTGAAATGGGTTTGTACCTGGAAATGATCTGAACAGAGCTCACCCCACTGGAAATCCTCAGTGAGATTTTCCTTGTGAGATGTGACATTTTAACAGGCTGACATCTCTCAAGACCTCACTGGCTTCCCAACATGGTTTGGCCTTAAGCCTGGAGTTTAAACTTCCAGCCTCACCACTGACTTCTCTGCTGTTAACACTGCTTTACCTTCCCCAGCCCTTCCACCCAAGGATTCCAGAGCAACCCAGCAATTCCAGAGACAATCACTACAATCATCTTCAGTCTGGGAGGCAAGTACAGCTTACTGCCCTGCTGTGGCAGAGAGATACATTACTCAGGGAGTTGACATGAGCTGGAGAAGGTCAGGCAGTAATGAAGTGGCCGTGGTTTAGAGCAGAACCCAGAAGTCCAATAGCCCAGGTCCCCATTTAATCTACTCAACTTGGCTCTAACCAGCTTTTGTTTCAGAAGGAAAAGCAGAAGAATAACGACTGTGACTTCCAAAAAGTCTAAACACAAGTGGGGGTCGGAAAGAAGCGTGTGAAGCTGCCTGACTGTTCTGAAGTGGGGGGCACTTCAGTGCTCATTTCTCTTGCCGTGTCACTAAGAATTAAAACCTGCCTAAATGCCTAAGCACATTGAGAACATATAACAATAATTAGAGTGTCAGAATTCCCTTCGAGAGCTGAGCAAGATCTTGTATCCTGGAGCAGCTCAGGGAAAAGAGATTGCAAACACAATTTGCCCATTCTTTGCTAAGCCAAAAATTTGGGATGTATTTTCAATTGCAGCTGAAGGGGCAGACAGGAGCCACCTGCACAGGGCTCCTGACAGTCATGATGTGTTTGTGACACCACAGCAAGGGTGGGTGACGAGAGCTTCTGACATCGCTCCATAATGCAAACCCTGATTTGTGTCCAGAGCTCCTGGAACGATGCACAAAACCCCAAGTCTTGAATATCTGAATGTTTTTGACCAGTGCAGGTCACTGCACCTTCCCTCAGCCTGGCAAGCTTGTGGGTCATTTCATGCCCAGAGTCTCCTACTCTGATGATTTCTCTCTTTCATGCTCTGCTGGAGAGTGAGGCCATCCCTTGCCAAGGAATTTCAGCTCCCCTTATCCTCAGTGGGAAGCAAGCCCTCTCTCCCTCCCACATACTGCCTGGAGAAGTGGTCCCTGAAAGGCCACCAAGAGAAGCCTTCCAGCCATGTGCAGCATCTTATCTCTGTGTGTTTGCTGCCAGGAATGGGTTAAAGCCATCAGGGCAACAACAAAAGCAAAGATCCTGAACATCATTTCATGCAAATGACCTTTCAGTGGCTTCCTGTGCTTCACTGTGCTCTTGTCTGCCAGGGCCCGGGGCCTTCAAAACCTGGGGCTAGATTTTAACTCATCTTCCCTTATCTGCTTGACTGACTGTCAGCCTCGCACATCTCCCTGCTTGTGATGAAGGCCTTAATTAGTGCTTGTCTGTTTACCCTTTTCTTATTGCCACCTCTCTTTTCCTCTCCCTCTCGCTATTCCTCTCCTTTCTCTCTCCCTCTCCCATCACCCTGGGGCTTGTTTGCTTAGCTGGGCATCTCTTGTTTACTCAGTAGGGAGGTTATAATATATGTAAATAAATAAGTCCAAAACTCTAGAAAAATATATCATATACACAATACAAAAATACCAACACAGAAACATATTTTTGCATTCAGAGACATTGCTAAAGCTAGACTTGCTTTTCTTCAACAAACTAAACCCTTTTGTCTTCTGAATTCAGTGGCAATAAGGAAACGAAGCTGGTTTTTTCCTTCTCCTTTCTTCAGAGTCTTTATTGCCACAAAGCACATGGGCAGTGTTTAGGGATCATCCAGCACCTGCTGATCAGGTGTTTTGGAGCAAACACCACTGAGGTTCAATCACCTGCCTCACCAGAGCTTCTACCAGAGAAGGGATTAAAAATGCAAAATTTGTTCAGCTTTCATGAGAAGTAGGAATAAGGAAAGAACCATCTCTTACATCCACTGAAAATAAGATGCAGTGTGCATTCCTACTGGGAAATCTTCACTGCAAGGTTTTCTCTGGCACATCCCTCCCTAATAAAAGCTGCTTCATACCCATAATATGGCTCATAAAACTCATTCTGCAGCTGGATGTTCAGTGAAAGCTCTGCAGGGCTCTCAGGCTGAACTGTGACAGCGTGTAGGTGTGATGATCCAAGAGGAGCTATGAGTATCCACTCAAACACATGGAGCAGGCGAGTCCTCCAGTGCTTGCCAAAGGAGTTTCCAGACTTATCAAACACCACGGGAAATAGCAAATTTCAGGGGCTGCCAAAGAGCAAAGGACAGGAGAGAGCAGCTCTCCCATTAGCAGGTAAAAGCCACTGGTTTTAACAGGAATAATGTGTTCAGAATCAGGAGAGACAGGAAAAGGAGTGGAGGATTGATAAAGGAAAGCAGAAAAAGAAGCATAGGAAAAGCAGGAAGAGAAAAAATAGAAAAAAAAAAAGTGTCTCTCTCTAGCAGGAAATTATCAGAATAAGATCATTCCTATTTGGGAATAATGCACACACTGCAGTGATGTCTAAGGGAAGGGAGATGGGAGACACAGGCCCAGGAAGATGTCCACATAAAAAGAGGAAGGAATGTGGCAATGCAGGGATACATGGAGCCAGGGCTGGGGGATGTCTGGCAGACAGTCACAGGCCTGGCCAAACGTGTCCTGACCCATCCACAGCCAGGCCCAGTGCAGAGCCAGCTGTGCCAGGGGCCAGGAGGGGACAGGCCAGCAGTGCTCAGGTCGTGTGAGCACTCACTGCCAGCTCCCTCCAGCACTGCTGCCTCGCCCTTTCTGGCACTTACTGGGGATTAGGATTCCCAAAACAGTTGCAGAGATTCATGAAAAAAGGGTAAGAAGTCAAGGGAAAGAAAAAAAGAGCTGATAATGTCTCCTGTGGCAGTTGTAGATATTTTTGGGTTAGTTCTTGGAGATCTGACATTTTTCTACCTACATTTGCAGGTGGATCCACTCCCAGCTACAAACAGTTCATGAGCCAGGACCCAAGGTCATTTTGAACTGGGTTCAGAGCCATTTCAGCGCCAATTTGCAAGGAAAATGTAAATTTCAGAGAGTGTGCACTCGTTAAGAGGGTGTGTGGAAGAGCAGCATTCCCTGCCCTTCAGGTGATCAGGATCACCAGCTGCCTGTTGGGGCCTGAGCTCCAGGATCTGTTTGGTTTGTGCTGATCGTATCTCCCAAGCCTGCAGTTGCAGGGTTGCGTCACTGCAGGGCCATAAACCCCAGTGACACAGCAGGAGGAACACCACACCTCGATCCCAGCAGGAACAGGGCAGGAGTTCTCCCTCCAGGCAGCTCCCTTTGCCTTCCAAGGTGAAAGGGATGGGGTCTGCTCACCCCAAACCCCACATGGGTCAGGACCACCATCCTGCAACTACTGCGGAGAAAAGGATCGGTCCTTGTGCAGGTGCTCCTTCTTGAGCAGGGGGCTTGGGGCACACCTGACCCTAAAGAAAAGCCCAGCAGGAATGAAACACCAGGATCTATTTCCCAAAAAAATCTGGGTGGCCTGAGAACAGAGCAGAGAGCAAAGGGAGTAGAAAAGGCCTGTGGGTTCCTCCTCTCTGCTCAGCTCCCCTGGAAGCAGAGGAAGGCACGGTGGGACGTTGGAGTGATGAGCAGACCCACACAGGGGTTCTTGTAACACACTAATTATTGCCTGGGCACAATCTCTTGATGTGGGCCAGGGTCACCAGGAACTGCATTGGCAGTTCAAAGACTGACTCCAAGAGCTGCTCTTACATCTTTTGCTTTCCAAAAATCTAAAGGACAATAGGCAATTGCAGATAAAACACAGCATTAAACATAAACAGCAAACCCAGAATGATACAGGTAATTAAGAATAGAATTAACAGACATGGGCATCTACATCATAAAACAAGGCAGCAGTCCTAAACCCCACCATCCTGTCTCCTTGACAGATAATATAATTGTTCTGCCTTTTATTGGGCATCTGCCAATACCTACTACCTCTGAAGCAAACATCAATGGCTTTCTGACCACAAAGCCATTTTTAGTTACCAGGTACTGAAATATAGCCCAGGAGTCAGTGATTTCCAAGACAACATGCAGCACTCAACTGTACAGCTCAGTACAATCCTGTCTGGCCCAATCCCACCTTCTCATGCCTGCAAAAGGTTTGCCAAAAATGAAAAAAACCCCAACCCACACATACGAAAAAAAAGAAACCCAAACAAAAACTTTTAGAAATTACAATTTTGATTATTACTTGAAGAACTAGAAAAAACTGTCTCTAGTAAACCTCTATAGAGGGTGCTTGTTTAAGTCATACCTTGGACCTTTTATTTCTCCAGAGCTCTTGGATGTGATCCATTTAATCTATCCTTACTCCCACTTCTGGGCATCCAAGTGCCTCACCTTTATTACCTGAAAACGTTGCAGCAGGAACCACTGCAAGCGTTTACTGCAAAAGAAGGAAGATGGAGCAAAGGAATATTGAGCTGCTCTGGAATTTTCCTCTTGCCTTTGACTGCCTCCCTTCCTTCTCCAGTGATTCAAAATATACCTTTAACTCCTTGATGGAGCGCCTTCTCCTGAGAACCTTGAGGAATTCTGGGACATGTTGCATTCTTCCTGTGCATTCCTATAAAGTATTCCAGACAAAATGGGAGTATTTGCCTCCCACAAAGTTGTTTCCTTCCACAGAGGGTGGACAGGGCTGTATCCCAGGAAATGTGACCCTCACACTACAACCCAAGTGTTTTATATGTATTTTATCGAGGTCCTCTTCTTGTTCTAAAAGACATGGAAAGATAAAATGCATTTCCACAGTTAAAATGCTTCCAAAGCAGACTTTGGTTCAACTGGTCTGGAAGCAGTTTCCACAGGAATTGCCATAATCAAAGAAATAAACTCCTTAACTTCACAGAACCAGAAAATTGAGAATTACCCAAATCCAGCAACCCTGAGGGAATGACAGCTTGTCCAGTAGAGCTCAAAGGTTTGGTTTTGATATCAACAGTTATGTTTTTACTGGATTTAATATTGACATAATAATAAATACAATACAAACAAATGGAATGTTTCCATCTCAGAATTAGAAAATTACCATCCCATAAAAACCTGAAATGGAATTATTATCAATATCTTTCAAAATTATTATCAATATCTTTCAACATTTACCATTCTGCTATTTGTAAAAATTAAGGATTTAGACTTTTCCTGCTGAAATCTCTCACTGAGACTGATTTCCACAGAACCCCACATTTTGTCAACAACTTGCTTCACTGGCCTTTTCTTTCTCAAGGGTTTTTAGTTGGGAAAATATTTTTTCCCCCACCTCCTCATCTGCCATGCCCTCCCTCCTCACGTGAGAGCTGCTCCAAAGGGAGCCTGCAGTCAAGCCCCTGAGACTCTTTTGTTTGCACTCCCATGCCAGCCTGGCTGATGCCACGGCTCTGGGCACAGAGGTTGGGATCCCAGCCAGCTGGCCCTGCCTCAGCAGCACTTTCCTTCCTGGAGCCTGGCATGCACCACACCAAAAAGACACTCTCCTCTCTTTGGAAGGTTGCAACACTTTGTGGGAAAATCAAATCACTTGATGACATCCCTTTCAAGTTCACAATGGCTCACACTAGAAATTCAATTCAATATTTTCTTCCTGCCACATGCAATCAAGGATCACAAACTGCCGGCTTCTGGGTTTGGTTGGGGATGAAGGGAAGGTTCTTTTCTTTAATTATTATTTTTTGTAAAATAATGAAACCAAACCAACAACAGCCAAGCCCAAAATCAATGAGCCAATACAAGCATAATGTAGGGAAAAAACATGAGAGAACAACCCTGGGAACAGAAGAGTCTCTTCACAGGGACTGACATTCACTGCTGTATAAAAGTCCATGAAGTAATTCCTGTTGGGAAGTCAGCAGTGAGGGCTAAAGGAAGCACAAATTTCTTTTGGAAGAAGAATAGTTCCAGCAGCACAGAATCCATCCTGCCTCTGTAAATGGTCTTCAAGGCAACATTGAAGCTGTCCTAGCACATTACTACCTGTCCAAATCAATCACAGAAGCACAGAATGGTTTGGGTTGGAAGGGACCTTAAAGCCACCTCAGCCCACCATGGGCAGGGACACCTTCCACTATCCCAGGGGGTTCCAAGCCCCATCCAACCTGGAACTTTGAACACATCCAGGGATCCAGGGGCAGCCACAGCCTCTCTGGGCACCCTGTGCCAGGGCCTCCCCACCCTCACAGGGAATAATTTTTTCTTCATATCTGACCTAAAATTCTCCTTTTCCCCTCTGAAACGATTCAAGGGGGAATGTCCTGTCACTACAGTTCCAGAGGAACAGTCCCTCCCAGACTTCCCTGTAGCCCTTTCACATACTGGAAGGTGCTGTGAGATCTCCACACAACCTTCTCCAAGCTGAACAGCACCAACGCTCTCAGCCTGGTCACAATGTTTTATCAGACAAACTTCTCTAGATAGCAGCAAGTAAATAAGTTAGAGCTGTTTCACACCAGCTTCTATAAAGTATTAGGTAATTTATCTTATATTTGAATCATCAAAGGCAGAGTCCAAGAAGTGTCAGAGATTAAACTTTCTGTAACTGCACAGAGTCTCAGCTGCTTTCTGAATTAAGATTTTCAGTCCGGCACTAGCAGCTGAGACACAGATCTCAAAGGGGAGGGAAAAATGTAGAAAAGACTATGATCTTTAAATTCAAATGCCTGGTCTAGTGCAAGGTGTCCCAGCAATGGAGAACAACCCTCACGTAGTGCAAAGATGAGGATGCTTCCGTGCAGGAGCTGCACTCCACTGGTGGGAATCTGGTCGGTGTGGGACTCTTCCAGGGTTATTTTCCTTTTGCCCCCAAGTGCCAGCACTGCAGGCAGAGGAGAGGGAGGAGCAGGGCAAGCTGTGAGTGTGTGGGTGGGAATGGCAGTCCCAGGAGCTGTGTCTGGGTGTGATGCCCTGGGTGCAGCTGGCAGTGCAGACACACAAGGGCTGGGCTGCTCTCGCCCAGCTCTGTCACCCCCTAGAGCAGTGGGTGCCCTATATCTGCACAGAGCCACGAGCCAGGGCTCCCAGAGCCCGTGCCAGCCACAGTCAGGAGCAGCAGCAACACACAAGGCTGACAATGAGAGCAGCTCAGAGAGGGCACTGCAAAAATCCAACACGCACAGCCATTTCCTGAGCACATGGAACAGCTCTGCCAACCTAAAAAAGCCAAAACAGTGAAAGCAGATGGGAGAAATGAGGGATCTCCACCTATCACCTCCAGCCTGCCAGTCTGCATGCAGGGGTGTGATGAAAAGCTGTGGCTGTGACTAAAATCACTGCTGTCTGCTGGCTCCAGAGCTCTCTGCTGCCTCTCATTCCCGGGGGAGAACTGGCCCATATGGAATAAACCTGTGCCTTGCAATCCTGACCCCTGCCTCAAGTGAAGGTCAAATGGAGAGTGGAACAAGGACTGGCTGTCCTCCCCAGAGCAATGCTATGACAGAAAGAAAAAGACTAATAAAGACAAAAAGAAAAAAATGCCCAAGGGAAAGCCAGGAAGAGATCCCAGGTAGGAAGGCACAGCTGTGAACAGAGGGCTGCAACTGTCAGATGTGCCTAAACCTACAGTAACTGGCTTTTAATTCTCACTAAAAGGAGTTCTACAAATCCCAAGTGATTCTCTAAGCCTCAGATTTACTGGAGAAATATTTAATTGACTAGCAGCTACTGGAATAAGAGAGTCAGAAAACATAAACTGTGTTTAGGAACTCCATCAATAATAAAATCCATATAAATGTTTTTCACTTCATCCTGTCAGGATGTAGCCAGTGACTGTAGTTAGGAATAAGTAAATACTTTCCTTAGTAATTTTGCTGTAACTGAATAAAATTAAATGAAAATAATTCCAGGTTTACTGAATTGCCTTAAATATAGAGGCTGTGAAACAGAAATATAGCCAGGTCAGGGTAGATGCTCAGACTTGGCAGGTTCTGAACTCACCTACTCCTGTTAAAGGTGATACTATGTTCATTTTAGGTTATATTCCTTTAAAGCTTCAATTAAATAAGCAGTTGCCATATTTAATCCTCTTGGCCCCTCTTCTATTAAGTTGTATACAGTATATTTGTCTTTTAACCCCATACAATAATATAATTATCATAACTCCTAGACTAGAGTTTTCTCTGAGGAACTACAGTAGATATTAAATATCCCAAAGGATATACATCCTACACAGAACATCTTCCTGATCTGATGCTGATAAAATTAATCAAGAGTCAACTGCTGATATCAGGAACTAACTCAACACCCATCTCCTATAATGCTGCAATGTTCTGCAATTAGATTTTGCTGCCTCCATGTTTGTTGTCTAGAATAATGCTGTAAGGTAGCAATGAAAAAATAAAGGTAAATAATGAAATTAAGAAAATTTAGAGTAAATACAGAGAAAAGTTCTGGGCATTAATGTGGTACAAGACACTTAGTTACCTTCTTCAAGTGTGTCAATGCAGACTAACCCATCTGAATCCATACTCCAACGACACATATGGTCTAATGCCATGCTGATCTCCAAATACTTGAAGTTCTTAACTGGGAGAGTTGCCTGTCCAAACCCCAAGGGAATGCCCTTATCGTCCTCATTTTCTATCAAACAGTGCACCCCAAGAGCCCAGTCCACCAGCCACTGTTCAACCTCCAGTGCAAGGCATCTCCTCCCTAGAGCAGAGTGTCTGCAGGAGGCCAATGTCCCTCGGACTCCATGGGGGCTGCACTTCCCTGGGCCTAAAACTGGTCAGATCAAGGCTCCTGGGCCATGTCCACTCAGCTGGGCTCGTGCAGACCGACTGTGCTGCCTCTTCTGACAGGGTCTGGACTCCACCCCACGACCTGAACCCCAAGAGCAGGGAGCTGCTGGACTCAATTCATCCCAAGACTGAGGCATTTGCCCAGCATTGGAAGTCTAGGTCAAACACAGAGCAGAACTGCCTGCTGCCTCATTTAAATATTCAGTGAACACTGCAAAGATTAACATTTCCTCTCTTGAATATCTAAATATTTGCCCACAATCCCCCTGCTAATGAGCAAAGACAAGTGCTGGTAAGTGGCAAGCAGCATCAAGCCTCGAGTCAATCAAACGCTCCAACGGGCCCTTCAGCACCACCACAAGGCCCAGCGAGTGACATTCGGAGCTGGTGGCTTGCAAATGGCCCTTCTGTGCCGCTAACTCTCCCCCCACCACACATCCACACACATTGCTCCCTCTCCTTCCCTCTCCACCCCCTTTTCCGCTCCATGACCCACTCGGGGGCATAAAAAACTGGTACTGAGAAACCTGCCAACTGCTTTAGACTTTGGAACACGAGCTAGGCTCTTGTCAGCTCTAAGGCTGCCACACAATGGAAAACATTACACATTTCTCTCGCTAACGACCGCGCTGCTCATTTACATGTCTTAGGCAAACACCAACAAGGTCGCAGCCAGAAAAGTGCGGTCAGGAGCGCTACTGCTCCTGGCAAGAGGTTGGTGCCTGGGAAAGGGCTGCGCGGCAAGCTCTTTAAACACCTTGGAACATGTGCTAAGCTGCTGAAGTATGAGGTGTGGTGACAGCAAGGTGTTGAAACAGGGCTTTTAAAAGCTGCCAGTCATAATTAGCACTTCTCCGCAGAGCACTGGCAGCCGAGCAAAGCCAACACCCAGAGCATCTTCTTGGAGGGTGGGTGGGGAGAGCGGAAGAGAAGAGGGAGCAGGTGTGGGGAAGACAAAGGAGGAGCACAGAGTCATCCACAGGGGAGTTCCCTCTTGGCTTCACGCTCAGAAATTGCCACCTTTGCTCCTCCAAGAGGTGCTGAGGTCGCGGCTCTTCAGGAGCCCCTGTGCCACCTGCAAGGTGAGCTGTCCCTGCCGGCCTCCTCGGGGGTTCTGACTGTCCTTGTCCTTGCTGCTGTGAGGATCAGGCACTCCTGTCACCAGTGGGTTTGGGAAGCAAATTCCACAAAGCCGAGGCTCTGCAGAGCAGGGAGGGAGAACCCACCAGCAGCCACTCTGGCTGGAGAGCCAGAGCAAGAGCTATGCTCACATTTCCTGTTCTCCTGTTACTCTGGGCCCCTGCAAAGAGGCAAAATCCAAATTCTGCAATAAGATCACCTTGTACAAATGTTGTACTTACTAATTTTTTGACAAAATTTTTATTAGTAACTTTTCCAGTAGCATGCTCATCCTAACATTAGTCCAAAAAGAAAAAAAAAACCAAAAAACCAAAGCTTATGACTTTTCTTGTCCAGCTGCTTTATAGAAGACCCAAATCACCACCACAGACAAAATCTTGAGCAAAACAGCACCAGCCCGAATCTTTTCCCCAAAATGAAGGGTTTTTTTTTAATAGTATCCAGCACTATAAAGTAACTGGATAGGAAAGTTTGTGTGAATTAGAAGAAAACAGCCCTATCCAAATATAATTCAATCTCCTGAGTCTAAAACTGTATCATGCATCAAAATCTTAAATATTTATTTGAAATTATGCACCCTAGTTATTCCATATTTTAAATCTGTGAGGCTACAGAGAGGGCTGTAATTGTAATGGATTTAATAAAAGCTATCATATTCCATAATTCAGAAGGAAAGATTATGCAGAGCCCCAAGATGTAACTAAGAATAGCCAAGTTTCTTCTTGTTGGTCATTGTTCTAAGAACTAAAAGAAAAAATTCATACATTTCTCTCCTGCTCCTTTTTCTGTCTGCAGTACTCAAAAATCACCATGTCCCACCGAGGAGCAAAATACTCTGTTCCCCTCTTTTATGAGCTTCATTATTTCATTAACCCATAACAAGCACAGCATTCCTCAATATCCTACAGTTTTTATCCCCAGGTTTCCAGGAGGGAAGTGAATCCCCATACAAACCCAACTCCCCCTAAAAATCCCACCACCTTCTGTGTGATGCTGATCACACAACTTTGGGGCCCACAGTCCAGCCTTGGACAAACCTGATGGAGGGCAGAGGTTTCAAATGAGTTTCCCAATGAAGGAGAGGCATTGAAAACTACTCAGCAGTTTCTCCGGCAGGAGCAGCAGCAGGACTCAAAAGCTCCAAATTACACATTCCATGCCTTGTCCTGGGTGGTGGGGACACAGCAAGGACAGGAATGTCATGAGCTGGCTGGGTTGTAAGACACAAGATTCAAGTCCATGGAGACACCAGGCTTCATTAAAACTGCTGCTCACACAAAAACTTCTTTCTTTACTCCTTTGCTTTCCTAGCCACACAGACTAAGTAAAACTGAAGCACTAAAAGGTAAAAAGCACGATATTTTTTTAAGAGTGATTTTGGGGTCTAGGTACTGAATTACCTTTCAGAAAAGTCTAAGTAGAAGTGACTTGCATAAAGATAGCAAATAAATTATTGAATCATGTCTTTCAGCATCCAGATTTTCAGCAAAACCACTAAAAATGCTCTGTTAATTTTTATCTTACCTGTGAATAATCATTACCGGAGAAGAAAGGTGAGAATAAAAATAATTAATACAAAGAAGTGAAGCCCCTTCTTCACTTAAGAAGGGGAGCCAGGAAGATGAAAACTGACCTCCAACTTTCTCCTTCTCCTGCTGTTTCTCTTACACTTGCCCACACTTACAGGCAGCCTGTAAACAGCTTCATCAGCTTGATGGATATGTGCCACACCTGTTCCCAGCCCCCTTTGGGGAGGTTTTCCTCACTCCCCTTCAAGGCAGGGGCTGTGCCTTCATTTTGTGTCTACAGAGCCCTCAGCACAATGAGGCTGGGCCTTTAGGCACTATAATGACAATAAAAAGTCATAATTCAGGAGTGGGATGCTTTCAAATCCCAGACTCACATTCTTCTGAGCTTCACAGCACACATCAACGCCCCCCAGACCCCTCTGCCTGTGTGAATGTGACCTCTGCCCCTCTTTAGAGCTGAACCCCCTGTTCCTGCAGGCTCCCTTCAGAGGGGGATTCCCCGGAAAGCCCAGTAGGCCAGGTGGGATGGGATGGCCATTAATCTGTTCACACCTTGTCAACAAGGGGCCTGAGCTGAACACATCCTCCATCTTTAGGAAATTCCCAGAGAGGGTGGCACGGGAAAACAAGGGGAAGCTGTGCAGAGCTGAGGAGACAGCGGGGAACACCTGAGAGTGCAGGACACAGCTCATTAAAACCCTGGCACAGGGCATGACCAAGAGGAGCCTTCCCTGCCCTTGGGGCCACCCTGGGAACTTGGAAGGTGTTGACAGTGAGTCCCAGAAGAGCCACAATCTCCCTTATATCTGCAGAGGGAGATGACAAACCCCAAGGACTTTGATAAGACTGTGCCTGTGAATGCACAACTGGAGCTGCTTCAGCAATGCCTCCAGTGCACCCTGCAAGTCCTCTCCTCTGCCCCCATAATTCCAGCACTGTTCTTTGCCCCTCTGCTCTTTTTCTCTCTGTTAACACTAATGGTTTCACCACATGTTGGAAGGCAGCAAAAGGAAGCGGTGAAGTGACAAATGGGAATGTTCATGCTTTAATTTATTATGACAATCGTGCCTGGGTCCACAAAGTAAACTGAGTCAACAGAGAAGGACTGTGCCAAGTTATTTATCCACTTCACTAACTTGGGGATCTTTTTTTTCCCTAGCCAGCCATGAGACTGGTTAAACTCATCAACTTTATTGATGAGCAGAAGCAGCAGGGAATTTTCTCACAAAATATGTTGCTGTTGAAAAACTTAGACTTGTCCAAACCAAAGCCTTTTTTTCTAGGAATGGTTTGGTGTCATTAAATCTCCAGACACAAGGGAAAAAAAAAGAAAAAAAAATTGGAAAAAAATCCCAAATAAGCAAAACATGCTGCTTGAACAGTCATTGAACATTTGCTTTCTGTTCAAATGAGCTTTCGTACAGTTTAATTAAATTTTGAAAGGTTTCATTTTGATTTTTTCCCTTTTTCTCAGCTTTACATGGAGATGACACAACAAAATATTTCAACTGAGCAAAACTTTACATTTTTGCTTCTTGGCCTGTGACATTTTTCAGGATTTTTCACTCCAGCTTGGCACAAGGCAGTTTTCCAGCATCTCCAAATTTCCTATCCAACCAAACTCAGGAACGCATCCCATTAACACCAGTGAATTTTACCCAGCTACACAGGGCTGGCCAGGATTACTGCTGGACAAATTGGTCCAAACCCTGGACTGTTCCTCTTTGCAGGAAGGCCAGGAGACCAAATCCTGCCCAGCCCAGCAGAGCAGAACACAGCACTCAGTGTGTGTCTCCTTTATTTCTCGAACCATAGGAAGTCATTTCGGGGGAGGCCACGGTTCAGCTCATGTTCTGTACCCAACAGTGACAATGTCTAGGAAAGACCTGGTAACAGGACAAACAAGAGTTGTCATTTCAGTTTTCAGAGGCAGAAGAGGTTCCTTTGGATTTAACTGCTTGCAGAAGGTGTTTTTACATGGAATTAATTTTTTCCCTGCTTTCTTTTCTGATTATTACAGTCACACCAAACTCAGGGGGTATTCCCAGGAGCATCATACTCAATGGAGGTCATGGAATTACTTTTTCTTGCACAGGTAACTTCTCAGCTAACTACAGATCTAATTTTCAGCAAGTGCATGTTAAAGGGCAAGGTAGAGGAGAGCAGATAAACCCCACCAGAGCTTAAAAAATGCTGCAGACCTTTAGAAAACAAACCCTCCACACACAGAGAGGCTGAGAGAAGAGTTCCTGCACATGCAATACGTGCCCTGCAGCCTTCCCCTCCCATCCCGAGCAGGGCCCTGCACGACACCCCTGTAAAACACGGCCGAGTCTTTCACACCGAATCACATTCCAAGCCCATGACACAGCCTCCAGAGCAGCGTTTTAACCTGCTGGGCAAAACAAGCAGGCATTGTTTGCTCTGGAGCTGGAACGTGCCCACATCCGGGTGGACACAGGACTTCCCCACACATTTCACAGCCCAGAGAGGACAAGGCTCTGATCCCTACCAGCCACCAGCACCCAGCAGCCAATGCAGGCTCTGAGTGCTCAGATGATTCCTGTGCTCTCTCTTCCCGGGTATTTCTCAGAGGTTACAAGCATGTCTCTAGTGAGGGCCTTCCTTGCTACACTGCATCAGCTGCTGAGCCCACCTGCAGTGCCTCAGAGCACTGAGTGGGATCTCCGAAGGGCTGATCCATGGATATGTGGGTCATCACTGGGTTCTTCAATAAATAAATCTTGGCTAATGGGCCTCAAGTTGTAATTCCTCAGCACCCAGGACAGAGAGCACTGTGGTGTTCTCAGTGTGCAATGTGCCCATAACAGAGTTCCAGACCTGATGAACCCTCCTCAGCTCCTACTCATTTTTAGTCCAGTGACATTCCCCCAGGTTTTATGTGAACAATCCTGGCATCAAGGACATGGTGTTTGATCAGTGTATGTGGAGATCCCCTCTCTGCCCTTGGGCTGAAGCCCAAGTCAAGTTGCAGGAGAACCTTCATGGTCCTGCCATACACACATCTCTGCTGTCCTGTCTCCAGTGGGAGGGCCATGATTTGCATTTGTTGAAGTTTGTGTTTCAGATAGGCTGCACAATCAGACAAACATCACTCAGGCCATATTTTCAAACTTTACATCTGTGACAGCTGGAAATCTGGGGGTGTCTGTGAGAAGGTAAGGAAAATGAGGCTGACCTCTGAGATTAGAGCTTAAGTATCTTCCCCTGCTGTTGGACCACTACAGGTGAGACAATAAACACCAATCCATTTTATCATAAATGGAAGAAACTGGCATTTCCAGACCATCTGACCTGTTTTGGATGGATCCTTTAAGGAAAATTGCCTCAGCAATGTCTTTTCACTGTTGCCAGTGAGGTTGGTCTGAACGAGACACTAGCTGGGCACCTGCAACCCAGTCAGGTAAGGGCCTTGGAGTGATGATGCTCCAGCTGGGGCTACAGCTCCTTCTCAGCATCCTCACACAACCGCAGAGCTACATCCTCAGAAACCATCTAGGGCCGCTGTTTAGTACATCCCTAAAACATCTGGGGGGTTGCTCCATCTCTGCAAAACACGTGCCATTGTCCCTTCCCAGGTTTGTTTTGGGAACATTGTAATAGGTTTGAACTATAAGGGATTAAGATGAGGTATAACAGGGAGGCAGATTATACAGGTAGTAAGGGCCACACTAGGGAACCAGGCAGACCCCAGTGACAGCTCCTTTATTCCAAAATAAGGAATTTCTCAGTCTTCTTTTATTACTTCTGTACCTTGCTGTTCTCTGTAGGGATGCTAGACTTCATCCAGCCAGTTCACCTGCAGCCCAACCTAAGGAGCTGCTTTTCTGGCACATGCACCACTGGGCAAAGTTTACCTTTACTGCAACATCCCCCTCAAGCTGCAGCTCATATGGTGAAAAAGCAAACCGCTGCAATAAGATTTTCCTCTCTCCAACAACACTAAGGAGTTATAGTTCATAACTTCCAACTGACTTCACTGTACAGCCAAGCGTTCCTAATGAATTCCCCTAATGATCATGCCCTAATGTTTGACTTCATTATGTCACTTTTGCAATAGCTAAAGTACAGAAGAATGTGTCTTTCTTTCAGTAAGGATCACTCAACACTCTCCCTCCTCTCACAGTGTATGAAAGTGTTGGCCCTGGGGAAGCCCCGTCCTTCTCACCCCTGCCAGAAGGAAGTGACCTAGAGAACAATATCCCAGAGGAGGGGCTGCCAACTGGTCTTGCCCAAGCCTTTTCCCAAAAGGTTTCTTTCCTTCACATATCCTAAACAATACCCTTCAGATATCCCAGACAATACCCCAGGAAACTTGGCTGCTCACGTCCTTGCCTTTCCATCAGGGATGGTGCAGAAATGCATTCCTAGCTATTTCCAGCTTGGAAGTGCTGAGGTAGAAAAGCTTGAGGCACTTAAAGAGTTTCTTAAAAAAAAAAAAAAAAAAAAAAAAGAAAAGTTAAAAAAAAAGAAAAAAAAGACCATTGTAGGGTTGAGAGAGTCAGAATTAAAGATGCTCCTGACATTTTTTCCTGTGCATTACTCAGCCCAATCTGTTTAATGGGTCTTCATCAGAGATTGTGATTGCTGATTCGGGCTGGCGACATCATTCAATTGGACATGGCTTTGAAGCAGAAGAATAATTATTTCCCATCTTCCAAAAGACCATTTAATTCATGCTCCCCAATCTCTGGGAACAGATAACCCGCAGCCCTTTTAGTTCATTAACTCTCTGGGGCTGTCATCAAAGGATTGTCAGCTGCTCGGGAATTTGCAGAAGAGAAGTGGCTGAAAGCTGCAGTGCTCCTTTTACCATGGATTCAGCATCTCCTGCCATGGATCCTGCAACAGCCAAACAGCTTCCCAGAGAGGAGAGGGAAAAAGGGGACAGAGACACCTGACTTTTGCTGCTCTCGCTCTTCTCCCAGCCCAGCATCAAGGCAGTGTAACGCAGCAGCTGCCGTGCTGAGGAGAACTCAATGCCAACAGAGAGTGAAACCAAAACCAGACACCAACAAGGCCCTGGGGAAGGCAGGAGGGATGAGCAGCAGGAGCAATCGCTGTGCTGGTGTCTGGGATTCAGCAGGAAGGATGACACCACAGGGAAATCCAGAATCTAGGCCATGGAGTCACAGCAGGGGAGCTATCAGAGCTGGGCCATCTGCACCAAATCCAGAGGTCAAATATGTGAAATTTAGCAGAAGATTATGTTCTTATTTCCTTCCCCCTCTTTACAAATATCTGGATGCTTTACAAAAAAGGAAGACAATCAGTAAGTGAAAATCCTGCTCGAAGACAAGAGCAGAGGTTAGTTCTGGGAGGAGCCAATAGATATGACCACAGACCTTATTATGTGTTTTTCAAGACAAGATTTAAAAACACTCTGCAAAGGAGGGAAGTGCCATCCTTCCACCTTCATGAAACAGGGGACTGAAGCTTCAAATGATGGGAAAGTACAAACACAGTCAAGGCCTAATGGCAAGAGGGAACACACCTCACGTGTCCTGCATCCTCAGCAATGTCTGTCTCTGACCTCAGACACCTCCATCCCAGAAACTTCGAGCTCTGAGTGCACTTGGAGCTTTTTGTGTAAGATGGGAAATGAACAGGCATTGCAGAGCAAAAGCTCCACCTCTAGCAGAGTCTGAGTGGAAAGAATTTAGCTAAGAGGCTTCAGTAAATCAGCCCAAAGCCTCCTTTCCTTGGTTTCTATTATTTATCTCCCTATCCCCTTGACCACACTAAATTCTGAAAGGCATCTTGGCAGTATGCAAACACAGAGGGGGAGTTTATTGAAAGTACTAAACATGTTCTAATTGTTTTCTTCTGCACTACTCTGCTAAAACTCACTCTGCTGTGAGCGGAAGCCAAGCTGGACAATTACTGGGGCACTTGAAGCAATCATGCCCTTGATATATGGGAAGTGGGGAAGTTTAGTAGAGTGAGGACCTCTTCAATTCCTATCTTTGCTTTGCAACCGTTTTGCCAGTCAAAAAAGACATTGTCTCACTTCTCCAGCAGCAGCAGAACACAATAACCTTGTGTCCCTAATCACAGGATACCGTGAGGTTCACTTGAACAATACTCACTAAAAAGCTTTGAAAGTGATAAAGTGCTATATAAATATTCAGTTGGACTGCAATTAAATTTTTGGCATGTGGTTTACATGTAAGTGCAGAAATATCATCAATAAAAGTCAATACACTCCTTTCCCCCTTTCTCTCCCTCTGCCTTTCCTTCGCTATTCCCCAGATCTCTGTCAGTGTTTGCTGAATTTTCATAAGGGAAAAAAACACTTCCTAAAATGTTCAAAAGCTTTCCCTTGGTTTGTTATTAGAGCAATTATCTAGCATAACACAGTGAAATAGCACAAAGTATTCTAATGGGAAACAAATGTGCCAAAGAAGTGACCAAACTTGGAATCTTTATTGAAAAATGAGGGGAAAGCGATTAGTTGAAGAGGCAGCAACGGAAAGATTTTCCACCTGGCCTTGGGCAACACATCAAACAGAGCTCAAAAGGGTGCTATTTATAATTGTTGTCTGGCTGTCTATGGAGCCCTGTCTGTCTGTCAGTCAGTCTAGGCCCTTTTCTCTCTTCTGCCACGTGTCCCATCCCGATGTGTTCAGACAGCGCAGGAGGGATGCTGCTCTCAGCCCCTGCACTCCAGACCAGCTCCCTGGGGTTCAGGGGAGGTAGAGGGGTGTAAGCAAGCACAGAACTCTGCCCCACACACGGTGATCTCTTCCCCAGTGTGCTCAGCTTCTCCTGGAGTACAGAGGCTTTGGGGCTGTTTGTGTTACTGCACAAGGAGACACGGGCAGAATGAGGGCTCACTGAATCCCAGATAATGGACAATACCTTGTCTGCCCCTTTCTTAAAACAAAATCAGCTCAAAGTGGAGACAAAAATGTTGCCAGATCAAGAAGGTCCAATTTCACCACCACTTCACTGTGACATAAACACCTCTGCAACTTGCAGGTCAAAGGCCCATCAATCTCAGCGAGTTTGCTTTGGTGTAATTCAAGAAGTAAAGGCATTTTGCAAGCACTGTGATGATTTATAAGCACATCCAGAACATTTTTAGGACCTCTGGTATAACAGACAAAGGATGGGAAAGACTCATAACAGCAATTTCTCATTACTCACTAATGCTCATTTAACACTCTCCTTTAACTATTTCACTTAATTTAAATTACGGAATTAAAAAAACCCACTGAGAATCTAAATCCTCAGCTAAAAATCAGAAATCCTGATTTTTCAGAGCTTCATTGAGGCCTTTGGAATGATATATTTTACAGCAGCTGAGGAACTGCTTTTCTTGTGAGAAATAATAAACCTCCCAACACAAACACAAATGGACAAGCAACTGAAAAGAGGGTCTGAATCAGCAGTTAGCAAACACCACTGTGGGCTAAAATTCACTCCCATAACATATCCAGGAAATAAAAGCAAGGAGAACATTTCTATCTGAATAGAACACAGAGTTGTTCAGTGATGGAGCTGTGAAAATCAGTGGGCAGCACACTGGCAAGAAGCACCACTCTCAGCAAGAGATTTGGCCCTGCTCAGAGACCCCAGAGGCACACAACCCCCACGGGCATGCCACAGCTTCATTAACCAAAACAGGCACTTTTGAAGTTCAGGCATGAAAAATAAAGCCTGATTTTATCTCTGCTAGATTCCATTTGCCCAAAGATGCCCAAACCTCAAAAGGGGTCAGATGTTCAGTACAGATAATCACACAAAGTTTGGGTGTGTAGTTGAAGTCTATCCAAATTCTCCCAGGCTCTTGAGGCTGAAGGATGGGAAACCTCGTGAGAAGAGTTAAGAGACACCAACAGAAGCTTTCTGGTACATTCTGCTTTCAGTCTGATCATAAATACTGTAAGAGCAACCTTCGCTGTGGTATTTTAATGTTTCCAATCTCCAAGTTCCCTCAGCTCCACTTAGGACAATGCATTTCTAAGTGCCCACACTCTGCAGGTGAAATTCCATGCCTCTGTTGGAGAGCACTGTGCAGCAGGAAACTTCGCTTCCCTCCCTCACTCCATTTCCCACACAATCCCAGTGACTCAGGGATCACAGAGCATCTCAAGTTGGAAGAGACCCATAAACATCACAAGTCCAGCTCCTTGCTTCTCACAGGACCACCTAAAGCTAAGCCTGGCTGAGAGTGCTGTCCAGATGCTCCTTGAGGCTTGGTGACCACTTCCTTCAGGAGCCTGTTCCAGTGCTTGAGCAGCCCCTGGGTGAAGGACCTTTCCCTACCACCCAATCTGAGCTTCCCTTGATGCAGCTCCACTCCATTTCCTTGTGTCCTATCACAGGGGGACATTGTGCCCATGTCACCGTGAGGAGCAGGACAGCAAGACCAAAGCCCTCCTTGATACTCTGTGATCATGAGGGTGAACACAGTCCTCTGCCCATTTTAGTGTCCATTTCAGTATTCAAAGAAAGACAAAAACCTGGAATCAATCTCTGACCTCACAGAATCACTCTCTGAGTAACACGGCTGCAGAAGAGAATCCAGGGTCAAGAAATCTGGAAAAGAACCATCTGTTCACAATCTTCCTTCAGCTACAGGCCAAACTCCATTTTTATGAGTAACCTCCAGCTCCTTTATCTCCTTCCCTTACTGACACACCCTGAGGCCGTCTCCTTTCCCCAAACCAACCTCAACAGCCCCCAGCTCCATCTCACACTCTGGAGCATTCACATATTCGTGCCTGGCACTGAAGGGTGACTGCACAGGCAGAGTTTGCCAGGAAACAATGGATTTATTTTCTCTTCTCCTGACAGAGTTCATTATGGGATGGAATACGTTGTGTGAAGCAGAACAAATGTCAGCAGCACAAACCCCAGTGGAAATCATAAATCTTGAACACATCATCTGGATTCTTAATTCCAGTTGCAGGAAAGCAGCTCTGGCTGCTGACTGGCTGAGATGGTCACACTGTCTTAATCAGCCTTCTGACCACCATGTATGCTCAAAGCGTTCTACACCAAAAAAAAAGCACCTTTCCAGTTTCAGAATTATTTTGGAATGAAGGAGAATGATCACAAAGGAGCTATAGGTCTCCAGAGCAGGTGAAATTCTGTGAGATCAGCCCAGCTAATGCCATGAACAGTCTAGAGTTGTTCTGTAATGCGCAGCAGCTACTTCCTGCTTTGCTGGTCATCTACTGCTCAGGGCAGAGCTGTTTCATCTCATCTTTCTCCTGACAGATCCACCTTTTATAAGGCCATCACCACTTGTGTGACCTTACAGCAGTGCTGCTGCAGTGAAGGAACACTCAGCAAGAGCAACCCTGGGCCTGTACACGAGCACATCTCACAGGGAACTGCACTGGGTCCAAGCTCCTCCACAGGCTTGGTGAGTACGGCTGGCTGAGCAACTACAGCTTCTGTTTTCCTTCAGACTCCCCCTTTGCTCCTGGTCTATTGGGATTGCAAGCTCTGTAGGACAAGAAAAACGCTTCCCTGAGTGTTTACTCAGCAGCCAGGCCCCACTCCAGCAGGGCCTGGAGTCCCCAGGAACGCAGGGAACTGTTATCTCACCAAGCTGTCCCAACCTGCTGGGGATGGTGATTTACTGTCTGCAAGGGAGGCTCTGCTAGAGTGCACAGGCTCTGAACTGCCTTCACACAGAGCCATTACCTCATGTGCTGGGCCCTGGCTACAGCAGGAGTGCAGACAGCACACTGTAAGTAGCTCAATAACTAAAAAAAATAGAGGAGCAGTATTTCAGGCACCTTGAATGTTTGTCTTTAGGGGAAACCTCCAGCTTCCTCTCCTGTTTAGGGCCATGAGAAGGAATAGCAAATAGCTGTATTTTAGAGTTATTCAATTGTGGGATTTTTGATATGTTGAATGTACCTGGTAACTTGTATGCCTGGCTCTCATAGCACACTCCAGGCATTCACAAACACATTCCAAACACTTACATAAATAAAAGTTTCATCTTTGTTCTCGGCACATGTGTTTAAATGGAAGTGTCACAGCATGCACATGGAAAAGGAGATGAAAATCAGGAGTCACCTGAGTGCTCTTTGCCAAATCAGAAGCAGGTAATAACTACTTAGTTAATATCAGGCCTTAACTTAGGAAATCAGGGCAACAATTAGCTCAGTTAATCAACTCTTTATGAGTAACTCCTGTAGAGTGTCTCCTCCTGATAGGCACAGAAAAGGCCAGAAAGTTCCAACAATGCCATGAGAAGATAGGGAACTGTCGCAATGCTGCCTCCAGCAGCAAATCTACTCTAGCCACACCTTCCCAAGGGACAGTGCTGTGGGCAGAATGGAGACTGAGGAAAACTAACCAGGCACTGAGGAGAAGAAAAGGACGATTTTTTCTCAACTGGATAGAAAGATTGAGGTCCCTCTGCCATGAACATCCATCAGCTGCCAAGTCTGGTGAGAAGAGCAGAAACAGGCTTCTAAAATCTTAGAAATTTTCCACACGCAGAGAAGGCACAGCAGTTCCATTGTTTTTCCAACATACATCCAAAATGTTCTCACTGCTTCTCCTCTTTTCCCTTTGTGGCTGCAAACACTGAAGAGCTCACAAAGAGTGGCTCACTAGGAAGTGTCTCCCTTTGGGATGCTACAGGTTCTCCCTCCTCCTTTTCCCCCATTTATTTCACAGATGAACTTCTAACAGCAATATATAAAGAGAATGGGTCCTCCCAGGAAAACCAGTGAGACCAGTATGGAATGAGAGCTGCCTCCACTCAGCCCTTCCCAGCCACACTCCCACCCCCAGTCCCAGCAGCAGTGATCCTGCTCTTTCCCTCGCTGATGGAAATGAACCCTGCTGGGTTACACAAACACACGGAGCTCAGAAGATGTCACAAGTCTGACCTCTGCCTTCCTTTGCTGGATTTCTCAGCGTTTGACACTGGCTGTCGAACAGAATAAATGACAGGATGCACAGAGAGCAACATCAAGGAGCCCAAAGGAATTCTGGGCAGACAGAGAAGACAACAAAAGCCTGTGGAAATGATCTAAGGATGTCACTTGGCAGCCTTACGATTATTGTCTTGTTTTGTATGTATTGGGTTTGAAAAGCTGATAATTGTTCTCGTGTGCCAGTGGAGATTAGAAGACCATTTGTGTTGGTATCAAATGAGACAAAATCTTTTTCCACCCTCTCCAAGAAGAGCAGCAACACCATCTTTGTACCAGGCAATGTCTCTTGTGAGACTCCAGTAAAACAATGCAGTTTTATCAGTGATGAATTTGGTTCATTGTTTTCACAGGATTAATGCCAAAATGGGGATAAATGTGCTGCTATTGTTTGCATGTCTGGTGTAAGCTGTAAGGTAAATAATGCCCCAGCATGGTCTCCCTTCAGACAAACATCTGGATTTCTACTGATTGCAATTTAGCTGCATAGACAATGAAGGCATTATTGTTGCAAAAAGCATTAGAGGCTTCTATAGCACTGGCCATATTCAACTGACCTTGGGCAGAACCAACTTTAAAAGGTGGTTTTAGTGCACACAGAAAAAAAATTGAGAGGCACCTCATCAGTGCTACTTTTTATGCCACTTACTGGAGGGAAGTTCTGCTACATCAGCTACCAGACAGTTCTATAGGATTTCATGGTGAATGCAGCCAGTCCCTGGAGGGGTTTAGAGGTCTGATACAGGGAAAAGAACAATGTCTTACAAACCTTGATGCCAGCAAACACACAAAGAGCTGATGTGCTGTACAGCTGCTTTGCTTTTGTGATGGGAACAGCCTCATGCTGGAAGCTGAGCCCCTCAGCCCAACTTCAGGAGCAGTTTTGTGTCAGGGCAATTCATTCCCCATCAGCTGTTCCAGCTCTAGCCACAGCAGTAGCAAGGTCACTGCTGGTTTTCCATGCTGTGAGCGCTGATCTAATTAGGATTGGACTGAGACCACCAACTCCTCTCACTCAAGTTACAGATCAACAGTCATTCATTTTTATCAGCTCTTACTATTTTTCCATTAGCTCTGTGCTAAGAATCCCACCCAGAAACCAGGCAGATACTGCATTTTCAACCTTCTTACAGAGCTATTTTTGTTTTTCTATATGGAATAATACTGAAACAAGAACTCTCTTGAAGACACCATGTCTGACCCATGCTCAGACAGTAAACTTTATAAGAGAAATGTGTTTCCCTTCAGCTGTACTTTTTCTTTTCCTCCCCTATTTTGAGGTCTTTGCATAGAGGTCAAAGACTGGGGGCCTCCCACGTGCTGGAGAACACAGTGCTGCAGTGACAGTGCTACTGCTTGGCAGCTCTGCTCCCCAGGAACCACTCTGCCATTCAGCCTGGGAATAATCCATGACTCAAGCAATCTCCAGAGTTTTCAAGTTCAGCCTCCTCATCTTTCTCCCAAGACACTGAGTAGCAGTGTCCATCTTCCCAACAGCCAGGATATCAGCACTATCCCCACACTCCTCCAGTTCAGTGCCTCACAGATGTTTCTGACCAGAAAAGGGCCTTTGGGGACTGGTGTCTAAACTTCCTGTTGGGGTGAGAATGAGATAAAAGAACTGGCCTGATCTGGACTGCTCTAATTTGATTCCCAAGGAGGGAAATCCCTTTTTATTTAATGCATCCTTATTGCCCCAAGCAGTGCAGCTGTGCAGTGGAACTAACCCTGGAGGACACTGGGAGTTACACAGAGGAGTGTCCTGCATGGGACTGCCCACGGCCAGACTTTCCCACTGCTCCTCTCCCACAGCCACGGGAAGATGCTGCTTCTCCCCCTGACACTGCTCTGAGGTCAGGACTGGTTCCAGCACCAAGAGGAAGCGAGTTGTCAGCATCAAAACATAAACCATCTGAACTTATCACAATCACAGCATGCTGTTAAGTCTTCAGCAAGTGTTTTTCAACTTCACACTGAAGTTGTGAAAGATATCTTCAGACTTCTGAAGTACTTTACAGGGACTATGAAAGGGACTCTTGTCTACTTACCTAAATATTTCAGGTTCTGCTTTCAAACAGATTTCTGTAAGACCTAAGCTGCTGCTAAAACACTGAAGATCATCTTTTTGACTTACATTCTCAAATACTACAGAGGTCCATCAGGTGTGTTAGCAGCACAAAGAACCAGAGACTTTAAAACCAGTCTGTCACAGATGTCATTGGGGGAAAAATAAAAAGATGCTACTAAGAAGCTAATTCCACTCCTGGTTTTCACCAACATCCTTATCCATGGAATTCTTTGCCTCAGGACTTTGCTTCTTCCTTCCCAGTTCAGTGGCAGTCCTGGTTTCCAGGGAGAAGCTCTCTTCCCAAAAAGGAGCCACATCACACCATAGCTTGAGCAAGAGAGACATTTCCTTCTCTCTGACACAGCCAGTGATAGTCACAGCTCCCAGACACAGGCCATGCCATGCACAAGTGATGGAAGAGGCAGGTGGCTGTTCCAATTTGGAAATGGTGCCTGAGCAGCATCAGGGGTGTCATGGAACCACATGACTTTGAGCCCCTGAGACAAGGCATGCAAGACATTCAGCGAAATAATTAGAAAGCAAAGTGAATTAACTGTCAGTGCTTGGCTTAAATTATACTAATGCCACAATGTCAGGCTGACATTTAAAAAAATATCCATAGTCATCTGTTCTGTCCTCTCTTTGACGGAAGCAGAACACGTAGGAACAATGACTGCACCAAGGTCAAGAGCTGAGATTATTGTTCTTTAAAGGACTGGGCCAGAGACCCCTACAAGCCCCCATTCAGAGAAAGCACATCCCAAAGGGAAGGTGGGGAAAGAGAGGAAAGAACAAGGGCAGGACAGCAAGAGGGTCCCAGGACCGCTAACTCACAACCCAGCTGTTGGACAAGTGAATGAGAGGAGGACATACCTTGCTTCCTTCCCAGATGAATCTTGCTTTGATCTTTTTTTCTCTCATTCAAAATAACACACAGATAGATAGCCTTTGTGCTTTAATTGCATTTTTGGGGAAGGAAAAAACACTAAATATTTTGTTTCTCATACACTGCTGTGCCTTCCCCAGTTAGGGAAAAAAAAATCCACCTTGAGAAAATAACACCTTGTTCCTGCACATATTGGCACTTGTGCTGCTTCCGTGTCATGTTTGCTCTGTCAAAACAAGTTTTCCTCGCCCCTCAGGGTCAACCCAGCTTTTGAAAACCAAGCTGTCGTCTCCAGGCATCATCACTAGCAGTAGCCAGATAACAGACTATGAGTTCACATTCCAGAATGGTTATGACTAGTGATGAATGAGCCAGCTCAGAGACAGCAGGAATTTCCTACAGGTTACACTGACCTTCCAAGGAACATGTCTGTCTGACTTGGGGAAGGCAGCAAAGAGGACACATTAGGCCAGGGGGTTGAAGGAGGAAGGGAGAAAACCCTAATTACAAAGGAGGGGATATAACAGCACAAATCACTGCTGCAGGGGGATCTGTCTGCTCCCAGAATGTTGCAGGTGCCTTATCCAAGGGTAAATGAAATAATTATGTATTAAAACAAGGTAAAGAGACTAAAAAGGCTTTGCCACTTTTACAGAGAAAAATTAAGGTAAATGTAGGTTGCAGGAAGATAGGGAAAACCCATGCTAAATGTATAATGGTTTATGGATAAATGCTTGGTCTGAAGATCACCAGCAGCAGGATGACAAAACATCACTCCAATCAAAGCACTAAACCCAAGTGCTCACTCTACATTGTCATCCTAATTGTACAGCTACAGAGACCCTTCCTGCCTGAGACAGCAACCAGACTTTGGGGCATGGGAAGAAGCCAGAACCCCTTGCTCGGGCCATGTTTGGTACCTTGGTGTGTTTGACTACAAAACCAAGCAATGAAATCCACCCCAAATGTTGCATTTCAAACAGCCCAGTCTGACAGTGCCTGTATGAGATTATGACTAATCCATCAATTGATAGGATCTGCCTTCCCAGCATTTCAGCTGCAGCTCTAAACCATTCAGCAGAGCTAATAAGCATTAATTCACCATTTCTCACCTGCACTTGTAAGGATGAAAACCCAGCCTTCCTCCATCAGTCAGCCTGAAGTACATTCTGTCAGTCTCATCCCTACCCTACTCCAGGTACAGCCAGTGCTTGCAGCCTGCTGTGAGGTTTTGGGGTGCTGAGAGGACCCCAAAAGGCATTTTGCCATCCTCTGCAGAGCCTTGATGAGGGAACCCCAGGAGAGAGAAGATATCACTTATCTCCAAGAGATGCTACATTAAACTACAGATGCTGCAGTAAACCCAGGGCCAGATATTCCAAGGGTGTCAGTCTGCAGAGTATTCTGATCTGTATCAGCCATCAGCCTGAGCCTTCTCATTCATCAGCCCATTTATTAGAGACAATGTGGATAGAGCAGGCACTGAAGAAGAAAAAATTATCTTTAGGGCTGGTGAGTTTATAATGTTTGGTACAGGCTGAGTTTTTGCCAAATTAAATTTGCGTATTTAACTGGGGACAGAAATGGAGACTTCAGGGAACAGTACCTGCTTCAGTCAGCTGCCAGAGCTGTATGTACGACTGAAATTTGCAAATCCCTTTAAAACTTCAGAGAAATTAGGAAGGAGACAAACTATGAAAATATTTTCTCTTAAAAATTATTTTCCCACCCTTTATGACTCAATAATTCTAATTCCTTGCAGAACCAGAAACATGCTGAGAAAAAAGTTCTGACTGTGCTATTTTAGGATTTCCTTCCACAGCAAGAAAGAGGGAGTGAGAAAAAACCCCTTGAACTTCAATAAACATCTCTGAGGGAAAGTTCAGATCTGTTCTCATTGTTTGCTGACCTAATGCCTATAATGCCTGGTTTTAGTATCATATTTTTAAAAAGTCCCAAAACAACAACTTGTTTTCAGTTATAAAAGACAACATATGAAGTAAACAGATTTGTTGCCATGAGCAAAGTTTATCCTGAGATGCAACACAACACCTAGAACTCCTGAACTTCCTCCTGGAATGAAAACACTTTTTAAACTACTGAAGTGCTTTTAATGGATTCAGGCAGTTCATTAATGACAGGGTGACATCTATTTTTCACCATTCCTGCTGAAGTCCAGGCATTACCCAGCTACCCTCGAATTTTGTGACCACCTTGCCACCAGCCTGGTACCAGGGCAGCTGCCTGTGCTGCTCCTGCTCCCAAGGCCATTGAAAACTCTCTGTGACAGAATGGCCATCCCAAAACCTTTCCTCAGGCTCTCCCCAGGCAAGAGGAATGGATGTGTGGGCTGTGGAAGAGCATTATCTCCACTGCTATCTCTCGAGTTTGTGCTTCATCACTTGCCATGGTCAACAAAGACCCTTTGAAGTCCCTCTGCACACGAGTGGAAAGTTCATTTGGAGTCTTGCTGCATGAGGAACACACAGTTTGAGAAGCCCCTGCTCCAGTTAGGAGGGAGCATCAGTTTGTGAAGGACAGACAGATGTTTTGGAGCAGCCACAGCCCTGCAGGGACCCCTGACCTGAGTCCCTGTGTGCTACAAACACTAAATATAGCCAGTTCTTAGGGACACTGAATAAGCTGTAAAGAATGAAACTATAAAACCCTGTCCCAAAGTGAGAAAGGGGAGAGGATAAAAGGCCAGGATGTTGTCCTTACCCCCAGAAGTCACACTGCAGCACAGCACTCAGGTCAGCTGTGGTAACATCCATTCTTACAGTGCTGTAACTATTTCCACTCCTCTTAACCCTCCAAGCATCTCCCCCTCCCCACACTCTACATCCCATCATATGACAAATGAGTTTGACCCTTCTCCAACCCCTCTCTGCAGTCTCTCATGGCTCCAGCACCGTTTGCTTCCTGCCTTTATTAAATCAGATGGGCTGTGTGTGCTCTGAGGCCCAGAGCCAGAGGAACACTGAGAGACAGGGAATTAAGGGCCAGCCTCTCCCAGCCTCCAGGGCTGTGTGTCTTCCATTTCCTCACTCTGTTGCTTCATGAACGTGCCATTCCATAATTTTTTCTCACTCTCATGATAAAATCACTAGAAGGAGAGAAATGCAGGGCTCTTTCCAGTGTCACTCTACACTCCAGGTCTGCACTGTGGGCTTTTCAAGGTATTTATTATTGCACTGCCTTACTTTGACAAGGCTGATTCTTTCTGTCCCTTTCCCCACTGCTTACTTCTCCCCTTCTTTCTCTTTCATTTCCCTGTACCTTTGACGTTTTGTTCCCTCTCCCTGCCCACTCTGACAATTTGCCCCTCTCCTAACACCCATCTCTCAAAGGGAGACTGTTACCAAATCTCAGGTCACTAGAGACTTCTCAAATTTTAACTCTGACTTTTAAGGACCTTACTTGCTTCTTATCTCATTGTGTTGGGACAGTCGGCTCCCTCCACTTTTTCACTTGTGTTTGGATGGGATGAAGAAAGATTGAGAAAACAATTCAAGCTAAACATTTCTTTTGAAAATTAATAGACAAAGGTTCAATGGGCATGGGTTGGTCTGCCTCATTTCTCATTTCTCTCTGAGAACCTTGCCTGGCTCTTCTGTAGCCACGAGGACCTGAACACTCCCAGCTGTGGTCTCTTAGGAAGCCCATCACAGGGGTCGTCCCTGCTGATGGTCTCAATACCTGGTACTGAGAATTTTCCAGATGTGGGTATCTCATTTCTAACCTGAACAAAACCAAATGCAAAAATATCAACATCCTTCACAAAAGCTGAGTTACTTCTTTGTCCAAGCCAGGCAGGCCAGTGCTCATGCCACTCTGTAGAACAGCACCAGACCCTCATGCACCTGAGGACAGCACTCACCTCTTGCCAGCCCTGACAATTTCTGACAGTTCAACATTCCAAAGTGAGAGATTTGTGTCCCCCATTAGAGTAAGTGGGACTTGAAAGCAGATCCTGGAATTGAATTCCACACTTTCTAGGGTGGCGGATGTATAAATACTGCATGGAAGATCAATAAATGATTACTAGCTCTGTTAACAAGTGGCTAATGTCTTGTTACAGACTTTTATAGAGTCCAGTTGGTCAATAGGTTGCATTTAACCATGACTTATGATCACCTAGATCACATAATAACCATGGCTGTAATATGCTTACACAGTCTATTCATCATGCATTAATCCTTTTAAATTTATTTATGAATATACTCTTACTCTAATGTTTCACCAAATGGAGTAATAACAACTGGCCAAAGGAGAAGAAGAGCTGTGCATTTTGCAGCCATGTTTTACCTGGCCCAAGGAACGTATTTTGAATCCCAGGTTTAGTTCAAATCCTGGAGATTACACCTGATTCATTAGTTCAGCCTAAAAGTACTTTGACACTCCCTGAATTCTCTGGGATGGAACACCATCAGCCATCTCAGAGGTGGACATCAGGGAGGAAAAACACCAAGATGCCCAGAGAAGCTGTGGCTGCTGTGGCCCATCCCTGGAAGTGTCCAAGGCCAAGTTGGATGGGACTTGGAGCAACCTGGGACAGTGGAAGGTGCCCCTGCCCATGGCAGGGGGTGGAATGAGATGAGCTTTAAGGTCCCTCCCAACCCAAGCCTTTCTAGGATTCTCTGACTGGGTGATTCCTGGGGAAAAACATCAACCATGAATGAATAAATGGAGGCCCAGAAACCAGTAAGGAATAAACTGTTGCAAATTCTCTGTTTAATGTCTTTGGACTAGAAACTCTAAGTGTCTATGTGCCAACTCCAGCTCTGCCTAGAAAGTCCTTCACTGATGTACCAGCGACTTAAAGTGAACCTTGTGACTCAGCTGAAGGGACTCCCTTACTCCCTTCCAGCCTTACTCTTTCCCATCCTTACCCTTTTTCCATTCTCAGCTTCCATGTAGGTCATTTCAGGTTGATTTTAGTTTTAGGTTAATTGATTTAAATTTTAGTCTGATTTTTCTCTGTGTGCTTTCACCACCTAGTAAGCAGGAGCCAACAAACTCTGCTGCAGTTTCACTTTCCTGTTAAACTTGGGTTTACTGCTACCTTTGCCCTGAGTGACCTAAACCACTCATTTGTGCCACACTGGTGACACAGCTGCGGCAGTGCAGAGGAGCAGGGAACGCCCTGGACAGTCATCTTCAGCAATGGAGCCTTTTCCACACAGAACAGATCTTTGTTTTAAGAGCTCCAGCTCATACCCCTTGATTCTCAGTTCCCACCTGTAAGGGATCCTGGACTGACTCATCCCAGTGTATTTTCACAGAACAGGACAGATTCAAAGCTTCAGTAATTTAAATTTAAATCAGGGTCCTCCACACCCTCCACTCAGCAAAGCCATTAAAACCCAAGACCCAATATCTACTTTTTTCCCCTTCACATCTCCAAACTGGTGAGTGCACCAGCTATTGTACGTATAATTGTGAGGAGTGTTAAGTTTTGCTTATCATCTTAAAAATCAAGTAGTTAAAGGGTATTTCAGAAATACTTAATGGGATTTTCCCACCAGTAAACCCTGTGCTCAATAGTACATTTTAATAACAGCAGAATCAAAATCTCATTTATGGACTAAGAAGGTTGTACTGAGGGTAACATTAGGGGAGGCTTTGCCAGAAAAAACAGAAGACTTAATAAGAGAAGGGCTCAAGAGTATTAGTATGAAAAGTTGTGAGCTGCCTACAGGCTTTTTCTCTTCTGGTATCAGAGGGGAAGAAAAGCCCCTGTGGTTGATTCATTATGCCATTTCATTTCTTCATATATAATTTACATGCAATGTAAATACGGTAAATTATTATTTCTGGATTGCATTCTTGGGCCCTGATCCAAAGCCCACTGAAGCTGAGAGAAAGACTTCTAGGTTGCAAAAAATCAAACATTATTGAGAAACAGGCCTGTTCTATGCCAACGCTCATTAGAAAGGGGTCCTAGCAAGGGTTAAAGACTCAAGGCCCTGCTCAGCAAAATGTTAAGTACATGCTTAACTCTAAGGTTATGCTCAAATCCCAAGTGGATCTAAAGCACATGGTTAATTGCTTTGCTGAATCAAAGCAAGTACAGATTTTTATCTGAATTTAACTGCTGCGTAATCTGGAATACAGCGTGGCTGACACCACAAGGAACTTTCCTGAAGAGTTTTGGAACATTCTTATTCTGTATTCATCACAAGAACACCCATAAGAAATAATCACAATGACTAGAACTGTTTTCCAAGTCAGGGTCTGGATCAGCTTAGTTCTTAGAGAAAGATTTGCATCTGGTTTTTTCTTACATTAACTTCATTGCTGTTTGGATTTTCCCATCATGCTGCTCCATGAGCTCAGTGGGTAAATCCTCCTACCTCAGGAGAAGGAGCAGCACAAATTCTTTATTTGGGTGGCAAAGCAAAGCCAAGTCTCTGAAATCTGCCTTCTGATCCCAATAATCCCATGTTGGAGCAGGATGACCTCCAAGGTCTTTTCAATTAAAATCCCACGGATGTAACAATTCTGTGCAAAAGCAGTAATTCAGATTACATGCTGCTCATGGCCTATTCCCCCTGACCTTTGGCTTACCTTCATTGTCTTGCAGCAAGGTGGAAAAGATCCTCCTGGATGGATGAAGGAGCTCCCTTCACCACCATAATTCCACGTGGTACATCCAGCTTCTCTATCATTTCATTTTCTCCACACCTTAAGTTGAAGGCAATTTCAAATTTTCATCCTCTCAACGCTTTTTGTCAGGTGACAAAAACCCTAAATTAGTCCAGTTCCTGAGGTGAGGAACTCAAAGTCTGGCAAGTTTAACTACAGCCAAACCAGTTGCTGCTTCTGTTACTGTGCAAGTACCAACAGGCTGGCCTGCTCCAACACAGTGGCCTTGGGTTTTAATGGCCTTTTAAAAAAAAAAATTCAAAACTCACAATCCTTATCACAGGAACTTTTAGTATTTTACATGAGATCACACAGAAATTTGTGGCAGAGCAGTGACAATGACTCGGTCATAAATCCACCAATTCCCAGGTTTGCATCTCAACATTGAATTATCCAGCTCTACCACATCCCTTGGGCTCAAACCACTGCCAGCAGGGATTCTGTTCTCACAAGGACAGGAGCATGTCCTGCAGGCCAAGAGCTCCCAGATCCCTCAGTTTTCTCCTACAAAGCTCTCAGAGCACTTTCAAGGTTTTTATTCCTATTACTTTGTAAGTAAACAGCAGGTTTGAAAAGCACAAAGGGTTGCAAATAAATGTTAAATAAACTTTCCATTTCACCTGTGAGCCCCAGGATTTCACTGCAGGCTCCCTGCTCAGGCTCTCCTGTCCCCCTGGGAACACACAGTGCCTGATCCTTCAGCTCTCCTGCATGGTCATGGCTGCTGCTGCTGCTTTGGGAATCTCTGGAGAAATCCTCCAGAGCTGTGCATGGATTTAACATCACCAGGAATGAGGAAAGATTGCAGGGCAGAATTCACACACATTAAAACCAGAGAGGCAACTCTGGTATGGGTGCTGGAGGTCTTTCAAGGTTACTATATGTCACTGGATTAATCCCAACAGTCTTAAGGCAGAGGTGAGAAATGTTCAAATTATTTGATTAACTTCAAAAGCAAAGATTTTCACACCTCTACCTCTTGGCAGCCCACCTCTTCTCCCAAGCCAAGAAGAACTAGAAACCTCACCAGAAAGCCAGCTCCATACCTCTGACCAAAAGATTCCAAAAGTGTTGCAATCTTGGCTCACTTAAATCACCCAGTTTTGAGAAGGAAAAATCTGTGCCAGTGTTACAATAATTGCCTGTCAGGAACCTCTTTTACTGAAAAGCCTAATTTTTTTCCTTTTTAGTGAAATTGGGACAGCCATGGAGAAATATCAAAGCTCTATTTTGCACCACTGGGAGCTCCTGACAAGCAGACCACAACCAATTCCCTCCCAGAGTCACATCTGCTGTAACAGCCTGTCAGAAACACACTGGGGCTGTCAGTGGGCACCCACAGAGAATGGTTTGTGGTGCAGCTGACCAGGAGTCAGCATTTGCCATGAGATTGCAGGATTGTATTCCAAGTATTCCCAGTGAATTTCCTGTCTCCCTTCTTGCCCAAGTGAAAGTGAAGCAGAAGCTGTCTCAGCTGCTGGACACTCCTTCCTGCTGGCACTTATCCTGGATGGAGCACTCCAGGGCAGGGCAGGGCTTCTGAGTGGGGCAGAACTCCCAACCTCAGGAAGCCACAGTGTGAATAATTCTCCCTTCAAGTATTCCAGCAGAACTGAGAGCCTGGAAGCACCAGCCACTGGATTAAAACTCCTCTTGGAAATTTCTCTCTGTTGTAGGGCAATCTCACTGTAGCTCAATCTGTTCCCAAAGCTCTGCTCTGCCACCTTCCATAGCCATAGGTTTTCCTCCAGCTGCCAACAAAGAAGGGAGCAAGAACATTCCCCTTTCACAGGTACAGATACGGAGCAGATAATACTCCATCCCTGAAGGTGCAAGAAGCTCAGAGCAATAAATCAGGGGAATGAAACATGGAGGTTTGCGTAGGTGCGTGGTTTATATCCCATAATCCCACTCCAAAGGGAGCTTTCCTGCTGCCACTCCCTAGCAACCCAAGGAGCAGCTTGTTTTATGAGTCCCTGAGTGCCTTCAGGTGTGCAGGGCTGAGCAAGGTGCTGTGTGGGCCATGGCACGATGAGCACTTGGGCTCTGAGGGGCTGCAGGTGAAGTCAGGGCACAGACACACCCCGAGGAATGCTCTCCATGGGCAGGAATCCCAAGGCACGGGGCACAATCCAAGCAGTTTCCAACCTGAATGGCTGCCTCATGGTCCCAGGGAATGATGCAATGTAACACACTGGTTTCCAATTTCAAAAGCCTGGAAAAGAACCTTCACTGATGTATTTTGAATTCAGCTGTCTATAGTGTAAATAACATTCCACCTAAACCTGTACTTTAATTCTCATGGCAGCTGATCAGTCTGTTCAGATGGTGTAATTCTCAAGTGTTCTGTGAAGCAATATGCGTTATTTTAATGTAGCAGAGTATTTTTTCATATTGAATAAAAAACCCCCAAACAAGCTAAATCAGAGGCCTAAGCCAGAAATTATTATTTAATTACTGGTGCACAACCTGCGGGTCCTTGGAAATAAATTCTTTCTTCACAAGAAAGTATGAAGAGCATGAAAATGAGGGGATTACTGAACAGAACAAAGATTTCAAAACAAGGAGAAGTGCACACAACCTAGAAATATAGCTTGGCAAAGCTCCTTCCAAATGCACCCTCCCCAGCTTTGCCTTCCAGGCCAGTTTTCCAGTGCAAGTCACAAGAAACTGCTGTTCAAGAAACTGCTCAGAGGAGAAAATATGGGGCTGATGCCATGTCCTGGTGCTGGTTTGGCCACCAAAAGAGGCTGTTGTAAGCAGCAATTCCAGGATAACACTCACACCTGCTGCTCCCTGGTCTCACCAAGAAGAGCTTTTAAACTTCTCCAGAAAATCTTTCTACCCACTCGCAGACACGATGTCACACAGTGTGGTGTGGCAGACAATAAACCAGGTGCTTATTTGTAGGGGTTTGATGGATTCCAAGTTCTTCCTACAGAAGCAGGGAAACCATCCACCTCTGGCAGGATCCTGTGTGCAAACCCTGCACTGGAACAAGCAGGCTAGAATTCACAATTTCCCTCCATTCCACACTTGGCTCATATCAAGGTGCTGGCCCCAGAACCATGACAGCTGGGGAGGAAATCACATTGTGCTTCTCTCGTGCCAGCTTTTAGGTGTTGCAGACTTACTCATCCTCATACCATCTTGCTGACACGTTCCTGATTTGCCCAGACTAGAGCTGGCATGGCTTGGGGAAAGACTTTACTGGTCAGCTCTAGTCGACTCATTGCCAGTGGCTGTGAAGTCACAGAACTGGCACACAGACATGCTACCCTGAGCTCCAGCTTTGCCTTACCTCTGCTGGAACAGAAGTGCTTTCTCATCCCTGTAATTGTACACACACCAGTCATCCCTTCACACTGCTGGCAGACCTGTTTTCTTATATAATGTATTGTAGCAGATTTTTTGTTATGGGAGACTCATTTTCCTTCAGTGTCCTGGCCCCTTAACAAGGGCCTTCATACAAAGTATCTCCTGGCTCCACTCTATTACGGAGGTGGTGGGATCACCATCCATGGAGTGGTTTAAGGAGACACTGGATGTGACACTCAGTGCATTGGTCTGGTTGACATGCTGGTGTTGGGTCTTAGGTTGGACTGGAATCTAAGAGGTCTTTTCCAACCTAATTGATTCTGGGATTCTCTCTATACTGTCCCCATCCTCATCAAGCACAGATCTCTCAAGCTTCCCCCTCCATTTCATCCCCCACAAAAGTGCTATGCACCTTCAAAATCCCCATGGGTACACTAGCCAAGGACATTGCCATTAACTATCCACGGTCTGGTGGATACCTGAAGTCCATTTGGACCTTTTGGCAATACCAGTCTCATGCAAATTGTGCCTTCCGTGCAGTACTGGAAATACAGAGAGGCTGAGCTCACAGAGAGGGGGAGAGATGCCAGCAGTCCTTCTGACTATGCTGGGAACACCCTTGATGCCAACTTTTCTGGATGGGATTCCTAATACCCAACCAGTGAACAAGGAAGCATATGCAGATAACTTCCCTCATCATGCCTGAAGTGGAGACAAATGACCCTCATGCATGCACCCCTCTGCTACTGAGGCAGCAGTGACAAGGAGAAGATGGAGCCAGTGCTGACCTAGCAAGATCCATTCAACGTTTGAAGATTTAAATCTTTGTTCAAACATTAGTGCTCAGGAATAACTACTGAAATTAATGGAAGGAAGAAAGGCTTTTTGTCTACGGCTTGCAGACTTTCACGATGGTGGATTTACATGCAAAACACATCTACCTGGAGTGAACTGTCACTTACTGTTTCCTGGGACAGTATCAAGCCCAGTGTAAAAGCTGGATTCAGCTCTCACAACAATGGATCACAGGGAGAAATAAATCCTCATCTGCACCACAAGTTAAAAACAAAGCAAAAGCCAGGATTAGTGTCTCCAAAACCCAACGCTGCATGAATAAGACACCAAAAAGCAATTCAATGTTAACATCTGTCACTCCAAACTCCATCCAAAACTGAAACAAGGAGTCAGACTATTGAATGAGCTAAGAGTCAGGTTCTTAAAGGACTCAAACCCATCAAATCGGCTCCAGACTTCCAATAACTAAACATCTACTGAATCCCTTAGAGGGCAGATTTCCAGAAGAGGGCTAGACACATACAGTCTGCTCATTTAGTCAGATGCCTAAACAGGAGTCAGGACTTCTAAAAGATCCCACTCCCATGTCTGGCAGTCATGAAGAGATGCCAAAGAGACAACCTAATGAGTGACAAGAACCAGTCAGTGATGCAGTGATGGAATTCATCAAATCAATCCACGACTCACTAAACTACACTCAATGGAAACAAGTAAAAAGTGACCCCTAACACCAGTACTGAATCTGATACTCCTGAAAACAGAGAGACGCTTCACGGCCTCACTTTTAGATGCCCACCAATACCATGTTGCTGGGATTTTAAGCCCAGTCCTAGCCTCATGTACCTGGAGAAATTAATGTTCCAACTATTTGTTAGCCAGCCCAGCCCAACAGCAGCTGTGAAGACCCAGGAGATGACACATTGAGACTGTCAGTGGTGGCTGAGAACAGTGAAAAGAAGCATCCTAAGAGGTAGTGTAACTTCTGAGAAGCAGAAATTAATAAAGGCAACTGGAATTTTTTCAGTTCCCCATACTTGGTTAAATCCAGTGATGCCAATGATTACATGGAAGCAACTGAACTGCACATTTATAGGACATTTCTCCACGAGACGTGCACAGGAAGGGTCCTTAAACACCAATTTAACAGTCAGGAATTCTGTGTTGCAGGGATAGACCTTTCCTCTGCTCTCTCCAGATTCCACCAACAGCAGAGAAGGTCAGAGGGCCGAGTACCTGTTCCAGGGATCTAAGCTGAAGGTGCAAGGTTAAAATCAATGTATCTGCCCGCGGCAGAGCTTTCAGACAGGTTCAAATGCAGCAGGTGAGGAACTCTCCGTACTCAATCATCCTTAGGTGTGTAAATGCTTTTGGCTTTGCTATTACTCACCTGACTCTAGTGCTTTGTGCTCTCCCCAATACATCAATATAGAAACAGAGGTCATGGACAGATGGGTGTTACACTGCTTCCCCAAATATTAGTGATTTATTCCCAGTCCCTCGGATATTATTTTAATAGATCTTACTTTGTCAATATAATGGAGATGGAATGCCCCTCCAGGTGAAAAGCAAAGCACCTCTGTTCAAAGCAGCAGAGAAATGAGGGAAAGCAAATGAGCAAGATGTGTTGATGCTGTCTCAGGAACACCTGTGCTGCAAGAGGAGTTAAATGGATGCAAGCACGAGGTCTCTCAGGTTTGGATCTCACAGGGCTCTCCCACCACACCCCAACACACTGCACAGCCACAGCAGGTCAGGCACAGGAGAAGACGCTGGGCCATGCTTCTTATGTAGGAATAAAATCTATACTCATTAAACTATTTGCCTTACACATTTTAGACCAATACCTGGAGAAATCCTCTGGAAAGTGAAGGCTTCCTGCATGCTTTAGTTCTAAGGTGACACATACTAACCTAGATATTAGAACATACATTTTATAAATGTGAGCAAGAATGTTAGGTAAAAAATCCCAACCACCCAAACAAAGCAACAGATATCATGATACAATTTCCCCATTTTAAAAGAGCCAAATGGAAGGAAATGCAAACACTACTAGTAACTACAACATTCATTCTTTCCTATGGCATAAGTTGTCTTGCACATTCCTGTATTTTCTGCTAAGTACAGGACTTAATATAGTATTCTCTCCATGAAAAGATGTTTATCAGAAGACAGACGTGACACACAGTCAGCCTGAGTAAACATCAGGGTTCATAATTTGTATTTTCTGACATTTTGTGCAGCCTTAATGTTAAATTAATCTTGTTTTATTGCATTTAACTGAGCAGTAGTTGGAACTGACAGCTAAGTTGCTACCACCATCAGAGCTCTGGGAACTGAATTTCTTTTCTCTTCATTTAAGCCAACCCTCTGCAAGCTTCACTGATTTTGGTAGAGGAACTACCAGATCATACCTTCACGGTGACAGAAAATGAGGCTCAAAGTGTTTCTGAGAGACTTTCACCAAGTGACAGCTCACTCATTTCATTAGAGAGAAGCAGAGTAAATACCTTAAAATCTCTGGGCTTCCCTTGTGGCTTCTCCCAGCTCCAAACCCTAAGGACTTCCCGAGCATCTCCGGATCCAAGTAATGGCCATCGAAGTCAGCAGCATCTTATGGGAAAACAACCCCGAGTGCTTTGATCTGCAAATTGGGCCCTGCAGTTCACCTGCCCCGAGCTGCATGGCCCAGGGCACAGCAACACTGACCCTCTCACAAAGCCTTGGTCTGTTGTGATTCCTCTTTCAGTGGGTAGCTAATGGACAAGGATATGCAGGAAGGGATAAGAAGAGTATAAAATGCAAATGCACATATATAGTTTTTCTTTAGCTTCCCCCCCCCTCTCCATTTCACCCTTTATAAACACAGCCTCCCTCTATATAAATATAAACCATGCATCTTTGTGTACTGGAGCCCAGGGCTAATGTTGAGCTGACAATAGTGGCACTAATGCTAATGAATTCTGATTATTCGGATCGGTCATTAAACTAATAAGCCCATCTCCAAATTAGCGTGGCTGCTTCAGCCAGCGAAAATTTAATCAAATCTGCTTCATTATTTCAGACGTGGTGCACTTGGCGAAAGTGACTGCAGGAAAGGAGAATGGGACCCTCATCTGATAATTTTATCACTTGACTGCCAGACCATGAAAAAATCGGTGTGATGAATTTTTTTTCTCTGGGGGGTGAGGGTGTGGAACAGAGGGTGTGTGCATGCGTGTGTGTGCGTGTGCTCTTGGAGCTTTTGCTCGTGTTCCCTCCTAATTAAACGGAACCATCCTCCCTTCCTCTGCCCTGGAACTGTTTTGTTTTTTCCACATCTTCCCCCACCCCCTTCAACATCTTTTCTCTCTTCTCTTCCTTCCCCCAGGTCCTCCTCTGCCTCCATCTCATCCCCTTTGCACGCATGACCAAGGAGCAGCGTTCAGCATGAGACAGAGGTTGATGAGACTTCCTGGAGCTGCACAGCCTCTGTCTTGCCCAGCTCCAGCCTCCTTAGGCACAGACTTGCCCCCCGTTGCCTCCTCACCTTTATTTTCCTCTTTGTTTCTGAAGAAAACAAAAGCAGCAAACAGATATCCTGGGAAAGCCCCCAACTTTCTATCTTGCTTCCCTCCCTCGTTTTTACTTGGACTGTGGTGAGCATTTCAAATGCAGATTCACCATCACTCCAAAAACAAAAACATGCCCATCTTATCAAAGAATCCCAGAATGGTTTGGACTGGAAGGGACCTCAAAGCCCATCCAGATCCACTCCTCGCCATGGGCAGGGACACCTCTCACTATCCCAGGGTGCTCCAAGCCCCATCCAACACAGTCTTGGACACTTCCAGGGATCCAGGGGCAGCCACAGCTGCTCTGGGCACCCTGTGCCAGGGCCTGCCCACCTTGACAAGAAAGACTCACCCTCTACAGAAATCTATTCCCTCTTATGTCCATAAGGCAGAAATCCATTAATTCCTCCAGTTACAAAAGCTAAACAAAACAACAAAGTATTCCCCAAACCAAATATGGATATAAAATCAACATTCCAAAACCAGAATGTCAAAAAATTATAAAAAAAAAAGGATCAGGCCTCACAAATGCATGAGTTTCATCAATGTGCAGCCATGTTCAGTGTTCTTTTCTCAGTAACTGTGTTTAGAAAGACAAATCTCACACTTTTAGTACTTGATGGCCCTGCTGGCAATGACATAGGATAAGACATCTCATTACAAACATCATAAAATGGTGGTCATCCCAACAGCCAGGAATAGCAAAGGAGCCAAGGCAGAACACATCTTTCTCCAGCAATGAGCCAACATCCAAAATCTGGGAGTACATGTGAAGAAAAGCAATTTCAAACAGCAGCAATTATTTCTGCTACAGCACACAGTAGATGTCTTAGGACTTTACTGGCAGTGGTCTGAAGGCACCTGGAGGTCTTGCATTATTCCCAGAGGTACTCAGTCTTCAACTTCTGGCACAGATTTCCTCTCAAAAAGTTTGGATTCATTTCCCATGACCAACAGCATCACAGATCTAAATTAGTCACCTTGGTTCCCTTTATCTGCAAAAGACAGAACAGCTTCCAAAGGGCTACTCCTTGATCTCAATCTTCCATTTCAAGACAGAAGGAATACTCCCTGCAGAACAGCCTGGTTTTCTCCCATGAGTGTATTACAAACACAGACGGTTCTTTTTGATTTGACCAAAGTTACATCTAAAATTAAGTATGATGAGCTCTGGACCAAGAAAACATAATCTGTGATATATCTTGGTCTGACAAGGCTTGTGAAGGTCTGAAGCATCTAGGTGCACATCTGATCTGCAACAGAAATCCTTACAAGTGGAATCAGGCACTGAAGATAAAGTTGACTGGCAGCCGACCAGGCTGTCACAACAGCATCAAACACAACTGTGCAGATGCCTTCTAAGAAAGGTACCAGAGTGATATCCAGCCACCAAGCAAATGAGCTCAAAATGCTCACAGGAAAGCAGGAAGGAAGACTTTGGATCTAATGCCATCAGCTCAATGAGGCAAGCAAAACATATGCTCCCTTAGTAGAATCTCCAGTAATCTCTTCGTTGATATTCAGCTCTGTTTACTGCTCACTGGCTGCAGCTTCAGCCTGTGGCACATCCCACTGTGCTAAAGCACTCTTCCTCTCCCCTTCCATCACCTTCTGCTGCCATGTCCCACCCCCTAATCCCTTCTTAGGCAGAGCACAGCATATGCACCTCCTCTGGACAGGTACGTCATCCAAAGGCTCTTTGATTTAGCACAGAGAGTTCCAGATAGACTGGGCTTGTCCCAAACAACAGTCAGAGCTCTCAAACAGGACCTCACTGCAGTCTCCTTTCCCCAGCCTTGCTTAGGCTGTTTCAGTGTCTCAGAGCCATTTGCTCCTCCTCCTCCCTGCCTCCAGAGCTCACTTCTCCAGTAAAACAGTCCATCTAATTCCAGAGAGAATTAGAGTCAAAGAACAGCAAAGCTAAAAGACAATCTGACGAAGGCTAGAGAGGATAGTAGCTAGGAATGGAACTGGGATCTTGTGACTGGTAAGTTTAACAATCAGACAGCTCCTCCTTCCAAAATTCAGGTTGATTACACTCAGGGAAGGTTCTTCCTCGCTGGCCCACCAGTGACAGGTACACACATCTAGGTGAGCTAAGAGCAGAGATGAAAATACTCATCAGAATGCAAAATACAGATGTAACATAGGCTTCTGGACATTAGAGGAACCAAAGAGCAGAGAATTTGAAAGTCAACTCAAGCACTGTGAAGGAACCTTGCTGGCTCTCTCTAGAGAGACCAGCAGCATCTCAGCCATCACCTCTCACTGCACCCCTCAGTGAGAGCCATGTCACAGAAAAGGAGCCAGAAACACTCCAAAAACCAGGGCCATGGAAAGGCATTTCAAAAAATATTAAAAAAATCCGTTGCTCTGAGCAAGGCTGGTGACCCCACTATCCTTTCAAACCAACACTGCAGAAACAATTCCCCTTCCTTTCTGCCCAGGAATTAGTGACAGTCAGGATATAGGTGCATACACAGAGAGACACAGAGCAGGTTTGCTACGAGAAAGGTTCAAGCTCTCATGTCCTTTCGCCTGGAGGAGCATGGGACATTTAGCTCGTCCTCTGAGAGGGCCAGTGAGACCTTTAAAAATGACACACAGTTTGGGAGCCCTGAGATTCAAACAGACAGGTACTCTGGTGGCCTTCTCAACTCTCCTTTCAGTCGTCAGGACAAAAGTTGGCTGCAGCCATGAACTATCCCCTCCTGGAAAAGGCCTGCCCATGGATCTGTGTCAGCACGGATTAGCTGTTGCCTGGCACGTCATCCATTTGCCATTTGTTAGGCCAAACATGCCAACATTGGTAATCTAATCTTTGGCCGGCGACGGCCTCTTCCAGGTTAAATGTATTAAAGGAGTGGAGGAAAAGGGGCTGATTTCACAGGCTGTGGCCTGCAGCTTTCCACCAAGGCCTGACCCCCCTTCCCACCCCCTTCCCTGGAGATTGCTGGGGTCAGGACCTCCCCAGCATGGAGCTGAGTAAAACACTAACAGAGAGAGATGAGAGGATATTGGAAACATATTCTCAAGGCCTCAGTGCTTTAGAAATCTGAGAAGAACATGAGGCGTTAACTTAGAGCTTTCACTGCTGGGTTGTGTCTGTGTGTGTGTGTTTTTTTTTTTTTTTTAAAAAAAACATGTTTCCACAAGAATTTGATAAAGATATCAGTAAGACAAGGTTGAGGGGTTTTAATGCAGAAGCAGCAAAAAGCATAGGGCTCTGTTCATGGGAGAATCCATGTTATAAGACACCTTAACACACAGATCATGTTCTGGAAGAGGGATACTTTGTCTTTAAGGAAATATTTCAAATGTATCAAGTACATATTTTTTTTTAAAAAATAATAATTCACTTTTATGTACCACAGGTTCCAAGGTATTCAGAACTAACAGCACTGCTTGGTGCCCTGGCAGGGAGGGATGCTCTTGGTAAACCTTAAAACTGAGAATCAGGGATCTGAAACCAAGGAAAACAACCATCAGGATTCGCAGAGTCACCTCCTTCCCCTTGAAGATGGGTAGCTGGGTGTGGGAGACCCTTGGAGTTCTGTTGAGCAAAGTGAGGTCCCTCATGAGATCATTTCATTAAAATTGGGGGTTAGAAATGAATGGAAGGCTTTAGCACAGATGAAGGTAGGGAGGATCAGCACTAAATCCCAAAGACAGGCTCTGCTGCAGCTCAACATTGGATTACAGATGAAAACACTTAGAAAATATTTCCTAGAAAGTTCCCTTGCTTTGAAAACAATACTCAGGATGTTTCACAAATGACCCAAAATAAGAGAATTTTCTCTGGCTGTAGTCCATCATAGCAGCCAGGGTTGTGTTGGTTCCCAAAAAGCTCATGGACATGAGCTGCCCATTCGCATTATTATCACTGCTTTATTTGCATGTTTCTTTCCAAAGATTAGCTTGGGACACACATTTCCTCTGTCCTGTCAACATCCATGTACTTGGAGAAAAATTCATATTTACACAGGAAAACAATATAAGTTTGCAATGACCATTCTGACTGAAAGACAATTTACTGATGAAGAACCTTTATTTTGGGTGCCTCACCACTCAAAATAATACTCGTGTGTCAGAACTGGTTCTTTCCCTTGGGAAAAATTTTAATAAAGCTCAAATATTTGTGGCAAAATGTAGCCTTCCCTGGACACTGAGATTTCCCAGATGGTACTGAATGCTCACATCAGGAAGCCAATTCCTTCTCTGTAGTTTGCTGGGTGCTAATGTGTATTTTTATCAGTTATTTCTTCAATGCTAATTCATTTGACTACAAATAGGCCGCTGACACCAGCCAGTAGGGTAGGAAATGGATATAAAGGTGGAACCAATCTGGGGAGGGAGAGTGATCAGGGCACTGGGCTGTACTAGCAACTTGGTGCTAGGCACAGACAGAACCTGACACCCAAAAGAAGGCATTTAATCCCACTGATGCTGAGTGGAACGGACAGCACAGAGCAGCTGCAAGCAAACTTCACTTTCTTTAATCCTGTGTTGCTGCTTAACATCCCCTTTAAGAGGAGGATGGGCTGGGGGAGATGTCTATGATCTGTCTGAAGAGATGACAGGCAAGAGGAGGCTTTGGGGGGTTGCTGAAGGACAGACTCTGTGGGCAGGGAAACACAAGTGCCAGCCCATTCACCAGTTGTCTTCAGCATAACAGCTCAGGCATCCAAAACTCACCACAGAGATTTAACTCCCACTGTTCTGGCCTGCCCTCCCAAATACCAGTGTTGGGAGAACAAGGCATTCAAATGAGATCATCCCATGGTGCTCAAATGCTGAAAACCCCCCATTCTCTGAGCTGGGGACTTTCTGATTCAGCTCGGAAGTGGAAAACACTAAACTGTGTCAAAAAAGCACTTCACCTCACTGTTCCCAACTGTTTGCCTCAAATTCATAAAAACCCCTCGTGACTGAAGGGCCTATGTTACCCAGTAAGTCCAACCCCCGGCCAGGCCACAGGGTCCCCTGAGAAAGGTCACACTTGGGTGTGCTACAGAGCCCTGGGAGCTCTGGGAAGCATCTCAGTTGTGGGAGGGCTTGGGAGAGACTGCTGCAGAGCCCAGATGAATTCTCCAACCAGAAACCCCTCAGGACAGGTCCTTCCTCAGTTCTGGAATCTGGAAAACACTTACCTTATTCACATTCCCTTCAAATGACCTGCAAGATCTGGCTCCAGTGCTTACCTCTCCCCTAGATTTTATTTCTCCCCCAGAAAGAGACATTAAGTGAGCTCAGGAAATGTTTTTTATTTTGAACATGGTTCTATTTCCCCATTTACTATGTGAATTCTCTATGCAAAGCCAGTGCTGTATCTGTAAATATGTTTTCTTTACTGAATTTGATGGGATAACTCAACATTTCCTGATCTGGCCCAAGTCCATCCTTCAAAATATCATTTTCCTTGCAGGTCTTTGGGTTTGAGGTTTTTTGCTTTGCTTCTGTTTTCTAAGGTACAAGGCTGAAACACACTGAAACCTGAACCAGACACAATTCTGAGACCTGCTGGTGTCAAAGAGGTTTGGCATCAGATTTGTACAAAGATTACTGAAATCAGTGTTTGCTGACTGCTGTGCGTTTTGGATCAGGCCCTTGAACTCAGGATGCTTTTTTCCAAAGGAAGCTGTTTAGGGTTCTTTACTGCTGGTAGGAAACAGAAAGGGAGCTGCAGTGGTGAATTATTGGCATGACTTTACTCCTGGGACCCCAAAAAAGAAATCCTATTAAAGAGAGTCCTTGTGATCTCATCGCTGTGTATTTCATGACTCTTCAAGAGGCTCTGCTAAAGTCATTCCCAGAAAATTTCCCCTGGAAAAGCTCAGGGGAAAAACGGGCTGGATCACCCTCTGGCCTGTTTACCATTTACTGCTTCTGGAAGCAAAGAAGGGTTTTTTTCTACAAGCAGCTCCGCTGTGTAAAGAAGCCTGGAGATTGCAGGAGGAGAAAGCCAAGGCAGCCAGGATGCAATATTTCACAGCTCAGCCCTTCTCAGGGAGCCCTCAGGTCACAGTGCAGCTTCACGTGCTCCAGGACACTGCTGACACCACTGCCCATCACAGTTCTGTTCAACAGACACAGTCAAAAGGCCCAGTGTGAGCAGGAACACAACCCATTAAATGTCTGAAACCTTAAATAATCATGAGTATCCCTAAGCAGAGGGTCAGAGAGAGACACCTCTAAGGTAAGGCAAGTATTGATTTTTATGCAGGAATCCCAAACCAATACACTCCCTAACAATTAACAAAGAGGTTTTAATAAAGTTCTTCCATACAAAGAGTTCCTTGGATAAGAATCCTACTCAGTAATACTCTAATCACTCTGGGTGTTTCCTGTCCCTTACAGACCCTGGTTACTGATCACATTCATTCAGCAATTGTAGGACATTAATTCCTACCAAGATCTGATCAGGAGTCACTCATTCTTTCTTACTCCATTACCTTTTCTCACTTTTCTAAAGCTCATCAGGCAGGATAAAGTCAGAATTTTAAAACCATTCTCCTTACTACTTGCACAGCCAAATTCAAGTCTGGAGCACTCCCAGACCCTAGAAATAGTGGGGGGAAGAAGAAACAGCAGCCTCACCTGAACCTGCCCCAGGGCTCCTTTGAAGGCTCCATTTCAAATCCACAAACCCAATCCATGCAATAAGGGACAGGTTGGTCGGTTGGAACATGAAAATTTAAACAATTAGCCAAGGATAGGTCTCAAAAGCACAGCAAGACAGAGCAGGATGAAAAAGAGAAGAGCTTTTCCAAAACAGCGAGTTCATTTCATTGCCAACTGCTCTGGTATCTTGATGAGAATACAGCAGAGAAATCCCAAAAATTTTATCAATCTTTATATTCTTTATATGTATTTATATATATCAAGCTTTATATTTAGATGAAAAAAGTCACCGACTGAAGAAAATCTGTGCATACAAAGAGAAATGTTTTAAATTAAGATCACTATTAAATTACATTCTATATATAAAATCAGCACTATGCTTAAGAGCTACACAAATGCTGCAGCTTTACAGAATGATATCAGCACAAGGGCTTGGGCTTTAACTTTCACAGAGTTACAAAGGTGAAAGCCAAGAGAAGCATTTTCACTGCTCAGAACTGTTGGATCAGAGCACTGTTCCACACAGTGCAGATGAAGTCCCGGTTAGAAACAGCTTTTCTTCTACACATTTAAAAGTTACCTGTAATGCTCTGTTCAGAACCCTTGACAAGTAGAAGATTTTAATTTCTTTCTGCCCATGTTTCCTCTCCCCACAGTCTGAGGCTAGGCTGGGATGACCCCTCAGAGCAGGTAACAGCAAAGAGCTCCTTCCCCTTGACCTCTTGTGTGGGGCTGCCCCTCCTGGCATAAGCAGAATTCCCTGACTGGCACTGAAATGGTGACATCAAGTCAAGAAGAACTTGAAAAGTAAAGGAATTTAGCAACCAAGCATTTAGTGTTTTCTGCTTTAGTGGTTGTTTTCTGTCAATACTTAATACTATTAATACCAACATATCAGACATAAATAACTTTCCTTAAAAATTCCCTTGGCTCTCCAGTTAAGATTCCAGAGCACTGAGTAGTATCTCTGGCAAACACAACCACACTTCCAGGAAAACAGAAGTAAATTTGTATTTAGGGTATTTTCAAGACCCGAGCAATATACTTTTCTTTTTCTTTTTTTTTTTTTTTTTTTTTAATGTAAAACAAATACAAACAGACAACTCTTAGAGACTTTCATAATAAAGAAGCAACTTGGGTCAACCTCAAAAAATAAGCAAACAAACAAAGTTAAGGGGCATTCTTAATCAGGTCATTACAACCACAGGTCTGCTCCATGCTGTCTGCACAAAGTCACTATAGTAAAACTCCTCTTTTCATGAACTGAGCATGAATTTTACAGAAACTGGCTCAAACTGTGCTGGATTCCAGCCCCATCACCATCCTCTGCAGAGGGTTAGTACAGCGAAGTGAGAATTTTCTCTTTGATGATTTGAAAATCATCCTTTCCCTACAATTTATATTAAAAGAAGGGACAAAAAGAAGTGTTTCATGCTGGGAAATACAAAGCAAGATATAAAATATACTCAAACTGATAAAATCCATCAGATCCATTTCTAGCTGTATGTTGGTAGTTTCTACCAGAAAAAACAGAAGTTGGTAGTTTCCCAGTTGGACCAGTTCCTACTGGATTTTGCCTTGTGGCTGCCATACAGAGCCCTCCAAGTGCACCTCCCATAGCATGATTTGTGTGAGATATCAGGGTCAGGAAAATTGGGCTTTATCCCTTCCTTGGGAATTTTTTTTTCTCTTCTTCTCTTCCTCTTTTTTTGAGTGGAGACAAATTTCTCAGTGCTGCCAGTCTCAGGGCAGAAGTGGGGAGAGGGAAAAGCAGGAAAGAAAGGATAAGGATATAGTTCACTGGGGTTAGAAAGTCCCAACAGGACAGAATATTCTTGGGCTGCTCCATAGGCATTGTTTAAAGGGTTTTTCCCTCTGGTAATCTGTTCCTTCCGGTGAGAATGCTCCAGACGTGAGCTTTGCCTGCAGCTCCCTTCCCATCCCATCAGGAAAGATGATATATCCTAAATACCTCCTTGATATATGGCAAAGAGCCGCTTCCAATTTCCAATCACTGGCCTCACTCCTGCCCAGATGCTGAGTGGAACCTCCTCTGAAAATGTGCATTTTTGTTTCCCGGCTGGGTACAAAGGAGGGAAGCTCCCAGAAGTGAACTTTTGGGGGGATTTAAGCAATGGCTCTAAATTACAGCTGAATGGAGGGACCTTCTGATAGAAACACTAAATCACCTCCCTGACATCTCTGAGGCCACTGCGAGAGCACAGGAAGGTGGGATTTCTTACCAGGAGCAGAAGTTACAAAATATTAAGCTGAGAAGTGAGTCAAAGGAGGATGACTAGGGAAATAAATGGAAAACTTCATCTGTACTGAACAGACCATTTGTGAAAATGTCATGATTTGGGGAATGTCTGTATTTAGGAGAGGAAAAAGAGTGAGGAATCCCTCTACTTTTTAAAAGACAGCATTCTTAGCAAGGCTGTCTCACTGTGCAGGACTTTTGTCTTGCCTTGCTACCCCACCTCTCATAGGAAAATACAACCAATTGTAGCCTTCACTCTACCAGTTTCCTGTGGAAAGGTACAGAGGAATTTTGCTTTCAACTGTTGCAGTGTGAGGAGTGTGATGCTCTCAGGATTATTTCAGCACAGCTCAGACTCCTGGTACTCCTGTAAATTCTTTTACAGCGTGGCAGGGATTTTCCCAGACTCCCAATGTTCAGACTGGCACCATGATCTTGTATCCAAAGAGAAGGAACAGCTGAGACATTTATTCCAGCTGGAGCTTCACATTGCCTCGAATCTCAGCCTAGCACTACCAAGGTGCAGAGAGTCTCTGATTTTCTGTAAGCAAACATCCCTAGCAGCTCCCAGTGCCCAGATTCCCTGCTGGGATGAGCCTGAAGTGAAGACCAAGGTCAGCCCTGGGGAGGAGAGCAAGGCAGGCACGACTGAAACACCAGATCTGAACGCACGGGTGGGACCAATGCCATCCCAAACACTGTTTCATTTCAGCTTCACATCCTTTCTTCTTCCACTGACTCCTGCTCACAGCTGCTCTCACTAGAAACAGTCAAGAGATGTTATTTTAAAAATATATGCCTCGAAAAAGGCACTGGTTTTCTTTCCCCTTTGTTTCTTTCACATAATGTGCATGCTTTAAAAGATTACCAGCAGAATTCTCAGTCACTTCCATCCAATTCCAATTAAACTATCATTAAAAAATGTTCATTTTGTCATTCACTGTTCTCTTGAGGAGCAAGAGCAACAGTTTAACTTACAACACACATCCAAAATCCATATTTGTACAAGAAATACAATCCATCCTTCCTGACCTGCAATAATTTTGCAATATTGCAAATATTGAAACACCTTAAAATTTGGTAAGATATCCATTTGTTAATTTATTATTTAAAATTAGCCAAGCAATTTTTATAACCCTTTTCATGACCTCTAGCTAACAAATGACTTGTTATTAACCCTTCAAACTTTCCACACAATTAAAAAATGATTAACAACTGATGAATGAGCTACAATTGAAGAAATTAGGTTGCAATTAAGAAGACATTTAAATGAATGTTTTAAACTACTTGGATTATAATTAGAACCAGATCAACTACGAAGGTCACTTTTGAGTGGTGTTCTCGTGGCATCAGAGATAACTCAGCCAATAAAGCTGAATTTAGTGGTCACTATTGGCACTGTTGGTGCTTGGCTAAAACCCTCCCCAAGGATTAATGGAGCCTGACAAAGCCAGAGGCTAAGCCTAAAACTGAGCCCAGGCTCAGCCCTTAGCCTGAGCCTTGTCAGTGGGGACCTTTCAGAAGCAAAATTGCTGCATTTCTCTCAGGACCATCTCAGTGTTTCATGCAGAAAGGATCTAAGGAATATGATGAATAGAAGAGACACCAGAATCCATGGATTACTCTAGGACACAGCACCAGAGCCTCTGCTCAGCCAAAGCCATCGAGTCCTTGAACCACCAAAGTGGGGCTTAGTCATGGTGACAGAGCTCTTCAATGTGGGGTTAAAAGCAAGGGAATTGCACTTCAAGTGCTGGGAATATAACATTATTATTATTATTATTATTATTATTATTATTATTATTATTATTATTATTATTATTATTATTATTATTATTATTATTAACAATAATAATAATAATAATAATAATAAACAACAACATTATCTGCTCTGCCTATATTCCCTAGGCTTGTGCCACCACAAAACTGAAATAGCAGCTGAGGGCATTTGCCCTCAATGGGAAGAGTTGCAGATTTTAAACAACAGAGAAGGTTCTATAAAGGAGCTGCAGATCAGACTGAGGATTGATCTGGGGAAGGTGAATCTTAAAATGGAATAAAGCAAGAGGTGATCTACAAACTAGCACAAACAGGCATTTCCGGAGAAAGTGAGAAACAGTCAGGACAGGAATACTTATGGATCAATTAATTCATGCAGTGAAGGAAGGAAAAAGTTAATTTGCTAGATGGAAAGAGATGAGAAACTCAAACTCTCTGTTGTCCCAGACCTCCTAGAATTAGCATCAGGAGCCCTTCTCTTCCCAGAGCTTTCAATATTCATCAAATTCATTACTAAACTGCAAAGGGTAGGTGGGAAAACAAAACAGTGTGACCCTTTGAGACCAAATCCAGTGCTGATGGGAAGCCTGTGGAGTGGTACCAGCTTGCCCTAGGCCTGAGCTGAGCTCCCACCATGCTCTGTCCCTTCTGATGTCAACTTGATGGATTACAACTTCTTAATGCAGGACTGATGCATTATGACATCCTAATGTTGGGACGATTGATTGTGACTCTTTTTTAAGTATGGCTTACTAGGCAATTATTGACACCATCCATGCATTAGAGCCCTAATTCAGCACAAACGGGCTGACAGGCCAGTGCTGGGGAAAAGATTAACCTATTCCAAATTTTATAGATCAGGGTGAGACAGGGCTTGTTCTGGGACAGGGCCACCCTCTCATTACAGGCCTTCGGAGACAGCAAAACCTAAACAGTTTATGCCACATCTCGAAGAAAATTGCTTTATCCCTTCACCTCTAAGTGGATTCAGACGCTGCCAGTTGACTTGGGAGTGCTTTGGGGTCAGTGCACACACGCCGGAACACAGAGAGGGGAAAAAATCCAAGGAAAGGAAAGAGAGAGGTAAAAGCCAACACTGTCAGCTCCTACCCTCCAACATCTGTGAATAATGGAAGTGCAGAACCCAGGCTGGGAGTGGGGAGGTGAAGGGAGAAAGGGATGGTTGTAACAGTGACAAACAAGTCTAAGGGGACTTTTCTGCTCTCAAATGTCACTGGGGGAAGCAGACAGGAGACGGGGGAGGTAAGGAAGAGAGAAGGTCACGGCTGTAATACCCAGAGCGAGTGGACAATCAAATGTTTGCAGCTGGGCTAGGAAATGGCAATCCAGTTGCAGAGCACATCTGGCTCCCTTGCTGCGCCATGGGGCCACCTGGTTTTAATCAGGCTGGGATCACCTTTGAAAAACAGAACTTAATCATAGGACTAGTCTTAGCAATAGTGTTACATCCAGACTTCTCTCCAGGGGAGTAGAGGGCGGGAAGGGGGGAGAAGATGAGTTAAAAAAAAAATTTGCTCAATCAAGCCTGAAACTTTGTCAACAATTTCCTCTTTGTCAGGTTAAAGGGAGTAACTTTTTTGATTTTCTACCTCTTTGCATTTGATTCCAGCTTAGCTTACACTTTCCTTATTGTTATTTGTACAGGTCCCATGTGTGGGTGCTAACAAGCACATCAAGCAGAGAAGCAGCTGTTTAAGGAGTTACTGCCTTTCCCCCACCTCCTCCCACCACAGAAATGGACTTTGGATTACAAGAGCCTACCCCTTTCCTGGATGGTCTTCAAGAACCCATCTGGGGATGCCATGAGGACAAACTTCCATTGGCTCAGAAAAGGCCCAAACAGCCTCCTCCTTCACCAGGACAGTGCAAACAAAAATCTGCCCAATCCACACTCAGATGGAGGTGGCAGACATCAGGCACAGAGCATCAAGAACAGCATCTCTTTACCCAGACCCCTGATAAATGGTGCAACTCATTGTCATGAGTTTAACAGAACCTGAAACTTTACACAGATGCAGATGAGATCAGAAAAGAGGGACAGGAGGAAGGGATCAATCCTGATACCAGAGCACGCAAGAGGCAGAGACAAAGGTACTGGAACCACAAAGTCCATTAACAAAAATCAGACTTTGAATTCATGCTGATGAATTGGTGGAGGTGAAAAGCAGCTTCATGAACAGCAGGATCATAGAGCCAAGGTTCCAGCCTGATTTCCCTTCACATAGAGGGAAAACTGAAGTTATTTCTAGGTAACTCTTGACTGAGGAAGAAGATGATCTTGAAGATCCCTTCAAATCCAATCCAAACCCATTCTATGATTACAGTTAAAAAAAAAGAGAGAAATGCAAATCAAGATTCTTCAAGCTTGCAGAAGTCCTCACGAATTCTCAGTCCAGTTCCTCAGGGCTCAGTCTGGACTGCAGGACCAAAGATCCAAATGTGCAGGGACACTTTATACCTTCTGCTAATGCAAAGGAAACCTCGAATCTTCAGCCCCACTTACCAAATACTTCAAATAAGTAACCTCTCTGTTAGGGGTAAGATCAGATCATGGATAATCTTCAGTGCATGTAGTTAATTTTGTTACAGATACTGGGGTTAGATTCCCTGCAATGTTTCAGCTACTTCACACTGTTGTCATGCTGCAAACGAGCTTTAAACTCAGCTTAACCACACCGACCACAAGTTGTTTTATATCTTATTAGAAAAATGACTTAATTTCCGGTGTAATCTTGTACAGGAGCTCAAATCTGCAACAGCAACAGTGTCAGTATTGTAATATAATCTGGAAGTATTATAATAAAAATAAACATAGTCAAAGAACATTTTACAAATGTTAATTATTACTAGGGGAGAAAATCCTGTCAGACAGGTATGTGATAGTAATAGTTATCTTATTTTACAGGCAGAGAAACTGAGCCAGAGATTAAGAAGTTAAGTGACTTGCCCAAGGCCATGAAGAGAAGCAAAGTGAGAATAAGGACTAACAAGCAGGAATTCTCAGCAGCCTTGCAGGCTACAAGGCCCTTTTCTAGCCACCTTTTCCACAATTCCCAAATCAGGTCCACTTGATTCCAATGGCTTCAGAAGAGATTATCTGATAAGGAGACCTGCCTGACAGAGAATACATTTGCAGTGTGTAACCAAGATTTCAAGAGTTATCTCGATTTTTAGGAGTTTGGCTGTACTGTCTTTTTCAACTTCAGCTTGGAAGTAGCATACGGGCATTCAAAATGTCTTGATGCAGTAAAAAGGCAACGATTTGGTTTCCCTGTCCCTGTCAAAAGCAAAGCCTTGGAAACAGCCCGGGAACAGACAGGATGTTTCAGCAGCCAGCGTATCACACCAGTCTCTTTTCTGTACTGAAGCTCTGCCCCATCCCAGCTGCTGCTGCACTGTGATCCGATGGGAAGGGAAGCCAGGGACTGCTCCCGTGGCTTGGAAAGACAAGGCTCGCTGTGCCACCTGCAGGGCTGGCTGGAAAAGATGCCTCTCGTAGGGATTAGTACTGGCTCCGAGGCAGGGGCCACTGCTTGCATCCAGGATGGAGCAGCCTCCCAGCAGCTAATTAATGCGGTGAGCAAGAACAGAACATGGACTAGAGAATGATCCTTCTCTTTCCATTGGGTGGTTTCATGCCATTCCTGCCTGTGCTCACCTACCTGGAAAATTTATGTTCTGTTGAATGGGGGAAACTGAAAAACAAACACAAATGAGAATCAAATCCAAGTTATGCAGTTTACACACAAATTCTGTGGAACCTCTCCTACCTGTACCTAGCCGTTTCCCCCGGCACTGAGCTGCAGTTCTTCACCAGGACTCTATCATTTTATTTTACTTCTGATTTAATGCAACCATCTCCCCATAATTAGTTACTAATGCAACTCCAAATGCACACCTTTACCCTGTGTTTTGCTGGAGCAAATGAGCTGAACAAAGGAGTTCAGGAATTAGCTTAAAACTAATCTAGGAAAATATCAAAGTTTGGCAGGAAGGTTAAAAATATGTATTCCATTTTGGCCAAGGCCTTCTTTCCTTTTTATTGGTTGTGAGCACCTGCAGAGGAGGAGAGCAGCAGTCAGAGCTGAGAGAGATCTATTAAGTCATTGTGCCTTCACTCACGGTGATCTCTGCTGGACAGGCAGTGCCAAATAATGAAGTCTTCTTTATTTGATCCTTCTGCCAACATATGCTTATTCCCCACCACACTGATCGCTCCTGCTTTCTGCAGTGTGCTTTAAATGTCCCAAGAGATGGGGGTTCTACCACTTTCACTAAAAAATCGTTTACACAGCCTGGTAGATTCGGCCCCTGGGGAGGCTTTTTTATTGTGTTTGGTTTCAGTGAGAGCCTCGGAGGTGTCGGTCAGTGATTGATTATTGTTTGTATTGTGGTAGCACCTACAGGCACCCGCCGAAACTGCAGACCTGCTCGGAGGTGCTGCCGAGCCCAAATTCCTGCAGGAAGGACAGTTCAGCCAAGCAGAGGCACAGGAAGAGAAACTGATTTCCCAAGCCCAAGCAGCGGCATATAAATGCAGTGAGGAGTTTAGAGCAAGCTGCTCTAAACCTCAGTCAGTTCCTGCATTCCCACCTGGGCACAACATCCAGAACAGCCCCTCGAGCATCCAGGTGATGTGTGCATGCCCACGGGAGCTGTTCTGATGAAAAGAACACAAAGAATAATTGTGCTATAGAGTGAAACAGTAATCCCATAACAACCAAACCCCATTAGGGCTGAGCGTGGTTTTACAGGGCTCCAGTGCTGCAGCACAAGCCACATGCACACAGGGTAAAACTCCATTGCAGGCTTTTTTCTCGAGCTATGGAGAAAACAGGGAGAATTCTGAGTACAGCAGTAGAAATGAAGAAAAATAAAGCAGACATCAAAGGTTAAGCCACCAGATGAGGTTGCAGGAGGTGGTAGATTATGTGATCTTCTTGTATTTTAATTCAGTTCTTTCCTTTCCACATTAAACAAACCCTCTTCTTTGGACACCAGTGGCCTCTTCCCATTTATCCTCGGACAAAGTTTGCTGTGAGAAGCAGCACCTGGACTAAACCATCATTCCAGAGCTAAAACAAATCATTTGCTGACTGCTCAAATGGTGAGGGGGACATTGGTATTAAGATCAAGGTTAACACCTTCATTCAACCAGGCTCTCCATTCAGCTGGGGAATCACTCAACAGCCCAGCAAACAGAACCCACCATCCCACTGATTTCAGGACTTTCTTCCTTCACTGAGCAATTCTTACAAGCACAGAAATGCAGCTCTGTGTCTTGTCTGAAGAGTAAAAAAAATTGCTATAGTGCAGTATCTGTTAATCTGATGGATGGTTAAAACAGAAGCTAAAACTTGAGATGCATAAATAACTGATTTTGTATTTTGTTTGCATTACAGAAAAAATAAAGGAAGAGAGATTAGTTGGGCAGCAGCTCAAAATAAACACTATTTTTTCAGTGAACTGAAAAAAAGAACGATGTAACATTTTGGCCTCAAACAGAACATTTAATTTGACCTAAGGAAAAACACTTAAAAAAAACACTGAAGTTAATTCCTAAGTTTCTCATTTGAAACAAAAATACCAAACTACTTTTTTTTTCCCCCAGTGTTCTGACTGGTTTCAAAAACTGGCAGTAGGGCACATGTGTCTGCTTTAATCAATGGATTTCAGCACCTATTTTTGAAATACTTCATTTGACCAAAATCTGTACTTCCTGAGTGGGAAAAGAACAGAAGAAATTTGGGCCAACAAGCTGACTGTGCTTTGGTCAGTACAAACTGCACCAGAAGTTTTCTATTCAGGAGATCCCCTATTTCCCAAGAGCATTCACAGTATCCCTCAGAGCCTCGTCAACCAGAGAACACGAGAATCTCATCAAGAGAGTGAAGCTCCATTTCTTGTGTCAATATTAGACCCCACTGGAGAGGACACAGACAAGGCACGCTGCAATTTAGCCACAACGTCTGGGCAGGACAGAATGTGAGGAAAGGGATGCTTTTACCCCAGGAGCACCTTGGGAGAATGTCCACAGTCCCAGCATATACCACCATCCTTGGATTCTCCCATCTCATTCCTGAGGCGTGTTTATGAGGCTGAGAAAAGCCCACCATAATCCATGGGCTGTCTAAAATATCCACAATAGCCCTCCTGAGTCACGAAGATGACAAATGTGTGTCCAGCCAGGACCGCTCTCCACCGCTTCAGTTTCAGCAACTCCAAGTGAACTTTCAGAGCACTGTGACCCGGAGAAGGCAAATCGCGCGTCCCTTGAGACCTTCTCATTCCTTTCTCGCTCCCCCTCGGCCCCCTCATCAAATAAAGCCCAGAGTACGTGCGTCATTCTGACACATTCCCTTCAGGAAGTGATGGGAAGAGGATAGATTTTCTTCCTGCTAATGCCGCGGCTGTGTCCCTGCAGCACGAGGTCCCTCATTCCCACACTAACAGGCCTCCTGTGCGACGGGGCCGCGCGTAACCCGAGGAGCCATGACCAATGCGATGTCGGATTAGCATCGCCCGGGGACACTGTCAGCAGCCTTCTGCTGGGCTCTTTAAGAGAATATCCTGCTGTGATTCACAACAACTCCTGTGTTCCACAGACCAGAGATCTCATCCAGCAAATTAAAAGCGCTACAGTGAATTGCAGTATTCCTGCTCCGAGCTCTCCCGGGGACTGACCTAAATGGTGTGTGCTCTATCAAGGGTAAAAGCCACCTGCTACACAGAGCCTGGGCTGCAGAGCACCGAGACCCACCTGTGACCATGAGGGACACGAGGGACTGGGACTGCAGGGCTGCTGCTCAACTTCTCCGTGGTTTGGCAAAGTTTGGTTCAGCACAGCAAATTGTCTCAAGCGTGTTGAGTCACGTATTGGTAACTCTTCGATACGTTCTGCAGTATTCACTGACACATATTTGCCATCTTAATTACTACTTACAAAAAGCAGGGTGACTCACTCACAACATGGGCTGGGGAGACCTCTGATTTGACCAGCCTTGCTGGCTGTGTGCTGGGCTGGGAGTTGTGTGCATGGCTGGCTGGGAAGGAACTGCAGCAAAGCCTGCTCTGCAACTGCCTCCTTCAGCTGTGACAGAGCACTCGGGACCCAGCCAGGGACAGAGCAGCGACCTGAGACTCAGGGAAATATTCAGAGTCACAGAATGGGTCAGGTTGGAAGGGATCATAGTGGGTCACCTGGTGCCACCTTGCTGTTCCAGCAGGGCCAGCCCAGAGCACAGGATTGTGTCCAGAAGGCTCTGGAATATCCCCAGGGAGGTGATCCCACAGCCTCTCTGGACAATCTATTCAGGGCTGTCACTGCACAGGGCAGAAGTTGTGCCTCTTGTGCAGGGGGAATTGCTGGGCTCAGTCCCTGCCCGTTCCTCTGGTGCCATTGCTGGGAGCAGAGCCTGGGTCCTGCTTGGAGCCCTCCCTGCACGCAGGGACACCCAGGGCTGAGGGCCCCTCTCAGCCACCTCTTCTCCCAGCAGAACAGCCCCAGTTCCTTGGGCCCTTCCTCATAAGAGAAATGCTCCAGCAACGCTCAGGTGTAAAACTGCAGGAGTGATTTGGATTTCTGCTTGATGAATACAATAATGCCAGAAAAAAAAAGCTGCCTCTCTAACAAGCAACAGCACAAGGAAAAGGGGCAGGGAGAAACAAGGAAGAGGTAATTGCTTTCATGGAAGTATACCCAGAACACAGAGCTTAACTCCTTTTCTAGTAAAATGGAGGTTTTATGTCCTCAAATCTCAGAACTGGGGGTTTAATTCTCCTCAGGAAGTGAATCCTGAATGCAACACATTTAGCCATCAGGTAAAGCATGAATGCCATCAACTGCAACACTGGGTGTTTGCTGTAACTGCAGCAAACCCACCAAGCAACTTGCCGCTAAAGCAATGTGCCACTAAAGCAGGCCCTGCTCAGGCTAAGGGAGCCACAATAGCCCAGCCCAAGGTAATGTGCCTCCAAACACGTTTTGATTACACCAAAAGAACAGGAACACTCAGCTGAGCCGTGGCTCCTCCTTTTTTCTCCCTCTGGCCTCCCACGTTACAGATGAAAACAAGAACAACAAGAACGCATCTGGCATTTACGGAGCGTCAAAAACTTCTCTGAGACCTCCTGGAACAAACGGCCCCTCGGAGCTGCTGATAGGGCTCCAGCTCTGAGCAAGGGGTCAGACTCAGGAACTGTCAACAGCTTCCTAATGTATGCTCTTTCTCCAGGAAAGGGGGTCCCAGGTTTTATAGCCTAATAGATTCGTTAATCGGAACACACACAGGCTGGGACAGCCACTGTTTGTTTTCTCTGACAAGTTTGGCATTTTCCTTCTGGGAGCCAGGAAGCTTTGAAGACATAAGACTCTCCCACTTTAACTGGACAAGAAAACCAGTCTGGACAAATTGAGACATGTCCTCATGGCTACTTAATTCTGAGAGCCAGAAGGTGCCATTTTAGAGAGTTTACAACAACATCAATGTCAGGGCAAAGGAAATTAAATTCATCTCCGTCTCCTCCCCCAGTGATTCCATTTTCTCCAGGATTTCACCCCAGTACCTCAGGACAGTCTGGCCCATCAGAGGCCAAATACATGTGGCCATGCTGATAATGATGTTCCCATCAGGAAGCTGTTCCAGAGAGAGGGCTCCAAGCAAAGCAAGCCTGCCCTGTGTGTGGTGGCAATGTGCCACAAAATGCTTCTGTTCACTCATGACAGCGGGTTAAAAACCAGAAACATGAAATGGCAAACACAGCGAGCAAAGCTTCTAAATTAAACTGCACCTCCTCCAAATCAGCAGTTCTGTGATGTAGACTCTGCCATCAGAGTAAGAACTTACTATAAATAACTCCCAGACAATCACAAAGGGGAATTCCAAGTGTTTCCAAGGTGGTGTAGCCCAGACACTTTTAAAAGTATTTTAAATCCTAGAAGCTGACATAATTTATTACACTTTAATGGCCTGGATAAGGCAAAAAAACTGTACTCTCAAGATTTTAAGCCATCAAGGAGGAGTCAACAGGAAGATTTCAGCAAAAATCATTTCAGCCTCTTTTCGTCATGTCTTGTTCAACAGTGAAATTCACTTCTATGAAATCATTCCAGCACCAGGAGGGCTGCAGGGACCCTCACTGTGTTCCCAGCAGAAAATAACCATCACAGTCCACATGCAGTGCCCAGCTCAGCATGTCCCCAGGCCACTGACTCCCTCCAAGGAAGGGAGTACTCAGCACTTCTCCCATTTCTTAAAACTCTTCCTAAGCACCTGCTGTAAGGCCCTGCCAGAGACAGTTTCTGGGGACAGATGGCTCTTCTGGCAGCCAGAGGCCCTGCTCCATGGGCACATTCCCATTCTTCCTCATAGTATTCCTCTGTCCTTCCTCCCTTTGAATGGAATTCTTGGTTCAACCACAACCTCCTCTGGCTCTAGTACTGACTCTGGCTCTAGCACAGCTATTAAAACACTCCACAATGAGAATGGGCAAGATTAAGGAATGCAAAGGGGTGCTTAGTCCACCAGTGATACCTCACAGGAAGAAGGCTCCATTATCCTTCTTTAGAGTGGGAGCTCACTTTACCTTAGAGCTTTAAGCACAGCACACACACCCACGCCAAGTCACACAGGCATTTCTCCTGTCACTGTCTGGACCAGTGCTTATATCTTGCTGAAGTCAAAGCATGTCCCATTGAAGTTACAATGAAACACTGTGCTTAAGTGCTTTGCTGAATCAGAGCCATCATAACTATCCATTAGGCTTTGATCTGGTTAATGTTTGTCCAAATATGGCCCCACAACGGGAAAGCAATGAACCATTATTAAAAGAAGGAAGAACAGCTGGAATTATTTTAGTGTACAACTACATGCACAAACACACAGCAAGTAACAGACTGAAAGCTGTTCTTGTTATTCCTCGAATTATTCTCCTCTCATTCCCTTAGTTACAAAACTATTAATTAGGGTCTTATTTTTGTTCCACCCCCTCCCCCTTAATGTACTCAATGCTCATCCAATTTACACACAGAGTTTATCTTGGCAAAAAAAGAAAGGGAAGGAGAAGAATCTCTGCACAGGGGTGGAGGGGGAGAGGTGTTTGTTTGAGGGGAGTCACCACAGTCATCACTCAGCCACAGTACAAGAGAAGAAGGAGAAATACCAAGGAGGGCTTAACTCTTCATGCTATTTATACACCAGAGACATGTGTTGTGTATAACTGAAAGGTAACTGAGTACTTTCTTCTTCTTCACTCACACAATCTATACTGTCTATTTCTTGACAAAAAAAAAAAAAAAAAAAAAAAAAAAAAAAAAAAAAGCTGGCCTGTTCCAGTCTAGTTTCTTGAAAAGCAGGTTAATTGCCAGAATATGTAGAAAGCAGACAAACAGACAAAATTAGAAAGAACTGACTCCACCCATGACAACAAGGTCACACTAATGCAGGGTCTGCGCTCAGTGAGGCTGTAACTATTCCTCTTTCTGATCTAAACATTCCCTGCTGAACCCAAGGTTACCCAAGTGTCACAGGGCATCATCTGCCCCATGGCTGTTCAGGATGAGTTGGGGTCAGCACTGTCCACCCCATCTCTGGCAGGCCAGCACTAGCTGAGAGAGGGGCTGGATCCACCTCCAAGGAGGGCAGCCCCAGCACCTCCAGCTGATGGACTGCAGCAGAGTAACACCATTAGCTTCTAAACCCTCCTGAGCTCTCCCTCTGATGACAGGGCTTGAGGACTCACCTTTGCCATTGCAAAGATACCGTGTGTTCTGTTTGGACAGCAGAGGTTTAAGAGATAAGCAAACAGACTTGGTGGCATGTTCTGATTAGAAAACACAGTTAAAAAGGCTCTCTTGATCTGCCTGATTAGGCCATTATAAATAAGACAGACAATCTGTTTCCAACCAGTTTTCCATTCATCCACAGCTGACAAAGAGCAGTTTTGCAGAGGAGCAGAGGACTGGCCATTCCTCCTGACATCAGTGACATCATGTGTGTCTCTGAGGGAAGGTGTGTGTCCCTCCACATGTGGGGATATGTACTCTGCCCCCCAACAAACTCATTTTCCAAATGGAGCTTCCCAACACTGCTCCAACTCAAGGAAACATAAATATCAAAGGCAAGGTTAGAGACAGTGTGAATAAAGGAGGTGCTTGCCCTAAGCCTGGCATGAACAGGAGGCACCACCCTGTAGTTTCCTGTTTTCCACTGGAAGTAGAGCAAGGAACTGCTGTGCCCTTGCCCAGATCCCATCCCAGCAGCCATGTTTCACACGCACTGCCCTGGAATGGGAACCTCAGCACACGCGAGCCGGGCCCATCCCGCTGGGAACAAAGCCAGGAGGGACACAGGGACTTCCCAAAGCTCAGGACCTGTGCCCAGGGCTCCTGAGTGGGGCTGATGGGGCTGGAGGGACGCTGGGCCCTGGCAGCTGTAAAGGCAGCACAGCAGCTCCTGTTGCCCTGACTGTGAGCCCCACTCCCAGACTGGGGGAGCAGCACCACATGGAGCGCCTCTGGAAAGGCTTCCAAAGCCAGAGGTACAAAGGGCTGAACATCCACATGATCTCACTGCAAGTTTGGATCCTGTCTCACCCTTTCAGGCACAACCACCCAAACAATGCTGGCAGAGCAGACCCCAAACCATTCCATGATCCATCATCTCCTGCCTGCACTGGAGGGAAAACAACTCCTGGGACTTCTGGGTTTGACATAGCTCTGGCTAAAGATGGAAAGACCAGCAGTCATTTCAGATGGAAAGATCAGCAGTCATTTCCAGAGGAACACAATGCATTTCCTTATGGAACAGTCTCACAGTCTTAGTTTCACTTAACTCAGTCTAATCTGACCATTTTCTGTCACAGGTTTTGCAAAAAAAGTATTTTCCCATTCAGGTTACAAATTCTCATTTGCAAAACAAAACAATAAAACAAATTGGAAAGTCCTCTTCCTCTTTTCTAACACTACAGTTTATTCTAGTAATGTATTTTTAGACCACTGACATGTATATAAAAATATATGTTCCCAGAGGAATTTCATACCACTATGCAATGGGAACTTGTTAGAGCATTTACTACTGACACACCCAGATTTATTGCTTCCCATGCTTGTCTATAGTTTATTTTTTGATGTAAAAAGAAAACAACCAAAACAAACCCATAAAAATAAAAAGGCAGATATTTGTATGTTTGGCTAAAAATAATGACTTTTTTTTAAGCTGTGCACTGATACAAGATTTATCTTCTCTGTATACAGTTTTTAGGCCAAACCCTCTTCTTTTTATGGAGACGTGATAAAAGTCTAGATAGGCCAGTATTTTTAAAACAATACATTTCTAACTTTTTTTTTGTGCTGCTGAAAACCTAGTGTGCATAGAAAATGAAGAATTTTCCCACAGAAATAGTCAGGATTCTCAAAACCACAAGATCTCATTACATCTGGACAGCTCTGAAGACCTTGATAAAAGATTTATATATGAAAGTCCAAAGTTTTGTGACATCTGTTCTGCCTTCATCCAAGTATTTTCAAACTTTCCCTCCTGATTTAGAGGGATGAGCACATCTGAAAGGCAAACTGTAGTTCTAGCTGAAAACTTGGTAACAAATCTGATTTCAATGGACAAAATGGACATTTTGGAGGACACATGTACCAAGATGTTGTCTCAGGTCTTGATCAGATTCAGCAAGAGGGGATGGACAGAGGATGGATGAAGGCAGGGAAGAGAGCAGGGAAGGCAGGAACTGACCATGGACACGAGGCTAAAACTAAACCATGCTGCAAAGCATGCAGCTTTTCTATCTGTAAAATCACAGGTGTGCAGCTCCTCTGCAAAGCACACCCTTCATTCGTTTGAACCCTCTCCCACAGAGGGGGAATATTCTCTGTAACTCTGATGCCCCTTAAGGCCTTTGGAACAGAGAACTGGAGGTGCCCAGCTCTCCATCCACTTTACTTCAGTACCAGTATTCCCTTGATTATATCTGTGAGCAGGAAGAGCATCTTTCTAGGAAGCACCAATTCCATATGCAAGATCTTAATTCAAAGGGAATCTGGCACCCTATTGAATGTCTCCTCCTGGCCAGAGCACCAGGTCAAGTACTGCAAGCTGTGATAATGAGGCTTGATTCTGACAATTCTGACCAGCAGCTGTTGTCATCCTGACTGCTTCTAAACCATCAAGAAGACACTGAATAACTTAGGCAGGGTTATTTTTGGTATACAAATGTAAAGGAAAATGAAATTCAATGTCACAATTTGTGCCCCAGTCTCCAAGAAAATGTGATTTCAGAAGCACATGAAGAATCTCCCCAGCCCAGAGCGTACCTTCTCTAACCAGATTTCCATTTCTCGGTCACTAAGGTAAGAATTTTTGGCTTTTGTTTCTTTTTTTTAAGTCCAGAACCCTTAAAATTCCACCTTTCCTACTGAAGGCTTTCTGCCCTGAGGGAAAATCCTGTCCTGAGTTGATCCATCATATATCTCAGTAAGCAACTACTGACAAGAAGCTGCCTCTGAATGTCCCAACAGAGGGGACAGAAGGAAAATGGGGAGTAGGAGACCCAAGGAAGTGGGAATACTGACTGCAGCCCTTTTCCTCTGGCCCCCAGCATGTAAATCACATGAACATGCCCTCACTTCAGATCAGTTACACCCTGCTTCCATCCCTTTGCGACACTCCCAAGCAGTGCCAGTAGGAACCAGCAGAGCTGTCACTGCCAGCCTCCGGCAGGGATGAGCTTCCAAAGGCTCCAAGCCTGGGAGGCTTTTAAAGCAGCACATGGTATTCTGTCAGAAAGAGTCAAATGAGAGACAGCCTAAGCTGGAGTGGTGTGTAAGACATCAGGAGTTCCAAGAAGGAATAAGCCAGGAAGAGGAGAAATCCATGGCATTAAGGCCTTAAAAATGGATGTGCAGACCAATTTCAGCTCTGTCACACAACCCCTGTGACATCAAGTACACAACTGACTTTTCTTCAGGCTTCCTATCTGTGAAATGGCAGCAAGAATCTTACTCTTCTCTTTTTAAAATGTGATTTTTCCATTTTTGAGGCCATTTTTGAGGCCTAGGTGCATAAAACAGACTTGATCTTAGTCATGGCTTCTAGTTGCTATTGTAATAACTTCATATTGTGGTGTGGCCTAAGCCAATGAAGAGACATTTGCCCAAGTTTGTATGGGCAGTAAATGGCTGCAATTCAGAGCTTTCCACAGGTAAGAATAGATCTGACTATATGAATCTCTCTGTCACCTCAGCACTAAGAGTTGCACCTTGAAACACTGAAACAAATGTCCACTGTGCTATTCAGAGTGGCATTGTTCAGTATAGCAGCAGCAAGGACATCCAGAAAAAGAGGATAAACCATAAACTTGCCAAGTGCAAAAACTACAGTATGGATTCATGCTCCTATAATTTCTCTCTTATTTATGTTTTTGCTAGATTATTCGACAGAGGGATTTTTAAAAGTCTTGGAGAAAGAACACTGCCCATTTATTTCTCTGGGTTATCTACATATTTATCTATTAGCCTTGAACTGACAAACTTGCTCACTGCATTCCTGTTAAATCTACAGAAACATTTTGAACATTATAGAAGCCCAGGAGTATCACCACTGAATGTCTGATTTAATCTTCAGTGAAGTTAAGCTGCAATGGCTTTAGACCAGCAGAAGCTGTGGCTCAGCTAAGTCAGACCTCTCCTATTGCTCTGCCACAGGACATCAATTATCTGTGGCAGTGTGACAAAGCCATGCTCTTCCCAAGGCCACCACTAACACAACCATGGCTGTAGATCCATCCTGCCCCACCACCTGCATCCCTAGAGAGGCTGCATCACCTGAAAACATCTTGGGCAATGAAGTGAATCTGAAAATTACAGGTAAAGTCCAGCAAGACATTCAGCATGGCTGCTTCAACTGAATTGAGGGGCTGAAAGTTAGGGTTTGCAGCAAAGGCTGCCCCAAAATGGGAGTCCCACACTGCACTGATCCTACACAAAAATCAATCGAGTGTAAGGCTTCATAAGCTGTGACTGAAACCTTGGGCCACCTCTGGTGCAAGGCAGGTAAACTTCCTCAGATCAACACAGTAACATTTATTTTCACTTCTCTCAGCAGCATTGGAAAGCTAGGCAGCAACACAAGACCCCAGGACCAGACATCCAAACAAATTCAGGGACAGAGATTCCAGTGTTCTTCACCCAAATCTGAGTTGATGTTAGAGCTCAGATCCTTTGGAGCAGTGAAGACACTGCATTATCCATGTGAAAATAACTCACCAACACTGAGAACATTACCAGAGTGCTCTCAAGTGCTCCATGTGGGATGCTAAAATATTTACCAGCTGCATTACTTGTCTTGTCACATCTCTTCAGGCTCCAAGTAAGACATAACGGATTCAAAGAATACATCAAAGGAACAAGAACTGCAAGAACAGCCCATACAACCCCCGGTAGATGTGTTTTACTACCAGAACTATTTATGATTCAGAACAGTGGAACAAATGAGGCATAGGAAGTAAAAAAGAAAGAACCCAGGGGAATAAAAGGGCAAGAGATAGAGAACATAATTTCTCTGCACTGAATTCCACAGAAATGTTGCCAGAAGGAAAAGGCTCTGGGGTGGCAGAACAGTTGCAGGCTTTTTTTTGACCAGTCATCAGGATTATTACTCCTAACTTCAGAGGGAACAGCACCAGGCTCATATCCCAGAGCCTGTGCTGCCCTTGGTTACACCATTATACATCTCACCATAAATCAACCATAATCAATCAAATTCAAAACAGCTCTGAGTGCTGAGTGTGGAACAACACTGCACAAGCATGTAAGGAAACACAGGCACAGACAACCCATTGAGGCAACCTCTGCTCCATGCAAATGCCCAACACAGGACACATCCAAAAACCTGGAGAAAGGCCCCAGTATGATCAACAATGCTTCTCTTGTTACTGGGATGACATCTACACTCAACCAGTCTTTACGACGGCACCAACAGCTCACTTTGCCATAGGGTGAGAAGGAAACATCTAATTAAGTAGTCTTAAAAATCTGGTTGTCAGGACTTAAACCATGCTTTACACTGGGCAGACAAAACTGCTCATCACGAGAACTTCAACAAGACTGGATTAGAGAAGTGTCCTAAAAAGCAGCAAAAGTGGAAAACATCAAATGAGAAACAGGAAAATTGCTCCCTTAAACTGTCCTCTTTCTTTCCTCACCAGAATCTCTCCTGAGCTGCTCTTTTCCCCACTGTCTCCAAGTTCATTCTGATTCAATGCTTGCTGAAGCTAAAGTTGCATCTGGTTTTGCAAACCTGCATCCTTAGTTCTTCCTTGGGATTTGTCACCTGAGAGAAGGATGCTCTGGGGATTGACATAGTGACCAGAACATCACAACCCGTGTGATAATGTGCACAGTGTGAGACCAGAAACAGGGAGAACTTTTTTCTTTAAGAGTGTCAGATTCTTTTTTCTCCTGCCTCCACTGAAACCTCCATAGATCCAAAAGCAAAGCCCACAGCCAGCATCAACCCTCTGCATATACCCAGGATTATTAAAGGCTTTTGCAACACAACCACTTGTAACTCAGTCTCTCCCTATGAAGGGCACATCCCTGAAGATCCAAGACAAGATAGCCACAAACCTCTCCGTAGTATCCAACACTGTCATAAAAGCTTATGGGCCACACCCACATAAACCATGGCTGTGATCTCCATCCAGACTGGCTGCAGTTATTTCACCTCCTCGTTATCTCCAGATCAGAAGCAAAGGGCTGAGGCACTAAATGGTTTTAAACTCTCACCCACAGCTGGTGGGTTAAATCATGACTCCACAACACAGCCCCCTATCTTTAAGTAAGCTACAGGAGGAAGGATATCAAACTTTGGAGATGTTATCCCGCAGCTCACATATTTGGCCTAGGCATAAATCAGCTGTCTTAAGTAGAGCCCCAAGCACAGCAAAAATAAAAATAGTAAGAAAATAAAAAAAGTAGCAGAGGTTTATTTGAGATGCTGTCAAAAGGGAAACACAACAGTTTAAAGAGGAAGGTAAACACTTCAAAGACCTGGAGCTTCAACTATACTCACTACCAGGCCTAGTTTGATTAAATTATTTTTCCACTACTTAGGCTATTGCTATGTACATTTAAGCACAGGACTTTGAACTCTTCTGATGCCCTGGGAGAGGAAGGATGGACCAGTTGTAATTGTCCTGTCTTTTACACTGTCTCCCAAAAGATCCATAATTAGATGCTGGGCTCATATCTCCCAATATGGGAAACTCTTACCACTCCAGATCACAGATGCATGAAGGGTAAGGGTGGGTGTTAGACCCTGGAGAGCCCTTCACAGCACAGCCTGCCCACTGAAACCTCCTGAGACTTGCACCTCCTTGTACCAGAGGAGCAGCACAGCTCACACGCTGCCAGGCACCTCTGCTCTCTTGCCTGAGGCCACCCTGCTCCTGACACAACACCAAGCCAGCAAAGCAACACAGCTCTGGCCAAGATCAGTTGGTCCGCCCCATATTTCCTCTTCTGCTCATCATTCTGATCTCATATCCACACATAGAACAAGCTCCTCCATTGCCAGGTCATGGGCAGGGTGTTCGGGAACACACCACTGCTGGAACAGTGATCCATGTGACGTTGATTGGGTTCCCCAAAGAAATTCCTCAGGTATTTCCTGTAAAGGAGGCTGACCTTCCCTGTGGACTCCAGACAAGCAAAGCCTGTCCCCTGGACCAGCCCTGACACTCAAAGTCACGTGAAGCCAAAGGTGCTGTTAGCTGAGGACTAAAGCTATACAGCAAATGGTTTATAATCAGGAAGCAGCAGGGTGGCATTTATGTGGCTGTCATGTGGACTTATCCAGAAAGGTCACTGTCACTGAGCAATTAGCTAATGGAGCATTGCTAGTTACTGAAATTGTCAGAACTCAGTATCTCAGATCTATTCAGAATTCCTGAGAACAAAGATTATCTAGAGTCTACAGAGAAATCAGAAAGTATATTTAGAAACCCCATTTAGTAAAGCATTTCTTATGACAAGGGGAAGGGCAATTGGTGTCCAAGTTAAGCATTGCTTTTCCTTTTGAATCATCTGTCATTTCTATCTCCTACAGTATTGTCACATAGTAACACCCCTGGGATGGAGAAATGCTGATAACTGGTCAGAACAAGAGTCAAGCTTTCCCAGATTGCACAAGAAGGTTTTGCATTTCTAGGGGCTTGGATCATACCACCATGGCACTTCTGTCTGAGCATCTCTCACTTCATTACTGCTAGGAGATTCTTCATTCCTTTTGGAGGACAATTCCTTCTTTATTTCAATCTTCTCCAATAATCTTAACTCTGTACATGTACCAGTGGGCAGTATTAAAAGATGGCTCCTGAAACTGTAAAAGGTGCCATCTTTAATTACCATTAAAAATTTAAAGCATGGTGTTTTAATTGAAAAGAGATGACTTTCAAGAAAAGGTTGTCAAAGAAACTGAGAATTCAGTCATCTAATGACGATCTTTAGATATATTCCCACAAGATCAGACAACCCAGTTCTGCTTCCAGACCTGCCATTAACCCTCTGTACCTCTGAATATTACAACACATGAAAAAAATGGAACAAAACAACTTGATATATTACAGCCCTTTGTTTCTCATGTCCCCATGATTACTGTGCTACAAGAGACTTGACCTAGAACCACGGTTTGAACAGCTGGATTGGCAAAGACAACCTCCTACTTGAAGCTGAATTGTCTCCCTTGACAAATCTGGTAACATGTTCTGGTTTTCAGAGGAGTGTTGGCCTGTGAGCAGGACAGTGAATTTCTGCACTGAGCCTTGAAAAGCCAGCACACAGATAGATGCTGCTGAACTGCTTGGAAAGCACCATGGGAATTATTTTGGGGAGGACACACAGGCTGTGAGGAGGAACAGCACTGAACAACTCTTTCCTTGCTTTGGTTTTGACAGGACAAATACAAAAGGGAGACCTGGCAAACAGAGGCAAGGTGAAAGTTCACCTTCCCCCATAAAGAAGGGTAGGTGACAGCGAGGGCTGGCACTGGATGTCACGTTGGGTGTTGTTTACTCATGGCTGTGCGGGTGAGGAGCCATCTGAGCATGGCCCTCCCTCACAGGCCACCGAGGCACCCGTGCCAGCCCCGCCGGCGCCAGCAGAGCTGCAATAACCTGCTGGTTGCCACAGTGCCCGGCCCAGCCCCTGTCTCCATTCACACTGCTCCTCATTGCTCACCCGATAACCACGGCCCCGCCGGAATCGCCGGCTGTGCTGCGCGCCGCCAGGGAAGCGGATAAGGAGTATCTATTCCTTCTCTCAGCACAAATGTGTAAAAGTTTGTTCAGGGCTTTATGAGGCGTGGAGCAAAGCAGCTGCTTTCGCTGTGAGCTGAAGTGTTAACTGCTGAGGTATTGTGGGGTGGCTCCTGGCAGCCCACCACGTCTCCCTGGACAGGCCGACACAAAGACTTCTGCGTCAGCCTCAAACAGGTGTTAGGAAGGAAACTATTTCATGGTGGAAGGTGGGACAGAGGGACAGATTTCTTCAAGTTTTAAAGGACTGGAAAAACTTGCTTTCATTTCAAGCTTCAAACACAACGTACATGCCTGGAAAGGGAAAGCTTTCCCTGCCAAGTCTCTAGCTCTCCACCTCTGCCTGGCGTCACAGGCCAAAACTCCAAGAGGAACTCATCCAACTCCAGATCTACAGCTCGTCCTTCCATGCTGTCAAGATGTGAGAGTGATTCTGTGATGTACTTGCAAGTCCTGGAATGATCAAATTGAGATTTTGGACTCATTTTGTATATAGGCCACAGAGCAGCTGTCAAGCAGTGAAGTGTCTCGGGTGTAGGAGCCAGGCCTTAAACAGCTGAAAAAGCTGGGATTTGGAGCACAGGCTCATAGTAGTGGGCTTTTAATAGCGCCTGAATGTATACACAGAAGGATATTTCTCATGTTTACTGGACACTTAATCCTGTCACCTGGGGAAGGCAGGTGTTGCAAACTCTATTAAGAAAAGCCAGAAGCAGGATTTTCACCTCGTTTTGTCTGTACTTCAAGCTTATATGAAGCTAATCCTTGGCTAAGCCTCTGCTGAGGCTAGCTGCAGAGCTGAAGGGATGGTGCCTTTTTGACAGCCAGGCCAGGCCCTGGTGTGAGATCTGAGAGGCACCTCACCAATGCTACCAAACATGTCAGGCAGTAGGACATTATAAATGGAGGAATCATGCTGGCTACAGCAGGTTTCCAGCTGTGCAAATAGAATCCTAGAAGCCGGCACTACAACTCCTAAACCAGTTGGAGAAATACAGCAAAGAACTATTATCCCAGCAGTTCATCAGGCCCCTCTGCCTAACACTTTGTGTCCCACTACTGCAGGATGGAGTGTGGACATGGGATGATACAGCCCAGCATCTCAGTGTCTGGGTAAAAGGGATTTGGGGATCTTGGTTTTCTCCCCCTGATTTAAAGTTATGTATCACACATAAGATACTGTAGCCTTAAATCATAGCCAGCTGGTGACTCGGATTTCTTTTTTGCTAACTGCCAGAATATGACCAGATATAAATTTTCTGTGCAGGAAAAGTGGGGTTACAAAAACTTGGGACTGGTAAGGAAAGTGAGAAGAGAGAGAGGCTGTGGAACGAGTCAACTGCAGAGGCAGAAAAGGCAAAGAAAAACTGGAATTTCTGGGCATTCAAGGGTAGGAGAATCAGCTGGAAAAGATGGTGCAAGAGGGACTCTTGAAAGTTTGTGAGAGAAAGTGTCAGGTGAGAGAAAATCCAAAAAAGTAAAGGGAAAAAGAAGAGGAGCAGCACCAGAACTACCTCATAGTGGGAGCATGTAACACCCTAAGACAGGTGCCTCAAACCTCAAACAAGCACCAAGACTGTGAGCCTCTGAAAACTCTGCCCCTACCCTGTCGTAAACGAGACCGGTTCTGGACCAAGGCTGGAAAATACCACCTCAGGGCAATAAATCTCCCATTGATAGGGTCTGGCAAACACAGGCCTCGAGAAAGGCTGAAGTCAGCTCTGAAGTCTGTAATGACTCACTGAGGATTGAAGGAATTAGAAGGAAAGGTGACACTCAATATAACAGCAGCATTAATAAGTAATCGTTGCCTGCAAACGTCTGGGCAGTTATAAAACATTGGCAAGACAAACCTTAACCTTACAAGTTTGGCTCAACTACATAAGGCAAAATGTTCTTTATCGAGTAACCCTGGGGAAAGTCCTTCCAAGGATCCATGCTGATAGAGGATCACAGGTATCTGCAACACCTCAGCACACACCTCCATAAAATCCTGTCACCCACTGAAGTCAGGACCTTCCCAGAGTCTCCCTCGGAGTCTTTCCGGAGATGTTTTGTCAGTTCTCCCCTACTCACACATTTGGTCCCATAAGGGAAAATTATTTCTGGCCAACTCCTGCATTTTGCACTGTGTTTAAACAAACCAAGGTGCTGGGAAGTAACACACAGCATCGGTGTAATCTGAGAAATGAGCTTTTTGGTCATTAGAAACGCAGCTAAAACAAACAATAAATACAGTGCAGTGACATTTATGGTGAAAGCCGCCAGAGCTTCGGAGATTTCCCCGCCTGGTGCTGTAAAGGCCTACCCAGCACCAAAGGCATTTAAAGCTAAATTAAAATCCTCATTAGCTGCTCTTGAGTGTATTTGCATTGATGAGGTCCCTGGTGGATGTGGTTTTATGGGCACGGAGGTAAACCTGTGTGGCATAACTACAGAGAGAGCTTTCAGCTGCACAGATGTAACCTGTGTGTGATATGCCAGTGATTGAGATATTCCATCATGAGCCAAGCTCGTACGAATGCTACACACCACAAAATCAAAATAAACAAAAAACCCCCACACACAATTGTCACTCCACTATCTGATTGAGAGAGGAAGATGGACGTTTAAATACAAGCGAGGATGTTTATCCTTACACCCAATACATGACGACCTCTACGTTTATGTTTATGGCAAAAAGACTGCCCAGGACATTTTGTCCAGCTCCAAAGTGACACAGATACAACCTGTTTGGATTAAGAACCAGTGACCACAGTCACCTGACCTCCTCAGAGTTTCTCACACCATATGTTTTCGAGCATCGGCTGGATTTGAAATCTAACTTTAATGCCATCACATGATAATGACAGGTAACATAAAATCCTCAAAAAGGTAGACTTGGCATTTCAAACAGAGCCAACCAGCTACGATTAAAAGAAAAAGGAAGTTCAAGAGGAGCTCCTGGAGTACCTTGCCAACCAAAGAATTGTACATGTTAGTTGGGATGAAAGGAGAAAAACACTGAGAGACATTGCAGGAATTGTGGGAAAACAAGCCCTTTGGGGACTCCTAGATGTGTGGTTTGATACAAAACCCCAAGATAGCTGTTTAACTGGGGGTGTCTAATTTCTTAGGAGAAAAGCACTCTATCTTGCACATTTATCTCCATTACCATGATGAAACAACCCTCTCAACATCCTGGCCAGGTACTGGAGATGGAACTCCCTCAAGGGGGAATATCCACTTGAGGTTGTGCTACTTTGTGCAGCAAAGACACTGAGTGAAACTACAACAAGCAACTTGCAAGAGAAGCTGATGTTTAAATACAATTCAGAATAATTACATTCTAGTTATCCTTCTCCAGCTCTTGGGATACAGGGCTCTGCCCTCTGGTTAAATAGTTTTTGTACATTTTTGTAACTCTTACCAGTTTCCCTCCCATAGGTGGCTGCCTCTGTGCACAGGGCAAGCACCTCTGTGTGTCATGTTTTATATCCACACTGCTTTATACTGCCCTAAATAGGCTCATGGTTCGCAAAATGGGCTCCATAAATCATTAATTAATGATAATACAAATATAAATAATGTAGGAGACAGAAGGGGCAAGAGTCACCACTCCACCTTCAACACCATTGTGGATGCTTGGATAAGCACTGCACCCACAAGAGCCATCCCTGCCAAGAGCACCATTACTTCAGAAATGCTGAAGAATCACAAAAGATTGCAGTGTGCACCATGGGAAATGACAGGACTTCATCAATAGTATGCTAATGTAGAGGATTTTAACCCTTGAAATCTTGCTGTCCAGTACAGTGAAACCAAAGTATTTACGTTTTCCAATTCCTGTTCTCTCAGCAGTGGTTCCTTCTGGCTCATGGAATTATGAGATACTGCTGCATCCTGCTGTTACAAGCTGAACTGCAACTTGTGAGCTATTCACAAGCTCACAAAGGGAGTTTTCCAGCCTTATCTTTATTAACTGTGAATTTATCTCCCTTCCCAGATACAATGTTGAGAGAGAAGGTGAGCTGGAAGGGGTCATTCCTGCTGTACAAGGATCAAATGCCATAAACGGCCCAGAGTGTGACTGTGTTCACTTGTGCCCTTTTAATTGCCCCCGTTAAAGCTCACATTAAACATGCAATCTCTGTGACCAAAGGTAACAGGGAGTTTGGCTATAAGCAAGCAGTCACTCGATAAGACAACAGCATTTCAAAACACCATAAATTAATTCCCTGGGCTAATTTCCCTAAGAGCAATGGAGATAATAAATCTCATTGTTGGCGTTAAGGGTGACTGGAGAATCTGCTTCATGTGCCTGCCAACACGCTACCAGAGCAGTGCCACGGATCTGCAGCTCCCCAGCCTCTCCCAGGCAGGGAGAGAACAGCAGACATGTGAAAACGTGCTGCTGCCTGTGCTGCTGGGGCAGGTCACTTTTGCCAGGGAGAGAGGATGGAACAGGAAAAGGAATGTTCCACCAAATGAAATTAAGCTGGAACATTTCACATGGCAGATGGCAAGAGATGTCCAAAGAACAGGGACTGAAAATCATTTTTGAAGGCGCAGGACATAAATTTAAATTACTGTGGATTAACAAGTCAGGAGGAACAGGTCAGGAGGGAAATTTAGAGACACAGACTATCCTTGATCAGTGTCTGGAACTCTCCCTGAAGTTTAAGAGAAGACCCTTTGCCCATCAAAGTTACAAGAGGTCCATCTGTGTGGCCACACTCACACTCACACTCACCACTCCTTTCCATGAGTGTAAAATACCTCCCGGGTCTCCCTTTTTCCCTCCTATCCTTCCAATACATGTCTGCACTCACAGACAGACAAAGTGAAGCAAGAGTGGGTATTACGACTTGGCAATTTGCTATAGAATTGTGGAATATCTTGAGTTGGGAGGGACCCACAAGGATCATCCAGTCCAACCCCTGGCCCTGCAGATATCCAACAATCCTACCTTGACCCTGAGAACATTGTACAAATATTCCTGGAGCTCTGGCAGCCTTGGAACCATGACCATTCCCTGGGGAGCCTGTTCAATGCCCAGCCACTTTTTCTGGGGTTACGCTGAATCCATTTTTCCCCCACAGTGGTTTAGCAAAAGTCAAAATGCTTTGCCCAATAAATACAAGGGGTGCTACGTAACTTCCCAGTGTGAAAAATCTACACCTGCCAAATTAAAGGCTAATTCTAATCTCTCTTCTAACACCTTAGACTAAAAATAATTTAGTTCTCAAAAGCCCTTACATAGGCAGGATGGGATCAACCTGTCAACTCCTTTTGAGTTACCCCAGTCCATGTCTTAGAGAAGAAAGTCTCTCCCTTTATCCCAACACCACCTTGGCTGTATAAGCCTTTGCTCAGACCTCTCCCTGTGAATAGCAGAGTTTCCTACTGTTGGAATTGTTCAGAAACGCACTGAAGTTTCCCCAGAACTGGAGGGCTGGCAGGAGGGGCAGAGGCACAAAAGGAAAATACAATTTGGAGGCACAACTTAAACACTTTCCTTTAACAGATGGGTCTCCAAAAGCCTGAAGATTGATATTCTACTTCCTAAACCTCCAGAAATCATATTGAAAAATCTGGGAAGTGACAAGTCTGCATGGCCCAGGACATGTAGAAGCAGTGCTCTGCTGCTTCCAACCATCTCAACAATGACTTTTGATTTTAAAATTCAGGGGTTTTACTTACATTATTAACATCATTATTTAGGGCTAAACAACCCGGGATTTCTGGCATGCATCTGGAGAATCAGCTGTGTGTTAAGAGAATAAATAAAGGAACTCAAAAGGAAAAACAATATATATGCCATTTATATACACACATATATAATATATACACACATTTAGGGGTATATATTTCCTTAACCATATTGCATAAATATATATTTATTAGACATGCTATGGTATGTATATATCAAAATGCACTGAAGATTTTAGAAATAATTTAGAAAATTATCAGTTTCCTTACAATTTAGCTTATATGGTATGACATAATATATTTTAAATACCATGGAAAATGGCCAATTTTCCAATATTTATATATTTGTGTTATATCCTTACAAACACTTTACAAAAGAAACATGTGGCAAATTTTGAATTCTTTCCAGATGAGTGATGTCCAGACCCTCTGGTATATGAATGACCTCCAGAGCCTCCTGCATTTTCCCTGCCTTGAATGCTTTGCTTCTGGTTTAGAGTCTGCCATTGAAACTTTGTCAATTAGAATGAAATGTTGGGTCTCTAAAATGAAAGAGCCATAGGAGTGACAAGTGAGTGGTTCAGAGGGGCGTTTAGGCAACTCATTCATTCAGTCCAGCCCAAAATACAGCATTAATTACCCTCAGCCCTGGCAGGGGACTCTATTCCTGCCTCCAACAGCAATTCCCAAACCATTGTGCCCATTCAATGCCTGTTTAGACAGGGAAGTACAGGAACCCCAAAACACTCAGTTCCTCTTCTTTCATGCAAACAAGCAGCAAGGGAAAAAAGGGAATTGTACTGCTGCCTCACTTGGAAAGACCAGAGCACAAGTCACCCTCCTCAGAGGAGCTGTGAAGCAGAGCTGCTCATCCAGGGGCTCAGGAAATGACCTGTGCAGGCCAAGCAGAGCCAAGTGCTGCTCCAGGGGCACAGGGACACTGGCATTGCACAGGGTGGGGCAGCCCCAGGGCCACACATCACAGCAAAGTGGAACACAGACACAGCAGCAGAACTGGGCAAACTATTCCACAAGACCTCAAGTGCTTCAGGTACAATGGAGTGCAAAGTCACCACCCAGAAGAAGAGAGACACTTTCTTGGGGGAAAGAGTTGCAAAATTAACGCACATCACAAAAGCTACACAGAATGTTCGACTGGGAATGGGAAACTCCAAACTGAAAGCCTGAAGATTTACTCCATGCTTTAAAAGTTGCTTTGCAAGAGAGACAATGCTTTTTGAAGGAAGGAGATACCTTCTAGAAAAATGTTCATTTTGAATGAGATTAATTTTTCTTTGAGGGTGATTCTGATAGAATTCTCGTTTTAGTCAATGGGTCTGATGATGGCAGGCCCTGACTGCAGTCTGAAGTATCTAGGTAACAACATTAATTCAAGAACAGGGACATAAATGAAGGCAGGATTTTGTTCTTTATTCATACTCACACCTCTTTGCAATTTCCACCTGACAATTCCCTCTAAAGAAAGAGAGCACTTATGGACAAAAGTCAGTGGAAAAGATGTTCATCCAAAGAGCTCTCTCTGTTGACACATACACTGACAGTTGCACTAACTGGGATTTTCACGTCACCTCTCTTTGAAGAGCTTTTGAATCTTTTACCTTCCCTACAGACCTGAATCCAGAGTTACCCAACCCTGGGAGAAGTGAGACCCTGGCCAAAATCATGTTCTGACAAGGTGTGAATCAAGTAGTGGATGTGAGAGAAGGTAGGTGGGAGAGAGGTCAGCAATTTAAAGATATTGAGGAACTAAGGTAGGAAAATGGGCCTGGAAAAGGAATTCTGTGTCATTTTGGAATTCCACGAAGACCAAGATGCTGAGAAGAACAGGAGGAGCCACACACTTGGCCCCAGGAGTTTCTCCTGAGCACAGGAAGGAAGGACGTATTTGAAGATGTAAACCAGTGTCAGACAATAGACAGGCGAGTCCAGCACTGGAACCTCACCAAGGTCACCCGGAGGGCAGCGGTGCAATAGAATGTTAATTATATCCACGTGCAGGATGAACAACACAGAGATGCCAATCTCCCTCATAGAGATAGGCAAGGTTTTCCCTGACACAGGCAGAACCAGGCATCCAATTACAGAAGTTCACAGGATTTGTTATGTCTCCCTCCACATCTTTTGTTTAGAATTACTACTCATCTAAATGGCAACTGCAATGAAACTGTTTCATAACAAGAGTAGAGCTCCAAACGAAGTTCTGAGTCTTCCACAAGCACACAGTGAGGTGCAAAGGACACCCATGGAAACAGAGGAACGGAGTGGGAGATTTGTGGAGATCACCAGTGGAAACAGATTTGGACAGCCTGTTCCCCACATTCATCCCAGACTAAATACCTCAGTGGGACTGTGGCTGTGCATTAGTACTGCACTGATGACAGATCAACCTCTAACAGGTTTGGGGGGCAGCAGGCAGCACTGCACAAGTTGTAGAAATATCTCTATCTGTGAAGTCCTCCAGAACTGATTCAAAAGAAATTATTTTTTAAATATATGATAATGATGTCAAAACACAAGTTATCACATCCTGGCTCTGTGAACTCAGACTGAACACATACACGCACACAAAGAGATGTGGAGAACAAACCCTGGCACAGAGAAGCTGTGGCTTCTCCATCCCTGGAGTAGTGCTCAAAGCAAGGTTGGACAGGGCTTGGAGCAACCTGAGGTACTGGAAAGCATCTCTGCCATGGCAGAGAGCTGGAATGGGATGAGCTTTAAGGTCCTTTTAAGGTCAGGAATTTCACTTTTCAAAATGCCTGTATGTCAGACCTCAGAGAGCACAATCCATGCTGGGTTCTCTCACTGTGTTTCTGTTTTCATTAATTCTGCAGCTTTTGATATCTTCCTACCCCCAAATGGCTGCACAGGAGCACTGCACAAATAGAAATCTCCCTTATAAATGCTCTATTTCCAGGTTTCTTTCAGATATAAAATAATAATGGAATGGTCAGCCTCATCCTGTAATGCTGAACAGTAACTACCTTTTTGTACTACTTAAGCCTTACATGCATTGCAACTTCCCAATTCTTTCCAAAGGGTCAGTTTGATTTCCTGAAGTGCCTCGGTATCACAGGCCAGCTTCGCCAACTGCTCAAGATATTAGGCAAGTTTCAATGTTTTTGTTGTTTTCCCAAGGAGGTATTTTCACTGACCAAGCAGCCCCTCCACCCCACTCCCACCCACTCCACCCCAAACCCTTTGGGATCCTGGGAATCTGACTGTAAATGACACTACCAGCTGAGATGTAATGGGTGTTGGAGCAGCAGTCGTTTCCTGTCCAGCAGGAACCCGAAGGTACAGGAATGTGGGAAGACTCCAGTGAGCCTCCTTAAGCAGCCAGAGCGGGCTGGGAACTAGAGAAGAGATAAGGGATGCCCTTTCCTCCTCCACCCACTGCAGCAGATAAGCATCATATGCCTCAGACATCTTGTCCACTGATCTGGGCTTTTCTGCCGTGTCTCAGTATCTGTGACTCTACCTTCCTTCCTCCGCGGCACGGAACGGAACGGGCCAGCCCGGCCCGCGCTGATAACGGGGCTGCAGCGGGCTGGGAAGGCTCTGCAGCCAGCAGACACCTGGCTCTCCGGGGGAGGGGCAAGGCTAAGGCACCAGGGCTCCAGAGAGAGCAAACCCCTCTGTTTGAGGAGACAGGTGTGCTCCGGCAGACGGAGTCAGAGCCTATTTGCTCAGGCAACATCCACAGGCCTGGCTCCAAAAGCAATTAATTTATAGTTTGTTTGGACACCAACACAACCACGAAACTGCAGCACCTTGCTCTGCAAACTGCAGCAAAGTGCCATGGCCCTGTCAGGGGAGTGACACAAGGACAGCAAAGGAACTGAGAGGCAAAAAATGGGGTTTAAGAGCCTTGTACAGGGGGAGAGACACCGGTGCCGTGAGGAGTGTGCTGTGTGCTCAGACAAAAGGAACAGGCCATGGGGCAAACAAGAAAGCACCACATGAAGAGGATCCAAGAGGCACCAGAAAAGAGCGATCACAGATTCCAGCCCTCCTGCCTCTGGAAGGAAAGCACTAAATAACTGACTGCTCTGTCTCACAAGCTTGCAGGCTTCAGGCCAAGATAACGACAGTAACACAGGCTGCATGTCATTCCAGAGCATCCCACAGTGCTGAGACAGAAGGCAGCAGCTAGTTAGGCAGTAAGGGAATTTAGGGCCAGGAGAAACTCAAGATAAAGAAGGAAAATCCCTCGAAAATGGATCTGGGGAATTTAGATCCTGTGACAAACAGAAATAACCTTTCCACCCAGTCACCTCCCCCTGCAGCCTCCCTGAGTAACACAATTCCAAAATTAGCCCAGCTAAAACAATCCTGAATTTATCTCTCTGAAGATCCAATGGATCAGAAACCCTGAGCCTTTTACACTCTTTCAGGTTTTCTTGTTGCTCATCTAAGTGTTTGTCAGGGAGATTGTGCAAAGAAAGAATTCTGAGTCCTGGCTTATCTGGCTCTGCTGCAGGAGCCAGAAGATAAGAGCAGGCAGGACTGGTCTCAAGGTAAAAACTCTCAGCTCTGGCACTGAAGTTTTCTTTTGGGTGAAGACTAAAGAATGATGCATTGATTTGAAGGGGAAAAAACAAAACACAAAAAAGCAAAACTAATCAGATTGAGCAATACTATAAGGCAGTCCTTTGGAAAAATGAGAGAATATAAATTTAAAATCATCTTTCCACATTATCCCTTGCTATAAGCCTTCTTAGGAGAGAAGGAATGGTATTTCAGCCCAAGCCTTGAGCTACTTTATCTTCAAAGTTTCATTATTACTGAAAAATTCCAGCAACCCTCCAGACCTTGCTACCTTCTTCCTAAGCCTTGGCCTGCTTAAACATCCCTTGCCTGAACTGACTACCCACTTCAGGAATTCTTCCTCTTCTGTGTTTCACCTGACATAAAACTGGATGAGCTGAAATACTGTCAAAGAGGTGGGGCCCAAGAGCTTTCAATTTCAGTTTTGTGCAGCCAGCTGCAAAGATCAGCAGTAAAAGACAATCCTTATCTGAGCGAGTTTTTCCATGTGCTGTAGAAGCTCATGCTGAGCTCTTGTCTGATGATAAAGCGAATTATTCAGCCCTGCATATGCACAAGTGTGTCACTGAACACACAGTGCCCAGTCCCTGCATTGAACTGGGACCCACAGGCAGCACCTGAACCCTTCCAGGAACAGCCTGCACCTACCATGGATTCAAGAATGTATTGTAATTCCCACAGAGGGGGTCACTTGCTCTTGCCTGTCCATTTGCAGTGATATCCTGAGAACAGGACTGGCAGCAGTCTGGAGGACAGTGGTGTTTGCTGTCTCTACTGCCCCCGGCCCTCCCACACAGCCTCACACATCCTCCTCTCCTTTGGCTCTGATTGACAGACTCCTGAATTATGAAAAGGTAGAAAGAGCCTTGGTGAAGCTCAGAGGTATTTTTATCGCAGTTTGTGGCCCCCTACCCCCATCATATATATCAGAATAAGAATGCTTTTACACAGGGAAAAAAAAAAATAAAATCTATAGAGTTCTCAAAGGAACAGTTTTTCTACTCCTCTCAGCAGCCTGTCCTCAGTCTGGTTCCCTTTTCAATAGGCTGCTGGCTCCTAGCTGTCTGCTGATAGGAAGGATTAGCTACAGAAATGGCACAGGGAAATAGTCAAAACTTGAGGGGAGCACAGCCCCCAGCCCTTGGAGCCCTCTGTGTGCATTCAGCCACAGTATGATAAAAGAACAAATCGCAGGCACCGCAATATTTCCTTTAATTCTGGCTGGGCCATCCCTATAAAAGGCAGGAGTCAATCAAGTGTGCTCAAAAATGCTGAGAAAGGTTAAAATTAAACTGGAAAATTAATGCAGTCATGCTTTCTCCCTTTCCTATATTTTTTTTTGTTTAGGGATTAATATTTCACGTTGTTCTTTACAAACATGGACAGATATTCTAACCTGTATTTGCACTGAATGCTGAGAGACAGTTTCCAAACCCAGATGCCAGACATTGCAGAGCCAGGCTTCACAATCTGAGTTAGTCATTAGTCCTGAAGTGTTGAGCATTCCCCCTTTCTGCCTTCCACAGGAACCTTGGGAATCTTAGAAGCCAGGTTTCCTTCTGACACACACAAACATAATTTAGGAGGTTACATTTTAGGCACAACCTTTCCAATGAGACCCTGCACAAGGCTTTGGAAGAGCTCCTCCCCAAATGCAGGCAGGAGCTGTGAGCCCTGAGAACCAACCCCACTGCCCCAACGGCTCCCTCTATGACCTCCTAACAGTCAACACTGCTGGTTTTTCATGTGCCAGAATTGTTCTGGGGGCACTTTCCAAAAAGGCACTATGTACCTAATTTCTGTTCAAGAACATGAGGCCTAAAGAGTTTCAACCTTTGAAATTGTCTCTTGGCTCCAGCAGGGCAGTGGTTGTATATACACCATGCAGTTTTGTATTTATTTCCCAGCAGTGTAAAAAGTCGTCTTCTCACCCTTTTTAAGTACATGAGCACAAGTAGGCCAAGGCCTGCCTTCCTGTTTTAAGAAGTGAAAGCGCTGGGGCAGACTGCCAGAGGACTTAATATAGTCTCAGATCTAAATTTAACAACAATAACATGGCTCCAGTCTGACCCTACAAAGAAAAGTTTGGAGAGACAAAAAAAAAAAAAAAAAGGTAATTCTTCACAAATTAAGAAAACAATAAAGGTCCCTTTCAAGTGTCAAGGAATATTCTTAGCCAGCCTGCAACACCTAAATCAAGAGAGAGGTTGTTAAAATGGCATAATACCAGGAAATTCGCCTACAGGGTCTACTTCCTCCTTGGAGACACCGGCCTGGAGTGCCGGAGTCAGTGTGCTCGCCGTGGGGGAGGTGGGAGGGAGGAACAGGGAGCTGACTAAAGCAGCTCTATAAAAAAAGCCCAGGCTGGGTATCAACACCACCGTCTCTAGATCTAAGATGATACAAGCAGCCTTCCTGGCCTGAGATTCCGAGTCACATCAATAGGCTCTTTAATCCTTTCCCACCCAACATTTCCTGACGGCGACCGCAGAAGTCAACAAGTTCAAGCCCAGCACAGAAATTAGCGCTTGCACACAATACAGCCGGGTGATAACGCGCCTGTATTTATAGCTCAGAGCCAGCCCCCTCGGAGCAGTCATTAAAGATCCTGGTGGGAAGAAAACACATCTAGAAGAAAGTTATTCAAGTAAGTTAAAGATACACCTGAACCCTCCCTTCCTCTCCCACCCCTCTCTGAGGTCATAACACCACAATATAGTCTCCTAAGCAAGGACGTTCCTCCGGGACACTCTGATAGGGAAAGTGTGAACAACAAAAGCCCATTGTTAACAGGGAACGGTGGTGCCACTTAGACCCTCGTTAAGCTCCCCAGGGGCTGTGGTTTGCGTTATGCAGGCTTAAAAATAAAAGGCACTAGGACAAGGGACAAACAAATAATGAAGTCATTTCCATTTACCTAGACCAGCACGGGGGTTGCCAAGCAGGGTAACCGGTTATTGCTGGGTGTTAGCAGCATCTCCGCCCTGGGACTCCCACTCCTCTACTCCACACTTCTCCCTGCAAGTTTGTCACACGGACTTCAACTCCATCCCACAATTAGATATGGATGACGCCCACAGACCACTAGCGCATCTTACAAACCCTGTGTATTGGGAGATTCTTCCTTGTACAACATCTACTCATCATCCAAAGAACAGGAACATGCCTTTTAAAAGAGCTGCAAGGTTTTCACTGTGCATCACTCCTGAGTTCAAGGAAGATTTTTAAAGGAGTACCTCAGCTGCATGGCACAGTTATTTAGCTCATCCTCAGATGAGCTCATCCAGGAGCCGTAAGTTTGAGCAGTTACATCACCTAATAACATTCCAGCAACTGAATCTGAAATTTGCTTGCATGACAAACACAAACTCTGGGCATTGCTGAGCTGCTCCACTGATTCCTTTCCAGTCACCCACCGGAGAATTCTCCATCACACTCAAAGAGTAATGCTCAAATGGAGTCCCCTTGAGTCATGATTACAGGGGAGGTCTTAGTGGCTTGGAGGTGCATTAACCAAACACCAGCGGCTCCTTCTGGATCCAACCCTTTGGATAACAGCACTGTGTGGAGCCCTCCTGTGTGAGTGGAGCTTGTGGCTGGGGGCAACACACAAGGTATGAGTTAATACTGCAGAGAAGACAAACCTTTAGGGCTTCATGGTCCCAGTACTGTTCCCATCCCTTCTCTGTGATGCCCAAGAGCTGCTCCAAGAATCCCAGCAGCCTGTTGGAGAGTTCTCCCAAAAGGGTAACTCTTGAGTAGTACTGAATCCTTACACTCACCTCCACATCACATAAACCTCCTGCAGCCTAGAAAGAAGCTTTTCTGCATTTCCAGGGATCAGCAAATGCCTGGAAATCAAGATGGTACAGAAGCCCTTCACCACCTGCTGGAGCTGCACTGAGAGCTGCTCCAGGTCACAGCAAGAGCTACCTGCTGCTCCTGGCCCTGTGCAGGTGTGATAACTAATGCTCTGCACCCGGGGAAAGGAGGTGCTACAGGAGAGAGCTGTTTGTTTCCTTCACCTTTGCCAGCTGCAATCCTCTCTCAAGCCTTGCTTCTCCAACAGCCCTTTCAGCTAAATGCAAAAAATTGGGGAAAAAATAGAGTAAGGATACACTGGGTCTCTTTGAAGCCTGTAAACTGAATACTTGTGAAGTCAATATTTGAGTTCATTCTAATTAAGCCACTGAAGAACTCCATTTGCCATTTCTGTCATTTGATCTAGGATTGCATATTTTAACATGTGGGTAGTTATGATTATTAATTATATTAATATTTATTATTATTAGCCATAATTATCATCAGTAATCAGGAGAAAGTTGCCCACTTTAATCCTGAAGAAAATTATAGCTGTTCTACCCAAAGCTAGTCCTACCTTTTTTTCCCCAGCAGCATGGGTCCTCCACATGAAATAACAAAACTTAGACTTACGGTGCCCTGTGGGAAGGATTGCCAAAAAGCCAGAGAACAGCCTCTAGCCTGAGCTCTAAAATGGTTTCTGACAGTGATTTGCTCTTTTCCTTTCCTTCAGCTTCCCAGTATTTATTTTCACCTTGGGTGGGCTGGAAAACACGGTTTTAAGATGCTCCAGCATGCAAATAAAATATTTATCCATGCTAAATATTATTTTATTTACTCTTGCAGTAGTACAAGCAGCTGTGGCCAGATTAAGGCTGCACAGCAATTTGCAGTTACAACGGAGATCTCCTCATGTGAGAACACCACATTGGGTAATCAAACTTTTACACAACCCAGGACTACAACCAAGACTGAAAGATTTTTGCATTTACACTAAAGTTCCTTTATACTGTTCTGGCAGGAAAATAAATCAGAATTTAAGTGTATGTAATACTTCAAGTCTCTCTGGTACTACTTGTAGCAGAGATTTAGTAGGAAGGCACACTGGACTCTGAATATTTGAGTAGTTCACAGTAAGTCTGCTGAGAAGATGCAAAAATAGAAGAGTTTTAAACTAAACGGAACTTGACCTTGCCGTCGAAGGCTCCTTTAGGTACCAAGTGGCTCTACCCATGAGAGGAAGACCCTAAACAGTGGTACCAAATCTCAGAGAGGAGCTGTTCTTTTAATAAAACTGTCTTAGCCAAGATCTTCTACATGAGAAACATTTTCTGCCCAGGCTTAGCACTGCTGACCTCCACAGCCACACTTTCCAAACTGCCAGCCTGACACCTAGATGTGTTTCCAAAGCTCAAACTTTGAGTGCAGAAGCCTCACATTTTCTGATCATAATTTTCAAATCACTGCTGAGGTTCCTCTGAACCCTGGGTAAAAGGAAAGGTCGTTCTCTACAGACAACTGTCAAATACCTGAGAGGGGACATCATGAAAACCTCTGCACAGACCCACTGAGGGTGACAGACACAGAACCACAGGATTTCACAGGGGAAATCATCATGCATGGACCTGAAGGAGCTGCACTGTTTTATCTTTATGTATATTCTCATTTATTTAGAAGTAGGTCTCTGAATTCTCAGGCCACTTTCTAAGTCAGTGGAGCCCAGTACATGGAGTCAGTACCATGGCAGCTGGAAAGGCAGCTCAGGGGTGGTTCAGGATTCACACACAGTTCCGGATATGAGGATCAAATGCGCCACACAATGAAATACATTTGTTAAGGAAATTGGCACTGCTAAAAAAGAAACACTCTGTGGAGAGCCAAGGAACATCTAAGGCTCCTTAACCCAATTAGCTAAACACTCTCTGCCACTGAAAAAAAAAGAAAACAAAAACCACCTCGTGAAACTGAGCTGAGTTTGGGGTAGAAAGTGAATATCTTGATAAACTGTTGGTATCTTTGCCTGCCAGAGCTATTAGCCAAGAGTCTGCTGAGTCTAGACAAAGGTTTGATTTTGAATTGAAAGGGGAATCATTTGCAGAGAGTAAAGCAATTTAGGTTTTGAAAAACAACCATGAATTTTTAACTATTAACCCAAAAGAGAGACAAGGAGCCTCTGCAGGCACATAAGGCTTTTAAATATTATCTGCCGCCACAGGAGGTCATTGAGAGTGGAGTGATTTTAAGATCAGAGAGCTTCATTAGGCCAAACCATTTAATGTACCCAAGGGCTGGAAGGAAGAGATGAGATTGGTGGAGCTAGAGATGCTGAGGGAGAATTCTGTATTTGTCTCATTTACTGAAATCACTGGTTCTGCTCCATATACCAGCAACAAGCAGCCGCTGACAGCCAGAACTGCAGAGATGACAAGCACAAGGTACCAGATTGACCCTGTCCATTGCATGACTGCACAGAAGACATGGACCTAAAGCTTGTTTCTTTATTCGAGTCTCAAAGTGGACTCTAGGCATGGAATTATTTCCCTCTTCACGAACACAGCACTTGGGCTGCAGCTGGGTGGACAGGCTGGTGGGCAGTCACACATTCCTCCTGCAAGGCAGAGTATTCCAGTAGGAAATGATACTTCTCTCAAATAATTTCTTTAGATCGTTCTATGAACAGTAGAGTAAACCACTTTCTACCACACAGAGCATTGCAAACAAAGCAAATGGAAGGAAAAGGCCTGAAGTAAGGAGATACTTCTGAGACCCAGAGAAGCACCCAGCCCATCTCAGCATCAGCACACTATGGAAGAAGCCTGATTGCTGTTAGACACCCCCCATGATCAATCAGCAGATTGTCTAATCAGTGCTGCAAAAAGAACTCTCTGGCTGCTATCAAGCTGCCAGCTGGGGCTGGCAATGAGGCTGCTGTGCCAGGCTGTGTGTCTGAGGAAGGCCTTGCCCCAACCCCACATGCTGTTTGCTGCAGCCATGGCAGCTTGTAAAATTAGCACGAGTGCTTGTTTTCCTTCAGGCCCCATGGCAAAATGTTCCAGAAGGCTGGAGATGAGAGCAAAGTGCAGAACAATGGGAAACCAATGAAATAATGAAGGAACAGTTTCTTCACCTTCTGTGGCTCAGTGTCACAGAGGAGCCCGAAGGCATCTGGTTTGATCTCGGTTTCCTTAAGCAAGGATGTGGTTTGACCGACTCCTTTGGCGACTTAATAACATCCAGTTGCTCTGTGTCACATTGGTCACTGTCTCTCAGAACACTGGGAATTGGGGAAACTGAGGCACTGGGCAGGTGACGTCACCCCGGAGCGAGGCGGCGCCCCCGGGCCATGCCCTGTCCAACAGCGCCTTCTGGTGGAAAGAGAGCGCCTGTGCACGGCCGAGGGTGTGCGCACCAAACCCCCAAAAATACCCAAAAAAAGGGCCAGACACTGGGCACAGCCCTCCACTGCTGTGCTCCAGGAATTGTTGTTCACTTCGCTATACACACTCAAGCCAGGCCATTTGAGACAGCAAGGAGTCACCTTGGCCTTTGAGGATCCCTGGTAATCAAGCATCAGGAAGTCTTTGCATTAGTAGCCACCAGCACATGGCACCCTGAAGGTCACAACAGTATAATGGGACAAATATATTCTTCGGAAGGCACAGGGCATTCAGTTTCTCCTTTTGTGTTCTCATGACAATGATTGTAATGACGCAGCTGGAGTGGGAAATGGCCCAGCATAAATCCATCCTGGCAACAATACTGTGCAACAAAAACTGTAAAAGGAGGCAGGCATGTTTAGGGTAAGTTGGAGATAGTAATCTGGTCATTCTTCTGAGGCTCCAGTCAAACACTACACTGAGGAGATCCTGATTGTGTCACCTGGGCCCCACACCACACACATCCTTTGTAGAAGAACTGAGTAAACTGGAGTCTCTTGGCCCATCTGAAAATCCCTGAGGTAATTCTGCAAACAGGAGATGACAAGAGGCAGTGTCTGCCACAGCCCCTTCAGCCAGGAGGCACAATCCCGTCTCCCCTGCCACGGTGAGCACAGGCAGCAGTGCCAGAGTCAACTGAGACACTAAGATTTGCATCCATGGAAGAGAAGAGCAAAAAGAAACTGCCATGAACAAGGCCAGGACCGAAAAGTACAGCTTGAAATGGTTTAACTACTGAGGAGAATGTCTCTCATCCAAAGGGAGCTCTCTGGGCTGCTGTACAAGCGGCTCATGTTCACATCTAAGAAAACTGAGAAAGTGGTTAGAAGCAAAACAGCTGGTCAGTGGGGAGCTGGTCAAGAATTTATTGATGAGATCTTCTATTGGAAAATTCAATTATCCAAACCAGAAACTTTCTCCTTTCCAAGAATGAAGCATCATCAGAAAAAATTTAATGAGAGAGCATACTCAAGTTCATGAGTGAACTTCCACTCAGGAGAAAACCCCAAAACTCAGAATAGCTGTAAGCTGCTGCCCAGAAGAGATTTTTGAGCTCCAGAAGACTTTGATTTACAGCTTGTCCTCTCTCCCTCAGGAAGAGAGGGCTGGGCTGTTAGCTATTTTAGGGGGCAGTTGTGCCAGTTTGCTCCCAAGGAGGCTCTTGCTTGTCTGCTCCAGTCTCACTCAGTACCTGGCAGCAAGGGCTTTGATTTCACACCTTCCAGGTGGCCACCTTGGGCACCAGACTGGGCTGTTCCACAACTCAGAAATTCTTTCCCTTGGGCAAAGTTCCCTTTGGTGTTTGGAAACAGCTTAAGTCACTTCCTTTTACAATATGTATTTCCTACCAAAAATAAAAACACCAATACAAAGCCTTATGCAAATATAACGATGCCTTGTACCAGAGCAATTTATTTCCCATCCCATACAGGATCAAAGAGGTGAAAATCCCCAGATAAAGACCACAGTAGCCACCACAGAACGACTTCCTCCATTCGATGTGACAGAAACAGGCACTGAAGCTTGTGAGATCATCTCACACAGCCTGACAGGACAGATCACACACATCTCCGCAGGACTTCCTTTGCAAGCACTAATTCCTGCAGTTTTCATTCCAGCTTATCAGTGAGCCACTGGATGCGGTGCAACAGGGATGGTGTTTCAACACAATCACAGATACATTGAGATACTTCTGCTGGTGCAATTAATTTTTAATAAACCCTTTTTCATATTGCTGTCGCTGCAGCAACACTGAAAAAATTCTCTCTGTTGAACTGTGAAGTCAAATTAAGAAAAGCTGCTTATTTGCCCACCATGAAGAGGGGAAAAATTCTATTCCTGCCTAACTCCTCCAAAAGGCAGTAACTTAGCACATTTCTCTGACAACAGGTTGAATTCTCAATGGAGAAGGTTTCTCTGTTCTTAACTTTGGGACTTGTCTCTTGCCCTTGGACTAATTCTTCTGGATTTACATTTCGTGCTGAGCGTTGTCACCTCCCGCTCCTTGGCTGAGTGCATTGTGATTCAGAAGAGGTGCTAATCCTCTAGTAATTAGCACCTCATTGGGAGGTCAAGAAGAGGTCATGGAAGTGGGCTTGTTTATTTTTCAGGAGAATTCTGGTTTGCTCCTTGTTTTCATTAGGGATGTTGAGGTGTTGCAGCTCTCGGCAGGCTGGTGCTGTTCCCAACACAAGGGCACCACTCAGCAGCTGATCTCCAGAGCACAAGGGATCTCCAAAACATAAACCAACCATGATTCCCATTTTGACATTCCTAAGCCTCCTCAGTCACCTCCTGACAGGACCCCTGATGTACCTGACTTTCAGTTCTGTCTGGGGCTGGTCTCTCTCCAACTTTCTGCATGCAAATAAATGTTTGCACAAACTTTGTGTTGTGTAGTTGGCAGAAGTATGTTCACCTGGTCAACAGGATCATAGCATTCATGACTCCTGCTTGAGACATCAATGATCATTCACACAGTGAGGCAGATTTAGGGTTCCAAACTGGCTTAATGCTTTTTCGTAACAGAGGAATTGAACAATTTTAAGAATCAAAGAAAACTCTTCACCTCTAAATCAGGCAGGAAGGTCATGGCAGGGGACAGTGGTCTTCTTTTAAAGCTGCTCTCTGGACGAGATCTCTTTCCTCAGTGCTGACCTGGTCTAACCTTGGATGAGGAAGCCAGGCACTTGCTGGATCTACCAAGAACTCTCAAACACAACCAGTTCTCCTCGAAGGTCTTCAAATGGCCTTTTTACCATCTCAAAACACTCATCTCTAACTCACTGAGGTTTCTAAGTTGCCTTCAATTGCCGTCACCAGAAACACATTCCCTGGCAACACGTAACAGGTCCATCAGCAAAGCAGACCATCCCAACCCCAACCAGGACACATGCAAAGGCTTCCATCTCCACCACGGATCTCACTGCTGCTACAACATGCAGGGAGAGAAAGCCCTGGTTGTTCCATGGCAAAACACCAGGGTTTCCTGCCCCACACCTTTCAGAGGTATAACAATTCACACAGAAAAACCCAAAATTAACTGTGTCAGGCTGCAAAAGGGCACTTCCCAGAGGATCTAGGGTATCCAGACATCTCTGGACATACCTAGAGAATGCTTAGGAATGCCAGCAGGAGCTAACAATAAATGGAGATCCTTGTTTTCATGCAAAGGCCAGGACAATAGCGTTGTCTATGGGGTCATATCACTGTTTGACTCCTCAGCCTCCAGAAATTTTGCATTTCTCTAGAAATTGCAAGCTCCTCCATGTAAGAGCTGTCACAACTGCTCTCACTCCCACTCTCCCATCCATTCCCAGGCTAATCCAAAGAGACTGCAGAGGAAGAAATGCTCGGACTTAAATCAGCACCAGCAATGCCGAGGGAGCCGTTACTGTTGGAATTCCCCGTTCCTGAGTGGTCTCTATTAAGATCAATGGACCCCTGTGCTGGGCCCAGCACACAAATTATGAGCCAGCAGCCAGGTTAACTCTTACCACAGTGTCTGTAATGACACAGCATCCATGATCACTGGCTCCCATCAGGAAAAAATAAAGCCTGCTTAGTATTTCCCACATCTTTGTAGCAAGGTTCCTTGCTATCTATTTGTGAAAATGATTTTTAAATATATAATATATAAAACACAGACTTAAATTTTTTACAGATTTGGCCAGTTTTCAGTATTTCAGTCTATGTGGAATGATCCAAATATGTTTTCAATATATTTCAACACATACAGTTGTCATATTCAGACCTGTATATTTTACTTATTAGCAAAACTGGCCAAGTATGTGCTATTTTTCAATATAGTTGCTCTATCGCCTCATATATTTTAGAGACATGATTGTACAGCACATTTTAGGAAAGGTATTACAAATGAAGAAAGATCATTTTTCTCTTACAGAAAGGATGTGGTTTGCTAAACTATTTGGAAGACAGAACTGGATTGCTTTGTCACTGGAAACAGACTCTGGACATGATGCCTGGGGGTGGAACCAGGGCAAAGGTTTCTGTGGTGCCCACACCAACCTGTGCATGTGCTGCCCAAGAGGTCTGAATGCATGACTAAGGAGAAGAATAACCTGGTGTATCTCCCCAAAGCAGACTTTGGGTACAAGAAGCAAGGAAAAGTCTGTTTGAGAGCACATAACCCAACACTCTAAAGTTAAGTTGGCATCACAGTGTGACTGATCCCATGTGAACAACTGATGCCAGCAGGGCTCACCAACTTCACACTGCCCGCAGACCCCACAGTCACCATACAGGAAGAAAACAACTGACTTGCTCACTAAAGGAGACCTACAAGTTAGAAGAAGGCAGCCTCCAGACCTCCCAACAAACAGCTTTGAATCCTAAACTGAATACAAAGACAGTTTCAAAGTCTGAAACTCTTAAGTCTTGTCCCCAAATACCATGGACTCAGCTAGAGTCTTTCTGTAAGACTAGTACAGGAGATGGACAATTAGATTTGTCCACATCTGTCAATGTGAAATGAGTCTGGCCAACCTGTCCTGCATGGGATTAATGATGGTGCAGCAGAGGGTCTCCAGATGGCCCTGAGCTGAATTCTAGACACCAGCAATCTTGAAATCATCAAAAAAGAAGGGCAACAGAAGAGAGTTAAAAATAGTGGTCTCCAGGAAAAGAAAAAAGAAAAGCAAAGAAAGAAACATAAAAATTCCCCAAACAAATCAACCCAAAGAATTTTGTATGTTGCTGATTCTTGTGTTACCATGAGGAACTTGGCAAGAGTTATACTCTGAGAGACAGATTCCCTTCTTTCTCTTCACCCAGCAGCATTTCACATCACACATCAGACAAGCTCAAGATTTATGCCTTGCCATGGAAAAGCTGCCATCCCAAGAGCTTTGTCTGGCTTTTGCCCTCCTCTCTCTTATTACTTGTCTTGCAGTAGACTGGTGACATATTTGAAGGCTCTTGGTGCCATATGCACATGTTTTCTCTTGTCTCCTACACATTTGCAGATGTTTCAGTCACTTACCTGGATCCCTATGCTGTCCTCCAGATGACTTTTAATGCTCATTCTGAAAGAGGTCCTTATGGTCAGAGCACAGCAAGAACAAGGAGAGGTTGAACTTTGCCATCACAGGAACAGAATAATGAAACTGGAAGACATCCCCAGGTATTTAGATTTGAAATGAAGCCACCAAAAAAGCCCAGACTTGTTTAATTGTTTAACTTGAAAATTTTATACTATACCAAGATGAAAACACCAACATTAAAATGAGGCAAAAAGCATTCTGCTTAACACAAAATATCTTTCCTTGATTTATTTTCTTTTACCATGAACTTAAGAAGCATATATTGGTTTTCCTTAACAAATGTTTCACCTCCTGGGATTATGAGGCTTGTGAAAATCTTTAAGCCATTTGCCAGTCACTCCCATAAGGCTATTGATGGCTACAGTAAAAACAAGAGGTATTTTCTAGCCTTGCAAGTTCCTCCATCAGTTGTTCCCCTGTTTTAATCCCAGAAGGTACAGATGAGGTCCTGACGTCTACAGGTACATCCAGCCTAACTGATGACAAACCTCCATCTGCCTGCAATGAGCCCTTGCAGCCTAAATCTCAGGGAAGAAGGAGGGGGTTGTTCCCAGAAACTCCTTCACAGCATCCTGTGTTTGCTGGTGGGTCTCCCATGTCCTGGGTGCCATCAGCACATTTCAGCTGATCACAGCTGCTGGGATTATCCTGCAGCTGCCAACCTGAGTGCCTGTGCTCACTAACCTGGGATCAGGTGGCAGATGCAGAGGCTGCAGAGCTGGCAGCCTCTTTCTCCAGCACTGGCAGCCCAGCATTTGCAGTGTGTCAGGCTTCCACACTCTCTCCACTGTGTTTCTGAGACTTCTCAAGTATCCTCACCACAGAGCTCACTGAAATGATGTTTCATGTTGTATATACTGCTCTCTGGGTTATGGCCCTCAAGGACTCCATCCTTGTAAACTCCAACTAGCTTTTTAGAATGAAAAGTATTTGCAGAAATGCTGTTTAAAGCAAAGCACTGAATTCTCATTTCAGTAAGGAACGAGCCTTTGATCTTACTTTGACATAAGCTCACACCCACAAAATAAGTTTTCATAGCTGCCTAAGCATAAGGAAAAAAAAATATATTCTCAGGTACTATGGAAGCTTCTTTGTTACAATAAGTAAAGAATAAATGAAGAGCTACAACTCAGAGACATGTCCTGAAGGCATGCTACTCTATTCTGGAGTGACTCTTTTTTTAGGCACAACTTAGTAAGGTACTAGGGCAGTCATTAATTCTGTGAGTTGAAAGATAATTTTAAAAATGAGAGCTCATTTCCTGAGAACATTTAGCTGAATAAAGCCTGGGAAAAACTAGTTAAGAAGTTATGTTGGCTACATTGCTTGACCTTCTACTGTTGATGAATTTCACCAAGGATCTAAAAATTCAAAAGCCCACAAAATCATCCATGAGCCTACTCAAGAGGGCAAACAGAGAGATAAAGGCATGGACAGGGAACAGGGTGTAGGGAAAGAGACATGTCCTATTTCTGTCCTATCTTTTAGCAGCAGTCACCTTCAGGACCTGAACCAACTGAGTAAAACAGACAGAGAAAATAAACATAAGCCGCAAAACCTCAACCCTCACAGAGACCATTTAGAAGGAGAAACTCAACAGGGCTTCTCCATTCCATCTCACCCTACTCATCAAATATTGATAAGGAACAGCAGTGGCAGTTGTTAGCAGGAGCTGGTAACAGAAGCATGAAAAGTAAAAATCAATGGGATTTTTTATTTTGATGAAGAAAGGCAAAACTGTGTGTGCTGTGACAGGGTGTGCTGCACGTGGCCATCAGCATTTCTGTGGAGCTACAGGGACAGACACACTGGGACAGGACTTGATGTACACAGACATGGGGTAACTTCTGTGAAGTCACATTTCTACAACCAGTGATGAAACTGAGGAATATAAGTGCCACACTTTGAACACAGACACACTTTGTGCCTTCAGGAGGGCTAATGTTCTGTGTGGTCAGGAGGGACTGTCCATCAAACAGCTGGGTTGAGTGGCCTTGCATGTAGGGTGGTGTTTGTTATTCTCTTGCTCTCAGTACAGAGATGCATTTTCATTCTATGGGTTTGCAGAGACACTCAGGAAACCTCAGTCATTCCCTCCTTACAAGTGTAGCTAATGAGCTCCTCAGTCATTAATATGCACCCGCATTTAGCAGTCTAGCTAGCTACCCAGCTTTCAGGGAGAGTGTTTTTGTGCACTAACATTCCAGCAGCAGTAATTAATAGCTATTTACCATGTAAAAATGATCTGATTGCAATGCAGGGCAAGCGAGCCCTCACAGCAGCGATATCACCAGATGCACCACACACTCTGAGCAGCTCAGTGAGAACTGGAGTGTCCAAAAGGGAAGCCAGGCGTGACACCATAACACATTTTGAGGTCTAGGTTCAATGTCTCTCCAATATCACACACAGGGTGCAAATTCTTCCACTGCTTAATGGAAGAGTGAGGTCTTAGATTCAGATACATCCTACCCAGTCAGAATTACACTAATCACAGCCTTACATTAGAGCTGTTGACCTCTCCTCTTTCAGCCTGGGCTGGTTTGAAGTAGGTAGCTGAACAGAAGGTGTGAATCATCAAGCCTGTCAAACCAATCTCTTTGAGCACCAATGAGTTCACTTAATATGTGTGCAGTGAAAAGGCATGGGATGAAGGGAGAGGCTTTAAAGGAAAAACATTCTGCAATTTAAGACAGTGGAATTAGGTTCTTCCCTTTATTCTTTGGTCACAGTTGCCTTTCAAAGCAGTACTGGAACATAAAATGCAGGAATCCTGTGAAGGAAGGAAAATAAGATCCATACTGATAGAATGGTTCCGTTTGCTACACTTGGCACTGACCTATTGAAGATAATGCACAAAGAAGAAACCACCTTGTCCTCTGCTTAAAGCAGCTCAGGACCTCTGAAATGAGCAGAGACTGGAATAGTTTTGTTCTGGAGTATTAATCCACTGAAAGTGAGGAAAGCAGTTGCTGGTACTTACATTCCATTAGAATGGCAGCTTTTCTTGGTTTCACAATTCAGAGAACAATCAAATGTACCATCTGTTTCCTCACAAATAAGCCCCATAAACATTCCTAGGCTGACCTAGAGGAAACTCCTTGGATATTCTCTCTTCCTGAAGCACCGAGAGATGCAAAGGTCCAAGAGAGACTCAGCATGATGCCAAAGGGGAGTTCCATACCTGAAGATGTGAATTATGATTTCTGGGAGAGAACTGGGCTTGGCAGCAGAGGACAGAAGTGCTGCAGAGACCCTGCCCAAGGCCCCACAGCTCTCCAGACCTTCACCTGATGTTTCTTTTGCACATATTAGTAGGTCCATTCCTACTCAGCAAGACACCCGTCCATGCCCAGCTGGAAGCACTTGAGACATCAGGCCATTGACACTCTCCTGATTCAGATCCATCAAGGAGATCTCTCCCAGCACATTGTTATGCTCTTTTAGTGACATAATCTCAGTTTTAAAATAGATTATGGGAGACATTTACTCCAAACTGAGCTCTGTGAACACAGCCCTCTGTGATATGATCCCCATAATGTGGTCAAGAAGAGGGCATTTGATTTGATTAAACAGACTCCATTTGTTGGATTAAGTTTATAGCTGGATTAAGCCAAATAAAGACCACAGAGGGACAGTCTCAGTGCTGCAAACTACACATTCCTGTTACTTCCTTTCCATCAGCACTAGTGATCCTACCACTTCCCATCCAACCAGCTCAGCTTTCTGACCTACAAACAAGCATAGCCAAAACTAGAAGAATAAAAAAGAAAGAAAAATGAGGTATCTAAGCTTTCAGCTGGAGCAGTGAGCTGATTTACCACCCTTACATGAGATTACCAGTGTTGACTCAAGGGAAAGCACAAAACCCCACAACAGAAGGAAGGAACGAAGAGAACATGAGCACAGTCTCAGAAGGGCTCACACCAACTAGGTCACTGCATTTTTTCTTAGCTGCCTAGGAGCTAGCCTGGCTATCTCAGCACTGCACTGAAGAGTTAGATCCAGAGGGATGAGGAGAACAACCAATTAATAGGCAGAACTGAAGCTCTGGTGCTAAAAGGACCTTGTACACCCCGTAGGATCCATCAGCAGCCCTAGAGTAAGTACCACATGATCTGAGCAAAGGATCTGATGAACCCTCACAAGCCATGAAGTCCTTTGAAGTGGAAAGCTGAAGAGAGAAAGAAAGCCATGTACAGCATCTTTCTGTAGCTGGTACAAGTCTGGCCCAATACATCCCTGACCTATGATGGTTTGCTTTTCTCCCAAGCTTACAGGCACTCTTAAGGATGCCATATTCTAGACACTGGTGTCTGCATGGAAGAGGTAGGCATATTTTGATTGTAAGACAGAACTGATAGTTCATGAGCTTGGGATTTGGAAGTTAGGTTTTGAAACAAATCACTGCAGAGCTTTCACTCACTTTGTGCCTGCCTTAGTAAAAGTGACGTGCTGTCAAAGGAGTTTAAAGGCCTCATACATCAGTTCTGGGATTACATTTTGAGAGAAAGAAAGAGGCAGAGAACTTTGGATGCCTAAGCCTTTCACCCAAGAATCTGCACATTGTGATAATTTATAAAAAAGCTTAAAATTGCCTAGATATCAGTACATTAAAAATTAATTTTAGATTGAAACTGTTTCTGAATGCAGTGGCCTGTGAGATATGGATTTGGAACACCCTGCCCAGAGAATCTATTAAAGTACTTTCTGCAATTATTATTTAATATTGAACATTTTATAGCAGTAGTGCCTTGAGGCCAAACAAGTCATCATTGTGTTACCCACCAGACAAATGTAACACAATTAAAACAGCTCAAGTTTAAAGTTATTTATGCATTGTTTGGTACAGCACTGCAAGGCCCATTATGGTTAATTTTTAGGAGGAATTGGGGACATGAACATCTTGTGATTTCTAATAAAGATAAGACACTGATCATTGCTCTCTTTTTCTCCCCTGATCACACCTTTCCTTCCAGCTTCTTTGGGAAGGAATGAGCCATATAAAAACCGGAATCATTTAGAAAATTAGCAGAAAACTAATAAAGAAAATAATTGCTTTCAATGGAATGAGAAGATTTTGTTTCCAAATGCAACTCACAATCATGGAGTTATTTGAAATGAGAGGAACCCCTACGCAGGATGAGCTTGTACCTCTGGATGGTGCTTCCCATGGTCACAACTGTCTTAAGTCAGTCACAAAGCTGCATCACAAGGTTCCAGGTCCTTCAAAATCAAGGCACAAGTACCTAAGTCACTTTGACTTTAAAACACTAAAAGGAGGAAAGTGTAAAGCATCTGAAAATCTACCATCTTTAGCTCAAGACAAACCTATGCAGCACCTAGATCTGAGAGACAGAATCTGAATTCAGGTGAAATTGGCTGCACCTCAATCCCCAAGTCGAGCACATCCAAGTTTCTATTACCTGGACTTTGTAAACAAACAGTGGGAGCAAGAACTCCCAGCAGAGTTCCCAGCTTGTTCCCAGGATATAGCAAAGGCTGGTGCACCTTATCATCATGAAAATCATTCATGTTGGGTAGAGTGAAGAGCATTGTCCCATGTACCAAACTCCCCCTTCACCAGCAGACCATCACAGCCAGGTGATTCAGGAGGTCCCTCAAGGAGGTCCCTCCCAGCACATTCTTCTGCTCTTTTAGTGACCTAATCTGAGCTTTAACACAGATTATGAGAGAGCCCCCCCTTGCAGGGGTTCTTCTTCCAGCACAGCACAGCTTAATTAGACTTTCCCTGTCCATTTTTGAGACTAAAATCTTAGAAGCCAGACAGCATGCAGGAACATGCTGAACTGGTGGTTCTAGCCCAAATGAGTATTTCTGAAGATCTGTCTTACTGACACCTGATGCATGCAAAGTTCAACCTCCAGAAGTCTGACTGGATGTTTAGAAGAAACAACAGCACAGAGTCCCCACTGTTCATTCTGGCCTTGCATGCACAAAGCAGACATCCAATTTCAGGGTAATGAGACTTATCTCTGCCTTAGCTGTCATTCTGTTCAACCGAAATTTCCATGTGTAAATATTGGATAGCCCTGGATTTGGAAAAACTGAATCTTTGAAATAAGGAATGAAGAAGATGCAACGGCAGAAAGCAGAGAAGGTATGAAGAGGAATAAAGGATCATTAGCAATTCTCCCAATTAATTAAACAAAGCTAAGGAGGAAGAAGAACACAGACCTTCAGACAGCTCATGGCTGGGCTGGAGAGAGGGGGGTGCTATTCCCCAAGGCCTTTTGTGGGTTACCACAAAGAGAGTTCACAGATCCTCCACTGACTTACTTAAATATTTGATATGAAATTAAAGCCCTGTTCCAACTTGTATGACCACTGTCTCCCTGGCTCTCTCCTCCTCCTATTCCCAGCAGACCCCTTCATCCTTCACATGCCTGTCCTCAGCCCAAGACATGAGCACAATTAGCACCAGCCCACTGGCGCCAATTAGCAGCCAATAGTGTCTATGCTGTGGCAGGGGGGCCGAGGCAGCGGGTGCAGTGTCTCCAGCTGCCTTCACACTCAATTACATTAAGTGGAGTCTCCTGGCCGGGCCTGGCCGGACAGTTGGTGCAGTAACTGTGTCCTCTCTGGCTGCAGGCGATCTCCTGCAGGCTCTCCCTACCCCACTACTGGCTCCCTGCATCTTACATCATCACAGTCTTCCTCTGAGGGAAAAGGGGCTGGGCAGCACGGGGCAGAGGGGGCTCAGCAGGAGAGAGACCCCAAAGTCTTCGTTTGAAAGTTTGAGAGTCTGAAACTCTTGGGCTCTGTGGCTTTGGCCTCTCCGGGGCTCAGCTGTGCCTGCTCCCTGTGACCACCGCAGCTCCAGGGAACGCCCTCACTGGACCCAGCCCCTTGGCATCTCACAGGGGAGCCTGGGGTCTGTGAGGAATGGAACAATAATGATGTGTTCTTAGCTCAGAACCAAACCTGATCAGGAAATGAGCTGGTGGGTTCCCATGCCTGCTCGTGGCCAATGGCAAATGCTGGGAAACGAGCAGGATAATTAGCAGACCTGACTGTCTACCACTGGAGCACTGCACAGCTCTACTGTAACAGTCTGACTTTGCAGGGATCTGATAAAACCAAAATTCCATCATTTTCACTATAAAACTAAAATTAAAAAAGGTTTTATATGTGTTCCCAGTTAATTTAAAAATCCCCTCTTAAATGTTTTAGCTTCTGTACACAGTTCCATAACACACTGCTCCCAGTGCTGCAACAGGACGTTCTTTGATGGAATACTCTGCTTGAATTTTACATTTAAACTTGTGAAGGACAACTGATACTCAGCACCAATATAAATATTTGTCTTTCTTGTGTAGATTCAAGTGTCTTCCTGTTTTTAACAGCCCAGTGTGACTGAACAGGAATAATTTCTACTTTAACACCTATTTTAACATGAGTTGAATGATGCTCTGGAGCTGCTGATCTCCTCTTACTGCCTACAGCAGAGCTGTGGTGTAGGATCATGAGAAAGCTGTACCAAAATGAGGTAAATCACACCCTTGGATGGGACATTGTGTGGCACAGTTATTCCAAGTACTGCTACTGAGATGCAATTTAAAAACAGACATAGAAAACACAGAAGAACTTTTAAATGTGATATCTGATGCTAAGAAAGGGAAGAAGCAATCTTCTAAAGTAAGATTTTTCATAGAATTTAAAGCAATATCAGCACATGTAAAATGGTCAATAATCAAATCAGTTCTTGAGAAAGGTTAATAACACCTCCAGTCTGTGAGCAGGACATTTTGGTGCTTCAGCAGTAATTCTGTTGCAGAGAAAGATAAAAGAATAGAGGATGGCAGTGAGAATGAATTATCTTCAAAAGATAAACCCATAGTTTTACTGCTGCAGCTAACAAAGTGCTACACATTCCTGGACAAATCAACTGTTGGCTTCTATCTGTAAGGCCCAGGTGAGAGCTGCTGCCTCAGCTGGGCACCCTGTAGTTGATGTTCATAGTTCATGCAATACATAAAAAGGAATTTCTTTTGCTTTATGTCAGGACTGAGGATTTTCCTGGAGATGCGGACACAAAGGAACACTCCAAGAGTAAGATTAAAAATATATGTCAGAAACACTTTCTGCCCCTCTTTTCCCTTAACTTCTCTAGACCCAAGACTCCTCTTACAGACTATGTCCTACTCTTCATCACTTCAGGCTTCTCAAGCTGTTCTGTGAAAAGGATGTGCTGGGTTAAGCACTACTCTCCACCTGCTGACACTTTTTTCCATATTCCTTTAGTTCTTTTTCTTCTGGTCCATTTCCAATGTGCTCTCAGTATCTCTCATCTCAGGACACTTCCACCTATTTCTCCATTTCTTCCCTGCTCCATCCAGACATCCTCATTTTCCCTCTTTTGCCTTATGTTCTACTTGTCCTTCATTAGCTCTTTCCCTTCTTCCCTTCTTCAATTATCTCCCTTTCCTTCCTATTCTTCCCTGCCTCATCTTCATTCCTATTCCCCAATTCCTTCACTTCTGTCTTCCATCTCTTGTACTTGTTTATTGCTCTGGAGTGGGTTGTGAAGATTCCTGGCTCTTTGTTGTGCTTAGGAAACATTTACTGACATTGGAAACATCCTCATTAGCTCTGGACAGGTGGGAACCATCTTTGTTTCCTGCAGGCACCATCTCCTGTCTGCTCCCTAAGCCTCAGTGACAGCTGCTCGGCTCTGACGTGGACACATCTTCTCTCCTCCACCACTTACTGGGGCCCCAGCTCAAGCCCCCCAGGTGCTGAGGAGGAAGAGGTTGATGGGCAAAGACGACCCCAATTAAATTCAGTTAAAACTCTTTCCTCTCCTTTGGACTTTGCAGAGATTGGAAGGTCAGGCTCAAGGGCTAAACATTACCAAGCTCTCCCAGCTGACTCTTGCAGAAGGACAGAAGTCGAGCAATTAACAGGGTGAGAAACAAAGGAAGGAAGAAAAACAACTTATGATTCAAATTTCTGCCCTCAAATAAGTAGTAGAAAATGTCCATTTTTAACCTTGATCTCAGTGAAGTATTGATAACAGATCAGTGAAAATGATCTGCTGCAGATCAGGATATGGTTCTGTTGATCTTTATCATATCCTAAGTAGGAAAACTGCAAGGAAGTATGATCATTTTGGAAATTTAAACTGACACCAGAATTAGGCAGGTTAGCTCTTTGCAAGGTATTTTTTGTCCCGTGGTGCACGTGTTCGTTGTGTGTTGCCTGGCAAGGCATTGGGAAGTACATGCTAAGACCCGCTGAGTTGTTATTTCTCAAGACAATTAAAATTCACTATAGAAAATCTAATCCCAAAAGCAAATGCTTTCCCTTCAAGAGCTACTCACAAGTCTTTGGTATCAGATTTGCCCAATGCCATCTGCAACATCCCTGGAGGTAACCTGGGATACAATTCACCGCTGAAAGGCAGCTGATTAATCCCATTTTTTTCAGAAAGAAGTCATAAATTTGATCCAAAGATTTACTGACCTGGAGATGTTCCTGAAACAGAGCTTGCTTCAAAAACTGTTTGGACAAAATGTGTTTTTGCTGGTTTCACCTGGTTTGCGACCACACCTATGGATTATGGGAAGGTGGCAGAATTTAAACCCCATTATTCTCTGCCTTTTCAGTCCTCAAGTAAGTACAGCAGCAATATTCCATATTGAAGAATTACTTCAGTCCCCCTCATCAAGCTGCTGCTGTCCCACCTCTGTGAACCAGGGCAGCAACTTCCCTTGTGAAGCAGGACCCACAGGAAAGGTTACCTTTATCCTAAATGCACTGCAAAGATATCTCCGACACATCTTGTCAGCACTTAAACATCCATGACAGGCTTCCCGCAACATTTTCCAGGTGAGCACCCTGGCTCCTTCTCCCGTGTCCCAGGCTCATCATTCAGCACTCAGACACGGTGGGAGCAGCCTGTTGACATGATTTCTCTCACTTTTCCTGCCCCCTGCAGCTGACCTCCCGTCTCCCCAGCTAGATCAGCTCCAGGAGACTGTACTTAGGGCTGGGTCACTGCATGGTGTTAAAAGCCTTTCTCTTCTCTCAGCAACCAAAGTTAGAAGGTGGCAAGTGGGAGAGAAAACACTTCAAGTTGACTTTCCTTCAGGAGATGTTTCCTGTCAGATGGGAAAGGCTCCCAGGCACAGGCAAGGGTCTTGAGGGTTTGCAGAATGGCATATTCACACCTTTGGAGATTTATCAACTAGACCAGATTTTCTTCCCTCTCTTGGCTGCAGCCAAAGCAAGAAGTGATCATATGTGGAAAGTTCCCTAGTCATGGAACTTTTCTTTACTGCTGCTTATGAAAATTCAGGAAAACACTTTTGAAGGGAGACAAATTAGGTTCCATGCTGCTCTCTCAAAGTGAAATTTTCTGTTTGCCATGCCAGTAGAATATACCACTAGTTTTAAGGGGTTGCAGATTTGATTTTGTCACATAAAATATTCCCAAATTTGTGTCCAAGTTGAGCTTAAAAATCAGCCACTGAATTCCTGACAAAACACACGATGCAAACCAAACACTCCTGTTTATGTCTGTGCCAAACTGGTAAGATAGACATGAATGTAATGTTTCACTTCATGCTTATCTTAAAGGTGTTCTCCAAAGCAGATTCTAGTCTTGTTTCCTTTATGTCAGCAAGAACAACACCTTTCTATTGTATGATTTATGGGATAAATACAATAGCACAAATCAGGAATGGGTCACCTGAAGAGAACTGGTCTTGCTCCCTTACAGAGAACAAAGACTCAACCCTTCTTCCCCCAGTTTCCATCTTGGTTGAATGGCACTGTAAATGACTGATCGTCCCATCATAAAATTGTAAGACTGTGCTTCAAACACAAAAGAATCGAGCAGAGCGAGTAAAATTTCAATTGAGAAATTACTGTTCTATATTTTCTTAGAGAATCCTCCTCTTTCAAATCCAATCCAATGAAGCAACACACAATGTACACTGTGGAACTGATCTTCCCCTGCATCACCAGCTCCCTGGGCTCAAATTCAAGCCAGGATGTTGGAGTATTCTTCTACAAAAGATTGACTGAAAATACCTTCACAATCTGCAGCAATTTAGGATCTGGATTCTGCCAAGAGGCACATTGGTATTTTTTTTCCTCCATCACATCATTTTTCCTCTAGCCACTGCAGGTAGAGGCATTTCCCTTCATAAAGTGGATCAGTAGCTGATTATCACGTGATCTGAAACTCAGAGCTTTGCCAAGCTATACCACAATTTCTGATCACATAAGCCCCCATGAGGACTCAAGGCCAAGGAACTTCTGCGCTCACAGTATTCTGTCAGCCACCTCTAACCATGCTGCTTGTTCTCCATGTAAAATGCTGGTTTGCGACCATGAAAAACTCTGCACTCACAGTGGGTTCCCCCTTCCCAGAGGGATAATCAAACACCACTTCTATGGAAGCCATCTCCTTACATGTGGCTTCCTTCCTGCCTAGAACGTGGCTGGGACACTTCCTCCAGCCCACAATCTCAGAGCTTTAGAGCATGAGCCATAAAGTGTATTGGCAAGTGAGCAACACTGCACACACAGGAGTGTGTGAGCATCCAGCATGGCAGATCCTTAGCGGCTTGGCATAAACAGGGAAGGTAAGAAATCCCATCCTTTCAGCAGTCAGACAGATTTCTCAAGTGGCTTTTTTAAATAGGTCATATGCCTCATTCAGCAGCTCCAGCTGATGCTTCCAAAAGAAACCCATTAACAGACTCCCCTATGTGTTCCTTATTGTTTGCACAGCTTTAATGGCCCCATCTGGCATCATCTTAAAGCCTCCTGGTCAGGAGCAGAGAGCAGCTTCTGGTTACAGCAGCATGAGAAGTTGTACTTTGCAGCCCCCTTCTCTACTCACAAGATCTAACTCAGAGAACAAATAAATGTTTGGAACCAGGCAAGGATGGGAAGGTACAGGATGACCTACAACCTGAGTGACACCAGAGAAGAACTTCAGTTCTTTTCCTCTTCCCTCATGCTATGGCAGTACCTGCAACACCAGGTGCCTCCTCATCCTTTGTGGTACCTAACAGTCTGTGGTACCTCTAAGAGACTCATCCCATGGAAAGAGAAGAGGGAACCAAAGCATATCTCTAGTGATGAACGATTAAGGAGCGAGCCTCTGGTACCCCAGACCCACACTGGCTGAACAGGTTCCAGTACAGAGTTATTACAACACACATTGCCTCTCAGAAAAGCCTGAACATCTGTCACCCAGTTTATTTTGTTGCCAAAGGCTGCTCGGATGTGACACAATGATACTTCTATGATAGAAGTGTTTGGGTTACTCTGCACAACACGCAGCCAATGCAGTAAAGATGAGCAGGACAGGCTGCAGCACAACTGAGAGCAGCAGAGTCCCTGAGTGGCACCTGCTGGTTTGCTCTGGTGACCAGGTATGACTGACTGATGGATGGTTTTATCTGACTGCACGGACATTCTGCCATGGGACATGTCTCTCCACTTGGGAGGTCTCAGGATGGCTCTGGCTTCCAGATAAACAGAGTTTATCAATAACAGATGCTGTTTGGATACTCTTCAGAAGGTCATATCCTCTCCAGGCTTGGCTTAGCTTCTGCTGTTGTGGGAGCTCAGCACACCTTTTTGAGGTAAGCCTCAGCCTAGTCAAGCATTGAAAATCACATATGCCCTACGGTCCACGAATTCCTTTGGAAAGCCTTATCCTGTAGGCACCTTCTGGAACCAGACTCCCTGAGGGAAGAGGTTTCCAGCGTGTTTCTGGGAGGTGCAGCCAGACGAGCAGGGTTAAGCACAGGAGCAGGAGCCAAGGCAGGAAGCTGACAGTTTGTTCTCTACCCTCTCCCCTTTCTTCTCAAACACAGTGTCGCTGAGAGCCAGCTGAAAGGCCAGAGACAGTCTGCAGTCGGCTGGTTTTTACTAAACAAAAGTTTACTTTCATCCACTGTGCCGCAGCCGCTGGAGTCACTTCCTCCTTCCTCCAGCCTTTCTTCGAGGCGAGAAAACAGTCGGCTCTTTCAGCACGTTAAGAAAGCCATTACAATCAATTTAGGCAGTGCACAGACAGACTCCGTGTCTACTGTATTCTGTTACCACAGGCCGGGGGAGCGGGGGGAGCGGACCCACTGCCCAGCTCCCCTCGCACTCTGCTCCGTAATGGAAAGGATGCCGGCGCCGGCAGCTATTGGGATCTCGCTAACAAATGAAGCTGTCATCAAACACCTCTTGGGGGAAGCGCTGGGCAGCGGGGGGTGCGTTCTTGGGCTGGAGCTGCCTCCACCGCACTGGTCCTGCCGCTAATTGCTCAGCATGGAGAGCACACACTTAAAGCGCTATCGGCCTCGTCAATAATGGGGTATTAGGTGCCTCCTGGTTGGCGTGGCATTGATCTGTTCCAGCTTTCCCCTGTTGTTGTTGTGTTGGGGTTTAAGGTTTTTTTTTTTCTTTTCCTTTGTAAGTGTTTTCTGAGCCTGTGTTTAGCGTGAGTGCTGCTTAAGTGCTAATTGTTACACCACAGATTGATTGGCGACAAGATGGCTTGCCAAGTTTCTTCTCCCATCTCCCCGGGTGGGTGTGGAGGAAGGACAGAGGGTGGGGGCTGAGAAGTGGGGAGAGAGGGAATCCTTTTGCACTCACTGACTTCCTCTCTCACTGTCTCTCTGAGCTGGAAACTTTTGGCCTTTCCGAGCTCCTCCTGCCAATTTCCATTCCTGTTTTGATGCTCTCTTCCCTGCTAAGAAACTGTACCTCTTCCATTCCTGGGAACGTCCCTGTTACAGTGTCCTTTGGCCTAGATGACTTGGAGCGCTGCAATGACAGAAGAGGGTCTTGCCCTTTCCTTAAGGAAAAAAAAAAAAAAAAAAAAAAAAAAACCACAAAAACTTGGAAGGGTTCCATGCCTCCAGATACTCCCTTTTCTCCATCACATCCATGCTTCCAAAAACCTGTAGTGCTGAGGCCATGCTGAGGTAAGAGAACTGCATAATAAATGACACAGCAATGCCATGACTTTCTAGAATCATGAAATATCTGGGCAAGGGCTGGAGAAAGGATTTGAAACCCTCCCAAAGAATCTGAATGCAAGCTCTTCAACACACAGATACCGGCTTCAAGACCTGCACTATCCCAGCTACATGAAACATTAGGAATCTTCCACCTAAGGTTAAAAAAGGTGAAACTTAAAACACATTACACATTTTCTTCCAAGAGGTTCAACTGTTGTTCAGCTGAAGAAGTTCATTAGCCAACATTTGTTATGATTTCAACTCATTTTCCATGGAATCACAGAATATTCTGAGCTGGAAGTGACCCACAAGGATCATCCAGTCCAATTCCAACACAGACTGTATGCAGAACTGCCATTTGTTCTGATTCCTCCAGCACAGCAAGCAACTCACAATAATCATTTTGATTGCTACCAGTGCCACTGGACATGCCACTGGGAAAGCAATTTCGTAACATTAACACAGAAGCAAGCTAGGAATTGAAAAAGCTGGCAATGGAAAGTACTACTTGAAGTTTGCTTTTGCCAGTTATATGAAACTTTGACTGTAAAGCTCTGCTCTCCCAATACATCAATTTGTGGTGACTGAACTAAAAAGAACTGGATTTTCTCATAGTATAAAAGAGTTCCAATAGAAGATACAGCCTAAAACTTTGTTTTCAAATTAATATTCACACTAATAACCCTTAGATACTTGACCAAGAAGCAAAGGAAAGCCACACACGACTGAGTTGCAATTTGCTTTTCAATTTAAGCAAATATGCACAGGCATTTTTTCTCACTGATCCCTCAGATCTGTTAAAAACACGAGGTCTGGCAGTTCCCCAATCCTGGAAGGGCTGCAAGAAACAGCTTTAACATTACCAGCAGCAGCTTGTTGGTGACCATTCACTTCCCTCAGGAGGTTTAGGACATCCAGGACTACACTACCCCATCTAGGAAAAGCAAAGTGCACCCCTCAGAAAGCAGTCAAACCACAGCAGAAGGAGAAAACCAGTCCTTTACACCTTACTAAATTTACCCCTAACAGCAAGTGTAACTCCTCTAGCTCTGGCTACACAATAAAATCAGAAGCAAGGAACATTCTTTAAAAAAAAAAATCAACTAACTGGACGTCAAAGAGGCACACATAGAGGAGAATGAGAAACAATGTAAAACAAGCAACTGAGGAAGCAGGAAAACAAGACTTCCTGGTTCATATCAGGTAGGGTGTTTTGTATCCTATTCCTTGTGGATAGTATGACAGAAAGTGAACATAGTAATGCTGGCAAGGTGAAAAAATATATAAGCATAATAATCATTGCCTAGTTTTAGTTCTGATTGTCAAAGACACCAAGCACCTGGGGTTCTGCTTTTCTGTGGGCCTTCAGTACCTTTGAAATAGGTCATAAAAATACATTGAATAAAAATCTAAGAGAAGCTTCAATTGGCAGAAGACAGTCAGAGCGGAGGGATGAGAACATTCTTAGCAAGGTTTTCTGTACTTAACTCTCAGTTACAGTAGCAAATCTGACCTCATTTGGTTACTAAGCCCAAGGACAAATTCCAGCCAAACTTTTCCATTCCCATTTGTAAACAGTTAACTTGTACTCCCAAAAAGCATTTGCTCCAGGGTTCCGCAAGTCACAGTCAGCGACATCGTGATGGAAGAGACCAGAATGTACAGAGGATAAATGAGAATTTAATCACACACACACACACAAAAGAGAGAAAAAACATCCAAACACACACACTGAGAAGAAAAGACAGCCATGCTAACACAGCACATACATGGAAAACTGTTTCCTGGGCTACTTTTGTCCAAAAACCACAGAACAAATTGCTGAGGCTTTTCCCCATTGCACAAAGTGCCTTTTAGCATCCCAGGTTTTCTCCTGAGGGACAGGAGAAAAAGGGAAAGACAACTGGCGTCAAGCTGCATATTGTCTGAAGATGCTGTCAAGAACATCATAAGGAAAGAGCTGTGTCTGAGGTCATTGGATTAGAGGAGAAACAAGGAACGGAGCAGGGGCAGGCGATGGAAAGGGAAGGGGGAGGCACAGTGACCTGGGTGACCTCTGCTGCACTAACTTGATATAACAAATAGTTCTGAAAAACCAAATACTGTTAACCCTTTTAAACTGGGTCATTCCCTGCTGTGGATGGCTCATGGAGCAGAATCCTTAACTCCTTCCTCCCCACACACTTCCAAACACCTACACTTGGCACTGCATTAGGTCATAGTACATTTGCAGCTTTCTGGATTAAAGAAGAATCTCTCTACCCAAATGAAAATGTGTCATGGATTTCAACTCAGTATTTAGCCAGCTTTTTCAAGGCAAAACACAGTCTCTGCAAATATAAATATGATCTGTTTTCCTACAGAAAAACTCACTTTTGGATGACAAAGTCATTGTTTCTCTCTGCTGACATCTTCACTCTCAGACAAAGGGACATTCTTAAGACCTTCGATAACATCCAGTGCAAAATCTCTTCTTATGAGGGAAAGCAAAGGCAGTGACTCTCCCAACCTGCTTTGGACTCTGTAAAGCAACAAGTGCAACCTGATGGGAAGAAAATCTTCAAGCCTTTATGGGGCCCCAGTCACAGAGACCTCCCTGTAACCCCAGATCCTGGTTTTGACCCACCCCTGACGGCTGTCTAACTGCAAACTGTAGCAAACCTCCCAACTCGGCAAAACTGGGCTCCAAACCTTGGAGGAAATTATTAGCTTGTGTGTGATTTCTAGTACATTTTTACTTCTGCTCTCAACTCCAAATGCTTGAATAAATTGTGAGGTATCTTGGTCTTTCTGGTTCTATTCCTAACCACAAATTAAAATGGAAAAAATTATCCAGAAATTTCAGAACCCTACAAACCCAAGTTTAAATTTCACTCTGGTTTTAAACCTGGATAAGCATTTCAAAAAAGAACATAGATTATCCATTACTATTTTTTTTACTCCTTCTGAAAACCCTTAGTTCTCTCCTTCTATTACTGTGATAACCACTTTTTAATGTACCCAGCACTATAGCTTTGTGCAGTTTTCCACTTGGATGAGTGCCATGAACTTCTGATTTTGAGGCTCCAGAAGCAAACCCAGCCTACCTCTGCCCCATAGTTCCACAAAGAGGTCACACAGCCTCCTTTGGCCACAGCCACTGCAGAAAGGCCACTCCAGCAGGGAGGGCTGGCAGGATGCAGCAATGCTGACTCTTGGAAACTCTAATGGGAAAAGATGGTTGTGTGGAATTAAGGATGAAGCAGGATTCTGAACTGCTCTCCCCCTCTCCTTTGAGTTTGGATCGTGTGACCTCCAAAAATCCCTTCCAACTTGTATTATTCCACAGCCCTGCAGGGAGCTAAGGACTGCTTTGCAGAGTAGTATATTGGCCTGTATCAGGTGTCTAGAAAGAGAAGATGAGGTCTGTTTTCCTAGGACTAGTCCACAAAAACATGATATTATCAATAAGCTCTATATGGCACCACACTTAGAAGAGATAGAAATCACTCCGGGAAAAAGACACAAAACCTCCTTGACCATTTCAACACAGGAGTGCATGAGGATCTTTAGAGCTCTCCTGAGACACTGAGGGATATTTTACTGCCTGCTCGCTTATACCCCACTTCTCTAAGTCATGGAAAGAATTTCTCCTTCAAGTCTCTGGGCAGACAGAAGAGGGAGGCAAACAGGCTTCTCCAGAGCATCCAGAACAGCAGCACAGCATGTGTGATTTGTGTCCAAGTCTTGTCAATGCAGGTAAGATACCTCAGAACTGTGTAGTGAATACACCCCATTAGTCTCAAACATCAGCAGATTTCTTCCAGAAAAAAACATCTCTAGTTTAATTACAGATGAAGTAGCATGGTTGATGAGAAGCAGCAGGCTGTGAGTAGGGCAGCAGATTGCCATCGAGAAAAATGACCTTCAGCCTTCCCTGCTTTATTTGTTGCTCATCTGAAATTGAAAGAGGAGTGACGAGAGGATGGGAGGCATTCAGTCACTTTTGAAAAGCTCCTTCTCTGTTGTCCATGAGAGAGACTGGGCAAACCATGTCAGAAGCTGGGAATGACTCAGGGGTAGTTTTGTCTCCAGGCTCTGTCATTCTCAGCTGCTCTGCTCAGCCTGACAAAGAAGCTGAGTAGAGGAAGGGATTTTAAGTAACCAGACAGGAAAGCTTTATACTACATAACTGGATTTAAAAAGGGTTTCACTGACCTTAGATCTAAGATTTTGTCTACAGAGACTATACCCACTACAAGAAAACTGCAGGCATAGTTATTACACTTTCAAAATTTACAAAAATGTTTCCAGACACAGGATTCCATCTTCCTGACTCTTGTAGGGTTATGAGGAAGTCTGTCTAGTTTTTCCCACTTCATTTCAGTGGCTACAAGTAAGATGAAAATATAGTCCATGTATCATCTTTTCATTTCAGTAGAAGAGAATTAAATTCTTCCAAACCCACTGGCACTGTTCTGGAACAGTTTGCTGTCTGCCCAAATTACCAATGCACACAGGTAGGGCACAGGGTGGCAGTGCCAGGAATAGCAAATGACACAAGGACTAAACTGGGAGTGAAAATATTGTGGCCTAACAATCAAGCCTTTATAAAGCTTAATACCAGTGGTGTGAGACTAATCAAGAGCCAAAGCTTCCTTTGATTCTGTTTGCATGTGAATCTTGTCCATGATAGTTATCAACATCCAGATGCTCTCCTCTCCCCACCAAACCAAAATAATGAGCTGCAACATAGGGTGCACACCTCGTCCAGAGAACACTGGATAAGCACTACTGAGGAACGGCACTGGCATTCCACCAAGATGGCTATTGCAAATAATGGGACATCAATCACTTGGTAGAAATAATAATTGACTTTAAAAAGGTGATGTTATTGGATAACTAACTGGTTCAACAGATGCTTTATGAAGTTGCCCATGTCTTTTACATGTACCTCAAGAAGTCCCCTACTCACATGGTCCAAAGTGCCACCTCTGGAATGTCCGGCCATACCTCACACAGAAACATTGAACCTACACAGAAAGTATATTCAAGTCTAATAGAGATTAATCATGCTGAGAAGGCAAGTCTAATGTCAAAGAGGAGACCTTAAACTGAGTTGAGTGACTCTGGAGTCTTGAGCAAGGAAAAGGTTAAAGTATTGCAAAAGTTGGTGGAGTCTCCTAATCACTCTGCAGTCACCATTCCATTTATCTGCATGGTCATAATTGTTCAATACCCCCAGCACCACGGATGATTCCCATACATTTGCCAGCAGGAAGCTGTGCCAGTTTCTGAGCATGGAGCAGAGGAACACAGGACATTGCAGTCTAACATCAGTATCTACAGCAAGCAAAGTAATCTCTCTGTGCTCCAGCTGTAAGAAGGGCTCAGTGCTGTTTCTTTCTGTCTCTCTCCCCCTCATCCTCATCCCCCTGTGTCCACCAAGGAACGTCTCCTAAACCCAGCATGTGAGGAGATCTGCTTGGCCCTGCCTCTCTAAATAAAGGAGAAACTTCTCAGCTGCCTATTGCGGGCTGACCGAGGGGGCAGGGAGGCTCTCAAGCAGCCTGATGAGAATTTACAGGTCGCCGGCTCCCTTTCCCCGCTGTCAAGCAGGGGGCAAACCCTTAATGGGGCGGAACGGGGAGCGCGGGGCTGGCTGAGCCCCTAATGAGGGCCGGCGGCTCGGCCCGCAGCTCGTTAGGGAAGGGCGGCGCGGCACCGAACGGGAGCCGGGGACAGGGGCACACAATGGCTCTTGAGGGACCAGCAGCCGCAGCACTGGGGCTCAGGGGAGGGGGCGCGACCACCCCCTCCTCCTTGCCTCTTAAAATCCCATTACCTTCCTTTTATTTCACAGTAGAGACTGGTGGGAGGGAAAGGAGGGGGAGATGTCCGGGAGGAGCTGCCTCTGTCTAGTGCCTTCTGTCAGCAGAGGTCGGGCCCATAGGATCAATTTTTTTCTGTGGATGTGATTTTCTTGTCTCCCTGTCTTTTTTTTTAAAACAAGAATACGGGCGCCAGGCTTACAAGAGGTCCTCAAGAGCTGTCAATCAGGTGCATGAAATATTCAGAGAGCTTAATCTTCTAAGAAGATCTGTAGAGACCCCCTCATGGGGTCTGAATGCTCTTCATGAACCTGCAAAGAATGGGTAAGGGGAGGGAGGAAAACAAACACAGCTGAAAAGAAAGAAAAGAGAGACATCCTTAGACAGACACCCTCATATCTCGGTGAGGGGCATATTGTAAGAATTTAAACAGAACAGAAAAGACCTTTTAAGACCCAATTAGTGGAACAGTCTCCTTTCTGACTGGGAACCTGGAAAACCTTTGGGTACTCTTCATCATGGCTATTTCTTCCTTTTTTGCTCAACAGGTAGCCCAGTTCATTGGCATTCCCAGCTCGGCCATGACCTAGTTTTTGACCTTATACAACTTCTGCTTCTCCACAGACTGACTTTCATGTGGTCTGGACAATACACAAGAATTCCATCGATCTGCTTAGTTAAAGGTCAGGAACAGGTACACTGGCCTGGTGGATAGTCTGCAAGCTGCATCAATTCCCTTTGAGATCCTGGGAATTAGATGTGGATTTTTTAGGGTATTAGCACAAATGAAAGACAGTCTTGAGATACTCAATCACTTTGGGCTCACAGTACCTCTATTAAAGGAACACCATCTTATAAAACATACTGAGAGATGTGACTCACCTATGTGAGCAGTAAGAACTCTTACAGAGAGATCTGAGAGAGATGCAGATCATTACACTTTAAAGTGAAAATTTGGCTATGTATTTTTCAAAGACAAGCCAGGGACAGGCTGTTTCCTGTTCAAAAGTTATAGGAAGTTTTCTGAAAAGAGATTCCTATCTGTTTCTCTAACTCTTTATATCTCTGCTTAAACATCTTAAGGGAAGTCTGTGTGAAGAATTAATGCTGTAAATAAAATAACTTGTATCAAGTTATCATCCTCACAAAGTCATCTGTGTCTCTAAAACTTATATGTCCCATGTCTGCTGTTTGAAGGACTTTGTCCAGCATCTGTGACAAGTCCCTGCAGTCCCAGAGAATCATGTCCACTATCTCACTCCAGCCCTTAAGAAACAAATTATTAAAATCAGCAGACCAAGAAGCCCCCTTGTATTTATCCCATTAGCATCCAAAATGCAGAAAATAATTCCACTCCTGCTGCAAAATCTAATAGAAGGAAAAATTTCAAATCATGGGCGGAAGATCCAGCAGTTACAGACACTAGTTCTGAATTGAAGCCTTATGGGTTTGCACATAAATGTCTTGTTAACCATTGGGCCTTACTTAAGTCAAGAAGAACAAATAGCTTTCATTGTCTGGCTGGTTCAGTAAATCCTTTTAAAGTTTGGGAAACAACCCTGCAGCAGTGACACCTGAGCATCTGGCCTTTACCTGTCCTCCTTGCCCCGCTCACCCCTGTAATCTGCCAAAAAGGAGCAAGGGAAGGCAGTTTTCCCTTTACTACTAGATACTGGGAAGAATAAGAGAAGGACTGGTACCTTCCCCCCACCCAGCCCTCGAGAGAAAAACTATCCCTGTAGCAGTTTGTACTCAGCATCTCACGCAAGCTGTGCTGAAGAACTGTGCTCAGAGAGTTTTACATCTGGAGGGCACACTGAGGTTGGAAGTGTTTGCTTATTCATTGAGGCACAACAGGTACTGTTCTGCAGAGAAAACAAAGAGGATAAAGAGGGGAAAATCCAGTAACCAGCTATTGAAACCAATAAAGGGAGAGCTTATGGTGTAGCATTAGGAAGAGAAAGTGCCAGTGCAGGTCGAGAGAGGTGGCAGTACAAGACCAAAGACAAGGTATATTTTTTCAGGCAGTGGTAACAAATTAAAAAAAAAAAAAAAAAAAAAAAAGAGAGAAAGCTGCCTTCTCCCTCCTCCTCTTCTCCTGCACCTGGGGTCATGCTATGACCTTTTCGAAGACGGGATGTAAAAGTGACCTTTGTCAGAGTGTGACAGAGCATCCAGCCAGGCTTTCCGTGAGCAGACGTGGGAGGCCCACAGGCAGTGCTCCTTCCCCGGGCAGAGGTCCTGACCTGCAGCAGCATGCTCAGGGAGCTGTCAGGGCAGGCTCCTGTCCCCAGCTCCTCTGCTTTAGGAAGCACAGACAGGAATACAGCCTAGCACACAAAGAGCCTGCTCTTAAAACTTTCTCATCCTGCCTGTAACAACAGAGGTATTGCTTGGGAGCCCTGAGACAGTGCTTCTCTCTTTCTCCCTTTGTCCTCTCTCTGAGTCCTAAAATAATCTTATGAAAAGGCCACAACCCCTAGATTCTTGAGTTGCCTTCAAGAAGTCACAGGCACACTGAAGTCCTTTCAAAGGCAAGAGAGGGGGGAATGGGGCCAGAGATTCTTTGCTGCTTTACTGCCACCACTTTATAAAACCAAACCACTCAGCACATGTAACTGGATGTATTAAAGAGGCTCAGGAATGGCTTGGTGGACACCCTTCTCTGGCTCCTCTCTGAGCTCCAGCCATGTCTGCATATTCCTAAATGCTCTATGTCCATACATTTTCCTGCAGTCAATTGCACAGATGTGGGAGAACAAATGAAGCTACAGAAAAAATAATCCAGCCCTGGGACAAACCCCAGCAATTTGTAAACAGGTCAGTCCCACACAGCAGAGCAAGGAAACCCTAGAAAAAGCCCAGCAGGATCTGTGTGACACTGGCTCACCCCACACACACGTGTTCTGCTGCTACTCACAGGGACAGGCACTTCCCCACTCTGCCCCTAAGCCCCTGCTTTGGCTAATTTACAGCAGATCCTCTGGATAAACACATCTCTGTTGGACACACAGTTCAGGTGCTGGCTGCTCCAGCTGGGAATCCCTCATGTCCTTGCTATGTCCTGGAGGCATGAGAGGGCACAGGAAGCAGGGCAATCGCCAACCTCCATCTCCTGCTGCCCCACGACCCCTGGGCTGCCACTGCTGACCCTGCTGGGGTTGCCAGGGGTTGACTAATTTGGACACGTTCAGGCAATTGCTGTCATCAGCTTCCTGCTTTGTGCATCAGGGAGGTTTTTGCTGTAGGCAGGAGTCAATTATTTGGCAATCTCAGGATGATCGGAAGAGACTATTAGTGTTTGACATTTTAAAGGGAAATGGAAAACAGCCCACCTCTCCCTTTCTGCCAGCTAAACCAACCACTTCATATTAAACTTTACATGGCTCCTTCCTCATACAAATTGGCTCAACAACTGCTGCTTGTTGCCAATGTCAATGGGCCACCCAACAAAAGGATGCTTGACCGTGACTCCAAACCTGCCTTCACAGAAAGTGGCATCTGGGCTGCAATGGAGACTCCAGAAGCCTATGAGCAGCAAAAATCCCTCATGGAAGACGTAAACCAGCAGGCTGAGTAGGGAACACAAGATGGAAGTATCCACTAATTAGTTAAATGGTGCTACATGCTGTACATTCAGCATCCTGACCTGACAACACATGGATGAAACTCGTTTGGAGCTTAAAAATCTCACTGCAGAGAAAGATCAAGCTTAAGTGCTAGAATGGCAAATTTAAGAGCTGTTCAGCAAGCCCATGCAATTCATGACAACAAAATATTTCAGACACTTGTCCAAAACTCCATTCTATGCCTCCACATGGGATGAGAGGGTTATCTCATCCCAAGCTTTCTTTCCAGGGATTTATGCAGAAAAGAATACTTATCTTGGAAGCATACAGCAGAGACCAAGACTGGCCCATTGGTAATGTAAGCAGCAGATCATCAACCAGCAGCCCTGGTTCCAACTGTGTTTAAAAAACAGCCCTTGAGAAAGAAGGGAAGGTAGGAGGGCTCTTGTTTCAGAACTAGCAGCAATAGAAGTGATGTCTACTGACTTACAGAACAAGGTTTCCAGCTTGGCTATCTCTCTCCTGTCTGCCTTAACTGAAGAATATGTAATATTACTGTTTAGCAGGCAAGTGCAGAAATAGCACCTGGAATCAAACCCTCACTGTAGCTCCCACTGTGCAAATATACAGAAGCATTTTGATTTTTCCCTCCTTTTATATAACTTAAGGTATGACCAGCAGAATTTTTTATTTCCAAAGGCTTAGCTAGATTGACACCAGGGAATTCTTTTAGAAAATAATTGGGTATTGACAATCTTCTCCCACTGTAACTGAAGGATTGAGTTGAAAGTGAAGACTACACTTCCCTGTAAGGACTGACACAGGAAAGCCACTCTCCAAGGCTCAGACACAGCAGTTCAGCATCAAATGCCTGCCTCAACTCCTGCTTCCTAACAAGAAGAGAGGAACACAACTTTATGGTTTCCCCACTGCTACAAATGCAAACAGTGACCCTAAATGAAGGATTTTCTGCTCTAGAAGAATAACCCATGATGGAGCCTAATGAGTGGCTGTTGGTGAGGGCTGCTCCCTCCTCCCCCTGCCTTTATTACCACCAGTATCCAGTTGGCCCAGGTTCCCCCGGGACTGGCCAGGGTTTGTCTGTGTGCAGACAGCTCTGATGTGGCAGCAGGGCAGACTCTAAGCGCTGGTGTGATTTAATAAACAGACACTTAAGGCAGTTTACGCTGGAGTCAGCCCACTTCGATGGCCTTCTCTGCTAATTTAACACTGGCTGCAGCCCCCGAGCTGGCGTCTCCCCGCTCATTAGGGAGCAGGGGCGTGTGTGCCTGCATGTGGGGGAGGAATTCTTGTTTCACATTGGTGCTCCAGAGATTTTATTATACTGGGCAGCTCATTTCAGTCACTATATTGCAGAGGACTTTTAAATAAGAGAAAGGGGAGGCAGGGCATGCTGGTTAGGATCCTTCCCTGTTGTTATTTTCATTAATTTTCCTCTTTTTTTGTTTTGATTGGGGGGGGATGTGACAAAAAGGGACAATAATTGCCATTTGCCGCAGACTTTGAGGAGTCCTCCTCAGCCATTACAGATTAAATTGCATTCTGTGCAAGTGTCCATCAGGCCCCAGCTCCAGACTCCAGGCTGGTTAGAGGGCAGCTGATTCAGCTGCAAGAACATTTTGCTCCACTTCTGATCGGTCCTAATTATAAAAGGGATGCTCTTGCCTTTAACCCCTGGAGTTCTCTCTCCCCTATTAGGATGGACCAGCCCTCAGCCAGCTCTTCCATTGCTTTAACTGAGTCACCTGGACTGCCAGCAGCAGAGAATAATCTACACAGATCTCTACTGCCTGACTGCCTCTCTCCTCATTTTTATTTCTCAGACCCAAACAAATAAAGTCTTTCAGATTCCAAATGGAAAATGGTAAAACCAGGACAGGCTTACTTGCAGAAGCTGTTCAATCAGGTTTTGGAAAATCAAATTAAAACTAAAGAAAATACCCACACTTTCAGTCCAAAGCATGAACAGGTTGAATACACATGGCTGAGGTAGTCTTAAGGTAGTGAGCATCAGTACTCCTAGGAGTACACTGAGAGGCAGACAATAATATTTTGGGAGAAGGCACACATGGAGTCTATTACGGTTCTGGCAGCACAAACAGAAGTATCAAGGCCAACTTGTTAACAGCTGCCTCAGGAAGAGCTACACAGCTGTACTGACAGCACTGCAGTGTAGATACAGAATGCACACAGGGACTGAACCCAAAAAGCAGTGGGTTGTCCTGTTCCCTTCAAATAAGAATTGTTCCACTTTAAAACCTCTTACAATGGATCTTTCCACATCTTTGGTCACAACGAGGTGCAACAGGACTAAACACAAAGCAGAAAACCTTTGTGGTCCTGATACTGCTCCCTTCAAGCCTGATTTTGATGCAACTCTGACACTGACTTCATCTGGGCTACATCAGATAAAAATCTACCTTTGTTTGATTTCGGCTTCTGCTGCAGACTCCCCTTATCACCTCCTAATAGCAAGCTCCTGCCTTTTTCCTCTCGCAGCTAATTCCCATTCCTTCCACAGCCCCGTTCCTAAGAAAGGACGAGGGTTGGGATCCAGCCTTCTCTAAAAACTGGCTGTGAGCCCTAGCTGCCCAAGAACACCATGAGCACTTGTGGCCCTACAGCACCACAATCAGGACAAGTCTGTCCCTTAGCACCATGCTGTTTTGGTTTTGTTCTGTTTTCAGTGAGTTTACATTCTGCTGAATACTTTTCAGAACCAACACCCCTTTAACCACTGGCTGCACATTTAGAATACATTAGTGGAAAATGTAAAAGAAGGAAAAAAAATTAATAAAATATCCATGAAGAAGAGCAGCACAGTTTCCCCCAGCAAGGACTGGACAGCTCCCTCAAACCAGGCTCTCACCCTCAATGCCTAATGGCACAGGGAGCATTTAAATACTCTTCTGATACAAAGCAGAATCAGCTATTACCAAACCCATGAACCAAGCCTATGAAAGCATGCAGGGACACTGCAGAAAGCTAGCAGCAAACAATCTGGGAAAACTGTCCTTATAAAAGAATTTCTCCTTATTTATCCTCAGAGTTAGAGAGAAACTGATGTCCTGAAGCAACAAATCTGACATGACTGCCAGAGATCTTACCTGGTAAAACAATTCTTTTGCTGTCCTTGAGGTATTTTAATTATGCTTATCTTTTGGATTTCAGTGATCCTTGTGGGTGCCTTCCTGCTCAGGACATTCCTCAATGCTATGATTCTACCTTCTAAACCCCTTTTCAGAGAGAAGTTCCTAATACACATTCTCTGCATCATTCACTCTGTGAAGGCCATATTTATTCCTTTTGGACTTACCCATCTTCTTAAACAGCAACACAGCATGGCACAGAGGCACTGGTCAGAACTGGGCCTGTATTTTAGTTTGGAATCCCCTGCCTAGCCCTTTAATGCAGGATAAGCCATCTCCATTGTCTTAAAACCACATCTCTGAAAAGTAAGAAATTTGCTACTTCAGTGAACAGAGGAAAGCTTGTTATAACAATGTAAAATTAGTTCAAAACAGGTGTCACACTGCAGTAAATAACATCAAATGATCACAAATGTAAGTAAAATATTTATAGCAGTATAAACTTGATAAGCGAATGAAGCTGTAGGGATCAAGCAAACAAGGAACTGCATTTCACTGAGTCAGTCAGCTGAGCTTCTGCAAGTGTTCAGGTGCATTTTTAGCTCACCCTAATTTTGAAAAATGACAAGTTAAAATAAATAATTACTTAACAAGTAAATGCTTAATTGTTTATTTATCATCGTTATTATTGTTTTACATATTGCTGCTAGTGCCAGAAGTTGGAAAAAGAAGAGACAGAGGAAAGTATATCATAGTAGGTGTGTGAGACATTGTTGTTTAAAGAGTTTAAGAAGTCAAAGAAATCCTAAACAAAACTAAGAGGGAATATAACTGACCCTGAAAATCATAATCTAAAATCTAATTAGACAGGTGAGGCTGGCACAAGGAAAGGAACAACAGCAACGAAAGTGAATTACACTGCAGAGCTACCTAAGAACCTCTGCCAGTGACCGTAACATTTGTACTGCAAGCTGTGTTAACCCCAGAGAAAAAAAGGGTCCCCTTAGGGAGAGAGTAGAAGGACGTGTAAAATGCTCCAACTCAGTAAGTATTAAAACACATCTCCTCAAAACTCAAATGTAATTTATTCTCTTCAGCACTGACATCATCTCCGCTTGTGAACTCAAAACCTGGTGCCAGGGAAACGACTTCTCCTTAGTTTGCAGGGCAAGCAGGTGGGCAAATCCCTGTCCTGGGTGGAAAGACAGACTCGGGTTTAAGGGAAGGAAAGCAAGGCCAAGCTTTCAGCCATTTTGTGCAGCCGCTTCCAATGCCCTCGGACGAGCTGATCGTGTCAGTGTCTCAAGGTCCCCAGAGACCGTAATCTTATGTGTTCAGAGAGGCTTTAGTTCATGCAAGGTCAGAGTAATTGTGCATGATTAATGGTTTATCTCTTCCTGAAAGCCTTACACAAAGGCTCCAAACCAAGTTAGCCGTAATTCCATACTCCTTACAGTCCGCTTAAAGGGGCAGCATCCTATTTCCTGTTGGTGGGGCCAAGCAGGTTGACTTTATCTATCAAAATTGGAAGTGAGCCATGTGGCCTTTAAAAGAAGTTCCTCTCCCCCATTCAGATCCCATGAATACACTGGGAAAAAAAAAAAAAGGAGCAAAAAAGAAAGAAAAAGTCCAAATTCAGTCTAAACTGCCCTAAAGTCTGAAAAGACTTCTCTGTAACAGCCCCCAAACCCTTTGCTATGAGATTCTTTGGTTTTCTACAGAAGTACTCCTTATCACATTGCCAGAGCAGGACACATTAGAATCACCTTAGAATCTTGTTTTTATTCTGCAGCCTTATTTTGTTACAAAAGGATAATTTTAATCAATTACAGCTTTGTGACCACGGGCAGCCAAATAAGCTGATTAAATTATTATTTGCAGATAGAGCTCACAGATAATCCCTTAGGGATAGCTGCAAATTTAGCCCTTTTTTGTTTCCCAAAGCATTAAAGCATACAATTGCCCTGAATGCACTGTCCTTTTGCTGAAGCCTTCAACTGCCTGTTTTCAGACTACGGGGCATTTGTGAGCTGATCGTTTGGGTCCCTGGTGACACACAGGGGGTAATTGGGCACCTAAGTAATATGCTGTTGTTCCTTCTCTCTAAGGGGATGTGCTGAGCCCTTTACCCAAGAGAATAGTGAAGTACCAAATCCTCCTTGCACTCTAAGATGTTCAGATCAAACACCACATTCTCTGTGGTTTCACGCAAATCAAAATCCACACACGTCAAGTTTGCTCCCTAACAGCAACCGACAGGGATCACAAACATGGATGAATACAAACAGCAGTTGGCAGCTCAAATACACTTTTGTCTTTTGTAAATGCAGTTCCCACCAGCAGAAGTTTTGATATATCTGGGAATTTGAAATGTTATGTTATGTCAGAGGGAGGAAAAGGAGTCCAATGTGGTTAGAAACTTCCACACAGCAATAGTAGGAGTTGCCCAGAGCTAATGGAAAATGAGCCAGGAAGCCTCTGGAAAGGCACCACTGCCAGTAAAAGGCTGCTCACCCCACTCTGCCAGTGCGTCAGGAACACATTTATTTCACAAGGTGGAGGAGCTGAACCATGTCATCAGCTGCCTTGAACATCCTCCTACCCAGAAGGAAGGAATGGACTGGCTGAACACTGCAACCAGAAGATAACTTGGATGAAAAAGAATCATGACCTCAAATGTTTTGCTGTCAGAGGAAAGGTAATATTGGACACTGGACTGCAAAACGGGAGATGCCAGCAAGCTGGGGAGATTGGCTTCTCGGAAAAAATTCCCAAGGGAAGCAAGGTAGAGTAAAGCTGGAATTTTCTGGACAGACTACACTAAAATAGAGTGGCAAACTGACAAAGGAAATGGAATGTCTCTGATCTTAACCAACTCCAACAAATTGAACACTAACATGAAAATAGCAACACACAAGTAAGGGTTAATATCAAGGAAGAGCATATGAGGAAGAGAAAAAAATCGGGCACAGAACTGCAAAACAGATTACATGCACCACACATAAAAAGCAGAAAGGAAAAAAAATAAGAAAGTCATCTATGCCTTCTTTACTTCCACATTCACTAAAAGATTAATGGTGACTCAAGGTAATTTTTCCTATCAAGAGAAAGACACAGTCCAGAACAAAGACAAAGCAGGTTAAATAACACTTCTGTCAGTACAGCCCAATTGGGGGGCTGTGTGCTAAATCCTCTTTCCCCAGAGAGAAAAGGAAACATCATAAATTATCCAAGCTATGGAACAGATTCTGTGCACAGGACTTGGATCACCACATGCCCATGGAGCCAGGAACTGGGAATGGCAGCAGGCCTCCTGCTGTAACAACAGGCTCTTGGGAGAGAACAACAAAAATTCTAGACCTCATGGAAGCCATGTTTGGGTCCCCCTGAGCTCCCCACCTGAACCAAAACTCTGATCAGCCCAGATTGCTCAGCAGCAGTCAAGATTTGGTGTGATAAGCAGGATGTGGACTGAGGAGATTCAGCAGGAATAGCAACTCAGGAATCCTGGCCTGGCTTTGAAGTTCCCCATCAAAGCAGAGGTTTGCATGTGGCAGCAGGCAGGCTCACAGTGCAGCCTCTGCTCCAAATCAGCAGCCCAGCTCAGTGCCACCAGCAGGCACTGCCTGCTCTGTGGTCACACACACGACAAATGGGGACCTGCCAGGCCACAACTCCCTGGCTCAACAGCTGTAAAGTCAGCGTGGGATGCAGAACAGATTCAAAGAAGAAAATCACTGCTTACATCTTCAGCACGTATTTTCTGAAGCAGACCTGAAGATGTATCAGCTGAACACCTTTTATTCTTTGCAATACCGTGAGGAAAATGGGAGAGAAGCCTATCCATGTACTGCTGTGAACATTCCTTGGAACAGCAGCAAACAACCCTGGCTTGGGATGCAATGTCCTTTCCAATATGGTAGCAATATATCTTTCCAAGTTTTTTTTGGGTTTTTTTACTGTTACTGTTACCAACCATTTAAACAACCTAACTCACAGTTGCCATGGAGCCTGGGCCTGAATTTCTTTTTCTTCTTGTCTCTTTGGGGTAAAGTAGATTTTTATGCCAGATTAAGCAAAGTGCTGCTCTTCTTTGATCTACAGTTCAGGCCACGGTCCTGATTGGAGAAGGGAAAAATAATTCACCAGGGTGCTCCTAACTTAACCACAGCCAAAAACACTTGGGTTTCCAAGTTTCCCCCTATTTCCTTTTCAGTAGGGACATCAAGAGACAAGTAACAAGTTAAATATGTTGAAATACATTTCTGGTTTGCTCTTCACTTCTTTCCCATTTGCTCTCTTTCTCTACAAGTAGTACCTGAACAAATACTGACCTTAAAAAAGCCTCAGCATGAACCATCAGAAGGTGTATAAAATACTTTTAAGTTATTTAATAACTACAGTATCCTAACCCTCAATGCCCCTTTTCACTTTGTTCCTTCACACCATTGTTCAGCATAAGACAGACTGTAGAATTTTTGAACAAATATTTCTGACACCACATCTAAGAACATCTCTAAGGAGATGGAAAACTCTAGAAAGCTTAATCCAGTCTGGTGCAGATGTCAAATGACAGACACATCCCCACATTCCTCAGTGCTTGTATTTAGCTTCAAACTCCTGCTAATTAGCATTCAACAACCTCTGTATAATTTTAAAACTGCAGTAATACTAACAGCTATAGCTGAAATGAAAACTTCCTCAGTTCAGACCTTAACTAAGGCAGGCAGAACAGTGAAGTTCTAAGATAACACGGATAAAGTTATCTAAAGTCCAGCATGACAATGACATGTGCTTACTCATGACAAAATTAACAGTAAAGTCTGCATAACTCAGAATATAAACAACCCCAGGTGCTTAAGTAGCACTTAACCTGGTGTTAATTATATCTCATGAGCTCTATCTTTCAGCAGAAAAGTTTCCAAGAAATCACTCCAGTGGCACCAGAGGATTTAGAAACAGCTAGTTAGTACCTTACAGAAACAAAGGATTAAATTGTACCTCAAAACATCCAACACAGGCTGCTGCAAAGCCATTCAACTAAATCCAGTGCTTTTAACAATCATTGTTGAGTGGGACACTAATGGAGTTAGAAGGACATAGCTGAGGAAAAAAAAAAAGCAGTTATGGCTATGAGGGGCAAAAGTAGGGGAACTAGATCAGAAGCCAGGCCTTCTGCAGCCCTACAATTTCTTTTCTCCCACTAGTTCTGCTCTTTATAGTTACAGACCTCCTTCTGTAGACTGGCCTGCTTTCTAGCTCAGCCAAAACACATATTCCAAATATTTCAGTCCTTCCTGTGAAGTAGCTCAGCTGTTGCTAGGCCTGAGGTAAACCCACCTCCTCTTCTCCCTTAAAATGATGTGATATTGTACACCAGACAATTGATTTTAACTCAACCGTTCATTACTCTGTGAGTGGGAAGTACATCAAGCCCCAACCCACACCTACATAAAAGAAAACTGATCCAGTCTGGCACTTCACACAGGACATCAGAAGGTAATTTTTTTCTCTATTAGAATAATCAGCATGCAATGCAAAATAATTAGCTGGGGTGTTCTGTGCTTTTTTAATTATAAGGAACAGTCATGCAATGCCAAAAATTGACTCTTGGAGGGGATTTGAGTGATATGAGTAGCTGTTGCATTCAACTTATCTGAGCCTACAGACAAGTGATACATAGAGCAAAGGACATCAGCAGATTTGGGTTTTTACCCCATTCCTGTATGCATTTAGTCGGGAGAACTCACCAACTTTCAAAATGTAGTTTACAGCCCGAGCTCAGCTGTGCAACCTGGAAAGTGCAAAGTGTAGAAAGGCAGCAGCAAACAGGCTGGCTGGGCCCAGCGAAGGCTCAGGTGTCTCCAGACATTCAGTCACACCTGTCTGAACACTGCCATTCAACCTTCCCTTCACAGGAGTGTTCCCACCTGCTCACAGGGGAGGAATCACATCATCCTTCTTCCACGGGGCCAGCAGAATAATGAGGGTGTGCAGAATTACTCTCCACAGTAAATGTCTCATTCAGAATAAAGTTATTGCACCTAAAATCATGGGAAAATAAATACACTGAAAGAGTCGCATCAGCACTTCTGTTAATAACAGCCTAGAAAAATGGGGTAGATTTTGAGATGCTGTCTTCCCAGGAAGCTTCAGTAGTTTAATAAATAGAAAACACCATCACTCCAAATAAATTCTAACTAGTAAAGTTAACTATTTAACTTTGGATTCCTTTAGCATACAGTTCCACTAACCCCTCCTATTTCCCTAGGTATTAAAACAGGACAGGTTGAACCTACTGAGCAAAGAAGTTATTCCCTAATATCTGAAGATATTCTCCAAGGGAATGGAACATGGACATGTACCACACAGGTCACGCTTTGACAGTCGTGACTTTGATGGGACACCAAACACTGCACAGACATATTTTGTTTTGCATAAATATATGGCACAGAAAGGAACTGGTTAACAAGAACACAGGAAACTCCTTACAAATTGGTAGTGATGGCAATTTCCTGCAATAACTTAGAAGATTTTCACTTGCTTGGTTGGGTTGGTAGCTCATATCCTTAAGTCGAAATTCAAGAACCTCAAGTCTTGATATACAACCCAGTGATTAATAAAATAGACTTTGTGTACAAGAATGTGGAATATACAGGACCAAATTCATGATATACCTACATTAGATGCAACATAAGTCCCTTTCAGACAGATTTTTTGTTTCAATACACTTTTGGAAGGTTTGTTATTGGAGAAGAGGCTTAAAAAATTGACTATTCAAGAAAAGCTGCCACTACAGTCAATGAGAGTTATGTCCAGCTGCAAAAAAAGAGCTGAGCAAAGACTAGGATTCAGAGTGGGATTTTCAACATCACTCAAATGATACAGGGATATGGAATGATTTCTGGAGGCAGAGGGTATTTCAGCATCCTACTATCAGCTTTCTTAAGAAGGTATTAAATTATCGATCTGCCATTTGTAAACTTGCCTAATCCTAAGCCAAGTAAGCACTTTAAAAGTTCTAATGTGGGCCCTTAGCTGTATGGGTAAGTCCTATGTGGTCATCAGGAAGCACAATACTGGTTTTCAAAAGAACAAACTACACTGACCACACATCAAGCGCTGAGCTCTTCTGAAAATTCCGGCACTTGATTCTGTTGTCAAAGTAAAACTGACAAACTGCAAACATTTTTCAAGCAAAGATGTCTCTGACCTCTGCCAAAATCCATATAATATTGACTGAAATCAGAGGAGGGGTTAAAAACAAGGGCATATGGATTAATACATTTTTTCATTTTCTTGGTCTTTACAAGCACAGCTTTAGTTGACTTTTCACAACAGAGACGCTTCTGTGTTTAACAAGAGAATAGTGGCTAGAATATAGTAGAGCTAAGAAAAACAGGAGGAGAAGGAGGCAGGAAAACACCCTGAAATCACTGCTGTGAACCAGACGCTTCCACCTCACAGCCTGACACGAACCACACGGTTTGATGGCCAAAGGGCAGCATGTCATGCTTTAGTGTTGTGTTTTTCTCCCCCACGGCAGTGAGCTGCATTACAATCTGTAAAGTAGTAAACCCACAGAGACCATTATAAATAGTCATGGAATGCCCTGGAGTGACTGCAGCAGAGCTGGAACTGTGCCTTCTGAGCCCCTCAAGGAATTTCAGCTTCGGCTTAACTGTAGGGACATCACTTATCTTATCAGCTGAATATCTAGTAGACAGGTAGATGTGGGCCTTCACACAAGATGTGACAAGGTGTACAGCTGCTTCAGTGAATCCATGTTTGCTGGGATGAGGCTTTAGGGGCCTTCAGTTCCTGAAAACAGCAGTCATCTCTGTGCTATCTCATCTCCCCAGTCTTCCTTCCATAGAGAATCATCCCCTTGTCCAAGGCAGGAGGCAATAGCTGAGGCCCAGCTTAGGAGATCACTTGGAAAACAAGCCTAAGAAATGCCTAAGGGCATTTCTTCCCTGCCCCACTGATGTGGTTCCTCACATGGACCTCACTGAAAATGTCCCCAGCCCTCACAAGCAGCCAAGATACACTGACAGTGTCTCTTTTGCTCCACAGACAATGGCTTAGGGAAGTGCCACCAGCAGAGCCACAATACCTGCAGCAACACACTGCTGCAGTTCACAGGCACTGCCTCCCTCTGGAACTGTGCTGATTCCCACCCTCAAACACAGAGCTGGGCATCAAACTCCCTTCAGATGCATGTGGAAATTTCACTTGTCCCATTGGGTACCAGGAGTAAAGCAACCTTCAGCTCTGCTCTGCCCACAGTCCCGACTCCTGCTCTTTCAAAAGTTCTAGCAAGGTGGCTTGTGGCACTTTCCATTCCCCAGTTAAGGTACAGGAATAGACATCTCCTTTGGGAAGTCCTCTTTTTTTCCCATTTCCCCCATTGCTCATTTCAGTTTCTAACACACACTGTAGCTACAAGAGCTGCACAAGGTTCAGTTTCCTCACCACTCGTGTTTGTGTCACCAAGCTTCTTGTCCTGCAGAATCAGCCTAGAAACTCCTCCCAAGGCTTTCCTGGCTTTGTGGGCAATAATGGCTATTCAATACTGGGGAAAACCAGGAACTGGAGAACACTCCCAGCATCTAAAAATTATCTCATATTCTCACAAAAGCAGGGCTGAGATTGACCACAGGTTTTTCCCCTCAGAAGTCCACTTGGCACTTAGTTGTATTATTTACTGTCTAAACTTGTATGATTTGCTGTTCTGCTGTACTCAAGAGTTCACAGAACTTATTCATGTGCCAGGTTTGTTATGAGACCTCAGGCTGTGGCTTCAGGCAGCCCAAATTTCATCAAGCTTCTGCCTCACTTGCAGTGTAAACAGAGCAAGGCAGGCCCTACCTGCCTCTAGAAAGGGCAGTACAGGACCCAGCTGCCGTGGTGCCTTCTCCCTGGAGGAAATGAAGAGAACTGCTTGTCCCTGTCCCTTGCAGGAGCTCCCAGTGAGATGGCTCCTCTCCCCGTCCCTCCCCGGAGGCGGGCTCAGGCAGGTTCGCAGCGCCTTTGGCTCCTGCCCCAGCACAGAGGGGCCGCAGCAGCCGCGAGCCCGCAGCCGTGCCGGGCAGGGCCGGTGCCTGAGCAGGGTCTGAAGTGCCGCAGCAGCTAATTCCTTACAGCTTGCACTGCTGAGCCCTCGCCGGGGCAGACACTTGGGCGCCCCTGTACAGTTAAAGATCACAGGCCTTGATAACCTGGTTCTTTGATTTATGACAGCCCAGACCTTAGTGATCACCTAATGAGGGGAACCTGGAGTGTCAACCTGTTTATTAAATACCCAGAACCAGCTGTAGACCCAGCCAAGGAAATAACTTAATCATATTTCTCATTTATTTTGTGTATCCCTCTCACTCCCTGGCTCTCCCCATTCTCTCCTTCGTTCTGCCTGGCTCCCTCTTTTCATCTCAGAAGGGGAGGGATTTCGGACAGGTCATTTACGGAGACTGTCAGGGGGCCAAAATGTTTGCGATTTCCTACTGATTTCTTAGGTGTTTAGAAGTTAATAATATTCAGCACCTCATGATTCTTTCCTAGATGTCAAACAAAGACATGAAAGGCAAGCAATCCAAGAGGAAAGGCGGGGGAAGGAGGGAAAGGGATAGAGTGGCAGAGGCAGTAGGAGAACAACTTTCCCTTTCCCCAGTTTTAAAGAAAGCTACATCCAAGAAAAACCCAGCCTTAGTACTAACACAAAAAAAGAAACACGTAAGAGTCATGCAAAGATATTTCTATTGCTTTAGCCAGACAAAAATTTCTTTGCTCTTCTTTGTAGCACCCTGAGCAACACAAACTAAGATCCAAAAGGCAAAGATTCAACCTGCAAAACTACATTTATGAATTTTCTCTTCTACTCCTGTTTAGGGCTCTTACTTGCCTAATCCATTCAAATATTTGGGTTTGTTACGGTTGGGGGGGGGAGGGTTTAACACCTTAGAAGAAACATAAAAAACAGGAGTAACCAAAAGCAAAAAAAAAAAAAAAAAAAAAAAAAAAAAATCACTGTATCCATCCACCTGATAAGACACAACTCAGAATCCAGAGGAAGAAAAGATATCCAATGTTGTGATGATATCAGATATCACACAAATAATCTGGATAACTCAGACACAGATCTAGGGCACAGAGCAAGTGCAGTTCTGTCTATATTATCATATTATTGTGAGGTTTATAATCATTAAGACTTTAATAAAGCTCAGCTATCACCAATTTAAGCATTTTCATTCCTCTTTGACCATAACAGATCACTTCTTTGAACTCAGCAGAGTTTTAATCAAGAAACTACATCTCTTGTCCATGAGTACAGCTTCTGCTCCCTCACAAGATGAAGCTGGCCCCAGCAACTGTGAATCTGCCTCTGAATAAGCCTGTCTGCCACATCTGGAAAGATAAACCTCAAAATCTGAGGCAATAAACACCCTTCTTTATAAATACTTTGGTGAAACATAAATGTGCAGAAAGCTCTCAGATACCTTCTCTGATCCACACAGGACAATGAATCAGGCCATATCCATCCCTTCTGCTGTATTCACAAAGGATGAGGCAATTGATACAGAGCATCAGGAAAATCCAATATTTAGTGTTCTTAAACAATAGTTCCCTATGTTTTACTCCACCCCAAGCAGCAGTGTGCTATTTGAATTGCAATCAGGACTGTTCTGAGAGCTGGAGCTCTCAGAACATTTGTACATCCCAGCCCTGAGGTCAGCAGGGCTGCAATACTGCAGGGGCAGGTCAACAACCAACACAGTAGTCAGAGCCCAGGGCCAGCTGCTTGAGGGAAAGGCAATACCTGCCTCTGTTACCACCTGAGAGGCCAAAAGCAGAGGGCTATAGGAGGACACAGCTTTTGAATTGCAAATGTCAGATAAGTATCTTTACTTCTGGCCCAGCATCAGCCAGGTACCTGCCTGAGGTCTGGACTCATCCATAGGACCTTGTTCCTGTTCATGCCTTTGCTTCCACCAGAAACTAGGAGAGCAGGGCTGGCTCTTCAGGGAAGGAGAAAAGGGCCTCAATAGCACCTTCTTACTGAGTAGAATTAGGATGCTTCTAATAGTGCCTTCCAGAGCCTTCACAACCTCCTCCTCATGACCAGTGATCAAACCTCCCCATCTTCTCTCACAGTGACCAGGTGAGGTCACAGACTGAGCTCTGCAATGTCCTCCATAGGTGAACGAACAGGGATGGAAAAGAGCCCACACGATTCCTTCTTGTTGGCAGCTGCAGAAGAAACAAACCTCCTGATGTGCCAATCCTGCATGTCTCTGAGTGAGCTGACAAGACCTCAAAGGAGACAGGCTTATCAGAAGTTGTTGCCTCATCCTTCCAGGCTCAACGTTTGCAAAATTAGCCTAAGACATCAAGTGGTGCTATTTACAGAGGCTCCACCTTGATGGGATGATTTTCAAAGGTCTCAGACACCCGATGTGAGCTGAACAATTGCAATTCCAACCCATGGTATGTATTTCAGTGTTGTCCCCTTTCATCCGTCCTGAGGCAGCACTCACCTCAGCATGTACCTCTGTCTCCTTGTGCCCCTTCCCAGGCCTTCCCATCATACCATTAACTGGCTTTTGCAACTCAAAGGAGGAGCTCAGCCAGGCTTCTCTTAAGAGCCTGAGATTGACAGGTTTACCAATTCAATCCCCTGCCTACTGTCACAAATGAGTGCTTCAAGCTACCAAGTTCATCCACCCTCTACACTACACAAGAATCTGCCTAAAGCTTCCCCACATCTCCCTGACTTGCACTGGCTAGCAGAGCCCATAAGGGCAGCCCAGAGTGCACTTTCTCTGTTTCTTTACCCAGCCTGCTCGGAAATATAAGGAAACGCTTTGGGTTGCTGCAGACTGGCACGATTTTTAGCTTCAGAAACCTTAACGCTTTGCTTGGTTTCCTTTTATCTGCCTCTTTATCTGTTTAAATTTAGCCTGGTTCCTCTCTGCTGTTTCCCAAGTCTGAGCCAATATCTGTTACCCAGTAGCCAAGGGGGATCTTTCTCTGCCACTTTCCTTCTTCCTTCAGCTCTGCTCATTCTCTCACAGGAGCTGAGGTTCTCTTGACCCAAAACCACGATCCTGCTGGCAGCTGCTGCTACCGGAGGTAAGATGTCTTGAAGGCATGACATCAAGGAGTACTGCAGAAAATAGAAGCAAATCCTAAAGGCTGCCCGTGTCTATATAATATATTTATTTAATTGATATGCTCTCAGCTTTCCTTATAGACATTGTCAGAAGCATCCAACAGATGAGAGTTCTGCCAGTCTCTTGCTATTCACTGAGTCCCTCAGAGCAGGCAGGTAGCAGATGGGGATGGGAAGAAATTGTTAACTGCCCTTATTGTGTGGAAATGAGCCTGCGAGCACTTGCAAGGAGGAGTATTTCAAGGTTCAACTGAGAAATAATAGTATGGACATTGCAGCAAGCAGCTAAAGTAGGAAACAGGAGCAAAACAGGTCTGTGTTGAGAAGGGACTTGAAAAGAATGTACCCAGTGGCTGCTGGCATGAGGAGCAAGCCCTGGGGGTGGCTCTCTAGCTGGGGAGCAGGACACACAGGGACACAAAGGAGTTGTTTTCCTTTCCTCTGAAGACCCTGCAGCCCACATGAGTGGCAGCTGTCACTCAGCCCCTGTCTGCTGTGCTCTCTTTAACTCAGACGCCCTGGTTGGCATGGAAAAGAGCAGAATGTGTAGCGAAGCCACTGCTGGCAGCTGCCTCTGCCGCTCTGCTCTCAGCCCTCGGGCAGGCGGGACACGCCCGCAGCAGCCCGAGCTGTCGGGGTCGCTGTGCTGTCACCGGACAGTCACAGCTCGGCAAGGGGCTGTCACATCACCGTGGCTCCAGAGGGGCAGCAGGGACGTGCCTTCCCGCCTCCCTGCCCTGCTCCCGGCCCTGACTGCTTCTGACCGTGCTGGAGGCCGAGGGAGCTTTGGGGCTACTCTGCCCACACTGACCCCCCGCACAGGAGGAGACCAACCTAAATCTTACCCACATCCATTTCTGCTTAAAGCAAGCTCATGTCACCACTTCCCTGCACGACAGAATATTCAGTGTAACACGGTCATGGATCATTGTCATGGTTTAATTCCTCAGCAGCCCTATCAGAAGAAAGGATTTTCCACACCACATGAGGATCTGTTACAACACTTCTCTAGCAATCAGATCTAAGAGAGCCACACTACAGGGGCAGGACAAAGAACTGAATCTTTACAACCGAACATGAAGAATATGAAATATTAAAATCTTACTTTCTTTTCTCCTTCTGCCAGGCAGAAGAGCAAATGCATTCTTTTGTTAACATCTTTTCAGAACAGCAAGAAAACCTTCAGAGACAGTTGCGACTGTGATGGCAACAGCAGTAGGGGAAAAGAACTTCAGTGGTTTGCCTGCTTGCATGACTTGCAGTGGTGGAACTGGTGCTTTCCATGCTGCACAGTAAATGCAGCCATTGTCTGATGGTAAAAAAAGATCTTCACCCAGTAGCACAGACCTGGAGCTTCTTACAGAGCTTTAAAAGCATGAGGCACATTCTCCCTTGTCCTCAGAGCCTTCAGTTACAAGCAAAGACAAGGAGTATCTTGCACAAATCAGCTACTCTGGCACAGAACTCCATTTGGGTTGGATGTTTACCCATTCTTCCTTTCCCTTACTTCATTAACTGATCATCTCTTTTCTCTTTCACCCTAAACACCTTTTTGTTTTGCTTTTCCCCATTTTTCTATGTTGAAAATCTTGTCCTCACTGCTAAATACCCTGCACTCCAACGGGTAACGCTGGAGTCCCCTTTTCCTCTGTCACATTTGGTTTTGTTATTGCATAACAAAAGTAAAGCATATGTAGAGCTCAATGGATGTCAAGCAGGTCAATAGTTTCACTGCAGCAACCCCCTTCTGTTTACTTAATTTTGGCAAGGCAGCATTTTCAGAAATATCCACAACAGTCTGACCTTCAGCGAGACTGAGCTGGGCTTCAAGGTAAGACGTGCTCTCCTAAAGATCATCTTCACAAAGCCATACAGGCAGCTTGAGACTCAGATCTTGGACCAACCTTCTTATCTCTACTAGTCAGTCACTTTGAAGTCAAGAGAAGACAGGTCTAACTCATTTGGTGCTTTTGTAAAGATCACCAGGCATTTCAGATATCTACAGAGCTCTGTAAATCTGGCCCCGAGGCTCAGACCCTCCGAAAAGGCATTTAAAGCTTGCAGCCTTCACTGCCTTCAGTGGAAGATCGGCACCTTAATACGTGTGTAAATCCAGTGCTCACGCCTAAATCACCTTTAAAAATGGCACACGGTGAAAGTCAATACCGCAGTGTGGCTCCCAGGGCAGAGGTCCCTAAGCTGCTAAATCTCTCCCAACCCTGCCCTGCCTGGGTGCCGGATCCCGCAGAGCCCGGCCACATTAGCAGGATACCGCATTCCCCCTAACAAGCCCCACCTGCTGAAGACTTGCCCTGAGGCTCCTGTGTCACTTAGGTGCTTTTAAAATGTTGCCCTTCAACTAAATCCAGCTCCCAAATCAGTCTAATAACAATTCTGCCCCTTGGCTTCATTTCTCAAACATTTGTGTGGCTGGAATTCACTCACACAAACACTGGACTTGTTTTTCTCCTGCATGTCCATGCATAAATCAAGGTATTTGCCCATGAAACTCTTCCTAAAACCAACTTGTTTGTAAAAACACAATTACTTGGGGGAGTCCCAACAAGCAAAAATTCAATGCAAGCTTGCTAGGAGGCTAATAAATTTGACTCGTTTCAGTCTTTCTCCCTCAGCCAGGAAGGAACCCAGCTATTTTTAAATCTGGATTCGTGTGTGTATCCAAATATAATGTTCTTTCTTCTGTGAGAGAGAACAGGAAAAGATTTTAAATGTCCTAACATTTCCTAGGCCAGCTTATCTGTGTCACTCTCCCCAAGAAAAACCCAGTCTGCCTTGTCTGTTTAGACTGTAATTTTTTTCTTTTTAGGCCAGAGTTGTCTTTTATTATGTGTTTGCACAAAGCCTGGTACAATGAGACCAGCCCCCTCTGGATACTGCTGTTGTTGGAATAATAAGGCTATGCTGGGGGTGTATAAAGCAGCAAGATCTCTGTTTCCCAAAGGGATGAGCATGCAGGTCTAGGTTCAGAAAGTAAATTAAAATGTCAATAATAAAAAAACCAAACAAAACAGAAAAACAAACAAACAAAAAAACCCACCAAAAAAACCCCCCAAAAAACCAAAAAAACCCAACAAAACTGAGAAGGTTTTTCAGAGATGGAAAGGTTAGATGCACACACATCTGATTTCCTTGGCCCCCAGCATAGTAGCTGTCTCTACTCTGTGGCCTTATTCCCATACTTAGGAGTAAACAAGTAGTTTTGTACTTTTTTGGATTGTGGCCCACAGTCTGGCAGATGATAACCACCAAAGCTGATGCATGAAGAGCAAATGCCGAGACATTAAGGCAGCCAGACACAAGCTTTTCAATACACATCATTATTAAACAGAGGTGTGGGTGGGAGGAGATTTCAGATCAGAAAGACACACCCAAGGTTACCACATTGTGTTCTAATTTTAACACTTCTTAGGACCCAGCAGCAGTAGGTCTCTGGCTTCAGCTCATAATATCTCCAAATCCAGGAAGCCATTATGATTCTCCAGGGTCAAAGGTTGCTTGCATTGTAATTTGCTTCCTCCTTTGGAGGTTTAATTTTGGAAATATTTCTAACTGCCATTGTATGTGACATTGTCTTTCAGATAACCATGGAATGAGTTTTCTATTTGTTGGCTATGACTCAAGTATCCAAAACAAAAAGAAAAAGCAACCCAGTACTTTCTTTGGAACAATGATTTAAGAGTGACACAGACTTTGCAGAGGCTGTCCCATAGTCCCAATTCTCAGGTCTAGGACTGGGAGGGTGGTGCCTCCCATACCCAGGGAGTGAGGACTACACAATGGACACACAGTCAAGTGTGTTGGAACAGCCTTCCCAGGCATCCAAGGCCTCTGGTGTAATTAGTGAACGTTCCCTTCTCAGCAGCTCTGAGCAGCACTTATGGCTATCTGCTGTTTAGCTCTCTTCCTAGCCCTTAATTACTGTATCTGCCACATCTAGGCAGATCACACAGGCTCTTCTCCCCAAACAAATCCTCTGGTTTTGCTCTGGCCCTACCTCTTCCCCATGTTATTTTCCATAGCCTCCTTCTCTGAACTCCTACCTCTTCTCTTCTCAATATCAGTCTGGCCACAACCCCCTCTTCCATTTCATTCCCACCCATAAAGACCTTCCAGCAGCACCTGCTCACGCTCTCACAATCTCTAAGGTGACTGATGCTGCTCAAGGGGAAAATGGGAGAGAATACTTTATCCAAACAAAATGCATCAGAAATTTAACAGGTTTTTTCCTAAACCCACACTGATGTTTAATTTCTTATTTCCCCCTGATTTCCTGCACCAGCAACTTGACAGTTTTACCTACTGGTCTTTATTGTTCAGGGGCACTACAAGAGTTTGAGTGCACCATACTGTGAGCACTGTGCAAACAGCTACAACACACTGGGACCACTGGGTGCTATTACAATTGTTACCTGTAAAGACAAGACCGGATATAATAGATTTGAGCAAGAATAAGGAAATAAAAAGTGTATTATTACAAGGTAATTTTTTTTTCACCCCCAGTCAAGAATTAATGGTTCAGTCAGAGAAAATGCTTCAGTCTCTGCAAGCATTCAAGTGCAATGGACTAAATCCTTCCAGACAAAAAAAAAAAAAGTAAATCACCTTTTTGGATTAACAGCTCTCAGCATGCCAACCCCAGCAGTCCACCCAGTCGTGCAGTTGGTGTGGAGGAGGACTGTCTGTAAAGGAATTAAAACACTTCCAGCCCTGCTGACACCGTGAACCAAAGGCTGGGGGTGGGGTGTGGAGGAAGTGTTAGAAGTCAGTCTGCTGGAGAAAGTGTGAACAAGCCAATTAAATCCCAACACTTCTGGACAAAGCGGGCTCTTAGGAAGGAGGAGATTAGCACCTCCTATTCATCAAGAGCAGCAGCTTTCTGCGGGCTGTAGAACTGCCTGGCTGACCTCAAGGAGCCACCAGGGGACCAAGGGCCCTGCTGTCATCTGGGATGGGTGTGCTCACGCTCTCCCAGCAGGACGGGGCCCTCTCATGTACCTTGCCTTTTGCTTGAGAGCTTGTAAAGAAACACGGTTGTTGAAATCACTGCCACGCTGTCACTGTGGCTTTGTCAGGTACCCCCAAGCTTGTATTAACAATGCCTGGTACTTTCACCAACAGTGCAGCCACCTTCATCCACCTTTCTTCAAGCCTAGGTTCAATACAATAAAACAGGCACCTCAAGTATTCAAACCAAGCTGGACCTGGAGAGTGGTCCTGGCCCATTATGGATCTAGAGACAGTTTGAAGCTTGGTCAAAAATCACTATGATTTATGCATTAAGATTGTGCTGGATCTAAAACTCCAGAAAGACCCTGTGGACCTGCAAGTTGGGCATTTAAAGGTTTAAAAACAGTTTAAAAAAAAATCATGAGAGTTATGGCACTGGGTGTAATATTCCTGGACAGCAAAAATATGCAAACCAAACCACCTAAAATTGCTCAGTTGGGACACTGTAAATGAGGCACCCAAAATACTGGAAACTGCTGAGCTCTTGGACATGCTTCACTTCCAGTTACACTTTATTCCAAGAGGACAATTCCCAGTATTATACACCTGACATCACCCTGTTGTTCACCACTACATGCTTTTATAAGCTGGCATTTTCCACTTGTTCACATAATGGCACTTGTAAATGTAGCCCCGGGTTTGAGGAGGTTCAGTAAAACCAGAGGTCTAAGATGAACAATTCCATGTTTACCCAACCAAAGAAAGCCAACAGAACATGAAGAGATGATGCTGTTATAACAAAAGAAAATACATACTTTTTGTAACTAGAGAGTAAGGTGAAAAACATCACCTTCTGAGACTTCCCACTCCTCTCTTTTTGCCTTCTGATTTCACCATGGCCTTAGGCTGCCTAGTGCCACTAAAATGGAAGACATTTTAAAGGACCTTTTCCTTTCATTTATTATTTGCCACTCAGTGTGCACATGCCCTAAACAATGATTACCCAGATGAGATTGTGTAAATGAGAATCCAAAATTCACACATAGGTAAACTGATGCACCATAAAAACAAGTGGACTTTCATTTGACTCAGGTCAATGACCAGAAACAGTAAATTATCTCTAGGTGCTCCAGATGAGATGCTATACAGCTCTAGTTGTGACAGGAGATGTGAGTTCAATTTTTGATTTAGGTCTCAAGGGAATTTTCTACACCTTGAATTAAAAGGGCATGTACGATTTGACTGTTTCCTTGAACCCCTCCACACCTCATTCCCCTGCTCCTGACATAATGCCAGAGAAAGCACAAGGATGGAGAGCTGGGTTATTAATTTGAGTAGTAAGGAGGAAGCAAGAAGCCCGGGCTACTAATGAGAGCTGAGTGAATGCTCAATGTTCTCTCTGGCTCTCCAGCCCATGAACTCATTTTGCCTGTGCTCATGGTTCCTTTGGGGTTCACTTTCCATGAGCACTCCAGCTGACCAGTTTCTTGGCAGGAAAAATCTCAGAAGCAGCCAAGTTCTAAAGCAACATTTAAAGAATACTTGTGGAAAAGGAATTTTCAGGTTGTCAAACTCCACTTTCATCCCAGCAAACAGGTCCTCAGTGCTGCTGTATGTGTTCATCTAATCAGGGTGTGAGAAGATGCCAAATGATCAATCTGGTCAACGATGCTTAGACAAATCAGTTCACTTCTGAACACTGAGAAGGAACACCTAGATACTCATAATCTGCCAACATTTTCCAGCCAATTATTAAAAATACCACTTTCTGGAAGACCAGAAGCTATTTACAAAGAGGAGACCTTTTTATTAGAAAAATCTCATCATTAACTAGAGCTCCATTCACAAACACTGTCTTTTCCCTTCCTTCCTGACTGTGATGTTATCCAGCTGGAATGACAGTTTACTCAGTGGTAACCTATACCTAAAATACCGACATTTTTGCTCTGTAATGTAGGCTCAGACCTAATTTTCACTTTTAATCTGCTATGCCATCTCAAAATTCTATGTATTTGGTGACAAATAACAGAAGATCTTTTATCTAGAACCACAGAGACTTTCTGAAGTGGTTGGGATGATATTGAAGGAACTTAGAGTAAGAACAAATCCTGCTTCCCAATATGGCTGCTATTACTTGGTTCACTACAAGAAGCACCTTAACTGCAGATAACTTCAGTGACTTTAGGCAATGAAGCAGATCCATTTTTCACAGCCAAGCTGAGAAGTTCTTCCAACAGCTATTTGGAAGTTCTCTGAAGTTAAAAATTATTCTTCCATGTAATCCACAGACAGTGGATTAGTTGAATGCAAAGAAAGGGATGAAGGTATCCTTCAATATGTACACAACTCCCATAAAGTCACTCCTTGTCTTTCAGTTGAACCAATGGCCTCAGATCAGAGATCATTAGAGAAAAATGAGTTAGTTTAGTTCAGTATTTTGATTTAAAACTTTCCAAGTCTTTCTCTTTAGGCGTGTGTTCACTGGTCACATAGTATTTAGGTCCTTTCCCTTCTCTTCCCACATTTAATCACAACATTACTAATGAAAACAAAAAAAAAAGAAACTCTAGCTGGGCCTTACATGATTTAGGTACCAAGTAAACAGTACTTAACAGTTCTAATTGAAGGTCAGTAAATCCCCAAGAGATTAAATGAATCCTGCAGTGAGATGTGTAAATCTCAGTGCCTTTTACGGCGTCCCAGCCAAGACCCTGTGCTGGGTTGTGCAAGACTTAATAAATGTGGTATGCACTTAATCAAAACCATTTTGCCACCAAAGGGGCAGCGGGTGTAAATCACAATTCCTCTTGGCACTAGCCCCCTGGCACGGAGAGGCCCAGCGATGCCAAACGGCACCGGCTGACTCGCCGCGCCTGCTCAGCTGTCTGGCCCCGCGCGCTGCTCCGCAGGGGAATCCACACGGGGAAATAAAACACAGCACAGGATACTGAATGCAAAAGGGTTGTGCTTCTCTCCAGCTCGCTCTCCTCTTGCCCTCTGCCAGCTCTCACCCCAATTTAGTAACTATTAATAAGCTAAAGCATGGAGCTTTGGCAACAGCCTGGCTCTTTGCAGTTAAACCTTGTAGATTTAATAATCCCATCATAGTTTATGTTCCAAATTGTATTTCAAGGTTTAATAACTGGTGCACCAAGAGACTCTGGAAAGTTTTTGAGAAGTTGGTTTCTTTTAGCCAGTCAGGAATCTGGAATGGGCAAAGAAAGAGTGAACCAGTGATGCTGATGATATTAAAAGTTTTTTCCAATCAAAACAATTCCATGATTCTACTGCTCATGATGATCATCACCCAGGAACTTACACCCATTCCTAGATCAGTTACCAAAGCAGGATTATGGGACAACGACACTGGATTCCCCAAGAGAGTAATAATGTATTTAAAAATAGGTGAAGACAAAAAATGGACACTCAGCTCCAGCACAGTATTTCAAAACAGATACAAAATAGATGATCCCAGATAATGAGAGTTGCTAGAAAAGCAAGTGATGATGCCAAGCAGCAGGGAACAAACAAGAAAACCCAAAGACAGAGACTGAACAACTGGAAGAGATGGAAACCACTTTGTATTCAAAAAACAAAATTGAAAAGGTAGAAAAGAACTAGCAATTTTGTTAAGAAAACATTTGGGGTTCATAAAGAACATTCAACTCCTAATTCAGCTGTAATCTCAAAATCTTCCAGTATTTCAGTTTCCCAAGGGACTGATCCCTGTATCTGTTCTAGTAACAGATAGTTTTCATGGCACAGCAGGTGAGATAGAAGTTGCTTAGCCTGCTGTTCCAAGTCTTAATTTCAAGCATTAATTCTGAGCACTTTCAAACTGGGGTTTTGGATGCATCTGATGAGTTGTTTTCCAAAGTCATTCAATGGTTCTCCCCACTGACACACAACTGTAAAACAGCAGCTTATTTACAATGATAGCTCACTGTAAGTCAGGTATAAGGCAATTCTCTGGCACCACAGTTGGTGGATTTGGACAATGGGCTTCTTTTACCACCAGCAGCAAGTAGCTAAAAGGACTCAAGTTGCCCTCATCTCCCTGCTTCATGGTTTTCCTCGCCACTTGTTTCATTCTACCACCTCCTCTTTCCTTCACCTCGCAAAGCCACGTTCATTCCTTTATTTCCTTCCTGCTGCACCTCTCTTTATTATTCCCTCTTCTAAGATATTTTCATATTTTTTTTTCATATTTTGTCCCATGCTGCTCTTATTTCCCATTCTTCCACACTGCAGTTTCCCTTTCTTCCCCCTCTCCTTCTCTCCCCCCTTTTCCCACTACCTTCCATTTCCCTTGTACCTTCTTTTCCTCTCTTCTCCTCCCCCAGTGTGCCTGGAGCTTGAGCAGAGTCGGCTGGAGCCTTAATTGCTGCTCCTCTGCCTGACATCCATCGGAGATGACATCTCCTGAGCACAGAGCCGCAGCCGTCCTTTTGCATATTCCCTCTGTCTGAGCACATCAGGAGAGATGTCACAAGCAGAAAGCTGGAAGCCCTCACAGAAGCAGGGAGCCATGGAGATCATTGAAGCCAGCATGAAACATTGGAGAGGTTGGTAAACCTCGCTTCCACAACGGGTTCTTCCAACGCTTTCTGCACTGTTGGGCTCAGGCTCAGAGCATTTACAGGAACTGACATACCCAAAGTTGCACAGCAATGTTACACCAGGGTTTTTAAACAAAACAAACGTTTGTGTTCAACTCCATTACAGCTTCGTGGCTCCCTGTGGGAGGGTGACTTTCCAGTAATTGAGCAAAGATGGTATTTCACATCATAAGGGACACTAAGTACTTGCAGCATTTTAGACCTGATCTTTGACTGAAAGGAGCTGCTCGTAACACAGGGAAAGGAACAGCACAGGTAGCTGTGTCCATGCACTCAATCCCAATACCTGACACCACAGCTTATACATTCCTTCCCCAGAAGATGCAGCCATGTGCACTTCAGCTCCTGCTTCCACATGGCCTTTCCCCAATTATTTAACTAAAATAGTGATTACAGTATCAGCACCTTCCCTATCAATTGATTCTCCTCTAGTCTCTCAGCTATTTAGCTGAATTAGCTATTCACCTCCTTAATTCCACTTTAATCCTGCAAAATATACTTCTACCCAGATCTGCAGATGAAATCCATGAACTACTACATGAAATGCCAGCAGGTTGATTTGGTTTACATGTGCAAACTGAGAGGAAACTTCAGCAGTGGCTGGAAGGACTGAAACTCACCCTGTAGTTCATGTAAAACTGCTTGAATTTTGATCCTAGGAAAGTTTGGTCTAGCACTCTAAATTATAGAGGGGAGTATAAGAAATAAGGAAATCCTGTTGTCCAAGTCCTGTGCAGTATTTCTTTAATATCATCCTTCCCTCACACATGTAATCAGGCACACCAGTAATTGCTTTTGGTTTGCTAAAGTAGCACCTTAAAATGCTTGCAGAATTCAGCATTTTCACCAAACGAGCAAATACTCTGCGCTGCAATTACAGGTTCTATATTCTGTTTCATGGTTTTATCTTAATTCAGAATGTCTTCATTTGAATCTTCCTTCAGTTTTAGGAGCTGTTCTCCTAGAAGACCACTCTGTAACATCCACCAAAGGGGTGAGCTGAATAACAGCAAACTCTTGCTCAAACCTTCAACCTTAGCTGCATGGCTCACTTCGAGACATGAGTTCAAACCCATAAAGGCCTGTCCTGTTCACATAAGCTCAGCATTCTTCATATGTAATTTTAAAATGCACCACCTCCAAACTCATACACAGGAACACATAATGTGCACTCACATACGCATCAGCAACTGCATGTGGTTCACATTATATGAGAATCAAGAGTGGAGTTTAGAGCAAGAAAATTGCTTTATTTGGTGCCTCTGAGGCATTTATTCTAAGATTTTACCTGAAATGGACCACAATTACCACACTCTCAAAAAACAAAACAGTAAGAAATGGATAGTTTCAGTGTCTTGTTAAAACCATCAAGTGCCAAAATGTCAGTGTTTCAGTTAACCACTACACAGCAAGACTTTATTTCAGGATTTTCAATGTGTTCACATTTCAAACCTTTTACTCTTCTGTGTTTTCTGTGTTATTACACACAGACAATGCAGTTAAGAACAGACCATGCTGTGCAGGCTTAACACTGCTAAACATATACAGATCAGGAAGGGCTTCCCAGAGAAAGGTAAGTGTCCTCGGCACCATATTCCATATGAAACCACTAAGACACCAAGAAGGGAAATCAATGTGCTATATGACCACAGGCAAGTTAAGAACTCATGTTTCCTGGCTCACAAGTCACTCTTAGTTCTCATCATACAGGCACTGAAATTGCTCCATTGCACAGAGACTTGGGACTGATGCTGCTGTTTCGAACACTAAGTTTTTAGTGTCAACCCACCACTACAGTTCTCTTTATATTAAAAATTACCCAAATGCAGTTGAAATAGTTGTAAAGTACTTGAAATGTGTTTACCTTACCTAGCTACCAACTAGCTATTGAATACCTATTCATCTCCACTCTTCTGATCAGTTTTTGATGGACTTCACTAATCACAATAAAAATCTGCACCAGATTTACTCTGTTCCATTACTAACAGGCTTAGGTGCTGTAAATCCTCAAACTAAAGAAAAGAGTAACAATGAAAGTCTCCACCTGGAACCCAGAAATCGCAGCCAAGCAGGAAACTATCAGAGGCACTCAGTGAAGCTCTCTACTACATGTAGGCTCCACAAGGCTCTCCATCTTCTCTAAGATCTGTATTAAAAAGAGTAATTCATTCCCTGCAAGTTCCCTCTAAAGTAGCCAACATGGGAAGCTTGCCTAGCTGCACACAGAATGGGATGTATTCCCTGTTATTTATCTGAAAGTTAGCACAGATCCTTCCTGTCACAATTCTGTGTTCCTAATCACAACACCACATTTTAAACACTGCATGCAATCATCTGTTTGAAATCTCAACCAGGGAAAACTGGTGCTGTATTTCTCGCAGGGAAGAACCACCCTCATTTACCTCTATTGTTTTGAATTCTGGACCCCCCAAAAGGACAATTGAAATGTCAGTAATTGAATTGTTTCACTGCTAATTATTATTCAAGTATTTTTGCTGAAATTTGAGTCCCACAGCCCAGTGCCCACTATTGTTCCACAGGGTGGTATGGAAATTCTATGCAAATTCCAAAAATGAATGGCCCCATCTCTCTCTCTTTCTCCTTCCTTCATTTCTTCCTCCCTCTCTTTCCTTCTCCTATCTGCAGCCCGTATCAATCCTTCCATCTAAATCAATACAGATCTTCACAAATAGGAGAGCCAGGATAAAAGAAAGGACGGATCTTCTCTTGGCACTGCTACTACAAGATGCTCAAATTAACTCCCAGGAGGGGAGTGTGTGCATACACACACCCTGCACACAGTCTCAGCTGCTGAGTTCCCACAGCTCCAGCTGAAGCTTCTGTTTTCATACTCAGGATGTAGATTTTTGTTTTGACAACAGTGACCAAAAAAGTAAAGTGTGAAGACAGCTCAAGAGAAAGACTATTCAATATCACAATCAGTTAAGAAGGGGGTGTGTGGTGTATTTTGTACATTCCCCCCATAAAATTCTCTAATTTCAGAAGAACAGCTACAGAACTCCCACCTTCTATTCCATCACAGGATTCCCTTTCCCATGGCTTCATCTGCAGGTCAGGAAGGAGACACATGAACATGAGGCATTCAAGAACTTGGCTGCCTGCACCTTGTGCTGGTGCAGGCCAGAACGTGGGTGGAAGGTGCCAGAACCAGTCCCTCAGCCTTTTTCTTCACCAGTATCAGCTCGCCTGTGGAAATTGACCATCAGTGACAGCAAGAAGTCAGAGAGACTTCAAGCATCTTGAACTCTGCCTATCCTCTTAATCATGCACAGAATTCAACTGCCTTTCCCTCTCACACCCATCTTAAACCTTATATACTTGCTTACCTTGTGCATGAGAAAAAGCAAAACCACTGATCACTCTTGCCTGACATATTTTCCATGGTTTAGGATCTGAGCAGACAGTGACCCTCAACTTCAGCTGTGTGTGAATATCGGACAGGATCCAGGTTGCTTCCAACAACCAGGCACACTGGTTTGTGGAGACTCAATTGAAAACTATTCACCAGAGATGCTCATGAACATCCTCTTCTACAGGGAAAACATGCTAGAAAATGAGACCATATTTTTTTTTTTTTTTTTTTTTTGGGGGGTGTTATTTTTTGTTGTTGCTTCTTGGACTTTAATTTTAAAATTGTAACCTACTCACAGACAAAAAAGGCAGCTTCATTCCCGTGCAAATGAAGTATTACAGAACCACTATTATGGAGAAAAAAAATCCTCAGGTGGCATAAGGAAAGAAAGAGATTCTTGAAATAAGCCATTTCCACAGCACTGACAATACAGTTGAAAGGCCCTGAAGACCTTTGTATTCAGAAAAGGGTTGTAGGCAGATACACACTATAAAACCTAAGAATTTCTCAGAAATACATTGCGGTGATTAGTTCAGTCAACTCAGTCAGGCTGGAAGACCAAGACCACACAGAGGGATGTTTGTCTGAGACTCAAGCTTCAAAATCCTTGCTTAGAGTAATGCCAAAAGACAACATGTTATTTTAAGGAGGATCCTCACTCTCCCACTGCAGTGAAACTCTCCAATCAGCACTGACATCATAGCACAGGTAGCATTTGCATCCTGAAGGCAGGCAAATGTTAAGTTTCTCAAACTCTAAAATGGAGGAAGAGAAAAATAAGGAATCATCCAGAGAGTAGAGAAACACATCTGAAAGCCATATTCAAGTTTGCCTAATTTTACTTTATTTCTTACTGATATTTTACAGGGTGCTAGGGGTAATCCTGTGCAAACATGAAACAGTGTTTCTTCAACAAGAAGAAAAAGCCCATTACAGTGGACTGCCCCATTTGCTGTACTAGCTCCAAGCTACAGCCTGTCTTCAGCAGGACCAAAGACCTAAGTAAAACAGAGGAAAGCAAAACTAATGAAGTAAAATTACCAGGCTTAAAATTATTCAGAAGTGCAAATGCTAAGGCAGTGCTAATCCATTCCTACAGTAAAACTCCCTCTTCTAGTATGGGAATGTTCACTACTACTGTACTGAGACCCCTCAGCTCTGGAGGGACAGGGATGTATCAACAGTTACAAGTGCCACTAAATATCCAGTCCTTGTGGAATTAAGAGAGGTTGTGCCATTATAAATTTTAGCACATGGTTAAAGTCATGATTCTTCCCTTCGGCTTCTGTGTTTTTATTTTATTGCACTGGAAAACTTCAACCAATCACTGGCATGCACCACACTTGTCTCAATTTTGCATTCCTGTTCCCAAGCTCCTCATACATCTCTGACCACTAGCAGATAAAGCTCTGCTGGAGGACAGGACTGCAGCACAGACACCAAGGCTGTCCTTGCCCCTTGGAACACGTATCTGCACCTGACTCCCACAGATACTAAACACATGGTTCAGAGCAGTGTTAGTGTGTTAGGACGAGCAGAGATGCACATCCATGAACTCATGGTTGCTAGAAATTTGTTAGATAGCATTTTATGGATTCACTCATGCATACCTACATGTGAACTATCCTTAGGTTATTCTCTGGAATAGATCTCTAAAATCCCATTCATCTCCAGCAAAAGCAACACTTCATACACAAAAGATTTGTGCACTCCTATCTTCTTGAGTAGATAGAAGGAAAATTTCATTAAATTTGTAATCTCATTGCAAAATACTAACTTCTTAAAAAATTTCAGCTGGTGTGAAATAAGAGTTTATTAAGTCACCATCCATGGGGATCATATGAAACGTCAACCTCCCATCCATCCCTCTCCTCTTGCTCGCCCTGTCCCCTCTTCTCTTTCACTCCCTTCTTAACCCCTCCCTGGCTCCTCTGAGCTCCCCTTGTCCCAGCCAGAGCAGCTAAAGACATTACTGACAGACACAAAAGGCGGCAGAAATCAAATAAAAGGCAAACGCAGCAGCCGCAGGTCAGCCTTGTATAAATATTTATGCTGGAGGAAGGCTCAGTGCCTGAGTAATGACCTTGTGGCTGGTATTAATAGAGATAATGTGAGTCTGTAAAGACATGCTGCCAGAGAGAGGGAGAGTTTGGAGGGTTATAAATCTCTGCATTGGGCTGCAATGCTGGCTGACCTTTACACTGCTCTCTCTCCTGCCTTCCATCTTTCTTCTTCTTTCTTTCAATAAGAGAGAGATTGGTAGAGCACATTACCAAGGGGAGGAGTCCCCAAATCCAAACCATTTGCAGAAGAAGATTTGATGCAAGTCAGAATTCCCAAGGCAACAAAAATCAGAGTGAGGAATCCAATACATGCAGAGTTTACCTCCATGACACGTGCAGACCTGCACAGACTCCCCTGTGCACACACCTCTGTGCTGATCAAAAATCATGGATACTTTCCATGACTTGTCTGAATGTGTGTAAATACATATACGCATCTCTATATGTATATATCTATGTAAATAGACATATATACAGAAACTCTCTGTACCCCATAGATGGATGCTCCCAAAAATAATCTGCACTCTCTCATACCTATATAACAATCATGGCAATGAAAGAGAGCTGGAAAGTGAAGCTTTAATGAAAATTTAAGGTCCCACTGAGAGGGATTGAAGTATCTTCTGAATTTCTGCCACATACAGACTGGCAAGAAGAGGTTTCAGTAGCAGAGGAAGGAGAGGTAGAGGCAAGGTTTTGACCCAAGGTACAAGACATCAACCTCAGGCACTGCTGTCTCTTATTAAAAGCTGCTCCTACTGCCACCTAAGTTCCAGTGGAAATCTCGAAATTATTATAAAGTGACTAGGACTGAGATCTGAAACAGCCACAACAATTCCCTCTTGGGTGAGCATTACCAGGCCATTAGTCTTGAGTCCCTAGAAGATTAACCCTTTGGCTTTCATCATGTATCATGTCATCTGTGTTTCAGGCAGACACTCAGAAATGCTGCTATGGAAAACAGCAGCATTCAAACTACAATTCTGGGGCTAAAAGATGGAAGAGAAAATAACTATTTTGTGGGGTTTGCTGGCTTTCCTCTATAACACTTCCGTAAAAAGAAAGCGAGAAACCACAGCAAATGTGCATAAAGTTCCATTTGATAGGCACTTAGTCATTAATACAGATTTATGTCTCTTGGATTTTTCTTCTGAACAAAACCCCCAACCAGCCAAGCTTATTCATATTTGATAGGAAAGTAATTTAGTAGAAACAGACTCCACAATCTTTTTAATTCAAACATCTAAATGGCAACTTTGTTATTTTACTGTACAGGGACTCAGAATTGGACCTGCATTTTGCTGGGTCATGTATGAAGTAAGATACAGAAAGTTCAAAGTGGGAATAGACCATACAACACTGTAGGTGAGGAGCTGGACAGTAGAAACCTCAGAGCCTCAGGAGCACTTGTGGACCTACAGACTGTTTTATAATGGAATTCTGAGGCCCAGCAGGTATCAGCTACCTGAGAAAACGTTTCAGGAGGGGGGCAGACAAGAGGTGCTGCTGAGTTCTTGGTGAGATAGCAAAAGGCAGAACCAGCCAGGCTCACTTAAGGCCAGGCAGCAGCACCTCAATTAGTCTGACACACAGTTCACTTAAGAACACCAGGGAATGACTGCTCATGTAACTGAACACTTCTGTCATCAGCATTACCTAATCCTGGTTCTGTGGTATTTGCCTCAACCTCTATGTTGGCCACCTCCAGGACTCTTTCCTTGAGTTTTTGTTAATTTCTCCTCTGTACTGATGATTTTCATCATCGCTGTACTAACAAAAGTCTTAATGTACCATGGCAGAATGGTGTCAACAGGTACCCAGAGCATAAACAACACAACTTTTTACAAAGTTTCTCTGTCTCTGTTCTAATAAAGTCACAGTATTAGAATTCATGAAACAATCTCACAGGACACAGATAGTTTTTCTATTTCCATTTCATTCTACCTGAGCTTCATTCAGTGTTACATGAAAACTAAAAATCAGTTCCAATAATATTGTCCTCTCTGAAAGGATAAGTTGTTACCAAATTCCTGATCCATATTTCATTATTTGAATCATTTGGGATCCTGATCTTTTTCCCTACAAGGCATTTGTTCCATGTATGACTTGTTTTGATTTGTGAGCTATGCTGTAACTACCCTGTAGGCCAGGATTTGCAAGAACTTCCTTAATACATGCAGACATCCCTAGCCCAGGGATACTCCAAGAAGTTACCAAGTTTCACAGAGATGTCTGTGGAAGTTCTGATTCTTTGGTCAGTGTATAATATGGTTATTGCCTAATTAACCCATTCATGGATAAGTCAGTTAGATATTAACACATGTAAGAACAAACAAGAGCTATATGCTGAACCTCTTAAATCATGGGAACTAAACATCACACAAAAAGGAGAGTGCATGATTTATTTAGGAAGACAAACATGGAGCCAGGCAACCACTAGGCAGCACAAAGCATCCCCACTCAAGAAACCAAGCTTGTCAACCACCTGAGAGAAAACCAAATGCTTGGTCGCCAGGCTAGAGGATACAGCAATGTGAGAAGATAAAAGTTTGTGGCTTAACCTGTCTCTTCTGAACAGGTTCTTCATAGAAGAGAACAGGGCTGTGTAACAGAAAGTCAGACACGTTTTGACTGAGAGTCCAACGCGCCAGAACATCTCACTGGCTGCTGGACTGGACACTCCCAAGCACCCCCATTAGTTGTGGTCTGTGAGGGAGCTGGCTGTCACCAGCAGAGCCTGTGACACACTAGTACGTGCACAGCCAGATGGAGACACAAACTCACCATGCAAGGATGAGGAACATCTGAGAATGTACAGTCATTCCCAAACATGAGACCCCTCTCAGCAGCACTACTTCCCTGTAAAAACCCAAATGAATGATAGCAGACAGGAAAGAGATCCCACAACAGATGATCATCCCTTATATTATACAAGTACTTCGTGCAAACTGGAAGAGCTCCAAGAGGAGTTTTATGAGCTCAACTCCACACCACCTCAAAGCTCAAGATAAGACTGTCACTCAACAAATGTTTGAATTATTCTGCACTTAAGTCAAGACCTAAGCAGTGGAATGAAGCTTTCCTGAGCATGTTTCATTATTTCTGAACCACACTTTCATTTGGACACACACATTTTATTCATTTTAGGGGATGGATGTTTGAGCAAGTCTTGCCCCACTGCTGAGCTATTTACAGAAGGACTTTTCCTCAAGCAAAAAATAAAAATCATCTCTGAAGATCAAAAAAGGGGTTTCCTGCAAATTTAGGTAAATGCTACATATCCCAGTACAATTAATATGTTTTTCTATAACATTCCAGGAAGTAGAAACATAATAGTATTTCAGTGACCCACTACAGAGCACAAATATATACAAAAAGCCCCCAAGCAAAGAGAAACCAGATGCAAACTGTACAAGGCTACTCATATTGGCAGAAATCTCTTCATATAAAGTGGTTGCTGAGCAATTGAAAACAATAAATACATTCCTAAAACATGCCTACTTGTGCATAATTCATGAACAGAAACAAGCACTAAATCCATTGGATAAATTGTGGACTATGAATCGTTTGCCCTGCTCTAATTATAATTCCATTTCAGTCTACTAATGGTACCATAAACCATTTGAGTTTCACCCTTGTGGTTTATTGCCTCATTAGCTCTCCTTTGAAGTAATTAATGCTTTGTCAATTTACCTGACTAGAGCTCCCATGGTGGCTATGGGTGAGATGCAATGAACTCCATGCACCCAGCAGACCTGGAACTTCTGCTCAAGTGGGAGATTTCAAGCTCTTTGGGATTGGGGGGGTTCTGTGCTTTTGTCCCTACAACACCTCCCATAACAGCCCATACCTACATACATACCTGACTAACATTTTTGAAGGCTACCATGGAATGGGCCTAAATCTAGGAATGGATAACTGCATTTCTAGGACAATGACATCAGGTAAAATTGTTGAGGGGAGGTGTGTATTATCTGAGCCAGCACTTCACAGTGATATTGCTTTCTCATAAACCCTCTCATGTAAATAATCAGCAGATCTTGGGTTGATTTGCCTAAAGTTAATACCTTGAGCACAGCTTCACTGAAAAAAACCTCTTGTTTTGACCCATTCCTCTCCTTTCCTCAGCTATCCAGAGATCTCCTTAGTCCAACACAGGGCAATACCAAGCTTGAGCACAAAATATACTTTCTAAAACATCGCAAGCCCCGCGGTTGGATTCAAACTGGACCACACGTGAGAAATTCAATAAACATCATTTGTCAGAAGCCTTTGTCGGCTCACAGCTGTATTTATTTATAGGCTCCCTTGTTATTTATTGGTCCTTGTGCTCTATATAAAAGCTGTGCAAAGGAACAGTGGTCCTGATGCAGGGGGAAGGGAAGGCCAAGTGTTCTGCTGATTATACCAACACCAGAGTGTCTTTTCTAAGAACAAACAGCTGAGCATCTACTTTATCTCCTATCCCCTTTCCATGGTCATTGAAACCAGTAATTGTCAAAGCCTTGTTCAAGTTACTTTCAATTTAGCTACAAAAATCATTTTAGGAACTCCACCAATCTGGAGACCAAGGAGATGTCCAAACCTGGAGTGCTGTTGACTCTTCCTAAATGGAGACACCCTGTGTAGATGTTAAAATCAACAGGATCTTCACATCCAACATATAGGAACTTCTGTACCACAACCCTCTCCCTGCCATTCAGTTTATCAAAGCTTCCACTGGGCAATATAAAGAAAGCAAAGCTCAGCCAAGGTCATCATGCTGTGAAGAATAAAGTAGCACAGTTCTGTGCCCTATGCTCACTACCTGTTTTGTATTGGATCCTTGAATTCAAGTTTTCAAACTGTATATCCCAACTGCTTTAAATTACTCTGGAGCCCAGGAACATTATGACCAAGGGGGCTGAACATCTTTGTTACTAAATCTGCCTTTTTTTGTCTGGTGGTAGAAATAAAACCTTGACAATGAGAAACCTAAGGTGATATTTTTTAACCATTTAGGGAAAAAAAAAAACAAAAAGAAAAAAAAAAGGGACAAACCTGGTCAATTTGTTCCCAGCACCATATAATATAAACCTCAGAAAGAACTGCTGGGCATTTAGAGGTGGGGCAAGAAAAGAATTTTCCAGACCATCTCTTTATAACACACCACAAAGTAAGTTAGGGCCCAAAAATATAAATTCTAACATATATATATATATATATATATATATATATACACACATACATATATACATATATATATATACACACACTCCCTATGGACAGTATTTAATTCTGCACACCCACAGAGAATACTCAGTACTTTATAGTTCTTTGCTTCAAAGAGTTAGATCCACGGTACAAATCAACATAGCCTTGTTATAGCTCCATTAACAACAAATCATACCTGCTAAGGAGCCAATCCATTAATTAATCAAACAAATTCATTTGGGGTTTCCACTAAGGATTATGTAGTAGTTTGAAAAATGAGTAGGACTCAATAAAACAACCACACAGTCATCATTCCTTCACCAAGCATTTTAAATCTCGGGTGTTCTTCTCCTTATGCCCATTTACTGAATATAGAAGCTGTAACAGAAAGAATATTCTTAAACAGAAAAAACCTCAAGTTCAAGAGACACTACAGTCCATACACTGAGGGAACAAAGAGAAAGTAACAATTATATTGGATATTATTTCTACCCAGAGAATCCTGTGCAGTAAAGAAGTTTCCAAGTTACAGAACAAGAAAATCTTTCATACTCTTCAACAGATCTGTCATTTCTTATAAGATATTGTTGCCTTGCCAGTGGACTATTCCCATTTGAAGAGTCATTAAATACCCCTAGAGCAGATGCCGATTGCCCTCAAAAACAGAGTTTGGAAAAGACACTGTAGCTGGAAATACGCTATCTGAAAATCTAGACATGCTCCCAGTGAGGTACAAAGCAACCTCAGTTACCAGTGGATCAGGTCAGCTGAGCTGCTCCTGTGAGCCACATGCTGGTGTCAGTCTCACGAAAATCCACTGCAACTCCACTGCAGAAACAGGCAACATTCCAGAGGTATCCTAACGGGACTAAGATCATAGACCTGCCTTCTGCTAAGAAACTGTTTTGGCTTACTTTATATACATCCCATTGAATATGAATTATATCTCCCTGCCATTCCATTCCCATTAAACTGATTTCCATGAAATGCAATCTTTGTTTCTTAAGGATTATGGATTTCTTTTTGGCCAAAATACGTCAAGCCTTGTTCTTCTGGAGACTTAGTGGCAGTTCCTGCATTCCCCAATGCTTGTATCCGTTGGCAGAAATTGGCAGCAACACACAAGCATTCTTTGGCTGGGATGTGGGAGGGCAAGAGCACTTTTGAAGAAACACTGGCTGGTAAAGCTTCATGTTGTCTTTGGCAGGTGTGCATTTTGCTGAAACAAAAGGCTTAGGCAGGCTCTGCCAGAGCAGCATGGCCTGGGATGTTACTTGGAAAGGGAGGCAGCAGAAGGCCCTGGTGTGTTTGCTCAGCAGGAGGAAGGACTCATTCGACAAGGGTTGATCCTGGGCATCTAAACAGAGTGGGCTTCTAAACAGAGTGCAAAGACAGGCTTTTCTTCCACCAATTACCAAATCCAAGGCATTCCCAGTGATGCCCAGCAGAAAGGAAATACCTGCAGTGATGTAATCTTGCAGGCACGGCTATCCTGGTTTATGCACACTGCCTCAAATGCCTACATAATGTCTACATTTTCCACAGCACAAATTTGCTCCCAGAATGAACCTTTGAGTCAATGTGGCACTTTCCATCACTAACTCACGAGCTCCCCAGCAGGAGTCCATTCAGATTTAAGCATCCAGAGAATTAAGAACTGTCCCTGCCCATATCTGCAAAAACGATGTGTAAATTCACAGCTGCACGATTTTGAAAGTCAATCACAGGATCTTAAAAACAAAGAGAAAAATAATTGAAAAGCAAGCAGCACTTTTGGACTCCAAAAGAAGAAAGTTGGGCCTATTTTTACCTGCCTTCTCTTTTTTCATCCATTACCATAATTAGGGAACACATTTTCAGGCTATTCTTTACCATGATCAAGACCAGCAATATGACCCTGTTTGTTAATGGTAAGGTTTTAATGAAATTCCAAAGTATGACACACCCAAAGTACTGAAAGATTTAATAACACTAAGGCAGATGCAAACCTAACATCACTTTTTCTTGTCAAGCCAAAAGAGATGACAGTAGCTCACGTGGACTTAATTTTATTTGGTTTGCATACCCTGCAGGGCAATTAAATCATTCCGTTTGCAGACTGAGCACTGCATGAAACTATACACAAGACAGATTCTTGACTGAAATTACATGAAAGTTATACACTGAAAGATCTGAGCTTGGGGCTTCAGCTGCAATCTTGTAACTTAACTTCGTCTTCTTCTAGTAGTAGGAAAAGATGCAAGAAAACAGGACAACAATGCAAGAGGAGCTGGAAATAAATGCATTAAGGTGGACAATATCACTGTACTGCTTTTTCCACCAGGAGCTGTTGTCTGTGCTTTACCTAACCAGGGAATTAAACATCTCAGATAAGACAGTGAATAATTCTCCAGTGGAAATTACAAGGGTGAAAGGAGGCAGGGTACAAGAGCAAAAGCTCAAGCTGTAAATTTAACCTGCATGCAGCTGCCAGTGGATTTTTAATGACCCCCCCAAAGAAGTGGTCACTGTTTGACATCTTCTAATGACAGCAATTGCCAGTCATCAGTGTATTTACCTGCCAAATAAACAACACTGTTGGATTTAGGGGTTTTTTTATACAAAGGGAGGGATGGAGACCAGGAGACTACTATCATCCCTATTATTCAGAACATCAGATGCTGTCACAAATTATGCAGACATGAATATTGGTTTTCTCAACCTTCTGTAGGAAACAGCACAAAGGATTCTAATATATTTTAGTGCCAGCCACCACCAGTAATGCTATTAAAAATAAGTGTACTGATATAACACTTATTTTGCCCTTTTCAGCACCCCCCTTTTAAGCTAGCACTTGTTGCTGGAAGAAAGCAGATGAAAGAGTTCATTTACCACCATGTTAAGCCAGCCTCAAATATGATTTTTGGCAAAGTTTTCTTAACAAGACGTTTAAGGAAGCAGATCCAGCAGCAGAATGAACTTGCAAGCAGTTAGTGTCCTAACGCCTCGAGTGAGTCAGAGACCTCTTTGTCTGAAAGCGTAAGTTCCCTTTGTCTGAAGGAAAGACTTACGCACACATTTTCAAAAGCAGCAAAGTAATTAAAAGACAAATTCCTTTTGAATTCATCAGCCCACACACACAAGCTACTTCTTACCTCTCTCTTCCCTACAGTTACTTAAATTATTGATTACCATTAGCTGAATTAAGTCCTTTTGGATATAGGTCTGCAAACAACTCACCTCTCCCCAGGCCTGTACTCTGAGTTTACTGCGACAAGCAATTGAGAGAGGATAGTAGACAAATATGTTTCATGGGGTAAGAATAGAGAGGAGAGGGATGATTCCAAGGCCATTGCTTTCCCAGGAAAATGTTAACTGAACCCTGTAAATAGAAGTTCCACAATGCATTTTGGACTCTGTAAGAGAAGAGCTGGTGGCCAAGCTAAGAGGCATAGAGTGAATATAGCCAGGAAAACTAGGTCTGAGGAGATGGTTAAAAACTCACTATTAATTTGGACATGCCATAGTCCAATATATTAAATTTATTTATACGTCCATCTCTACTGAAATCAGTAAGAGACAGGTACCTGATCATAGTCAAAGAACTGGACTTCCATCTGCTGACTTTCAATGCGACTCAAACTCACGTACGTTGCTCATGGGAGCTGTACAGGGAGCCTGGGAAAGATGACCTGGGTGCCCTTGAGAAGGCAGCTCTGCTCAACCTCTAGCAAAGAAAGGGTCAGTTTCCAGATGGGAGGTAGCAAGGAACCATGGTGTTCAACAGGAGTCGAGAGAACAAACCCTTTGGTTGAATGCACTGGAAGCTGGTTTTTACCCAGAGGACCCAATTTAAGGCATTCTTCTGGTATGAGAATACTGCTACTGAGAATACACCTCCTCACCAGGCAGCATGTGGAGAGAGAACCAGTCCTCGCCTGGAACACCCAGCCTTGCAATGCTTTCCCTCACACACAGGGATTGGCTCCTCAGAAACTGAGGCCGGGTGCTACCACACTCCCAGGGCCAGGTCAGCTCCTACACGGATGTGAGCTCCTAGCAGGCAGTGTGAGGAACAAGGAGGTTCGCATGACACAGGTCCCACAAAATCCCCCACTTTTCTGTGTCTCAGTCATGGCTTCTGCTGACTCTGCATCCAGGTGCCGCTCCTGCAGCACAGGAGACATTCTGGCCTTCCTTAAGCCTTCTTCCAAATGAATTTATGAGGCATGGAGACTGCTACTAATTGCACTTTTTTGAAATTCTACAACGTACAGGAATAGACCCTTCATGTCTAACAAATACCTGAGTAAAACAAACCTTTTGTAGGCAGCTGTGAAATACCTCAACCATCACAAAATATCCATAATAATTCTTTATTGTCACAAACAGAACAGCACATTGTTGATAAGGATCAGGTGTGTGGAATGGTGCACAGAAAGTTCATCTCTTGGGGCACTAAGAGGTGGTTCTGCAACTGTGTGGAGAAACAAGAGAGGAACAACACAGCCAGCAGTTCTCTTGGCAAACCTCAACTTTAACAAGAGTGTTTGCTGTGCCAGAGGCAAGGTGGCAATCACACCATTTCCTTACCTCGCAGGGGTGTGAGGTGAGCTAGTTAATGTCTGCAGAGTACAAAGTCAAAGCTGACTATTATTGCTGGGGTATTACGTCCTACCAAGTTTCTCTGCACAGTAGGACAGGGAACACTGAGCGGAAAATTGCAAATGTAATAGCTGAAGTTATTCACTTTACAAGTTACCTCAATGTTTTTCTTTTTAGCTGTCAAAGTGCTTTATAAAAAGCAGCTCAGCTAAGCAAATCTCACCCTCTACAATTTGGTTTTGTTTGCTTCCTAACCTGGAAATGGGCGTCTCTTGTCTTTATTTCATTTCCAAGTCAAGCCTGAAAAGAAAAATGCTTGTAGAAAAATCCTGTAATTACTGGGTCTGATTTTCATTTGAACTTTTGCTTCATTCGTATGGTACCAACAACTTCTGAAATTCAATGAAACTAATGTAATTACAATTTATATGGAAGAATGAGTGGGGAAGCCTTTAAATGGGCACATATATGATAGACTGTATGTCCATAAGAGAAAAAAACGTACTTACAGGATTAATACAGAGTCATTGGAACTGTAATATATGAACCAGCTTTCCTGAAGAACCCAGCCTCCATTTGGGCATTAAAATAAGTGGCTAGATTTTCAAAACTCCCTAGTTTCCACCATGCTGAGCAATTTTGATTATCTGGCCATAAAAATGTCTCAGTGAGAACTGCTGGGTGCCAAGCACTTTTGGAAATCTGGGCTCAATTGTGGGCTCTGAGCATTTAAGAAACCACTAGCTCCAAATGTAAAGAGTGGTTGTATGAAGCAATAGGTGAAAGTCATATAAGAGGCATATATGTGTCTGCAAGTATGTGTATTTTCTTAGCTTCCCTTAAGCATCTAATCTGCATCCTATTCCTGCATGTTACCATGCAAAAAATCACAATCATGTTGCAAGTCTTTCTTCTGAAATGAAAACAAGCCTCAAAATCTAACTGTGTCCTAAACAAGTCCTGCTTCAATGCATAATCTCAGAGGAAAACTATGAGGATGCTCCTTCATTTTCTGCACTCATCCAAATGAAGCAAGATGGTGCCAGCAGAGGATAAACTTAATTACCATTGCAGAAGGAGTCATAAAGTCATTAAGAGCTAGACTATGATAGACAAGTTCATCACACATCTGAAAGTGACACTTCCTTTCCAATCCCACCAGAAAAACAAATACACAAAAGAAATAATATGATTGGAAACAACATACACTGAAGTGTAACACACCAGTGAGTGCATGCTTATGAGCCAAGCAAGGCCTGCAGCACTGTTCTTTTTTAGCCCCATGAGCCTGTGTGGATTTGCTTTGCAGTGACTTGGTTACTCAGACACGAGGTCACCACAGCCCAGCTTCTCTGGACAGGTCTGGTAAAGCCAACTCTTTCAGCAGTGATGTTTAAAACCTGTCAGTCACCACTCCTTTGTTCTAAGCTATGTAACCAAAATGGAACCAAAAGAGCATCATGTGATCTAGATGGCCAGTGGCATAAAAAATTTGAATACTTAAGAAAAAAGTCTCTAAAAACTGTTTGTAAACAACTTATAGGTTGAAATATATTCATATGCAATATTTGTTAGTGTTTTCTAGTGATAGATATAATTATACAAATGCTTATGGAATATTTACAGAGAAGATTTGACAAAATTGTCAACATTTTTCTTAAAAATAGTTTTCCCCAGCTCAATTTGCAGCTATATTACAATAACGTTGTACTTAACTCCATCATCTTCAATAATCTACAAGAAAGTGAGCAAACACCCACTGATTCAGAAAGCCGCAAAGCATTTGCAGTCAGTTTATGAAGACATACTCTCTACTAACCCTACATGCCAGTCACTTTGATTTTGTGAAAAAAAAGTGTTGCTCAGTGCCCCAAGGGACTCTGCAGCTTTGTACAGATGCTGCTAATCTCAATGGTCAGGCCAGAATCACAAAGAGAAATCAAACTCCCCACACAGACAGTCATTAAACATTAAATTAAGCTGTCATTAATTAGCAAAGCATTGGTTAGTAATTTAGTGAGAAAGATGGACAGAGAGAAAAGGAGGTAAAACAGGAGGACAAAGGATGAGGGTAAAAGAACGAGCAGCATGAAACATTTTCTTCAATTGCTTTTCATGCTCTTAGAAGAGAATACACAATTCAATGAAATCATGTGAACAAAGAGTATATTTTTGTTCCAAGAAACGCTTCATTTCCCTCAAATCTGGATAGCAATGCTTCCTCTTTCAAAAGTGCCTCCTATTGACTGGTAATAGTTAATCCCCTCATTTTTAGGTGACTTTGTTGAAGGAGGGTGGAGGGGAACCAGGGAAAAGGGTTTTGTTACTGATTTTACTTCCCTCACTATTCTCCAAGAGCCTATGAAAACTATATTTTTACCTGTACCAAGATTTCCAACAACTGTGATTTAAATGTGCTAATGGAAATGCTGGGGGGAAAAAATAAAGGCAACTTTTACATATGTGACCATTTCTAAATTAAAACTATGAAACTTCTGTGGTGAAAGTTTTGGCCAGGGTTTGTTTGCTCCCCTCTCCTCCACTCTTCAGCCCCTGCCTCTCATCCTCTTCAGGTGCTTAAGAAATCAAGTGGCTGTTTTGTGCTTCAGTGTAGAAGCTCATAAGGCAAATGGATCAGATAGTGCAAGATTCTGCCCTTTAGGCCTTTACAACCCAAAACAATTTTTCCTTTTTAACTGTATAAGCCAAACATTTCTTCAAAGCACATCTATTAAGCTACACCAAACCCTCTCATCTGTATCACTCAGAGAGTAACACTCATATGCCAGGAGAGGATTGGTGCACTCCCACTCACCAGGTTTAATGAGGATGAGAAACTGTCTGAAGTTCAAGTGTGAGAAGTATTTGGAAATTTTCTCTTACTACTGCTGTATTCCATTCTCAGTATGGACTGTTGGACAGAAAGGGCTTCAGACAGCAGTGTGACCTCATGTGCAGAGTGACTTAGCAAGCAATCCAAGTGTGCCCCACAAACCAAGACAAACTGGGCTCACAGTGCCTGCTCAGATCCCTGCACAGGGTGAGACATCCCACATGGAAATGTAACACAGCAGCTGCTTCTCCCATACCTGTGAATATTCAGCAACTGCAGCAAAACTACAATTCCAGAAAGGCTGTTGAATGTCAGGAAATCCTGGGCAAACAGGCAGAGCACAAAGTTCCTTTCCATTTATAAACAACATTTCAGGACAAATCAGATATATGGCAGCCCACATTGACAGTTATATGGCACAGATTACAAATGATCACCACTTGAAAAAAAGGAGCCCTTGGCAGCCCAGCATGGATGGCCCTCGTGTGCATTTTTGGCACAAGTAAACACACTTGCACTGTGCTCCATTCTGCACGAATGGACAGATTTTCAGAATGGCTAAGATGCCTTTTAGAGTGACTTTTTAGACAGATTTTTGGAATGAGTTAAACCCATCTGATGCATCCTGGATAGAGAAAATATTTTGAATCCTTATTTATTTCCCCAGGTGAGAAGTGAAGCCTTCAGAAAACGTGCTCCCCTAACATCAGATGACAGTCAGAAATATACTTTGTTTTGGCATTAGACAAACCAAAACCTTTCAAATCAGGCCTCGCTAGTAGTTTTCGTTTGGTAGTTCAGTTTCCAACTTCTACTGGACCTGAATGTTCAAGGTAAACCGTCAGTTTAATTTTTTTGCACTTCATTGATACTTTTTGCATTGAATTGCCTTGCAAGTCCCATAGAAGGAACAGGGTCAAGATCCAGGTTATTAGGTATTCTTGCAGTTCAGAGCTACTCTGTTTTATCCTAGAAGGAGCTGTGTTTTAGTAGTGACTAAATAGATATGAAATAAATAGAATGTATCATATGTAGTGCTATCCAGAGGGCTACAGTACCTTCTCTGGAGGGAACCCCGAGGCAGCAGCGACTCCCAGGATGGCTGAGCAGAAGCTGTGGGCAGAAGCTACAGAGCTCCACTCTCCTTTCCTTTGTTGAAGACCTACAGAGACAAAAATTCACACAGTTGCTCCCAGCATTGCACACCACAGACTTCCAGCAGATTTCTGGGGAGGAAAAGAGAACAGATCTTTTCCCTCTTCCCTGTGCTTTTATCATGAACTTTTCACACACGGAACTCCCCAGGCTCCCTCTCCCAGGCTTGGCAGCAGCCCTGGCTGGTTCCCTCTGCACTGCCTAAGAGGGAGGGCTGTGAAACTACCAGGGGTTAAACCTGCAAGTACTTTCTATCTAAAGTGCCTATGAATAGATGCAGATATCTATATTTTAAAAAACCTGGTCACACTACTCACAAAAGTGAGCATATTTAATGGCAAGTATTTTTTACACTGTCAGCATAATCATACCTGTATCACTTAACAAAAAATCACATGCACAGAAAAGTTATCTGCCTATTACAGCAGCCTAGTGACAATTTGTTTCATTTCATTTAGCTTTGTTTCATCTTTATCTCAAGAAAACAAAAAATGCATTTATCATCTCTGGACATTCTTTCATCCCAGACATGCTAGGTCAGTCATAAGGCTGAAAATGGCTCTGCTTCTTTTAATTGTTTTAATACTTATTAATAATAAATGTTACAGAATTATATGTGGAATTAATTAGAGGTTCGCTGTGGGTGCAAAAGAAATTTTGTGAGATGTGCTATATTTATGTATGGATGATGCTACCAGCAAAGATAAAGGCAAAGCTATTTTTAGTGTTTAGAGAAGATAAAATTTGTGTACATACATAAACATATGTGCCTGTAAACAACAGGCAGAGGGAATTGGTGTCTTTGAGTGCTCATCAGCATAAGCACCAAGAGACCTTTCAGAACATCCCTGGACTCCTTTAGAGCATCTGAGTTTTACTATAAAAAAAAAAAAATATATTTCAAACCACTGACAGCCTTCCAAAATTCAATCAGCTATGCATTCATGCAATTCAGTGTATAAGACTCCATTTTATTCTGAATTTCAGTTCTGTATCTCACAGTCCATTACTACGACCATTTTTAATTAAGTACACAATTATAAAAAAAGTCTATTTTTTAAAATTCTCCAGGCAAATGTCTTACAAAAATATGAAAATATAAATAAAAACCACTGAGATTTCAATTGCAGAAGGAAAAAAAACAAAAGGAAAAATATTTTTTAAACTGTCTTCCATCTTTTACTGTAATCATTCTTCCAAACTATACTAAATTCTTTGTTGCTGATTGTCACACAATGTTCCTAAGCACGATTTGTAAAGCTATGCATTAGATTTGAAAGGAAAAAGAGAATGTGAAGTGTGGATTTAAGTCAGCCAAAAGAGATATCTATATAACCACCAGAGAATTTTGTTCAGAAAATAAAAGTTATTTCAAATCTGCCCTAAACATCTATGCATTTTACACAACATTTATGCACATAAGATCCTATTTCAATGGTTTTCAGGGCAGCAACATCATCTGCATTTAGCAGTTAGCTGCCAGCAAAGAGCTATGATGGATTTACAGTGTATATTTCTTTCCTATCTATTTTTGAACACTGCAAACATTGACGGTACCTTTGAATTCGATTTCCTCTGTCACTGGCTTTTAACCTGAGAGAAAAAGGAATATGAGCCCTTCTCTCTTGTGTACTTTCATGATTTGAGATATATGGAGGCAGAGGGTCTGTTTAATGGGAAATTATTTCCTAGTATTTTCTGCCTTGCTTGGATTTCCTTTCTTTCTAGTATTTTTAGATCCCAAGATAAAAACCCCTTGGTTTATTTGTGTTGTAAGACAATCCACCAAATAAAGCACGGATCACTGGGAGACTTTCTTCAATGAAAGGTCCAGTTTAACTGGTTCACTTTTAATTTAATGAATGGCTCTTTCCCTCAGACAAGGAGAAACCGCCACAGACATTTACAAAGACACAAAGCCAACACTGGGCTGTTTTATGTTAGTGTCTTTTCTTAAAACATTTGTTTTTAACTTGAAATGTTCAAGGCAGAACTTGCAGATACAAATCCTTCCCCTCACAGAAACAAAAGTGTTTATATACCCATGGTAAACAAACCCTAATTAAATGTATGCATCAACTATATTCTTTTATATCGTTTATTATTTGTTTCCAGAATGTAACAATGTTTGATGGAGACTTATAATTAAATCTTTATCATATAGCAAATGCCATTTTTCTTTTGAATATTAAAGATCTTTTTCTTCGTTAGAAGGCTACCATGTCTGATAGATGCAGTTTCTTAACACCAAATCCAGTACAACTTTCTGTCCTGTTTGGATGTATTTTGACATAAAACATAACCATTTCATGCCATCAGTTGCTGCCTCTAGTTTAGTCCAATTGGTACTTACTGTCTTTCTACAAAACATTATTTCCTCTTTTCCTCCTCCTGCAAAGTTAAAATGCAAACAGCTCAGCAAATATAACAGAAATGGAAGAGAAAAAGGGAAAAAAAAAAAAAAAAGAGAAAAAGAAAAAAGAAAAAGAAGAAACAAGAAACAGGCCATCTAGTATAGTCCCGAATTTTTTTCATTGTTTTTACAGAGGTTTACAGTGAAAAAGGAAGAAAAAATTCATATTTTGTTTTCTGCCTTTCTAGTGGTTTGTGCTCGTTGTAGAAATAAAGTATTACAAATAGAAACCAGAGAGAGAGAAGGGGGGGGGGCGGGGGAAAGCTCGTTTAGTTTCCCTTTTTCATTTCCTTTGCTGGAATCCTGGTTTGGAACATCTGAAGACAAAAAGGATTTCAAAGCCGGCTGCTGTGCGCGTTGAAAGGAGCGCGGAGCGGCGGGGCCGGGGTTCGTGGTGTCACAGCGGCCCCTGGAGGCGGCGGGCCGCGCCCGCCGGGCCCCGGGGAGCGCCAAGCGCTCAAACGCTCTCCCCTTTCCTCTCTCCCCTTTCCCCTTCCCTCTCTCGGCCTCCGACCTTGGCCAATTCCCAGAGACCTGGACCTGCCGCCTGTGCAACCGGCCAAGGTGGGAGCACGTATGGAGAACTGCTCCGAGTCAACGACTTCGTGACCAAACTGCTTTGGTTTGGTCCCTGTAGCTTAACCCCCATGATTACAGACTTCACATATGTTTTTTAAACTCTTATATTTAACGGCACCATACTAAAGCAGAGAAAGTGTTCACCACATAAAGCAAAGTCCATCATCTTTCTATATAATCGTTTTTTAAAACGTAGTGAATACAAACCTGGTAATCATATACAGATCTAAATACCTGTATACACGTCTGCTAATTCCAGTTTGGTTCGAAGTTCTGAAATTCAGTCACTTTTCTGAGAAATAAATGTATCTAAAGTGTGGTAAGACTATGAGGATCCAGTTTATTGCTTTATTAAGAAACAATTCACTATGCAAAATATCTTGGAGGGTGCAGACCAGAAAAGGAATCATTCTGGTTTTAAGACATGAGTATCTGTTGATCCCAAGCCTTTTGTTTATCTGATAAAAATTGCTATAGAGGCAGAGACTTCATTATAATGTTTTAACATTTAAACATGTGTAATCAATCACAATTTTGGGCCAACATATCCACAATTTTTGTTGTTATAAAATTTCAGTTATTGCCTTCATTCCTCTTCTTAATATTGTATAAACACTTCCTTCCCAAACCCTTCTTCTATCCATTCAAGTGGATAGAAGCTCACTGCAGCAGGAAATCTGACTGTTTAAGTTTCAGATTACCAGCACACTTATATTTATTTTCAATGGTAAAGAGAATATTAGGCCCAAGAATTCTTAATTGGAAATTTCATGTTCACCTCCATAACTTAGATACTTCACGTGATTTTGGTATTTCTGATAACTTCTTCCTCTTCTGTATATACTGAAAGAAAAATTAAATACACATTAAATAAATCTAGAATTTTGGTATTTCAAAATGCTTACTTAAAGTTAATAATAACAACAACAACAGTATTAATAGTAATAATGACAATAATAACAACAACAATAATAGTAGTAGTAGTAGTAATAATAATAATAATAATAATAATAATAATAATAATAATAATGTTGTCTCACAGTAGGAACCTGTAGGAATACTGTACCTCCTTGATGTGATCCTATTATACAGGACAACTAAGTGCAAAAACATCCACTCGTGGTTACAGTGATGCTTTTAACGAATCTGGAGGATTTAAACAATGTTCAATACAGAATCAGTGGAGGCATCTGCCTTGCACACTGGCCAAGGAGTCACAAATGTAACAAGATGTGCACATGGGAGTATTTCAAACTCTGTTGACAAAATCCTGAAGTAGAAAAGAACCCCCCTATGTGAGACAAAACCCACCCTAACTCATCCCTCGTGCCGTTATGAACAAACACAATCTCATTTTCCTTTCACACCAAGCATGGAAGGAGCACCTCATCCTTCAGTTCTGACACAACCAAGCCCTGCATTTCTTACTGCAACGACCCCTGCATCCAACCTGAGCACTGCTCTGGGAAGGACACAACAGATCTCACTCCTTCCAGCTGGCCTCCCAGCTTCCAAGCAAGATCTCTACTTCCTAAACCTGCCAGGAGAGAAGTAACTGACTCAGTGACTGAATCAAATAAAAGCAGACCACCACTGAACCCTAGAAATCATTTGTAAAAACACCTTTAGTGGGTGTTTAATGAAAGGTACTGCTCCACTGGGAGGAGGAATTTTTTGGTCTCCAGCAGTCATTTAAATATCAGATAGAAATTACAAACTAAAGTAACTGTACTTGAACACAGCTGGAAAATATGGGAGAGATTTTTCTGAGAAAATCACATTAAATTCTGATTCTACTCCCCCAGTAGCCAATGTTCTGCCTGGACAGGTAAATTACATTTGTATATATTACACCACTCTGGAAAATATATTTGTCCCCTTTTTGAGGAAATTAAAGACAATTTTTTAGGGCTGGGACACAAACCAACAAAAGCCAGGAAATGCAGTGCTAGGAGTGACGTTGTGTTCTTACCTCTCTCATCATTGTGCTTTTCCCCACAAAATGCACTCACAATAGCATGAGGCAAGTGGGCAATATCAGCCTTAACTTACATTTCCTGGCTTCTTCCAGCTGCTGTCCAAAACCTTACAGTTGTTTAGACAGAGTTGAGTTCTTTTGTATTTCAAGTTTGTGTTGTACATGCAGAAACACAAAATGCATCTAATTATGAAGTCAACTAAAAGACTGAATAAGCAACTTTTGCTGCACTAAGGGGAAAAGATAAATCATGGTTTTATTTCCATGTTAGGAATGTGGAAACAACCAACAGGAATAGCTACCAATGAGAAACAAACCTTTTCTGTCATTAATGCCACAATGCCGTGTACTATTGAACATCACAGAGCATTTTGGATTACATTATTTACCAAGGACACCAATGTGATGTAAAAAGAAGGCCTCAACCCCTAAAGATTTTTATTTAAGAGTACAGTTGGTGAAACACCCAGGTACATTTGAAGCAAGTTGTCCAAAAGAAGACAAGCTACAAAGGGAAAAAAAAGCAAGAAAGGCTAAAAAGAAAAAGGACAGTTTGAATGCTAACACTATTAGTTTAGTGCTTAATACTTCAATCATACTGAGTGATGAAAGACTGAACATACAGGTTTTCTCCATGCTGATTCTCTGCAAGTTCTTTTGCATATTTTCTTCTGCAAAATGTTTAAACTTTAACTACATTTTAGCATTTGAAGCATGCTATATGTGCATGTAAAACTTCCCAGTGTGTACATAGTTATTCATTAAAACAAGCTTTATGACACTCTCAGTTAATTTTTGCATTTTTAAGGTGCATGCAAAAAGTTGTAGGGGTTTTTTTAATGCATTTTGGTCGGATTTCATTGAATGTGTTGTACACCTTGACATTTTAGGTACTTTAATGGGGGTTTTTCTTAGTTACAAAAACAAAGTTCTTGAAAGAGAGGTTGAGAAGGGGGGAAATCCTTTTAGGAAAAAAGAGGGGGGCAGTATGGGTAAAAGGACTTTATTTTCTAAAGCTCAAATTCCAAAGGAGGAAGACGGGGAGAAATAGGAACTGAAACTAATTTACCTGCATTCCTTTGTCACTGCTTGGCCCTTGACTAGTAAATGATTCCTTTCACTAGCCAATAAAACCAAATCAAAAGCAGGCTTAGGGAGCAGAGGGGGAAGGGGGGCAAGAGAGTAGACGAGAGAATCAACTTAAACTTTGACAAAAAAAAAGAAAAAGGGAAGAAAGCAAACTCACTCCTCTTGCTTTCCAGAAGCTCTCGGGAGCTGTATGCCTGACTCCTCGTGCTAACTTCCCAGCATTAGCACAGCACAAAGACATTCCCTACCTGCTTTCTTGCAGCACTAGCTAAGGCTGTTCCATTGTTCGCCAGGACAGCTAGAGCTGCTTTTGTCTCCGTGCCACGCCGGTCCCAGCGCTGCCCATTGAGGAACAGTGGGAGGCCCGTGCAGCAGCCCCAGAGGGGAACGGTGTCCCAGGCCGGGGTCGCTCGGCACAAACCCGAGGGAAGCCTCGGCAGCGCGTCTGCGGCTCCTGCGAAACGCTCACCTCGAAGGAGGGACGCTCGTGACACGACAGCAGCACGAGGAGCTCTGAGGAGCAGAGCCTGGGATGTGGATGCTGTGCAAACACCTACCAGGGATCTTCTCCCCTAGAGCACTTCACGTTCTCGAGAAGCAAGACAGGGGTTCAGAGGAGGACACAGAATGTGCTGACAGGGTCACATTTTCAGAAGTGCCCACGTGCTTAAGGTATATCGAAGTCCACTGAAAGATACTTTGAATTCTGATTTTAATTTTTACCCTATTAATCATTTTTAATAAGTGACTGGTGGGAAAAGAGGCAAGATAAGCACCTCAAAACCAGACAGAAAGTATGATATGAAATTCTTTATTCTTAAAACCACTACATCATATTTTTAGCATCAAAGGGGCTTCCTCAGAGCTCAGTATATAGCATTTTTCAGAACTGGATTTTGTTTTCTTCGTTCGTGCCTCTCTTGACTAAAAAGAAAAGTTGATTAAATGACAAGGAGGCAGTAAAGAGCATAATGAACAGAAAAGCCAAATAGATCTCCCAGTAACATGCACATCTTCAGGTGACTGTAGTGTTGCCAAATACAAGTCAGGAGGTACAAGCACTAAGTCCTGTCAAGGTCAGGATCATTTAAAACCTTGTATTTTAATTTTAAAGCATTATAATTTTAAGGTGTTTGAAGTCTGTGGAGAGAGGCTGCAGGGACTGTGTCAGACACAAGCAGAGACTCCCCTACTCCAGCACCCTACACGTGGTGCTTTGCCACCACTCAAAACAAGTCCTGAGGACTGCGAACCACAGGAACTGTGGATCAGCAGCAGAGCAGAGATTAGAGCAGATTTTACCAAGATATCAGCCCTAAACACTCTCCCTAAGCCTGTGGTACCTCTACAACAGAGGTTAAGATACAGTCACAGACAAATTCTTACCTATTTTCTTCCTGCCTAAATCAGTGGGTTGTGCCCAAATGACCTATATTCATCTCCATGGCAGAGAAAGACATCATCAGTGTAAGCACAGCCATGTAGTGTTGTTGTCCATATGTGTACTGTAAAAGACAGGCCCACCTTGGGGAACTTGCATGAAATTCCTTACCAGGGGAGAGGGAGAGCTCTCAGGAGACCATGACAGTTCTAGTTGGGGTTAATCAGCAAAATCTTTTTAAACTTTCAGCCTTAGAGAAAAGTTGCCTCGAAAATTAGTTCAACGTTCAAATAGCAGGTGAAACAAGCATTCTTTCCTTCAACTTCCAGGGGTAGGGAACAACCAAGGTTCCCACTGAGCAGTGTTTGGAATTTCATACAGAGTAGAGTATTTATTTTAATTAGCAGCAAATATAACACATGAAATAAAGAATTCTAGCAATTCAGAATTTCCCTTTCTATGGTAAGCATACACACACCGCCCCCAGATTTTATCTGCTTTCCCAGATACTCAAGCAACACAATCACAAATTGAAGGGTAGTCTTGATCAACTTGTTATGATGTTTAAGATGGGAAAAAGAGTACAGTAAATATCAGTGTGACAGATTTCAGGAGCTCTGGGGAAGATAAAATGAGAGGCTGCACCTCCAAAGGACCAACGCTCTGTAATAAAGGGTTCCATTTACAGTGATGGGGAAATAGAAAACTAAAATTCCTTGGTGTAGCTTGATGCTGCACACTTCATGGTGTGAACAAAGAACAAGCTGTGCTGCACAAAGCACTGAAATATCAGACAGGATAACTGTTAGTGACATGGGTCCTAAGTACCAGAGGGTGTAAGAGCCAACAGTGGCATAAACCCCAGAACCAGTACAGTGAGACCTGTATGCAGATTTATTCTGAAAATGACAGACACCTGCCAGCTCATACATCAGCATCCCCTGGGCTTCCAAACGTGGACAGCAGAAGCACTGGACTGGTGACCACCTCAGCCAAATCCCATGGGAAGAAGGCTGCAAAAGAAAATTATCACAGAAGAAAGCCATGGAACATGGGGTCACACTTCTTCCTGGTATCTCAGAAAAATACAATGCAAAAGTTTCAGCTTTTCAGTGCAGATGTTAATAAATAAAGTATATTTTTTTCCTTCTGTCAGAAGACCTTGACCAGATTTATGCATATGTCAGATATTCAGACTCAAATGGAGGAATGGTAATGGGCAGTAAAAGTGACTATTAAAAGCAAATTAAATCAGTAGGAATCTATGATGTCTGTGTCCTATCTGAGAGGAGGTGTTAGGAGCTTGGTTCAAATGAAAGTCACTAAGCCCATGGCAGAGCTGTGCAGTAATGTAAATATGAACAGCTGAAGGAACTGAAGTCATGAAAATCCAGTGGGAACAGAGAAAATCTTAGACATTTACTCCAACAAAAAAATTGTGAAAAGATGGAGTACATAAGAAACAGGTAAAAAAAAAAAAAATCTTTTTTGAAAATAAATTACTATACACAGGAAAAGCTTTGCCCAGACAACCAAATTCAGTCCAGACTGAGGCACTGCTCTATTAAGCATAGAAGGAACATATAAGAAATCCTGGTCCTGTCTTGAAGTATTTGCATTTAAGATGATGAAAGGAATTCATAAATGCTGAATAGTTGGGATGTTCTTTGGTCTGTTTGCAGACAAACCATGAACAAAAACAGGGATGGAAAAAATTAAATTAATCAGGAGAAAATATGCACCATTACTTATCCTAGCAGACCTCAACAAAGCCAAGGATCTGGGTTTTTTTTCAAAATACACCACTGATAAATCACAAATATTTTTAACAACATCAGTGTACAAACATGTATTTCTTTGTGCATTCCTGGACACTAACTTGGAAGGTGGAGAGAGACACTCATCAAATGTAACCGTAGGAACTCCAACATATTTAAGGCCTCTAATTTCTCCCACTGAATTCTGCAAACTTTTTAAGACTAGCAAATTACAATAATATTTTGCTTTGTGAAATAATCTTCCTTGCTCTCCCTAATCTCTTTGTCTCCACAAAGTCTATAATTTAATGGAGCAGGATGCTTCGAAATATTGCCAAGGCCATTATCTCCAGTGGTATTAATAAACTCGCCTCCAAGACACGCCCATGCTCACATTCCCACGTGCACCCTTTTCACGTGGAAGGCACGGAGAATGCCTCAGCCCCCGCGGGCAATGAGGGCTATGCAAGAAGCAGTGCTAAAGAAGAAATAGGTAGGGCATGGCAAACACACGCAAAACCACTCTCATATCCATGAGAAGGCAGGCTGAGCAGCACATCTGCCGAGCTCTCAGTTTCCTGGAGCAAACAAGTTGCAGGAAACTCCTCAAACAAGCCAGAGCTGGCCACACAAAAAGCATAACCCCTCCCTTTGGGTGTTACGTTGATAATGGGGCAATCCCTGGCCAGAGGGCTTCAGGAATAGGAAGGCAGGATCAGGAAATTTCAAGATCCAGTTCATGGAATACCACAGTGAAACACTGGCTACCAGAGCAAAGAAAAATACATATCCCCATCAACTTCCCCTGATCTAAAAGCATAAAATAGATGGTTCAGGAGATAAAGTCTTCTCCAAAACGTACAGGACTGCTTTGTCAGTGGCCCATAATTTGTCTAATAAATACATCAATGCAGAGCAGGTTAATACAGGCACAGACACACTCAGGGAGGCCAGCAGTGAGCACCTCCATGTACGCAGGCAGCCAGCTGCCTTGCCCCAGTTTGCCTTCTTGGTCCCACAGAAGCAGGCCATGAGGCTCTCAGCCACGATCATTCCTGCAGGAGGGAAACAGCACTGGTTTGTGCCACACGGTTCTGCTCCCAGCTCCACTGCAGGTTCTGACTGCAAACAATAGACACGACAAGGCTGAGACCAGCCTAGCACCTGCCAGACCCCACTCTCTCCTAGGCCAGCTCTGGCTTTAGCTAAGAGCAGGATGTCTTGCAAACATTTAGGATCTTGCAGCTTCTCTCCTCTTTCAGCTGATCAGGTTTGTTCCCTTTGCTCTCTTAACACATCTGTTCTCTCACATGAGGATGCTTTGCCTCCTCTCCATGCTTTCTAACAGCGTCTGGTCTCTTAGATCAACGCAAGAGGTGCTAATCCTTATCCCCAACTTGCCCACGCTCCCCACAGCCCCACTTTGCCATGGGGTAGAGCCCTGTGATCGGTGCAGCAGCAGCAGAAACAGCAGGGGTGTAGTTTTATACACAGAGCACTGAATTTAGCGGTGACAATGACCTCTGCCAATTCACACCTCACTGCTTCCTGCCTCTTTCCCCCGGCTGCCTTTATCATCCCTACACCATTCCTCCTTGGGCTTCCCCACAAGCAGCAGCCAAGATGGTACAGTCAGCCCTTAAACCACCTGCCTGCTCCGAACTACAGAAGAATTGCAGATACTTTATTTTCACTCAGGAGCTCCCAGAAATCTCTCCGCAGGCACTGGAGAGCTGGGCCAAGACACCATGTTAAAATAACCAAGCTTTGGGTTTTAGTTTTCACCCAGAGAAGGAAGTAAGTTCCATGCTTTCCTGTTTCCAGGCTTTTCTTTGAAAATCCGGTTTTTTTCTTTAAATAACAAGGGGTAGCAGTCAAGTGAAAGCAAGGGCTACTTGATCCATTGTTTGGCCCCCAGCCAGGTTCTGCCGGTCCCGCTTTCCCTCTCAACCACCCGTTTTTCTATCGGTCCTGTAATTTGGGGAGATTAAGATGTATAGCCTGTAAATTGGCTAAACTTTTCCAGGCTGCTTTAATGAGACTTCATATAATAGGGCTGGCTTTTTTTTTTTTTTTTTAATATTTTCCTTAACGTGACCCATATGGAAATAAAAAGATATATTTTTTAATGTATGCTAGATTACGGCCGACATTTTCCTCAAATTAAAATCCATGCTTCAGCAGCAGCATACATTTTGAATGATGTCAAATGTGTTTTTTCAGCCAACTGGCTGGGGTCACCCTTATAACTCAAAGTTGAAGTGTGCTGGATAATCAGGAGAACATGTGAGGCTCTGTAGGGCACTGTGCCTGCTCAGGAGCACACAGGGCCCATTCTACTCCAGGGCACTGGGGCAGGAGAGGGAACAGGACAGGGATAAGCCCTGCCTGGGAAGGAGCTGACAGCACAGGGCTCACAGCAGGGCACATGTGGGCCTGGAGCTCCTGCAGCAGAGCTCTGCAGGACACAATCACCACGCTCAGCCCCAGCCAGACTGAACCACCAGCACTCCTCCCTGACAGATGGGCTCTCCTCTGCTCAGAGGAGCCACACGGGCCTCAGCAACCATTCCTGTTATCATTTGGTGGGCAGTGATTCCCAGGGGGAGCAGCCACAGCCTAAACAAGGCCAGTTCTCAGCTTCCTTCATAGCACACACAGTACTGAAGGACTTATTTACCTCATCTTCCCACCCTAAGAATAAAGTCAGAGTATCACCGACAGCAGAGCAAATGTTTGGGCCCATTTACACCAACTTTTTAAACCTTGCTTTAAAGCAACTTACACAGATTGAAACTAAGGCTGAATCAGAATTTAAACAAATTTCAACTGACATATCTGGACAGGCTAAATTCAAACAATTTGGAGAAACATTTTCCAAATGCTACAGCAAAATAGGTAACTGCAAAATTTCCATGCAGAAGTTCGGTTTTCTAACAACTCCTTTAACTCACAAGTAGCTGATATTTGAATCCACAATTGCTTGGGGAACAATGAGAAACACTGAGCTTTCAACTTTAAGTGGTTTTTCCTCCTTTTTTTTTTTTTTTTTTTAATTTCACACTACGATTTGTGATTAGAAATTGCATTGTCATACAATTCAGACCAAAATTCCCATTTCCATCAAAAGGATGTGCATTCAGCTTTACAGAAAAATGTGTTTTAAGTAATTTCATAGCTAGCACAGGTAGTGATAGCTTAGAATGGAAAACTGAAACTGGGCCTATACTTAAAAGTTGCATAAGAATACTGGTATTGACTGGGTGGAGAGAGTTATTCCTGTAACCCTAAAACAGATTAATTCAAAAATGGGCAAAAAACCCAAAAGCAAACAAACAAAGTCAATCTGCTTCCAGGGCTTGCCTGGGGCACGAGGAAATTGTTATAAACTATGTAGACAAATGGTTCTTTTAAAGCTGTGGCTCCACTCAGAAGATTCAGTGATACAATTGTATCAGGGTATTTATGGCAGCAAATACACTGTAGTTAATGCATAAAACCCCCCCAGAACCCCATTTACAGTCGAAATGACAGGTAATCAAGATACAAGGGATTATGTTACTTCAAATAAGATTCAAAAAGGTTATGAGACACAAGTATCAGGCTTCCCCCATAAATAAATTTGTTCAGTCACACCTGGCCTGCCCAACCCCTCCCTCTTCCCATCGCTATTCTGCTTCTCTTCTGTTTAAAGATTCATCCTGTGCAATATTCATTTTTAGCCCAGGTCTCACAGACGTTGAGCCCCCTGGGGCCTTGCTCTATCACTGTACAATTCCAATGGGGTTTTTACTAAACAACAACGAAGTTATTATTAAATAAGTGTACTAAGAACGTATTTCTAAGTGTGCATATTCAGACTTCCTGGAGAATTTAGTCCTCCCTTACTGAGTGGAGCCCAGATGAGCCACCAAAGGCTCTGGAGCAATTTTATCCCAGGATGCAGAGGACAGTGGGAATTAAGGAGAAAACCATGTGACTCTAAAGGTATGGATTTGCTGAACAGGAATAACAGTGTTGGGATGAAAGCTATGCATAGCTATAAGCAGAAACAACCATAGTGTTGGAAATGAGGACTAGGACACAACCAAACCTCCAGGAAGGTTGTCATTGAAATGAACATGAAACGGACTCTGACTTAAAAGAGGTAACCAAGAGTAAGAAAGCCATTTGTGGCATTTCATAAAAAATCCTACACAAAAAGCCATAAACTACAACACAATCAGTTCCACCTCAGCATAGGGAAGAACAAGAAGGAGGATGGTGGCAGAGGACTAGAACACCTTAAGTCTCCCTCTCTGGAGACATTTCAAGCCCACTTGGGTGCGTTCCTTTGTCACCTACCCCAGGAGACCCTGCCTTGGAGGGGAGTGCGACTGGGTGATCTGCGAGGACCCTTCCAACCCTGCCTAACCTGTGAACCTGCGAAAGCCGCGTTTACTGTGCCTGAGGTCACTGCCCTGCCCTGGATCCGCCTCCCGCCGCGAGAGCTCCCCGACAGATCGCATCACTACCGCGCTCAGTCCCGCCGCCCCTCAGGGCCGCACCGCTGAGCTCCGCGTCCCTCCGCGCCTCACGGCCTCGCGCCTCAGGCCGCATCACCGAGCCTCGTATCCCTCCGCGCCTCACGGCCTCGCGCCTCAGGCCGCATCACCGAGCCTCGTATCCCTCCGCGCCTCACGGCTTCCGCGCTCTCAGGACCGCATCACCGCCCTCGTGTTCCTCCGCGCCTCACGGTTTCCCGCCGTTGAGTGTCAAGGTCCCTCACTGGTTTCGTATCCCTCCGCTCCTCACGGCTTCCCACGCTTGAGCTCATGCTCCCATCACGCGCCCCTCGGTCCCCCCGGCCTCACGCCTTGTGCCCCAGGCCCATCACCGCCCCTCGTGTCCCTCCGCGCCTCACGCCTTCGTGCCCCAGGGCCGCATCACCGCCCCTCGTGTCCCTCTCGGGCTCAGTTGCTCTGCCCTCCCCGTCCCGCTGTCCCCGCAGCAGGCAGCTGGTCACCCGTGTCCTGCTAGGAGCGAATTCCAGCGCTAGGGACATCCCAGGTAGGTTGTAGGAAGAGATCCTCTCGGGCATTAGAGAGTCATAAAATGGTTTGGGTTGGCAGGGACCTGTAAGTTTCATCGGGACTCATCCCCTGCCATGGGCGGGGACTCCTTCTCCTGTCGCAGGTTGCTCCAAGGCTCGTATAGCCTGGCTTTGGGCACTTCCAGGGATCCAGGGGCAGCCACAGCTTCTCTGGGCTTCACTCCACAGCATTGGGACCCTGTAAAAGGAGAATGTGGGCTACCCTCAGGTAGGAGATGAGGGTAACAATAATTTTCCAGACTCAGCTTTGCAGTTTTCTATTAAATTCACTCATGGCCTATTATGTCACTTAAAATAAACTTAATGAAGTAAATTTGTCACCACAAAGTAGACAGAAAATGCCTTGGTTTTTTCTCCCGTGGGGAGGGCTTGACCTTTCCCCATCTCCTGGTCCACACTGGTGCTAGGAAGTCTGAAGTATTCAGATAATACTAAAGGCAGAAACTGAGGCAAGTAACAAGAATCAAGATGATTGTGGATAAAATGTGTTTCACTCTTGGTTAGAGCATGGTGCTAATAATAAAGGTTGAAGGTTCAATCCCTGTATGGGCTGTATGTGTTTAAGAGTTGGACTCAATGATCCATGTGGGTATCTTCCACCTCAGAATATTCTATGAATCAAAATCAGTGTTTACGCTATCCTGTCGTCTTTGTTGAAATGAAGCAAAACCACAGAAGGTAATTGATGCAGTTTCCTGAAAATAAAAAAAAAAATTCTCCCTGGCGTTGTCATTGCTCTGAAGTTTATTCTCCCATGTTTCACTCTAAACTCTGTATTTAATCAATTTATTGTCATTGATCAGCTGTACTAAAGCAAAGCTACAGTTCTGATTGGCTATTACTGCATTTTAGCTGAGCACCAAAAACATTTCTTAATGGTAAGACCTGTTAGACAGTTGAACTCTTCCAATGGAACTCCAACCAAAGCTAAACTGAGGTTCTCTCTCCAGGATTTTGGGGAGTTGCTCTGGGAACCATGGGAGCTGTGAAATCCCTTGCCTAGGTTGCTTACACCTGTGTATGATTAAGAGTTCAGTTCTATAAGCTCTTCAGAACTTTCTGGAAAGTGCTAAGTAGCCTTGACTGACTGAATCATTGAAATTGTTCAGTTTTCAGTGGCAGAGAAGGGTTGTTTCTTCAGAATCAGGTTCCTAACAAAATCAGAGAATAGGCAAGAGCAGCCTTGATTCAAAATTTCAATATAGCATTGATATATTTATTTCTTTTGAGTGTGAGCATTTTCACACTCTATAGTAGTAACAAAAGCATTAAATTTGCATTTAAATCTCCTTATTCCATAGCTAACACACTGAACTATGAAAAAGATTCCAGATCTTTTTTCTCAGATCATTTGTAGGTGTCCTGTATCTCCTGGTTTCATTTAGGAACTGAAGGATGAAATGAGGCTGAAAAACAGAGAGTGGTATCTTGAAATTGCCCTGGTATCAGAAATCTCAATAAAATATTGAGTATTAGGGTTCCATAAAATCTTCTCAGTCAAACATGTCCATGGAAATATCCCTAACAAAGTAGAGTACAGAAAAGGGCGAAGAGAATGAAGGATGCAGATTTTTAAAAATTGGGAATGTTGAACAGAATCAATCTCCAGTAGGAAACGGGGGGCAAAAAATGAAGTAATTGTTTTTGCCTCAGCACTAAATATTACAGAAGTACCCTGCTTTGGCTGCTGAGAGGAAAGGCTGGAGAAGCAGGAGATGTTTGTGTTCCCTCGCAGGCAGCGGGGCCGTTCCTGTGGCACAGCCTTTGGCCCCGGGCCGGGAGGGGCAGAGAGAGCCCCTGGGATGGGAGGGGACAGAGAGAGCCCCCCGGGCTGGGAGAGGGGCAGAGAGAGCCCCCCGGGCCGGGGAGGGGGCAGAGAGAGCCCCCCGGGCGGGAGGGGACAGAGAGAGCCCCCCGGGCTGGGAGAGGGGCAGAGAGAGCCCCCGGGCCGGGAGGGACAGAGAGAGCCCCCCGGCGGAGGGGACAGAGAGAGCCCCCCGGGCCGGGAGAGGGGCGGAGAGAGCCCCCCGGGCTGGGAGGGACAGAGAGAGCCCCGGCCGGGAGGGACAGAGAAGCCCCCGGGCTGGGAGGGGACAGAGAGAGCCCCCCGGGCTGGGAGGGGACAGAGAGAGCCCCCCGGGCCAGGAGGGGACAGAGAGAGCCCTGGATGGGAGAGGGGCAGAGAGAGCCCCTGGGATGGGAGAGGGACAGAGAGAGCCCCCCGGGCCGGGAGGGGCAGAGAGAGCCCCCCGGGCCGGGAGGGGACAGAGAGAGCCCCCCGGGCTGGGAGGGGACAGAGAGAGCCCCCCGGGCCGGGAGGGGACAGAGAGAGCCCCCGGCTGGAGAGGGACAGCGGGAGCCCCGGGCTGGGAAGGGCAGAGAGAGCCCCCCGGGCTGGGAGAGGGGCAGAGAGAGCCCCCCGGGCCGGGAGGGGACAGCGGGAGCCCCCCGGGCCGGGAGGGGACAGAGAGAGCCCCCCGGGCCGGGAGGGGGCAGCGGGAGCCCCTGGCGCCCGGCCCGTCCCACTGCCCGTGGCAGCCGCGGGCCTCTCCCGGGCCGCCGTTCTGCTCCTGGGAAGTGCCCCAAGTGACCGCCCAGTACCGCGGAGGGCTCTTCACAACGTGGGCTGATTCTAATGGACCCCGGAGGGCAGCTGGTACTTTCTAGGGTTTGCTATGGCACTTCTGGAATGAAAATAGCTCTTGCCAGACTAAACAAGGCTGAATGGAATGAACAAATACCCCGTGTCCAGGACAAATGCAATAACTTGCAGTTACAGGGCAGTGGAGGAACTGACAGCATCGTTTCTTTTGGATAGGGTGATGTCACAGTGCACAGCTTTGGTCTGTTGACTGAGGTGGATTTTGTATTCCCATGTATCTTATCATCGGCACTTTCAAATTCAAATCAATTTTACCTTTCTGAGGAGGGGAAGTGAGAGTTGGAGGTTGGATTTTTATTAGGCACAGCTGGTCCCAGGGACGTCATTTGTTCCTAAAGCCAGGGCTGTCTTTCACATGAGACCGGGGGGTGCATGGTGGGCAGGGGGAATCACTCGGTGCAGTTTCAGCAGCTGGGGGTCAAATTATAGGGAAAAGTGGAGAGAAGGGAAATTTATAATCTATAATTTGAAACCAAAATAAGAATGAGACAAGCTTATTTGAAAGACTGGAAGGAGAAGGATGTGATATATGGCCTGATACAGCCAAGCAAAATGAACACGGCCATTGCACTGTTATATTGCAGACAATCCAAAAAACCCAAAAGGGCCCATTAAGGCTGTCTCTGTGGAGATCTAATTAGGTCATGTGAACAATCTCCGTTGTTTATAGGACCCTTTTACCATACATGCACACCTTAAAAAGTCTGTAGCAGAAACAGGAAAGATTCTGATCCATGATGGGAATAAGAAGTGAACAAGAGCAAAGAAATAACAGATGAGAAATTGGCATAGAAAAAAAAAAGGTCTATAAATAGAATTATTGAAGTAGGAGAGGAACAAGAGAGCCTTATTCTTCCCTAGAGGTGATGTTGTCCTATTATGTGAGACATTTGCTTTGTTTGCTTGAAGTTAAGGGAATGGAGAAGAGGAATTGGTAGGATACAATGCATTCTGAGGGGGAAGAAAAATCTTGCAAGGGAAAGATCATGTTAAAAGAATGTGCTTGCTTAGAGTGACTGAGACAGTGACTACCTGTATCATCCTAGTGAAAGAGATCCAGAGGAATGTTGTGTGTAAAATAAAATAGAATCACAAGTGCACTGAGACCACTTCTGGCTTCAGGACACCATGCAAGAAAGGTGTCAAAAGTGTGTAGGTCCTCCCTTAGTGCAGGCTGGACTTGTTGAGACAACAGCAGCACCAAGTGACCCACTCACCCTTACACTGCAGGGGTGGGCCCTCTTGACACTTTCCTTCTCTCCCTCCCAAGTTTCCAGGTAGCAAATAACTATTTCATACCTATTATTCCCATTATGTCCCAATAATATTCTGTCCACTTCTCTAGCACAGAACCCCACTCCTGTATTTGTTACAGCTAAGGGTTGAGTAATATTTTTATGAACTTATCCTAGAATCTTGAAAAAGTTACGGACTTAACCATAGCAGGATACTCTGTGGGCCAACAAATGTTCATAGTATTTAGCAGTGTACCTGGGTAAGGGAGAGTTTAATATCTGAGTATCTGCAGAAAGCACACACTGAATGAGCAGTTGTTCATGGCACACTTGGAAAGTGCTGTTCAGTTACCAGTGTGTGTACAGGATTTCTGTCACCTGAGTGCTGTGACTGGCTCACTTGGGGTGAATTTGCAGGTGGGATATTCACCATGGCCTGGTTCTGAGCTATTTGCAACCAGCAGTATTACACACCAACACTTACAGGTAGTAAAACAGCTGAAATTTCAGAATGTCACAATCCACTTACCAGTGGCTCAGTACTATAAAGAGCCTAATTCAGTACTCAGATAGAATCTTCCCTCGGGTATTTTAAGTCCCACTGAATCAGATGCTAAAGAGTCAAAATCATGAGCAAAAACCATTTTGTTTTTTTTATACACCTTTATATGCATTTCAGTCCAGAAGTGCATGGCCCTACAGCATTTTATCAGCAGTATTTAAGCTCCTCAGTACCCATATGAAAACCAGAGGGGTTATACAGCTTTGCTTATGCTGTGCTGAATAATTTCCTAAAGATTGTATAGGAAACCTGTAGTTCAGCCTGTAAAAAGCACCCCATCCCAATCCTTCCCTCCTCAGTGAGGGAGACTGCAAGTAAAGCTGTCCCAGGAAAGGCATGGCTTAGGAGATCTGTTAGGCTTCCTTTCTGGGCTCTTTTCTGTGACTCTGTGCTGTGTTCCATACAGTCTGATACTTCACTGCTTGGATTTTGGAGCAGCCAGGTTATAACTAGTTAAAAAACCCCAGTGAAGGGCCTGTGTCTACTCATTACCCTGGATAGTTTGACCAGTATGTGTTGCCTAGAGCCAAGGGCAGGATTGGAATACTGCTAGTCTCAGGAAGAAGGCAGGAATTTAGAAGCAGCACTGAGAATAATATGAGCTCCCTGTAACAGAATTTCTTCAAACTCAACTACATCTACACAGGAGTCTACAGAAAAGTATCCTCATTTTAGATCACTTTATTCACAAATCTGTCATCTGGTTTGCTTATGCAAAGGAGGCAGTCAGAGAGCTGCCCTGGAGTTCACCCTGCCATGACTGACCTGCATTTCACTTTCCATTGGGATGGAACTTGTTTACAGTAGATCCTGGCCTATTGCAAAAGTTTGCGACCAGGGGTTTCAAGAAGGCCAAAAACGAGTACAAAAGCTAATTTTAAGTATTTATAACAAAATAAGTCATCTATATGCCAATTATATACAAGCACCATGTATATCAGCAGGTGCCACCACATGTAGGAAAGTCAAGGCAGTGATTTGGTGGCAAACCAACTGAGCCAATACCGTGTTCTGCTGCTGACATCATCACTGCTGGATGGCTCTTTGGAATAAATAACCTCTTCCACATGTCCCTAAGCACACAGCTCCCAAAATAAATTTCAATTGCTGTAAGGCTCAAGGACGTCCTAAATCACCTTGGGTTAATAAGCAGCAGAAATAGAGAAGGAAGGAGTCCAGGATTTAGTTTTTATTTCATTAGAAATACTTCAGATGAAGCATTTGTTAAATGCATTAAATACTCTGCAGGGCAAACAGGAAATAAAAGCATGAAGGTGGGAGAGATGTTTATATCAGAATAACATACTGAAAACCTGGCAGGAAATACTGCTCTAAGTTGTGTATTGCCAGACTGGAAACCATGGCAGCATTCAAGATAGGTTGAGGTTCTGTAACTGTTTAATGAGCACTGGTTTTGTCAGGAGTCTTTGCAGAGGGTTGTGTTAAATATTTCAGAATACAGAGGAAGTTTAATGTGAAACTTCCTGAGGAAAAAATCTCTACAAGAACACTTGAATTCTCACAAACAGCAAAATTAGTGTAGTAGATCAGTGAAGGATGAGCAAATATAACTTCCACTTAGACCTAATCTATAATTCTGGAGTATAAATGGAGTCTTTATCTCTTGCTCTGAAAAGGGAAAATGTAAGAAGGTATGAATAGATGTGTTATGGGTGAGTAATGCCAGTTTATTTAGAAGTGTCCAGAGCAGTTGATCTTCCTGGACAACTGCTAGTAAACAGGTGAAAATGAGTCCTTAGCCAGGTTATGCTGGTTCTCTTTTAAAGAAGTTGGATTTAATATTCTGATGTGGTCTTTGCTTATCAGACTGTAATTCAGGGGAAATTGTGTCTAGAGACACTTCTGCATTTAACATGCCCTGTCATAGCAGCAAGAGGTAAACCCTATTCTAATACTCAGGTTGTGTTTCACTGAATTTTTGAGAATTTTGGCTGCTGCTTCAAGCCTTGCACACCTATGTGATGCACCACAAAGAACAGCACAGTTGCATTCCTTGAGACTTTGTGAAGCTGGAATTTTACTTAAATAATAATTGCAATGTTATTGTTATTAATAATGATCAGGTTCCAGTTTCTAAAGACATAAAAAGCATAAGTAGTAGAGCTGTAAATAAATTATGAGTACACAATATACAAAGGATCTTGTCCCTACAGCTAGAGAAGAGATGAGGGATTTCTCTCTGCATGTAGTGGATGCTTTCTAAACATCAGGTCTGCCTCGTCCCTCTGCCCTGTTACGGTTTTTTTTCTGTGCAGTGGGTAATAGCCTAGCACAAAACACAAGAACCTGCTCTGAGTAGTGTTTTACCCTCAAGACCTATAGGGAATCCATTTACAGGAGTTGCTACCTCTGTACAAAACTAAGAAGGAAATGAAAAGCTACTGAAGTTGGAGCCATTTTTTTGCTTTTTGTGAGGAAAAACAGGCTTAGCTTACAAGTGCAATGGGAGAAGTGACCAGTGTCCAACACAGATTCCCTTTGTTCTTTTTTACATGTTGCACTAGAGAACACAAGGCCATTTTGGTTCATGAGAGAAAATTAAAAAGGAAAGACAAAAAGTGCAAAAAACCCACTTGCTAGCCTAAATGGTGGGTGGTGTGCAGCTGGCCTGAGAAGCTTTGACATGCATTCTCTCACAGAAGTGGTACATTCAGAAGTCCCATTACCCCACTCATCTCTGCCTTTGCTGATTTTTTCCTCCCAGGGCAGGATTTTCTCTTGTCCTTTGTTCAGTGCTGTCTTAAAACAATTTGAGTATCATAGTTTCACAGGTCCCTTGCAGACTGCGCTTACCGTTCTGCGGTTCATCCCATCCTACTGGTTCTGCTCCCCAGAGAAGCTGAGGCAATCCCTTCCACTGCCTGGGGTGCTCCCCTTGCCCACCACGGCTGGGGCAGCTGCCAGAGGTGGAGGGGAGCAGGAAGCAATGATGGAGAGAGCAGAGAGGAGCACCTGGCACTGTGAGATCACACTAGTAAGAGCTGGTTTAAAATTTCTGTCGATGACAGGCAGTTCAGGGACCCTTGACAGTTTTATCACAGCAGAGCACACTGTAATTTCACTGCTTACATGGTGCATGTGCTTGTATTTTACTGGTGTTTGTCTGCCTCCCCACTCATCTGCTACAGTTACCTGAATGCAGTGACTTTAGTTAAAAAGTTACTTTTCTCTCATTCTCTCCAGCCTATACCACATCACACTGAAAATCCAGTAGGGAAGAATGCCATTTATTTATCTCTTCTGACCCAGGAAATACTGGCAAAGACTAGATGTTTTAAAAACTGAATAGCACAGGAGTTTGGGTGTTCCACTAAGTGGAATTTTCATCTCAGAATGAAAACACAGCTGAATTTTTTTTAAGAGACTTACACCTTTTATGAATGTTTCGCCATGTATTTGCTGTGTAGAAATGGTCCTCCCTGTCCCAAATCCAACCCTGCATCCTCTGTCCCACTTCCCATGTTTATAGTGAATGCCATAATCATATGGTGCTCTTATTGTGCCTGTCACAAAGCAGGTATGTCTAAATGGCAGCCTTTCAGGGTTTTAGCTCCCTCTTCCAGAAAACTGCATTTGCAATTGCTTTCAGCTGCATATCCTCAGCTCAGACACCTTAAAGGCTATGGAAGGTCTATACTGATGTTTTGGAGGCCCTCATCTTCACATTCTAAAAGCTCTCAGCTTAGTTAAGTCTGTATTATAAAGATCCCAGACCACATCATACTATCATACAGCACTTGAAATCGAGCACATAGCAAGCCAAACCTTTTACATCAGCTAAGACAGAGACCTTGACAATAATTTCTTAGAAGCAGAGGGAGTAAAGATGCCTGCATTGAGGAAGATCTTTATAAGCCTTTAGCTGTTCCACAGTCCTTCCACAAACAGCAAGAGACTTACGTGGCAAAGTCTTAAGCATGAGAGTGAAGCAGCACCATGCCTTTCCCTGGCAGCAGAGCACAGTGCCTGGGACACTGAGGGAGCAGGGCTGCTGGGTGACCGGGGTGTGCTCCCTGACCTCCCAAGAAGAGAGCCCAAGGAGTCTCTGACAAGCCTCGTCCTTCACACCCTGAGACCTTGCTGTAAGCACTGCTCCTCCAGACCAGTCAGGGCAGTGAGAAGGAGGGCTGGGACAGAGGACAGCAAGCCCAGGGAAGTTTAGTTTAGCAGGCTATAAATCCCCCTTCCCCTCCTCCCCTCTTTATTGCCTGTCTTTGGAAAACACAATCCGATATAAACCAGAGAGAGTGGAAGCAGGGCTATAAAACTGTACGGCAGGAGCACGAGTGTCACAGGGTGTTATATTACTGGCATTCCAAGTGGCTGATGTCAGGCAGTGAGCAGCAGGGCCCACAAACCCACCAGGGCAAAGAAATGTCCCAACTGTCCTTCGTGGCCCTGTGACATCCCTTCTATTCAGATCAACTCTTGTGCTACTCATCTCTTCTGCCCTTCACTACTCCCCAGTCCTTGTGTTATGATTTCTGGTCTCCAGGCTGTTCAAGTTGAGCACTCAGGCCTTTTGACCATGAGTCAAGATATTCTTGAAACGCCTGATGTGTTGTCTGATCCTTGTGTAACAGGATCAGCAGTGCCACACATACAGGAGTTATTTCTGATGTGCACGTGGCTGGATTTAAATATATATGTATTGATTTATTTAAAAATTTAATTTATGTGAACTCAACTCTTTAGATAGGGCCAAGAGTCTCAGACCTGGTTAGCAGTTCTGAGTGCCCTATGTGAATGATGGTTTTCACAGGACTGGCTCCCAGCATTTTCTGAAAACGAGGCCCCTTTAAGGTACTATTAATTGAGCACTTAAGAGTTTTCAACTGTCTTTGCCAGTGCTTGCTGTGAAAAATACTTAACCTCAAGTTCCAAGGTATAAATACTGCTCAGAAACTCATACATACTTCCATTCATAGAAGCTGGCACAAGTATGGTTTCTTGGGGCTAAGTTTCTGTCTCCTCAGTTGTCTTCGGTTAGGCATTTGCTATAAAAGTTGCAAAGCTCATATAATTGGTAGGCTGAAAGAAATATCTCTGGAAAAGAATTCCTCCTGCTTTTTTCTGGATACGGTCGCACAATCAAAATTAAGCCAGCTTAAGTCAAGATGTGTAACTTACGTTTTTCTCTCTCTCCTCGTTGTTGGTATTGTTCTGAGTTGGTTTGGGTTGGATCAGTTTCCTGACTTGATTTGTTCCGCCGCTGTATGAATGCTTGCTGGCACACAAGCCATGGGGAGGCCTGCAGCTAAGGACGAGGGAATATGAGGTGAACTTGTGGGGACAGCCTCCCCTTCTGTGGCCTTAGAGCAGCCCTTTAACAGCAGCCTCAGAGATGCCTACCACGATGGCCTTGTCATCATCTAGGTTTGCACATCTTTCTACAGAGTAAGGACATGTAACAAACTTGGAGACCTCACTTTGGACAACCAGAGTTTGGTGAGGTGAGTCTCACCATTTTTTATCATTTCAGTATATTCCAGTTCTGGGGAGTACTCAGCAGTGCCGATATGCTCAGTGAAACGGCAAATTCTGCATGTAGATTCACGGTGCCCTGTGCTTGAATTTCTCTGCTATTTTATAAATATGACACATGTACTCTGAGGTGGTTTTGGACCATGTTGGGAAAAAATATCCAAATTAACTTTTGAAGTGGACCAATTAAAGCATAGTAAATCCCTGTGTAGACACTCTTCCTGAGTATCAAAGAGGCCTTAATTCAGGTCAACCTAATTTATTTTGTATTGAAGTAAAACAAATCAAATAAAGGTCCCTTTAATCCTAAATGAGAGTGCCTGTGCAGGCGGGTGGAGGGGCTTAATGCTATTCAGAATTTAATGGCATTTGATAGCAATTACTTAGAATAATCTCCTTTATGAGGTTTTTGGACCCTCCTCTCAAATTCAGTTGCATTGTTTGTTCAATTATATGGAATAAAGTTGACATTGAAGAGTTAACATTGGAAATTGAATTCCAGAGGGTTTTCTATACATAAAATGTTGAGATTTTGTATGACCAAGGAAGCAGGAGAAGGACGTGATTATCTCACCGATATAGATATGCACTGCTCTCCATCTCATTTATTTTTACACATTTCCCCAAGTCTGCACAGCACTGATTTTTAGATCTGAGTTAACTCTTTGGTTCAACATAGCACTCAGAAGAGAAAGCTGTTAAATTAATGATTGAGTTTTGTGGTCTCCATATGAAGGGAGGCTCTCTTCATTCTCTTCTCCATCCAGATGGATATTTAATGTACAGAGTATCATACTATTTTGCATAAACATATAACACTTTTAATCTTGTGATCCTAAAGGGCCTTCTAAATGTTAGTGAACAAAGACTCCATGTTGCCCCTGAGGAAATGAGAGAAGTTCCCTTATCCCAAATATACAGATAGGAAAGACAGGATCCTAAGAAGTGAATTGTCTTGCCTAAGGTCACGCACAAGGAGAGAATGACTGCACGGAATAAAACCAATCCTTCTAAATCCCTGTCTTGTGACTCCGTCACAAGACTGCCCTTCTCTATTGTTTTATAACAAGCCTTTTTTCCACTATCTCCCCTTCCAGAAATTCTGCTGTCAATACAGTCCTTTCTGTGGTAGCCACATTGTCTGGCAGTATCTATTAGGAAAGATGGAGAAGTTACTGGTGGTATGCTTTAGGGCTGCTGTGGCACTTGAGTGTGGTGGGGTCTTTCTGCTCCTAATCCATTGTATCAGCTCCTGGCAATTCAAGCCCTGTCTACTGAATTGCTAGGGGTGAAAGGTCAATGCATTAAGCATAGCAGATTAATACACTGCAGTAAATCCCAGAACCAGCACTTTAAGGAGCCAGTAATATTTCACACATGATTGTTCTACCAATTGATTGCACCATCTTGTGAGTGCGTTGTGTGTGTGCATTTCTTTGACTCCATTTACGAGCTTTCCCAAGCTCCCCTGTTTAGTGGAGATTGCTGTGTCCCACACTGGTTGCACTTTGATCAGGGAAATTCAATACCTGAGGTCTGGGCTTTATAGGAAAGCAAGGTCCAGATTAAGGGAATTAGCCACAGTATATCACAACTAATAAAAGAGTGATTGAGCCCCACCACAGTGCTGCCCCAGGGGATGGGAGGAAAAAGGAGGGGGGCAGTTAGTGGAGGGAGAGGAAGACTTGCAGATAAAGCCATGTCCATAATTAAAAATGAATAAACCTGCTATCACATCATGCCTCTTACAGTGCTAGCAACCAAAGCCACATCTTTTCACAAAATGTTGCAGCTATAGCCTTTTCTCTCTTTTTTTTCCTTCTCCATTTCTTCCTGTTGACCTTGTCCATTCCCACATTTTCAGTGCAACTAAATTACAAGTCTTTTTAGGAATTTTGTGGAGAAATAAATCATATATTTGACTGATTCTTATGTCCATTTCATGGCAGTGATTAAATAACTCAGGTCAGTAGGAGCTGCCATTTCAGACACTGGACAAAAACAGGAGTCGGAATACCAACTACTGTGTGGATGCTGGGATTTCTTTCAAGATAAGCCTAGAGAGTTTTGTAGAGGGCTGCCTTTATCCATACTGCTCTAAAGATAATAATAAAAAAAAAAAAAAAATCAAACCAGATCTGAGAATGTAGTTTGCTCTTGGACTAAGAAAATTGCTGCAATAATTTTCTTGGAAGGTGTTCACGGTAATATGCCAAGACACAATAAACATCTGCATATCTAAATCAGGAGATAGTAAGGTTTATTATTTTACAGGCAGTGAGTGAGGAAAGATTGCTGATCATTCTATCAGAGGGAATGAGACTGCTGCAAAATCTAAATCATTCAGTTACAAAAAGATTTTGTATCAACTGTCTTCACTAAGGCAGTGAGCTTCACTTTGTTCTAATTTCCTTGCCCATTTTTGTTCGGAGTTCTTAATCCAGACCAAACTTCCCTTGAGTTTTTCTTATTGTTTTAAAAAGATATTTGCTTGAACTAGGAGTGGCAGAAAGAGTAGAAAAAGCCTCAGCACATAATGCCTGTGTCTGGCATCTCCTTTGTCATGCACACGGCTGGGACTGGGTCCACTGTTAGAAGTGCAATTTGCACGAACAGCCTTGATTTGTTTCCCAAACTGAGTACTTGATTTTATAACATTCTTTGTCCATGGTATTTGTTCAGAAAACCAATATAGAAAAATCTCTAGTTTTATAGTATCTCTTTGCATTCAGAAGTCTGTTAATGTAATGATTTTGGTGCTTTCAAATTTAAATCTGCAAAAGCATTTTAGCATACACCTAATGTGACCTGTCCTGTGTTTTAGGAGTTTTCTTAGAGTCAGACACAGGGTAAAGTGCTTCAATGAGTCAGAGCCACAGCAATTTAAACTAGACACATAACGAAAGGAAGAGTGTATTAACCATACTTAGTGCCCTGCAGAGTTTTAGGATTTCTGTGTGTTGGATAAATGTCAACATCCTCTCCAAGGAGAAATTCCTGTCTCTTTTTACTAAATCTTTTCATTTCAATACTGTTGAGCATTCCAGCATGAATAATGGTGAACACTGAAGCCAATAGAAAGAGTGTGTTGAACTAAATGCATATTTGATCAAGTTCCTAGAATCCATTTTCACCTACTATTTATTATTACTGTTTATTATTATGGTATAAAGTAGATGGCTACATAAATAGATACTCTGTCTAATTAGGCTGGTCTGCCTGAAATCCTCATTCATTTGCCAGATAATGCATTTTCAGGCAAATGGCACAACAGTATTGACTAATCACAGTAACTCTTGACAGTGTTTTTTAGAACACCTGGCCATGCACAATACTTTGAAAACATAGGCAAATTTTTTTTGTCCTCTTGTGCCAGCTAATTAAATTTGTCCCAAGTTTTCAGAAGTACATAAAATAATTTTCTTCCAGGATGAGGATTTCCTGCTTTCTAATAATTCTGTTTTCCTTAAAACCAGGAATCTTTGTGCCAAAGCACACATTTTTTCTTGTCACATTCTATCTAAGCAAACCAGTTTCCCCGCCTACTTAGCTTTGATATCATTACAAGAGGAGATACAAAAAATGAACAGAAAAGAATGTTCAATTCAAGTTCCTTATGTTGTGGAAAGCTATCAATAATTCAAGACTAATGCTTGGTTGACTTGAGCAGAAAATTTTGGTTAAATATCAGTTCCTAGAAGGGTTTTTTCCCTGACACAATTGAGCAATCTCTTTGAATTGTCTGTCAAAAGTGGGCTAAACTAAAAAGCAAAATTATATATATTAGTTGAGACAGTGACAGCACTGAAATACATTAAACTTGCCTGAGCATGAGCAAACCCACTTTACTGTGGTACAGAAGTTAAGCATTCAAAAATACACTATTTTATTTGAAATTAAAATGCAAGTTAGGTGGAGAATTTCAGTTTTGTAATCACCTGCTTTTAAAAACTTAAACCTAAATTGTGTGTCCCATAAAATCTTATTAGATCAAGTGCTCGTATGTAGTCTGTTACCTCACATTAATTAAAGCCCAGCTCAAACAACTTTGTGACAACCCAGCAGCTCTGCCTTCTCATGCTGAAGATGGTCATTGCTGAGCAGTTTTCCCCTCTCTAATCCCCCACTGTCACCTGTGATTCTGCATTACTCATAGTTTGTGCTGGTTTAGATTATCTGCTTTCATTATTTCATTATTCACCTGCCAGATAACAGGGGAAAAGATACAAACCCCACTTTCCCTAAAAAACCCTCCAGCTGTCACATGAGATGATGCCTTTAACCCGGTGTCCTGTGCACGAATGGATCGTGGATCTGGTTATCAAGGGAAATCCTGTCAATAAACGAGGAGACTTGTTTGAGAAACCCATTTTAAATCAAATGGGCAGTCAGTGTACCTGATGCAGTTCAGCTTTCCTTTGCATCCCCAGTCCAGTCCCTGATCCCCTCCAAGCTACAGCTTGTACAAGTTTACTTCGCCGTCCTGAAACTTTAACATTTTAACGAGGCAAAGTTTTGTCCCATAGAAGCTAAACTCTACCAGAAATTCCTAGTAAGAGCCAAATATTGAAAGTCTTTATGTACACAGTAATCCCTTTTCATTCAATACTGCCATATAGCTAAGAAATTGATTTCTTTCTGAAGAAAACAAGAGAACAGCACCCATTAGTTCTTAGTTAAATATTAGATGAAATTACTTAAATGCAAAATTTATGCCATTCATTCAGTACAGGATTCAGACTAGTTTTTTAACTGCTTTATGACTTTTTCCAGTCCATGAACAATTTACATGGTGAGGGATTAAACTACCGCTTCTTAAGCATTTGTTCCTGTTTCTCTTCAAGTGAATGGTAAAATTTTGATAGGTTTGAACAATGAAGAATCAAGGCTGATAAAAAGTCTTCTGAAGATTCCTATCAATCCCCATAGTTTTGCAGCAGGATCCCACATGAGTGTAAACTTGAAGCAGCTCTGTGGAGTTATTTAGAATAATCCAAAACAAGTCTGTTACTGTAACTTGAGCCTGTTTTATAAAGTGGCAGGAAATGAAGACACTGTTGATGGGCAGAACTCAGGAAATTGATTAAACCCCTCAAAATCTCTGAGTTCCATCTCCACCAGCAGCATGAATGCTACAAGCAATGATGAAACACCAGTGAGCAGGGCCAGCCCACATCAACTGTTTCATGACTACTTGCCAGACAAACAGATTGCTTGTCAGAGCAGCAGGAGAAATACTTGGACTGCCAGTAACCAGAAGTTGAAAATCTGGCACGGTCAGTCTCCCTCTGATCCCAACATTCAGATGTTGTCTTCTCATCCCCCTTGAGAATGTGATAAAAATCATGTAAACTAAAACTGCTTTTAAAGTAGTTAGATGGTAGCAGCTAGGCATTAAATTATTTGTATGAAGATATCCTAAGCCCTGCCAAACAGAACGCATGTTGCTGTATAAAAGCCATCCAGACAGACATTAAAGTTATGATGCTGTCATCTCTACATAGTCCTGAAAGATACTTTTATGAGACTTCCACATCCAACTCAGTTAGCATATTCCCAGTTCCAACTAGACTGTACCTTCCAGTAATGCTCTAAGTCCAGTCTCAGCTATCCAATAACATTTATCTTTCATTTTAACACTTTTATCCATCTATGTCAATATATGTCCTATAAAGAAAGCCCATTTGTCTTTATCATTTCATAGATAGGGACAAAATGATGTACTCAAAATACTCCAGTGGCAGAGTAAATGCAGTTTCCTGACTCAGTGCCCTTTTGCTGAACCACACTGTGCTAGTCCAACATTCCCTAATATCTGCAATCACATACTGTAGCCTAGTTATCAAGCCCCCCATTATCTGTAACAACATGTACTGTAGTGTTTGCCTTTTCTAAGAAATGAGAGACTAGCAAATGTTAGGTATAATTTTCTGATTTTGATTACTGTTGCCCTAAATGGATGGTATCATAGTTACCACCTCCCCATCCCTCTGTTCCTACTCAAGCATGTATTTTGAAACCATTTGCTAAGTAAAACTTCACTCTACCAAGAAATCTGGAAAGATTTTGACCTATATAGTGCTACTATTCTTTTTCTTGCTTTTGTTTAAAATGGTCCCTTATTAAAATGGGAACATCTACTTCAGTCCAGAGTATTCTTATGGGTTCTGTGTTCCTTTTATCTGTATTCCAGGTATTTCTTTTCTGTATTTACAGAACAGTGTAAGCAGTTGTCACTGGGACAGTTCAATGCAGACCTTTTGTCCTTGCAACAAGTGGATTTGTTCATCTTTTACTGGCACTGGTAGCATTTATCCTCCCTCTGTCACCATCTACCACAGCACAGGGGGTACTAATGCTCTATAGGAACAGCTTCTGACTGAGCCCTCAGGCCTTCAGTTTTTCCTAAGGGACAAAGAATAGAACACTCAGGGCTGTGGTTAACAGAAGGTGAGCAAAATGCTTCCCAGGTCAGCTTGAAATGAAAATATTTTCTTTGAATGTGTTCTCACAAGATATCCAGAATGTTTTCGGTGCTTCCTTATACAATGATGACAGTGTGCAAGGAGCTTCCTTGGCAATCACAGAATGGAAATCTTTGGTTTGGGAAGCTGACAGATCTTAAACCTTAGAGATGACTATCATTTTACTCTGGCAGCTCCTCATTCTAGGCTGCCACATTTGGCATGGCCTCTCATCACCATTATGCTCTGGTAGACACAATACGTAACATTTTTTAGTCAGGCTGCTATGATGAAAAGCCTTTTCTACTTAGTGATTCTGGCTGATCTCCTCTTGCCTGGGGTAATCCTAACAAATGAAGTGCTGCAGTCAGGAGAGAATGGCAGTATACACATGTTCAGAAAGGGCAAGTTTATTGCCAAAGCTAACGTGGCAGTAACACAGCAAAGTCAGTATCTAAGTGTGGTGATGCACCCAGTATGGAATCCTGTAACTGCAGACTCAGGCACACAAAGCCTGCTATAACCTTCTATTAATTTGTTTTGTTTAATCTGGTGTTGTAACCACTTGGCCCATGAGAACGTGTGTATAGCCACAGACAGATTGAAGATCTGCTTTTCCTATGATTCTGATGACATGGAGGGTTGTGGGTTTCAGGAGATCCCAGAATCATCACAAAGGGGAGAAGGTTGCTTGACCTGAGTGTCTTTGATCTTCTGGACAGGAGGCCAGGTTGAACATGAAACTGAGATATAGGTGACTATAAGAGGCAGTGGTAGAAAAAACAAATCTGCTGCTTGGGATCCATGTACCTGGATTTGCCATGGTGCTGTGTAAATAGCTAAAGTAATCTAGACTTCCACTGTATAAATGAAGACAGCTTTTCCTGGGAAAATCTGGCCTGCCCTTCCATAGGCATGGAATGCCTTGAAGCAGCAATAGGAAGATGATAGAAAAGTCCAATGAATAAAAAATTTAGATAGATACCTAGCACCCCAAGAATTTCTGTGATTGCACGTGGGATATCAGAGGATCTGGGCAGGCTTTGAAACTGGGAAAGCAAGGGACAACTTGTAAATTGCCCTTCTGTCCTCCCAAGTGGCACCGTGTCCTCTGTCCCTACTTCCACGGAGTTTCCACACAAGTTGGTTGCCTAAGAGGAAGACTCTGCCAGAAGTGAGTCCTCAAGGCCATGCTGAGATAAACTGAATACTTACTCCTTCACTGTGATTCTGTGAAATTTTCCAGCAGGTACTCAGAAAAATATTTCACTGCCCTAAAGGCAGGTTCTTAATTTACTTCCTGCCCTGCACGGTGTCTCACTCTTGCTTGTGTTTTTCTCTTTATTTTGAGAGTAGGGACTGGGTTTTTATGGTGGCCATGTTAATCGTATCCCTGGTGGTCACAAAGGAGTTTAATAAAAGGGGTGGGTGGCTGGGTTAATTATTTTTTCCATCTGTCTTAGGAGAAGAGTGTTTTAAATAAATACAGGTCTGTTGGAGCAGAGGGCTTGCAAGGGTAACGTTTTTTGTTTCCCTTCCTTTGTCACCCCACCACCCTCCTTCCCACCCCCCAGTTTATTTCCTGCTGTGGAGACAAGTGACTTAATAAACTATTATTTATTTGTTAAAGATGTCTCTTTCCAGCACTAGCTTTCCTGCTGGGGAGATGAGTGTCTATAAAATATTTCCAAGGTGTACCTCCTTTAAAGATTTAGTGGGTTTCCCAATAGCACACTCCAAGTCCTGCTGCTGTAAAAGTTGCTGGCTGTTTGTTTTTCAGCATGTCTAAGAGCCTGAGCGATGGAACAAGAGGAAAGTTTTGTTCTTCCACGATTTTTTTAGTCTGCTTCTACTTTGAGTCTCAGTTCTGTACAGCAGGAGCAAACTGCCAAGCCAGCACTGAGCCCTATTTTGTTTAACAAGGCTCTGGTTTAGCTCAACTTTATGCCATGCAGATTTGCTAAGCAGGATTGAGACCTTCATTTTAAGCAACTTTGTGAACAGTTGCTGAGCAGGGAGGCTTGAAGTTAAACTCTGGGCTTGAGGGCTCTGGGCTGCAGATCTCAGTATCACGGTGGCCAACTCAGTTTTTTTAGTTTCAAGACAAGTTATTTTTTTTTTTACTACACCAGCATTTGTGGAGGAGACTAAATACAAAAAAGTCAGCATGGACTTTTTTTCACCACTGACACATCGATTTGTTTTTAAGAGCAGACTTTAATTTCTATTTTTTTTCTCAAAATTCAGTCTGCCATGCTTAGTATTGTGTCCAACACTTTCTGCTTTCCTCATAGAAATCAGTAGAATATACTACATAAATACTGCATACTAAGAGTATATATCCTCACAAATGGTAAACAGTTTCTTCTCCAGTACTACAGAATTAGGAATTACTGTAGCAATCGTGCAGTGTGTGTAACACAAGCTTCATACACCTACAGCATTACAGCCTGGTGGCCCAGCCCTCAACCTGCCAACTTCAGGAGCAATGATTTTGCACAGTATCATGTCATTTGCTTTTTATAACCTCCCTGTATTGCATCAGTCCCAAAGTTACAGGTGAAACCCCACCTTTGGGTCCAATTTTCCCTTGGGAGAAACCCTCCAAACTGATAGATTGGAGGTATGAGGACACCAACCAACCCAGCGTCTCTTTTGAGTGAAAACTCCTTCCCATTATGTGGGTTTGGTCCAAGTTCTGGTTGCTCAGTGATGGTGTTGGACCTGGCACAACTTGTAAGCCTGGAGTTTGTTATATTTAGGAGCTACCTGAAGCAGGAGAGTACTCGTGAACCTCCCAAAAGTAAGGAGCTCAGTGTGGTTCTCTGCTTCCCCCAGGTGGAGGTATCTGTGCTGGCATGGTTCCGAGACAGGCACAGCCTCTGCTGAGAGCTTTCCTCAGCAGAGGGGAGGATAAATCACTAGGGGGTCCCTGAGACAAACTGGGTGGGAGGAGAAGACTGCAGAGCAGAAGGCTACTGGAGGCACAAGGAATGAGGAATTCCCAGCTGGGGTAGTAGATAGAATAAGACTGAGATGCCCAAGGTATGTGACTGGTCACTCTCTGTCCACTGTTCTGGGTGAGTTGTATGTGAGACTCTGCCCGACATCTTCATGAGCAAAAATGCCATCATAGGATGGGCTCAGCCTTCTCTGGGTTTGTGCATTGCTGCTGGAAGTGTTCCAAGAATATTTGTGTTCACCACCTAGATGAACTAAGAGGGAGAGACCCATGCAGGGAGGAGATTGTGGGAGCACTAAGAAGATTTGAGAGAAGAGTTGAAACATCACAAGAAAGAGGCAGATGCTGACTTTAGTTCTTTTAAGCCTGGCCCTACAGAGTTTGAGACAACACGTAGGACTCCTGCATCATCTACATTGTAAGACAAGCCTGCCGGATGGCCTTGAGCCACAGGTCCACACCAGGCAGGTCACTCTGAATGTAGCTCCTTGGGACATTAATTCCTTGCAGTTTGTAAAAAGTTGCAGAGAGCTTGCTTCTCCACTGGGTACAAGGGGAAGGAAGGAGCCTGGAGAGGGAGCGAAGGTATTTCAAGAGTGTAACTACTGAAAAGATGCAGTGGAATCTGCTAGGGAAGTGCAGGGCTCAGCCCCCTGTGTAGACAGACCACTTTGTGTTGAACAGAAAGAATGCAGAAAAAGTAGAGAAGGCTTGGAAGATGGTTCTTTTTTGACAACTCGGTTGTCTAATCTCAGGAGGGCTCTGAAGAGAGGTGAACCAGTGCATAATAAGAAACCAAGCAAGTGGGTGTTGGAAGCAGACTGTTAGCCAGCAACGATGGACAGCTGTGTAAAATTCTGGAGACAGGTAATTGTAATCAAGGTTCAGTCCCACAGAGACAATCAGTTATGTGAATACAAACCAGAGCACAGATAACCAAATGGAAATGTTTCATTCCTATATAAGACTGAGAAAGAGCTAGGAAAAATACGTGAAGATACAGCCTATGTACCATGAATGAAATTACTATATTATTTGAAACTTCTAAATTTCAGGCATTATTCAACACCTTCACTATGTATACATCTACTCAGAGTGACCTTATCTGTAAGGGCCACTTAGAGTTTGTGCTTTTACCCTTGTTTCAGACTTGAGTTTTTTTTGCTTACACAGAACACTGGTGTGAAATTAGCATTCTGAAATATCCCTGGATTTAAAGTAATGGAATCTGAAATCAGGACCTTCCCTTAGCTTTGGCATCACCTTTCTCATTTTGTCCTCATTGATTTTCGTGGTCTTGCGTGTGTAATAAAGTAAACACAGCAAGATTTGGCCCATAGCCAGAGTCATAAATTCATTTTTGAAGACCTGATCCTTCATCCACTGCTGCTAATAGAAGAATTCTTATTTGACATCATTTGGGAGGAACAGATCCCAAGGCATTTGTTCTCAGGCATATCAAAGCAACTATTTTGTATTGAAAGTAAATTAAAATGCAATATTGCTACATTTGCCAGGAGTGTAAATCTGAGCACCACAAATCAAATTAATTGTATATCTATGTCCAATATTTCAAATGAAACCTGTGACAGTCAGACAGGTTGTTCAATAACTGATCTTTTAAAAACATCAGAGCAAGAATATTCAAAGGATTACTTCAAACTACTTTTTAGTGGCTGAAGCACAAAATGGTCTAGATTTAAAGTTTAAGTATAGCAATTTAATTTGAAGCTTCTCTGTATTTTCTCAAGGATGCTTGAGGACAGAATGTCACCTGAATGAGCTACTCCCTACACTAACCAGAAGGTGACTGGACAATTTACATCCTTATTGAAAGGAAGGCTGAAGAATCGTTTTTTTTGGTGAGTCTTGCAGTGATGTTATTATGAGAGAAAACAAGTTCTAAGAGAAAAAGAGGAAGAAAATAATTCTAAATTGTCTCTCATCATACCCAGCTTCAGAATAATGTGAGGATATCCAGGATAATTCTTGATGCATCATTTTTAAATCATTCCCCATTTAGTTTAGCAACACACCCCCCACCTCACTTTTGTTCATTTTTTACAGAACATTTCTGACACCACAAGTTCACTATGTAGAGTTACATCCTTGTTTTAGGAAGGAATAATTCCTCTGCTTGTCATGCTAATACTTGGCTGTTTTAAATGATTTATGTATTTTACTTGTTGTGGAAGTCTTAGTGTATTTGTGTGTATACACATACTACATATATATATAAGTAAATGAGTTTCTTTTCTGTTTTTCTGTAAAGTTTCTTTCTAGGGAAGGCAACTATTTCTAGGTTTTTATAAGCTGATGGAACAGGCTTGTCAAATAGTCTTTATGAGAGAAGAAACAGGAAGATGGCTTGGTTTGCAGACAGAGGGTTATTGGGCAATTATGTTTTTTATAGAGCTGTTGTAGGACAAATCACGGGCCTGCTTTTGCCTTTGATGCTACGAGGCAGACGGCCCAATAAAGATCAGAACAAGGGAGGGCAAAGGGGGTCAGGGACAGAGCCTTCCCTTGGGGTCCCGCTTCTGCCGCTCGCCGCAGAAACCAGACCCCCCTTCCAGATGCACCACAGCTCCACTGTGACCCTCCTGATGGGCTGTGCTGGGAACCTGGGCGTGCTCCAGGAGTTCACCCTGCGCAGCCAGCTCCAGGCTCCCATGGATGCTGGGCAGAGAGCCGCCCTCTGTGGTGTCCTGGCACTGCCACAGAGATTGTTTGCTACCATGATGATAAAAAGCCAATGTAGAAGAAACTCCAGCTTAGCTTATGCAGAGCTGTATAACTGGCAAAACTCTCCCTGCACTTGTCCCTTTCTTGATACCTGTTTCCTTTTGTACTGTCTGAACTCATCTTTCAGTCACTCTAACTTTTCACAATTAGGGAGAATTCTCCTTGGGGCGTGTTGTCCTATCAATTTTTATTTTGTTTCACCTTCATCTGTAGCAGTTGGTACTGGGCCTGTAAGAGAATCTTGGCTTACATAAACTACAAGTTATTTGTCTATGCCAATTCTTTTATGCATGAAAAGTGTTTAGTAGAAAGGTGTGTTTATGTTGATAATGGAGATTTATCCTATGCCCATGTACAGGACACTGGGAAAATTTCATCTCTGGAGTGTTCCTAATCTCCAAACATTTCTGTTGCCATTTAGAGATATTTCAGTTGGGCAGTTCATTCCAAATACAGAATAGAGAAATAAATTTGGAAAATAAGTGATTGCACGTTTTACATCATCTTTTCCTCATTATTCAGAGCAGCAGGTGATATGAACCTGAGCTACTTCTGTTCTGCTTTATTTGCCTTTGAGACATTTTGATGGCATTACTTAGGTAAAGACCATATCCACATAAATGCTGTGAGCAGTGTACTGGAGTTCTCTTGGGGAATACCCTGCTCTGCTCTCAGGGAGTTGGTGACTGGGCTAAGTGTCAGGGCCCAGAACTGCCTGGAAAGCAGCCCTGTCCCTCCAATGCTTGACTGGCCAAAACTATAAAATAAATATGTACACAAGGACACAGGTCCACCTAGGAAGGCTTGGGGCAGTAGATCTGTTCAAACCAAATTATTTCATAAAGTTGTGGCTCAGTTACTTGAGACAGTTCCTGCACTGAGACTTGGCACAGGCTTCCAAATTATCTATTTTGATCACTTCCACCACTTTTTCCTCACAAGGAGAGTGTGTTGTGTCATGGGTATTGGAGAGACCAGAAAGAGAGGCCTAAGGGTGCTAGAATCACACAAGTACATGCAGTGTACATCATGTCAGGGAGGATGGAAGTAGTCAGTGTGCAAGTAGCAGATTTTGACCCCTGACTTTCCCTGCAAAAGGTATTGACCCCCTTGCATCATCAGGCTATCACAAAATTAGCTGTTTGGAATGAGCTGAACTTAGAAAAAATTAGGATTTATTAAATACAAAATTGACTGACTGAGTGAAAGCTCTCTCCCCTTCCAGCATGCCACTGATCTACTTGAATACCAGTGGGAAAGGGAAGAAAATGTCTTTTTTAATTAAACTCACCAGTGTTTGCTGTTTATTTGCTAAATGATTGACCAGTTACAGAGAAAATAGAGCACTATCAAATTCTTATTGGAATACCAATGAGATTAGCTAGGGAATATCTGAGATGAAGATGAATCAGTTCTGCCTGCTACACTTCCTTTCACTGTGACTAGTTTTTCTCTTTGACAAACCTGTAAGCTTTCCCTTTCCACCACTACCAGTCACAGATAGGGTTTTTCCAAAGACATCTGCTGCTTGTTTTTTGAGGAGTTCTTCAAATGATTGTTGGTCTGTGGCTGGTTCCAAATGTTTGCTGTAAAACCACAACATGACTAGCTGGTGTTCATTGTTGTTATTCACAACTCAGCATCAAAAATTAAGTCTCATTCTACACTCTGATAGAGAGAGAGCTTTGAACCTCTGCATTGGAATTGTCACCAGATTCAGAGCCCTGTATCAGGCCTCTGCAGGATATACAGGATTCTAATTTCCATGCTTATAAGGTTCCTAACTACTTCAAAATGTAAGACTTTATGGACAACTAATTAACATTTAGTATATAAGGAAATAAAAGTTTGAGGCTCAGAAGGGCTTCCTTAATATGAACATTAGAAGTTTGAAAGTCTAGAAGATAGCTCAGTACAGGGCTTACATCTTTCCCTCCTAGAGCTGAGGAATCCCTATGTAGCCCATTGGCTGAGCAGCTGGTCCCTGATAATCAGGAGAAATCTAAGAACAGTCCCTTAGGCCTCTTCCAGTACAGTCAAGGGCAAGAGCCAGACAGAAGCACCAAGCTCTGTGCCCGAGACATCTTGAAGGCTTAAATAACTGCACATTCCCTGCCCTCCTCTCTGCCTCTGCCCCCCAGTCATATTTCACCTACCTTGGGATATCTGCAGAATTTCACCTGTGACAGCTCTGCTGACAAACAGGGCAGATCAGAGCTTTCATCTGGGTGATGAACTGCCGGGCTGTCAGCAGAGCAGAGTATCTGTGCTGTGGTGAGACAGGTCAGGGCTGCCGCAGGGGCTCTGCAGCCTGACCTTGGGAAGGCTCCGGGAGCACTGGGCTCTACCTGCTCCTGCCTCTCAGGGTCTGCAGGACAGTCATGGCATGTGTTCCCTCACAGGGGCACAGAGAGAAACCAGGGGCATCCCTGAGCACACACATGGCTCAGGGAATTGTCTAGGTCACACTCCATTCCTCAATGAGGGCCTCCTGCACTGGGGGATTAATTGGCAGGTAGGGTCTAGAAACTGATCGTGAGGTAATCGCATGTAAAATTAGGTCTTTTCATTTGAATACCTGACTGTGAAGCCATAGCATTATATTTCCCCAGCTGTTAAACAGCACAATTTGATCCACCTGAATTTTGGTACATTTTAAAAAGCACCAAAAGCACCAAGAGTAGCAACTTGTTTGTCTGCATGACACCATATACCGAAGACGACTGTGTGAGTGTTTAAGGAATTTCTCAATATGTCCTCTTGCAACTTTACTGGATCTGGCCTTTGAAAAGAGAAGGATCTTGTCTGGACATTTTGCTATCTACTCACATACAGGTGATCTGGTTGGGAAAACCCTGCATGCTTGTGACTTCCTGAATAAACACTGAAAATTGGACCAGAAAAAGAATTTAGAAACCCCGGGTTCATGCCCCCTTTCTGTTTGAGGTAAGCTGAACCCACATCTAATTCTCTGAGTGGTGTGAACAATGTACTTAAATTTTTCTTGTGCCTAGGCTAAATATATTTTAAAAAATGGAATAGAACTAAGCCTGAGCATCAAAAATTTATCTCTGTCAAATAATCAACAGCTTTGTGTCAGTGCTTTAAAGGAAGATGCAAGATCCAGGGTTCAGTCAAGAAGCAAATGAGGGGTTTTAAGCCAGGTTATTAGTTCCAAGGATGAAGACTTTGTCAAGCCCTCAACTTTGTTTTAACCCCTCCCTACAGCTGAAGTCTTCTGTCATCTCAACATTAATTTCTGTCAACATGTGGGGAATTTTGCTGAGAAATTTTCCTATCTTAACACATTACAGATGCGTTTTTCTGCAAACATCTTGACTGCAGGGTAGCAGTTTCAAAGCAGAGACCAGGAGGTAGGAAAGGTGGGTCTCACTGCAGTGAAAGCCTGTTATGAGAACATTAGTCATCTAATCCCTAATTCCTGGGGGGACTGGGTTGGTACAAGATCACTTCATACTTGCATTGTTTCTTACAAGCTATCCATTTGCATCTACTAATGACCATTGTAACAGACAGGATGCTGGGATAGATTGAGCTGTGATCTAATCCAATCTGACTCCTCCTGTGTGATTTGATAGTGGCTCCAAGACACTGTCTCTCCAGTGAGAAGATTTACAAGGTTTACCCAATTTGAGTAGTCCCCATCCGTGGAGTTAGGGGACTGTGGTGTCTCTGAGTGCTTGACAGAGGACAGTGACTTTGTTCATCTGAAGTGGGACTGAGAGGCCTCTCGAGGCAAGTGCCTCAGTGAAGAGCAAGTGCTATCATCGTTCCCTTCTCGCTCCCCAAATTTAAGACACTGAACTGTTAAGATCAGTTGCCTGAGGTTAGAATGTTTCTCGGTGCTATAACAGGATTCTCTTCTCCTGGGGAAAGTACCGTGTCAGACTAGTTAGTACCTCCTTGCTGCTGGCAATTTATTTCTAATGGCAGGAGCCGGAATTCCCCTTTTTCCACAGGAGACAAGGAAGACAGGAGGCTCTGGCTGTTTGTTGGGGGTTTTTGTCTTTTTAAAATACTGTTTAATACTTTCTAGATGTAGTTTTGCTCATTCATAGCACAGCATAGTGCTTCTACACCTATGTATGTTTTCCACCCCCCTTCCCTCAGTTGTACCAAGAAAGTTCCCATGTGAATTGCAGCTTAGAGAGTAAATGCCAGGTTAGCTGGACCAGTAGTAGAATACAAAAAAAAAAAAAAAAAAAAAAAAAAAAAAAAAAAAAAAAAAAAAAAAATCAGGATGCAACAAGGTGTTGATTGCAGAGAGAATCATGACCAGAATCATGATCATTACCGTATATATAAGGTAAATAGAGAGGGGAAAAAACCTCAGCATTGCGGATTTGTGTCTTTAGATATCACAGAACAGCCTCAATGAACTCTTAAATGCTTAAAATTTTAGAAACAGACTCTTCAATGTGTTTTGAGCCTCTCTGCTGCTCTGTTGGCACATAATACCCTTGCAGGACTGGCAGTAAGGGCTCAGGGGCAGATTACTGCATGGAGGGCTCTCTATCATCATCCTCTGAAACTTAAGAGCAATGGGAACACAAGAGGAACACTGGAAAATGAGAGTGATATGAGTGTTTGGATGGTTCTGCACTAATGCTGTGGAGCAGTCCCTGGAAAGATGGTATAGTTAAAATGGAGTCATGTGCAGGTCACTGTCAAGGGCATAGTGTAGTCTTCTGTATCTGTCCTTGCACTGGCAAAGGAACAAGAAAATCTGCTGAACATTAGTTAAACTCCTTTTTTAATTATTTTTTTCCAGTCACCTCTTGAATTTAGATCTTTCAGATTTCAGATATGTCCCAGAAATTCTGCAGAATAGTGAAGTATCATACTTAGAGTGCTTGAAGAATCAAGAGGAAAGTGCGTGAACTCTTCAGTTACCTGCTTTTCCTCTAATCTCCCTCCTTCTTGGCAGTGTAAATTACACCATATTAAACTCTCTCTTGCTGTGGGGACAAATCTAAGTGCACAAGGGGAAGACTGGGAAAGAACATGATATTCACGCACTGCAAAGTTAACAGGTCAAAAAAAGTCCTAAGTTTTACAGGAAATGCACAACATGCCGAGTCACCTGTCCCCTGCCACTTGCCTGCCCAGAGCATGAAGGAGAATCTCTGGACACCCTCAGTTTCATTTTGGGTTGTCACTAGACCCAGGAACTGATGGGAAGAAGACATGGGTAGAAGAACCTTAATCTTAAGGCAGCCCTCTTTATTCCCAACTAAAAGCATCAGAGAGGGGCTTTCCTCTCCTCTTTGTAGAAAGAGCAGAAATCTCATTTCACCCTCCTGTTCAGAGCTGCCTGCCTGTACCTGCTCCTCCTGCCTCTGCTGGTCTGCTGTGTGTGTTTGGAATGAAAGATTTTCCCTGCAAGCCCTGAACCTCTTCCCTGGCCTGTCAGGCTCTTATCAGCACAGGTTCCTCAGTGGGCCACAGTGATTTACTGTCCAAATAGTGCTGTTCTTTGTCAGAGATTGTGATCGAAAAGCCTTACTTTGCAGCTAATAAGAAACTCTTCCTTTTCCCTCATGTTTTTTTACCTTTCTTCAAATATTGTTTTACGAGCCCATTGCTTGCTATCTGCCTGACACAGAAGCTGTGCCTCAGGGCATCATTTTCTCACCTCTAAGCCAGAGGGTTGTTGCTTTGATGCTGGGTTTGAAGAGCTTGGAACAGCTCCACGAAGGGTATCTCTACCCTGTCTCCCCAGGGCAATCTGCTTAGTGAGGAAAGTTGCATTCATAGTTCACACTGGCATTCTGGGCATTGCTGTTTTGTTTTGTTTTTCCCTGATACAAAAGGAAAAACGTTTTATAAAGGGAGAGGGCGTGACATTTATCAGATGTTTGAAAATGGCAACATGAACAGGAATGGGAAAATGCCTGTTATTCACTGCATGTTTCTAAGGTTAAACTTCAAATGCTTGAGCACTTTGTTCTTAAGAGGTCAAAGTAGCAATCAGGAAAGGGGATTCTGGGCTGCAGTATACTTCCAAAAAGTAGGAAAAGACAACTATCCTTTCACTAATTCACAGCTTCAGTTGCTACTTGTCAAGTTTCTTCCCAAATAAGAAAGGTGTTTTCTTGTTGATATCAAGCAAACCAGACATTCTACTGCTTCATTTTCATTAGAAGCTTCCTATTAGTTGTGCTGTTTTCCAGAAAGATCCCATTTCTACTTCTGCCTAGAAATTCACATACTGAAAGAATGGCCATAACCTTTAAACAAAGTCCTGTCCTGAGATGCCTCCTACCGTGTAGGGAGATGTGATAGCATGGACACTGCAAATGCTTTTTATCTTTGAATTCAAGCACATATACAACAAGACACACTCAGTTGAGATATTTCAAGCACAAGGCAATAGAGATGTCCAGACTACTCACAATTCCACTCTAAATTGATTCTTTTTCTTTTTTTCTCCTTATTTTACATAGAGGCACGCAAGTGTGTATTTCACTATTTATCTTCATACTGTAGAAATGTGTATTTTACCTTATAATTTTTCTCAAATGCATGTTATTATCTCGGTGTACACCTGAATGGTGATTTGACAGCCTATCATTTTCACATGTTAGAACACATTTTAAAGTGTCTATCAAAGGAGCCTGTTCTTAGCACCAGCTCTGTCACCCTTCAGCAGGGCTGCTTATTAATCATCATTCACATAAAAAGCTGTTTCCTTTGACTGTGCAACAAACATGAGAAAAAGAAAAGGGCAAAAAGGTAAAGATGCACAGATTCTTTGAGATTTAGTGAAGTGCAGTTGAAGCTGGCGTGCCACCTCAAGATACTATCTTGTTAGATTCCATACATTTTAAGAAGAATTCCAGAGCAATAAATGATAAGAGCTCCCAAGTCAATGCAGCACTGCAGGTAGTGACGTAGATCAGTAGGGTTTCTAAACATCCTGCAGCACTCTTTGCAAGTACAGAGGTGCTAAACCTGCCATCCCCTCCAAATTCCAGCTGTAATTATTTTCTATCCATTAATGTCTCTTTGCATTTTCAATGGAGACATCATTCCTTGCTTTGTCCTGAGCTCGTGTAACATTCCTCCATCACATTAAACTGCTGCCAATTTCTGCCCTGAAGGGGGCTGCAATTAACTGGAGGATTAATGCTACTCTTTGTTTGACCCAAAACAAGCTTGGGTCCTTGCTGAAGCACAAACCTATTCCAGCTATTCTATTGGATTTCTTGTTTCTTGAAAAAAAAAGCAGATGTGGACTTCACACCTGGCTTGGAGTGTGCTGATACAAATAATTCAGGGGTAGCTGTGTATCCTGTTTGCTGTTTAATCAGAGGCCCAGAGACTTCCTGTGGTCCAAAATGGGCAAATTACTGATACAGTGCCAAACTTAACAGAACAAGATCAGACTAATACCTCACCATTTATTTTCTTCTTCAAAAGGGTACTAAAACAGTATCTAGTGCAAGAAGAGCTCCTTCTTAGTCTCCTTACGTAGCTTCTAAGTTGTATTAAGAGCTTTTGGGGGTGGTGGAGTTTTGTTCCTTCAAATCTGATTTGGTTTATGTATGCCTGGCATTTTTGTGATCTGCCTGGAAGTGCTTAGCATCAGTGATTTTGGTCGAGAGATAGTTCTGGTTTTGTGGCTCTGAGAGGTGGCATTTCTCACCCTTTCCTGAATCTGAGCAGCACTTGAGAACCAAGACTTCAATTACCGATGGCATCTCAGGCAGCTGCTGGTGGCTGCCCTCAGAGCAGAGCACATCTGTGTCACACTGACAGCACAGGGGGCAGGGGAAGAGAAAACCAGGAGACCCATGGGCACAGAATTGGAAACCTGTCTTCTGCTTGGTTGTGTTTTAGCAGTTAGAACTGAACTGTTTAGGACTGATTCATTTTTTTAGGTTCTTAATTGTTGAACCAGCAGTTCAGCATTTCAGTCCCCTCTGCAGTTTTCACGTTGCTCGTGTCAGAAGGGATGTCTCTCATCAGCCATGTGCCCACTGGCACTGGCACTGAGAGTGTCCAAAATGCCAGCTGCAATTAAACATGTCTGCTGTCAAGCATGGTGAGAACAACTTCCCTCCCTGAGCACAAACTGCAGCCTACCAACCTCAGCAGCAAGAAAACCACACGTCCTTCCTCAGGTACTCACAGGCACACAGTACAGAAGCTCACAGGTACATTAAGCAATATATGACCAATCTCTGTATCCATCCACAGCTTACAGAGAGCAGAGGTAGAACTAACCTCAGTGCTGCCCTCAGATTTCTCCCTAAACTATGTGCCTGCTTACTTGGCAGCCTTGCCCCCTCTCTGTTACCAGTTGTATGCATTCTAATTCATGGACAGATTTTTTTTTTATTTTAAACCCCACTGTTACCCCTGAAGAACAAGTACAGTCAAGAAAATAGTGCAATTTTATCACTGAACCTTTTGCTGATGTCACAGAGCTGACACAGGTTTTGCTTTTGTCCATAGCTGTGTACACAGACAATATGTGATGGTGTAGTTTAGATCCAGGCTTGGCCTATAAATCTGAGCTGAGGGAGGCTGAGGCAGCTCCCCCTCCCATTTCAGTGTGAAGTCCTGCTCATCTGCATTTAGCCTGAGTTTGCAGAGCCAGCAGTTCAAGTTGCCATCATTTCACTCGCAAAGACAGCCCGTTGGAGCTGAGGTCCATGGAATGCAATACAGAACAATGCTCCCTTCTCACTGGGGAGTGGCCCAAAAGGCTCTTGCTTGAATCCTCAGGGTTTATGTGGGACTCAGAGTTATCACCTCAGGTGGCTTGATCCACCTGCTTGTGACCTCCAGCTAACACAGTCCTTCATCCTACACAAACAGAGGGTTTTTCTCCTTGCTGCAGAGCAAACAGGTTTAGATAGTGCAGATTTGCTTCCTTCAGGGCTGAAGGAGACAGAAGGCTGGAGCAATAAAATCCATTATGTATATCATTTTGTATCTCCTTATCATGAACTCCTAAGAAAGGGAACTAAGAGGATCGCTACTGAGAAAAACACTATAATTGTAGCTCCTGAGCACCAATGGAGAAAATTGCCAAGGCAACCAATCATTCCACAGCAAGGGCAGAGGTAGTTGAGTTCCCCTGCTGTGCATAATCATATAGTAAGCAACATTTTTAAAAGGCTCTTGTAAAAAATAGGACAGAGGGGAAAGGAACAAGAGAAATTAATTTAGTCCTATTTTTCTCCTTGTTCACTGATTGAGGTATAAGAGCAAATTATATATGTGTCCTGCACCTGAGGACACTGGGGGCTGGCAGGGAACAGCTGCTTCCTTCAAAACAGTACAGAGTGTCTGACACATAGGGCACTGGGCTAGTTTTACTTGAAAAAATACATACTTTTGTTTCTGATGTATTTTTAAATAGGAAATCTGAACAAAAGTGCTCTTCTAATGCAGAAACTTAAGTTTTGGCTCTTTGTTACAAATTGTGTTTGTTCTTGGGGGATTGTTTGAAGTCAAAAAGATCTTAATGAATAGGATTTACTCCTGAAGTATGAGATTTGCTGATCAAATCTTTAAAAATTAAAAGGGTTTTTCCACAGCATGCTTCTACCATCAGCAAACTCCTCTGAAGCAGATCTTTCTCTGGATTTCTCCACCCCATTACTCCAAGCTACTTATCTGAGCTGCTAGAAATCAGCTGTATAGTAGTACAGTGATTCACATGGCTGGATCATCAGCTGAAGCAGGTAGTTTTATTTTTTGTTCAAATTAACCTTTCCAGGCAGCTATATCAGTGGTTCAGCCTGTCCTGCTGCCCCACAAACTGTTAATCAGCACAACAAAGCCATGGCTAAGGCTAGGTACCCAAGTACAAACAACTGCCAAAAAAATCGGCTGCGTTACTTCAGTGAACAGCACTTGTCACTTTTCCAATTCTAGACACTGATTTCCTCCAGTGACCTTCCACTTAAACAAGGAATAATTACTGCTTCACAAATGGCTGTTTCTATTGGGTTTGCTCCTTTTTTGTTTTGAGCCATGCTGGCTCCTGCTAAATAGTTTGCAGACCATACTGGAAGTGTTCTAGACCCACTTGTGCAGATTCTGATTTCCACAAGTTGAACTGACCCTAGTTTCTGTAGCTAGCACTGTGTCCATCATACATGGGACTGTGAGAAGTGGGATTCACCTGGGATTGTCCTACAGTGATGTTCGTGCTGCATAGCTCAGCAGGAGCCCTATAGCAGGGAGCAAACCAAAAACATAACCTACAAAACAAAAATCCCATTGTCTTTATTTGTATGACCCGAAACCAGACAACTTCAATTAGTAGTTGTAGTTCATGAAACTCTGAAAAACCAAGCATAAAACCTTGGGGAAGAAGAGATACCAGTTGGAAAGCTGAAGCTCCACAGTAGCCTGTGCTGTTGTGTGAAGTTTTGCCTCAGAGAAGTCACATGTAATAAACATGATACTGATCTTTGCTTTATCTGCAATTAGCAGGGGTGATTTGTATTCAGACAGCTATCTAGTGGCAGACTGCAGAGCTCTCCTGCAGTGTGGTCTGATTTAGTGATGTTACAAGCTAAAAACCAAATAACACTTACACACACTTCTTTTACTAAAATTAAACTCCAGCTCATTTTTAAACAAGTTTGAACTCTGTATGTTTGCCCTTCAGTACCCTCCAAATGAAAACTGACATTCAAGGATCTGAAAAAAAATTCTTTAGTTAGTACAGGGCCCTTGAAGAAAGTGTTTTTCCATACACATGAGGTGACCAGAGAGATAGGTGGCTCTCTTCTGTAATGTTCTGAACCTGTGGAAGGATGTTTGTTGTCTGCCATTCAAGATCCACTTTAATATTTAAGCCCCCACCCCTTTAAGGGTCCTCAAAGTAATCTGCATATCTTTTCACTGACAGATTCAGCTCTTTCCCAGCCTTCATTTCAGTAGAAAAAGCAAGTCCCAATTTCACTGTTTCACTCTTGCTTTTAAAAAATCTTTCCTGTTTTATACATCGCTTTCAGCCTGCAATATCACATCTTTCCATAAAGAATTTAGGTGTGGGGTTTGTTTGGTTTGCTGAGGAAGGATGTTTTTATGTCGAGGCAGACAACTGCAGTTGAGGGTATTTAGGTTGTGCCTACAGGGCTTCTCACAGAGTGAGCAGTGTGTGTAGCAAGTTATTACTTGACTTCTATGGCATTGCTAAAAAAGATAGGGATAATACTTCGCTATTTCAAGGTGATACAAAACTAGAGTAGTGCTTGAAATCATGCTGAAACAGCCTCTTTTCCCTCAAATAGAAGGTGTAATGGGGCAGAGGTTTGTTATTATTATGTATTTACCCAATCTCATCTAGATTTTACATGTTTTTGCCCTGTGGTTATGTCAAATAGGTAAGAATACTGGAAATATGATTATATGCTGTGAAGTAAATTGCTCTTATTTGCTGTTTTGTCCATAAAAGCTTCCTGGGAGAGCTAGGAGCTCAAAGGTAGTTTTAGCTGTGTCAGAGAGGGATTTATGCACCAATGAAAGCATTACCTTCTTCCCTGTCCTCTTTGGCACCCCAGACTGATTTGGGTCCCCTCTCTCCTTCTCCACCAGGTAGGAAGGAGCCCATCTGGGGTGGCAGGGCTACCTGAGCTACTCAGAGCTCATTTGTTTATGAGGTGCACTTGCAAATTCACCTCTGCCAACACAAGGTCGGAGCTTAGCGTGAGCCATGTTGGAGACACAATGGCTTCCCTTTCACTCAGAGCTGACCACAGCCAAGTTCCCCTCTGGTATCACTTTGAATTACTGTGTTTGACAGAAATGGTATAAACAGTGTTTGTACAAAACAGCTCTGTGCCCACCTTGGCTTTTTTGCTGCCTCAGGAAAGGAATTGGACAGCAGTAAGGTCATCCAGCTGGTGCTGCTTGGGCTCTTCTGGAGCTGAGCCATGGATCAGTGGGCTCCTTTCTGGCAGCCTTTTGCCACCCCTGCTTTAATTACTATGTTTTGCTTTACTCCAGTTTGCACACAAATTGTGCTTAAGTGTGCAGGAGATGTCTTGAACAAAGCTAGAGAGGTCTCACCTGGTTTTTCTGGGCTTACAGTCCCAGTCCTACATGCATGCTCCTGGAAGCCTGATGTGCATCCCAGTGGCTTGGACTGAAAGAGCAAGACTCTCCTGAAGGCCTGGTGTTATAACTTGGGCTTGGCTTAGAGGAGTCAGGAGCTCGTCAGTGCTCCCCTTGAGGCTGAAAACAGCATTCCCAGTCCAGGGAGTGAAGAGTGAGAGACAAACCAAGGTGTTCTACACATCAACACAAGGCACTTTATCCAGGTTATTCCAGACAAAGAGCCTCATGTTTATGCCACTGAAGTTTCGCCATGAAATGAGAATCTCTTTCCTTTCCCTTAGATTTTGAAACAATACAGATGCAGCTCTAGGTTATCAGGCCTGAGATGTGCAGACCTGTCTTTTTTCTCAGTTCAAAGCTGTACATTCTGATGTCTCTCAGGTCAACCTTTATCTCCCTAAATATATTGTCTGAGCAAAAAAAAGTTATTAAACTCTGGGGAGAAACTGGTTCCTTTCCTGTGAAACTTTGTTCACTCTCCCATTCCCTATGAATGTCATTGTATCTGCTGTTTGCTGAGCAGGAAATGCATTATTAAAGCAGTTTCTCCTCCATAAACTGCTTTGCATCTGACTGTTCCATTGTAAATCCATAGCCACAAAGTCAGGCCACCTTGGGATAACCCAACATGAAATCTGACCTGATGAAAATGGTTCATGCCTCCCAGCCTGCATTGCAACCTGTGAGAAGGGCTTTTATTATTTATTCAAAACCTGTTTAAATCCCCCTTTTTCTGAAACAACCATTTTAAAAATATTAAAACACCACAGCTAAGCTGGGAGATTAAACAAGTTTAAACCTTATCATCGCAGGTGGGATATTAGTCCAATAAAATGAGGAGGGATGGCAGGCTGCATGGTAACTGGAGCCCCTTCTACTCAGTAACTAATCACTGAGAAAGCATTTGGGGAAGGAGGGGGAGAGGAGATGAGGGACTGACACAAACAATGCATCCAGGCTCCTGGCAACCCTCTCTGTTTACCATGGTGATGCACAAAAGGAAGAATGCCACGCAGAGTAGCAGACCTGGATCTGTCCCCATAACACTTGCCCTAGATTCAAGTGCTCTGGGAGGCTGAAAATGTGACCTTCAGATATTTTTACTGATGGGTGATGCTGCAGCTGGACAGCACTGTTCCCAAGCTGTCAAAAAGCTGCAGAGTATTGCCTACATTTCTTTCATTACATCTTTAGCTGTCAATGCCTCTCTTCCCCATTTCCCCTCTTGTACTGATGCTTTTTAAAGAGAGACACAGTCTTTTATGGGACTTACTCACCCAGAAGTGTAACTTCATTAAAAGTATTTGAATTAAAACCTATCAAACTCCCAAAGTTTTCAGGCGAGGGATGGACTGTTTAAAATAATATTCTCCTCTCTTGAGGGTAGTATTTTCTAATAGGCCCTTCATGTTTTAGGGTACCCTAACTTCTGTTTTCCAGTCAGAAGTAGCTTATGGAAACAACTTCAGTGTCCTACAGCTGGATCAGCCCTTCCCTTCTTTCCCCAGGCTTTGATCCCAGGATGCAGGAGAACCACAAGTGGAGGTACAGCCTGGGGAGCCACAGCAAGAGATTGACCACTTCTAACCCTGAGACACAGATGTGCTTAACAAGAGAATCCTGCACTGCCCAACAGCAAGGTAAGAAAGGGGTTTATCAGCACAGGCACTGGACCATCTGAGTGGTGAGAGAATCATTTAATGCTAAGAGAAATTACATTGGTTGCTTACAAGTTCAACCTCTTTTTGTCACCAGCATTTAGACCTATGAAGTTGATCCATTTCTAGGGCATCTTTACACATATACAGACTTACAGTGGAGAGGATGCAATAATGTAAAAAAACCCCCAAAAAACTAACAAAACAAAGATTGTAAGCAAGGTTTTTTAAGGGCTAGATAATTGAGTGAGGGACAGTAATCAATCAGTGATATTTCAGTAATTCAAGTTCTCCAGCCTTGAGAAGTTTTAGGAGGAAAATTCTAATATAAAAAAATCCACTATGATTTTAAGTAGATGAAGACAAAAGGGCTAGAAACAACACCACTACTCCTGTCCCTCACTGTTGATTCTGATAAAAGGTTTAACCAGAAACTAGCACTCCACACTCTCTGCAAAAGAGATGGAAAATTTGGAGAACTGGAAGCTGGCTTATTTGAGCTGGACAGCTTTCATCTGGCTATCATTGAGGAAAATTTTGTGTGTTCATTTGCTTTAAACACAAACCTGTTTGTAACAGAAGAATTTGTGCTTTTAGCATGTATCACAGGTACTTAGACAGGCAGCATGTGCTGTATAAACCCAGATCATTAAATAGCCCTTGGCCACTGCTTAAAGTGAGACAAGTATCTGCCTGAGCTATGTACTTAAATGCTTAAGAGAGGAAAAAAGGGGGGGCAAAGTTAATAGAAATATCAAAGCGCTAATAATGCAAGTGTAACTCCTAGACAGAGAACTACTGAATGGTGTGTCCAGAAATACTTAGGAGAAACCTGAAAATAGTAAATGAGGGGCTTTGCAGGGTCACCTGTGGGTGTGAAGGACAATCACAGTGTTAGACTGATGGGGAAAACCCTCTAACCTTGCTGGGTTGCCTGAGACCAGAGCCAAGGGGAGAAGAGATCCAGAGCCAGTGTGGGATGGCCCAGCTCTCAGGTATTTTTGAACACACCTGCCTGTAAGCCTGCTGCCCGTGTTCCCAGCCCTTGATCATTGCAGCTGCCTCTCCTTGTTATTAACACACTTTTTGGTGGCAATCTTAAAGAAACATTTAGTTATGACTGAAGGAACACTCCACCAAGAAGTGGGAGAAGTCTGATATCATTGGATTAGAGATTTTTATAAGATTCTAAGGAGTGGCACAGAGGCGAGTACCACAGGGAGGATGGACTTTCTACTCATGATGTAGTTCAGGTATTTTTCCAGCTCTCAACTCCAAAGGATTAGAGTGACTCCCCAGTGGTTTTGAGTTGTGTTGGCATTCTTGTTTGTTTAATGTCCCTCCCACTAAGTATGGCCTCTGCAGTCCAAGATGTTTCCTTTTTATGAGAGTCACACAGGCAGTTCATCCCCATTCAATATTCCTATATATAGTTAAATTTTATGTGAGGGATAATCAGCACTTCCTATCTCAGCTACGTTAGTCTCTTCCTGTAGACCAACTTATAATCAGTACAAGTTTGGGATATAATACAAGTTTAAAGCTTGCTGCCAAAATATTCCTGCATCAGAGGTGTACAGAAAACATCTCAGTCTGATGTGTCTGGCTCCGTGTCCCCACATATCCCCACACTACATTGTCCAGTGATGCCCATTTTCTCCTTTGCAAACCCCACCAGACCAGCCAGTGCTGAGCCTCTGTTGCAGTGGCTGCTGTATTTTCAAGTACAACAAAGGAGTACCTTTGATGACCACGAACACAAGTGCTGCATCCATGTCTCATTCAAGTGTACGGCACTCAAAATGCCAGAAATCAAGTCAGTTACATGGCGCACAAGACACCCAATACTGCCTTCCACCCTCAGGACACAGTCCCAGTATTCTACACCAGCCATGTCCTCAGTGGAAGCCTCTTAAATATATCTTCTCTAATACAAGTAAAGCAGCTCTTCATCAGCTCTTTCCATATATATAATCTCTTTTTTTTTGGTCCAAAACCCTTCTGGTTTTGAACGTTTATTAGCTTTAGCACAAAGGTCACCCACAGCAGGTCCAGCGGCCGGCAGGGAGAGCCCCTCGGCCCCGCTGCAGGTGAAGCCCCAGGTGTGCACGGGGAGCCCTGACAACGGGGGACGTGGGAATGAGAGCGGCACGGGGAGCCTGAGCCTGCTGCTGCCAGAGCATCACCCGGGAGGTGTCCCCGGTCCGGTCGTGCCGCCGGCGGTGGAGGCACAATGGGGACAGACACGGCCCGTGTGTCCCGGTGCCTCGAGCCTTGGGCTGCGGCGACACCTCCCGGGAGCTGGCGGCACAGGAGCGGCACCCGCTCCTCCTCCACTGCTCTGCCCTTGTCCGAGCCAACATTTACAAATGGCCTTTTGATTTTTAACATGGGGCCCAGAAACTTTCCCTATTTAGCTTTTGTTATCTCCATTCCTCAGAGGAGCAGCCCTTTGTTTTACTACCAGGAAAACTTCTGATCTTGTACACAGCACCACTATTAAGCTTGTAGGAGAAGGGATTCTAAGCTCTTTTTATAGAAGGTACCTGGAGTTTAAGTGCCAAGTGTGTGAAAAATGCTTGAATAGTGGTAGTTAAGAGCTCTTTTTGCTTCTTAACCCAGTCAAAAGCCCAGAACATTTACCTGTATGGACAAACACTGGTGGTTCCTGGGATTGGATCATAGGGATCAATAAGTACTTGCATGCACTGGGAAAGCTGTTAATGCCCCAGTTCAGCCGAAAGACTCCCAAGTTATACAAATCTCTTACTCTTGGTTAAGACCTTTGAAAGGTCATAATGTGTGAGAATGGAGGACACTTTTGGGGAGTCTTTTGATAAGTCAGTTGTGGTGTGACTGGGTAAGTCAGCCCCTGTGCAGGTGCCTGTCAGTGCTGTCTGGCACAGTCCAGAGGGTATTGAGAATTTAAAACCCCTGTTGAAGGCAGAAGTTTCCAAAATCTGAGCAGCAAGAAAGAACACAAAATGTCCTTGTTTTCCTGCTGGTGACTTGGACTAAGTAAAACCAAATGCCCTGCGTAGTTCCTCACACCCCAGTGGTCCTTTACCAGTGGAACACCTTGGTCACTCCAGGACAGAAACCTGGCTCTTTGGGGGAATTCCAGTGTTTGTACACCAACATCAATCTAAGGATGCACAAGTATCCTGCTAAGCTCCCTTTGTAAGCAAAGCCTGGGATTTCACACAGGCTCAAGTTGTGGGGAAACTGGCTGTGAGAAAAGAAACAGAACTGACTCCTTCATGTCTCTGCAGAGACCCCTCCTGTCAGCTCAGTCACATCCTGTCTCCTGAGCATGTTTCATTCAGAAAAAAATGCTTCTTGCTACTCTTCAGAAACAAACATTTAGTGGTATCATTACATACAGACATAAAAAAGAAGACTAAATCATCCGAGTTCAAGCTGAAGTGGGACTTTAAAGCGTTCTGCCAACTTGGACCCCTGCTGTCAGTTACTGGGCAGTGGGACAGGACAGTATCTAACCACTCTCACTACCTCTTCCCCAGAAATGAGTGCTAGAGTTGTAACAGCAAGAGTGATCCTAGATGCTTGTTTTTCAGTCTCAGCTCTTGTCCATAAGGGCTTTTTTTCCCCCTCCTTAACAGAATGGCACAGTCTTCAGCCTCCTCCCCTGGTTCCCATCTTCTTTGGAAAATAAACAGCTCTGATTGTTGTGCACTTGAGATTATGAAAACATCAAGTCCATTAGTATTTGGCAAAGTGCTCTCTCATTTCCTTCTGATGTAATAATTGAGCGAGAGGGAGCGGAGACGGCAAAGATAGCACAAGGCACAAGTTAATGACCTTCTCGCATGTATGTGTGGGCTCTTTGAGAGGGAGCCTTTTCCAAGCCCCATCTCGCCTCCACTCATACTGTTTCAGCTGAAACACTGCTTCAATGTGGCTTTTATTATTTGATCTGATGTCCCTTGGCCAGCCTTCAGAGGCAGCTAAATGGCAGGCAGGTGTGGGGGGCTAGGAGACAAAAAGCAAATGGAGCTAATGCTTCAGCAGGCCTGCTGCACACAGGCCCTCGGCTCCAGCCCTGCAGGCAAATGCCACTGGTGCCCAGTTCCTCTTGCCTGCTTTGGTTTCACTTACACATTTAGTTCTAGGGGGAATGCGTCCTGCTTTGCTCTCTGAGGCAGATTCTTTGGAAGACTGAAGGCCTGATAAAAATCAGGATGTGGGTGGAATGGCTGAGTGTAGAAAGGGATCAGCTGTAGAAAGAAAATTAACTGAGGTCAGTGGTGCTACTCTGTAAGTGTTGGACTGGCCACCCACTTACTTGATTGCCAAATTTGTGGCTTTACTTTGGGTGCCTAGAGCCAAATTAAAGTGGAATAAATTCCACAGAAGGGTATAGTGTTCCCTGCTGGCTTTCTTGAGACTTTACTTCAGTCTTTTGAAGTGCTTCTAGAAGCCTCCAGAGATGTGTAGCTTTCCACATTACCTTAACTGGAACCTAAGCCAAAAATCTCATCTCATTTGAAAAAATAATCTGAATTTGACATATGAAGTTTTAGGAAAATAAAGATTACCTTCTGCCAAGTGGTATCCTTTGAGGGTACCACCTTGAAGTGACAAGTCCCTGGGCTACCTGAGCCAAAAGGTAATAATATGGATACTGCTCTTCCTCCCTGACATTGAAGCCAAGTCCTTCTCTGTACCAGGTGTCCCTGCTCCCACTGGATTCACATAATCAGCACCCTGGAAAGAAGAAGCATGTGAAGGATCACAAGTGGATTTCAGGGGCTGCTCCCCCCTGCAGCCAAGGGTTTCTGTCAAGGAATTAGTGGAGCTCTGAACATCCTGGGCTAGAGGAAGGTTCCCTGCCCATAGCAGGGGTTGGAACTGGAATCTTTAAGGTCCCTTCCAACCCAGGCCATTCTGTGATAAAGGATTACTGATTTCTATGAGGGATTGAAAGCAGTGCCAGGAGGCAATTCCACATTTCCTGGTGCCTAGAGAAGGAGTCCTTCCCCTTTACCCCCAAGTGAGGGTATCCACCTCTTCCCTCTCTACCTCAAAGTGTTGCAGTGGGAGAGTTAAGCAAGTTAGTTTGATGTATTCCAAGCCTCAGCAGGTTTGAGCTGGCCCTGTTTTGCCACCACAGCACCCTGGGTTTAACATGTTCCAAGGCAAACCATGAGTTCTTCGTGCAGCAGCATTGGAAGACTGGTGTGGGGTCAGTTTTATCATCTTTTTAGCTCCCGTTAAAAGAAAACCTGACAAATGGATTATAGGATTATCTGTACCAGAAGACACATTACTTTTGAAAGGACCTTTAGGAGGGCCCCCAGCAGGTTTCAGGGCTGTGTAACAGTCCTTCCCTGCCAATCTAATATACCTTTATATTTGATCATGAAAAATTTCGTATCAGAAAAATGCTCTTTTCCAGACCTAACTGCAAGGATAGCTGTTTCCTTCCTCCCTGTACATTTCCTCCCCTCATATTTTATACATGCAAAGGCATATACATTCCTACCCTTTTCTGCCATCCTTACATGGCTGCAGTTTTGATTTCATTGATTGCACACACCAGTGTCTGCAGAGCTGCCTTAAGTAAGTCGAAGCCGTTGGGAATTCAAGGTGAATACATTTTTCTCCCTCAGATACGTTGTTTTAGTTAAAAGCCATTCCGGCTGCTCCATAACAAAACTAGACACAGTGGGCCCCATTGTCCGCCTCTTGGCCAAGGTAGCATGTATGGATTAAGTGATGAATTGCAAAAAGGGCCTAAAAGCCAAGCTGTAACTTCACAAAAAGGCCATTAAAGGTGAGCACTGTCAGTGAAGTGCCCATTCAGAAGGGCTTTTATGACCCTCGGTGTTCCAGACGTTCAGGAGCTACAGATGGTTCAGGCTCCCAGTCTGGCTGCCCAAGTGACACATCCTCAACTGAACCTGGCTGGGAGAGCTGCTCTTGCAGAGGTGGGGGTGGGACACAGGCACTGTCTACACCCAGCAGGTGAGGAAAAACACCACTTTGGTCATGCTCAGACATAAGAAGTCATGAGATTAACCTCAAGGTGAAAAAAATGGGGAAAAAAAAAAAGAAAACAGAAAGTAAAAGCACACACTATTTGGGATACCTTCACCTCCTAAACTTCATCCTTATCAATTCATATATGCCATCATATGGTTTTCAATGCATCTATAAAGCATCATAATTTCAATTATTGACACTTTTTAAAGCATGTCTTAGAATTTTGTACAGAGTAGAAGGGTCTACATAGCTTAGGTAACAGAAAATAGCCTACCTGTGTACATCCTTCAGTGGCATAAAGCTGCTAGAGGGAAATTGTGCCTACTTCCCTTCCACTCTATATTAGCCTGTAAAAGATGAAGGAGAATGAATTAAACCTGAGCCTGATTGTTTCTCTCAAGCTTTAAAAACAAGTTCATAGAGCAGCAGATTCATTACAAATATTTTCATTGCTCCCTGAAAGAAAAACATGCAACTTTCTTCTTCGTAGGGGAACTGAAAGGAGTGGTCTGTTGACTTCTTTGTGGTGCTTTGAAATCTGTAATTCAGTGCACTTGTGAAATGTTGGATGATGGTGATTTGAAATAATTGCAACTCCAAGCAAGTAAATCTGCCCAGGCTGGAGCATTGGCTACCTCATACAGCTGAAGTGAGCAGTCATTTCTCACCTGGAATCCACAGCTGAGCGGTGTTTTGGGGCAACTGCAGTTTAGCTTGAGCTTTATTCAGCTCTTGGCTGAATTGAGTGTTTCAGACAAGACACGTTGAGGGCATTTCTTTCTCCACAGGAGCAGCTGCTATTCTTGCACTGCTGTTCTGAGGTCTGGGCTGGCTTTGCTGAGATCCCCTTCCTTGGACCTGCACTGGCTCTTAAACCCTGAGTTCCTGCTTTAGTCTGGTTGTAATGCTAAGCTGAGATCAGCCCTCTCTTTCTTTCTTTGTTTGGCTGAGAAGAGCTGAGGCTGGAAGCAGCTGGGTGAACTTTTACCAGTTTGGTTGCAGTTGTTTGCTGTGATGCTGCTGCTCCTCCATCAGCAGCTCCCTCCCAGCACCCAGCCGGACACAGGCTCTGCTCAGCCCTGAGGAAACAGCTCCCCTGGCAGCGTGCCTGTGTTTGGGGCTTCACTCTGACATGTCATAGCCTCACACATTGCTGGGGAGGTGTTGGAAAGGCACCACAGCCTCTCTCTGAGCGGTGCTCTTTAAACTTTCTACTGATTAGGGGCCTTTTAGCACTCAGCTGGCTTTTCCTAATGGATTTTGCCTTTTCATTGAGACTATTTTTTTTTTGCAGGCGTTGCCAAAGTAAACAGTCACGGATGGCTATGTGGAAAGCAGGGGAGAGAAGAAAGGGACATAGAGTCAGCACTGGTCCAAATGTGTCCAGACAAGCACTATACATCAGCTGATATGTGTTGGCGGCCAAGTGCTGCCAGAGTTAAAATCTCTGGGAAAAGGAGTCCATTTGTTGAGAGACAGGCACAGCAGATACAATTGCAAGGTCTTCTCTGGGATCAAAGATGCCATGCATGAATTCTTGAGCCTTTAGGGGGAGCAGGGTGTGAGCTTGGCATTAATCAGCCCTGTTCTGATTTATTTCCAAAGTCTTGAAGTCAGAGGAGGTGTTTGAGTAATTCAAAGCTTACAGAGTTCAAGCATATCAATCCTTCACTGCTCTGAAGCAGATAATTTAGCCTTCAGCCAGCTCACTGTGTGGGAATCTATCAGGCACTGTCCTAAGTGAAACTCCCTTCCTCTGCACACTTCTGGTCAGTGGAAATCACACGTCTCTGCAGAAGTTCAGGATTTGGTCCAGACCAACAAAGAAAACTGGGTACAGTGGTTCTGTCCCCAGCTGGATCAGTCTGCCTGGTAACTTTTGTGTAGGGCCTGGATGCACTGCAGGAGTGTTTTAGGGATGTAATACATTTATGGCCTGCATTTTTTTATCTGGCTCTGAAAAGATTTGTTCTAGATTTTACAGTTCCTTCTCTACTGCCTTGACACAAAGTATGAGAGTAACAAAGCAGACCTTTTGTGTAGGAATATCTTCTTTCCCTGTTCCTTCTCTGCACTGATTTGTTTCTTAGTTCAGCCAGCTGCTGAATTTCTGCTCTTCTTCCTCCTCAGATTAACTACAAGAGTTCAGACTTATGCCTTCGGCTGGGACTTGCTCCTTGCTGGAAGCTTCAGCTTTGTTTCATCTTGTGAAGCAGTGAGGGTTCACCTGGCTCCTGGTCGGATGGGCATATTTCATGGACAGGGCTTGGCTACTGACAGCTAGACCTGATCAGATGTCTCAAGTGCTTAGGACTCCTGCAGCCTCCTCTCCCCACAGCAGTCACCAGAATGTCCAGGGGCAGGCTCTCATGTGACTTTGATCCATGCCAGGATGGATTCCAGATGGATCCTTCCCCAGAGTTGGCCTACAGGCATGTTTCACACAACATTGATGGGGTGTTAACGATGCTAAAATTTCAGCCAAGCTCCTCAGACATGCTGGGTTGGGAATGAGGAGAGGAGTTCTTTAATAGAAACCTGATGTAGACCCAGCACTTTTACCTGTAGTGCAGCCAGAGGAGCCACCGGAGCACCTGGACGAGGGAAGTGAAGGTGCAGCCCCTGCCTGTTACCGACTTACTGAAGCACTGGTGGATCTCGGCATTTCCCAAGCCTCTGGCTGGAGTTGGGGCCAATTTTTTGGAAGGTGCTGGGTGGTGGCTTGATCCTGGGGATCTGGAGGGGATTTGCCACCAGGAGCTGTGAGGTGGCCCAGGGCAAGGGGAGCTGAGGGAAGGATGAGGCACATCTCCACGGAGCTGTGGCTGCAGCCCTGCCTCCAGCTCCCCACAGGACCTGCGGTGCCCTGGGACACACACAGAGCTCAGGGCAGTCCTGGGAAGGCGCTCAGGGTCTGCTCTCTCCTGCCCTCAAGTCCTGTCTGATTCCTGGGGTGGGGACATGCCATAGGCAGAACAGAGCTGAGCCACTGGGCTGGGCTTGGGCTGCCTGGGTGGCATTACCACTCTCCTGCCAGAGTCCTTTTTGGCTCAGACATCCCACTTCTTTTTTTCCTAAAGTGAATGATCCCGATCTGTGTCCTAGTTTAGAGGTCATTCCACATCTATGAGTTTGGCCTAATTTTTTAGGTTTTGTGTGTGTGTGTGTCTTGCTGTGAATTCCTTCTGATATCTTATTGGCCAGGTCCACAACATTCTGGGATCTTCCTGTAAGTCTTTGCAGAAGGTTTTAGTTTTTGTTGTCCTAAATAATTTTATATAATCTTGACTAAAGTTTGCAAATTAATGCTCTGTATTCTGCTGCCTGAGAGCCTGAACTAGAACTAGGGCTCCAGTGAGCCAGTGGAGTTGATGGTTACACAGGCAAGGAATAGCCAAGCCAACAGTTTACCCAAAATCCCACATCCATTTGGGCAGCTTGAGAGTTTTGATCTTTGTTCTCCCCTCAGTCCCTTTAGCGTGCCTTCCTTCCTTGCTTATTAAATCTGGAGCTGTTCTTCTGATTAACTGCACCCTTAATAACTGCAAAACCACTGCTCAGGAGGCTGGAGGGGTGGGCAGTAGCTGCACAGAAGCCTGGAACAGCAGTTCCATTTTGAGTGCTGGCCTCAGGCACTCTGAGGTTATGCATTAACACTGAGTGCCAGTGCCCTCACCTGCACAGGCACCCTGGGCTGCCGGCTCCAAGTCTCCAAAGGAACAGGGATTGGGGTAGAGGAGCCCACATCAGAGTGTTGCACGTGGAACAGAGGTCACCCCAAACACCCATCCCTGATTAGGAATTGTAGATTCTACAGCAAAGGATTTGTGCTTCCTGAATGAACAGGAGGCTCATCCGAGTCACCTAGATAACAAAAGCAAGAGATTCTGGGAAAATTATCATCTACACCCTCTCAGCTTCTGACTGGATTTGTTTAGGGAGGGAAGGTTATGTATTGAGGAAAGGGATGCTCACTTGTGTGGGATATTTCTTTTAAATGAAAGCAACATTTCACTAATGAGAAGGCCAACATCAAAAAACAAGTCAACAACACAAAGTGCAAAGAGAAGGGCAAACAAGTAAGGGGAATCTCCAAGGAAAGGAGGGGTGTCCTCTATCCCTCTGTTGCCAGAGAAGCAGCAGGGCCCTTGGTAGTATGAGTTGTTTTCCACCTGGGCTCTCTGTGTTGTTTACTGCTCAAGTCACGCTGAGACCAGGCTTAGGCTCATGCAGGTGCCTTTTGTGTCCCCTGCCTGTCCCTGGACACTCAGGCAGTGCAGAAGCATGTGGCATTGCAGCCTGGCACTGCAGTGTGTGCTGCTGCAGCATGGGGCACTGCAGCAGAACCCTTCCCCACACTCCACAGCTAACGGGGGAAAGAAACCCAAGAGCAGCTACTTGTAACTGAAATGTTGCTGAAGCCGGAGAGCTGCTCACAGCCCCGTTCTTTTAGCACTTCCATGGGCCATTACCCTGCTGGGATTAAGAGCCCCCTGCCCTGCCATGCGCACCCTGCCCCATCACCTGCCTCTCCTGGCCTGCCGTTTCCCCAGGCACTAATGAAATTACCACTGAGACTGATTACAAGTGGGGTGGAGCGCTTTGACCAATGAACCTACACCTGCTCGCGTGGTTGACCTTTAATGATCCAGCTCTGTAACTCTGAAGTTTAATTTGGTTTTTAAAGCCCGGTTTAGGGAGAAGCTGGAGTTTCATTTGCCATCAAAACATGACCCCTGCTGGAGGACCAAGGATGTGACTTTCAGTTATTCATATGGACAACCCCACACAGAGAATGGCACAGATGTGATTAATGTGACTTGATACAGCTGTCACTGGCTGCAGGAAATCACGGACAACTAAAAAAAGATTGGCTTAAAAAGACTTTCTAAAGTACTCACCCAACTGCAAAGGTAAAAAAGTTTTTCTGGCTATTGTTTTATTTTTGTTATTTTTTAATACGTGGGATTCTGTTTTACAGAATTGCAGGAACCAGTGAGCTTTTGCAGGGCTCTGTGTGTGTGTAATTTTTTTTAACGGGGGTTCTGGATATCAAATCTTTTGGCAGAAAGTTTTCCAAACACTCGTAGTAGCAGCAGAGCATTTGAGGATGTAGTTTGTTTCTAGATTTATACCAGTCTGACATTTTCCCAATGGCAAAATATTTAAATAAAGAGAGTGTCAGGCTGGTAGGAGTTTTTAAACATATGTCTAATTTAGTGTGTAAGGAAAATAAATTCCACCTGTGAAGGCCCTAGGCCTGCCCTGGTTGCCACGTGGGCTGCAGCAGTTTCCTGCTGGCCTGGCTGTGTCTTTTAAAAAGGCCCAGCTGGAGTGAGCATCACTGCCTGGGGAGCAGCTGATGTTGCTGAGTAGATGACAAAGGTCCTGCAGGAGCAGGTATTGCTGAAATGAAACATCTGTACAACAGGAAAGGGTGCGTGTGCTGTGGGAAGGAACCCCCATTCCTGGGATGTGAAGGTAGAGGAGGTGGCTGGGTACCAGGGCTTGGCTAAGAACTGAAAGCTTAGGGGGATGGAGAAGGTGTCAACAGCAGAGGCTGCTGTAATATCTTCAGAGCCAGGTGAGAGTGGCAGTGGAATTGGAGCAGACCCTGTGGAGCAACCAGAGGGAGCCAGTGAATTCCAGTGGGTGTTGCAGGACCACAAAAGATGTTCCTGTAGAAAGAGTGCCCAGCAGTGCCATGTCCTGCTGGTTTGCTGCAAAGGGGCCCTTGTGCTAAGCTGGTTTTTAACCATGATTCTGAAAGGTTTCAGTCAGTAGCTCTTACAGGGAAAAGCTGATGTTTGTCAGATAAAGGAGCTTGTGCTGTATGGGTTTGGGTTCTGTCAGCTGTACTGGATATGCCCGTCTGTGGGTGCAGTGGCTGCTAGGGCCTGGTGTCACAGCAGAGCAGGAGCTGCTCAGAATGCCTCAGACTGGAGCCTGCCCTGCCCAGAGCAGAGCTCCCATGAGATCCCAGCTCTGAGAGCTCAGGGCAGCCTGAGTTCCCAGCTGGCCTCACACACAACCTGGGGCTGTCTCCTTCCAGGCCCCTGCAGAGTGTTGCAGGGTGCAAACAGCCCTGTGGTTTCCAGATCCCATGGGATATGCTGTGGGATTACTCCTTTGATACCTGGTAGGGGCACAGCCGGTGAAGCACAAACCAGGGGCTGCCACATCAACTTCTGTCCAAGGGTTAAGGTTCAATGTCAAAATAGGGAAGTGGAAGCTGCGTCATTTTATAAATCCTGCTTTGTTGTCAAAGACCAAAGACTTCCTGTTGGGGGATCCAGGGCTGTTTCCATTTCCACTGTAAATGGTGAGAGACTGCCCATAAACCTCATGTTTACTTCACTATTTCTGATGCTTTCTACAGGTACTGAAACAGCTTTCAGGTGGCCATGACATTTTGTCGAAAATAGAAATGGCAGTTGGGAAAGGAAAGAGCCTTTACGTCAGCCTTATCTTAAAAAGCATTTTCTTTATTGTAGTTAAAGAGCTGAGTCCATCATCACAGTGCTGCACACATTTGTTGTACATAATCCATTATTGTTACAAATCAACTGAGATTTCAGTGTTTTCATCCAGTTCTTCCTTTCAGGCCTGATGGAACGGAATACTTATTTGGTAGGTTTTGTCTGTGAAGCCAATGCATTAGCCACAAAGTAACCTCCATGTAACAAATACTGCTCTACAGTAATTCCAGGTACTTACAGCTCTCACAGCAGAAGACCAAAGTGTAACTGTTCTGTACAGACTTGGACAGGGTAATTGAACAGTGTCATTTAGTACTATAATTTACAGTAGAGTACAGTGAACTAAAAGATACAAGCTTGAAAGTTTAACAAAAAGGTAAAGTCTTGGGGACTATTTTGGTAGCTATCCAAATTCAGAACTAAGATGCACCAAAATTCAAGTGGACAAGAATTAACATCTACTGAGGAAATCCCAAATGGCCATTAAAGGGCCATGGAAAGGAGTGGCAGTTCCTCCATCGAGTCCCTGGCTGTCACGGGATGCTCATGTGGGCTCCAGCTGGTATGGGAAAGGAGGTCTTTTAGGATACTTTTTAAGGAAGAGAGCCACAAGGATCAGCTGTGAAACACTTGGGGTCTGCAGAAACTCCCCCATCCCCTTTTGCCAGCCAGCACTGCTGTAACAGGGACTGTCCGGCAGCCTGGGATGGCACAGCTGGCTCCAGCCCCCACCCCACACATCCCGGGATGGCACAGCTGGCTCCAGCCCCCACCCCACACATCCCGGGATGGCACAGCTGGCTCCAGCCCCCACCCCACACATCCCGGGATGGCACAGCTGGCTCCAGCCCCCACCCCACACATCCCGGGATGGCACAGCTGGCTCCACCCCAACCCCACACATCCCGGATGGCACAGCTGGCTCCAGCCCCCACCCCACACATCCCGGGATGGCACAGCTGGCTCCAGCCCCCACCCCACACATCCCGGGATGGCACAGCTGGCTCCAGCCCCCACCCCACACATCCCGGGATGGCACAGCTGGCTCCAGCCCCCACCCCACACATCCCGGGATGGCACAGCTGGCTCCAACCAACCCCACACATCCCGGGATGGCACAGCTGGCTCCACCAACCCCACACATCCCGGGATGGCACAGCTGGCTCCAGCCCCCACCCCACACATCCCGGGATGGCACAGCTGGCTCCAGCCCCCACCCCACACATCCCGGGATGGCACAGCTGGCTCCAGCCCCCACCCCACACATCCCGGGATGGCACAGCTGGCTCCAGCCCCCACCCCACACATCCCGGGATGGCACAGCTGGCTCCAGCCCCCACCCCACACATCCCGGGATGGCACAGCTGGCTCCAATCCAACCCCACACATCCCGGATGGCACAGCTGGCTCCAGTCCACCCCAACCCCACCCACACACCTCCGGGATGGCACAGCTGGCTCCAGCCCCCACCCCACACATCCCGGGATGGCACAGCTGGCTCCAGCCCCCACCCCACACATCCCGGGATGGAACAGCTGGCTCCAGCCCCCACCCCACACATCCCAGGATGGCACAGCTGGCTCCAGCCCCCACCCCACACATCCCGGGATGGCACAGCTGGCTCCAACCCCACCCCACACATCCCAGGATGGCACAGCTGGCTCCAGCCCCCACCCCACACATCCCGGGATGGCACAGCTGGCTCCAACCCCCACCCCACACATCCCGGGATGGCACAGCTGGCTCCAGCCCCCACCCCACACATCCCGGGATGGCACAGCTGGCTCCAATCCAACCCCACACATCCCGGATGGCACAGCTGGCTCCAATCCAACCCCACACATCCCGGGATGGCACAGCTGGCTCCAGCCCCCACCCCACACATCCCGGATGGCACAGCTGGCTCCAGCCCCCACCCCACACATCCCAGGATGGCACAGCTGGCTCCAACCCCACCCCACACATCCCGGGATGGCACAGCTGGCTCCAATCCAACCCCACACATCCCGGGATGGCACAGCTGGCTCCAATCCAACCCCACACATCCCGGGATGGCACAGCTGGCTCCAATCCAACCCCACACATCCCAGGATGGCACAGCTGGCTCCAGCCCCCACCCCACACATCCCGGGATGGCACAGCTGGCTCCAGCCCCCACCCCACACATCCCGGGATGGCACAGCTGGCTCCAGCCCCCACCCCACACATCCCGGGATGGCACAGCTGGCTCTAATCCAACCCCACACATCCCGGGATGGCACAGCTGGCTCCAATCCAACCCCACACATCCCAGGATGGCACAGCTGGCTCCAGCCCCCACCGCACACATCCCGGGATGGCACAGCTGGCTCCAGCCCCCACCCCACACATCCCGGGATGGCACAGCTGGCTCCAGCCCCCACCCCACACATCCCGGAATGGCACAGCTGGCTCCAATCCAACCCCACACATCCCGGGATGGCATAGCTGGCTCCAATCCAACCCCACCCCATTTCCCCCCCGCCCCCCCCCCCACGACACACACACACCCCCTGGGATTGTCACTGTCATTAAATGCCATTTTTGGCACTTCCGTGTTTGGGAATGACTCTGCTAAACCCAGAGTGTCTCACTCTGCAGAGCCCTCCTGTGTCCAGGAGCCCAGCGCAGCCCAGCAGGTGCACTTAGTGCAGAATTCCCAGGCAGCAGAGAAGCCCCGAGTGTGCTGAGCTGGGAGGGCCCGCCGGTGCTGGAGTGCAGCTGGCGGGTCTGCAGCACTCCGGGCAGCCGGAGGCCGTGGCTCTGCTCCCGCAGCCGGGGCTGCCCTGCAGCCTGTGGCCCTGTGCAGGGAGAGGGGCCAGGGCTGGCCCTGGCAGCCCCACCTGCACACTCACCTGCAGACCCAGCTGCAGACTCGCCTGCAGACTCACCTGCTGCCCGAGGGGAGTTCAGCCATCAGTGCTGGGCCCCTGGGAAGCAGCCCCTGCTCCCGTGGCACTGGCTCATCCCAGGCTGCTCCCACCCCCCTTGCAGGATTGTCCATCCCTGGCATCAGGGACACCCAGTTTCCCCTCACAGCAGCCATGGTTTGAAAGATTTCATTCCAGTTCCAATCACGTCCCTGGACCTGCACCTTGCAGTTCCTTCCCTGAGAATGCCAAAACTCAGAGCTCACTACAAGAATAAAACTCCACCAGCAGTTTCAGTAATTCAATAATTTATTCATCTAAAAAAGTGTGTAAAAGTATATAGCTCTCATCCACAAGGTATATATGAATGACATTTAAAATGGAGGTCTTTTATTATTATTGTTTCTTTTTATCAAAGTCTTTTTTAGTGTATTGTACCAGCGATATACTGTAGATTTAAAATGAACTTCACATTTTTTTTTGTTTTCTTTCAAATTGTCGGCTATATATAAAAGAAGCTCACTGCAAAATGCTCAGAGAGAGAAAAAAAAAAAAAAAAAAAAAAAAAAAGAAAACAAAAAGAAATTCAGAACTCCCCAGAAATGTACAGCTTTTACATTTAAAAAAGGTTCTGAAATATACATACAAGCATGCTGGACATTCCCCACCCTCCCGCTCCCTTTAGCTCAAACAACTGTAATAATAATTCTGATTTAGGCATGATTTTCCAAAGTTAGAAATAAAAAAAAAAAAAATAATAACTTTCTTCACTCTGTAGGAAAGCCAGGGCTTGTACATTTCAGATTAATTCAGTAAAAAACTCACAAGTAAAATAATGCATATTTAAGAGAAATATTATACAGAACTTTTCACACTGAAGTACATAAGATTTTTCTTTAAAATCTATTGCCATTCATTTATTTTGCACAAAAACGTATAAATATGTCACCAGCTTCTCTTAACTTAAAAAAATTAAATAAAAGACACCAGATGAAAACTACTCCTTGCTGCCCTTTTTTTAAATTTCTGATTTATGCTTAGAACCAGGTCTGTGGGGAAGAAACACCCCTGGATAAAAACGGCCCATTTAAAAACAATAAGCAAAATAATAATCCAAAGTTCAGATGAATCCTGGGAACAAATAACCCCCAAATGGTAAAAGATTACAAATGTCTACTTTACATTTTTTTCCTCCCCAAGTTAAATTTTTTATACAAGTTTACAATCTTCATCTTTTTATGCTCTTCAAAAGGCCTTGAGAATTTTCTTTTCTGATTAAGAAAAAATAGTACTGCAATATTTTTAAAGTCAATTTTACACTGTACACATTAGATACAAATGGTTTGATATCAGATTTTTTTTAACCTATACATTGCAAAGAGGACACCCACACGGAGGGGTGGAGCAGGGAAGGAAATAATCCATTTACAGGTTCCTTTCCTGCCTTCACCTTCTCATTACACAAGCAATTTTTTTTTTCTTTTATTATTTTATATAATTTGTTTTAAATGTTACATTATCTCAAGAAAAATATTTTTTAAAATCATAGAATTTCATTTTTTTTAACCAGAACATGAAAGTCTTTTGGAAGAACTCTAAACTTGGTAGTTTTTCTTCACAGCCAGGGGAGGGGTCACAGAGCCTGATCCAAGTGCCTGACCCTGGCCCCTCCTGCTGCCCAGTGCACCCCCAGAACTGAGGGAATGGGGCTGGAATAGGAACCCCTTGGAGCCTGGAATGAAGGAGTCATAAAAATACTTCAATTAGCCATTAACCTTCCCAATGGCAATCATTTCACTAAACAAAGTAACTTTGCCACCACACTGGTGTAACTTCAAGTACTAATTTAATGATATAATTTTTAAAAATTATTTCTTTGAAATAATATTCCTATAGTCAGAAAAAATACACCAGATTTGTGACTGATTTAGTGTAAACAAAAACCATATTTTTGGATATGTACATGGACGAGTCTGCCCAGAATTAAAGGGCAACTTGGCTTTCAGTAAATACTTTTCTAGCATCACTAAATTTACTGGAAATATATTTCAATCATAGCTCTACAATAGATTAATTTACCACTTTCCACTTGCCCTGACACTGGGCTTTAAAGTATTTTTCCTCCCTCTCTCCCTCTCACTCTTCTCCCTTAGGTAGTGTTATCCTTCATTACACACTGGCCATTCCTTGCTTTAACCAGGCTAAACACAGGGGAGAATTCCTTAAAATACAAGATGTCCTTACCAGAACACGCTTCCTTTCCCAGACTTTGATTGTTATGAGCTTGACTTTTGATTTCCAGGTCAGAAGAGCGAGAGGTCTGTAGATAAATAACCCTACAGTGGAACGGAGCTGGATTTTTAAGGTATTTCTACTGTTCCTGGTCCTTTATAATTTAATCCCTCCCCTCCCCAAACCTAAAAATAAATAAAGTATCTCCAGACCATTCATATCTACATGGACAGGTAACAAATGCATGCATTCATCCCAATCCACTCTGACAGGAACTCCAGGTAGACAGAAAACTCCAATATTTATACGAGACTACAACTGTGTGGTTTTGTGTTTGTGGTTTTTTCCTCCTGCAAAGTCCCAGTTTACGACGCTCAAACAACAAAACATCCGGACTGGTCGCTACAAGGTGGATTGAGCTCGCAGGGCTGACACTGCTCGTGGGTCTTGATCAGTTCCTAATGCAAAAAAGGTCCTGTAGTCTTCCTTAAAAAAATAAAATATTAAAAAAAAATAATCACACTGACCAGTAGTTACTGAGCCACCAAACTAACACTGGCTTGAGGTTACTCTGTGTTCACTGTTCTTGGATGTTCCCAGATTTTGGACTGAAGCTGCCAGAGATGTTAATGGGTACTTTAGTTTGGAACACTGCAGAATTCCCATGTGCTCTCGGAGGAACAGAAGCACAGCACAGGACTGGTCTGAGGAGAAGCAAACGGAGCTCTTGGCAGGCCGTGGCACGTTCCCGGGCGGAGGGGAGAAGCAGCCAGAAGAACAAGTGCTTGTGTGTCCTACAGGATGTTCATGATGGCGTTGTAGAGCTGCGTGAGCACCACGAAGTGCACGGGCAGGCAGGAGCTGCGGTCCTGCGTGGCCGGGTTACACGTGAGCCAGGACAGGGCGTTGTACTGCTCCAGCACGAACCTGCCGGCGAGGCACAGACATCACAGCCTGCCCTGGGGTGTTAATGGCTCCCCTGGGCCTACACCCTGACAGAGCTGCCAGTGTGCTGGCAAAGGAGAGGAACCGCACTGAAAGGAGGAGGGTTTAGCTTTGCAATGGCTGAACTATGAGCATGAAGCTCCTCCCAAACACACACATTCTGGACTCACAGTGGTTTGACAGCCACTGCTGTCAAAGCCTTGGGGATTGAACACCTCTGCCTCTCTGGGCACCCTGTGCCAGTATCTGCTCACACCGTTCCTGTGATCCTGTTCGTAATTGCAAATTTCTCACCTTGTAACTTGTGTCAATTGCATCTCGTCCTTTCCCTGTCCACTGCATTCTCGTTTTACTCAGTACCTGGGACACCTGTGAGAGCTCAGTCCTCCAAGAGGATGCAAATTCAGCTCTTCTAGAATAGTACAACCCCAGTTTCCTTAGAGTAGACATTCCTGTTCCCTGCTGATGTTTGTTTATTCACTGGGGTGTCCCACACTGTGTGCTCTCATCACACAGATCTGGACACATGTCCAGTCCCCAAAGGTGGGATGGAAGCAAACAGGCCCCACATCGTCCTGAACAATGAAACACACACCCTGCAGCCATTCAGGGACAGTGTCTCCTTTATACCCCAGTCCTAGCACAGTGGTATCAGGGAGTGCTTTTATCTCCTCCTACAAATCTTTGGTTCAGTGAGATAAGATAGTGAGTGGCACAGCTCAGATTAGATGCCAGGGGAACAGAGCAGTCTGGGGGGAGGCAAACCATGATGTCCCCCTGGCAAGGCTGAGCTGTTCTGAGTTTCCTTGGCATCACTGCACAGCAGAGGGAAACCCACAGAATTCCCCTTCAAAGCAGATGTAGAAGCTGTGCTGTGGCATCTTGGAGGAGGAAATTCCCCAAGACACACAGGGCATGGCAGGGCTAAAAAGTGCTGACAAAACTGGTAAGTAATTGTGATAGGGTGGAAAGGTAACTCTGAAACCTCTGAGCTCAGTCCCCAAATGCTGAGGGCAGAAATGAAAACCTAAAGGGCGTTACCTCAAGACATCTGATGTAGTTTTAGAGTCGAGGGGATGAGGAACTCGCTGAGAATTTCGGGCAGGTAGAAGCTCGTCTGTCTGCGCTACGGAGATGTGGTGATGGAGAGAGGCCTGCACAGAGGGATGGAGCAAAAATTAACTCATTCAGCAGGTACTGCTAAAGAGTCCAAAGAAACATCCATTGTGAATCGCCTCAGGACAGCGTGGGAAGGTGGCAATTCTGTGTTGAACCCCCCATGACCACATGTATTTCCAACTTAATGGTAACATTTCTGAATAAACCCTCTGGAGATCTGCAGTTCTGGAGAGGGTGGTCTCAGGTTCACTCTGACACCACAGACTCCACCTGCAGCTTTTACAGGCATGGAAATAGCAATGGATAAGGAGTGCTCCATGTGAAGCATGACAGACCTTCAGGAAGAGGGGACACTGGTTCTGTGCCTGGGGACAGGAGGACCAGAACCACTGCGGGAGGTTCTCCGCTTTGGCAGTCGACACAAAGTACCCCAGGGCCAGAGGCTGCTGCTTCAGCTCTTCGGGGGCTTCCCTGGAGAGGAGACGTTCACCTTGGCTCTGCAAGACAGGGAAAAGGCAGCTCTGAGGGGGCTGTCAGTACTCCTGGAATGGTGACTTCATTTGCTAGTTACTGTCCTGGGACAAATGAGCCCTCCTTTGGTCAGTCAGGAATCTTAGTCAAAGTTATCCAGGCCCTGCCTTACTCCCCTGTAGTTGGGTTCTGCAGGCTTATGTTTCAGAAGCACTGTACATCCCAGCTGGGAGAGCAGTTCACTTCATCCATAAATGTCAATAGGTTAGGAAAAAAAAAGGCAAAGATTCCACTGCTCAGAAAACAGCTCCATTACAAATCCCTCCCTCCAATCCCTTCCAGTGGGTCTGGACAGAAATCCAAGGCAGGGAAAAAGCCTGGAGCAGGCAGCACACAGAGCCAGTGCCCAGCCATCAATTATTGCCCTGACCTGGGCCCACGGGGGATGATCACACATGCTGCTCTGCTAAAGCCAAACATTACACTGCAATTACCAGGCCTGGCTTAATGGTTAATGGGAATTACTCGGGTTCAGCTGGAAGGGGCTTGTCCAGGGCTCTGGGCTCAGGCCATCAGCCTCCCAGGGCTGCTCCCAATGGATGCAGCTCTACTGAAAGCAAGCTCTGCAGAGAAGTGGGACAGAATGGATTGCTGAGGGAACTGGGGAGAGAGAGTGAGGAGATGTGATTTATGGCTGCAGGGTTTGGCAACAGAGTTTAGAAGTTTTCATTTGCCCACACCAGTTTGGAATAACTGGGACAGCAACATGCTGTTATCGAGCCTTTGATGGGAGTGTTGCACAATCTACACAAGGTGGTTGTGGACTGAGTTCACAAAATGCAGGATTAGCATTTCTGTGGCTGAGGCAGGAGGCATTTCTCCCTCACTGACTGTATTAAAGCTGCACTGAGGCATTTGGGCAGAGTATGCAAGGAAAATACAGGTAGGACTTTCTACTTCCAGGGGTGAAACTACCACCATTTAGTCAGTCATGTCAGTCAACTCAGAGTTAGAATTCTGATCCTGAGATGTTTCATTGATATGTCCAAAATGGTATAAAAGTTACCCTGTTTCTCATAAAATACTGTATTATTTAGGAAAGAAGTAATATGTTACTCCTTTAAACTTAATACTTTTAGAACAAAACTTTACAGAAACTTACAAAGTATAAAAGTTCAACCTCTTTGTGATGGAAACCATTTTAAGAGAACAGCTCAGTCTTACATGATAAAATGTAGGAGTGAAAGAGTTCCATCAAACCTGATCCAAGCTATGCCAATTGAAAAAAAAATTGAATTACCAAAAATAATTTGCATTTTAAGTAATCACTGATGTTGGAACTGACTTTATAAAAGCCACTTCAAACAAAAATAACTCTCAAACGCTGTGTGCTCTGGGCTAAATATTCCTAAGAAAACAACATCTGCATAACCATCCAGCACCTGTGGAGTTTCCATGGGCAGAGTTTCATCACTGGGAGAATTCTCTCCATCTTGCCTCCCCTGAAATCCACAGGGACAGGGCTGTCATAGCTTCCCTTCTCTCCAAGACTTGTCCCTTTGTGCCAGGGACATTCCGTAGGATTTTCAGGAAGGAATGGATGCGTTCAGATTAAATCTGTGCCGGGCCATCAGCTATGGCTGTGCCACACAAAAATAAAACTGCTCTCCTGCTCTCTCCCCCTCAATTATCCACCACAATTAACCTGGAGGGTGCAAACAGCCCATGCAGAGACACCTCCAGAAGTATTTTAACCTTCAATTTTAACCTAATTTTTGCTTGCTGTTGACCTAATTATGTGTCAGGATCTAAGGGAAAAAGATTTTGTTGGAGGATTTGTGTCTTTGTATTTTATTTTAAGTAGTGTGTGCCCTATGGTGCTCACGCCTTACCCTACTGTGATGGTAGTGAGATCCCACTCCAGTGCCAGATGGTGATCCAGGGGAAGGTACTGGGGAGGAATTTGGTGAAGAGTGAAGATTCCCTGTTATCAAAATTCTAATGTCATTGTCCATGTCATCTGGGAATGGGAGGTCAAACATGTCATCTGAAAAGAAAGAAAAATAATTTCTAATTTAGAGTGCTACACTCTTTTTTCCAATAATGTTTGATAATTTATTACCTTTCCCTTTAATTTATTATCATTCCCTTTTTTCTTTTACATATTCCCAAGACAGATGAAAGCAGAGATAAAGACTTCACTGTTTAATCCCCCTTAGAACCCTTAACTGCAACCACACACACATGAAAGGGAGAGTTGGCAGGCAGCTATTGGGATAATGAATTTTAGCAGCGGCCACAGAGTGAACAGAATTCCTGTTGTAGCAGCTCCATAAAATCCAGACTGGATTTTGTAACAGAACTGACACCTCTGAGCAGTTGGTGAGAGAGCCCTTAAGAGAACACTTGGAACCCTCACACACAGCTCCACGTGCTGCTGCCCCTCACCCAGAGCTGCACTCCAGAGCCTGCCAAAAACTGCCCCGATCCTGGGGGCACAGGCCTAGCCACTGCAAGGGACTGCCCCCTATTCCGTGCCGCAGCGAGCCCCAATGCAAGGGGCTGCTCATCCTTTCACACTGCCCCAGCAGCCCAAGAGAGGGGCTGCTCACCTTTCACACTGCCCCAGCAGCCCCAAGAGAGGGGCTGCTCATCCTTCCACACTGCCCCAGCAGCCCCAAGAGAGGGGCTGCTCATCCTTTCACACTGCCCCAGCAGCCCCAAGAGAGGGGCTGCTCATCCTTTCACACTGCCCCAGCAAAGCAGCCTTCGGAGCCCACTTCCACCTCGGGAGCTCCACACAGCTCATTAGCATAATTTGCTGGATTAATTTGGTTTATATTAATATGTGGGGAGGGCTAAAGATACAGGGAAGATGTGTTTGCTTTGTGCACTCCATTACTCATCATCTGCATGCAGGTTACAATACCCTGAGTAAGTTTTGGGAGATAAGGCACCATCAATACAGAGCCAAAAATCACAGCATCACAGTATGGTTTAGAGGGGTTTTTCTTATCCAGATTTCTCAGCAGGCAAAGAAATCCAAGTGTATAATCACATTTAAAGTACATTTTAGTGGGTAGACAGGAACAGTGGGAGCTGTCTGAATTAACTGCATTAATTAGAATTGCAACCAAATTTATATTAAAACACGAAGCCATAAATAGAAGTCATGCATCCTACATATAAATAACAAATTCTCTTGAAAAAGATGAATTTACTCTGTATAAAATGGAAAATACGTGTGTCCTGAACTAATTTCACCTGAAACCCCAGTACTGAAACAGGCAGGTGGTTGTTTTCCTTCATCTCCCAAAGAGAACCTCTGGATTGCCGGAGCAATGCTTTAAACTGAAGTTTATTAACTTGTGTCCTACAGCCTCAGTAAACAAACCAGAGCTAATATCATGCTCTGCTTGGCCCCCAGAGCAGAAATGAGCTGGCTAATGGCATAGGAAGCAGCTTAATCATTAATAGAGCAGAGTTAAGAAAATTAAATTTAACACCATTTTGGAAAAGGCCATTCTTGTACCTGACTCTAATTAACATCTGCAGCACCAAGGGGCAGGTTAATGCAGGTTAATGTTTGTTGTGCTCGGGAGGGATCCCGGTGCCTCCTGGGACAGGGATTGAGAGGGGCAACCTCCCTTCAGAGGCCCTGGGACATTCCAGGAGGGACAGATCAAAGCCTTAAAAGCAGTAGCCTGCCCTCCTCATTAATACAGCCACTGTACATGTCTGTAGCTACTCCTGGTTTAAATTGCTTTGCGCTCATTTAAGGGATTTGGGACAAAGCAGGAAAATGCTTATTTGGATAAAAAGCATTAACCAGAGTCTTGCTGACTCAAGCTGCTGGTTCAGTGTAAAAGCACTCTGGGGGCATCAGGAAGTCTCAGGTTGGGATATTTTCCCTACTCAACCACGAGTGCCTCCTTCCTGTCAGCTCTGCACACAACAGGGTACGATGTGAAGCACGACTGGAACACAGCTGCTGGCCTGGGCAAGTCACAAGAAGACAAAGCACATTCTGGTCTGTGCCATTTGGTGCATTGGCTGGTCCTTGTCCCGGTGAGAATAAACCAGTGTGACTCTGAAAACACGCTCAGGGAAAGCAGCACAGTCTCCCCCTGTAGCTAAAGCCCCTTGGCAGGGGGGTGTGGGGCCGAGCAGAACCCCAGCCCCCGCAGGGCTCCATTCCTGCCCCGCTCAGCTCTGCTGACACCCTGCAGAGCCCCCAAGGGATTTCCCCCTCACTCACCGTTGGTGGGGCTAAAGCCATCCTCGTTGGGGTAATTTGCAGGTGCCACCTGGATGGTGGCAGAGGTGGGGAACACCAGGATGTGTGTGCAGGAGGCGTCCTGGGGGGTGTTGAGCTGGGACGACTGCAGGTTCAGCGCCGTGCTGCGCCCGAACACGGAGCCCATGGTCACAGCGTCTGGGGACACACACACACAGAGCACAGGCAGTCACTGCAGGGCTCCCAGACACTGCTGTGCCCAGGGACTCCTGCCACCCTGCCTGCTCTGCACACTCAGCTGAGGGGCCTTGGCTTCAAAAGGTTACACTGCTGCAAGAGCTTGACATTAACATCACCAGTCCCACCTCTCCTATCATTCTGCTGCCCCTGAATCAAATATTTACTTGTTAAATGAGCAAGTTAAATTGATTTTTCACACACATCTCTGCAGAATTATGAAATACGCCCCACTTTGGTCAATATTAACATAAACACAAAAATAAAGCCACACAACAATAAAGCTGCTCTCTCTTCCTCCTCTATTCTCAATTATCCACCAACAATTAACTTGGAAGGTGCAAATAATCAATGCAGAGACACCTTTTTCAGCAGTATTTAACCAGCACCTTCAATTTTAACCTAATTTTTGCTCGCTGTTGACCTAATTATATGTCAGGATCTAAAGGAAAAAAATTCTGTTGAAAGATTTGGGTCTTTGTGTTTTACTGTGATATGAAAAAAGCCTCATTTGCCATCTGTTTTCTCACATTACAAAATCTCTGCTTTGAAAATATTCAACATGATAAGTAATTTTCAAGCTCAATTAATTCAGCTCTGTATTAGTCTTTTCTTTCTAAACTTAATAAAACCCAGAGTGGTTTGTAAGGATATGTTAAGGATGTGTCACCACATACATTAAAAAGTACATGCCTAGGTAAAACAAAAAAGGGAAGCTCAGCTTTAAATTTTACTTCAGCTTAAGCCCGTGGATAGGTGCTTGTAAGTGAACTCTAGATAACTTCAGCACATGAGAAGGCAAGTGGGTTTATTCCCATTTCCACAGGCTCCTACTCATTCCCACTGCAGCCCCCTCTGTGCACTTCCAGCCCATGGGAACTGGGCTGCCTGAGCCCGTGGCCTCCCCAGGGACACACCAGCACTTTGGCAGTGGTCCACAGTCACTTGCCCTCAGCAGACTGCTCTCCCCATGGAGCATCTCTCCATGGTATTTCAGGGAATTCTGCTGGCTCAATGTATTTTCTGCCACATGCTAGTCAAGTTCTTCATAGGACTCCCAAGATTATTGTGCCCAAGTGTGCAATGTGATAAAAGAACAGTTTTGCTGGCATTGCTGTGGTTGGCTAAAACATACCTGGCATCACCACGAACGATCCCTGTGGCTCCATGGCAACGAGGCAGGCACTGAGGATGGAGGGGGAATCCGCTGCCGAGATGCCGCACATGCGGCAAACCTCCTTCAGCTGCTTGCTGATTGTCTGCAGGGAGCACTCCCCGAGCAGGATGCTCCAGTCTGCAAGGCAAAAGCAGGAGGATCCTGGTGACTTCTCTGCCGGCTAGTTACACTCACATCCACTTGGTAAAGTGGGCAGCAGTGTCAAGACAATAATGGGGACAAAGGAAAAGAAAGGGCTTTAGCAGCTCTGGTGTTGATTATAAACTCCCAAGGAGCCCTGCCTGGGAGGCCTGGATATGTGGCTTCCCATCTATGTTTGCCCTCACTGAGCTCTGGCAAAATACACAACAGTCTGTCTTGTCTGTGAAGGTTAAGCCAAATTCACCCCATCTAATGGCACTGTGTGATGGCAGAGTGCACCCTCAGCAAGTCTGCAGGTGATGAAAAACTGCGAGGAATGGCTGAGTCCCCATGCCTGGAAGTGTTCAAAAGCTGTGTGGATGTGGCACTTGGGGACTTGGATCAGTGGTGGCCTCAGCAGTGCTGGGGAACAGTTGGTCTTGAGCTCAGAGGGCTTTTCCAACCTAAACAATTCTGTGGTTATGTGATTATCACTCTCAGTTTTTGAGTCTGAAAGCTTTGTGATCAGGTGTGAGCCATCCTGCCTTGCACCCTGGGAGTGGCAGCCCTGGCAGTTGCAGACCTTTCAGCTCGCCGTGGCCCAGGCGGCCCAGGCGGCCGATGACGACTCTCCAGGGCAGCGATGTCATCTGCACGATGCCAATGCACCACTCCCACAGCTTCTGCAGCCCAATCTTCCGGGCTGACAGCTTGCTCCTCCTTGACCTGCACGGGGAGGAATGAAAAACCAGAGTGAGAGGAGAATCAAGGACAATATTCACATTTCTGCCCTAATTATGTCACTGTTTACCCTCTACAGAGCTCTGGGTAGTCCAAAACTTACCTTTTACTACTACTAACAAGGAAAGCTTACGTGTCTGCTTTCAGTACTGTTACTGCAGTGCCATCAAACTGCTGAGCAACACAACAGGTGTTCCTCAAGGTAAGATTTGTAAGCAAAACAGTTGTAAAACGAATTGTAAAACAAGTGTAACTCAGTCACTTTCCCCTGTGCAGATCTGAAAATCTGAAAGTACCAACTGAAACGTTCTCACTGTAACACCAGCACGATCTCCTAGCAGGAAAGGGATGTGTGAGGAGCTGCTGAGGGATGAGTCCAGACATGGCTCCATGGCAGAAGCCAGGGGCAGTGAGTACCTGCTGGGCAGGTCGATGTTGACAATGCAGGTCTCCAGCAGCTCCCCGTGCAGGTCGGTGCAGGACGCCAGGAGCCAGCGCTGGTCATGGGACAGGCAGTACCCAACAAAGAGCACGTTGTATTTCTGACTGGCTTCTCCAAACGTCTCTCCCAGCTCTGTCTGCTTGTCTTTGATGGGAGCCAGGATGAAAGGAGGTGAGTACAGCTGGATTGGGCTGGGCCTCTGCAACAGAGTCAGCACAGCCATCAGCAGATAGATCAGAAACTACTGAACACAAGGAACACACACACACTGGCAGCGAGTACAGAGACAGGCAAGCTTGAAACAATGAGTAAATTCAAAGCATTCCTAGTCAGGAGGGAGATTGGGAAAAGGGGGGTTAGAGACAATTCACTGCTGCCAGTTAAAGCTGATGCACTTCAAACCTAGCTAAAGATTTCTTTTTACATACACAGGTAAGCCAGGGTACGAAAGCAGTCTTTGGACCAGTGTCTGACACAGACAGGAGTTTAAACCCCCTCGGCTGTCAGATCTTCCTGTCCCTTAATCATCTTTATGCCCTTGGCTGGGTTTGCTCCAGTGGATCTGAGTTTCTTGTTCTGAGGAGCCCAGAAGGGAGAAGGACAAGCACCCTCCTTCCTGGCTGTGCTGCAGCACCTTCCCAAGGCAGCCCAACTGCTGCTCCTTGGGAGCATCCCTCATGTCCAACAGGACCTCCAGGTCATCTGCAAAGCTGCTTCCCACATGGGCACCCCAAAGCCATCTTCACCTTGGAACTCCTCTCTGGAGAACTCAGAGGAGGGGCCTCACCAGACATGTTCGTAATTAAAAAATGGTCAGGGCATTTTCTTAATTCTTCAGCAAAGTTTGGGAGTCTGCAGTGCAGACTGACAGCAAATGTGTAAAATGCAATAAACAGAGATTAATTAAATGCAATAAGTAAATGCCAATAGGTTTGGTTTTGCAAGTAGGTTTTTAAACCCTCCCAAGCAGCTCTTTATGCCAAGGTAAGTATGTAAGTGTTTCGTTGGTCCATTAAATCTAAATTAAATATTCATAGTTATCTTTCAAAGAATGCAAAACATTCATAGAAAGTAGGATGGATTATTCCTCCTTTGAAATCCCTGAAATTCCAGAATCAGGGCTTTAATATTTACAGTTTAAATAGATAAAAGATAAGCTCATTGAAGAGGGGGATTTCTCAATTACCTCAGGGAATTAATATAACATCTGCAATTAGGCACAGGAACTTATTTCATATATATGCATATATATGTGAATAGAAATAAAGGTTGGGTTTAAACTCTGGTTGGAGCACTGTAGACTGAAACCACAAAATAACTCAGAATCCCAACTAACGATGTTCATTTTCTCTTCCTTCACACTTTAACCTTTTACTTTATGACTCAAAACCAGAAGCTTAAAATGTTTTGAAAGCAGGTTAGCCTGATGTTTCTGTTACTATTTTCTATTCCATATTAGCTTGCCTCTTCCCTTTGTATCATCGTCTTCTGTACCTTGAAAAAAATCCCCCAACAAGTATTTTCCCTACTCTTTGATATTTAAGGAAAGTGGTTACAGTTTATTAACAGACTTTGATATTCTTGCCACCAATACCAACCTCAGGATTTTTGAGGGTCATCTCAATGCTGGCAGCTGGCCCAAAGCCTGTGAGGGACTTGATGTGGATCTGTGTGGGCAGGGGCCTCCTGCACTGGCAGTACACAGAGAACGCCAGAGACTTCAAGTGCTGAATGTAGAAAACCTGTTCATCCTTCATTGTCTGCAGCATGTACTGGCAAGGCACAATCTGTGGAATTCAGACACACAATAAACCAGGGCTGAGAGGCTTCCAGGAGCTGCTCATTAATACCCAACCAGCTCCACACAGTCATTAGTCACTGAACACCCAGCACCCTTTGGGATACTCCGTGATTTGCATTACAGCTCCCTTGGCAGGAGTGGCTGCAGCAGGCAGGGACTGCACTCTCTGGGACAAAACCGCTGCCATCACACCAAGAGTGAATTTTAATCCATAAAACCAAACCTGTATTCAAACACCCTGAATTTTTGGGAAGTGTTTTTCTGGGCAACATCTTTGCTTTCAGGTGGCCTGAAGCACACAACCCCTGAACGCTGTGTTCAGGCAGGTTTGGCTCCATGGCTCATGGTCAGGATTGGGAATTGTTTGCTGTCCCTGTGGGAACTGGCACTATGGTGTCAGCCTTACAGAGGGGTGTAGAGGCCACAGTTAAGATTCTGTTACAGTGATTTTGTGGCTGTTTTCCCTTTTCAATTTAGTTCCCAGTGGAAGGTCAGCAGCCTCAGCTGCTGCTCAGTTTCATTTATTTCAGAAAGTCATGGGAAGAAGCCCATAAGGATTCACAGGTGTAACCAGCAAGAACCAGAGCTACAGGGAGACTTGCCTGGGAGATGAGTTTGGGGGTTAAGACCCAACTACACGAGAGCATGAAGGAGAAATGGCACAACACTCCTTCACAAGGAACAAAGCATGACAAAAGCCCAGTTTTCAGATCAAACCTATTTTAAAATTAAAATTAAGTCCCTGTAACCTCACAGTTTTTATCTACTGTTTTATTGTACAAGTCCCGCTCGTGGCTCTGTCTTTCCTTTTACAGTGAGATCTTTAAAGCAGAAGCTGTCAATATAAAACATTTACATCAGAGCCAACACTACAAGACCCAAATAGATTCTTTCAACAAATATTTTCAGTAGTAATAAAACTTAAGTGTCACAAAACTTTTACTACTTTATGGTTCTTGCTTGAGCCTTCAGAACCTTGGCAGCACATTCTGCTTGCTAAATGTGCCTGTGTGTTTTTAGAAGCCAGCTTTACCCAAGGATTTCAGAAGCTGAGTCTTCCCCCTCTGTACAGGAATGGTAATAAAGCTGCAAACATTTGGGTTTGATTTATTTTGAAGTAACTGTATGTTGTGTGTGCTGTGGTACAGCTGTGAGAATACAGTGCTGGAACTGGATCATGTTTCCCTTTACTTAGAGAAAATTGCTGTTTTGATTTCAACTGGCAAAATGTATTTTGAGGAACAAACAGTGAATGTGGAAACAAACAGCAGTGAGAAAAAGGTTCAGTGTGCTACAGCCTCAACTCCAATGGCAGTGCAGAGGTTACACAGTTCTGGTGTTTCAGATACTGTGGTATCAGTGGCTGCTTTGGTTTTAGTGTCTCCAGGTCTGGATCAATCAGTTGCCTGCAGTCTACCACAATATGAAGTTGTGGATCTGATTTTCAGTTCATCCCCAAGCCTGAAATATTCTGGTGACAGTTTCCCCCATCCTTTCAGGAGACAATGAGGACAGAAACTATCAAAACGAACAGTTTGCTCAAATTGAGACACCACAAGAATTTCCTATTTTTTTTTAACTAATGTGAAATACCTTTAAACCAAGGTAAGCAGACATGGATGAGGTGCACAGAAATCCTTCCCACACTGTTCCTGCCTGTGCCCTCTGGCCTCCCATTCCCCCCACACTTACTGAGGCTCAGCCTCTGTGACAGGAGGCCTGGCAAAATGCAGCCAGCCTGGGCAAGAGGCCAAGAGCTGCCTCTGACTGCACAAATTCAATTCTTCAGCAATTCCACAGTAAGTAACTGTTTTTATATGCCAAGTTACATGGTAAATTATTTTTAAGAAGCAGATAATAACAATACAATAGTTATAATATACATTAAATATCTTGCTTCGTGTACTTTTTTTGGATTAAACAGTATAAATCAAGGGAATATAAACAGCAAACGACTCAACATGTAAGGCAATCAAAGGAGCACCTGGCCAGTTTTGGCAATGGCAACTCGAGTTACAACTTAAATAATTGAAATCCCTCTTCAGGAAGCATTGAGCAGATAGGATTGCTGGGACCACGGGACAGATTCAATGCAGGGATACTGTGGCTGCTCTAATTAATTTCCTCATCAAAACAAACACAAGGGGTTGTTTTAATATGCAGACTTGTATTGTCAACAAAATAATTTCTAAATGCCACCTACATTTCAGGCATTATCTCCCATTTCTCTCTTTCAGCACAGTGTCCCTAAAACAGGCGTGCTGTGACACAGAGACTCAGCATGAGGGTACAGAGGAAGGCAGAATTACCTGGAGAATGAAAGAATTCCTCATATTCTCAGGCAAGTTGTCCAACATTTCTGTGTAGCATCTCATGAGGCTCAGGAGCCAGAAGTTGGTGGAGACAGACTCCTCATCAGCAGTGTAGGTGAAGGGGTCCACCATGTAGATGACCACTGCGGGCGGGTAGGCGTTGCTGTCCGCAGCCTCCGGCTCCGTGGGGATCCCGATGCGCTCCCGCTCCGACGCGCTGGGGGCAGAGCCACAGCGTGAGCACTGCTCCTGCTGGGAGCTGCTCAGCCAGGGGCAAGGGGAGCACGAGGAATCCCGACCTCCAGAAACAAAGCTAAACCCCTGAGGACAGGCACTGGGATGAGTTGTGCTCACAGCAGCTCCTAATCCAAAACACCTGAGGTGGATTAGGCATTAAAGGTACCGTGCGGACTAACGGCATCTCCTGAACGCAATCAGACCAGCTTATACCTGAAGAATAGGGAACAGCTGACTCCTTAGCTGTGTGTCTTTCCATGTAGGTGTGTCTGGGGTTTGGTGCAGTTTAGGGTTTGCTCTTGGGAGAGGTGGACAGGGGAGAGTAGGAATTTAGAAGCGCCAAAGCAATTCATGGAGCATGGAGTCCTGCTCAGGTCCAGGGAAGGCTCCACAGGTAACAGAACAAGCAATTGAAATGTCTTCCTTGGTAAAATGCTCCTCCCATGCCTCAGCCAGGAGACAGGCTCAACATCTGTAAGCGATCAAAGCAGCTCAGCCTCTGTCAGAAGCCCCTGCAGCTGCTCAAAGGGTGTTTTGCACAGATCAGGGAACAGATGTCTCAAGGACAAGCCCAGCTACAGCAGGATGTGGGCGTTTCCCTCTCTGTAACACACACCAGGACTATCAGCAGTGTGCATTATTATGAGAGTAATGAAAAACACGCTGCCTCAGGAAGTTACTTACATACAACGCTAAAAAACCTTTTTCTAATATTTATGTGATGGATGGCTATTCATAATGAAGTCTTTAAAAAAGTTATGTTGTCCAAATTTATTTTAAAATAACAGGACTACATTCGTGTCTCCTGACCTCGCAGTGTGCCTGCTTGCAGAACAACACCAGCAATGAAAAAGAATTAGGGGGAAAAAATAAAATCCATGGCTTGCATTTTGCATCTGTTAATGTTGCGGGTGTGATGGAGCAAGAGGCACTCAGCTCCATGGGGTACTTGCAAGTGCCAAGCCACAGGTGTGGCACAGGACCTGACCCCATGTGCTCCTGGTGCTGCAAGGACAGGGCAGGTAGCGGGTCCTAGGGCAGCTCCACATCCATGCAGCTGAATCAGGCTGGGATTCTTGTGATGAAAAAGGGGAGGGGTGTTTTTTCCAGCTCCCCTTTGTCGGTGAGTGCTTCACACAGGAACAGGCCCTGCTCTGCTCCCACCTGCTCAGCTGTGCTGCACCTGTCAGAGGGGCTGCTCCTTTGAAGGGTTTCCCTAAGGCTTAGAGGCCGGCAGAGCACAGGGCAGGGGATTAGTGAGCAGCACTCTGAGCCACGGGAACGCTTCACTTACCCTTCCTGCCCCTCCTGCTGCTGCTGCGGCAGGCTGGGGCCCGGCTCGGTGTCTGCCCCGGGGCCGGCGCTGCCCTGCGAGCGCTCGGCCGAGGCGCCCGCGGCGCTGCTGCTCTGCCCCGAGCCCGCATTGCCGCTGAAGCCCGGCGTGGAGGAGGCGCCCATCTGGCTGGTGCCGGGCGTGGCAGAGGACGCTGACAGCTGCGGCACCGAGGAGCCCGAGGAGGAGGCACTCCCGGCCGGCAGGCTCGTGGTGCCCGCGCTGGGCGTGGAGCTGAAGGAGCTGCCCGTGGCAGGGGCCCCGGCGGCGGCAGAGAGACACGAGGAGGAGCTGGAGGGAGCGGGCCCCGAGCTGCCGGGGGCAGCAGGAGGCTGGCTCGGGGCCGGCGTTTGGTACTTGGGGGGCAGCAGGAGGCTGCTGTCCAGCTGCAGGGTGGCCAAGTAAGGTGCTGGAACGGCATAGAAAGAGGGGTTAAAGACAGTCAGATAAAGGAACCTGCATTAACCTGCAACTCAGATGACGCTTTTACAACATTGTAAGAATATACAAATGCTTAGAGAATGGAATCTCCATGACCAATGTTTTCTTTGGAATCCATTTCTCAGGGTGTCAGTTTGAACTGATATAAATCAATTGTCTTTAAAACCAGGACTGACTTTACAGGGCTTTGTGACTTGAAGCTGGTACTGACACATTCTGCTCTCTGGCCAAACTGTGGCAGTAACTGCATTGTACAGTGCTCAGCTCTGCAGTCTCTGACAGCTTATCTCTGTCAGGCTGGAAACCTTAGAATCATTGATATCTGAGCTAAATCATGATGAACTTTAATGTAGCTATTTCTGCTGTGAGATACCACAGTGATAAATGAATATTATTTATTTGCTTCCTGAGGTGGTGTGAATCACCAGCAAGGAAGTTTCCAATGCTGCCCCTGCCAGACACCTCAGTGTGTGAACTGAGCAGCCCAGTTCCTCACCTGGCTGTGCACATGCTGCCTCTTTCTGCAGGGAAGTCTGAGGTACTTCAGCAGTATTATAATAATTTCTCAGCTTGCTGTAATTCCTGTGTCTCGTGACAAGATCCCAATTCTCAGTCATATACAATATATGTTGACTCTGAACCATTCTGGGAGGAAACAGCCATGTCTGTTCCCAGCTGAAATCAGGTGACTCCAGGGACTCAGCTAGGAGGAGTCAGCTGATCCTACCCTTCCACACTCTTCAGGTTCTACAGTGCCTCACCAAACAAGTGCTCCTGACATTGGTGTAATACAGAACAGGGCAGGGTGCCATAACAAAAACAGACTGGTCTGTTAGAAGTGTCACTGTTTCAGGGGGAAATAAACCAGCATGAGTTCCAGAGGAGCAGGTGGCTTCAGGGTCATGTGGTTCCATGGATCCACACACAGCAGACTGAGGCCCCAGGCACACCAGCACTTTCTCTACTGCCCCCGTGTTAACTCATTGCCTTTGCAATGTCCCAGTGACCTCCCGTCTCCTATAAATACACCTTTACACTGGAGGCCACTGTGACACAGGTGTGATGAGATGTGTCAGTAGCAATAAACCAGATCCATGGACACCTTCGGTCTTGTGTGGAACACCTGCCCCATCCCGGGTAGCAACCTGCTCTGGTGGAAGGCATCCCAGGGGATGGAACAGGATGAGTTTTATGGTCTCTTCCAACCAGACCAGACTGACATTCTGTGATCTTTGTGATACACAAACACCTTATACCAAACTGACTTTTCTAAAAAGATAGGAATTTGTATCTCTAACACAATCCCTAGAGTGACAAACACAACTTTCTGAAGTAGGCAAATTCAACATGGAAGAATTTAAAATACAGCCTTGTACCATCTGTTAACTTTTTAAGCAGACTATAATCTGCACCGTTAGAAAAGCCACACTGGGGGCTCACCCCCCCAGTGCCCAGGGCCCGGGGGTCACTCACCGAGGTGATGGCGGCAGACCTGCGCGTACAGCTTGAGCCTGGAATGATTGTCACAGTCCTCGGAGCCCCAGGGCTGGCTGAACCACTCGCTCACCAGCTCGTCCGTCAGCTTCTGCGCCACGCTCTTGCCCACCCGCATGATCCCGTCCCGCAGCACTTTGCAGATGGGCTTGTGCTGCCCCAGTCTGCACATCTGCAGGGCAGGGAAGGACAAACACCCGTAAGGAGAGGCCAACCACCCCGGCAAGCTGCAGAGACTCATTCTCAGCAAACACCATGGGGCTTTGTAATATATATCTAAAATAAAGGGTTACATTTATCTGTTGGCTTGAACTGCACTCACAGCAAAACTAAGGCTACAAAGGGATCTGATATATTGGGGAGTACACGCTAAAGAAATAAATGCTTTTATCGCCAGCCTAGCAACTGTGAGAAAGCAACAGCTTTAATGTGCTCCTTGCTCTTTAGGCTTGGTTGGGCCATCACTGGAAGGCTGCAGCTCTATTCATGCCACTGCTGCCTCCTCTCTGAAATGAATGTGTGCTGGAAAGAGCAGACAGCAACAAACACCCCAAAATGCCCAGAGAACCCCAGTGTCACTCAAAACAGCATCTTTGGACTATGAAAGTGCAGAAAGCCCTCAAAATGAAAAAAAAACCCCTTCCTCAAATAGTTGTTACTTTAAACCCCATGGATTTCTCCCAGTGGACATGCACTGGAGCAGCAATGACACTTAAGAAGCAGTAACTCAGTGTGGTCCCTCTTTCCAACCTCATATACAGCACTCAAGTCCCTGAAGAAAGTTTTGGCTCCGTCGAGCAAGGCCTCGTTTTCCGGACACACCACGATGTAGGCGACATCCCGATGGCCCCCGTAGGGGTCCAGCAGGAGCCTCTCCCAGAAGGGCAGGGAGAAGGGAGAGATTGTCAGGAAGTCCTTGTCATAGCCCACCAGCAGCGTCGGGATCGGGAGAGGCTCGGGAGATTCTTCAGAGCCTTCACAGGAGAAAAAACAAATGAAGAAAAAATGTTAAAATATCTGATTTAACTGCAGTGGGTCTCTGATGGCCCAGGAAGTGGGGTTTTTTACAGGAATATTGGAAATCACTCATCCCTTGCTGTTCCGAGTGTCCCACAGGTTTATCATGGAGTGGAAATGGTTATCAAGGCTGTGCCATGCCTGATAAACCATGTGCTCCCAGCCTTTCTTCTTGGAAAAGATATTTAATAAAGGAGAGGGAAGATTTATGTCATACTTAAGGAATGTCATATAATCAAAGCTGTTGGCCAAAGTGGAGGGAGCTGATCCAAGCACCACTTAAACTTTCCTAGAAAGCTGCAATAAAACATCTCCCAGTGTACTCCAAGCTGATGTACTGCCCTTCCCAAGGCTTCATCTCCTGCTTTTCCTTTGTCATATCCATAACCATAGCCCAAGAGTTCCTGTTCAATCACAAGTAATAACAAGAACACACAAAATCTGACCTTACAGCTCTTCATCCTCTTCCACCTGGTTGTGCAAAATTACTGATGCTTAGAGAAATTCTTTCCCAGGTACACTCTACTACACAAAGTTATTGTAATTCTAAAAATTGCCTCCTGCCCCTCTCCATAGGACGTGCTCCAAGCACTGCTGTCCCCAAAGAGAGGATTATTATCCCATGTAACAGGGTGTCTCCCAGATACTGCCTCAGTAGAAGAAATATTGCTGAAAATGTCAAGCTAAACTATACCCAGTAGTTCCTGCAGAATATAATTCAACTTTATTGAAAAGTCAGCATCCAGTAAAATTCACTGACTTTCCATCAAAGGTTCTGCTCTGCACTCTATGGGAATTTTGGTGTTATTCTCTGGTAACAACTGGCAAATCCTAACTTTTCAAATTACAAATGCTGGAAAAATTATTAGAAGTGCTCCTGGTGGGGCACAACAGCTTTAGACAAGAACTGGAGTTACCCCCAGTTGTCCCAGCCCCAGGGAAAGCAGCAATATATCAAATACCAGTAGAGAGCAAAGCATGGTGGAGCTGTAGGAAAAACATTAAAACAGACTGTAAGCTTGAAATAAACTTCAAGCAAGAAATAGAGATTGAAATGCCAGTCGTTATTCTGTAAACCTGCACAGACAAAATCTGGTTTGTCATTCTGCATTTTACAGAAGTGCCACTTACAGCCAGGACATACTGACACTGAAACTTCTCATTAAGGCTACAGGAACCTGCATGGAGAAAGCATTCCCAGTTTTTCTGGATTTGCAGAGCTCACACAGGCCCTGTTCCCATTATGTGGCTGATTTCAGCAGCTCCTCTCTGCTCCCATGTCTACACCAGCTTGCTCTGGTGTGAGCCAGGCCTCCCCCTTCAGGTGGGGGGACTGAGCCTCACGGTTTCTGCTCCCTATAAATGTGCATCACCTGGAGGGGTAAAACCTTCCCCAGGGTGTCACAAAAGCCTTCTGAGGCACCTTAAAGCTTTGTGAAGAGCCCCCTCCTCCACGACCCCAAGCTGAATGAACAGCCCCTTGCTATCATCTCCAGGAGAAAGTGCCCATTTCTAGGAAGCCCCTCTATAATGTGTGTAGGTACCGTAGGTCCCCCGTCCTGCCATCTTATGGAACTGCTGCCAGGTGAGTGGTCCCTGCACGTGCTGGATGTTCTCCCAGGTCCTCCCCGTCCGCTTCTTCTGGATGGCGTCCTGGAGGAAGGGCTGCAGGGAGAGCAGCATGCGCACCACGTCCTGGGAGGAGAGCATGCTGATGTCCAGCACTGCAAGGGACAGGAGCAGCAATCACTTCAGGGAGGGACAGCAACCCCTCACACACAGCACAGATATGGGGATTGTTCCTTGAATTGCTCTGCACACTGCCCATAGAATGTGGACAACTCTAATAAGCTGGATGGCACTCAATGTGGCATTTTCAAAAACGATGCTGTCACCACAGGCCTTTACACACACATTTCAATATCATTGGTGTCCAGCTCAGGTCACAAGATGTCAGAGTATCTTCAGTATATAAACAATTATATATATAAATTATAATTTCCCCCCCCTTGATACTTTTTCCCCTTTTTAACCCTAATTCAAACAGAGCAATTCTTTTCTGCTGACTGCTTATACCCTTCTCCAAAATAAAAAAGGGCTCCTAATTTTGCCTTCCCCCAAAGACCTGAATTTGCTTCAGGTTTGTGAACTTCCATAGACTCATTCCCAATTTAGACCACAAAGTCTGAGAATAACTATTATTGGCACTTTAGATGTAATTTACAAGCTTTCAGAAATCAACTTTAGCATATTTTTAGTCCTGTCATTTCCCACATAAAGATTACGTGGGTCACAACTAAACGACTTTACAGAGGTCACAAAACATTCAGAGACAACAGGCTCAGCTGTGCCCGTACCGTTGCTGTGAGGCCAGGAATGAACAGTGGCACTTCGGACAAGGGCTTCATCCACCTTGCCCCCCGTGGGGTTGTCCACGTACTGCCTGCCCTGCTCCAGGGCATTGAAACATTCCACCCAGGAGTCGTTGCTGTCGGCCTGCAGCCGGTCGTAGCTCAGGTTGACGCAGGGCAGCGTCTGGCGGTTGTTGGAGGCCATGTAATCCAGGCAGCTCAGCGAGGTGAAGGGCTGTGTGTGCTGGTTCTGCAGCAGCAGCAGGAGGCTCATGGGAGGCTCCTGGCTCCTCCTGGCTCCCTCTCCCATCTGCGAGATCAGGTTGCTCTGGCAGATCATCAGTCGCCTTTCTGCAGCCTGGCCGATGTCCGAGGTCTTGCCGAAAATATCCAGCTCGTCCTCGATGAAGAGCCCGGAGTTGTAGCCGAGCTTGCGGTTCATGATGGCGCTGAAGCCGCAGGTGCAGCGGTACTGATCCTCGTTGGAGGAGTCGGGGATGTACAGCCCCACGTCGGCGCCCTTGATGTTCATGTTGCAGGCGCAGATGCAGCAGCTGTCGAAGTTCCTGTCCTTGAAGATGTTGAGCACGGAGTCGGAGAGGATGAGGGTCACGTACAGGCTGTGCGCCTCCGGGATGGGCTGCACCGTGCCCGGCTCCACCGAGTTGAGCGGCCGCGTGGTGGAGGGGGTGGAGGCGGGGGAGCCCTGGTCCGTGCTGTCGTACTTGACGGAGCCCTGGCCGCTGGCGGTGCCCCCGCCCCGGGGAGTCCTGGGCGTGCGCGGCGTGCGCGGCGTGGGCACGGAGAAGCGCGGCGTGGCCGGCGACGGCAGCACCCCCGCGCCGCTGTTGCTGGCAGGGCCGCGCTGTTGAGCGTCACCGGCGTGCTCATCTGAGGCGTGCTCATCTGCAGGTAGTCCTGGTCCGCCAGGCTGCCCACGCTGGGCACGTTGCTGCAGGAAGGGATGGGAACAGAGAGCCGCTCTGTCAAAGCTCAGTTTTAAACACGAGGTACTGGAACCTGAAGGGACTCATTGAAACTGTACTAAAGAACACTCTGCTCATTACCTTAACTCATGGCTCTAAACAGAACTCGGAATTCTCATCACAAGCACCACTGTTTCTTATCACTATGATTAAAAGTATCACTTCGCTTTCTTAAAGATTATACTGATGGCCTAAAACTCAAATACTCCTGAGAACAATCTCTAGATAAATGATCGAGTTAAGATTTAGAATGGTTGCAACTTTTTTTCAGAAAAAAGAATAGTAGTTTTTATTTTAAACACTGCTATCTGTGAAGAGATACAGATTAGCAGAGATGAAAGTATTTCAGAGAGGTAGAAGTCTTTATTTTAGAAATGTCCATTTGAAATAGCTGTCACAAGTCATACCTGTGGCTCTGATACACGGTGTCACCTCAAGGACACTCTGTATGTCTGATTCTACAAATTCAAATCCTCATTTCAGATTACACAGTCTATGGCACAATGGGATATGTTCCATTACAAACTCTTAGTCCAGTAAAGCTAAGAATCGTATTTTGGGTCATCTCCATTCATGACTGGGTTTTATAACCCTGTTTTTGTCATTTCCTCCCAAATTCAAGTGACCACAGAACAGTTTGTACATTCCCATGAGATCTGTCTTCCATCTGCAAGGACTCATTTCAAGAAACTGGTAATAAGGGGCCAATGAAAGAAAAAGATCTTACTTTTCTCTTTCCACATCACTTCTAACCTGCTTCCTTTTCTTGTAAGGTGTTAATTACATATCAGAATGAGGAAAGTAAGAATGTAAGAACTCGATGAGTCTCTGCATAAGGAAGGGGAAACAGGATTTTTCCATGTTTGCCTGTCCTCACAGTGTATTTTCTGTGTTATTGGAAAGCACTATCATTTGAATGCCCACCTATCATTAGTGACTTGAAAAGGAAAACACTGAAGACCTCTTTCCTTACAATCATTTTATTACCTTGAACTGATGTGTGTTCAACGCAAAGCAGGAGAGGGGAAAATAATGAAGCATGGTCTGAAGGAGTTGTGGAGCTGCAGCAGAGAGAGTGCCTCAGACTAATAAGAAAAGGTGACCTAGAAACCCTGATTGGCAATCACCACTCTGTCGGAAGCCTGCAGTAATAATCCTCACTCTAATTGGATTAGATTGAAAATGAAAGGGTTTTTTTCCCCCAACAAATACCTGAAATTAATAACCAGCTCAGGCCTGGTGCATCAGTTACTATTATGAAAAAACCTGAGAATTAAATTGCTCCCTAGGCACTATATCAAGGGTTTACAATTTCTTCTTTGCAATTCTTTTGAGAACACTGAAGGACCCTTTGGGGCTGCAAAAGGACTGATTTAAAGGATTTACAGACTGATTTAAAGATACAGACTGCTTCCTCTAGAAATGAAGCAGTGCAGCAGGAGACCTTTGTACTATTACTGTGCTTTTTAAGAGGTTTTATTAATTTAATGGTGCAAATTCTTGCTAGCTTTCAAAACCTCCAGCAATGAATTTCCTCCATAAACATTGCTGATTTCTGAGAACTGAGTGAGGAATCCAAGCTCTGAAAATGAATGTCAGTGGATCCCTGTAGTCATGACACTCTCCTCTTTTGTTATCAGAAGGGTAGGACAGGACAGGACATGGACCAACATCTGTCTGATCAGCAGCTCCCCACAGCCCCACTCAGGGACACCACAGGAGCTCAGAGCAGCTCCCATGGGAACACAGACTGGGGAGCTCTCACAGGCCCACTCAACATTTCCAGAGGCCTCTGAAGGGCAAATGGAACCACCAGGACCAGAGATCACCAAGCTGGAGCTCAAAGTGACACAAGGGAGCCTGGCTGGAGGCTGGACATGGAAATGGGAGGGCAGAGATGTGATGGGTTCAGTGCATTCATTCTGTTCCCCAACACTTGTGGCTTCTGTTGAATTACAATATTTTCCTGTATCAGAAACTGCCATTAATTCAGGCACTGCATGTTCCTGTTCTTTTAAAAGTGCTGAGAGTGGACACACACTGTACCACCCCTGACTGCCAAAGCCAGGGTTAAATGTTCCTGCTGTCAGAACTGTTTTGATCTCAGTCAATGACAAACCTAAAAGGCTGAAAATACATTTGCAGGTTAAAGCACTTCAATACAACCAACCATTTTAGATATCCAGCTTTAGGCAGGGGCTTGACAGACCCATTTCCTCCAAGGCTGTACTTACTTGTAGCCATCTCTGATGAAAGTGGCTGCAGGTGGCAATGGGAGTTGTTCAATTTTCGGAGGAACAGCCCAAGAAGGCCTGAAGATGCAGGCATCTGGAATCTTCAGAGGTAGGAGGCACTGGCTGGGCAGGATCTTCAGTGGAGCAAACAGGGAGGAGCCCACAAAAGGTTGAAATGATGGAACTTTGTGCACGTACGAAAAATCCTGTAACATCCAAGGGACCTTAGTTACAACAATGTGGTCAGGCTGCTCTTCAGATATTTATTTTTAATTAAAATCTATTATACTGTTTGAACCCTCTACAATTACATTTTTCCCCCCAAATGAACTATATTTATTCCTTCTACAAGGCATTCAAGAGTAGTTCCTTCAAGGAAACTCAGCTGAGGCTCCCTGTTATCCTGAGATGCTGCACGGCTTTATGGCAGGAGGTTTCACAATTGGATCAGGCTCTTTTCAGAAAGGCTGTGCCTGAAACATGAGTAGTGCACTATGAAATTTTCACACTACCTAACTTTTAGCACCTAATTTAGGCACTTAAAAGATTGATCTTTGCAAGCAAGACTTCTGTGCTGGCAGTGGGGAGAGGCTGTCACAGTGTGAGGAACCCTGTTGAGGCAGCCTCTCTAAATAACCCCCACCATGGGGGTTCACATCATTTTAGCAATAACAGTGCACATTTTGCACATGCCAGTTATCATGCAGAGTATTAAATACAAATCTCTGAACAGCCCAGCAAACACAGTATTAACTATCAGTGAAGTTCAGCCCAGCTGGGCCTGCAATGACTGTCACGTTTGCTCGCAGAGGGTGATGACAAGAACTTCAGCCAGAGTTTCTAGAGTTATTCCAGCTCTTTCAGGAGAACAGAGCTAGTCCTCTTGAGGCACTACTGCAAAGTAAAAATCAGTGTGAAAACAGTAACAGCAGTCTCAGTACTTAGCATCTTGTTAGAGCTTTGCATTTTTTCCCTGGCACCTTGTGAAGCATTGAGGGATGAGGAATGTGTGGATTTCTGTCTCCAGCTGCAGAATGCTCAGCACAAGGAATTTACTTCCACATTCTCAGAATGATCAGCAATGGGTTTAGTGCTTGTTTCCCCCACTGGTGTGTATGAGCAGGTGTGACACACAGAAGCAAGTCAATTGTGCTGCTGGAAATGTTCTCAGGCAGAACTGAAGTATTTTAATACTCCTGTAATGGCTGTGAGGGAGATTAAAATATCTTTGGTATCAATGATGCCCTGAAATCTCCTCCCACTCCAAAACCTTCAACTCAACAAATCCCAAGACAAACTTTTTTTTTCCAGGCCCAAGTTATCCCTATTCTTAAACAAACAATCTGCTGCACAAGCAGAAGGGAAAAACCAGCAAGGTCTGTGGCAAGGCAGTCTTACAAACCTTTTAAGAACCTTTTTTAAAATTCCTGTAGGTGTCATAAAAACTTGTGGATGCACCAGCTCGAGATGGACAATGGAGACCGTCCTGGAGCACACACTGAGAAGGTGCCTCTTCCCAAAGTGCCTCCAAGTTACTTCCTTCCAGGGAGGAAGGAAGGAGAGATCTGGCAGTACGAAGCACACTTGCCCCATGTCCCGATGTCCAGCTGGGTTCTGCCATCAGAAGGGACATTCCCTCCCACATCTGCAAAGGCTCTTTCTCCACAGAACTGCTGGGACAAGCTCCCTGCCAGCTCAACCCTTGGCAGGGGAATGAGCTGGGAATTCTGGGGTCTGACTGACACACTGGATTGGCACCAAAACATGGGAGCACAACCCTGGAATGCTGTCCCACATGCTGTCCTGCCTCCTGCCAGGGACAGGGACTCCCTTCTCTCCCAGGAACAAAAATGAAAGCTCTTGTGGAAGAAGTCACCCCATGGGATTTGCCACGGCCTCTCTTGCAGTCTACCTGAGGGATGCTATTCCTGCTGGCAGGAAAATGTCCTGGTTCACAGCCAACCACATCATTTACACTGAACAAAGGCATCCATCAGTATCCTCACACCAACATACAGTCACCTCCTGTCCCTGGCTCAGGAATGCAGACCCCTAAAAATCAGTCCTCAGTTAACTCCAACATGGGCACATGGGAGAGGGAAGGAGGTGGTGCTGGGGAGAGAGACAGCTGCTGAAATAGAAGGAACATGAGGGCACATGTGGCACATGAGGGCCTCAGGAGAAGAATTAGGCTATACAATCAAAGGCTGGAGACTACCAGGAAGTCAGAGTGGGCATCTCCCTTTTTATTCCCTGTGTACAGAGCAGCTTGCTGAAGAACAACACACTGTGCATTTCCACAGAAAAAGTGCATTCTTTATTAAAAAACCCCTCAGGCTGTATGCATGGAAATATGGCAACAGTACCCTCTGACAGAAGTGACAAAAGGCAGCCCCAGAAGCTCAGTAATGCAGGACACCCAGGCAGAATGATTTGTGCCCTGCTCTCACCCTGTGATGGAACAATGACACAACCAATGTATATCAGTGCTGATGCTGGGTCCCTCCATGGGATGTTTTGGAGAAATGGCCACACTGGGATGTCACAAGAGCCCAGAGTCCCCAGCTACAAACAGCTCTTTACTGAGACACTACAGGACTCGAGAGAGGAGGAACTAGGTGACATTACCTGACCTGTGTTATACAGAAAGTCAGATAAGAATGGTCCCATCTGGCCTTAAAACTTGTGAAGTAACATCAGCTGAAGAAGAAACAGAGCAAGTTCAACCCCTGGGCTTTCTCAGAGAGTTTCAACCCTAACCAAAAAAGGAACATTTCAGAGAGATAAAGGCAGCCTTTCTACATGCACCACTTCATCCCCCTGTGTGCCAGCCTGGCAGCAGGGAGGGGGGCACAGCGAAGGTGCCACAGAAAAATTATCCAAAGAAATCATTTAACAGCTACTTAGCCACAAGTGTGGTGTCTTCCCATACATGTACACTCTTGCTGTAGGCACAGGGCTCATTTCACAGACAATACTATTTGTTTCCTGAGAACACCCAGAACCATTACAAACATAAAATTACAATATGCCTACGGTAAAAATCAGGGAAACAATTAAAAAGCTCTTCTACTAGAGAAGAATATTTTCCAGCTCTGGCTGACAGGTTCTTTACATGGGTCCAGCTCACATTTGTTAGTTGCTACACACACTACATGGGACTTGTTTATAAAAATCAAAGTGCATAGACAAGTTTGTAAAAATCCCACATTTCTGGCATGTTACCTTAATTTCTTCAGGTTTAGGGCTACCTAATCCATCTTCCACTTCCATTTTAAACTCAGCCAGCTGTGTTGGAACCATGTTGACCATAGGACTCTCCATCATTCCCAAGGCAGTCACAGTCTCTGAACTTATTCCATCTTTGTAACTCATCACTGGGGAGAAGGCAGGGTGCTGTTCTAAAGAGGGTGGTGTTGGGAACATCCTTTGGAGATCTGCCACAGCTGAAGAGGATGAAATAACACAGTTAATCATTCAAATACAAATTCTCAAGGAAATTCAATAAAGCAGAAGAGACTAATTCAATGCTAGCTCTTATTTCATCATTAAAACTAGCAAAGCTTCTCCAGACTTACTGGGGTTCTGACAGCAGTGTAAGTCTAGACCAGAAGTTAACTCCTAGGGATAAATTCCCCAAATTCCTAGGGATACTCTGCAAGGTTATTGTTCAGCAGAAACAACAACCTGGTAGACAGACAAACAAAAAACTGTACATTTACCAGCAAATATTAAATCCTTCGTAACTGGAGAGGTGAATTGACCTTAATGCCAAGCTCACCCCAGTGACTGTTCCTAAGGAGTCACAGAGGAATTTCCTCCCTTTGCCAGAGCTGACCTAGCCCTAAACCAGGAGGCCTTTGGAATTCATGTGCCCTGAGCTGCATTTCTCCACTCAAGTCACTGCAGCCTTGTCTGGTCCATGGCAGCACAACTCCTGCCACAAACAGGGCAGTTCTGCCCAGGAACAGACTGCCAGGCACCCCGAAGTTCCAGTGCCATAGAAGCCACAAAATTATCATTTTGCATCACAAGACATTAAACCAGGAAGATCCCTAAATGACTTAGGAAATGAACGTAATGGAATCATCCACTGTCTATTTTTCTTCTTTAAGCAGAACAACCAACCCCAACAGAGATGCTCTATACAGTGTAATGTGATCAAAGACAAATCACAGCAAAGCCTTGCATGTTCTCCCCAGCTCCATTCTCCTTCCTTCCAGCTACAGCTTCCATATTTCTTTTGTGTCACATTCAGCATAAATGTTCTATTTTCCTGACTTGAATTAGGACATCCTCTCTGGACAAAACCATCAGTGGTGAACCACTGTAACCAGAGAAGGGTGAATTCCCACAAGTGTCTCCTCTTAGATTCTTTTTTGGACAGATTTAATGCCCAATCCCATTTCCATACCCAAGATGATGGGACACAGGGACACTTATACTCAATGACATCTGCAGCCTAAAGATTGTGGAAAATTCGTAAATCAATACAGATGGGTTTCTGTCTGGTAAACACTGTGTTGTGGAAATCCAAACAGGTAAGTACTGTTCTCAAAAACTAACAGAAAAAAGCAGAAATAAGTGATGGGATTAGAATTATCTATGGACTATGAATACCTGCACTAACAGTACATTTGTGTGGGATGCTGCAGCCTCAGGATGTGTCTCCACTCTTGCCTTAACAGAGCCAACCCTGCATGTGATGCTTTTGTGCTCAGAGATGACACAGCCAGGCTACTGAACTCTTTAGACAAAGGGAAACCACTCAAATAGGGGTGGTCCTCTCAAAATGCAGTTCTTTTGGTAACAGCTGTCCAAGCTGAACCCAGTCCTTCACAATCTGGAGCAGCACAGTAAACAACAGACTATGAATTATTCCCACTGTCCATATTCTTTTTTCCCCACTCTCTCAGTATGTGAATTTAAATGACCTTAGTCTTGTTCTGATACAGGATAAATCAAAGCTGAAAAAAAGGTTCAGCAGAATGGAAGAAACTCTGCCACCAACATTAGTATGGAGTACATGTTCAGGCTGGCAGCTGGATTGGCTCCTTCTGTTTCTCAGCAGAGAGGTGCTTTAGGCACTGGAGAGGGGACAAGGAGGAAGGTGAAAATGAAGGGTGGCCAGTAGGAATTTATGATGCTGTACAAGGCACTTCAGCTCCCCACAGACACTGCTCTGCCTCGACAGCTGGTGGCAAGGCCATGGCTACAAGTGGAGTGTATCTGCTTAACTTCACACTACATCATTTTCTCACCTCCAGCTCACTCCACTTAGCAAAATTCTGCAGTGCAGATTCATAAAAAAGTTTAATTACAAAAAATCCCCCAACCCTACAGCAACAGGCAACTATCATCATTCATTTTCATGTGTGTCATGCTTGAAAAAGCTTTGCATATTTTAAAAAGCTATGGATCAACTAAACCTGTCAAAATCCAATCTCTGTATACTTCAGACTTCTACATTTGAGTAAATCAGCACAGCTTTTATGGGTCCATAAAATTCTGACTCATCTCCTTCAGACTGGTTTTTTTCTTCACCTCAATTTGTTCTCATTACCAGCTGAAGTTAATGAGAAGGCATTAAAGAATGATTTGCAGACAGATTGGATTTCTGCTTATAGTAGCCACAGAAATCGAACACTCTTCCTTCTCACCACTAAGTAATTCGTAATTTGATTCATTACTATTATACCAAAAATTCTCACCTTCCTCCTGTCCCACAAACACAGACACATTTCTCCTTCACCTCAAGAGAAATGCCACCTACACCAACAGAATCAGAGATCTGTTCAGGCTGGAAAAGCCCTCTGAGATGATCGAGTCCAGCCACTCCCAGCACTGCCAAGGCCACCACTGGCCCATGTCCCTGAGTGCCACATCCACAGGGCTGGTAAATCCCTCCAGGGCTGGGGACTGCAGCACTGCCCTGGACAGCTGTGCCAGGGCCTTACAACCCCTTCAGTGAAGGAATTTTCCCAATATCCACCCTGAGCCTCCCCTGGCCCAGTCTGAGGCCATTCCCTCTCCTCCTGTTCCTGTTCCCTGGGAGCAGAGCCTGACCCTCCCAGCTGCCTCCTCCTGTCAGGCTACAAGAAATGCAGCAAAGTCCTCAAACTCTACAAGTTACTTTTCCCAATATTTGTTGGCACAGTCCTTGGGAAAAAGCCCTATTGTTCTAATCTAATTTCCTAAGTTTCCTGCAGTCCCATAACCTCCCTTGTCCATGTTCAGGGCCTGCATAAGCATCACAACCACCAATAAAAGGTCCACACCATGCCTCCAGTTAGAACAAAGCAATGTGATTTTAAATATGCACTTCCAAATCCAGATTAAACCCTGAAGGTGATTTTAGTTTTAATTTGTCAAATGTTCAATGCAATTTTCTTCCAAGACAGGTTGCACCAACGTGGCCATTGGTAAGCCATAGTTTTAAATTCTTTGACTTTATTAAGTAGAAGGATTTATACTCTAAGAGGGATTTGGTAATGGTGGAAGTGCCCAACAGTGAGCAGAGAAGAGAAGGGAAAGCTTCCAAAGGAAGATTTGTAACAAACCCCTCCCACAGTTCCACACAAAGACAAAAATGTCAGCAGAAGAGTACCTCGTATCTCAGCAGGCTCATTAAAAATCCATGTCTGTATTACTCCCACCCTCATGAAAACCTGGCAATGCCAGCCCCAGGTGCACCCTGAGCGAGCACAGGGCCTGTGCAGGGTTGTGCAGCAAGGCTGTGCTGTGCTGGGCTCAGCTGTGCTGGGCTGTGTGCTGTGCTGTGTTGTGCTGTGCTGTGCTCAGCTGTGCTGTGCTGTGCTGAGCTGTGCTGGGCTGTGCTGCTGTGCTGTGCTGTGCTCAGCTGTGCTGGCTGTGCTGAGCTGTGCTGTGCTGTGTGCTGTGCTGAGCTGAGATGAGCTGTGCTGTGCTGTGTGCTGTGCTGAGCTGAGATGAGCTGTGCTGTGCTCAGCTGTGCTGTGCTGTGCTGAGATGAGCTGTGCTGTGCTCGCTGAGATGAGCTGTGCTGTGCTCAGCTGTGCTGTGCTGAGCTGAGATGAGCTGTGCTGTGCTCAGCTGTGCTGGCTGTGCTGTGCTGTGCTGTGCTGGGCTGGGCTGTGCTGTGCTGGCTGTGCTGTGCTGTGCTGTGCTGGCTGGCTGTGCTGTGCTGGGCTGTGCTGTGCTGTGCTGTGCTGTGCTGTGCTGTGCTGTGCTGTGCTGTGCTGGGCTGTGCTCATTGTGCTGTGCTGGCTGTGCTGTGCTGTGCTGTGCTGTGCTGTGCTGTGCTGTGCTGTGCTCAGCTGTGCTGTGCTGTGCTCAGCTGTGCTGTGCCCAGCTGTGCTGGCTGTGCTGTGCTCAGCTGTGCTGGGCTGTGCTGTGCTGGGCTGTGCTGTGCTGGCTGGCTCAGCTGTGCTGTGCTGTGCTGTGCTCAGCTGTGCTGTGCTGTGCTCAGCTGGGCTGTGCTGTGCTGTGCTGTGCTGGGCTGTGCTGTACTGGGCTGTGCTGTGCTGTGCTGGGCTGTGCTGTGTTCAGCTGTGCTGTGCTGTGCTCAGCTGTGCTGTGCTGTGCTGGGCTGTGCTCAGCTGTGCTGTGCTGTGCTCAGCTGTGCTGTGTTGTGCTCTGCTCAGCTGGGCTGTGCTGTGCTGGCTGTGCTGTGCTCAGGCTGTGCTCAGCTGTGTTCAGCTGTGCTGGGCTGTGCTGTGCTGTGCTCAGCTGTGCTGGGCTGTGCTGTGCTCAGCTGTGCTGTGCTCAGCTGTGTTCAGCTGTGCTGGCTGTGCTGTGCTGTGCTGTGCTCAGCTGTGCTGGGCTGTGCTGTGCTGTGCTGGGCTGTGCTGTGCTGGGCTGTGCTGTGCTGTGCTGTGCTGTGCTCAGCTGTGCTGTGTTGTGCTCTGCTCAGCTGTGCTGTGCTGTGCTGTGCTCAGCTGTGCTGTGCTGGGCTGTGCTGTGCTGGGCTGTGCTGTGCTCAGCTGTGTTCAGCTGTGCTGGGCTGGGCTGTGCTGTGCTCAGCTGTGCTCAGCTGTGCTGGCTGTGCTGTGCTGTGCTGGGCTGTGCTGGCTGTGCTGTGCTGTGCTGGCTGTGCTGGGCTGTGCTGGCTGTGCTGGCTGCTCAGCTGTGCTGGGCTGTGCTGCTGTGCTGGCTGTGCTGTGCTCAGCTGTGCTGGGCTGTGCTGTGCTCAGCTGTGCTGGGCTGTGCTGGGCTGTGCTGTGCTCAGCTGTGCTGGGCTGTGCTGTGCTGGGCTGTGCTGTGCTCAGCTGTGCTGGGCCTGTGCTGTGCTGTGCTGTGCTGTGCTGGGCTGTGCTGTGCTCAGCTGTGTGCTGTGCTCAGCTGTGTGGTCTCAGCTGTGCTGGGCTGTGTGCTGTGCTGTGCTCAGCTGTGCTGGGGCTGTGCTGGGCTGTGCTGTGCTGTGCTGTGCTGGGCTGTGCTGTGCTAGGCTGGCTGTGCTCAGCGGGTGCTGTGCCTCAGCTGTGTTCAGCTGTGCTGGGCTGTGCTGTGCTGTGCTCAGCTGTGCTGGGCTGTGCTGGCTGTGCTGTGCTGTGCTGTCTGTGTGCTGGCTGTGCTGGGCTGTGCTGTGCTCAGCTGTGCTGTGCTCAGCTGTGTTCAGCTGTGCTGGGCTGTGCTGTGCTCAGCTGTGCTGTGCTCAGCTGTGTTCAGCTGTGCTGGGCTGTGCTGGCTGTGCTCAGCTGTGCTGGGCTGTCCAGCTGTACTCACTGGGAGGGTAGGGCACCGCGCTCCGGCCGTCCTTGCCCAGCGGCCGCTCCTCGGAGCCCGCTGCCGGCAGCTTGGAGGAGCGCAGGGCTGGGGACACGGCCTGCAAAAGCAAACATGCAGTTAGCACAGGCTGACACCTCCCCGTGGCACTGCACAGCACAGAGAATGGCTGCTTTTCTGCTCTCCCACCCACTCCCCCCAAGGAGTCTGGATTTGTTCCCCTCTTTCAACAGCAAAAACAAAAAGAAATATTTCCCTGCCTATATATCCCCTCATAAACTGATGCATGTAACTGATGCATATAATACATATAACTATGTATTTTTATATTTCTATACGCACACAAATTATATTCAAAATGTTATCAAAAGCCCTGAGCTTGAAATTCATGTGACTGCTCTATTTGTTTCCATGTTTGGATTACTCCAAGGCAGTAATGGGAATATGACACTGAGAGTAAGCCCAACACATGCAATTGTTAAGATAGGGAAAACATTAGGGCTGTCCAGGGCAACTTCAGAGAAGACAGTAATTTTTTATTTTGACAGAACAGTGCTCTGGTAGATCTGCATATTAACTGTGGCATTTGAAGAGCAGTTTGCGTAGAACCACAGTAAGGAAATTGGTGCACTTATAAAGTCCTGCCAAGAAAAGGCGTAAGACTTTTAAACACTGTTATCTACTAACAGTCACTTTAGAACCACCTTCTGTATCATTATGGCTGTATTAGATTATGCTTAAAGATAGTGACTATCCAAATCTTTGCATTCCCAGGCAATTTTCATAAATCTGCATTTCCTCCTGTATATCCTAACGTGCAGAAACTATTTCTTTGCACTGAAATAAAGTGCTTAGAGGAATATGAGGGAACATGACTCAGGGAATTACTGGAATCCTGTAAGGTTGAATTCATTTTTCTTTGGGCAGGTTCTCAGACAAGGCAAAAAAAGCCATCACCAATTAATAAAACTTGGATCTTTTCCACCGTAATTCTCGAACACAAAATTCTGACAGAAGTCCAGGACATAGAACTAGATATAGTGGAATTATAGAGCAACTGCATGGCTCTGCCTATGGAAGCTCCTTTCAGCCTGTCCATGCAGGACCTCTCTCTCTGCCAGCAATCTTTCCCAGCTAAAACCCAAGCCTGCCTGCCTGGAAACTCTCTCTTTCCCATGGTCAGGGACAATCATCCCCAGCAGGATCCCTGGTTTTCTCCTGCCCACAGAGACTCACCCCCAGCTCATCCTCGTCGGAGTTGTCGAAGATGTTGTCGAGGTCGTGCAGGGAGGGCGCCAGGTCGGTGACCTGGGTGAGGCTGCCCGAGCCGGCCCTGGCGGCAGCGCCGTCCTGCCGCGGCTCTGCGGACAAACGGCACAGTCAGGGCGTGGGGCACAGCAGCACCTCTGCCCCTGCACTGAGCCCCTCTGCTGCTGCAGCCCTGCAGGCTGCTCAGCAAACACCCAGGGGCAGGAGGGAAACAAGGAAGGAGCCGCTGCTCATTTAATATTTTAAAAAATATGTAACTGTTTTTATAAAAAGGACAAGGAAAATCAAATTTTTTCCAACTTGCAGCTCTGATGTTACAGACGAAAGTTCAGATGTGATTTTTCCCTCCAGATGTTATGGCATATGGGTATTTTTGCTCTGCAGTCTGAATCAAAGAGTATAACTCACCAGTCTTAGGAGCAGAACTGAAAATGGACATGGCATCTTTTCCATCAGGAACTGGTGTGGAATGGCCTGTTGGGGGGATTTCCTTGGAACCAATCCCATCCTCTGACTACACAAAAAATCAAAGAGATTTCATGGATATGAATTTAAGCTATGTAAGAACAAATGTTTTCCTATGTCCAGCCAGACTATGGGTCTGAGTTAAACCTAAGATTTTACAAAGGATTCCATGGACAACATTCAGCTCTAACAGCCAATCCAGGTAATTCACCACCTCAAATTCTCCACAAAAAACATCTTTTAGAATGTTTGCTTGCACAGCCAGACACCAAAACAGCTCCGTAAAGGCTAAGGTACATAAGAAGCATTGTACAGGTGATAATATAAAATAATAACATTTTAAAATAGAAAATATAAATATAAACATACACGTCTGATTTTGTTCTGTGGAAGAGACTTGTGCCTTCCAGAGAGCTGTAGAGCAAACACTGTGCTACAGGATAAATCCCACAAGAACATTAATGCCAAACACTAGATTTACACCTTACCTTACTCTTTTTCAAAGGATCTTTCTCAGCCCCAAGTTTGCATTTTTTATTGACAGTGAAACTGTACTTGATGTCTCCATCTTCGAAGGTGTAAGGATCACTGGTGTCTCCCCAGCCTTCTCCAGGGGTTGTAGTAGAGGCAAGGGGTCGAGATAGTTCAGGGTCTGCACTGGTTTCTGCTCTTCCAAAATTTTAAACCGTTTATTAGGTTGTGCTAAGAGCCTGAAGTGAAAATAAACAAGCAAAGCCACCATGAAACAACACCAGCATGATCTGCAGCTGTCACACAAACACAGCGCATGGTTCTCTCCATCCCCCTTGATCAAGTAGAAATGTTTTTTTCCCTCAAATAAAGGATGTATTGGATACATTTAGTATTAAACACCTTACTGTATTAAGACCTACTTTAGGACAATGAAAGAAGACTCAATTTTGTCACTGTGTAAACAAAAACACTTCCAAGTCCAGCTGCATTTTTCAGGCTGAAACCCTTTTCAGCCTAGCAAAGTCCATTGTAATTACCAAACCCAATAGTCTTTTAACTCAATAACTCTTCCTCAATTAATTTTTCCTAAACATTTTCATTAACCACTCTCTCTGGTGCATTTTTTAAACTGCATTATCAGAATGCTACAGTAATTTTTAGGCTAGCATAAAATATAAAAATTAGGTTACAAAGAGATTGATTGATTCTTGTAGTGTACAACAGAAAGCCAGGTATGGAGAAAGCATCCTGCAATAGAGTTTCTATGTAAGTATTTGGTGCTCTCTGCAGCATCTGTGATGGTGAAGTGAAGCCTTAGCTTTTCTCAGTTGAAAGTAGAAATTAGAGTTCAGTGATGATGAAAACTGCCCAGCCCCCTGCTCAGGGTGCCCTCTCACCTTTTCAGTGCAGTGCTGTCGGGGTTGATCTCCATCCTGCCATCATACCTCTCACACGGCAGCTCCGGCGGCCGGAACTCGGGGTCGTCACTCGAAGGGACACTGTAGGTCCTCCACACGTCCACGGCCTCGTTGCTCTGAGTTATGCCACAGTACAAGGCTGTCTCACTGACCTCTGCCATCAGAGGCAACCTCTGTCCCACCAGGACTGTCCTGTCATCTAAGCTGGGCAGTGGCTGCAGATCCAGCCCGCTGCCGTAGAGTGCTGGGTTCACAGGAACGGAAGGGGGGTCCAGGTTCTCTGCCTCCTGACCTCTGGGCTGGGGGCTCAGGGTGGGAGGCAGAGGGGAAGTGGGGGAATGGGGTGAATCCATAGGATTCATATTCATTTGCTTGCTTGGATTTCTAGCAGGTAGCGAGAGTGGCTTCTCGTATTTCCTGGAGCTGGGGACTTCCAAAGCGGACTCCATCCCGGCCAGTCCCAGCTTCTGCCCGGCCGTGTCCTGCTCCATGCATAGCTCTTCAGTCACCGAGGGCCGGTGGTGAAAGGGCATCAGGGGCCTTTTCTGCAGTTTCTCTCCCTTGTCCTGCCTCTCGGTGGTTTTGTGCTTTGAGGAGGCAGGAGGGGGCAGTGCCGAGGCCGCCGCCGTGCCCACGCCAAAGCCGGGCTGGGGCAGCGTGGGGGGCCGGCCCGAGGCACCGGCACAACGCTGCTTGAACACCTTGTGCCTGGAAAAGGAGCAGGAGAAACCACTCACTGCTTGCTCTGGGCAGCTACCCGACCTCAGGGGAAAGCCACGCCCAAAGAGCAGCACTGAGAAGTTTGAGTAAATATTTTTAAATACTCAAAACAAAATAATGTCATAACATACAATCTATTACTGGCTTCATATGGCTTTTTTGACTTTGTATCCAGTATCTTTGAGACTGAGAACATTGAATTTCAATGTTTCAGGTCCTGCTAAAAAGTATTTTCATCATACTGATGATGATTCCCCCAAGGATGTGAGGGATAAAACTGCCCATACTTTTACTGGTCTTTTTTGTTGTTCAGGCCTTTTTGTTTAGCTGTTTATTTGATTTTATTAAGCTAAACAGAAATTGAAAGATGTGTTTGTGCTTAACACTGAAACCTGTTTAAAAATAAACACCATTTCAAAATTAATCACTCCATCCCTATTCTATGAACAACAACAGGACAACAAAAACCCATTCCAAAACATGTAATGTGCTTTTCACTTAAAAAGATAACCTCCATGATCACATGTGAAGCGACTAGATTGGCAACACCCAACCCTGCCTAGGGGCACAAACACAATGTCTTGTGCTTGCTGCCCCATCCCCTGGAAGCACCCAGGCTGTGTGGGGTTATCCCAGCTTTCCGTGGGGCTTTGCTGTTCCCAGGCCACGCTGCAGGTTCCCTGCAGCAGCAGATGGTCTGTGCCTGCAATCACCCTAATGTGCAGCTAATGCCCTGGTAACTGGAGATTTGCCTTAAGCATGTTCTTGTAACATTTCATTGCCTTAATTCTCCATCATTCACCGTACTTTAACTGACTGCAGAGAATTATTACAGACATTCTGCTCCTCACACACCAAGCTGGGTCTGCAGGAGACTGAATCTGATGCTGAGTACCAGACAGCCCTTTGAGACTCCAAATCTAAGATCATATCCTGACATTTATCCAGTAAATGGAATGAGCACAGAAATGACTAAAATAATTTCTATATGCCAGTAGCTGCTCAGGTTCTGCAGCTATACAGAAAGTACTTATTGCTGTTTGAATCCAGGTACTTCCTTCATTTTAAGGATAATGTTTCCATTTCCCAGCTGCTGTGCTTACCAACTCCAGCATGATGCACTGGAGGGATGCACAGGCAGTGTGAAATTGCAAGTGCAACTGAACTTAGCCATACAACCAGGCCCCCACTGCCCACTAGTGATTCCCATGCTTTCCAGGCAAACCTGGACCTCAGTTTTCCACAGGAAACACTTGGCATTCTGACAAAACAGTTATCTGTTCCATGTTCTTGAGTATATAAATACAAACAATGTGTATAATCAGGGAAGAAGAGCTGCAGAAATCATCCTCTCACTTGGGATAGAGCAGGGAGTCTCCAGGCTGAACATTCTACCCTTGTAGGATGCACAGTCCCTTCATCTCTTGTTCTGACTACACAAAGAAGAACTGCATGCTTAAGGAATAAATTCTTTTGGTAAAGGTGCTTTTAGCACCTATCTTACAAGGAGATGGTCACCTTGGGAATTAAGAATTTCAGTAGATGTGTTTCACAGGACTATTTCACTGCAAACTGGGGTTTTTTTCCTAGCCCTGTAACATTCCTCTAAAAGCTTTAAGAATGTTTAATCATATTGGTGATGATGGTTTGCCTTTCCTGAGTGGAGTTCTGGAATTCTAACCACCCAAAGATGACAGGTAACTTTAATAACCTCCTAAAGCATCTATATGAGAGTGAGCTGTGAATTTTTTCTGATCCAGTGACAGTGGGTGACCAGGCTGCAAAGGTTTAATATTCCCTTGGGTGGGTTTTGGTGCCATGGCAGATTGACCAGAGACACGTGAAGCCATTTGTAGGGATGTTTTCCCTCTTCCTCCAAATATCAGGATGCTCACAAACTTAGGCAGATCCTGCCCTCTTCACCACAAGCCTTAACCACTTAACTAAAGGTTACAGCTCTGAAAAGCTGCAGGATGAGTTCTTTGTCAATAGGAACTATTGGAGTGATCCTGGCCCCAATACCATCATTTTTCCACTTGGACTGGCTCCTGCAAGTGACAATGGGCAGAGATGTGATCAAATGTGATCACAGGTTTGATATTACAATTTCCTCCTGTCTCAGCCAAAGCAGAACTCCCTTCTGTAAGTGTACCTCTGCCTGAATTAAACAGGGCTCTTGCACTATGACAAATGTTTATTCTCCTTAAAGCTCACCTGGAACAAGAACAACTGACTCTTTGGACTGGATCCACAAAGTCCCATGAAACACTACTGTTAGGAACCTCCTCTTCCAAATTTGCAGCTGTAATTTGATTCCTCCTGAAGAAGAGAAGATTATTTTAGTAATCACTATCTTTTGGAGAACAAAATTTGTACATGCATAAATTCATACAGGTTCCCCTCAGATAAATTATTTCCTTCTACCTGACTTTTGAAATTGACAGCAGATCCCTGTACTACTCCTTAAATTTACAGTTTGATTTATGTAAGAGGAAGGCCCCAGCTCTGCATCAGATAACTGAGCACAAAAAACAAGGGGAAAGCCATTTAAACTGTTTCTGGAAATTAGTCTGACATACCCAATAAGGAAACTGCATAGAAATTGGCAAAAGTAAATATTTCAGGGCTCAGAGTACTGTGATACACTTTAAATCTCCAGTACTAAAGGACTATGATACTAACATCAATTTATACACCCTTGTCACTGAAATTTTAGTCCAACTCATGTAAAGCTTTACAAATACTCCCCTTAGAACCCTAAATATCAAATTATACAATCTGTTCTGCTGTCACCCAGCTTTCAGTGTAGTACCTACAACTGGAGATAGAAGCTGCCACCGCTAAATCTAAGAGCACTTGGCTGAAGGCACATCCTATGGATGTGTGGCCTCAAGGACTGTCACAATTAGAGTACACAACTGCAAATAGAACAGCAAGTGTCAGGAGCTCTCAGCTGAACACAGGGACAAATTTTCTTTGATAACACATTTTCTCTGATAATTCTGTTTGGCATCATTAGCTCTAATTGGTGGCAAAGGAATCCTGTAAGGAATAACATTAAGGCAAACTATGACAATTTTAGCTGTATATGATGTGTTACAAATAAGCAAAGCATGAGGACTGCTGCCATACTTGGACTGTGCCCTGTTGAGGATGCATTCCTTCCACACACGGTGAACAATACGGTTGTGAAATTTGGGAGTAATCTTGCTTGATTTCTTTGGACTGTGGACACTGACTGTCCCCTCCTGCACAGTTGGATGGCTGATGCTGCTCTGAGAGCAGCCACTTTCTCCTGCAAGAGAAATAAAGCATTAATGTCAGAACTGTTCTTCATATTGTCACATGCTATTTTTTCCAGGAAGTCTCTTAGCAGGCTGCTGACTGTTCACATTCACTGGGGAATGCTCAGAGCATCCTTACAAACACATTCTGAAGCAACACTTCCCCTGAGGTAACAAAGATGGCACTGGGTTGTACCACAGACAAGGGCAATAGGGTTGTGCAGGTACTGCACTTCATGTGACATGATACACTCTGTATATTGTATATCTATAGGTATCTTTAAAAAATACACTCCCTAATAAATGGAGATACTTTAGATAGCCCCTACAGCCCTGGAATGAATCTAAGAAATAAGAAATAGTGCAGACAGAGCTTTTTCATTATTATCTTGATGTTCAACTTGAATTTATATAGTCTTTGTGAGTTGCTTTAAAGACAAAATTTATTGTAATATGGATGGTCCTAAAAGCATCTTTTAAGAAAACTGATCATTTATGTACACTATTTCAAAGCATAGAGAGCTGGAGAGGGACTGGGGACAAGGCATGGAGGGACAGGACACAGGAATGGCTTCCCACTGTCAGAGAGCAGGGCTGGCTGGGATCTTGGGCAGGAATTGTTCCCTGTGAGGGTTGGCAGGCCCTGGCACAGGGTGCCCAGAGAGGCTGTGGCTGCCCCTGGATGCCTGGCAAGTGCCCAAGGCCAGGCTGGACAGGGCTTGGAGCAACCTGGGATAGTGGAAGGTCTCCCTGCCTACAGCAGGGGGTGGGATGAATTTAATTTTAAGGTCCTTTTCAACCCAAATCACTGTGGGATTCTCTGCCATTTCTTTACAATATGCTTGAATTGAAATTCTAGAATCAAAACTGGCTTTGGTAAGATTTTCCACTTGACATCTACACTACTACAGAAATTTCCAACAGCTTTTCACCAGTAGATACACTATTAACACAGCATACGATATTCCCAGTATGTATTTTCTGTATGATTATCAAAGAGAGATAATAAATGAAGATATTACTTCAACATGTTTGAGAGCCTGAAAACTCTGCACTCCATTCCTCCCTGTGAGGCAGAAGCCTTTACCAGCTATTGTACAAGCAGATGCTTCTTTTTCCTCCCTGCAATGTGTTTGTGGTTAGCTGAACTGAACTCCAGCACATCCATGTTGTCAAGCCCGAGCTGCAGCAGCAGAGGGAGCTTTGGGTCCACTGGCCTGGGCACCGAGTGCCTGCTCTGGGCTGGGGCTGGAACAGCAGTGAGGGATGTGCTGCATTTCCACAAGGTCACACCAGGGTACAGAACACTTCGTCCTCCTGCTGACGCAGTCCAAGCAGCCTCAAGTGTGAAGTGCTGAAGGGACTCAGTGCTGCACATCACTGCAGCTAACAGGGAATCCTGCTGCTTGCCACCAGTGATTGCAAAACACAGCTTCTGGAATGGTGCACAAGCTGCCTAACCCTCATCTTCTTTCATTCTTCACCTTATGCATTTCTTTCTCCAGTTGGGTCTTCCCCGATTACCTTTTTGCAAAGTCAAACATCAAAATCCCTGGCCATACTGAGGCTTGTGCCTCTAGCCATGTGTTGTTTCACTGGTTTTCAAATGTTCTCCAACAAGTGGGAACTTGACAGATGATCAGAAAACAAACAGGTCAGAACTTCAGAACTGGCAAATGTGCCCTCCTTTGGAAAAAGGGAGGAGGAATATGTGTATAGACAAACAGCACATGCACACAGAGGCACCACGTGTCAACAGCAGGAAGAAAACAAGGAAAGGTCTGCCGGGAAGGAAAGGACAGGAGGCAAGAGAGGATAACCAAGGAACTACCAGGGCTTTCAAGTTATATTGAAATGCATTAATTATTGCTTTCTATAATTATGTAATATTTTTCTACTATACAGTACAGCAATTTACAGCATAACAGGAGACAGAACTGCACAGCAGGCAAAAACACTTTGTTCTCATACACTGACACTAATTTTTATCCAAAAGCATCCCTGGCACAGTCCTGGAACACACACAGATACCTATGGCAGGTGGTGGGACAGGGAGTGGAGGATACAGCAGCCCCTCACCAGAGGCCACCACACAAGCCCTGCAGCCCAGACTGGTTCCACTGGTGAAAAATGCCATTCCCCAGTTCCAGCAGCAATTTGTTTTGTTACATACTTTAGACACAACCACGGAAAATATGATTAAAGAGAACTGAAGAGATCATCTAGTCCAGTCCTTGCTTTAAAGCTGGATCAACAAATTTAACTAACCTGTTACTTAAAAACAACCTTACAAAATGCCCCACCTAACCTCCCAAAACCCATCACCCCTCTGCTAATGGAACTTCTGTAGCTTCCAACAGCCAATTTATTTAAACTTTTCATTATCCTTCCTCAGAGCAAGTTTTTCCTTCTGTTTAACCTAGTTTGGCTTTGCTCCAGTTTAGATTTATTACATACTGGTTGCAGAGAAAAGCCTATTCTTTCTCTCCTTGAAATTTCACTTCTCTAGACTAAACCACCTCAATTCTGTCCATCTTTTCCTGGAGGTCCTGTTTGCAAAATCCAGGATCCCTCCCACTGTACTTTCTTGGACTCCAGTCACTTTGTCCACATCTGTAGGTGCTCCAAACTGAACATGGCACTAAACCCATGTTAAATAGCATTGGGCAGAACTGAAGTATTACTCCCACGCCTCGCTAATCCACGTTATGGGTCCCATCAGTGATTCTGGACTGCATGACATGCTTTTCCAATCCATTTCTCCAGTTTTTCAAGGTCTTTTAAAATGGTTTTTGATAAACATGAATCCTTTCATTGTTTGCTGGAGAGGCACCCCTCTGATACAAATTCATACTGCCCTCAAACAACAGCAGAGATCAAACAGAAGCTGTGACTGCCAGATTGGACAACACAAACACTTCTATACAAATGACAGTTTATAAATATTCAAAAATAGAATCCCCCTTGTGATACTGTACAAGTGTAACAGGGTTCTGAAAATTTTAAAAATACAATAGCACATTAAAATATGCATCAATAATTGAATAGAGATTGTTATTTAAATGGTGATTGTCTTGCTTCAGTTAGTTATTAATTGGCTTCTTGCTTATTTTAACTCTCAGTTCCTTTGAAAAACACTATTCCAAGTGAATTTACATCTCATATTCTGACTTATTAGCAGTAAATACTAAATACTTTGATTGTCTTCATCTATAGGCTCTAATCACGGACAGGTGAATCCAGACATGTTTTCTTTGGCTTGGCATCAAGGTTCAAAGGCTGGACTTGATGATCTCAGAGGTCTTTTCCAACCTCAATGACTCTGTTACTCCAGGACTGACCCTATTGATGTGACAGAACCATCCCATAAAGGCTAAGTTTGGAAGCTCCTCAGTGAGGGTGTAACAAGGATTCTTTAGCCCCATCTGGCTGTGCAGTCTCACAGAACCTCGCAGGGCCTTTGTATCTTTGCTCTGTGAAATCATTAAGTGCTGCCCCACAGGTTCAAAAATTCTCTCAGTTCAAGCAGAAGGTTGCCCAGTGGTGAGAGGTTTCTGTGTTGCTTTGCAGCACTGCACACAGAGGTAGCTCCAGGAAAGGGAGCTGAACCCAATTCACCCCATTTTGTGTAGGGGGTGTTCACAGCACTGGCTTTCCTTTGCCACAGACTCACAAAGTCCTCCCCCAACACTCCTCCACTGCCTGCCTTCACCCTGCCCCAGTTCACACATGCACTCCCCAGGAGCTAAGCAAAACCCAGAGTCTGACTCCATCTCCCCAGCCCACTGCTTACCCATAACAGCCTGCTCTGGAGAGGTGGGGGGAGTCAGGGGCATCCCGCAGGTACTGACAGGATCCTTCACGCTTCCGAGCCCCTGCTGTCCCACATTTATATGGCCTGCAGCACTGGCAGCACTCTGTGACACTGGGATGTCACTCTGGGAGATGAGAACAAAGGCTGAAGGATACACCATCCTCACACCCCCTGCAGAGAGATGGAAAACCACAAGTCTTAGACACACCTGACAATATCCAGCAACCACAGCTCCTTCCACTTGTTTCCAACGTCAATTTGACAAAACTTATTATCTGAAATACAAAGAGCTAAGGAATTTCCATGCTAATATACATCCAGCCCTCTGTAACCAGTACAGAGCTGAAACAAGGAGCTCAATCCAGTGAATAATGGCATGTGGGATACAGGGAGTACAAAAGCTTGAGGCAACAGAACTACTCAGATGTGCTGGTGTCAAGAGACCTACAAGAATATACAGGAAAATTATAATGGCTCTTTCTGATTAATTAGATGACTTTTTTTTCAAATCATGGGGAGGAAAATAATCCTTCAGGCAGCATATTGAAACTTACCAACAATGACTTCAACTGCCACAGGGAAATCGTTGTCATATCCCAGCTCTTCCTCCTCTTTCATGCCTTCCTTTTTCTTCAGCACCATAGGGTAGAAGTACTGCCACTCCTCCATCAGCTTCCGAGTGGCAGGGTCTGACATCTTGTAGGACTGGCCCGTGAGGGTCCCGTTCAAGCCATAAGGACTCACCAGCACTGCAACACACCAAGAGCAGCCCTGAAGGACTCAGCAGCACTGCAGGAGAACAAACAACAGTCCCACAGCAGGGCTGCTCCAGCTCTGCCTCTGCCTGAAGGGTTCAGGGAAAGCCACTGCCAAACCCAGTAGAGGTGAGGATCCAAACCCACAGAGCACTGAGCCCTCTGGAGCTAACACAGGACCCCAGGGCAGTTTGGGATCAAAATTTCCACAGCAAATGAAATTCCAGCAACCCCAGTGCAGTGAAACAGCACACAGGGATGAGCACTCATGGAAAGAAGAGAGGACAGGAACATTTGAGACTTCTCAGCATTAAAAAGGATAGATAATACACAAAGAAGAATCACAACTGCTTGCTTAACAACAGGTATTTCCATTCTGACTCAATTTTGCTTTTTGCTGTATTTGATTTGAGTCATGGATTCAGCTCACTGAAATAAAATGCATGATTAAAGTGCCTGAGCCTCTGTCAAAGCTTTAGGAGTAGACACAAAATGTTTTCAATAAAGCTTTTAAAAATTAACATCTCTATAAATGACCATTTCATGTGTCTCTGGGTGGTTTTTTACTCTATGTTGAATTTTACTAAGATTTCTTGCTTTAATTGCTTTGTAATTATAATTTCAGACTGTAGTGAAGACAGCATAATGCAATGACTTAAAATTCTTAATTTTGTTTTTTTAGAGCATCACATGAAAATTGTATTATGAATTTACTAAGCCATCAACTTAATTCTGTAAAATTCTAATTTCTTACACTGGCAAATAAATAGTCGCAGATACTTAAAGTTTTTCTCCGTTTCTGCTACATTTCCACACACACCCACCCCACGTTTTTAAAATAAAACAGTAAACAGTTGCCAATATATGAATTAAAAGCAGTTAAGCTCGGTATTTACATCCACGTAAGATTCACAGAGAGGCCAGGTCAGAAAACCACACGGGCGCACTGACTTTCTTAAATATTGAGTCTTTTGAAACAGGACTGATTTCTTTGGCATGTAAGCTCCCAAGAGGGTGAGTGGGGAGGAAGCTGTGCAGGATGACCCCGCCCTGCTGGCGGGCCGTACCTTGGAAGGGCGAGGGCGAGGACTGGGCCATGTGGATGTGCTCCTCGGTGATCAGGTAGATGGGCTGGTGCTGCGCGATCTCCACGCTCGTGCACACGTTGCTCTCCCCGTGCAGGAAGAACGTGAAGGCACACGACAAGTGTTCGCTGCGGGAGAGAGGGGACAAAAGGAAACGTTTATCGCTGTTAATGGTCTCCAGGGGGCAAATCAGAGCCTCGCAGGCCGAGCACACACCCTCCTGTCCTGTCCTGTCCTGACCCCTGGCTGATAAGCATATGACAGAGGGATCTGGCACCAGACAAATAATTGACAGGGTTGGCAGCTGTCTCATCGATGTGTTTTCCTACTTGTTTTATCACAAATAAACGGGATTTTAACCAGAATTCAAGCAGTAAAATTATGGGTCTTTAGAACTTCTTCAAAGTTCACCCCACAATGAGGTCCAGCTGAAAAGGAGTAACAAAGGAATAGGAGAGACGTTTGCCTAACATCTCATGAGAATCCTGATTTAAAAATATAAAAGCACGTGAATATTACAGAAGGTTGTCAACAACCTAAGGTGAACCATGGATTTGCCACTGCTGACCAAATTTAACTTGAAATGAATGATACTGAAAACGTTTTCACTTCATTCCACCCACAGAGTGACTCCCATCACAGCAAACTATTTGCTTAAATATTCCTTGCTACAAAGCCACAAAAGCACATTTCATGGTTTTAATCATCATTTTAATCAACTAAAAATGTACAGGGCTGCAGTAAGTGTGCAGAGATTTTCTGTCCAGTTCAAGAGCTGTGCACAGTTTTATGGGTGTTGGCTTTGGCACAGGGCCAGCCCTAACACGACCTGTGTTTCACACACAGCCCTCACTACCTGCACCAAGAAGAAAAATCAGAGGCAACTACAACCACTTCACTTTGGGGTTTAAATTACCCAGCTGCTCTGCTGCTGCTGACAGTTGTTTTTAAACAAAGGCACTGATGGTCTAGAACTGGGAGCTGCTCTAATCTCACTAAATCCCCGAGTGATTCCACACATTGGGCAGAGTAACTTGTCATCCGGTAGCCCAAGTTACTCTTCTGTGAACCTCAAATCCTACCACAAAAAGAGACCAGAAGAAAAAGTTCAGCTGAGAAAAATTTGGAGAGAAAAGGTTACTGAAATGACAGGTAACAGCTACAGCTCCCTGCTGCTGCCATCCAGGATTCTGAAGTACTCTGTAACAATAATTCCACTAAATAAAAGGTATCCTTATGTATTAATTTTCACAAAGGAAAGAAATTTCACTGTCCTCAGAGATGAAGTGGTAAATTGATCATTAAGTTACATGGAGGCGAGGGAGGGAACAGGACATGGGACAAAATGGGTCAGACTTCAGGTATTTCTATCCTGCCCCAAGAAGAGAAGCAAATCAATTAATGAAATAAAACCCCTTGAGCAATGGATTGCTGCACACACAAGAAAAACAAAATTACAGCAAAGTCCAATTATTAAATCAAAGCCCATTAGTTTCCTTACACAGGGTGAACACCTTTAATATAAAGGATATTTTAATAAATAAAACCCCCATGAGAAATCTGGTGTAAGATCAAGTGGGGATAATGTCTGCAGAGAGTTCATGTGCAGCAGGTCAGCATTTCCAAAGCAGAGAGCAAAGCTGTTATTTTCAGCTCCTGTCTCTAGGATATGCACAGAAACACTCTGGATTCTGCAAGCTTCCTACAGGATTTAACTGTGGGTCTTGCTTGGCTGCTGTTGAACTGAAGGGAAAAAACTGGGACCATGCAGGGACCATCAAGTGTCTTGCAAAGTGCTCTGGAATGAACAAATCACGTGGAATCTTATGCAACACTCACAGCTGCCCATAAACACTGTGAGAATAAGGAACACACCGAATCAGAGCTTAAAAGATAAAACATTTCTTTGTGTTTGGAGGGAAGGCAATGCATGTCACTAACTTTCTACTGAGAAGCATCTAACACCAGAATTAGTACCTGAGATCACAGAACTAGATAGCTTCAGACTAAGAGTACGGACAACTAATTGTGGGGGGAAGAAGTGTACAAATACAGCCTCAGCCCATTTCTCTTCCCTGAATGCCAAATTAAGGAAAACCAGCAATGAATGTTACTGCTCACACCCAGCAATAAGGATTTCACCAGTGAAAGATGGGTCATTTCCAGCACTAGATCCATATTAAACCATGCTCAGCTCTAGGAAGACAACAACAAAGCTCTCTCAGTCCAGCAGTGCTTTCCTTCAGAGCAGAGCTGGTGGAGCTGCTGGCACCAGCCCCTCTGCCCAGCAGGTCCAACTCCAGCCAGCCCCTGTGCCCTGCTGCCCTCCCTGACTCCCACCAGCTTTGCCAGGGGAGAGGCACTGACACACAAGTGGAGTTCCCTCAGGTGCCAGTCACTGCCATAAGCTCAGCTTTCAAGACCAAAAATAATAAGCTCAAGGCCTGGGGACTTCCTGTAGTCCCCATCAGCTCCTGGGAGACCCCGGGTGAAAGTTTCCTTTAGTAACAAATAAGAATTTGATTTGAGCACTCGATGTGGGCTGTGTCCCACTCTGGCATGTGCTCCCAGCCTCCTGACACTCCTGCATGCAGTACAGCTCACACCATTCCTGAAATACCAGCCCAAAGAAATCACTCGGGCTCCAAATGGGAGCCGGATCTTGGAATAAAATTCAAGTGGAGAAAGTTCACCCAGCTCCAAGCAGCCAGCCCTTCCCACAGCCCCAGCACAAGGTTTCACCTGCGCCCCCACTGAGCTCCACTGGACATTCAACCTATTCACATCACATAAAGCTCCAAAACACACTGATTATCCAAGTCCTCTCTAGAGTCTTCTAACGTTACCAATATCCAGTTTTCCTACCAGATCCAATTATCTTTGCACCAACAAAAAACTGAACACAAAATGCAGATCAGACCAGGGTTCCTAAAAACATTCAACACCATGTTCAGACTGATTATTTATTTTATTTACATTTATTTCAACCCAGTTCAAAAACTGAAGCTGACAGGCTTTTGAGAAGCCACTCCACTATCTCTGCAGGTTTTAAAACAACCTCATTTCTGTGCTCTTTCTGATCAGATGATAAAACTGTCAGAAATCACCAGGAAGACACATGAAATGGCTTCCCAAGGATCTCCCTACTCCCCCAAGTCTGTTGGAATACCTCGAGCTGCCAGCTCAGGACAAGTACAATAATACAAGTGTTGCTAATTTTGCAGAGCTGGGCTATACATTCACTTTGCACACACTAACGAATTACACCAGGAACAAAGGGCAGGCAGAGGCATGGTTTGCCTCTGTCTGACTCTATTAATAAATTTACTTTATACCTTTACATTTGAGTCTGGTTTGCCCTTGAAGTGTTTTCTCCCAGTCCTTAACTCATGAGCATGTTTTTTTCCCTTCCTCTGCCCAGCTGTAGCAGAGGAGAGTGAGTGAATAGTTTTCGTGGGCACCTGTCATTTTAAGCAGTGTCAAACCACAACAGAGTGCAAATCTGTGACAGTACTCTGGTCACACTAGGCAGGAACTCTTTTTTACAGGTACTTTTTCAGAAAGCTTTCTTTGCTTTCCAGGTGCCTGGCAGCTGCCTTGGTTAGGATGTCATCAACCCAAGTGGAAGGTATAGACCATACACAGAATATATGTTATTCCAACTCTGGCTGCACTAAGGCTCAATTGGGAAAAATGTCGAGCACTGGTCTGCAGCCAGCAGAACACTGGCACACACCTTCAGCAATATTTCCACTACATTCACTGAGACTGTGTGCTAAAATTAAAACAACTGCTTAAATAAAAGGCCTCTATTAACAGAAATACAAAGAAATAGCAATGTCAAATAACCTTTTGTAACAAAAGATCTGTGTCCTTTTAACTACTGCAGATACCTTTTTTTCTTCATAGCACAGAAAAATCAAGCCTTCACTTTGGCACCTAATCACCTGCAGCTGACATTATCTGTCTTTCAGCTGTTTCCTCTGGGACATTAATTACCTCAAATAACTTTTGAGATGCCTAAAAATGTAGCTGAATACCTTGGCAATGCAATATTTAGGACTTCACATAAACTTTATGAATGCCAATTCCTCAGTTACTATAAATGACTTCAAGAAAACAACATTACATTACATTTACTTACATATAAAAATCAGATGAGGATTATGAAAACCTGACTACATTTAAACTCCACAACATTGGCAGAGAAAGAACAACTGATGGATTCAGGTGTTGTTTCCAATTTTTGTGAGGTTTGGATTAATACCCAGTGGAACCTGTGCTGTTCTGCATTCAAACTGTACATGAAAAAAATGCCAAGTTACTGTAATTCCTAACAGAGTTTGGAACAAATGTACTAATGTATATCTTGTATAAAGTCAAACTGCACCCCACAGATTTCAAAATACACCACAAATGTGGAAACCAAACTGCCACTAACAATTACTTTGGGATTTGGGGAAGGAGATGCTACCAAAAAAAATAATTGAACACAACTGATTTTTTCCTTACTAGAGGGATATTAAAACAATAGTTTTATGGTATGAATTTTATCATTATTATTTTAAGAACTTGAAACCATTCCCTGAAAACCCCTTGCTGCCATGCAGTGCACAGTGTCTTAGCTTGCTTTGTCCCAAACACTGCAACCTCCTGACACACCTGGAAAGTGTGAGTTGGGAGCCAGATGCCAGGACTGACACTAGAGGTTCCTTAGAAAAACACACTGAAAATTTAAGAATCCTATATTTGTACATATCTGTCCTATTTTCAGAACAATTTCAGGGCTGAGCATTTTTTAAGTACTTATTTCTCCACAGAGGAGCTTGAGCTCCCATGGCCTGCCCTCCAGGCTGCAGGCACCCTCTAGTTTCTCATTTACTTTATAAGCAATTGTCCACAAAGCCCCTGACTGTGTATGATTAATTCTATTTTCTGACCAATAAATTCTATGGCTGCTTTAAATCTCCTCAAAGACTGGGATCTGAAAGCCCTTGAGTCACAGTTACCCCAAAATAGCTTCATCAAGTCTGATGTCAGAAGAGGCAGCAGCAAGGCACAGGTATTAGGAAAACAGTCGAATCATTTGTTTGATGTGAACTACAAAAAAGAGGGCATCGAAAGGCATATTTGAAACAGAAGATTAAGTCAGAGCAAAAGAAAGTTGCTAAAGCAACAGGATGAGGGCAGGTCACAGTGGGGTCTGGGCAGGAGATAGCAGCACCTGGACACCCCTACAGTCCATAACACTCCAACACCACAGTAAATTAACAGTGCAGTATGGAAATCACCTCTTCTTAAACGTTCTGGAAATTACTATCCCCAGAGAAGCCTGAACTTGAACAAGCTCCCACTAAGGGAAGAGAAGAAAGGCTGCCTGCTTTGCTTACAGAGAAGGCAGAGCCTCAGCTCCAGGGCACTGACCTCAGACGTGCCAGGGCCCAGTGAAGGCTCCTTAGCTGAGGGCAGGGAGACACTTCCAGAGAGCCCAGATCCTCCAGGACACACCCAGCTCCAGGCAGGAGCTCCAGGGCCCCGCCAGGCCACCGGGTGAGCAGAGAAAGCTTCCTCACATCCACCAAGAGAGCAGAGGAGCATCTCACAGAATAAAAACACAGGAGGCCAAGCTGCACATTAAATAATATTGCTTTTGCAAAGACTCCTTGTCTCTTGATTTTGTTATCCCTTCTCCTTCCCCAACGCAAAGAAATAAAAAGAAGAGCAAGGAACAGAACATCAGTTCCCAGAACTACCACATCTTTAATAATGGTATCTGTAAGTCCATTTGTTGTCTCACATACTCTGTTGGATTTTATTTTTTAATGTATGAGCTGCAGAGACAGAAACTTTGTATACATATTAATTGCCTTTAATGTTTTTCCAGTAGTGAAGTAAAGCACTAAGATAACAGTTTCACAATGCAGCAAGCATTTAGATAACATTATCTGAACGCTTGCTGTGTTACAGACTTATTATCTCAACAGTGCCTCAGTTGTCACCAGCAAAGCCCTTGCCAAGGCCAACACACACCTCCCTCACGGGATTCCCTCCCTGATCCCATCTCCAGCAACCTCCCCTGTGTATAAATGTATGCACAGGATGAGCTGCCAGCCCGGGGGACACAGGGCTTGTTCTTCCAATGGATCCATCAATCTGCAGTGACAGGGTAAGAGCAGCAGCACCTGCACGAGGGCACAGGAAATGCTGCATGTCCCAGCAGCCCCTTCTGAGCAGTACTTCCATCGCAGGATCCCTTGGAACAAGACCCACATCGACTCTGTGCTGGAGGCAAGGTCACAGCCAGCATCCACAGCCTTCCATGGGAACGCGGGACAAACTGCTCCCATGTCCTGCTCTGGCTATCCCCATGGCTCAGGCTGGGAGAGCTCCAGGTTTGAGTTTTTGGAAGTGGACTGGACTGCTCCCAGAGCAGCGAGCAGGCTTGGCTGGGAGTGAACAACACGGTGACAGTGCTCCCCCCGAGCAGGGGTTTGCACTTTGGGGGAGCAGAGCTTCGCCCCACAGCTCCTGCAGGGAGGAACAGGTTCTGCAGCAACAGCCATGCCAGGCTTGCCCTGGAAACTACACAGAGAAATAAGCATATTTTTTACACTGTATTGAAGCAGCGTTCAGTATTTGATTCCATTTTTATTAATGGATAATTTAAATTTATAAGGAGCTCCTCCAGTGTGCTGGCATTGAGAGATTCCCTTCCATGTACAACTGGAGTAGTTTTATTCCTGTGATCCTCAGTGAAGTACTACAGCATAATAGGTCCCATAATTTATGTCACATAAATATTCACAATAAACCCTTATTTTTCTATATCAAGTAAGTTTTGTGTGTAGAAATCAAAGTTTATTGATTTATTATTAGCTGCACATATGCATAAAATGTGACTTGTCAAAATATGCTGGCCTAAAATTGTTTCCCACGATTTTTAAGATGAACTGAATTCATTCTCAGACCGCTGATAGTTACTGAAAATATAATCCAAAATAATACCCTGAATAACTAAATCAGACACATCCACTGCAATGTATTTCTTTTCTCTGCACTCAGGGACAAACCCTGCTCTTGGTATCAGTTAATACCAGAGGCAACCTGGAGCAAAAAGGACGGCAAGCCCCTGGATCAAGGATAGCATTTATCTTTATCCCATATATTCAGAAATATGGGACAAAAACAGATGACATGAAACATTGGTCAATACATCTGCCAATATGAAAATAAACACGTTTAAGTCAGAGCATGGCTACGCAGGATTTGGGGTTTCATGCTGAAAGCTCAACCTCATTGAAAGAACTGGGCAGGACTCCTGCTCTGGAAAGGGCTGGGCTCCACCTCCATGGGACTGTAACCAGCAGATCAAACCCCAGCAGTCCAACAGTGCTGCTCACCAGGGGAGGAACTGGAGCATCCTCCCACCAACACTCCAAAGTCAGGAACACTGAAGGCATGGCAGGTTAGAAAAATCCTGTCTGCAGCAGCTAAGCAGAGGTTGTAGGGTAGATAAACAGAGCAGAGCAACATAAGCAGTTTCCCTGTATCAGAAATTCAGATCACTTAAAATTTTATGCACTAAATTACCATTTTTTAATAAGATCTGATTTTTACTAAATGTAATCAATACCAGATAAAACTGGCCAAGCCCAAAGGATCTCCTGGATCTCTGAAATAAAATTCCTGCAGTGAAATCCCAGAGAACACTCCTCCCTTGGCAGAGGGATGGGGAATGATGCAGTCAGGACTGTACCACACCATGTAGCTCAAGGCACTGAGGATTACTGAGTCCATTATTTGTTACATTTGTGCCACACTTCAGAGCAGTGCTGATTTAGAACTACAACCATTTTGAATTATTTAAAATGTCAGTACCAAAAAGTGATTCTGCAAGTTTATTCTATTCATTATGAATTAAAATTCATTGTGATGAGATACTGGATCCTGCCCTATATAGAAAACACAGAAGTTGCTGTGACCGTATTTCTACTGTACTACAGGGTATAGACTTTAAAATACTATATAAATGCATACAAAAAAAGAAACATGGAGGTTATTAAAGTTATTTTCAGGTTAATGACAAAACCAACACATATTTTTAACTGGAAATTCTGCGCTTTTTAAGATATGTCCTTAGGAATCAGGATCTTGCTTATATCTGTACCAGCATTACCAGGTATTCTAAAAACAACAGTACCAGCTGGTGACAACTACAAAATGGATTATAATTAACTAGAAGGTTGCCAGAATGGATGCAATATTTCTTGCTTTAGCATACTCAAAATACCAACACATCAGGAAAAATTGCATATAAAGCTTCTAAAATTCCTGCTGTTACCACCCTCCTGCCATCTCACCGTCTGAAGCACTGTTTCCACACAGGGTCTGAAATGGGTCCTCTGGAAAATTCATTTCCATGAAAGATCTGATACCCTTTTCAAACAAGAATGCAGGCAGATAAGCTCATATATTCCATGTGCCCCATAAGTTATTCATGGCACATGAATAAGTTACATGTTAGTTACATGTGGAATCTCCCAAAAAGCCCTCTTTCTGTGCTGTTAGTCTCAGCACTTCTTAAATACCATCCAGGCCTTAGAACTGTCAGGAGCAGTTGTGCTCTGGAGATCAGGACTGAAACAAATCCTTTTGAATATTAATAACCCCAAACTCCACCGTGAGCCTGAGGAGCGCTGATGGAGGTTTGCCAACCAACTACTGCCTTTTTTTTTCAGCCTAAGGCATAAACTGACCTTTCCTTAACACCTCGGCCCGGCAAAGTTTAAACACTGGGTTCTCTTAAATTGAAGCTTTCTGTGGCAGCTTCATCACAGATAACACAGCTATCAGTTACTCTGGCTCACAACTCTAGCTGGATGGTTCACTGGCACAGGCAGAATGATTTGTCTGTGGTCACAGACGCAAACAGAGCTGAAGCTTTGAGAAAAGGTAAAAATACCATCCTTTCTATTAAGATTTGTGTTGCACACTGGCCATTGGTGGGCAGTTAACTTTATCCAAATTAAGGCAGCCCAGTTTTCAGTCTCACACCTGAATTGCAGTTGTGTGTGAAGTCAGTGATGAAATTGTGTTCAGCAGAGAAACAAAAAGAGTATTTAACACTCAGGTATGGGGGAGTATGAAACCACATTTACATTGGGAGCTTCATTCTCATAAATTAATGCTGCTCAAGAAGTCAAGTCACAAGTCACTAGTGATCCCTTAGTAATTGCTTTAGACAATTCCTTACTTTAATATGTCCTTGTAGCACAGATTCACTCCAAGCCACAGCTGAGTTTGTCACCAATATTTGCTCTGTGCTCTACTGGATTCAAAAAAGCACATTTAAGAAGAGCATCAACATGGGATAACACAGAAATTTATTTGTAACTAATTATCAAAAATTATCTAAATTCTGTCTTAATTTATATCCCAATTAGCTCTGAAAGCTAGAAATGTAATGCATCTGAGAGTCTGTTTTGGCTTGAAATGGCTTTGATCTGACCAGCCGTTGGTTAGAAATGACCACTGGAAACCCCCTGTAACCTGAGTGAACACTGTGAGGGGCAGAAGCATTGCTGTGTGGTTTACAGGCTACTCTGTTATTATGGATGCAGAGTCTGAAAGGTCACGTTATTTGTTTACGTAACACACGTGGTGTTCTTACAAATAACAGCTCTGAGTTCCTCAGTAACCGAACATTCCCTCACACGGGAACACCGAGCTGGAACAACTGCCCAGTGCTGTGCAAACCAGGCTAGGGAGACATAAAAAAATTTAAAATATGGGAACAAAACCAGCTGTCAGTGCTCTACAAGAACCCTGACTAGCAGGTATGAGGTACAAGGGGAAATAATACATGAAAATCAGATCATTGTCAGACTGCTCACAGCAAGGGAAGAAAGTGAAGCAGACATTGCCACTTACTCCTGCTTGTACCACATGTTTAAATTAGGGATGGGTTGTGTGACCCTTTAAAATTATTTTATCCAAATTCTTTCAAGATAATCAGTTCTACACAAATCTCAAAAATGGAGCTCAAAAAGCAGTAAAAAAATAAAATCCCAGAAAAGAAGAGACACGTTTCTTATAATCAAAGACCTAATTTTCTAACAAGCAGCCAGGCTTCTCTCCCTGCTTTGTAAGTTAAGCAGCACTGGCATGGTAACACAGTGCCCAGTAATTCACAAGTTAACAGACACCACAATTCATTTGCTCTCTCCCAATCTAAATTCCTGCAGTCTCAGTCACAGGGATGCTCTCCAGACAAGCACGCAGGCTCTGTCACCACAATCAGCAGGCAGAGCACGACCAGGGTGTGTCCTTTCCATGTCTGAGCTATAAAAATAAAGCCCAGCCCGTCAGAGGCTCCTCCTCTGCTCTGCAAGGCCAGCACTGCCTTGTTTTCCCTGCCTGCTAATGTAGGTTAATGCACCCTTCTCCCCTTCGGCCCATGAAGGCTGAGCTATTATCCAAAGTAGCATTATATTAGATTAAGGCCGTTCAGAAAAGAGATTTCTGGAGAAAACCAGCAAACCAAAGGGGAAGAAGGGCCACACGTTCATTTCTTGTTGTCATTAAGTTCACTCCACATGAAATTAAGTTTATCGGTTTCATTCACAAAGCAAGTACATCAACGGGGGGAACTGTGGTTACCCAGATTGTTCAACACAGAAATAATAATAAGAATATTGTTCTCAAAATCTCAAAACTACTAACGCAGTTTTGATTTGTGCTGCTTACTGTGGGCTCCGCAAGGGAAAAGGAGAAGTAAAGCATTGTATTGTGAGTTTTATGTCACAGATTCACACAACCTTAAAAAAAGAAGTTCAGACTCTCCAGGCATTAAATCCCTGTACCTGCTCCCCAGTGTGAGCCAAGTTCAGTTTTTCTGGCAGGTGACCAGCAGCAGCACTGGGAGCTCTCCAGTGAGGCAGCAGCCCCGCTCTCAGAATGAGAGAGCTGGGGACCTTCTCACCATCTCACACCCATTTAGAAGTACCAACTGCAAACAGGATTTGTAAGTGCTGCAAGACTTGATCCCCCTCTAAATTAATGTCTTCCCACAAACCAAATCTTCTGATATCTTTACATGATTATAAATCTATAACAATAACTCAGTATTTTCAATTACAGAACACAAAGACAGATGAATCCTGATGGAGAGCTTCAATATTCCCAACACTTGTAGCTGAACTCTTAAATGTGACAGGACAACAGAACAACTGCAAAATGGAATGAAATAATGCTCAACTATACCTTGATAAAATTAAACAAAAAACCAACCCCCTCTGCCCAGAATGACAAAGCAAAGCCAAGTGCCTAAATCTCTCCACGTTTCCCTGCACAGCACACCTTGCTCAAGCACCAAGGACTGAGCATAAAACGCCCTTCACACTTCTGAAGAGCACAAGGTTTAATGAGCTACACAGAACAGACAAAGTTTTAAGAGAGCTGAACCTCATTTTACAGCACGGTCTCAGAGAAAATTTGTTCTCCTTTGCTGTATGGTGTGCAAAAGAGCCTGCAAAGGCTGTAAACACCTCCTAGTACACACTGAATTCGTGCTGTAAGCCTGCTGCCAGCTGTCCTTTAGGAGGATGGCTGCACAAAATTATTTCACATGCGTCCATTATGCAGCATGATCACAATTAATGGAATAAATTTTATGATTCAAAACAAATTAAGCAACATGTAGAAAATTCTAAAACCATGAAAAATGCATTAATTTATTCATTGCCATGCATTTGTGATCTTTCCACTTTCGGAGTACGGTTTAATTGACTAGTTTAGAGACCAATTAATCCCTTTACATTTAAGTCAATCACTGAATCCTCTCCAAATAATTTAGCTCCTACATGCTGCCTCCCATTTGATGTCCCTGGAGAGTGACTGCAGTTGAAACAGGTGGCATGCAAATCACATTTAGGAATGCAGAAAGAACTGCACTAGCAGGGATATGAAGCATTAAAGACAGAGATTCACAATTCAGTCAACCATGCTCACTCCTTGATCTCCACTCCAGCTCCCAATCATGTCCTGAATGTTTGGGGGGTTAAATTACAACTGCAGGTCACACATAATTATTTTAATTTTTTTTTCACTTTCTAGTCCTCACCTACCTACTGCTCTTCTCTTCATTTTTTTACAAGGCACATGGAAATAATTCAGTATCAAAGATAGGGAGAGGTGGATTTGTCACCAAGGAAATAATTCCTCAGGTGGGGAACTGAGGTATTGGACACCAAACCAGGAACCTCCAGCATCATGATCCTAAGAGGAGGGGAAAATCCCAACATATTGAGGGGTTTTGCCTATTAAAACCACTCACAATCTCACCAGCATTGGAATGGGACAGGACATTTTATTTTCACACAAATAACACCTTCAAAGGTATCAGAATGAAGGCAGGATTTCCCTATTTAAACAATAAAGTAAATCTGAAAATGAGCCAAAGACTTCACCCCTTCTATAAGGCGCTTAACCAAGAAAAAAGCTTGAAAATAAAAATTATTTCAAATTAGCTAAAAGCAGCTCCTGAAACCACATGAGGCTCAAGCAGAAATGAAAGTATTATTTTGGTACATCAGTCCAAGGCTTGTCGCATTTTAAACTTTTACATAGACACACGATAAACAAATGATCTGAAACCTATAGAAAGTACATTCCAAGAACACAATTCAAGAAAAATCATGAGAAGGAAAAATAAAAAAATGACTATTCTCATATCAAATGCAAGATTTCGTGTTTTCAGTTCCATCAAGTAATCTTATAATAGAAGTTATTTTCTCACTCGTTTTCCTCTTGAATTAAGAACAAGTTTCTGTCAGAAAATGAAAAGAAAAAACCCCAACCCCACCACTGCAGAAAAACATTTCTGCAAGTGAGAAGTATTTTATAGAAATTCCTGAAATACCAATTCTGTGTCTTGGCAGGACTGAAACTCCACCCAAGTGAGTGAAGCAGACAGAGCTGTGGTGACCAGCACCCACCCACCTGGGACACAGTGACCCCAGAGAAAGGGCAACCAGGACCTTCCTCCATCCTCCCCCTCCAGCAGCTCCTGATTGCCCCATTCCTGCGGGAGCTTCGTGCCAGCCCTCAGTGGGCTCAGCCCCTGCAAGCCCAGGGCCTGTGCCCTGGCCCGTGCTGCTGAGTGCTGACTGAGGAGCTCTGCCAGGCCAAACAATTCCTGAGGCAGGAATGTGCTGCTGCCATCACTTTGGGCTGGATTCTCACCCACCAACAGAAACTAAATGCTTCAAACTTTCAGGCTCATTCTGTGGTGTGCCTGTGGTGGTGGCACAGGTTTGTTTGCTGTTCAGAATGACTTCAACCCAAATATGGGGAAAAAAATTGAAGAAATTGCTCTGAAAGCTGGATTAACCTATTAATTACCAGGCAGAAATGACACCACTCTGCCATGGGTACACAGTGTGTAACGCTGAGCATCAGTGCACAGTGCAAACCCACTTATGGACAGCCCTCCTCTCAGCAGACCCAGCTCTGGAAGGGAATATCCCCACAAGGAAAAGCTGAGCTCCATGAACTCAGCTGTTAAAAGGTAAAGCAGCCATGCTTACATGGACTCCACAGTGTTCAAAGTGTTCAAGTTCACAAAACTTCTCTGACAACCCCTAAAACAATTATTTCTAATAGGTCACCAAGATTTGGCAGGGTTTTCCTCAAGGTCAAAACCATTCTCTTCAGGCTTTCAATTAAATACTGTTAATTTTTGACTGAATTATAGGTTGAAGGAAAAGCAAATAACCACTTCCGAATTCTGTTTCTTCCTCCCTCAACCTGGTCATTTGACAGGCTGCCAAAATTTCTGAACATTCAAACTCCAGCTTGTGCTACGGCTACAACTGTTACCATCCTATTCCTGAAGGCTCCAGGAACAGAGAAAACACAGGATTTAGCAGTGAACATGGGAGAAGGGAAACGAGTTAGACTGAAATCACAGTGATATCCCTCAATGTAGTCTGCAGCTTCAGGATTCAAGTTTTTCCTGTCTAGCCCAGAGAAACTGTCTCACACTATAATTAATAAATGGAACCACAAGAAAAGGAGTTTTACACCCATTTCCTCTCCTCTTTTTTAACATCAGCAAGAGCCTCTGGTGGCTCTTCAAACATTGATCATGTTGCACATCCTCCCCTCTGCACTGTGGACAACTGTTCTGTGCCATGGGCAGCCTCACCCCATCCCCAACCTGCTCTCCAGGGAGACTCCCCCAGCCCTGAGCTGTCTGCAGCCACCTCTGCTCCAAAGGGAGGACAGCTGAGAGCAGAAAATAGAAACACTGAATAGCTCTTTTTAACCCCAGCACCTAAAGACAGGCAGAGTCTCCACAATATTGTGTTTACCTGACCTGGGAAAGAGGAGGTGGCTTCCTTTTGAAAATACTCTGGTAAACGGTGGGACTGGTCACCAGGCTGATCTCTATCAGGAAACACGAGCAGGTTTTGGAGGGTGTGAGCACAATAGGCTGCATAATCTCAGCACTGTTCCCACAGACACGTCAGGCCTCTGTACACAGGCCTGGATCAGGCTCCCTTGTTTCAGCACAATAAGCTACTGCAGGAGATGCACTGACAATTCCAGAAAAAAAGGAAATGCAAATGCAGGTGAGCAGGAGAGCAGAGGGGAGAGTCAGAGTGAAGGTTATTTACAGTGCATGGTCTTTTGCGTGGAATTGGTTGGAAAGGCTAAGACTGAAAATGAATGAGGTAAAAAACATGCAAGTTATTTCACTTTTTCCTCAGTACCCAGGCTGCCCACCCAACAGACCCATGAGCAAAACAAATGATTTCTTTGTTGATGCTCAGTGACTTATTCAAAACTCCCAGTGTAAAATGAGATGTTTCAGCTGCTGCAGAAGGTCTTGAGAAGCTGAGATACCATTATTTACTGGTTACATCACACAAAAAGGTACCACCAAGGTCCTTTTTTCTGTCTCAAAAACTTCCCTGACCTCACTGCCCTGGCAATGGCAGAACTGGCCTAGAGATGTCCTCATCAAGAGTATGGCACCAAGGGCAAGGCCCTTGCATTTCATTCCAGAACTGAAGTCTAACATGTAGAAGGAAAATTGTTCACCCAAAATCCACAGATTTAATAGAAAAGCAAACTTCAAAATTACCAAAATACAACAAGAATGCTGAAAACTGCCACGAACATCACCCCAAAAGAGTATTTTCTTAGCCCTGATTTTCTTTTAAATATTTTTAAAGGAATTAATCAGAAAGAGAAGATTCTTTTAGCAGTCCCACTGTGAAAAAAAAATCTGAATGGATCTGACATTTTATGGGCAGGCAGTAAACATAACCTGTAAAATAGGTTGCCAAGTTAAGGAGACACAGAACAAAGGAAAATATTAAGCTTGTAAAATATGTTTCTTTTTAGAGGGGGGGAAATCAAGATCCTTATTCTGGAAAGTGGAGCACAGTAGTTTTGTTTGTGGGGTTTGCTGTGTTTGGGTTTTTTTGAGGTATAGATCCTATGAATGTAGATTCAGAGTAAGTCAAGTGTTTGCTGCAAAGAAAATCACAGGAGTGCTTTACATCCAAGAGCAGGGAATGTGTCATGAACTATAAAAGATCTGCTGCATTCCTGCTGGGAACTCTGCTTGTTCCACACACCATTCCTACAGTTATGTCTTATTTTGTTACTCCCTCAAAGAACAGACAGCAGAGAGCACATCCCTGGGAACTGCACCTTCCTCTTTGGCAGAGAAGACAAAATAAGCAATCCCACTGTAGCACCTCTTGTGTCACTGATGGAATTGCCTGTTTGTATTTTAAACAGCACTGGCACAACCGAAATTAAAACTGCTCTTAAATAACACTGTACTCCAGTAAGCCAAACAATATTGTAAACAAAAGGTTTTGAGCATCCCAATTCAATGTTTAGCAATGAAAAACTTTTCACATACCTACACACAGCAGAGAAATGCCACTTCCAACTACCAGTACTTTGCAGCTTCCTATATAAAGCAATAAATCCACATAATGAAAGCATGAGGAAAAATACTACTGCTCCTGGATGAGAGAAACTAGAGACAAATCAGTTTAAAGAAAGCACCTAAACAACTGGCTTAAGAAATGTTTTCTAAGAAACAACATATCCTGTTTCAGCAAAGAAAAAAAAATGAAGGTTCTACCATTATTCTACATTCAACAAAATGACTGCAAATTAGGAGTGAAAAAGGTAAAACAAATAGAAGACTAAATCTTCTCATTAAGATGCTACAGTAAGCAATGAAGCAAAATACCCAAATGGAAGAAATTTTCTTGTTGCCTTTCATCCTGTCTGCCTCAAGAACAGAATCCAAAGGCAGATGTAGGCAGACACTCTTTAGACCCATCCACGAAGTTACATTCCTGCTGTTTAACTGCACCAGGCAGAGATAAGGGTGCAGGAAACCGCTGAGGATGTGGCCAACACTGCGGGCAGCACCCAGAGAGGCAATAAACAGCTTCACCCAGGGGTTTGCTCCAGCTTGGCTCCCACTGCAGCACTGGCTGGCAGTGCTGACCAGCTGCCAAGGCCAGGCTGTCACCTAGCAGGTGTCTGTGTTCTTGGCACTCACGGGCACTTAAAGATCAGCCCAACCCAATCAATACAGAAAAAGCAGTTTCTTCAGTAGTTTTCACCAGAGCACGGCTCCACGAGAATCAAGTTCCTACCCACAGAAGAGAAAAGGCTGAGTACATGAATGAATGAACACAAAGAATTTCTGCAAAAACAGAGGATTGGCACTTTAATGAGAGAAATGAGAGCCTTGAAGGGCAGGCTGGATGATTAAAAGACTGGCGCTGGAAAAGGAAATTGATTTATATTCTCATCTCATCAATGTAACTTCTGGTCAAACACAACCACTTAGACTTAGGTACACAACTCCATCTACTTTTCTCAGTGAAATGATGTTTATTAAGCAACTTCATAAAGTCCACAGAGAATTCAAATGAAGCAAAACCAAACCAAGGAGCAGAACATTTATGATCCAGAGGAAGCAAAAGATCACACACCATGTCCCAAGAGCAAACCAGCAGCAGCAGCAGTGCAGCAGCTTGAAGTTATTAAATGTTATTGTGCTTCAATCATCAGCAACAGAATTCGACAGGAATCACTCAAACTTCAAAAAGAAAGGAAGGCCCCCATGCCCAACACGACCCCCCAGCTACATTAACCAGAGGCAAGAGGGATTTTATCCCTCTGTTGGTACTCCAGTGGCCTAAGGATCCAAGTACCTATATTTCTTACTTCCCTCTTTCAGACACCGTTAGCTAAGACATTTTTAAGACAGGCTTTCAGAAGAAAAAAAAAAATCCCCTGAGAGTACCAAAGAATAAAGTCCTTATGTAAAATTAAGTGTAAAGTTATCATTCATTAACATTAAAACCCATCAAGTGAGAGGTTTTGTCACACTGGCCAATAATCCCTAAGTGACAGAAGCTGGGAACATTTTCTATTCAGCTGGCCAGCAATTTGCAGCAAGTGTCAGCAATGAGACAGTCCGTTTCTGTCAGTGTGTCTGAATGACACAGAAATTGCTAACATCACAGAGAAAGCTACACTTCTGTATTTTACATACATGGAACTTTCAACAGGTATCTGCTAGAGGAGACACACTGGCATGACAGAAATGTAACTGTGTTTGTGAAATTATTTTTGTCACACGGTCAGCCTCAAAGGGAGATCTGCATCCAAAATCCAGCAGGGATCTCCTGTTGTTTTACCCCAGTAGGAGTAGGGAATTAAGTTCTGTAATGGTTGGGAACTGTCAGCTAAATGTGCCACAGGTCCTTCTACAAGGAAGTGTGAGTGCACAGTGATGGAACACGATATTCTTATTTCAACCACACAATCTGCACCAAGCTTCCAGGGAAGCTGCTCTTTCTGAGACTCCTCAGAATATCCAGAGTGACTTAAGAGATTCACAAGCAGCTCCTCTCGTTCCAGACTTCTTGTCACTTCTGACTAATTTCACTGATTTCTTCTTGGGAAAAAAGCCCCACCAAAACATCAAGGGAACAAATACAATGACCTGGCTTAAGCTGAGATAAGCACAGAACACTTTGAGAAGATTTCAGGTGTAAAAATCCTAACAAAGCACAGCCAACCCTTGAGAACATTTGCTAATGTAAGGAGCAGAGCTCCAACCTGTCTTCTCCTCACAGACACAACGATGCTGGCAATAGCCCCACTGGAAATGAATCTGTATAACCCAAGAGTTACCTTCTTCCACTAATACAGCTTCTCAAGAACTGCTGTAAACTGTTAGAATACAATATTTTTTGCAAATTTAAGCTACACCAGCATCAGACAGGTTTGGTGGTTTTCATTTCTTCATGAACTCTAAGAAGAGAGAGATTTTTCAGCAGTCCTACTTGTTGGGTCACTAGTCACCATCTGAGGTGGGAGGGGTGAAGTGCACCTGAAAACAAAACATCTGTCTTGGGGTTTTAAACACCTTGTCTGTAAAAATATACATACACTGATCCCACAGAGTACAGGTGAACAGTAAGGATAAGGTCAGCCAAGTGAGAAAACTGGATTCCATACAGCTTCATTTTTTGTTAACCTAACAATACCAAGATTCTCAGAGTACCTAAAAACATGTCTCATGAGAACTTTACAGTTAACTATGTTTTTCCTCACATTTTTTCCTTCTATAACATAAAGGGTGATGATAAGTAGTGCAATAGCAATCTAAGCTAGCCCTGAAATTTCCATTTCTAAACCACTCTCCATAAAGCGGAAAGGATTTCAATTTTCCAGCAGCCATGGGAATTCAGAGGAGCAGGAAGGGGGGGAAATCATTTCAGATAGATGCCAAATTTTATCACACATGGAAGTCTGAATGAAATCTAAATCTAGGAAAACTATTTAGAAAGAAGACAGAGTATGTTTTTGTATAAAACTGCATAAATTTAATAGCAAGGTAAGCCACTGCCAGCAAATGGCTTTAGCAGGTTCTGTTTTCCTTGTGTTGGGATCAATTCATGAGCTGAGCACGAGGGAAGACTTCCTTCAGGGTTGAAAGGGTAATTCAGTTTCTATGGTCCATTAATTTCTTGGCTTCTTTCCCCAGCCTGCTCATTAGTGTGAAGTGCGGTGACAAGGTTTAGAATATGGAAGTTGAAACAGCACCTACAAAATTCCTTCAGACAATGATTGCAAAACACCTATCAGAATCAGCAGAGCTTTGAGATTTTTCGCCCTAGAATTCAGCCTGATAGCCTACATCAATAAGCATTTCTACCTTTAAAGCTGGTACCAAGTCTGTTAATGACATTATTAATGGCTCCTCACGATTATCCATCAGCGTTTGCTCCAACAGCCTCCAAACAGACAAACTAGTTTTACTTCAGCTGAATTAGTAACAGATGGAGGAGATGCATTACCCTCAATCACAAGGTTAAACAGATAATTATGAAAAAACACCCACAAGTCTCCGATATTATCTGATCCTATTAATGTTGCAGGCGACAGAGTAACACAGAGATGAGCAGAGGAAGCAGGAGAATTATATTCAGGTCACTGGAAGAAACAGATTTCTCTCTGATTTCTTTCTTTCCAGAAGCAGCAACTTCAAGTGAAGCAGCCAAATTTGGCAGCATGGAGGCAGATAGAAACCTGGGTGTGAGTTGTAGACTTCCAGGAAAAGCTCCCACTCTGCAGTAGCACTTCCCTGGATTAAACACAAACAGCATTTGACCCTTCCCTTCCAGAGGGCAGGATGAAGAAGAGGTTTATGTTTCATTCTGCTGGCCTGCATAAACCAGCCCTGCCCTACACCTTTGAATTCCCATCTGTGACACACAAACAAGTGTCATCCCTTCCCACCGGGAATTCAGTGGTTAAAAAAGTGTAACAACATTAAAGCAAAACCAGAAAAAAATTAGGATTGTCCCTCATGTATTCCCACCCTGTACTTCAGGGCAAGGTTGTTCATTTTCTTTTTGAAACCTGCAGCAAAGAAAAGGTAAAACTCAGAAACAAATAATTCTTTTATTAGAGCCCATCTTAAATCTCAATATTTAAAGTAGATTCTCAGGAGAATAAAGGAAAAGTTTGAGTAAAACCAGACATAGATTAAAAAATATTGAATTCAACCACTTCCTTGGGCTTGGCTGCTTCACTGACAGCACTTGATGAAGGAATATAAACTTCACTAATTCCTGCAAGCCAAGATGTCCTGCAAGATGCACCATTCCTGACTCCAGGCTCCCAGGTGGGTGCAAAGCCCATCCCACTCCTGCAGAAAGTATCTGCTCCCTGCAATGGAACAGAACAGTGCCTTTGTTTTCCTCAGGGGAGGTTTCTGTGACTGCCTGGAGGCCAATCCTGTGTCACTGCTCCACACAACACTTCAGTACACCTGACTGCGGAGAGGCAGATATTAAATAAGAACTCTGCACTGGGATAATTTATTTCTTTGGGAAAGCATCAGACTGGGTAGTTCCTTTCTTACTTTCAACAACAAACACTCTCCCAATATTAAAATGGCCTGGGTGGAACAGCTCAGCTTACATTTTTCAACCATTAGTGAATGTTTTCCTAAGGATCCTGTTGAAAGATAAAATTTTAATAAAATCTGTTAGATTCTTCAGATGCTATTATCTGTTAAGAAGACTAGGTCAGAGCAAGCAGCAGACAAGAAAAATCTAAATATTGACTTAAAATTATGTTACCTGGCCATAAAATTGACAAATAAAATTAAGCTCCTAAAAATACAACTAAGTATTCGAAGTGCTCCTTGAAATGCAAGCTCTATTGTGTGCACTCCGCCAGCAAAGTAATCCCATGGAATCAATCAGAAAAAAGAAATAACACAACTGTGAGAAGACCATGACATTTCTAAATATACATCCAGAGCTACATACACAGCCATCTCTCAGCAATCTTAAATAATCGCCAGGACAAAATCTAAAGGTCACCAAGGGAGTAGGGAGGAAGCAGCAAACTCCCTTCATCCTGTGAGGAAACCAGCCAAACACCCCGTGTACTTTGGAACCTCAGGTCAGGGTGGGACGTTTCAAGTTTGCAGAGGTGCATGGCTGGTAGCAGATAAATCAATCCCAAAAACACGTGAATAGAAGCATTTAGCACAGGACAGAAGGAGAGGAATAGACAGTTCCTGTTTCTAAACACGTTGGTACAGCAGGAGGGGTTTTATTAATACCCACTGAAGTGCTCTGCAAGTGGAAAGTCCAGCAGTGAATTAGGCAGCTTAGACGCTGGTTAAGCCCTCCCATCACACAATCTTCTATCCCAAACATAGCTAACACCTTCCTGAAAATGCAGGCCAAAAGTTGCCCAATTTTAAACAGAGCCAAGGTTCCACATTCAGATCAGAAAGCTGGAGGATCCCTGGCAGCAGACCGGGCTGGGAAAAGAATCTCTTTGAAGCTGCTCATGAGTTTGGAATGTACAAATGAAGACTGTGCCCTAATTCAGCCAGACAGGGAAGGCAGGACATAGCTTTAAACAATCATGTGGTTACAACGGCTTCACTGGAATGTGATAGTCTGAAATTATGTGCAGCTCAAGTGTTTTTTAAATAAGAACTTGAAGGAATCCAACCGCAGGGAAGGAGGCAGAGCACGATTAAACCAGCAGGCATCTCACACAAGCCTCTGGAGCTGCCGGTGCAGCTGAGCCCCTCCAGCTGCAGCTCCAGCTCCTGCCTTCCCCTGGCACTGCTGGGAGTCAGTGCTCACCCCCAAACCCTGGCTCCTCTCTCACCAGCTCACTTCACTTGTCACTGCCCACAAGACTCCCTCGAACCTACAGCAACGGGTTTGTACTTCCAAGAAACTCACTTGAAAGACAAAAGCCTAAACAGTGGTTACGTACTCCTTTGCTCTGTGATTTTTAATATTTTAGGACGAGCCTTCTGTTGTGTTTGGGGTTTGTAGTTGAAAATATCAAGTTTTAGAGTGTACTGGTGCAGTAGGTCTGTGGTGGGGGTTTTCCAGCCCCAATCCACACAAGCATAATTAAATTTTTCAAACATACCTAAATAAGGTTTTATAAGTAACCCCAATGGAACTGTTGTCATGAAAAATGAACTAAGAGTGAAGTGTTCACCACATATTGATCTTAAAGTGATTCCATTAGGCTTAGGAAATTTAAATTAATTCTAATTGCTGTTATTTTGGTTTCTTTAGAAAAAATTCTACAGAAAAAATATTCATTTATTCAACTACAAAACAGAAAAGCTGCTCTGTATAAGCGTTTCGGTTTTCAACTAAAAATATCTGAAAATTATTCTCCTTTACAAAAAATCTAGTTAAAAACAAGAGCAGCAACACATATCTATCTATAGCTAAGCACAGATGATGTAATGTGTGTGCATATGCAGCAGGGATCTACAGGCACAGTCCAGCATCCATAGGCATCACATTTTTGGACTGCTTTTACAGTTTATTTCGGTATAAAGGGCCTCTAAACTAATAAACAAGGCAAAAAACCAAGAGGTTGTTAAAAAGATAATCACATGCAGATATGCCATTTGTATTAAGGCAGAATTTGAGTCTCATTTGATGAGAGCCATTCTCTGGAGCAGGGAAGGAGCCATCTCCTAGCTCGAAAAGCCATTATCACAGGAAATCCTTTGACTTCACTGACAACATGGATGAAAGCACCTCATCGAGGGTCAGGTTTGCATGGTCAGCAAAAAGAAAGTAAAACCAGCTTTCCACTCCCCCTTCTCCTGGGAAGGCTGAATATTAGGCTATTAGGTAGTCAGATACATTATTTTATAGCTTGCAAAGCCCTTGGGTAATAAAGAATGAGTGCAACTGCCACAGGCAGCTTTACAGGAAATTGTGTGAAACAATGACAGATGCTTCAGAATTGTTTCAAAACAAGAAAGCCAGGAAGAGCAGTGTGTCAGCTCAGGGGTTTTGCCTACAAACCATATTCTCTAACATGCTGACAGAAACTGTGTGCATAAAAATTGTGCTTGGGATTATGTGCACATGCACACTAACAGCCCCATGAATGCAGACTTAAATAATTCTATCCATAATGAAACATTTCAACAAATATGTATTTCTATTGCCACTCCAGGAACAGGTAGCCTCACCCACTCAACGGGAATTACGTGAGAAGCTACAAAGGAAAGTAAACAGGAGTGACAAAAAACTTTCATATTGAACTTTCAAAAAAAAAAGTTGAAGTACTGGTCAAAAAAAACCACTTAGGCATTTAAAATACTAAATCTCACAAGCCCTCAACTGGATTTAATATCCTTTACTACGCACTGAACACAGGACTTCATCACAAACCAACTTCACAGCGAATTTTAAAAGCAATTGGTTGCTGTTAGATGGAAAATGACAACAAGCAGGATGTTGAAGAAACAAATAATGCCCAATTCCCACTGACAGAAACATGAAGTAGGTGTCTAATGGTGCTAGCAAATCCTACAAGCAGCTACCTGCACATTAAATCACAAAGATGCTCTTAGCTGCCTCCAAACCCAAGATTTTTAACTACAACATAAAAATCTCTTGCAGATTTTGGAACAGTAGCACAGGGATGATTCTTTCACCCAGCCCAGGTGGCAATCTGCTGCTTTTGGCAGACTGCATTGGCAGAATGACACTGATGCAATTCTGCAGTGCCATCTGACTGTTTAATAAATAGGGCTGCTTCTCTGCGATCTCCTGGTTGGTTTGCGTGTGTAACCAACCACATCTTTGTCTTGCTTAATACGTGTTTACATTTCCAGTGCACTTTTTACTATGAACTGCTTTAAACTACTTATTTGGTTTAACATGCTACCAACGCAGTGTGTAAAATTCACTTGACTGGCTTTTATAGAGACTTTTAGAAAAAGTAATAATATTTAAAAGCTTAACAGTGAAATCACATCAATAAAGTCAGCTCAGTACTTTTTCAAACAAAGCAGTAGAATTCCAAAGCAGAATGCATCTGCAAAGAATAAAGACAGGTGAAATTGCTGCAACATTGCCAACTGCATAAGTACTTGACTTCAGTTGAGATTCTCACTGCTTATTAACATTTACAGTAAATATCGTTATTTTTAAAAGACTTTGGTCCAAATTATTTCTTCAAATAATCAGTGTCTTCATTCAAGAATATTGCTGAACCTTCTCAAAAGAACTCGGGAACTCTTGAAGTGTGAACAACTGTATCCTCAAAGCTCCTGTAACCCAGCATGGTGAGGACAGGACAACATCCCCTGACTCCAGCGGTGAGGGAAGTCAGCTCCTTTTTGTTTAATCTCTGGAGTTTTACTGCAAGGAAATTGTGTGCTCAGCTTTATTAGAGCAGTTCAGAACAAAACAGGGAGCAGATTGCAACAATCCACCTCCAAGTAGCAGACAGGTCACACAAGCTTGTCAGTGACACAAAGCACACTGCCAGAAAAGCAGAGAGGCATCAGGACAGCCTAAAATAAAGCACTGCTATTTTTAGTTCTTTGTTGCTGTTGATTGCACTGTACCAGAAATAGATTCTAAAATAAGTATGGAGGTTTGGTGGAGACTTTATTAGTCCATCTGTTCTCCAGGAGACTTCGATTTTTCTGTAATACCACACAAATGACAAAGCTGCAGTACATGAAGGTGTCCTTAAATATAAATATAGAATCAACAGAATTTTCAGGAAAACATGAAAAAACCCAAAGTCAGTCCAGTCTCAAAAGAGTAGTTTGCAGTTTGCAACTTGAGCAAAACAAAACCCCACCAAACCAACATTCTTATTTCAAGATCTCTATTGTGACAGTGTATTGTAAAAGGATTGACTGGTTTATTTTTCAACTCAAAGTAAATCATCTCCACTCATGCAAAACCGTCATTCAAAATTGGAACATTAAATAGATTTCTCTTTTTATACTCTTGAACTGGTAATTTACATCTAAAATGAATCTTCAAAGATCATAAATGTTACATAAAGGGAAATGGAAATGCAGTTGAAATTACCAGTGTGTGTGTGTGTGTGACACAAATGGGAACGATCATAGATTTGTGAGAAGAGTGGCCTTAAGAATAATGAAATACAACAGCAAATCCCACTACACTGCACCCTTTATTACAAAGAACAGCCACTATAACAGAAGGAGATTTGGTGTTGCTGACAGTGTTAGCTCCTGTAAATAAAATGAACATGTGATGCACAGGGTGCGGGAATGAACAGTTAAACTCCCTGGCCAGCAGAATTTCTCAATCAACTGGTTCACAGTATTTAATTCCTTCATTTAGAACACCTTTCTCTGTGCTAACTTCCATCAGTGAGGTATCTTTTCCTCTGTAATTTTTACCATCAATACAAGTGCAACAAGTTTGGACTGAACTGTATTAAACAGGTCTGTGTGGGCAGTTCATAAAGTGCTCCAGCTTACTTTAATTAGTTCTTTTAATTCTCTCACTTATACAAACACTACAGCTTAAGTGCCTCTCCTGAGATCACTTAGCCCTCTGATTTCTTCCAGCATTGAGACAGAGTCCTTGACTAACTTTGCATTTAAAAGGGACATTACAATTATAAAGGCTAAATAATGAGAATTAAAAGAAGAAGGCAAGCAGCACAGAAACAATTTGTGCTCTGATTATGATACTGGAAGAACTAGAATTTAAGTAGTACAACTTCAGAGAAGTCAGAGACTGGACGAAGGGGAAAAAAAAAAGTGGGGGGAAAAAAACCACAACCCCCCCCCCCAAATTAAATTCAATAGGAATAAACATAAAGAAAATGAAAAAGAGGCAAAAATAATAATTCCATACAAAGAACATAAGGAGTTTTCATTGTGAAGGAGATGAACTGAACAGAGAGAGCAGACACGTAATAAAATCAAAAGGCTTGAGACAAAAAAAGTTATAGAAAGTTACATTCTCTCCTTCACACAGGAAGTCAGAGCCCTAAAACACACTAATGAATGAAAAAAATTACACCAAAAATCCCAACCTTTTTTCCACCCATTGCATAGATGAGCTGTTATTAATTACCAACCAGTATTTATGCAGGCTAAAATTCTGTGTGGGTTCAAACTCAATTAAATGCACAAAAGAAAAATTCATCAACAGTTGTTAAACATAAAAATATGTCAAGCTGTATTGTCAAACCCAGCAGGAATCTGACCGAGTGTACAGAAAAATATCTGAATTCTTGACATGACTGAAGACTCTTCCCTGAGCTGTTCCACTTCTGACCACTGCTGGAGACAATTTTTATGGTAAGGGATTATTTAGGATCTGGGTATATTCCTTTTAAAGAAATTAGAAGCACATAATCGTGAGCAGCTTCCTGAAATGCCCAGGGTAACTGTATTACACTGATTTTTATCTGACTTGGCCAAATGCTACATCTGTCTCATGGCTGGGGCCAAAGTAGGCAGAATCTGATACTCTTCAGGCAACATTTCCACTCCTTCCTAAATTAAATCTTTTTCTAGGAATTGGGCAGGGCAGTAAATAATTTCCCTGTACATGTCTGTGCTAGGGAGCTGCTCTCCAAAATGTCAGATCTCAACGTGGTTTCAGTAGCACTGTGTGCACACTGACGTGTGCCTACATAATGTGAAAACTAGTAAAGAGAGAATTCTGTACATTAGACATCCACTTCCATATTTTAGACAGTTAGATCCTTCAACAAGGAAAAAAAAAAAAAAAGGAAGTTATTTTAATGTTCTTCCTTCAGCTCTTCTCCACCAGCTTTCCAGTCAGCAGATGGAAATTATATAATTAGATGTACTGACATCATCATCCAAAAAACTCTAGCAGTTCCCTGTGTCTTCAACAGCTGGCAACATGAAGAGATTAAAAAGAGATGAGATCCCTCAAAGTAATTTTTGCAGCTTGCTTTCCTCAGGAGACAGAAAATCCCCTTGGCTGGAGGGAAATTCAATCTACCCCTGCATTACCACCTTGTCCTTCAAGATTCTTCTCCCCTCAGTCCTGCCATGCCTGCAGACATCCCAGCCATCAGCATTAGTCTCTCACTCTGCCCTGTCACATCAGCAATCAGGGCACCCTATTTTGTAAATCCTTGAATCCTTCACATAGGCACCCATAGCTCCCACTTCTCTAAGAATGTGTTCCCCCTCCAACTTCTCCAGGGAGGAAACTCCAAAAATTGTCACCATGACATTCAGACTGACAGAAATCAGGGAAGGCAACAGCTCTCCATGCAAGTTCCAACTTTCCCAAATATTCCAGTGTCTAGCAGTGATTCACTGCACTTAAAGATGGCCATCATTACACAAGCAAAGTAAAAAAACTGTTTCTCAGTCCAAATCTGGACTGGTTCTCAGAAATCCAGATAAAACTTCAACAACAAGGCAAGAAGAAAAGGTGGAGGGAAAAGGGGGAAGTCTACTCCTGGAGGAAGAAAATATCTTTCAAGTCTCACACAGGCATTGCTAAATCCAGTGGTGCATGAGGAATTCCTGTTGGGTTTTTCCTTACAGATCACCAAGGATCTATGGGGACTGCCACACGTGTGGCCTGGAATCACAGGATACCTCACCTGCAATTCCTTGGGCAGGTAAACCCTGACCAAAATATTCACTGAGGCAACTCGGCACACACAGTGTCAGGATATAGAGCTTTCTCCCACATAAGCTAGTCCAGAAGTAGCACTTCCCATCCTGAAGAACAGTATGCACATCCAAGGCTTGTAACAGCAAATCTGCAGAGGAGTCATTACAGCAAAGGAGTCTGGAGCACACGTGGTGCCCAGAGAAAAGCCATGGTCTGACCCCTGCTGCATCAGCAGACCTGATGGCAGCAGATGGCAGCACCAAGCACGGGATTGGCAAAGATTACTTTGGCAATGCTGGAAGAGTACTGAGCACCTGGAAAAAAGGTCTGATCCACAGGAATTACCCACTCTTAGCTTTATTAACAGGGTACAGTTGAGAGACTAAATGCAGTCTGATTTCTTACAACATTTCATGCTTATTGATCTGTCAGAAAGAAAACTTGCCATAAATACACTGTGTGCCATGACTGGGAAGCAGAGGGCTGCCCACATGTGGCTCCAGACAAGTGGGTAATTCCAGCCTTGAGGGAATCCAGACAGCCCAGACCCACACACTGCTAGAGAATCCAATCCTTGTTTCCAAAACATTACCCAGTCACTTGTCCAAGAATTCTCAACTTCCAAAGTGCAGACACTCAGAACACAAAAAGTCACTTCTCTGCCCAAGTGAGAGCACTTGAGAGTTACCCAGCATTTGGGATTGATAAAGGACCTGTTCCACATGTGCTCCTCACCCAGCCTCCAGCTCAGGCCACATGTGACTTGTGCAGAGTTCACACCGAAGGACAAGGTCTGCCCTGCAATCCCAAGCAGAAGAGGCTTTTTCCTGAGGATTTCCCCTTCAAAGGGAAAAATTCTTCAACAATTCACCCCAAAATCCCAGTCTGAGGGAGGTATGGAGGCAACGTATCACACACCCTTTGCCAGAACCTCCCCCTAGCCCATACTTTTCAAAGAAAATGCTATTTTTAATCATATGAGATTTCTCAAAAAGGAAAAGTAAAAGCCCTGTCACCAGTCAGTACTTCTTGCTACAACTCAGGGACAGCATCCAAGAATAACAACCAGTGGCTTCTTAATGCATTTTACTAATCCAACTCTACCCAGTTTGTCCCACCAAACATCACTGCTCCAACTGCAGCTCCTCCGGTTCTAGAAGGTTTAAAAATAAATATTGCTGAGCTCAGGACAGAGTTTGGTTAGTGTGATTATGCAGAAGAAGAAAACGAGCCATTGGAAGCAGACAGAAGGGAGCACTGACACAGTGAGCATTACTTCTGTCCTCTCACCAAGAGACTGAAGCCATAACTCAGAATTTTGCTTTCCTCAGTTGCCAACACAGTTCACAAATGGTGATGCATTTTAAGATGAATCTGCTGTGTAATTGTCTATCAGCAGATTGATCCTCTGCAATGTTCACTTCAGCCTTGGAAAGGCTGGCCTACAGCTCCCTGTTCACTGTTCAGATGTGGGTTTGTTTGTGTTATAGGCCCACCCAGAGGAATTGGTTTAGACAGCCTTATTTAGATTATATCAGATATACCAAGTGTTCATTCAAGTTTGCTGTCTTCTAAACCAGCAGTAAATTTCTACCAAAGCTACTTTAAAGCTGTGCCATTAACCTGAATCTGACCATTTAGTAAGTTAAAACACTACAGGCATTCAGCTGTGGTGAACGTAGTAGGCTAATACAGCTTTTGCTCAACTTTACAAATGGTTCCAGACAATTAGTGTTTAAAAATAAGCATTTCCATAACATTTTTTTCTGCACAGCAGTCACAAAATAGTCCATTTATATTCCTGTCATTTGAGGATTTCTTAAACAAGGGACCTGGTTGCACAACACCTAATGGATCATGCAGTATTGCACAAAAATCCCATTATTTTGCTGTATTTAAAGGACTTGTTCCACTCTCTGCCATAGGCAGGGACACCTTCCACTATCCCAGGTTGCTCCAAGCCCTGTCCAGCCTGGCCTTGGACACTGCCAGGCATCCAGGGGCAGCCACAGCTTCTCTGGGCACCCTCTGCCAGGGCCTCCCTACTCTCACAGGGGAGAATTTCTTCCTAACATTTAATTCAAACCTACTCTCAGTTTAAAACCATTCCCCTGTCACCACCATTTTAGTCTGAGTCTTCAGAAAATAAGGGTTTGCAAAAATTTTTAAGCAAACATAAGTACCAGAGAACAGACTTTGAGAATAAATAACCTACGTAACTGGCAGGAAACAAAGCTTTACTTCAAGATTAAGTTATTTAAAAGAGATAGAAAAGTGTCAGAAAAATAAATGAAAAAGGTATTATTGATGACAGAAATAATTCAATGGAATTGCTTTCAATTGACATTTTCTTTCCTGTTTTTGGAGAGAGAGTGAAGATGGTTTTTGGCTTTGGACACCAATTTTATTTGTGAATATGAGAAAGTGTATTTACTTCTGAATTGGACTGAAAACAAACCCTGTAGTGGTACTGTTTCTGCAGAACTCACAAGAGGATTATGAGGATATATCAAATATGAGGATTTTAAATCAGTCTAAGGCCCAAATGCAGCCTGATTTTCAGAAACCCAGGCAGGCCATTCTCTCCTGTTCCTGGAGATTCCTGCAGCACAGGAGCAGAGCTGCACTGCACCTACAATTAGAGTTGTAACAGATTTAAATATTCCAAACTAAGGCCCTCTAAATATCTACAGAAGCCCTTAAGTCAATTCATTACTGATACAGTAAGTGACAACACTTGTGTTTGGCAGACAGTGCAACTGGGAGCCCTGACAAATCTCATTAACAGCACATCAGGGGCACTTAGTTTATCCTTTACACACAGTGCCAGTACTGAGTGTGTAATGAGAAAAGGAGCTTAAACTTTAGCGGGACTGCACTAATTGGTCACCAAGTCCTGATTAAGCCAGGCTTCATATATAATTACTGAAGTTCAAGTATCTGACACAAATGTATCCAAAAACACTTAATGAAGATACTCAGTCACTTCTAAACTACACAAATAAAAAGAAGGCATAAAAAGAAAAGAATCAGAGAAATAGGCAACTTATTTACTTGAACTACCTGCCTTTCATGTACTCCTTGTGCAAAAGATTTTAATCATTTAAATAACTGTATTTTTTAAAGTTATAAAAGTGTGAAGATAATCTCTCAATTACATTAAATAATGCAAATATTTAGAATATATACAGGCATTTCTATAACCTTATATATATAAATATTTGTATATATAAATAACATTGCCCAGAAAAACAATTACAAGAGAAGGTTTTACAGCACCCAAAAGTTAAAGATTACTGGATCAGCTATATATATTTGTCCATTTACATTAATTAAATCAGTAAAGAAGATTCTTAACTTCAAAACTGCAGAGACAACTCTTCTGCCTTATAAATTGGAATCCACAAAAGTGTGTCCCAGCACATCCCCCCAGATGGTAAAAGAGGAAACACATGGAAACATACCCTAACACACATATCCTGGATATCCTGGCTTCCTCAAAACCCTACAAGGAGGTTGTAGTTAGAAACACACACTGAAAATAGATGGATTCTGAGTATTTCAGAGGGAAAAAGGCAATCCAAAGTCTCGTGCCCCTCACAAAAAAAAAAATCAAACTGTGACACTGTGACAGCACCTTGAATGTCTGTCCTGGCTCAAACACAGCCCAGGAAGAAGGGTGTCTTTGGAAGCAGCAAGCACGACAAAATTCTTGTTTCTCAGGACAGAAAGGGATGAGAATTCTGCTACCAATTCATTTCAGACCTGTGGATGTTGGTCAGGAGTATCTGTCTGCTGTGCTGGAAGCTCATGAGGAGCCAAACACCTGGAGTTTACATAGATCCTTTCGAAAGACTGCAACAGCAGATTCTTCTGTGAGTACCAGCCCTGCTGCCTCACGCTGGGAATTCCTGTGTGACAGGAGGGACTCTGACGTGCCTGCTGGCTGCCAGAGACACACAGGCACTCCAAACACAGCAGGCAAGCGGCCCATCAGCTGCAGCAGCAGCACTGAGATAATGCTGCACCCACACGAGGGGGCCCTCCAGCCACAGAACCTCTCCTACCAAGACAAGGGAGCTCTTGTGAAGAAACCATTTCTGCCTCACTTCTACCACCAAAAGACAAGCTATTACGCGAGTGAACAGCCCCCAGCACATCTACCAACATCCCTGCTGCTTTATCCCAGGTGGCTGGCTCAGGTCCATGCCCTCAGCAAACAGCAGGGTAGGACAGTGCACAGCATCACCTGAATTGGCTGAAGTGGGCATATGCAGCACACTGGAAGCACAGCCCCAGTGACATCTCGCCAGCGACCCCATGCAGGGAGCCCCTCTATTGTTCCCCAGACATTACCCTGATTGGCAAGGGCCAAGGAATCTGAAGAACCGGTGCCTGGGGCTGCTTTGCTGCTGTGTTTTTAATGGCTTTAGCCAGGAAAGGAGATGAAAAGGCCAGGCCCTGAGGCTGGGGCCGGCAGCCCTGGGCTCCAGCTGCTCGCATTCCATTCCTGGAGGACAGCACACAAAGGGCAGCCCCACGCCCCGATGCACAGCTGGGCACAGCCACTGCAAACTGGGTCACACATTTCAAACAGCAATGGAAAGTCGACAGCATGCTCCAGCACGGCTCTTAGCAGCTTTCAGAAAATACTGGTTTATTATTTTCATTATTAAATAAAAAAAAACTATAAAAAGACAACAGAATACCGAATATCTCTTAATTTATAGCTTATCTAGAAGGTTATTTTGGTGATAAAGCACATGAACATTGAGACTTTCAGTTCAAAATGCTTTTTTCCTTCACAGTGTGCTAACATTTTCGATCAAGAATTTTACATACAAATTTCCAGAAATACAAACACACAAAATAATCCAAGGCTATCAGTAACATATATAAAAATAGAGAATAGTTATTAAAAAGGTATTGTTTGACTAGCATATTCCCAAACCATCTTAATAGTATCCTTAAGTAACCCTAAGCTGCTAATACTTTGCTGTTTTGCCTATAAAACATAAAAAAAATGTTATAGTTATTAGTGGTATTAGATTAATACACTTGAATAAAATGATATTAAATTGCTTGGAAAAGTCTATGAACATAAGTATGTTGATGTCAAGAACACCTTGATATATTTGCAGCTTTTGCCTGAAAAATGCATGTGAAAATATTTATTTTAAAATCTCCATTTTAGAATTATTCCTTCTGCTAAAATACAAATACAGACTGTATCATATTGGGTACACTATACAATATTTCAGAGTAAGTAAGAGTTAATTCAGCTTTAGCACACACAAGATTACCAATTAAAGTAACACCAGCCACAGATATAATACACCAACTTGGTCTATGGTTTTACTGAAACCATAAGTAATCCTCAGAAGAAATTCAGCAAAGAAGAACATAACATTTCATCAGAACTTAAACCTCGAAAATACGAAAACATTTCTCTGGGAACTAAGCTTCTTAAACTGAAATAGAAAAGCTTATTTTTACAGAGGTACGAAGAATTATTGGAAAATACACAGTATTTCTTATTACTCTGTATTCCTATCACATTTATTTTGACAAGTCAGGAATAAGAACACATTATTTAAAATTAAGTTGGATTGATTTTTATTATTTTCCTGCCTAGTCTTTCCTCATTTATAATGGTGCTGGCAATACTGTATATTATTTTACTACAGCATCACTAGACACCATTTTCAAGACACATATGTGATCACATTACGGCATTTTTTAAGATGGCTAAAATACAAGTACACAAATGTGCAGAATTAAAATAATCTATAAGACTTCTTTTTCTCAAAGTCAAGGAAATAAAACCCTCCTTGCTGCATCACAGCAAACTGTACGTGCAGAGTCTGTTACTTTTTCTCTGCTGAGGAATTCAAATCTTGATAAAAATCTAAACAGAGCACTTCAACTTATTTTACTGTGCTTTTACTGTACTATGTCATCATGTACTGAAACACCTGAGTGCCATTTGCCAGAAGACATTATCTGTGCCAGGAGAAAGGCTCTGTGTGGGATTCAGCCAAGGTGCTCGGGTGCTTGCACTCGTTCCCAAGTGCTCCTGGCACAGCAGCTCCTCTCCAGGGCTCCCCAACCCTGGTGTTTTCATGGGAGGACACTGACCTGACTGGCAGGAGCTCCTGGCATTGCACAAAGCAAATGCTGCTTGCAACAACGCTCAGTGTCAACTCTAGTATCACTGATTGAGATATTCCTTGGATGAGTCCTATGGCTACTCCCAGGAAACTGAAGGCAACGATAATTTCAAGGATCTGAGTGAGGCAGCAGTACTTCCAGTGCCTGCAGTCTTCAGGTTTTGGTGGCACTGATTAATGCCTAGTTTTTATGCTCACAAAGAAGTGAACACAGCTATTGACCAAAACTGGCTGTGGATGCAATGACTGAGCTGTCACAGAGGGAAAAGTTCCTGGATTAGGTCTACAGGAGGAGAGCTGACATGGAATACTCTGGATATTTATTAAGGTAGCCATGCGCTCGTAACTCAGAGATTTCTGTGTTCCAGCACATCACATGAGGTTCTCAAGTATGGGACAGTGACAGCCAGAAAGCTGTTTGGGAACTGCAATCCAGGAGCTGCATGTCCCTGCAGCCTGACTGCAATCCCACTGCCCCATCCATGCTGGTTCACAGAGGGCACAGGGGCTGCCTAAACCCCATTCCTATCTGTCAGCCTTCTCACCAAGTAACAAGGAGAGGAACAAGCCCTAATTCTAAATATTCTACTGATAGAGTAGTTTTCTTCTTAAGGCTAATAATACCCAGCACACTTTTGTAAGAGGGGATGACCTATAAATTATTTAAGATACAAAAAGCAACAATTATGTTTTCATGTGTTCTTTACATTGAATTTAATTAAAAACAGCTTAACAACTTAAGCTACTCATACAGTTCAAAACAAAATGATTTCCCCCCCAATTTCCTACACACTAAAAAAACAATCACTAAAACAATCAGCAAACATTTTTACATAAGATGGTCATCTTTTTTTTTTCTTCAGTAAGTTGCCTAATACTTCATTGTGGTGTTTTCCAAAACAAACAAACAAAAAAAAAAACCAAAAAAACAAACCCATATAGACTGTGAGAACGAATTTTCATCATACAGTGAAAGGCACTACCAATGCCTCAGATCAGACAAGTTCTGTGAACTCCAAACATACAGAAAAAAAGAAAGCTGTGTGAAAAAATAATCAAGTTTACCATTTCCCATCAGTAGCATGAAACCTATTTTACACACACTGCTGTAGGATGACAATAAACTGTGTAGAATTATTTAGGAAGTGACACATAATACTGAAGATACTTGGGAAAGGAAACCCACAAGTTCTGCACTAAATTTCCTGTCAAAAGCATCTGGTCTGCACTGAAAGCAAAACAAAACACAGGCATAGAGGGATCTGTCTGGAACTCCCTCTGCTGTTCCCTCAGTCCTCCTGAAGAGCAGGGAAGCTCCTCCTGCACTCAGCTCCCAGACTGCCTGGGAAGGCAGGCCAGGCCCTCTGTTGTTCTTAGGCCTCCCTCTCACATCTCAGCATAAGTAGGTCACGGCCACTGCCATGCTCCACTTCATCTTTGACTTCGTTCTGAAATCACAGCCCTCCCATCCTTCTCCTTTATAATGCCATTCACAAAAACCACAGGCCCTGAAGGACTTTACTCCTTGAAAGCCAGCCCGTGACTTTCAGCTCCTTCTGTTCATTTGCACCCAGTCCAGGACTCTCAGTGTATTCCTGAAATGACGTCAGTAACTCTGGACATTGGAAACTTGAGATGAGCAACTCTGCCACAAGCCAAAAAGTACAAAAGCAGACTGTGGAGATGGTTCTGTTTCTTTAGCAGAAAGACACCTGCTGGTTTCCACCATTCAAGGGGGGGATGTATCCACACAGATCTCGTTCCACACTCAAGGAAAACAGAGCAGGTGTTTTCAACAGGGATTGCTGTTCCCAGACTCCAATCAGATCACTGTATGCACATGCAACTTATTTCTATTACTTTATATAATAACATGGCTTAGTAGTATTTTATAAAATGCCATTTTTTTGGTTATTAGGAGTTTATGTTAAATACCTAAACACCCTCAGCTGGCCTTTCCTTCCTGTGACTATTCCTTATTGCTTTATCTAGAACAAGCTGCTGCTTAGAGCAAGAGCTCCACAAAGAATTTATCTAGAATTAACATGAATCAATTTGTGAAGATAGCTTTTTGTGCTATGCTGAGAAAGAAAGCTTAAAAGATTAAATAAAAGGTGTCTGGATAGATTAGTCCCCAAAGCCTCCTTCTACTTGTTGCTACTGTCCACAGTTGACTCCACTGCCCACTTTTGCAGTCTTTACTGCGATCTTTCAGGAAGATTAGTTAATTTAATGTTATATTTATAGAAAAAAAAAAAATTAACAACCTGAAACTATACAAAACCTGTTTCAAATTAGACATAATTATTATTCCTAAATAAACACTTTTGAAATGGTGCATATCCAAGGGATTTATAGTGACAAGAACTTTATAAAAATAAACAGAGAAACCAACACCTCCCCGATAACCAACAGCAAACATTATCTTCTTCAAATCAAGAGTGCACCCTCCAACCTTAAAATCCTCAGTGTCAGATTTATATATGAAATACTTTAAACACAAACTGAGTTCAACATGAACTCAGGTTTTGTGACATCTTCCAGGCCAGATTTCTTTATGTGCAGACTGCACTTCTGTTTACAACTGTAATTAATCCCTACAGAACCCTCACTGTGCAGGTTGATTTGGTGTTACACACGTGTAAATCAGACACAGGACTTACTAATCTGTCAGAATTCTAAGGTGATATTACCTCCCACACCAGTGCTGCTGCTGTTTTTGACAGACATCATCTACTGTAACAGATGCTTAATTTATTAAATTGATACACACCAGGAACAGGCAGGAGACTCACAAGCACATTTAATCTGAGCACTCAGGCTGCAGTGACGTGGATAAAACAAACAGCTTTTGCTGAAAGGAGCTGCCTCTCTTTTCCAGAAACTGGAATTGACCCTTACTTACGTCACTTAAGGGAATTAATCTTCCAGAAAATTAAGCTGATGTTGGTATGATCAGAAAAGCGACAGAGAAAACATGAGGGAGAAAGGTGATTACACCCAGCCAGGCATGGGGAAGGTACGGAAAACCTGGACCTTTCCATGGCTCCTTGCCATAGATCGATGTGAAATCAAAGGTTACACACACACAGTGTCAGCCACAAAGTAAACAGTAACAAAACAGGTAACTCCAAGCTACCTTAACACTTTCAGGTTTTAGAAAGGAGTCAAATCCCTGGTTAATTCTTGCATTCTCTCAAAACCAAATGCTGTGTAAGCAGCTGGTTTGCACTAAGTTCGCTACAGAAGGAAGCCAATGGTTTGTAGCACTGCTCTGTAACATTTCTGCAGCTGAACCCTGCAGTGAGATCATGATGAGAGGGAGAAGACAGGTCTGATGTGCAGGACGATTCCCACCTGTCCCCACCCTGCCATCAGACACTGTGTGACTGCAGCTACACTGGATGGATGAAGAAGTTGCCACCCCACTTCATCTCCACTGCTCATTACCTTCAAATCTCCCAGCATAACTGCGTGTTTAGTCACTTCCTAACCCAGTTCTGTCAAAATGATTCCCGTTAGAAAATCTGTGTTTCAGCTTAACTCAGATTATTTTTGACAGAACTTGTTTAGCGGATGACTATAAATGCAAGTACCAGAAGATCTGAGAACATTGTAACCTTTAGAGCTCGAGAGGAAATAGCGAGCACTGGAGCCAGCTACCCCTGTTCCATGGCTGTGTTGCTGTGGGAGAGGCACATTAATCACTCCTATAGGTCTGATCTGTCAGCCTGCCTGAGCAGGGAAAGCTGTGTATCGAGGGTGGTATCTTTAAAGAAAATAAATCAGGAAATCTATAGACTACTTATTTTACTGCTTAAAATGTCAGGCTGGGTTTAGTGTCCAGAAATTAAAATAATTCGTTATAACTGCCTGCAATTCTGTTGTATAATGAGAGGAAAAGGCAGATGCTGCTCAAAAGATATTAATAAATGTGACATTTCAGTGAAGCTAATGGATAAATACCAACCTTGCCTTCTTATCTTAAATTATCATAACAAGGCCTGAAAACTTTCTTAATTGCTTTCTATGTATTACTGATGTGAACACGGTGTCTGTGTTTTGACCTGTTACACAGCAAAAAAAGAGGGAAAACTACCACCAAAATGCAGCATCCAATTACCATGACACAATCCCAACATTGACAGGAGCAGGACTTGATGTAGAGATCTCCTTACCTTTTATTAACAGGCTTCTCATCCTTGTCATAGGGCCGTATGAACCATTTTCCAATTCTCACGAAGTTTTTATCCATTAGGCATCTAGAAAACAATTACAGCACCAATTACTAGTTACATCTTAAAGCATAATTAAAAGGAGTCTTTGAAGACAGTGGCTCTGAGGGATTAGGCAGTTGAACTGCAATCAGATTGAAATAAAAGTTCATAGGTTTTGGGTTCCACTTTTTGTTTTCCCACATCAGTCATAGAAAATCCCTGTCCCACCTCATGGTGCTGTCACTGATGCTGAACTTCACACATGCCTTTCCCCTCACCTTTGACACAATCTTTTCCACTCTGCGCTACTCTTTTTGCTGACTGATGCCTTATTCTATTTTTCACACTCCTCTTCTTAAACAAAGGCCATTCATTAGTACTAATTCTTTTCTATCCAGTCTTTCCCATTTCAGATGGTAAAGAATAGCATTCCCTTAATTTTGGCATGTAAATGGTATAGTATAGGAATGACAGAAAATTGCATTAAGGAAATATTAGCAGTGATTCAATTTTCCCTTCACATGATCCCCAGCATTTCAGGTGCTGAAACTCCCATAATTACTGCTTCGTCTGTCAAAAAACCTCACTCCATCAAATATATTCCCACAGCATCAAAATTAGAGCAATAAATTCCATTTTCTGTGGTTCCTTTGAAAGTCCACAGTTTCTTTTTAGCAACTGCATATTCCTCTTGAAAAAAAAAACTCAACAGTGAGGACTCAAAGTGATCAATACCCAATTTAAATGGACAAGTTAGGGAGTGCCTGGTGCCTTTCTAGGTCCACCTGTGCAGATGAATCACAGGAGCAATTTGCCAACCCTGAGTATGCCTTATACATTAAACATGTACTCGAACATGCTGCCCAAGGGACCACACACAGAAATTCATAATTAAGGCATATTTTTCAGTAAGGTAAATAATATGCTTCAAAAATTCTGTAAAACTGATTATTTGTTGCCAGTGGTTTATACACCATTACAAGTAATATGCAAGCCTTGCCCATACATTTCACATCTATTCAGTATTTTTTATTTAGATGAAAGAACTGGATTTTCCACTCTTCTAAGTTTTCCAATAGTTTATTTCTATAGCAGCTGCTAGAGATTAGCCAAAACAAAGGGGAAAAAATTAAAAAATCATATGAAACTTTCTGGGCAAGTACATTCTGCAAAGTTCAAAAAAGCTGTGTGATCTACACTTCAAAAGCATACCTAGAAGACACAGATAGGAAATGGACGACTGACAACATAAATACTAATATGCTCCTAGTTTTTCTGTATAAACTTGGCAGGATTTTCCAAAGTTAAAGCTGAAGAAAATTCTACCAGCACTTTGTCAATTAAAGCAAAAATAATCCATCTCAGTTGAATAACCAATATCTTAAACTGGATATGAAAGCTAAGGCAGCAGAGATCTAAAGACATTGGTAGAGGGGAAAAAAAAAGCTTCAGCAACTATTTCCCTAGGAAATATTTGCTATCAGAAAGTCTGTCAGTGCCAGCATGTTTTATACAAACAAAAGGAAGTCTGTGAAGTTTACATCAGATCCCTAAAGAAAATAATCTGCAGTAGCAAAAAATGTAATAAACTCTTCCCATCACACACATTTCAATGCCATATCGCTGTGTCTCACCACAGTCGGTTTAACTGCCTCAAACTAATGCTGCTTTCCTAGAAAAGAAGTCTTCATGGGAAGATTTGTCCTTAAAAATCAGTCAACCCTCCATGCTAAACTAAATCACGGGTTATTTAAGGAATAATCCCATATAAAATCAGAGTCATGCTGCAGCAGCGTGGATCTCAGATGTGGCCAGGTGGGCAGTTAATGACAGTATGGTTATTTTTGCTGTATAAGCACTAAAGGTAACTAGACTTTCACAGTGAGCTGTAACAATGGACATGTGTAAAAAAAAAAAAAAAAAAAAAAAAAAAAGAAGAAAAGAAAAAAAACCACCCCAAAAATGGCCATAAAAAGCGGTTATTTAATGATATAAGGACATGGATCACCCCCGCAGGCCCTGGCCTCTCTCCCTCCTCAGGGCTGGGCCATCCCTCCCTCAGCAGTGCAGCTGTTCCAGCATTTCACTGGCGCCTGACCTCCGGTATGTCTGATTTTTCCATGAAAAAAATGACCTGCCAAGGGCACACCAATCGTTATGAAACGACACCGAAATATTTTGCATACTCATCCCTCAAATCTTGCAATGTTTTCTATACTGCCAATTAACATAAACTGAACATTCGTGTGGGTACGGAGGGGGGGGATTAAAAAACCAAAACCAAACGCCACAATCGGTTGTATAAAGGCCCTTTTCCTTGCCTGTGCCAGGGTTAGTCAAAGCAGACGCTGCTGCTGCATTGCTGTGCCGTGCTGTCCCCACAGGCGCCTCGGGCTGCTCCGTGAGGGCCGCTCCCCTCACGGCTCCTGCTCCCGCCATTGCCATTGCCATCGCCATTGCCGCCACGGCCGCTGCCCTCAGCGCCCAGCGAAACGGACACGAGATAAACCCAGACCCCACAAACCAGCAAAACAAACAGAGATAAACCCGGACCCACAAACCAGCAAAACAAACAGGAGATAAACCCGGACCCCACAAACCAGCGAAACGAACAGGAGATAAACCCGGACCCCACAAACCAGCGAAACGAACCCAGACCCTACAAACCCGCGAAATAAACCGGGACCCCACAAACCCGCGAAATAAACCCGGACCCCACAAAACAACGAAACGAACACGAAATAAACCCAGACCCAATCACATAATCTTCTGGAATCTTTTTATGTATGTTATGAAACATGCATAAAAAGTTAATAACTTGAAGCAAATTCAACTATGAAACTAAAAATTGGAGTCAGCAGAGCAGCGAGAAGATGCTCAGGTCCAAGGCTGGGACTGCAGCAGGAGTTGTATCAGTTTATCATGTCATGAATCATATCGTCTTATCATAACATTAATCATATTATCACAACATTAATCATATCAGCTTATCGTGACATGAATTATTTCAGTTTCTCAAGACATGAATTGAGGCTCTTGGCAAACACCTGACGTGTGTTCACCAACTCCTGCTGGAAGAAAAAGACTTTCCAGTCACAGCTGGGCAGAACAGTTCTGCTGACTCTGCCAGCTGATTTCAATTAAGTTACATATAAAAAAAAAATAAATTTATTTCACAGATTTAAAGAAGTCCAAAGAATAAAATTATCCACTTCACACTTAAAAGTTATCTGGCTGGGTAACACAGATTAATAAACATATCAAATTAATTTTCCCTTTTATACTATAAAGCTACAAAAGAACTAATGAACAGTCTAGACTTGAAATTTAATTTTTATACTTTCGTTCATTCTAAGTAGCCAACAACTTTTATAAAAATGCCCTAAAGATACTGATGGGATAGAAAACAGGGAATACAACTAATCCTTGTACCTGCAGATATGCACACAGGTAACTCAGTGATAGCCTTGGAAACATAATGCAAACCTCATTACCAGTAAATCTACATCAAAGCAAAGGGGACACTAAATGAGACAAGATGAAAGTGTTTTCCACTTGCTTATTTTATGAAAGAAAAATATCCAAGGCTGCATTCTACAAAATTGCTACAACACAAAGGTACATTCTATTTTGTTGTTATTATTATTAGAACCTCAGAGAAAGTGGGAATAGTCTAATGATATTTAATTCTAAGCAGATATCCAAATTTGTAAGAACTAGGATGTAATACAGGAAGATGATGATGACCTGAAGGACTGCAGAAATAGGAAGAATAAAATGATATAGCCCAAGATGCTATGTCCCACTCAAAAGGCCTAAGAACAAGATAATCTTCAGTAACCTTAAAAACTGATACCTGGATTAGGAAGAAAAAGGCATAAAGGTATTAACTAATCATAGAATAACTCTGCAGTCAAGTCATATATATATATATGCATATAAAAAAAATATATATGGCTCATCAGAGCAAAGAGCTGTTAAGCTTCACCCTGAATTTTGTGCACAAATCTACTCAAATTTTAACATGTACTTAACCAGGATAATTGAGAGAAGAGAGTTAAGAGCTTTCAAGATGTGTATCATTTAACCTCATCAGGGCACTGAAGGTCAGATACAATTACACCCTCTAAACCCTTCCAGAAGGTGAAAATTTCCCTTTTTTTTGGCTTTTAAAACAACTCCTTAGCAAAAATCTGAGCAGAAATATGTATCAACATTATTGTTTGTATGAGTGTTTAATTTGTTTGCACAGCATTTTATGATAAATTACCAGAGTGAATGACTTAACAGCTCCATCTCTATCCTGTTCTCTTGGATTCAAGGTCTAACTCTAAAAAACTGTAGTTTAAGATCCATAATAAAGTAATTGCTCTACAGGTATCCTGTATGATTTTAAGTATCAAAATGCAACATTTGAGAGCACTTATTTTTCTTACCTTTCCAGAAGATTATGAATTGCTTTGAAGAGCAGGGTCCTACACTCATAGGAAAGTCCATTCTCCCAGAATCCTTCTTCCACCACTACAAAAACACAAAATGTCAACATGCTCAGAATAGGGAAATCCAAATATTTACCCAAAACATATCTTCAACACCTTCAATTTTCAAAGTAGAATGTTTTATTAAACTATTTCAACGATTACCTATATCACCCAAGCAGCTTTAATCTTTACTTGCCGAAGACATAGCCTTTGAATTTAAAAAAAAAAAAAAAAAAGCAAACACAAAAGCATAAAAGCAAACCCATTTGTTTGTAGCATTCAGTATGCAAGTACAGGGGTGAGGAATGCACCATCATTCTTGGCCACCACCGCTGAGAGATCTTTAAAACTTAACCACAGATGCCGACAATCAAGAAACAAAGTGAATCATTAAAGGTGTAAAATCAATTTACATAACTGAAACAACATGAAACAACTTCCCTGAACCTCTCGCTGTCACACTCAAGTGCAATTCCTCCACTGTACCGACTTCAACTATCGCAGTTTTAGCGATACACAGCAGATTTTATACCAAAATAAAACCTGTACACTCAGTACCGAGCTGCAGAGATTTTAGAGTTTAAAAAAGTAACTCTAATTATCTCTCATAGTAGAGTACAGCCTGAATTAGTCACCTGAAGGACAGACAAACCTCAGAAATATCTGCTGTCCTTACTCACGGCTTTTGGGTGCTAAAACTACCAGGAGTAGCACTATTTCTGGTATGCCTGTACCAGATTCTAAATTTTACTCAGCCAGAGTGAAAACAGATGATAAAACAACTTTTCCGAGGAGTACGAATTCGTTAATTGTCTGAGTTCTGTCATTTCAATTTTACAGGAGTAGTCGGCAGATCTTTAAAAGTGCAAACATAAAATTCTACTGCACGTTAAGCACCGAGTACTTCACACCCGTCCCTGGCCATTTGCAGGAGGAGCCCTCCCAGCAGCGCATCTATCGCACACAGATGATTATCTCAGTACAGTTTACAACCATGTTTAAAGGCAAACTTCTAAGGAGTTAGCGCTCCATGGAAAATACTAATAATGCCGGCAGCCTTCGAAGCCTCGAGCACTGTTCCGCAGCTTCTCCAGGAGCTGTAACTCACACACTCGGACAAGAAAAGGCACATTTTCTGCATGTGCAGTGTTGTGATGTGTTAATGTCGGTAACAGAGCCTCTCTCTTCGTGCAGAATGGAAAAGCCAGGGTTTAGTGCCTCAATCACCTTATCGGAGAGCACAGGAGAACGGAGGCACAGACCTGTGTCCCAGGGCACAAGCGGCGGCCAAGGAGCTTTTCCTTGGAAAGCACCGCAGGCGCTTTCCTGCCGGCCAGCCCTCCCTGACACCAGCATGGAATGGGCCGTGGCTATTTACTGCACAGAACTCTGCACGGCCTCGGCCTTCACGGGTAAAACACTGTGCTTAAGGAACTCAGAAACGCCGGGCATGGTCAGAACTACCGATGTATAAATTCTCAACAGCTCAGCAACTACTGAAACCCCAGAAGCTGCAAGGCAGGTACAGTCTTGCACTTAAAAATTACACAATCCTCAAATATATGAAGAGCTACAGATTAGTTACACTATTGAGAGACCACACCTGCATGAAAATTCAGTATTTAAATTAAAAAGCAAATTTTTGGACAACATTAGGAAGTGACAGAACCTGTAAAAGTCAAAATAAATTCACTCTTACAGAGCAGTGAGCTCTTGTCCAGTTTCACTCTTTCCTAGGTTGTACTGCCAGTATTGCCCCTGCTTTAGGAACTTCATGCAAAATAGGGGAGACAAGAATAAAGCCTATGATTTTACAGGAGAGTTCCCAACACCAGTTCTGAAGTTCTCAGTCCTAACTCCCTTCCTTCTCCCAGGTATACACAGCAGACTAACATGACCCTGTCACACCTTACATCAGCTCCCTGAACTATTTTCTGCAAGTATAATTTCGCCATTTCAGAAGAATTCAGCTCAGATCACACTGCTTTACACCATTGAATGCAATATTCTGTAGAGCTGGGATAATTTTAATCCAGAATTCTTTTATGTCTGGACATCACCTGTATTCTTTTTCCCTGCTCAGTTTCCTGGGCTACCGCAGCCTGTTATTCCTCCACAATCCCAGACATGAAAGCACTACACATCCCAGCAGGAGAGACTGGATGAGGGAATGGAAACTGGCAGCACTCCCCCTCCCTGCCCACCACCACAGCTGCATCCATGGCTGTCCTGCACTCAGCAGAGGGAATGGCTGGGAGGAAGGTGTCCAAAATCCTAGGAAAAGCAGGGAAAAGAAATGTTAACCTTGCAGCCAAGTCCCGAGGGTCAAGTGTGCCATGAGGTCAGACTGGCTGAGAAGCAGCACTGGAGTGGGGCAGGGAAAGTCTGGAGTGGTAGCAACCCTCAATATTCTAATTTTCCAAACTGCCTTTCTTAGCACACAGAATTCACATAAATTATATATGAAATGGAAATAAAATTACTTCGCTATTAAATTTAACTCTAAGTATATCATAAGACATTGCCATAACCGTTTTCCTGTAATAAATAATGCCTCTAATTCCCAGATATATTAAAGCACTATACTTACTGTAATTATCTCTAATGCTTCTTTATTCTACTAAAAAAGTACATCTTACAATTAAGAGCATGTACATATGTCTGATGCCATAAAAATGAGGAGGAAAAATTAGAAGTGCAGCATTTCACTTCCTTTCTGCTCTTTAGCTTCCTGATCCCAACTCCACAAGAAAAGTGTTGAAATGACTACAGCAAGTTATAACTTCAGCATACATATGGTGACCAACAAAAAAGCGTGGCAAAACACTAAAAATTAGACTATCCCTGTAAATTCCAAAGTTCCTGACACTTATAATTTAACTAGATTTTAGATTTTGAAGAGTATTTTAAATTCCTTATAGCAAATTGAAGCCTAGGAAATAGTCTCTGTCTGTCTACATGATCATTTCTAATGTTTTTAACACTCGAAACGTTCAACTACAGCCCCCCTCAGCTTTCCCATGCTCCTGATAGCATTTCCAGGCACAGCCAGCAGAACACAGGTGCTGGGCAGGTTCCAAAACATGGGAACACCTCTGGCCTGGCCTGGAGGCGTTAATGTTACTTCAATTGAAATATTTCTCTTCAGACACAACAAATGCAACACTGATCAACAGCTGGGAAAGGCATCTTGCAAAATGGAGAACTTCTAGGGGGACAATCCAGGACAGATGAGAGATAGCACAACAGAGCACAAACTACATTCTCCTCCATGGAAGCCAGCGCAGAGACAAGAGTTTGGAGAGGCAGCAGAGCAGAGGGGACAAACTGTGGGTCACTGCTTGCCAGGCCATGGGGAGCCAAAGCCATGGCTGACACAATCCCTGTCTGCAGCAGTGCCACCCCGGGCAGGTGTCAGGCTGGCTGAGCTCCAGGAGCCCAGGCTCCTCCTCCCCAGAGATCTGCCAGCTGACTGCTCCTCCACTGCCACAGGCTTATGCACACACCGAGCTATAGCTCTGAGTGTGCATAGACAGAGATATATTTCTGTATGTTAACTACCCTTTCCAAGCCTCTGTACACTCTGGAGAAGGATGACACTTGGGAGAAGCTTTTACTTTAACAGGCAACTCACCCCTTTCTCACTGGCCTGCAACAGAGGGAGGAGAACTTCACCACGTCATTTCTCACCAAAAGAAATTGCTTTCCTGTAGTTATGTTTTGATATTTTTTTTAATGAAATCATCTCCCAAAATAAACCACTAAGTCTATTAATATTCTGTCTCTAAAAATCTGGATTCTCAGAAAAAAAAATTATCAATAGCACAAAATCCAAAACAAGAAAAACCGTGCACCTGACACTAAAAATGGATTACAGTGGAGGTGTTAATCTCACCACTGGTGTTCAAAAAGAATGGGAATTAATCAACAGCATTTGTATACAAAGTTTTTAGGCATTTATCATGATTTTTGTTTTCATAGGTTCAAAAAATGAATAAAACGTTTGTGCTGATTTTTATGTTTATTCTTGCAGATCAGACGTTAAAAGAAAATCAAAGGCAATTACAATAATTTAGACTTACACAGGAAATTTATAATTTAAACATACATTAATGAGCAGCTTAGTTGGCTTGGGATCTCTTTTATTTTCAAGTCAGAGATATTAAGGTCTTTAAAGTGTCCAACAATTTTTATGAAGTCAGCCATGTTCTCAAAAAAAAAAAGATCCATTATAAAAATTTCAAGGAGAGAAGTCACAGCAAAATATCAAAGCAAATACTTCAATAATTTTAGGTCTCCCAGCAGAGATACTGGAAAGATAATAAGATCTCTGTTCTGCTTCAGTGGCCAAACTGACATATTTTACTTAAAAGAAATATAGGAAGGAAGGAGAGGAGGCAAGTCAAGGCTGTGTCGGTGCTGCAGAGACAGTTATACCTTTAAGAGATCCAGCCACCCACATTTTAATAATTCAGGTCACACTGCCTTGTGCAGTTTAAAAGCAGAATTAGTTTCAAAGAATACATATTTCCTCAGAGCTATGTTACATATTTCCTTTTAATGTATCATATTGCAGCAACAGCTGAAATGAACGTCTAGACATCAAAAACAAGGCTTTATTCCCACCTACTGCTTTTTTACCTCAGGCATCAGAGCTAATGAAACCCATTATCCAGAACACTGCCCTCAGTTACCACATTGGCCACTGCAAATATGAAAAAACACTCTGGGACAGCACCAGTTATTCAGCCATTAAAATTACTGAAAATCAATTTCTTGCTGCACACTGCAGAAATACTGATAGATTAAAGCAGGACACATGGGACAAGGAGATTACTTCCATGGAAGATTACTATGTCAAACTGCTGAGGACGGGGACTTACTCAGCTCCTCAAGATTCACATTCAGAGCAGCACATGCTCCTTCATAGCCTTTGATATTTTGCCTCCTCACTGCCATGAAATATGAAGGATGTGGGGTTTCCTCCATGTTATAAAAACACATGGCTAAACAACAACAAAATCAGACATAAAATTACTAAAGGCAAGCATTTAATTTTTCATCTGTATTTTTATTAACGTGCCCTTAAAACAATATTTCAAAAAGCAACAAGCATTTTGAAGCATCATTTCTCCTAAAAAATTGAGTTAAGAGAGTAACAACACAATGCAATGGTACATTAATTCTGAAAAACTATATTATACCCATAAAAATCCAATTAAAGACAACGCCATTGATCGATCACTGTTACACTGCCATTGATCACCTTGTAAAATCTGCGTTTGAAGTCATTAGTGATTAAATTGACTTATTACTAAATCAGATTCAACCCACTTAGAGATCTAATTTCCTTGTGCTGGTTATGATCGTAGGGAAATTGTGCTGCTCACTTGTACAGGTCTGAGAATCCATCTTGGCTCCCTTCTCCAAGTCAGCTCATCACAAAATGGACCAAAACATTGCAAATGCTCCCCAGAATGATTCATTTGTGTTCCCCTATTTCCAAACACAGGGAATACTACAGAGAAGCATTTCCAATCTGCATCCTACCAAGGTATCCTTAAGAGCTTCCAGGAAAATCAGAATATTAATGGAGACCATGGCTGGAGATTGCTGCTCAGGCACGGCCCGAGTTTGCATCTCAATGCGCCGCAATTTTTGATATTAAACCCAACACTTGCAAGCAGAGTTGACTATGAAACTAAAATTGTTGCACTTCAGAAGGATAAATAAAACCTTCAAAGGCAACAGCTGTTGAATATCACAGGAATACTCCGAAGCTTTAATTGTTGCGCATTGAAACAGAAATTAGCATAATAGCTATTTATTGAAAAACAGATGGTAGGTAACTATCTGCACTTAGATTGTGTTAGCACTACTTAAAGTAATACTTTTATCGCTTCCTCAATCCCGGTAGGTACAGAGTTGGTTTTTATAAAATACACATTAAATGTTACATCCTCTCCCTGGCCCACACACTCACATTCCTGCGCTCCCACACGGCCTCTCCTGCCTTTCACCGGAGCACACCACAGCCAGATCTTCACAGCAACAGCTTCTCAGCGGCTTGGTTAACCAAAATTATTATCTATGAAATCAGAACGAGCATTTCTGCGCAATTACAGCTCGAGTCTCTTCTCTCAGCAGGAATGCAGATGAGCTGTGCAAAGAGCTGAGCTGCTCGCTCCCGAGACAGGACACATTCCAAATCAAACCATAGATTTGCCATGTGGTTTTTGATCTGAATGCTTTCTACAATCACCAGAAGGAGTAAAAGGAACAGAAATAAGGCACAATTTTATGTGGTTTACACAGTTTCCCAAAGCAAAGCAGGAAGTTGTATGCGACGGGAAACCTGCTCTCTCATGCCAGAAAATCCCTCCAATCCCTGATTTATGCTGCTTCATTCGTCTCACCATGTGTTTGTGTTAAGCAGTCTTATTTCAAAGGCACTTTATATTTCTTTGCAGAGGTATTTCAGATAAATGAAAAGCATAACCTGACCATAGTGAAAAGGCACAAAAGGTCTGGGGAGATTCTCACCATCATTTCCTAAAATGTACCAGGCTAAGGATACCAATAGAAAAGAAGTATTTTCTTAACTTTACTCCTGGGAGTTTGTAGAATTTCCTCTCACATTTCTGAATTTTTCGTTTTCCATTACATCTTCAACTCTTTGGAATAAAGACATTAAAGGTAGTTTGTCAGAAGAACACAAAAGCAAACAAAAAAAACCTCGAGGAAAACACAATTTTCAAAAGTATATTGTGCTTTCCTAATCCCAGAAACAACCTGTACTCTCCAAACTTGATTTGCTCTCTTCTTTCCCCTTCCAAGTCTCCCAGGTTTTCTTAATTTCCATTTCCAGTGACCACCCGGGTCTTGCAGCCAGTGTGAGTGATCCTCAAATCCACACATCAGCTGCAACCCCCCCCACTTCTGCCTTTTGATCTCCCCAGGTTCAAAGAATATGGAATTCCTGCAGTGGATGTGCAGCAAGGAGACCTTCTCAGCTCCATCACTGGGATGGGGAGAACTTGTGTTTATCCTCTCCAAACACAACTGGTGTTTACTAGCACTGATGGGACACTGACTGCATTCCCTGTTCCCAGAGCTCTGCTGGAGGTAACGGAATGTACCAGGGCAGTGAGTCTCTCCGGAGAAATCAGAGCGAGTTCGGCCATCCCCCAGTAACACAGGGCTTGTTCCGAGGAAAAATGCCGTCCCTATTAATCCCTACTAGGAAAGAGAAAGGAGCCCGGAGTGTTCCCTCACTTCCCAAGTATGCAGGACGTCACTGCTGGAGCACAGCTCAGTTCGGAGAGCGGCCCCGGGCTGGGCTCTCCCTGCCCTTCCTCACGGCTTTGCCTCACAAACGCCCGCACGGCTCCACACAGGCGATTCCACGGAGACTGCAGTACCGAGCCTCCTCCTTCCTACTGCCATTGCCATTGTCATTGCCACTGTCATTGCCATTGCCATTCCCACCCCGCCCTCTGGCCGTGCCTGCCGGTGATCCATCCCCACGTCCACAGGGAGCTGCGGCAACATGCCAGGGCAATCCCAGGGGCTTCCCCCGGCCCAGGGCACACGGACAGCAGTCACTGCCATGGGGCCCAGGGCACACGGACAGCAGTCACTGCCATGGGGCCCAGGGCACACGGACAGCAGTCACTGCCATGGGGCCCAGGGCACATGACAGCAGTCACTGCCATGGCCCAGGGCACACGGACAGCATCACTGCCATGGGGCCCAGGCACACGGACAGCAGTCACTGCCATGGGGCCCAGGGCACACGGACAGCAGTCACTGCCATGGGGCCCAGGGCACACGGACAGCAGTCACTGCCATGGGGCCCAGGGCACACGGACAGCATCACTGCCATGGGCCCAGGCACACGACAGCAGTCACTGCCATGGGGCCCAGGGCACACGGACAGCAGTCACTGCCATGGGGCCCAGGGCACACGGACAGCAGTCACTGCCATGGCCCAGGGCACACGACAGCAGTCACTGCCCTGCCCAGGGCACACGGACAGCAGTCACTGCCATGGGGCCCAGGGCACACGGACAGCAGTCACTGCCTGGGGCCCAGGGCACACGGACAGCAGTCTCTGCCATGGCCCAGGGCACACGGACAGCAGTCACTGCCCATGCCAGGGCCACACAGAGTGCACCCACGGACAGCAGTCACTGCCATGGGCCCAGGGCACACGGACAGCAGTCACTGCGGCCAGGCACACTGCAGCATCACTGCATGGGCCCAGGGCACACGGACAGCATGATGGCCACTTGCCGTGGGGCCCAGGCCGGACACACCTGGACACGAGCAGTCACTGCCGTGGGTGACCCTGCATCCCCATCCCGCAGGAAGGCAGCCTGGGCAGCATTGCCCACGGCTCCACAATGTGCCACAGCCTTTAAGTGACACGTTAAGATGACAGCTGGAGGAAAGACCAGATCTCCAACACATCCAAGGAGACACTTACAGAGAAATCCCGGCTGTACCGTGCCCGGTCTCCCCCGGCCCCCGGAGCTCTGCGCCCACCCAGCTGGGCTCTGCTCTGCAGGACCAGAACTGCCCTTATTTCCATCTCAGCTGTATGATGACTTAACCAAGTCAACATTTGGGTTTCCATCAGCTAAAATTTGAGTTTACCTTTCTGCATAAAAATTAAGAATTGTGCTTATTTTTTCTGAGGTCACACTTGCTTTTGGTCCTGTATCACTACTTGCAGCCCTCAGGCTCCTATCTTCTTTTTTTCAACATAATAGTTATAGAAATAACAAATTTCATTAGAAAATCTTCTTTTCCTTAACTTACTTGTAATGCTATATTGTGAGAAAACAAGATTTGGATTTAAGTAAGGGATACAGGAAATATTTTTAGAGCTGTTTCCGGTGTTAAGTACACATCATGTGCCCCACACAAAATAGCCAAAGGTTGTACGTGTGAACTACAACACTAATGCCATTATACATGGAACGTATTAGGCAAGTCCTCTTCATGTTACTGTTTGAAAATAGGAAAAGATGTGAATAAATATATTTTTTCTAGGTTATACATACTTTCAAACTGTTTTAAAGCTTATTTTACTACTTGTTTTCCTGCCTCCCTGCTGGAATTCATTATATTTTACACAGAAATAAACAACAAAATTGACTTCTCAATTTGTGTACTTAAAAACTTGCTGCAGCAAAAGATGAAGGGGAGAAAAAACCCAAACCCCAACCAACAATCCCCAAAAATACAAAAGTAAGAGTCAGCAGCAAGCAACCCCGAATTTAATATTGCTGGCAGGTTTTAAGAATAGCAAAGTTAAGCAAAGGTCCCTTCCAACCCAAACCATAATATGATCCTGTAGGTCTTTCCAGACATGACTTCCAGCATGTGATTTTTATCAATTAGAAAATAAATTTTAGTTTATAAGTTTTATATACTACAGAAACAGAGGGTGAGGCTTGAGCAATAACCAACATCAGCACAAAAATTATTATGGTCAGACTTGATGCTTGTAAATAAAATACTTGGAAAAATATTTTCAAAAGAAAAGACTCTCAGTTTTGCAACAATTATTGGAAATTAAAAAAACCCTGAAAATGCATCTTGAGTTATGAAGAACAGCATAAATGAAATATCTTTTTATAAATGTGCCAGTGAGAACCCTTTTTACCCTCATATACTTGTCTTTCTGCAGAGGCCAGGAGCCTTCCAAAACCACAGGCACAGAATAAAAGCGCAGAACAGACTTCAAAGACAAAACAAGCATATTTTTGTCATTTTGTTTGTTCTTTACTCCTCATAAAACATGCCAAAATACTTTGTGCTCTTCTGTAAGCAAATGTTTACTGGAGTTTGCTGCTACTTGAACAGAAGCAAAACCAAAATAACAGTTTTGTGTTGAGTTCCGCCAGTGAAGGGCCTGAGCTGGAGGCAGCAGAATGTCAAGCAGGTTTTGACACAGGTTTTTCAATCTATTTTTGTCCTCTGAGGAAGCCAGCAGAGGGAGCTGGCTGGGACCCGGTCTGGGCTCTTCACCCAGGGGCTGCTTTTTCCATTAAGGAAAGGATCCGAGATCACACAGGCTAAAAATAAAACTTCAGGGGAAAAAAATCGACCACATGCAATAACAAACATATTAGGAGAGAGCAGGTTTGGAGTGGGGACAGTGTAAGTGCTCCTTTTAAAACAAAACCCTCCATATGAAACAGCTTTGAAAGCAGAGAAACTTCCTTGAAAAATAATCTGGTCAAATGTGTGATCCCCTTGGGAAAGGCTCCGGAAGATCCCTGAAAATCCTGATATCCGTTACTTCTGCTGGCTGAACAGATACCTGCCCCAAACAGGCACTGAAACCTCAGTGTAGGAAAACAACCCCTCTCCCTCCCCATCCCTGCCTTTCCAAGCAGGGACTACTGCAGATGCTCTTTCAGATGTGGACAGAAAAAACAATTCCTTCAGCAGCACATTCGTATTTATAATAACATGTTTATTTACTCCTGTCTATAAACAAAAGGTATTACAGGGGGAAAATAATGAGGAAGACACAACACGGCATTGGGAATGGAAAAAACAAATTACTGAGGACTGGAGAGCTGTTCTGAAATAGAGAAGTCCTTGGAATTCCACACAGTAATAAACTAAACTACAGGATTTTACAGACTGAGACTACCAAGTACTCAGCTTTTCTCACGATCTTTAAGGCTGAACATATATACAGCAATTATTAAGTTAAAGCCAGCCCTGCTCTGTAAGATCTGTCCTGTAAGAATCTCTCCTGTGAGAGTTAACTGCAAACAAGAACCCAAGTGAGCAGGATTCCCTTGGGGATGAGCAGGCTCCCAGAGGAACACCCAGGAATAGAAAGTTGTGATTTAACTTTCTATGCAATCAAAAAAAGTGCTGCAACTTCTGACTCCTCTGCACTTGGGACTCCTAAAGATCACTTTTCTAAAATTTGAGCCAACTGACCACATTTGATCACTACAGAAGAATTCCCCTCCCCAGGCATCCCCTGCGCTCACTGCTGGAGTTCTTTCCCATATCCATATTTCAGCAGGAGCCATCTCCCCCACTGCTGCTTCTGCAATGCAAATGCAATATGTTGTTCACTTTACAGGCTGTTGCCATGGATATTAATGTGATGTCATAAATTGTTACATCTTCATTGCAGAAACAAAATGAAAGGGCTTGGAAGCAGGAGAAGAATAAGAACTCATCTAACCAAGTGTATTTAAGAATAGCAACTGTTGTAGAAATCACAAAGGAAAAAGAGGCACACAAATGTGTATTTTAATTTGGTGTTGTTGAATGTTTCTCTATGTAAGTGCTTCCTAAAAGATTCTAAATTCCTTATTGAATTTTTTAACTGGACTGTTACCTGCACAGTGGGACCTCCTCAGCAACAGATGGAACAGCACTTCTGAAATTCAGCTTTTCACCACAGTTGGAAATATATTTTTCTGTTTGAAACATTAGTTGCTTAACTCTACTTCAAATTATTAGGCAATGGACAACCATTATGCCCACCTGCCTTGCCCCTGGTTTTCCTTTCATTCCAGATACTTTTTGACTGACCAATTCCATTCATGGCACATGGGCCATAGCAAGTACTTAATTTTCAAAAAATCAGGGTTCTCAGTTGCCCTTAAAAATTATTACCAACAAGTATTCCTGAAGTTTTGCCTCTCCAAGGACTCCAAGAATCAACAGTAACAAAATGTTCCTTTGCCTTATTAAAACAGTAGCTAAGATTACAACAAGTTAATCTACTTTATCTGTAGATATATACACAGAGAAAAGAATGATTTAGCTTAGAGAAAAGCAGAATACAGTACAAAGCACACCCAGTGTTCACAGTCACAGAGGATTTCCTTCATTTTCAATTAGTCAAACTGTCTGGTTTAATCTTTTTCCCAAACAGTTTAGCTTTGCTGAGAGTGGATTTAACTAAGTCGAAAGACACACAGCGAGTGGGGAATGAATGGGCACCTCTGCGTGCCCGGAGCTGCTGCCCTGCCAAGGAGGAGCTGCCTGGGAATAGGGATAAACCCAGCCCACACCCTTCCCCTGGCACCAAACGGGCACCCAGAGCGGGAGCAGCACTTGGCCAAGGAGGATCCTGGTGCTGTCTGACCCTCTCCAGGTCACGGTGCCAGAAAACCCAGGCACTCCTCAGCTCCTGAACACTTCCTTTGGCAGCTCCAACAGGGAAAAAAGCCCTCACACCTGGCCTTCATTTCTGGGGTCCTGTGGCACTTCTAAGGCTACCCATTACATAGTGAGGAAGTCAAACACTTACAGTGGTGAGGTGTTCCTCCCCTCTCCAAACTCCCCCAAATCACATCTGGAACGGGATGGATCCGCATCTTTCCACTGAAACAGAGCATCCCACACTCCCACAGTTCAGACAACAGAACAGATCTCCTTTTCAACACCCCAAGAGTACCTTCCTCTTCCCTTGTGGCTTCCACTTCCATCTAATCAGGAGTCTTAACCTGTTCCTCCAAGTCTCTTACCCTTAACTCACCATCATAATTCATTAAATACCTTTTGTTCCTATGACCCCACCATTTCAGGGAGGAGGAATACTCATCAAAAGACATGCTCACCATTCCAATTTCTCCAAGATTTAAAAGGTGACTGAACAGATGAACAAATAGAAAACAAAAATACGTTTCCTTACATATTTTTAAAGAAGGTGTTCTGTAATTGCAGCTGTAGTAGTTTGGGAGATCTTCAGCCTTCTTGACTTACCTGTTTAATTCACTTGCTTAGGAGAGCTTCTCCTGCCAGTGAAACTCCCAGTGAATAGTCCCCCTCCCAGTTTAGCCCAGTCCCTCTCACCAGCTGCATTTCTTGGTGATGGCACCACTCCCATTGACTCCATGGCAGCTGCACTGGTGCATCAGCTGTTCTGGGACAATTGGAAAAACTCAGGAAACACAGGGTCACCTGTACTCTGTGTTTCAAATCCTATTTTTAATTCAGGAGCTAAAAGGGCAAAACAGCCTCCAAATTACAACCCCCGGTGACCCATGTGTCCCTGCCCTCTGGCAGTGGGAAGCCATTCCCTGTGTCCTGTCCCTCCATCCCTTCTCCTAAGGCCCCTCCAGCTCTCCTGGAGCCCCTTTAGGCCCTGGAAAGCTGTTACAAGGTTTTCAGAGAAACCAAGGCTGCAGATCCCCATTAATTGCTCACTTCTGAAATACTTTGTGATTGGAACAGTTTAACTCAATTCCCAGACCCAGTGGGTTCCTATTCTGAGCTACCCAAGACAGAAACTCTGCCATGGTCCCCTGCTCTGAACAACTAAGCAATAGCTCCTGTACGAGCAGTACTACTGAGAATTTATTACTCTTGAAAGATTTGCCTCCTACAATCCTACAGACTGAAAGTCCAGGGTCAAAGGGCAACAGAAAGTCAATGAGCCCTACAGGGCAGCCCGAACACACCACAGCACCATGCTAGAACAGCAGACAGTGGGATCAGACAGGAGCAGGGGCAGCACAGGGGTGGGAGGAACACCTCTGCGATGCAGCATGAAGGGCTTGCATCAAATTCCCCACCCAGAGCATGCTCCTGAGCTGCATCCCACTGCTGTCCAGGCAAATCCACCCAAGAACAGTGCTCTGCAGCCAGCACCCTGCACCTTCTCTCGAAATCAGGAGGGTTCTGTCCGTGCCCAGGAGCTCACTGCACAGGAGAACACAAAACGATATTTCTAAAATAGCAGCCTCCCTTGGCACAGCCCTGACACAGCCCCCTGGACACAGCCCCTCCTGGACACAGCCCTCCTGGACACAGCCCCTCCTGGACACAGCCCTCCCTGGACACAGCCCCTCCTGGACACAGCCCTCCCTGGACACAGCCCCTCCTGGACACAGCCCTCCTGGACACAGCCCCCCTGGACACAGCCCCTCCTGGACACAGCCCCTCCTGGACACAGCCCTCCTGGACACAGCCCCTCCTGGACACAGCCCCTCCTGGACACAGCCCCTCCTGGACACAGCCCCCCTGGACACAGCCTGCCCAGAACACTGGCACAGCCCCTCCTGGACACAGCCCTCCTGGGCACAGCCCCTCCTGGCACAGCCCCTCCTGGGCACAGCCCCCCTGGACACAGCCCCTCCTGGACACAAAGCCCCTCCTGGGCACAGCCCCCTGGGCAAAGCCCCTCCTGGACACAGCTTGCCAGAACACTGGCACAAGCCCCCTGGACACAGCCCCTCCTGGGCACAGCCCCCCTGGGCACAGCCCCTCCTGGACACAGCCCCTCCTGGGCACAGCCCCCCTGGGCACAGCCCCTCCTGGGCACAGCCCCCCTGGACACAGCCCCTCCTGGGCACAGCCCCCCTGGCACAGCCTCCCCAGAACACTGTCCCGGCCCCGCCGTTCCCCCGGCACGGATGCAGCACCTGCAGGACGCTGAGCCCGTGGCACAGGGAGTCTGCTGTGCCAGCTGCCATGTGGAGCCTGCAATGGACATCGGCATTTTGGTGTTCTGTCAACAATTTTAGTGTCAAAAACCAAGCACACACATGGTTCCATCCCCACAGAGCGCCTGCAACAACCACGGCTGTCCCTCGTGGAACAAAAATAAGCTGATTTTCCATCGCTGATACATCTTGCACTTCAGAACGCCTACAGCCAAACCCAACTTCTCACCTACTTACCCCAGAAGCAGCAAAGCCAGACTTAATTGACTTTGTCACGCTAGGATGTAGAAAGCAACTCCTAACTACTGCAAACCGTGGCTAAATACAAATCACAGCACTTGAGTTTCACTGCAAATTAACAGGGAAAAATCCCCCTGTGGAATCTCCAGGCACCCTGGCAGCCCCACCCAGCTCCATCTCTCTGGGCCAGAGCACATCACTCACTTGTAACATTTGAACATAATCCGACAGCAGATGAAGCTTCAGTTGAAGATTACTAAAACGCTGGGTCTGCTTACTTGTCCCCCCTCAAGTACGATATAAACCAGCTGGAAAGAGATCCTCTTGGAAATGTACTCCATTATATATTCTTCATCCTGATAAAAGCTGTTATCAAATACAACCAACAGATCAAGGACTGATGCTACTGACAATTTATTTTCTTTTATGCTTCCCTTCTTGTTTATGTGATACCCCACAGCCTGTAAGAGGCCTTTGCCTTCAAGCACAAAGCATCACAATTACTCCAGACATTATTTTGCTGACATAAAACCCCAGCTACAATGCATTTAAATTTCCACAAAACATGTCTGGGTTGTTTAAAGAGGGTAGCAACAGGGAGATAATCCCAGTTTAATAACTGTGCATGTAATTGGTCTGAGCTACCATCTTAAGCTGTCTTACATAAAACCCACATCCTGGGTCACTCCTTGCGCCCCTTACCTTGGGAGCACAGTTTGTGTCCAGCTGCACCTCCCATCCCAGCTGTGCTCCATCCACCAGTGTCCTGCACCTCCCTGAGCTTTCCACAAAATCACAGCAGAAATGGGCTCCCCCTACATTAATTCCTAGGATTTTGTAGAAAGTATCACATGAGAAACAAAATAAATCTTGATTTCACATTTAATAATTAATATCTATGTTCTGCAGTGCTTTATTTTTATTTCATTGCAGCATTATCAACATGCAGCTTCTTTCTACTGAAATTACAAGAGAGGATTTAATGTCTAAAGTAACTGCACCACCTCTGTTTTAGTTAAAAATACTAAAAGAAAGGTCTCTACTGCTGGTATTTAACCTTTATCTCCAAAACTTATATTTCAGCCATAACTGTGGTGTGTTTTACCTGCACTGTCAGAAAGGAATAAAAGTCAGATCAGTGGGAGTAATTCTGGGAATTTATTAATTTTCCTTTATGCAAAATAAAATCCATCGGGTTATGAAAACTTACATTAGTAGAACATGCTTGAAGTTCCTGTGTTCAGGGAAGAGAAATAATTTCACCACGGATGAGAATCTTTTCCAAGACAGACCAGTAAGAGACAGACAAATTATTTAACCAGTCCTTCACTTTCACTGGGATATGTTTTGGCAAAAGATTCATACCGCAGCAGGAAAACATGTTTGATGAGCAGTGTTTTACACCTAAAATTCTCCTCATTCCCAACAAATTCCCCATGAATTGTCAGCAAATCTTTAAGGCAATAGATGGCTGTTCTCACTGCTGTCACTTTTGCATTTCACAGAAGTGGTCTGAACGTCTTTTCCTTGCCAAGTCGTCCCCATCGGAATGCTGCATTCACTCTGCAGCGAAAATAAAATACACCCTACTCAACTTCCTTTTGGGCTCTCTATATTTTACGTGCATTTTCACGTGCTATCAGGCACAAATATGGCCAGAAGACTTCGAAGTTCCTGCACGGTGTCCCTCGCTCAGATGCCAGCAGTACCGGGGATTCTCCTTGCCCCACCCACCCCGCGGGTGGAGATGCTCATTTTCAGGAGCTGAGCAGCCCAGGTGCCAGGGGCTCCCTCTGCAGCATCCCAGCCCCATGCTTATTTGTAAATAAGCTAATTTTGGTGAAAGTTACACAATCAAATACACACAAGCTTAGCTAAGAGGAAAAAACAAATTAACTTCTCATTTGGCTCATTTTCAAACTCCAAATTAAGAAAGAAGTGGAAGTAACTGGCTTCATCCCACTGCTGTTTAATAAGCTCTTATTTTGGTGTATCAAAGGAAGGTAAGATTCTTGTGTGTATATACACAAATATATATGTGTACACACACATATATACTGAAGAGTCTTATACTCTACATCACCCTTTAAAAACATAAAATAAATTCATTATTCTAGAAAACATTATGGACAGCACCACAGATGCTTTTAAACACAATTTTTAAGAAAGTACTTAATGTATTAAGTACTCCTAATGCTAAGGAATGATCCAAACTTTGAGATATTCACATCAAACAAGGTTCTGCACACCAGAACCTTGTGACTGGAAGATGTTCATTTATTCCTGGCTGGCTCCCCAGCAGATACCACGACGCATCTGAATCCAAGCAAGAGAACGGGAAGGAGGAAGCTCAGGAGCAATTTCAGATCTATCAAAATTGAAATATTACCTCAATACAACAGCCACATTTCCACTTTGGGAGCTGTGCCAGAGGAGAAGAGCCACCCTGCAGTAACTGTTGCTCTTTGGTGCGGTGTTTGTACTCAAGAACCATCTCCCATGATGCTGCTGAAATCTCCACATTTGGACGCACCTTAAAATGTCCCAAACCCACTGGGATACAGTAACTGGGCAGCAGCAGCCAAACAGGGAATTGGACCGGGATGGTCAATGTTAAAAATAACGCTGGAAGGCAAGGGATGCCCGGCTGGGGTCCCTCTGCTCCTGAGGCAGCACAGGCTGGGACATTCCCCAGGCACCAGCACAAAGGGTGGCACAGCACAAATGGGAACAGCAAAACGAACAGAAAAGATCCATGGAACTGCAAAACAAGGCACTTGTGATTTACCTGCAAGGTACAGCTCTCAGCAGCATCTCCCAGTTTAACCCAGTTTAACTGGGGGCCATTTTTACAGTGAAATTACTCAGCAGAAAAAGTCCAACCCAAATGTGAGAGGAAGGGCTCAGGGCGAGGGCGCTGTTGGAGGGGCACATTTATCTCCTCATGACTGTTCAAGAGGGTTTGCTGTTCATGGATAAGTTATTTATAGCTCATCTGGGCAGCATCCACATCTTTAATTCTGTAGCAGCTTCCCTTGCCTTTTGAATTAAAAATTGAACTTTACTCCAACGGATTCTCAAGGGGAAAGCATTAAATGTGCCACATCCTGTTCTTTGTTTCAAAGCAGCAGTGTGAAATAATGTAAAGAGCTCACACAGCCCTGATGATTACTGCATATTTCATTACCACTCCAACACTCTTTGTCCCACTTAGAGCTGCCTACATGCCTTGGGCCATATGGAGCTGGTTAAGCAGGGCCTGTGATTACTACTTGGAAAAATCTACAACAATCATTCTCAGACAATTCTCAGCATTGTGATTACTTAACTTCCATTTTTCTAAACCTAAAAAAGTAATCAACCGTGTCTAGAATGTGAGCCCGAATTTTTCAAAATTTATTACAAAAATGCAACTGATTATATAAATATGACACACAACAAGTAACTTCAGCAGAGGTGCAATGGGCTGTATTTATTTTTGCCTATCATTTCGAGTAAATTTGGGGGAAATGTACAACTTCAAAGTCAGAAATGAGTGATCTTTTGTAGCCAACACACATGGCTGACAGGTGACACACATTGTTTTGTTTTCTGTGCTGCCTAAAACTTCCAGACAGTTCAGTTTCACTGCATCACTTTTGGGTCTGTAACCCAGCAAATGCTAAATGCACGGATGAATTTGTGGCTCAAACCATTTCACCTGGAGCCTTGCCCAGTGACTCCATCCCACAGCGAGGGAAACGCCATCCCAGGTCACCCTGTGACACTGCAGGCCCAGACACAGCAGCATCTGCTCTGCTCTCCAGACATGCCCCTCTGCCAGAGCCTTCATTCCCACTGCCCAGAGATATTTAATTAATTACATCATGGTGGTGCAGCATCCAGGAAAGGGAGATGCTGTTAATAACACAACCCCAGTTGACAATTTTATTTCAGTTTCCATGGACCTCCAAAGGCAATTATTCCATGGTGCTCATCCCCTGTGGGCCTGGAAAAGCTTTCCAGGGAAAGTTTCCAAAGGAGAGGCTTCCATGCTGCTCACACACACCCTGGCCAGAGAAAAGGGCACATTTAGGGGCACCTGTCAGCAGAAGGAGGGTGGGCTGATCTTTCTATTCCCTAAACTAATCCTCATCCATTCTCAGGATACACTGAAGGCACTCATTTTCCCTCTTCAAGGAGAACCTGTCAGGGAGGTTTAGGCTGAGTACTGGGAAAAGGCTCTTCCATCCAAAATTATCCAGTAACATTGAATAATCATGAATTACACTGACACGTCCAGTGGTTTAATGCCATCTAACTTCCACCAGCACATACTCTGCTTCACACACTTCCCTCAAAGGGCTTCAGTGACATTCTGGTACTTCATGGCTTATTCTACTCCCAGGATTATACTGGATACTGAAAAGCAAAAGTAAAGCATTTTATGCAGAAAAACAACACTTGCAGCATATGCAAAAGCTGGTTGCAGAGCAAGCCCAGAATTAGCTATACAGATATTTTTCCAAGTTTGACAGTTGAGCCTTCTGTGCTTGTCATGCATATGCCACATTAGAAAAATAATGTTCTTATGTAGTAGTGAACACATGTTTATTTAATGGCATCTGCCCAGAGGATGAGATATTTGCTGGGAGCTCTCACAGAACTGTTTCTCTCAACCCAAATCACGTTTGAAATATCTAGGTTAAAACCGATCTGGAATGGGTTGATTTCTGAAAAACAAGACCTTTTTAACTTTCAAGAATTCAAACCCAGGGTTTTTCTACACATAGTTGAATTTACTATGCAGGGAAATATCCCCATCTGAAGAGAGAGAGAAGAAATAAAATAAAAATATTTTCAATATTATAACGTTTATAAACAGAAAATATGGTTTCAAAGAAAATACTAGGAAATTTTATTCTTTCTGTTCCCCACAAAACCACATTGTCTGTCCTGATCTATGTCTTTGGGCTACAGCCACAGGGAAACAGAAACTAATCCTTCAAATAAAAACAGATTTGCTTGGGTTTGCCTTGCATTTGTGGGAGGGTTTTGTGTGGGTTTGGTTTTTTTCCTTTGGGTGGGGTTTGGTTTTTTAATAAAGCAATGGAATATTTACGACTTAGGGTATTTGTTAAAGGAAATCATTAAAATGCAGAAAAGAAAGCTTTTTGTACAAGACTTACTACCTTAAAAGATTTAAAAAAACCCAGGAAACAATGGGTAAAGCTCTAAAAATAAATAAAAATGAAAAAGCCTGTGTTCTATTCCTTCTCTTCTTCCCAAAGTGATGACTTCAGCTGAGTAACTCAATATTTGTGCTTTGGCACCACCATCCATAAAGACCAAACAGAGTGAGTTCATTCATCTTAAAAAGACACAAAAGAACTCCATCCTTTCCCATCCATGACTAACACACACGTGTAAGAGACTGCAGGCACTCAAAATGGGATGGCATCATTCAAAACATTAGGAACTAAAGGGATTTTGGCATCAAACCCAGACCTGAGATCTGACTGAACCACGTGCCAGGGGTGCAGCAGTTCAGGGGACCTGCAGAAGGGACAAACCACCAGCAATTGTTTCAGCCTTTGCAGGGACTGAAGATTAAAATAAACCTTGAAAAGGAAAATGAGAAGATTTAGGTCTTCTTCCCTTGCTAATGTTTTTTTTTTTTAATTTGTTTATGCCAGAGTTCCTTGTGGGGCAGCCTGGCCTGGCAGGGCACAGGGGAGTTGCTGAGGCACATTTTGGGCACAGCATTTAGGGATGCAGAGCAAAGTTCTGTCTGAACTTTGGAGAAGCACTTGCACCTGAGCCTCCACCCCAAGTTTAATGCACCTGAACCCCCACTCCCAGTTTAATGCACCTGAGCCCTCACTCCAGTTTAATGCACCTGAGCCCTCACTCCCAGTTTAATGCACCTGAGCCCCCACTCCCAGTTTAATGCACCTGAGCCCCACTCCCAGTTTAATGCACCTGAGCCCTCACTCCAGTTAATGCACCTGAGCCCCCACTCCCAGTTTAATGCACCTGAGCCCCCACTCCCAGTTTAATGCACCTGAGCCTCCACTCCCAGTTTAATGCACCTGAACCCCACTCCCAGTTTAATGCACCTGAGCCCCACTCCCAGTTTTAATGCACCTGAGCCCCCACTCCCAGTTTAATGCACCTGAGCCTCCACTCCCGTTTAATGCACTGACCCCACTCCAGTTTAATGCACCTGAGCCCCACTCCCAGTTTAATGCACCTGAGCCTCCACTCCCAGTTTAATGCACCTGAGCCTCCCCTCCAGTTTAATGCACCTGAGCCTCCACTCCCAGTTTAATGCACCTGAGCCTCCACTCCCAGTTTAATGCACCTGAGCCTCCACTCCCAGTTTAATGCACCTGAGCCCTCACTCCCAGTTTAATGCACCTGAGCCCCACTCCCAGTTTAATGCACCTGAACCCCACTCCCAGTTTAATGCACCTGAGCCTCCACTCCCAGTTTAATGCACCTGAGCCCTCACTCCCAGTTTAATGCACCTGAGCCCCCACTCCCAGTTTAATGCACCTGAGCCTCCACTCCCAGTTTCCTGCTGCTGCCCTGGAGGCCCTCAGGGCCCCCCAAGCCCTGCATCCCCCCAGTGCCATGGGTGCCATGCCAGGGCCCAGGCTGGCCATGCTTCCCTCCCAGGGTGACAGTGGCTCCCCAGCTCCCACAGCCTGACCCCTCTCAGGTTCACCTTCCTCCCCCTATTTCTCTCCCATTCTCACATCCCCACTTTTCCCCTCAAACTTATTCCTCAGCTTCCATCAGGATCTGCCAGCACAGGGACCTCTGGAGAGGTGCAGCCACCGTTAGTGACAAAGACTGGGGCTGAAAGGCCCAGCTGGAGGCAGAGGGGAGGAATTGGCCCACTTTTTTTGGAAGCAGATCAGATTGAATTCAGATGATCCTGCAAATACAGCTGGAAGCATCTCCTCCTAGAGGCGAGAGCACCCAAGCCCTCCAATTGCACTTGGAATATGAGCTGAGGGGGAAATAATCTAGAAATAGAGAATAAATAGAGAATAAATTGGTGTTTAATCAGAATTTCTGCTGTATACATGTGTATTCTTCAGGGCTCACATGCTGTAAACAACACGTCCCTGTCCAGAACATCGAAACGAGCTGCACATGGAACACAGACAGCAATTACAAATAAATGTTGTGTTTCTGTGATGCCTAAAGGGCTTAAAAACAGCTCCCAGAATATCTAAAATATTGTAATTCTGCTTCAGCGGCGAAAAGCTGCAACGCATAAATAACTGCTCTGCAGAGCATCCAGGCAGGCCTAAAAAGGACATTCTGTGTTATGACATTTTTAGTGCTTTGTAAGAACAAACTTTGGATTTCTGCTGTTACAACGAGGACAAAATAAGTCAGGAGCCATATCTCCCCTTGCCTGTTTGCTCTGCTTCCTCTGGGAATGTGGCCAGAATTTATGGAGAGCTGAAAGATCTCCATTGGTACAGGAACTTAGGAACAATTCTTTGTCCTTTTATCGATATTAGGATTTGGGGGTTTCTATCCACTTTGCACTATTTCCTATCTTTTTACTGCTAAGCTAATAATAAATTGAGGATAAGCTCCAAGATCCATCATGTATTTCAGCTGGATATCTGAAGCTGAGATGTTTGTCATGCATTAATTAATCTTTCGGAGGGTTTCAGGGATGAGAGAGAGAAACAATAAACCGCTGAATAAATGGGATTTAATTCCCTTCCCCTCTCATCTTCCATTACTCAGAGCACACTCAGTATGAGAAAGTCTATTTGACAAGAAGTATCAACATATTAAACTCACACAAAAGCCATCCATCCTGCCAGTGTCTCTTGCAGCAGCAGCCACTAACTGTGATTAATTTACACTAATTTGGAGTTTAAAGAAAGACACTGATAAAATAATGTTTCTCCTGCTATTAAAAATGTGGAGAAAAATACATAAAAGGTAGCCAGCAATTCAGCAGAGTGCAAGTCAAAAGTAAATTTACAAAGACTAAATTCTGGGTGTTATCACTGCCACACTGCACCTGAGGACTGTCAGCATTCCAGGCACTGGCAGGGACATTTCACCAAGGTAATTCCATCCTACACCTGGGTCCCACCTCCCTCAGAGGCTTTTTGCTTTCTGAACCTTAAGAGAACAGTTCAAAAAGAAGGAGGACACTGAACCTCTCCTCTGTGCAGGCAAACACAACCATTTGTGAAAACTGCACATTTGTGGGTTTAATTTTTTACCTGCACTCAGTAGGTGCTGCTTAGTTTTTGTATCTGTTCACAAAGTCGGCACAGAAAACTGAAGTAGAGGGAAAGGAGGAGTGGGCTGAGCCCTGGTGTAAATGTAAATGTAAATGTAAATACTACAGGTGCTCCCTGAGTTCTGTGCTTCTGGAATGGGAACTGCACTCCAAACACTGCTCACAGCGAGACTGTTCTGGGAAAACAATCTGCACATTAAGAAAAGGGACTTTTTTGTGGGTTTTTTTAATTAGCATCTAATAATGCTGCAGGTTTCAGAACTGTTTGGAGCTGCTCTGTGGGTCACTCCAAAGTGAGTTTCTTATCCTCCCCTCATTCTACAACAATCTGAAGTCAAATGCACTGTGCCTGTATAAAGTATAACGAGTTTCTAACCTTTTAATAATTTATATACATGTTTTCAATAAAAATATTTTCAGACACACAGTCCCTCTGACAGCTTTAGGATAAAACAAAACACTGGAAACACAGCCCCCCTCCATAGGAGTTCCCACAGGAGCTGAGCAACAACCAAATCCAACATTTCTTTAGTTATAAATCTCACGCTTTACCCCACAAACCACTCCAGCTTCCCCCCAAAGGCACAGAGGGATATCCAAGTAACAAAGGATTTAACAAAAGCTCTCCTAAGCTGTTTTATCTATTTATCCTAGCAAGAGGGATCCAGACCTGAGTCTGCCTGGGTGGGGGTGCTCTGCTCCTCGGAATCAGCCCTGGCATCACCTGCAGAAGGTTTTATTCCCAGAGCAGGAGACCAAGACTGGATCCTGAGCTGAAATCAAACAGCTTCAGGTCACAGCTCCAAATTTCCTTCCATACAACAAATGATCTGAACAGGTTCTGAGGTTTTCTTATGGCTCCATTCCAAAGTCAATTGGGATCCTGGCTCCAGCTTGCCTGGCCCTCTGATACTTTCTCTGCCTCCCTAAAACCATGAGGTGCATTCTTCAGTGCTACCTCCAGGACACCTTTCTTTCTCCTTGCCTGGTGCATCTCTTGCTCAGCCTTTACAAAATCCTTATGTATTGACAAAACTGGATCTACAGCCACCCCAAACATAAATATGGTTCTATTTAACCTTGACCTCCCTTAAACTTTGGGGCTGCACTACATAAACCCAGCCCCACTCCTTACCTTAACTTCTCTTTAAGGACAAATTAATTGCTCCTTAATTTCAGTAACTTTTCCTCCCACAGATGTGTGCCAAGCAATCCCATTGGAGCTACCAAACCACGTTTCCTTGGACACTCAACAGTCCATCTGCAAGCAAGGAACAACCATTCTGTCCCACAGAAATAGGTGAAAATATCCAACACGAGAAAGCCAGGACTTGGCTATGCATTAAAAAGATTTATGGTTGTGCTCTCACAACTGAACGTAGACTTGACAGGATGAATTGGCCTTTAAAGATAAGACAGGTTAAAATCCCATTTCTGCCTAATTAGCAACTTCCCCAGGAGTAGGAGTTGGTTTCAGAGTAGAAAATCCCATGAAGGACCTTTACACGATGATAGTTCAGAGGAAATATTTTCCTGAAAGAGGAAGCAGATAACATACTAAAAAAACATAGCTTGATTGTATCTCACAAATTATTTGCTCCCTCTTACCAACTTCCTGTAATTTTCTGACATGTAATTCCGAGGTGGAAAACAAAAGGAACCCAGGATCTCACCACCAAAACAGCACATTAAGCCTCGTTAACAACAGGGGCCCCTCAAAGTATCTTTCGTATTTAAAAAGTTTATTAGAAATCACAGAACATCCTGATATTAAATTCCAGTAGGGAAGAAGAAGGCAGCAGGGAATTAAGGCACCAAGAGCATCCATTCTCCAGGGAAGAAAGGAGATCTGGCCCAGCCCACACATCCCTGCCAGGCAGTGACCAGGTAACAGTCCCCACACTGGCTCAGGCATTTATAGTTCCCAGGTTTGGCTTGGAATTTTGATGTCTTTTGTATAACCCAGCGTAGAAACCTCTTTTTGTTCAATTTACATCATCCTGAGTCCTGAGTGCTGTACTGCAGGGAATTACAGTTCTAAATTCCACCAGAAAGCCCATTAAAAAGGAAAAAAACAAGAGTGAAAGGACAGAGGGATGGCGAATGCTGTACTCCTCCTTCCAGGCTGTATTCTGGAATGGGAACAATGCTTTTGGGGATATAAAAAGGGTCAGAGCACAATGCATCACCACCAGTGAATGTTCCATGAGCTCTAAATAGCAAACTGGGTGTCTCAGCTCAGAGAACTTTAATTTCTTTAAGATTCAAATACTCCAGAAAAATGTTCCTGCTTCAGAAAACAAGTGAAATAAAAGGGGGAAGACCCACACTGTGGCACAGAGGGCACCCAGCAGGGAAATTCTATTCCTAATGTTCATTTGCTCCTTCTGTTTAATCTTCTGACAGCAGTCTTGTATCAAACCTGAGCAGCTTCTTCCTACAGCCCAGGTCTGCATCCACAGCTCTTCGGGGCCATGACACTCCTCGACTGACGTGGTGGCTTCCAAAAAGCAAAGGAATCCCAGTAAAATTTAGCCCAGAACCCTCCTGAGGCCATGGCCTGTAACCAAACCAAAAGTTAGCTAACACTGCTCACACAAGTCTGTGGCATCTCCAGGGATGAAGATTCCATCATCTCTCTGGACAGCTTCTTCCAGTGTTTGAACATCCTCCTTGGAAACAAATATTCTGATCCAAACTAGAAAATGTCTGCCAATTGAGCTATCTTTTTATGCTGGTTTTCATTTTCCTTGAGCACATCCAGAGCAAGAACCTGCTTCCCCCACATGCTGCCCCCCCAGCCTGCCCACCTGAGGGGTTCCCATGGTACCAGGGCTCCAGATGGTCCCACCAGTGCCTAAGAGTGAGGAGTAAGCCATTCCCAGAGCAGAAGGGAATTATCCACAGGGGAAATGCTACTGATCCATCTGGTGGTCCTTGCCCACCAGAGCCCAGCTCCTTTCCTAGAAAAGCCACTTTGTTGTCCCCAGGCTATAAGTGGCCATCAGTACAGGATTTTATTCCATCTCAGGTGCAAGATCTGCCCATCATACCCAGGACTGATTCTGGAGAAGGGTGTTGGTAACCTAGAATGCCAACTGCACCCTGAACCACTCCCTCTGAGCCCAGCAGCTCAGCCTGTGCTCCACGCCAGAGACCAAAACCATCCCAAAAGCCCTGTTTGCCCAAAGTCAAGTCCAGAAGACAGCAGTCAAATCAGAAAATTCCAAGATCTCCATGTCCCGTTGCCCCTTTGAAGGCTTTCTAGCCTTTTAAACCAGCCCAGGCCAAAACTGTCCAGTAAGAACAAAATATTCCATCTAAAAAATGCAAACATATTTGGTATCATGCTCCTGCACTGAACAGATCTCCTTCCACCATACAGCAAGTTATGTATGCTAATATATGCTAATTAGACAAGCTAAACCTCTGAGCTGAAAACCTGTTTCAAGAGGAGGTAAACTTCAAAACATTTCTCAAAAAAGCTTCCACTTAAATCCATATTCATTACCTTGCAGGCATGGATGTACCACAGCTTGGTACATTTGCAACTCGGCTCACAGAAACCTGAACCAAGTGCATCCATTTGTCCAGAACTGATGGAGAAGATGGACTTGTGGAGGAAAAATCCTTTTCTCTCTAAAGAAGAAATAAGACTCCTCCAAAAATATTCAACACTGCCAGTGTCCCTGGTTGTAGAAGGCAGGAAAGCTGTGCATGGTGATTCTCCCAAAGATTATTTTCCAAACCAACACTCCATAAACATGTATGTACCATGACTTAATTACTAGGTGGCACATACAAATGATGCTCTGCTCTGAGTGACACAATATTTACTGGATCACTGCAGAGCCTGCTCCCTAAGGAAGCAGCCATAGGAAATCCATATCCATGAACATTGTTAACATTCTGTGCTCCAGGAAAAGCCAAGGGAAAGCCGTGGCAGTGGCCAAGGGTGACCACCCGTGTGTGCCCAGTCCCTGATTGCCATGGATACACAGGGAGCTGCACAGGCACATGGCACAGGAGGCCTTGGAATCACACAGGTTGTGCAGAAATGAGGAACTGTCACATAAAATCTGGAATCTGTTACCGATCCAACTGTTCCACTTAATCAAAAGCAAAGAGACTTCTAAGAGCTCTCTTGCTACTTCTGACAGCCAATTTCCCAAAGAAAGAGCAACTGTGCTAACAGATCTTAATAATTCACAGGGCCTGGAGAGCTTTTGCTTAAAAAAAAAACAGGAGAGAGGGAGGGAGGCTTTTCTTTTTGACAAAAACCAGCAAATGGCCTCTTGAAAACAGCAAGAAAAGAGTCTGCCCTGCCTACAGAGTCTGCAGAGGAGAGGGAGCCAGAGCAGCGCCACATTCCTCATTCATTCCCTGGATTTAATGGGTTTTTCATGCCCAGAATGATGAACAACACGGCTGTCTCCAGTGGATTACCTGTCACACAAAGTGCTTACCTCCAGGACTACACCCTCTCTGCTGCTGCTGCAGCCTTTTATGGATGGTATTGTTCAGTGTATACCTTGTTAGAAATGATTAGAAGAACAACTCCCTACCACAGCCGATTAATCTGAATTTAACCAAAAAAAAACCCAACTCTGGTAAGAGATTTATTTTCTCTCAACAGCAGTTAACAGTACATGCTATAACTTCTGTAGATTATGGGAAAGCCCTCCCAGAACTAGTAATAACCATTGCCTAATTCTTGAAAGAATACCCAATAAAAATGGCTCAAATAGAATATGACTGAATATCACCCCTGTCAGATAAAGCTTCCAGACTCTGATAGAATGAAACTTGCAGGGAAAATTTTCTATAAAACAAACTAAATTTTATTACCGAACGGTAGAAAATTTCTGAAGATATTTGCAATAGAGTACACAGCTCTGAAGAAGTGTTCAACTTTATTCCTCCTTATATCAAAACCAGATGTTGCTGCAGAGGGAAAGGAAAGCCTAACTTGGGAGAGAAAAAAATCCACAGGATCCATAAAAAACCATAGGTATGGAAGTGGTGTTTGACAGCGAAGGTAATGCAGCTGTGCGCAGCCGAGAATTCCCTGAGCACTTTGCTAAGGTAATTTCATTGCAAAGGGATTTTGCTGTTGCAGCCACTCTCCAGAAGGCCCAAGTGCCAGTGCTGGCTGAGCTGTGGCCCTGCAGCCGGGCACGAGTGGCAGAGCTCTCTGTCCTCAGGTGCCTCTCCGCGAGGAAGGAGCTCCCGGATCCGGCCTCCCGACAGGAAACGCTTCCAGGCAGCAGATGCTGGCTGGGACAAAGCCCATTCCCTGCCAGGAATAACTCCAAAACACTTCAAACAATAACATTTTTACTTTTTTGAGCACTGCCCAAAGAAAAATAAGTACAAAGAGGCCTGGAAATGCTGGCGTGTTTATAGCACAGAATAAGCTACACCACAACCAAACCAACTGTGGTCACCAAAGTCTCCTTCTCACAAAAAGGAGTTGTAAAGTTTTGGAAGCAAAAGCAAAAATAATAGGGCAAAAGAGCTTCATTAAAAATTCACATAGAGAAAATTATTTTCTCAGTTGTTTTATGAAGGAATAATAAGAACAAAATAATAAGAACAGGAGCACAATAAATCAGGAATCTAAGACTGGCTGAAAGTCCCTTTTATAGATTAGTGGTAAATGTTTTGTTTGCTTGATTTCTCCCTTGATTTAAAAGCAGAAACATGCCACTGCTCATTTTGGGTTTTTTTACTTCTGGAGAAAGATAAGACCTTTGTTGCCAAGCCCATAAATCATGAATGACTACATGAATGCCTTCAGGGTGTCCTGTTGTCCACAGGCACTCCAAGCATCTCCTCTGTAATGACACAGGCAGAAAAGGTGGAAGGGAGGTTACACAAGGGGAAGAGTCAGGAATACACCCAAACCTGCCTTCTACAGCTTCCCCTGAAGAGCAGCCCAGCACCACAGCTAAAATATCAGAAATAATTATCACCAGTCCTACAGGACAGTTGAGGTGAATTAGTTTGATGTCCATATTAAAACCTCATCAGTTAAGCTCTGGATCTTGCAGAATTCAGTGGAATTGATGTAGGGTATCTCAGAATGGCAAAGCTTCCCAAGTTTCATAAGCACTGTGGCATCAGAGTCCGAATTTCACAGCTGTCACATTGCTGAACACAGAGTTTGAAGCTTTCGAGGAGGAAATATTTAAGCAAATATTTAAGCCAAGACTTCCATGGAGAACGTGGAGTGAAGAGTGTGTGTTACACTGCACTCTCTGCTGCTGGGGGAGCTCAGCACTGAAATTCTGGGGCTCCCTCCAGAAGCTCAGCCACTGGCACCCAGAACTGTGAGCACTGCCCAAGAGAGGTGGCTGAGCTCTGAACCTGCTTACCAAGGTTCCAGAAGGGAACACAAGGTGACCTTTCCATGAGTTCAGACTTGGGATCCCAGAACAAGCAGCAGCAAACAACAAGGAACCAGCATTTCAACTCCTTGACAGGCTCTGCTGCTGGCACAGGGAAGGGAGGAATTTTGTGCACAGAATCCTAGAGCCAGGCTGACAACTCCATCCTGTACAATTCATCAATTAAATCATCTGCCATTTTCATGTCAGGGATGGAAACTGTACACAAAACATCCCTGGCAGGACACACGTTTTCACATACTTCTACTCCATCTTTCCAGCACACAAGGGAGGTATTTAATATTTTCATACTCATTTGTAGTTCATATTTTATCAGTAACAAAACTAGTTCTGAAACTTGAAAAGTTGAAAGTGTGAGCTAAAGCAGAAGTGAAATGGCTTCCAAAAGAAAGGTGTTCCTGTGGGAATGGCAGGACTGCCAATGCCTGCCCATTCCCACTCAGCCAATTCACAGCAGTGAGTGAATCCAGTCTCTAAATCAACATAATCCAAGAGCAAAGAGTTTGGTTGTTGCAGTACAGAAAGGCTCTTTATCAGGCTTTTCTTTATCAGAAAATTATTACTGTGCAGCAATTTGCCTTGTGCACAAAGCAACATCCACTATACAGAATTTACTTTAAAAATTAAATAATTATACTTGTCATACTTGCTATACTTATATTAAAATAATTTTTAGGTAATTAAAAACAATTATTTCTCAAAACAATTCATGGAATTCAGATATTCACTGCAATTCATGGGTGACTGCTCGCTCTGGACACCTTTAATAATTCAACTTGAACTTATTCTCAACTGCTCCTCATGGAGCTCTGTCAAAAACCTGTTGCACAATGCAATGAGGGTGTTTCTTCAACACACACCACAATTTCCAAACACACCTTCCACTAGTCCAGGCTGTTGTGACTATGCTGATAAAGTGTATTTTTCAAAGAACCAAATAATGAGTCTGTAAACAGAGGCTCATAAATAGAAGCAGCAGCACAGGTGATCATTGACATCTGACATCACAGAAATAATCACTCTTTTCCACAAAAAAACAAAAAAAAAAAAAAAACAAAAAAAAAAAAAAAAAGAGAACTAATGCTTACAATAACAAAAGGCTACAAATTAAAGCTCACTCTCACCATTCAAGCAAAAGCCTTAGAAAGATACAGGGGGTTCAAGAGTGCCTCAATATCTTTGTAGCCCTGACTATTCCTGACCCAGCCAGCACCAGTGTCTGAAACTCTCCAAAGCACTGGGGTTTATCCTCAGCTTCACCTCCGCTCCCGAGCACTGAGCATCACCACTGCGAGAGAAGCAAATTTGATTTAACAGCACCAACTGACCTGTAATACCATTAATAACAACAGTCAGTCTAATAAAACACTTAATGCCTCCAAACTCTCACATTTTGAGCCCATAAAGGCAAGAGAAAGGCAGATAATTAAACAGCTTTCCTATAAAACCCAGCCCCATCTGGCTGCAGCTCATTTTCCCGACTGCAGGATCATCAAGCACAAGACTTGACTTTTCAACAGGATAAAGGGAATGGAAAACTGGTTTTGTTGCCCGTGAGGCTTGCAAAAAGGCACTGCCATCCATATGGATACCTGTGCTGGATTCCAACTCAGCCTGAGCTACAGGTGTGCAATATCCCGAGCTGCAGGAGGGGCAGCTTACAGGGGAGCAGTTATTACTTTTTGGGGGCTTATCAAAAACCATCCATAAAGGAGGAATTTTTGCTTATTATGTTTCCCAAATCCCTGCCTGCATTATTTGATCACAAACAAATCCAACAAAACCTACTCACAGTATGCTTTTAACAGCTCATTTTAGCCTGATTTACATTTTAAAGAGTCCACCTACACATGACCATCTCTGCTAACTCTGAAAGATGATCCAACTGTTTCCATCAAGTCTGTGCCTGTTCAAATTCTTCTTCTCAATTTTAACACCGAACAACACTTAAAAATTCCTAGTAAATTATATCACTCTGTTTGTTCCAGGTGAGCCACTCCAATTTTTTCAACAGGCAAGAGGGAAACAGCTCAAGAATTTCAAACTGAGAGTAGGTTTAGATGGGATCTTGGGAAGGAATTGTTCCCTGGGAGGGTGGGCAGGCCCTGGCACAGGGTGCCTGGAGAAACTGAGGCTGCCCCTGGATCCCTGGAAGTGTCCAAGGCCAGGCTGGACAGGGCTTGGAGCAACCTGGGATAGTTGGAAGGTGCCCTATGCAAGACCAAATTGAAAAGTGATTAGGGATTAATTAGATTATTATAGATAATTAATTAGAAGCACAAAGCATTCCAGTTATGGAAGTTAAGAGAGGGTCAAATCCAAAGTCACGTTACACTTCTGCACTTGTTTCCCACATATGAGTGATGCAAAGTAGAAATAATGCAATAACTGAGTACATGGCCTCTCTCCTGCAAAGTTAAACTAACACTGTGCTCATCGTCATCTCCAGGATTTTTTTTTCAGCAAAATAACAGCAGCAGAATTTCAAGTTTCAAGAAATGATGACAGGATCTCAGTACCTACAGACACTGCTCTCAGGGCCAGGAAAGCAACTGGCTATGCTTAACATCCTTAAGAAATGCTTATCAGACAACAGGAATTGCAATAAATATAAGCTGACAGCTCCCAGGAGACTGTATTGCCAAGGCTGCACTAGAAGGGTTATTCCATGTAACTCCAAGGGCAGTTTGCCTAATGAATCCACACCTCAGCCAGCAGGCCTTAATCCTGTCAGTCTTCCTGTGTTGCCATAACAGTAAAACTGGATGTGATCTACAGGAAAAACCTCCTTTTTGTTCTTAAAAGGCAGCTCTGGAGCAGCAAGAAATGAAGAGGGCAAAGTCCTCTGTGGAAGGCTCTGGTGGGGGAGAGAAGGATGGATCCACCTTTCTGGAAGTTGCAGGAATTCCCAAGGCTGCTTTGGAGCAGCAGAAGGCTGGAACGGAAATGCTCTGATCAACATGAAATTAAAGAACACAGGAGGAGGGGGGATGCAAGGGGATCCCCCCTTAGGGGTGGACTCCCTTCCCTTCTTCCCTCTGCTTGCAGCTGAAGAATGTGCAGCAAAGCAGCCCTTGCTGTCTGCTCTGGGAGCCCACCCAGCTGCTGGCCCTCGCCCCTGGCCCTGCCCAGCTCCCTTTCCAGGCAGGGCAGGAGCAGCGCCCTGGCAGCCTCGGGAATGCCCCGGGGCATCCGCGGCACACACGGCACAGGAGTGGAATTCCAGCCTGCAGGAAGGAAAAGATGTTCCTGCTCCTCGAGGCAAAGCTCTGAAGGGGCCGAGACCCAAGTGCAGCAAGTGCTGACTGTGACATTTCACTGCCAGCCTCCATAGCTTCATCCAGGGCTGGTTTAGCTCCTGCACTGGGAAAAACACCAGGGGAGGCTCTTTGGCTCGGAGCTGCCACAGGTAAAGAGGGAGGAAAAAAGGACAGACCAAGGACAGCAGGAGACAAAGCAGGACACAAACGGCAACCAGTTGAGAAGGTTGCCCTCTAAAACCAAAGAGAACTTATGGAAAAGGAATGAGACAGAAATGAACAATTCTGAAACTTCATTTGCTATGCTTCCCTGGGCAACCTGTGCCGGGACCTCATCACCCTCTCACAGGCAAGAAGTATTTTCAATATCGAACCTGAATTTCCTCTCTTTCAGTCTGAGCCTGGTGAAATGCAGTGAACTAATCTGTGATAATTCTCATCAACTGCTCAGCTCTTTGTTCCAGTGCATCCAGCAAGCAACAGGCAGGACAGTTTCACCAGCACGGGAACCCAACTCACAGCTGAGGCGCTCAGAAAATCTGAACACCACCACAACACTAACAGGGCACATTTATCATTTTTGCTACAGTAGACAGCATTGAAAATGATAGGTAATGACAGCCTCCTAATCACCCCAATCCCTTTTCCATTTAAAACTTTCTCTGAAATAACCAAAATAGCTCTTAAAATTCCTTCAGCTTGGTCAATCACAGACCTTTTGAAAACAGACTTGGGAAGAGAGCACAACATGAGCATGTTATTACTCAGACATGGCTTGTTGTCCGTCTTTCCCTACTAAATTACAGCAGTAGATATTGGGAATAACCAGGTATCCTGAGGATTTTTTCCTGCAGCAAGTTATTTTCCTATCATGGTCCATCTGTAATTATATTACTTATTAAAAGACCAATATCAATACAGTACACTGCCTTGCAATTACTCCCCCTTATATTTACAAACCTCAAAATCTTCGAGGTCTTAACAACAGGAAAAACCCTGTGTCAACCTTTCAGGAGATTAACATATCTAGTGTTTGGACACATCCTCTGCAGGACTAATTAGGAAAACAGCTATAGCTTCAGCAGATCCTTAATGAACTTTTGCCTTCTGGATATCAGGAATAAAACTTTGGGTTTTCAGTGTCATGATTTTTTATTAATTTAGTTGTTATCTCTTCATTTCTTTTCTCTTTTTGATTTTTCAAAAGCTGATGGTGCACGAAAAAGTGAGCTGTGGAAACCTGAAGCAAGCTGGGCAATTAGGGCCAAACTGCTCCATCTGCTTCACAGAGAATTTTTATTTGACCCCAGGAATGTTGGTTTCTCAAGCAGACTAAACAACTTTGATTCATTTCAGCGTGTGAGGACTGGGGTGTGCAGCTCCATGCCAGGCTGGCAGGGTTGAGCAGGAATTCCCAAAGAGCACAGGAGTCATGGTCTCCTCAGCATCCCCTGCCCCACTCAGTCCCAGCCCGCCAGGAATCAGGCTCGGCAGTAAAAGCATGAATACTGAGGATCTCAGGATTGCTGTACGGGATGGAATGATCAAGCTCTGTGATCCCAAAGCCCCATCCCAGGTTCTCATCTGGGCTAAAGGCTATATTTTGGGTTAGGAACAGGCTGCCTGAGCTGGCCCCAGCTCTCTTTGATAGTTATCAGCACCTGGCTGCTCTCAGGATCTACAGGAGCACAGAGCCACAGATAAACCCTGCACCAACATCTTTGTCTAGAGACAAAACTTATTTTCTTCTGCACACTGAAGTTCCTTTCATGCCACCTGGTTTAGATAAGCTGCTCAAGTTTTGCCTGGTTGGATTTGAGCAGCTGCTCCCTGAAGATGAAGGGACAAGGCCAGGAATAGTTATTAACTTTCTTAACTGGAAACACTGTGGAATCATTCGTTTCCTTCCCCACAGATTGTGCAGAGCCTGCTCAGTGTTTGAGTCTAACCAATCTCTTCACTGGAAATAGCAACCCTCGGCAGGATTTTCCTGTCCTGGCACCAGTTTCTCTCAGAAGTGTCCACCTGGCTTCTAGCCAGAGCATCTATAAACGGCATTTATTAAAGCCAAATTTTGAGATAGGGGAAGATGTGGGTGGAAAATTCAAAACAACAACTGAACTCGGACTAGGTTTATACCTATAAAGCACCAGGGTCATCTCTGTTCCCTAATTCACATTATTTCCTATCCTGCCTTTGACTTTAACACTCATTCTCTATCCAAAAAACCACTGTTCTCTGTTGGCTTTTATAGCTCCAGCTTTTCTGGTGTCTTTGCAGCTCTCCAAAGCCTTCAGCCTCAGACAGGACACCTGATCTCTGAAAATCCACCCCAAGTACTCATACCCACTCCTGCCCCAGCACCCCAGCCCTGGTCCAGAGAGCTGACTCCCACAGGTCAGCCCAGCCTCTGCTGGGGCTGTTCCTGCCCGCTGCAGGAGCTGCCTTTGCCTTTGTGGCCTTTCCCCAGGTCCCCCTCTCCCAGCCCTGCAGGCCCTCAGGGGAGCAGCTGCTCCTCCAAACCTTTTAGCACTAGAACTCCCTGAGGAGCCATCGACCTCACAGGCTCTGCCTGCCCTGCTCCAGTTCACATCACCTCTCCTGTGTTTATCACATTCCATTTGCTCTGTCTTTTCTTACAGAGCAAGAAAATAAGAAAAAATCCACGCTGGATTAATGCCAAATTATGCTGGCATTTTGAAGAGAGCATGAAAGACAACAAAACTGACAATTTTCTAAAGCAAAAGCACTATTACAGTCACAATAACACCTATCAATAAAAAAATCTGTTCCCTAAAGTAAGGAATAAATTTTAATATAAAGTCCCATCAGCTCAAGGTGGTACCAATTAATCAAAACAATTCACTTGTAGGTTCTTCACAGTCACTGTTTTTTAAATGGTAATTCTTTTCTTACTTGCTATTCCAGTGTTGGCACAAAGGAGGTTTAAGCTGATTTTCATCCAATCTTAAAAAACAAATCATAACTGTAGTTTAAAATAGCTGGGATTGTTTACTCCTCTCGGTTCTATGTGCCAATTCAAATACTGTAAAAATGATTAAAAAACAGCACTACTGCCAAAATGAACACCTAAGAAATGCCAAAGTCACGATGCACAGTACAGAGCAATACTAAAATCTCTGATTTTAAATACAGTATGAGTAGTGTACAATTAGCAAACTCCAAGTATGTTCTGGATCCACATGCCCACACACACCCCAAGTGTGCACCTTAATAAAATTAAATACTCATTAACTGAACAGTCCTGGGTATTTTTATGAAAATGTTGAGTTGCTAATTGAATTTGAAGCACAACAGATGCTTAGAACTCCAACCAAATGCTGCTTTTCCTATATATTAAATATATGTATTTGTGTGGATACATACAAACACTCCTCAGCTAGTAAAGTAATTAAAAAATATCAGCCAAAGGGTTTCTGCTTCCCTATGGCTTAAGAACTCAAGCCATGAGCTAAAAAACCTCAGCAATTCCAGAGGAACCACTGCAGTGATGCCATAGTAAATACCAATTCTGATTAAAACACTTGAATTTATAATGAATGCTTTTTTAAAAGTTAAAAAATATTTTTGGGCATGGCTTCTGCATAAAATTCCTTTTCCACAAGCGTCTGCCAACTACTACAGAGCTACTCAGGTTTAAAGTGTTACTCCAGGTTGTGCCTGGGCCAGCAGGGCAGAGGTCGGAGCTCTGCAGTAAATTCCTGCCATCAGGCAGCTGGGAGATAAGGGTTGGAAAAAGAAAAAGGAAAACAAACACAACAAACCCCAAAGCCCCACTGGCCACATCTCCTTACAGTCAGAGAGCTTATAAAATGTCACCTTTGTCTCCCCTGATGCCAAACTCCTGACGGGAGGTTCAGAACAAGGCATGGAGTAGGGGTGGAAGGAAGAATTCCCCAAACTTAAACCACAAAACTTGTCTTGGACTTGGGTTTTTGGGTGTTTTGCAATTTTGCTCTCAAAAAGTCATGCAGGTTTCATGAAACTTCCATGGAATTTAAATCCAAGATTTAAGCTGTAATTTTTAGCTCTCTGCCTGAACACTGGTACCTGTACTAGTGTGCACACACTAAAATAGATCATTTCTGTCAAACTGTGCTCCACAACACCAGGAATGGGAACAAAGCACTTCCATGTGCATCTGGCAATGACAAAATGAACAGATCCACCTGGGGATGCTGCTGTCAGCCCTTATGCTCTGCAAAAACTCTTCTACCTTTCAGGCCTCAATATTAAACACTAAGCAAAAGAAAATGTTGCAGATATTGCAAAGGCCATCTCTTGTAATTTCGCCCTGGCAGACGTTTGTGCAGGTCCTTCACCCTGGTGGAGGGAAGGCTGGTGCTGAGTAATCTTCCTCCTGAACCCCTCAAGTGACAGGAGTTTCAGCTGGGATCACAGCTATTCACAGCTCCCAAATGGCTGTCACAGACCTGACAAGGTATTAGTGCAGGACAACAGCAAGTTTCACACAAAAGACATTACAATCTCACAACAGCAGAAGCCACATATGGACAAGGAGACCGGTTTGCTTTATTCAGTTTGCAAAGAAAATTCAGATTTAAGCACTGTAAAATCAGCTTTAAAATAATAAGGCTGTAACAGATGCTCATTTAATGAAATAAGAGCAAACTGAACCCCTTTCATATCTTCAAGTGTCTGTTTGATCGTAGCACAGGATCATCCTCCCCATCATTCACGAGATGACCACAGACACTGCAGCTTCCTGCAAATGTCATCTAATCCCTTCCTCCACAATCCCAATTAATTTCCCATAGCACAGCCCCAGCTGGGGGAAGCTGTGGCTGCTGCTTTATTTCCTGAAGTTCGAGTGAATCCAACTTTGCCTATGGTTACAGGTGTTGCCACTGGCTTACAGAATCATGGACTGGGTTGGGTTGAGGGACCTAAAGCCCATCCAGTGCCCCCCCTGCCATGGGCAGGGACACCTTCCACTACCCCAGGGTGCTCTAAGCCCAGTCCATCCCTGACTTCCAGGGATGGGGCAGCCACAGCTGCTCTGGACAAAGCATAAGGAAAGAGGTTGTGCTCCCCCACAGATGTGAGTCAACCACAATGGCAATAAAACTGGGCATAAGGATGTACTTAAAAACATCAGAGATGGTCCTTATGCTTTTATAGGTAAAAGAGATCAAATGTTGTATGAAAACAGTCAGGACTTCAATGCATTCAAAAATGCCTTTCATGAATGTCAGGCAAGAGGACAGAAATTAGAAAATACCTTCAGCCAAGTAAAACTGGCTCCATTCACTGAAACTATAGTAACCATCTGCTTTTTGTTGCCTCTGTGCTCTTACAATACTGTCCAGAATGACCATGTTCAGAGAAAGTGAACACAGAGAGGGGGAAAAAGAATTATTTACAGCAGTTCTACAGCCCTCCTTTTACTTCGATGCTCTATTTAAATATTCTGGCTGTTTCAAGAGCTTGGTAAAACTGGCTTTTGTAGACTGAACACAAAAACAAACAGGAGAAAAATGCAGCATTTTCCCCCCTCAGCCAGAACACAGTGAGAGCACAGTGGTTAAGCAAAGGCAGAGTAAGCTAATTACCAAGTACACAGCTGCTCCTACCTGGCAGAAAGTAAAGGGAAAAAAATCCTATGAGTCATCAAATGCAGTTCCTAAATCTGGAAAAGCCTTACAAAAATAAACTTCCATAAAGAAGGGACCAGCTTCAGAGGAAAAAAAAAGTGATGCAGATAAAAAGATCATTATTTCAGAACAAAAAAACTATTTCCAGTCTGAAAGGAAAAAGTTTTTTTGGCAAGGCAACTACTAAATATGTCATCTAGTTAAAAACAGCTTCTCTTCTTGTGGTTTGCTGGGGAAGAATGAGCAAAGAGATCTTCTACCAGATTCTTTTTTTATATCAAACACTCATAGGGGGTAGGAAGGAGTCATTTCTAACCCAATGTAGAACATCTTTATTCCTCTCCATGATCACCAGCACTTTCTACATCCACCTTCAACACACACAGAGCTCCAGATACTCACTAAGAAGTCAGGGTAAGTTTTATGTCCTGCTCTAACCAGGAAGGATAATCCTGACTTCCCGGTTTTGCAGACACACAGGGATACAAATACACAACTGTTTATGCTTTGGCACAACTTCTGTTTTGCAAAGCCCTTACTTGTGTAATTTCTCATCTATTTTAGACAACAGCAAATGAGTCTCTGAATTATTAGTAGCAAAACAAGAGAATTTGTAGTAAAAGCATTGCTTGAAATTTTTATTTTTCAGTTTTGTCACTAACTTTAGAGTTTCCCTGGGTTCTTTTGGGAGTCCTTTCCTGCACTCACACATGGTTACTACTAAAATTACATTATACTGGCCATTAAATTTGGAAATATTTAAATATAAAAATTAAATTTAAAAAGAGTGGAGCTGAAAACTTCAAACCAGGTGTGGGCTGTTGGGGCAGAAGGGTGTTTGCTGTTGGGTTTGTGAGCTTTCTGTGGGTTGGGGTTTTAACTGGTGTCAGAGGAGGTGAGACCTGACCCACCTGCACTCCACTCACAGAGTGAGCACTAACACAAGAGCTACTGCTGCCCACACATCCCCTCACAAAACCCAAGAAGCCAAAACTGCATTTCCTTCAGTTTTCCAAATAGATTTCTTTTATCCAAAAATCAAACAGTTTAATTAAAACGATTTCTGAGGAGAAATGCATCAGCTTCCAAACCTGATCCCATGAACTGCTCCATTAGAAGCTGCAAAATATCCTGATCCTAAAAGTCTTTTTCAACCTAAATGACTGTGTGACTCCATGAAACACATTTAAAATAAAGCTGTGGAGTATTCTGAAACAAAATCCCCATTTCAATTATCCTACAAAATGGCTTAGAAATTGCAGTGGAAAGTCTCCTTTCTGCCCAAATCACCAGCTCCCCTTTCACCTACCCCAAGTTTCAGCTCGACTCCCACCTCTCTTTCTGCCTAGTAACGGTTACCAGAGATTTGCTTCAGGTTCATTTTAGAAAGAAATAATTAGATTTACAATTAACATTCCAAAGTATTTCTTGTGTAACATTTTCCCATTGCTAATCATTTACCCAGTGGCAAGGCACAGGAATTCACACAGGGTGAGTGTGCAAGGACAAACAGCCAGGGGCTCTCAAATGCAGCATTTCAAGTGAAAAAGGCCATGTTTTACAGGGAGAACAACAGTTTTCCACCTTGCTTTCAGACTGGCCTGTAATTTCCAAATCTTTCATTTCCAAACAAAACTGGCTGACTTCTAATAAGTTTCCTTTTGATATTTTCTTCCCTTGATGTCTGAGTGGATTATCAGCAAAAAACAAATTCCTTTTTTCCTTACTCAAAAAAGTATTTGACTGCACAGCATCCCCCCAGAACAGACAGCAGGAGACTGACACTTACAGAAATGAAAACACAAACCCCAACAAAACAAGGAAAGAAGAAATATAATCACACACATCATTACTGAGCACTGCTATTTGATAAAAATAATTATTTATGCTCAATTGCAGTGTAATTCTTCTTTCACCTCTCCTGCATTTCAGGAGGTTTTCTTAGCAGGTTTAATCAAATTTTCCAGAATCTTGTTGGATATTTAAATAATGACATGCCCACTTAATTTGCACAAAAGAAAAAGCATGGATTAAGGTTTGCTTTGATTCATTGGTTAAGCATTAGTAATTAGATTTGCCGTGTTGTTAAGGAGAGGATAAACATGTTGCTCAGTTATGATCTAAACCCAAAGCTGCCCCTATGTTTTTGTACCCTTCAAAAAGTTTCTTCCAAGTGGACATTCAGAGATGCCCTAAATGAAACAAGGGCCTGGAGGGATAGGGCACAGAGGGCAGGGATAGATGGAATCTTGGGAAGGAATTTTAAATTTAAATCAATGTGTTGTGCTCTTCTTCCAACGCAGCCACAAATCTTCACACAGATAGCTCAGAAATTATCACCCCTAACTCTAAACCAGCTATCATAACTAAAAAATGAAACTTGGCTCCAAAATTATCTTTTTTCCATCCTGTTCTTGCTATGTACTACCACACAAAACAAAACCAAAAGATGGCATCACCTCCTTGATTGTGTACACAGAGACAGCTGGAAAAAAGGTAATTTATACACTGCAGGATCAAGTGAGGAATGGTGACACAGCCTAGAATTGAGAATACACCAATCACCCTGTACAATAAAAAGAAAATTTGATGTTTATTATAAGTTAATACCCACCAGTCTGTTCACAAAATACAGTGTCTAGAGACATCTTGTTCACAGCATTTCCTATTGAAAAAAGGCCACAGAAAATAAATCTAAAAGCCTCATATCTCTATCCTATAAATCTATTCCCAGGGCAGAGCTGTAGAGAACATTTGTACAGGGTTTGAGCTGGGGAAGGTTTCCACACTCACCCTGCTTTATACTTCCTGAAAATGTTTATTTAAGTTGCTATTTTCCATTACTGTTGTGACTCCTGTCATTTGAAACACCACAGAAACAGCCACAAAGTGTCAGTACAAAGCCAGAAAAACAACAAGACAAAGCTCAGAAAGAACAAAGCCTATTTTGAAATCTGAAGACACCTGTATAAATACGGTTTTTTAAAGAAAAATAACCCAAAACTTTTTCAAGTGAAAAATAATCCCTCCAAAAACATATAAATTCAAGTGAAACAGTCAAGATAAAAACAAGGAAGTTCAAATGCACTTATACTGGATAATAAAAGAACTGGCTTGTTTGCTATCTACAGTGATTTTTCCTAAGAAAACATTCACCAGAAGACAAATATTTAATATTACTCAAAAGCAACAGTCCCTGTTTAAAGCTGTTCTGTAAGACCAACAACTCTGTTGAGCAGGCAGTGTTTATAACAAAAACGTGCTTTTTATATCAGACAGTTTGTGCTAACTCGGCAACATTTCCAGCTCAGTACACTCTGTACCGGCGGGGCTTGCCAGAAACTCGGCTCTCCACGAGCATTTTCCTATTTGTTAACTGTTTCTTCCAAAAGAAAGGAACTAATCCCAGTGTTTCGAAATCATCTTCCCAGCCATTTAACAAGGAATTCGTTTGCCTAACAAATACACAAGGAAATACTAATGTAAATAGAATAATAGCAAAATAATTTCTGCTATGTAAATCAGAGAATCCAGTGGTTTAGTTTTAAACCAGAACAACACAAAACCAAGCATTACCACGTTTCCTACAAGGCTAAATCACAGAGGAATCCAAGAGGCACTGAAGGTTTCTTATCTTTTCCCAACTCTATTCCAGATAACAGCCAAAAAAAGCCCCTTTACATCTTGATTCCGTAGCGCTGGTTGGTTTTTATTTAATAAATATTGATGAAATGTTAAAATATTTATTAACTCCAAGAGAGAAGGGTGGTTGATGTTGTAGCTTTATGGACGGCCCAGGAGCACAGGCAGCCCCTCACACAACCACGCAGAGTGGAAAATCCACGGAATCATGAAGGCAATGTGCATCCACAGTCAAAACCTGCTCCCCTCCAGTGGCTGCATCTCTCCAATCCTCCGAGCTGTGGCAGCACTCAGGGCGATCTGCAGCCCTCTGGCAGCTGCCCCCGGCCCTGCAGAGGAGGAACTTGGCTACAACAGCTCAGCTCAGCTCAGCTCAGTTCAGCTCAGCCACACGTGTGCTGAACACGTTTGCTGTGCTTGCACACCCAGGTCAGGGTGCAACACATCCCTGACACCCCCAAACCAGGGCATGTGACACAAACACCTGGTGTCAATACAAATGGTGTCTCCCGAGGGCAAAAAGCACCAGGGCCTGATATCACCATGCAATGCACCCACTGCAGATGAGTGACAAACCCAAGTATCACACTGGCATTGAGGAACAACAGTGCTGGGCAATCACCGATTCTCATCACTCTGCCCTTTCTGCTATGTACAAAACGGGTTCTTTTGGCAGCAAAGACATACTGACCTCTGAAAAACTGAATCCACTTCCACAAAAATCTGATAATGGGATTTCAGGTTATGATGGCTGTGCCTGCCACTTCCTTTGTGTCTCACCCTCTTGGACACTGCACAGCTCAGTCAATTCTTTGCAAAGCTCCCATTAAATAAACTATCATTACATAAACAGCCCCATTTTCACAGCACATATGGTTTTGAAAACCCTTTATCCACTGGGCAGCTGCAACGCTGAACAGAAGCTATGGCCAGAGTTATGGTACATGGCAGAAAGTTCTGTGAATCCCAAGTTTCTGTGTGTTTTTATTTGGTTGCAAAATGTCATATTTCTGACATATGATGGGGATTTACATCTGCAAATGCTCAACATGTCACAGTGACAGACTGGGGCCATGCTGACTGTGTGTTTTGTTAACACTGACAACAACCACAGCCAATAAAACTCTGGGAGCCTTTGTACTCCAAATGCACTCTGTATTCTTTGCTAATATATTTGTACAAAATCTTAACTTCTTCCATTTTCCTCAAGCACTGTATATTCAAAGGCTTTAAAAAGTTACAGTTCATGGGATTTCAGGGTTGTGTTTTCTTTTGTTCTTTTTCCTTTTCATTTATTTATTTATAATCTCATCCCAGATGTGGCATCAAATGCACACAGCGGGATATCCTTAAGCATTACTTTGTAGAGTTCTTTGTGTCACCATCCAACATTCTTAATCACGTGAAGATTAGCAGAAAGTCCTTAGCTGGGAGGAGTGTGAGCAATGGGAGGGGAAACTGCTGGTTTCAAACAGTTCCTCACCAGCTCTCTCTCCTTTTCCCAATTTCTCCAGCTCCCAGAACACAGAGACAAGGTGGAGCAATAACCAGCTTTCCATTTCATTCACCATCTGCACTGCCTGCTTGTTCTGCACAGCACTTAAAAGCAATCGGACCAGGGCTCCCTCCTCCATCCCACATCCTGGACACCAATTCCTGAATAATTGCACGGCTTAGAGTGGGTGGCCAGGAGGCAAATGCTGAACACAAAAGCTTTGGCTGAGGCAGCTCCAGTTCATGGTTCCAGTCAGATCCACAACTCCAGATGCCAAAGCAAGAGCAGCCACTGGTGTGGTTTGCAAACCTCTGCAAACAGCCAGGTGAGGGAGGGTATAACGATCTGAGAGTTCAGCATTCCCAGAGAACTTGTCCCCTGCACCAGGAAATCAGGACACCAACAATTCCATGTGAAGACAAGCAAACAAGGGGGCTGGGCTGATTATTGGCCCCACAGGCATTGGGAAGTTGTGGATTTCCATCACAGGTCACTGTTCTGAAACCAAGACCACTTAGTGTGTGCAAAGGCACAATAGAAAGCCTCTGATAAACTCTACAGGTGACAAGAGAAGTAATTTTTAGGATGCAGTAATTCATTCCTCATCATAACAGGTTAATTTCAATGGCTACCCGGGATTAAGTGGCCACAAGCCCAAAAATTCAGAAACTGCATTGTTAAGTGTAAAAGGGAAATTCCAAAAAGTGGATCTGCTGACAACACAACTTTAGGCCAGAAGTGGAATGACAAATTTTGCCTGTGACACATATGGACTAACAGGAAAACAAATTAACAGTAGCCTGTTCTCACATGAAATTATGAGACACCACAATAGTGTAAAAGTCATCTTATATGCAGAGCTCTTAAAACTGAAATAATAGAGGACTACTGCATAGTTACTGCTGGTTATAATTTGGAATCCATTAAAACCTTTACTTCCCCAGACCAATATTTAAAATAAACAAGAAGCAGTGAGCAGGCACAGCCACTTCATTAAAATGATTACATAAACTCTCGAACCGAGACTTAATTTGAATTAATAGTAAAGATAAAAGAATGCATAAACACGCCATGCAGAAAGAATGAAGTTCTGAAAAGAATTAAGTGGGCTGATGATATCACATAGTAAACACCTGATGAATTCATTAAACACAAAGGGTTGCAGATGCCACGATACACAGTGAACAGTTCCTACTTGAAAAATCAGATGGATGTCAAACTTAGAAAAAACTAGTGAGTCTTAACAGATGCAGAACACAGGCAGAGGTTTTGCAAACCAGCAGCAAAATTTGTCCCTAACAAAGTATCAATACCAGGCATGATTAGTTTCAACGAAGCTATTCCAGTGTTCGGGAGAACAGCTTCTATTTCTCCTTGGAAGTGTCAGGGATTTCTCTCTTAAAACTGCCCTGTAGCTGATCCACTTTCCCCAGGCAGGTTCCCAAGGGGAGACCCCTCAGCCCATCGATTACATAAACTACTCTCTAGTCTTACTCACCATAGTAGGGCAGCTAAATATATGCACCAAGATGGAAAATCTGCAGAGCCATCAAAGCACTTCTGCTGGAACAGAAGAGCTGACAATTTATAGGTTCTTCAGTTGTGCCTGCTTTTATCAGGCTGGTTAGTTGAAAGAAAATGCACACATAATTACTTAATCCCATTAAAACAAAGACAAATGACAGCAGAGAACTCCTGAGCTCAGCAGTTTGAGCCCTGGAAGACTCTGAACTCACACAGAAATGAATCACGGAGCCTTCTCTGTGGGCAGCTCCTTCCACAGCCCCTCTTATTTTGGCTACATCAGCAGCACTGCTCTGATATCCTGGTATTCCAGCCAGCTCCAGAAAATGGCATCTTGGACAATAAATAGCTTCCAGATTTCCCAATGTACCAGTAATCCAAGATCTCCACTTCTTCAGAGAAGTGATTACGTGTCAATTAAGTAAAGCAAGTAAATTCACAAGAAGATACTAAAAAAACTCAGTTGCTTCTTTCAGCATTTGGGAAGCACAAGCAGGAATCCTAAAGAGGCAGCAAGTGGCAATTTGGAGTTGGTGCTTAATTTTAACATTTTGAGTTTCAGAGACTTAGAGGAACTCCTGTTCAGTGCATTAATGACAAAATGTAAACTGTAGTCAGTACCTGAAGAGGGAAAATGAAGTAAATTAACGTTTTTCTAGGGATTTATAACACAGGTTTGCTGGTGTGTTTACTACATAGGAATAAATAGAAGTATAAAATAATGGCAAGAACTCATTGAAGAACTGAAAAGTGAACTTATGTAAATTCACATTAAACTCAAAAGTCACTTCTTAAGACAGCAATGATTTAAAAAAAAACCCAAAAAAAACCAAATATATATTTATAGTCTACCTCTAAGCACCAAGATCTTTTGTCTGTGCTGTTCCCATATAATAATCTGAGCCTTTGAATGTGAGCACTGTCTCACCTCCAGGCTCAGCCATCCTACAGCAGCTGTCTGGGACAGGACAAGCAAACAGTGCTGTGTGTAATGTCTGCTCACCAATTACCATTTTGTGGGCTCACTGAGAACCTCCCAGGAAAAGGCCAGGCAGGAACCCCTGTCCCAAAAGGGGAGGGATTAGGAATTTCAGTACTAGAGTACATTCCTTTTGAGACTAAGCAGTAACAGTCTAGTAGGCAAAACATTTTTCTTCACACTTTCCAGGCCTTAACTGTGTTTTACAGCAAAAGAAATAGTAATAAAATAATGCTTCCTGCAGTCTGGTTTAGTTTAGGAAAAAGGCAGGACAGACTGAGCCATAATTCCACATACACCTGGGACAGGGGAGATCTGTCTGGAAGTTTTCCACTTCAAGGACAGCTTCTCCAGGTACAAAGGCTCTCTGGGGAGATCTCTCAAGCATGCTGCTGTTTCTTCCTCTCAGCTTTACCTCACCTGCTTATTAGCGCCTGAATACACTATTTCCCAAAGAATATGAATAAATGAGTGGGAACTCCTCTATTTGGACTGCAAAACCCTGCTGTGTATAAATTCCCTGGGTTTGTGCAGAGGACCAGAGGGCCTTACTGAAGCTGGAAGCACCAACACCAGCAGAGAAGCAGCAGCAATGAGAGTTAGACCACTTCAGGACACCCTTCACTTAGTGAAGTATTTAATTTATTTTAGTACGGTGCAGCAATAGAAATCTTACTTTGCTTTGCATAGAAAATCCAAATTAGAGGCCCAACTTAAGGCTGTTAGGGGTGGCAAGAGAATCATTAAGTTACTTGTAAGTTACTCAAACTATAATGTTAGTACAATATAAAAATAAAGTGTTGTTTTTCAATCAGCAAATTACACATTAAAGAAAACCTATAAAGCTTTTGTCAAGAACACAGATTCCTCTTGACCAGCAGCCAGTTAAAGTGGCAGAACTCTCAGGAATATCTCTGGAAAGGGCAGGATAGTCAGTTAAGCCCTTCACCCTTCTACCCCAGCACAGCCCAACATCACCTCCATCCCTTGATAAGAGCAGAGCACATCACTCAAATACAGAAGCCAAACTTGTTGTACAGTCACACTGCTCATTACCATAATATCAGAAATCACATCCTTTTCATATAGAAGAAACAAAAAATGTCAGGGCAGACAAACACCACACACTTCCCCCTCAGCTGCCTTAGAGAACAGATCCCAGGGAATTTTGTTGACATATGTAGCACAGTATTGCATAGAATAAATTTTATCAAACTCCACAAGGACTAAGAGATTTTCCTTCCAGCTCCTCAGAACCATAAACCCATCAGAGACCAGGCCCCTCTGCTCCCCTGTTGACACAATAACACTGTCCACACTTCCCATTGCTTTAGAGAGCTTTAAAGTATAAGTATGAAATTCTTAAAGCCATTCCAGTTTAAAAAATCCTGTAGAGTGACCCTTTCATTACCTATGACTGGAAGTCTCCCAGGTGGGAAAGGTGTTCTATTAGTTGTGTTTCAGAAGCAACCAGACTGTCATGGAACAATGATAAAACAGAAATGGTTTACTGGAAATCTGATATTTATTTCCTGCTTAGAAACTGCAACACCTGCCACTCTGCTCATCCTTCTAAGATCAAATTTACCAATACAAGCACTTTAATGTAGTAAATTCACACTTCAATTTTTTCCGGAATTTGAGGCGCTGCTTTGTCCTGGTTTGACCAGCCCAGGGAAGTGAGCTGGCTGGGTTTGAGATTGGCATTTTATTGGACCAATGGGACCAGCTTTTACGGGCTTATTTGTACAATCCCCCCATCAATTTGTTACAGAAATCTAAACCATTTCAGTTTGACTCCTCTGGCTCAACTACCCCATAGCAATACACTCCCCAGGCTTTGGTGCTAATCTGGCAAAGGCTGTCCCGGAGGAGCAGCGAGGTGAGGGCTGGGCAAGGTGGGCAGGACCGGCTGTCGGCACAGCCGGGAGACCCCCGGAGGGGCACGGCCGGGAGACCCCGGAGGGGCACGGCCGGGAGACCCCCGGAGGGGCACGGCCGGGAACCCCCGGAGGGGCACGGCTGGGAGAGCCCCGGAGGGGCACGGCCAGGGACCCCGGAGGGGCACGGCCGGAGCACCCCCGGAGGGGCACGGCCGGGAGACCCCCGGAGGGGCACGGCCAGGGAACCCCCGGAGGGGCACGGCTGGGAGACCCCGGAGGGGCACGGCCAGGGCACCCCCGGAGGGGCACGGCCGGAGCACCCCCGGAGGGGCACGGCCGGAGACCCCCGGAGGGGCACGGCCGGAGACCCCCGGAGGGGCACGCCGGAGCCCCCGAGGGCCGGCGGAGCACCCGGAGGGCAACGGCGAGGCCCGGGGGCACGGCCAGGGACCCCGAGGGGCACGGCCGGGGCACCACGGAGGGGCACAGGAGCGGGCCCAGCGCAGCCCGGGCCGTCCAGGCAGAGGCAGCCCGGGACAGGCCAGGGCTCACAGGACAGGGCTCACAGGACCAGGGCAGCCCCGCAGCCTTTGAGCTCTGAGCCGGGCCGAGCTCCCAAAGCGGGGCTGCAGCTCTCGCTCACTCTTCTCAGCCCAAGGACACATTTGAGTGTGCTTTGCACCAACAAGGAGGCAAAAGCATTTTGGCTGTGCCCACCTTGCAGAGTGCCTTTCCTCCAGCTTGTACCTTCACTTCAAACTACTGAGCATTTCAGCCTTGGAAAATCAATTTTACACTGTTCCACTCAAAATTTTACTTATCATTAGATGAGTGACTGCAACACACAGGTGCTTGGTTTTCTGGTTTGTTTTTTTTTTTAACCAAGAGACTAATATTAAAGTAGCAGCACAACTCCAGCCTTTTCATTTCCTTTTGAAACCCCCAATTCTCATGGACAAAGAGCAAAGCTAGGAATCCACTCTCATTCTTAACCTATCACCTGTACACTGTTTTCTTCCGCTTGCTCCTTCTCTTCATTCCATGCAGGAATATGGTTTTGTTTGCTTCTTTGGAAAGCCCATATTCCAGCTTCAGGGCCCTGAGGTTTCAATGAACATCAGGAACAAACTGCACCCCGCCAAGGCTGCCTCCCCTCCTTTTCCTGGCTGATCACTGACAGCCCGAGCCATGGCTCACATCTGGGAATTGCCACATGGCCATGCTGCCAGGTATCCAAGGTACTTGTCCTGCAGATTACAGTCAAATCCCAGGATAAGTAAGTGCAGGTGTATAATGAAGCCCACTTAAAATGAAACTGGTCTCAGGCTTGGGCTATAAGAATTCTGTAGTAAGATTTATGACCTTGAACAGGAACTTCATTATAAAGCAAGTGACTTTAATGTAATGAAAACCATCTCTCTCTGAAGAGGAATGGTGTGTTAACAGCAGCAGAGCTGTCTCAGTGTTTGCTGTTTGCAATCCAGCACCATCATTGTCACTTAAAGTTCATTAATTATTCTAAAAATGCCATTACCAAAATGCAATTGTATGCAATTTTTATATCATTTTCTTCAGAAGGTGGCACTTCATCTATTTTTAAAGTCCAAATTTTCTAGTACAGCTTACCCTGTGTTCTCAGAATTACTCAATACATGAAAATACAAACATTAGTAATGAGCCCTATTAACGCAGATTTCACTTCAAGCTAACTTAGATTTACTTCACACAGTTAAGTGAGTTCATTTCACTGGAAAAAGAGATTCCCTAAAGGAAAAAACATCAACTACTGTGGCTGATATTGCCCAATACATCGCTGAAAAATAAATTCTACTGATTGATTTTTTTCGTTTCCCCCCCCAGCAGCACTTTTAAAAATACAGTCTTTTAATGATTGTTTAATTTTCATATAACCAGAATATAAATCCTTTACATACTGCTTTGCTGCAGCTGCAGCATAATGTCTCATTTTTCATGGAAAAAAACCCCTAATTACGTGGTTCACCGAATTGCCTGTGGTAACACATCAATTTTATTTACATTCAAAAGTTGGACTTGAGTTTGTTCTCAGCACTCCAGTTAATTCCAAGCCCATTTTACAGAACACTTCTCCTGGACTCATTAGTAACACCTCACTCTGCTGTTACAGGGAGGGATTCCCAGCTATTGGAACCTTGCTCTGGCTTTCCAGCGCTTTCCGGGCAGTTCCATCCCACTTTGAATCCCCTGGGCTCGCTCGGAGCCCGCCTTGCTGCTGCTCTGCCAAAGGAACATCAGGTGGCTCTCCAGAAGTCAGCTCTTAGTGCAGCCTCTGGAACACCAACTCCTTTTCTCACAAAAACACCAGAGACAAACAAGAACTATGGCGTGGCAAATAAAACCTGAAGGTTAATTACTCAAAATTTCAACTATTTCAGTCAAACTGAGCTTGGATTTGGAAAGCAGAAAGATTATGAGGAAGCATGTGGATTCAGTAGAGAATTTCTTGGCTTTGCCTTCCATCAGTGTCTTTCCTCTACACTGTTTTCAAAAGGTAATTTGTTGCAATCAACAGGGAAACCTCCAAATTCCCAGCCATGAACAAGATTAAGATGTTAAATCTTGAGTGATATAAATAAAATAAAACCATAAAAACCATTAGGCTTTTTTACATATGGTCCTTTGGTAGTTTTCAGACTTTTTAAAAACTTTTTAGCCTTAGATATTGCCAGCTGTGAGAAGAGGGAAAATGCACTATATGAGAATGATCCATGGAATATCCTGAGCTGGAAGGGACCCACAAGGATCAAGGATTTCTTGAGTAGAAGTGGTAATGAATTCACAAATGCCACATGCACTCATTGCATGCTGCTCTGAACACTGAGATTCCCTGTTCATGTGGAAACAAAACCACTGAAGGAAAGAGAATTAAGGCAAAGGTAAGTGCAATCAGAATTCCAGACAGGACATTCAGTTTTAATTTTTTTTTAATGACTCCCATAAACCAACTTTCAAGTAAAAGGAGTAGAAGTGCTGGGAAGAACATTTATTTTTTAAAGAAAACAAAACAAAATGAAGACATCTTGCCTAGACACAATAAGGCTCTTGTCAGCTTCATGTGTATAAAAGGAGTTGGCATTTTCCCATGAAGCAATTCCTTAATCCCAAATGATGGCATAATAACCTCATTTAATATGCCTCCTTTAAAAGAAAAAGTTTATTTTGTGTAAGCTGAACTTCAACTGGCAATCACTGGACACCAATTACCAGTGTCAGATATAAGGGTCACAGAACAATTCTGTGGGCTGAGAAAGTAGGAATTCACTTTTCAATCCCATCTTCTTGCCAAAAGAATGGAAAAACTGAACTTTGTTTTCATGTCTTTGGGAATAATCTATGCTAGGCAATTAAGAAAATGCAAATGACTTATCTTATTGAAAATAATCAAGCCAGAAACAGACTTTTCAGTAACTTAATATTCCAATAAAGTCTTCTGTCACAGGAACCTACTTGTTAATTCCACTCCGCGCTCAAGAACCGGCAATTAACCATTTTCAGATTTCACTTCAAATTATTAATAAGTGGTACTCAGCTGCTTGATATTCATTGCTGATTTTTAAATGGAAAGCCTTCCAAAAGCCTTGCATTTCACATCCTTGATTCCTTGCTCATGGCTGCTTTTCCATGCCCTGGCTGCTCTTGTTCCTGGTTCTACTGGGCATGACAAGAGTTCTGGGGTTTATGGAGTTGTTGTAATTAGAATTGTTGTAGTACACATCCCATGCTTTCACCAAAGCCCAGGGATCCCAGGAACAGCCTTTGGGCAAATCCCAGGAAGTCTGGGAGCCAGCTGTAATGCACTTCCAGCAGCAAGTGCCTCCCTTCTTGCCCACTGCCACAGAGTCACAGGAGAATGGGCTGACTGAGGAGCATTCTCATCTGAACACCCATTTCATGGCAAGGGGGCTCAGTCTCCATTTCACACATTGCTTCACACACTTAAAATACCTTTGAATAGACAGGAACATCTTCTCATTCAATAATTAACATACCTCACTACACACAGCTTAGAACATACTCTCTAATTCTTGACAGAGCTCCCAATTCCTCACAACTGCAGAAATAAGACAGCACCCTGAAAGAACCTTAAATAGGCTCAAATTGAAATGGAAAGTAGATTTTTCACTGTTTATTCTCTTTTACACTAGTGGAGCAAAAAAATGTCATTTTTTCCAAGTGTTCCATTATTTTTCTTTTAATCCCTAATAAATGCAGACAAGAACCAAGTACTAAACATTTACAGTTTAAACACTGATTTAATTTAGAAGACTTGACTAATAATGAAACTTTGAAATCTGGAAGTTCACAAGGAAGCATCAAGAACCCTTCCTAGCAGGAATAAAAACAACTAAATTGAGTTCTGGGACAAGCTATTCTCCTCAAGAGAGATCCTTAAAAACAGAGCTGACATGTTCTGCTTTCCTGTAGGTAAAAATCAGCAAATTTCAGGTAGAGAAACAATAGCAGAAATTAATTGTGGGCACAACCATGTGGCTTACTGTAGGTGCCCTGCACACAGCTCTTCCTACAGGCAGCATTTTTCCCTCCTCACTTTTATCAGCACCAGGGGATTACGGCTGCGCCAGCCTGATATGCCAAGAATTCATAAACAGGAACGAGCTGAAGCTCCAGGTTTTTCCTGTCACAGCTCAAATTTCAGCTACGTTTTTAAACTTACCAAGCTGCAAAGATCATGTACAATAATCTTTCAGGAAAGACTTGCCTAATTCATTCAAGATAATCTATTCTTCATAAGCGTTTCCACCCAAATTCTTATATTCCACAAAGCAGAAAGTGAAATAGTATCATTTTTCTGGGGAAGCAGCTCCAGAAATTAATGGATCAAGTGCAATATATCAGATGGAAATCCCAAATACCTACCAGAATCAGTGAATTCAGGAACACAAGCTACTAAGCTGATAGAAGGATGTAGTTTTACCTAAAGAACATTCAAACACTCAGAATTTATTCATTTTTGAGCTCCTGTCTCCCATCCTGCCAGCTTTCCAGAGTAGTGCTTACAGTCACCAAACCTGCATTCTCAGTAGTGGTACACATCATAATTCCTGCATTATCCTAAGAATTCCAATATTATGTACCACAAATGCAGCAGACAAAGTAGAATATATCCATAAATCCAGTACATAGATTATAAATTGACAGACAAAACTGTAAGAGAATTACAGAATATTCCGAGTTGAAAGGGACTCACAAGATCATCAAGTCCAACTCTTGGAGTGATGTAAAATGTCACAGCAAAGTGCTCTTTGCAAAAGCAAAGAAGGGAACTGAAGATTCCCTTCCTTATAATCTCTGTGGAACCCACGGGGTCCAGGGCAGGGGTGGGAGAGGAGAGAAAACCCAAGAGTTGAGTCTAAATTCTCTGTGATGCTCCAGATGGTATTTGGTCACCAAATGCAAATGAGAGCTCTGCAACTTGCAAATCCACAACGTTCCTGTCAAAAACGCTGCCAACAGGCAGACACTCCCTCCTCTCCTTCCACTTCTTCTGTCGGGTGTACAAAAAAATGGATTTATGGGAAAAGGTACTGTGGCTGGAACAGTTGCCAGACCTCTCCAGGCAGTATCATTAAACAGCCTTTATCCTTCAGAAAGCCAAACTTCAACAAACTAAAGCAACGCCCAACTTTTGCAGACTTACAGAATCACTCCAGTGTTTCCTCACTCACTGACCCCACCCCAATTAGCTTTTTCCACCCAGGATTGAACAAAGATCTTCAACCTCTCCTCCAGTTTCAAATGCCACCACAATAAAAAACAGAACACCACAGTCAAGGCTGGCAGGAAGAAGAAATGTAGGAGAACGTGCAAGAGAACCTCTGAAGTTCCCAGCTGTCTGGTTAATCCAAGCACTCCACTGATCTATAACTGCTCTGCAAATAATTGTTTTTACTTAATCTTCCGTGACAGCATTTAATTATCCACAGTTTTGGAAAGCTACTACATAAACAACTCTCCTCATACCTCCTGTTTACAACCACCAAGTTGTTTTCCCTATGACTATTTAAAATTCTTTTATAAATGGCAGATTTGTTGTTTACCAAATCTTCAATGTTATAAAGATAAAGGAACCCTTAGAGTTCATGAGCAAAAGTTTTTGAAGTGCTTCTGAACGCAAAACCTCAGTTTTTCCTCTGTTTACTGAAAGCAGTAAATATTATACAGCACTACTGGAGTGACTCTCTTATCCAGAAAAGTAAAAAATTACAACTTAGGCTTGAATTTATAAAACATAAAACTTTAAAATGAAATTCTTTAAATTTTAGTTAACACTAAATCATTTCACTTACAAAGCACAAGTCCTAGGCAGGAAAAGAGAAATCCAAAACTTTATTCTTGATAAGAATCCGTGATCTTACTAATAGGCATTATTCCCTAAAGTTCCTATATCTCAGATAACAATGTTTTATACAGACTCCAGTCTTCCTCTTGGATTTGCAGCATCAGACTCCTGGGACCTGTACTCCCAGACATATGAACACAACACAACAAAGTTCTGGCCATGGAACTCTAAGTCACAGTGACAATCCATCCTGTAGGAACAGCATTTTAAGCCAAAGCAGCTCATTTCCTGAGCAGGTTTTCCCCCAAAAAAGCATCATGTTACTCAGCTGACAGGCAAGGAAAACCCTGCTTCAGAAACTTTCCTATTTTCTGTTTGCCCACATGGAAAAGCCCTTTATATTTTCAGGAAGCTAATTTCAACTATCAAATAGTTCAGTACTGTTGCCTGTATAAACAGTAAACAATAAAAAGCAGAATAAAGGTGTTCCTTTTGCCTTCTGGCTGCATGAAAGAGTGAACACAAACTGTGTCCTTTGTCCTATCTTAAGGAATCAATGGACATAAATGCCTTGTTCTGGCAGAATTTGAGGCTCAATATTTTGTCAATACTGATGTTTGAACTCTAAAATGTACTGAACAGAGCCCAACAGCCCTATCAGCAGGAAAATGTACAACACTTACACAATTTACATCACTTTGAACTCTATCTGATAAGTCACTACAAGTGTTTCAATGTGCTTTTAATACAGAACAAGGAAATCTATCCTTGTAGGATTTATACACGTGGCAACAGACAAGTTTCAGACTGAATTCCACTTTCAAGTTGAAGGCTCCAGCCTGGATGCTGGGACACCTGGAGTGCTGTGTCCAGTTCTGAGCCCCTCAGTTCAGGAAGGACATTGAGGGGCTGCAGCGTGGCCAGGGAAGGGAACAGAGCTGGGGAAGGGGCTGGAGCCCCAGGAGGGGCTGAGGGAGCTGGGAAGGGGCTCAGCCTGGAGCACAGGAGGCTCAGGGGGGCCCTGCTGGCTCTGCACAGCTCCTGACAGCAGGGGCAGCGGGGGGTTTGGGCTCTGGGAACAGGGACAGGAGAGAGGGAACGGCCTCAGGCTGGGCACAGGAGGCTCAGGGTGGACACCAGGAGGAATTTCTGCATGGAAGGGGCTGTGAAACATTGGCTGGGGCTGCCCAGGGAGGAGGTGCAGCCCCATCCCTGGAGATGCCCAAGGACCACCTGGATGTGGCACTCAGTGCTCTGGCTGGAGGATCAGGCACAGGTTGGACTCAACGACCATGGAAGTCTTTTCCAAACTAAATAATTCTGTGATTCCATAAAATTTTGAACCAGGCAGAAATGTGTGACAGTGATGCTTTGCTATACTCTGCCCCATACTGCACCCAGCAGAAGCAGGTTCAGCTCTCCAGACATTTAAGTGGATTTCCATACCACCACCACTGGAAGCAGCATCACACTGTTGTAACCAAGATGTCAAATATAAACAAGCTCCATCAATTTACAACCAAAACAGAAACATCACCTGCAACTCCTTTCAAATAAAAAGACACTTAAGTCCCATCTTCTGCATTTGAAATATTAAATAAACTATATTTCACTAAGAGAAAAGCATATATTATTAAAGCTTTGCTGGGTAAGTAGAAATATTACCCATTCCCTCATTCAAAACAGGTGCCTCATAAAAAATGAATGTCAGTGGAATGGCTCAGTGCAGCACTTGTGAGCCATCTCCTTAATTATACATGATCACAGGGCTACCTGTGTGGAACACACCTCAAGATACTCAGGCCTCCATATCTGTGATTTCACAGGCTCTGGTGCCAAATAAACAATCTGGCAACCATCAAAGCAGGAAGTTCAGAATGGTGCTTAGAACAGAATGAAAAGAAATTAATATACCATAAGCCAAGACTAAACAGTGTAGGGTACAGGTGGGAGATAAGGGACAATTCAAGCACACTTGATAAACAAAATATTCTGTGTACTTGAAACAAATTTTATCACCAGAAAGTTTAAAGGCGAAGAGGATAAAAAATTATTGCAAGACACCAGCACCTGATCCTTATGATTGACTTAGTTTTTTTAACTACTGTTATTATTCCAGAACTGGTGAACTTCAGTCATTTTCTTGCAAGACACAAGGTGAAAATGGAGGCAAAATTCATACAGCCTAATAAAACACCTTTTAGTTCAGGCAAGACTTGTCATAGAAACAATAAAGCTCTGAATAGAAAATAATATATACTGGATATAGTCAAACCCAAACATGATCACAACAGCCACAGTAGAAGTAACCTTATCATGTTAAGGCTCCACATTCTGGAGACTCTGAGGACTTATGCAATCCCAGTTGCATAAAGCCTATAATCACCAATTTATCATTATCACCTCTGACCTACCTGCCTCCTATTCCACTCACTTGTTGCAACTCGCCTTGGATCACACTCAAATCCTGCAGCAGGAGCAAGGAACAAGTCCTGACCTCACAGATTTACCTGAGGTGCCTTGGAGTTCACCTGACTCTACAGGAGAGGTGATTTATTCCATCAGCTACTACCTTATGCCAGAGCTGGGGTATTATTATTATTACCATCATCATCCCTTGAACTAGAATTTACTGCACAAAAGTCCAAGTCATGGTGTTGACTACAGGTCTCCTGAGTTCAAGTTTCACTTTGCATTCTATCACGCGGCAAAAAAAAAAAGTCAGATTTACAAGTAATTTTTGCTTTCCTGTAGGTCTTAAAACACGAACTAGGACAAAATCACATAAGGTAGCAAGTTAAAGCACTAAAAACTCTCCCTTTTCACAGGAGTAATTGAGAAGCAAAGCGTGGCTTACTGTGCAGCTCGCGGTGGATGACATCGACGAGGTTGGGCTCGTCCCCCCACCAGAATATCCAGAGCTCCTTGCAGTCGGGTTTGACGTCCCGGCGCCACACGCACAGCAGGTTGGCCTGCAGGCAGCGGATGAAGCTGAGCAGGATGGGATCATCCTGGGCTGGAGCTGAAATGATGGGCCCACAGTCCCCATGGCCTTCAAAGTTGTACCTACGCCATTTGATGCCAGTCAGTTCAGCCTAGGGGAGAGGAAAAAAGATGAAGAGAGTCATTGGATCACTTCATAATTTAGTCATATTCCTAGCTTGTTTCATTGTCGTTGGTTAATTCCTCAATTCAAGTTCAAAAATCCTCCTATTCATATATTTTCCTTTATTCCCCTTCAAGGAAAAAAAATTAGAATTAGCACTGAATAAACCTGGCTTACCCCTGCATTTAGGTTTTCACACAACCTGACTCACTTCTATTCATTTCTATTCTATTCATTTCCAACAGCTTCATTCAATTTCTAACCATTTTGTTATCTTATTACCATCTTACAAGTTAGAAAGGAAAAAAAACCAAACAGGGAGAGGGAATAAGGCTCGTTCCCTACAGGCTGCTTGGTGGCCACGTGAGCTCAGTGTCAGCCCAAAAGTTGGCCACTTGAAAGTCACAAAGTACTGCAGTACTTAAGAAAACCAGTGACTTACTGGAAAAGCTGAAACAGTTTCACATTATGATGTTACAGGTTTACCAAATGGGCTTTTTATTTTTATTGTGCCCAAATGAACAAAAGCAGAATATGGAAAGTTGCCATTTCCTGCCTCTCAATCAGATAGAATTCTCTTATTAACCATCAAGGAAGTACAAAAAGAAAAGATTTGCTACCCATATGTTTGGGAAAGGTTTTCTCTGGACACTGAACAGGTTCCCCAGGGAATGGGCACAGCCCCAAAGCTGCCAGAGCTCCAGGAATGTTTGAACAACTCTCCAAGGATGCACAGGGTGGGATTGTTGGGGTGTCCTGGCCAGGGCCAGGTGTTGAATTCAATGATCCTGGTGGGTCACTTCCAACACAGGGTGTTCCATGATCCTGAGATCTGCCTCCACTCCCAGTTTGCCCCATCCCTGTGGCAGCCTCCCCCTTTCTCTGCACTCTCAGCACAGCAGAGGGAATACCCCCAGGACAGGACAGTGTGGCTGTTATCAAACACAACTGGTGTGTGTATACACTGCTCACAGTGGGCTTGTACTCTACTCTCCAACCTGTTACCACATTCCTGCTGCTGCTGTTCCCTCCACCGCTTCATTCCCAGTGTTCACACCTTCCCCTGGCTGCCCAGAAGCAGCCTGTGCTCAGCTCCCAAGTGCTCCTGCAGGAACAGCCAGCTGGTCTGCTGCAAGGACTGCAAACACTCCATAGCAGCAGCTACACCTCTGACAAGAGAGGGCACTGCCAGGGACAAGGGAAAGACCCAGCAGGGGAAACACTGACTGCAGGAATGAATTTTTACTCCTAAAGAAAACCAAAGACTTGCAGATCATGTATTCCTCCCACTGTCATCACCTGTGTAAGGACATTCAGCTTCTCCTCCAAAACCCAAACTCCCCATTAAACACAGAAGGATTTCCTTTTTCAAGTTCACAAACTTAGTCCATTTACAAGTTTAAACTCTAAAATTTACTTCTGTCCACCACAGTAGCTGGAAGGAGCCTGCCTGGTTCAAGAGCTGGCTGGTGAACTGCTGAGGAGCTGAAGGTGATGCTCATCCTACCAACAACAGAAGCAAAAAACACAAGTATTTCTTGAATCCTATAAATACATTCCCTGAAAGAGTTTCACCTCATTCCTGTATACTGCCTGGCCCAGCAGGGCTCTGGCCCATGGCTACAGCTCCTGGGACTCTGCCTCAAGGACTATTTCTCCAAACACTGATTTATCCAGATTGCCCATTTAATTGTCCTCTGAAGAGGCCTCACCAGACACAGGGCCACACAGTACTGCACTGGGAAGGGGAAAAACCTATGGAACAGTGAACAGCAGGGAAATTGGGTTTATTGTTTGCAGGCCCCTAAACCACCAGGCATCTGTAGCTCCAAAGGGCAGAAGGGACAGTGCCATCTAGATCCTGCCAGCAAGACACCAGTCCTGGATTGTCCCAGCTGGAGGCTTCCTACAGCCAGCACTGAGCTCCTGCACTTAGACAGAAATGCTGATCAGCCATCCAAAGGGTTGGGAACTATGGAAATGGAAAAAGATAGTCCAGAGTGGCTGAGATACACAGCCATGTGCCACTTTCCTGGCACGACAAGGACAGGGGAATGCAAGAGGCAAAATGGAAGGAGTGAAGTTATTTTTTTCCATAGTAGAGTGCTGGAAGACCTCATACACCAAATAACAATCCAAGAGAAAGCCCTCCTCCCAAACATCTACATCTGTTCTATGTGTGTCCCCAGCTAGAGCTCGGAAAAGGAACGGGCAGAGTTTCTGAAACAGGATAATGAATAAAACTATGAACCACAAAACACCAAAAATTACTGCCAGCATAGGCAACCTGTGAAAAAAATGATGTTAAATGTTTGTGCCATAACCAGCTAAGAACATATGCTAAGTCAGAAAGAGCATGGAACAGGAAGATGACAAAAACCAAAACCAAAAAACCCAACTGAACAAAAGACCTTACCCAACAGCAGCACTCTCTTGATCCACGCAGCAAAAGCCAGAGCTCAGCTGTTTCAAAGAGCAGAGAGGCTCCTGTGGCTTCCTGCCAGCTCAGAGGTATCACCCCAACATCCCCCCCAGAGGAGGGATGAAACAGAGCCAAGCACAGCACAGCAACATCAGCAGAGCTGCACCCAATTGAATTCTGCACTAACGAACTCCTGGAGTCTGTAATTCTGTGGACTATGAGGAATGAATGATAAACTACTAACCTGGATCACACCAGTGCCCACCCCCACAGAGAGAGAGCCCCCAAAAAAGGGAGAGAAGTCCTGGGGCTTTGGACTCAGTAGCAGCATTAAATGAGCTCTCACACATCGTTTCCCAGTCCGAGTTGCAGAGATGTGGTCCAGCACATGTATTGGGATATGTCTGTTTCTGTTTAAATTTTTAGTAGGTAAGCATCAATACTAATCCCTCAGAACTTCTGGATTGTGTCCTCATGTTAATTAAAACTGAATTCAAATAGATTTGAATCCAGAAGGGATACACAAGAGCAGACTACACCCAAAACACTTACACACATTCTACGCCTCTACTGATGTTCTGTGTGAAGTATTTAACACACTATAGGGAGAAGATCTGCATCCACATGGGGATTTATTTACATTAATTTCTTTAAACAAACCAACAGCCCCAGTTTGATGAGACCTCCATCTGTAGCAGGGTTTGCACAGACAAGACAAGCAGTGGGCTATGGTTCTGGGAACTGTTTTGAAGAGCCAACTGTGGTTTCATTTGTGCTTCACTGGCAGTGAGCACAGGCTGACCCAACACAGCCTCCTCCTCAGCCCCAGACACACATTTCCATGTCCCAGGCTGACTCTGGATCTACTCGTTATGGAATCACTTGGTGACTGGGATCACTTCACCAATTTAAACAAGTGAAAGCAAGAGAAAGACAAACATTTCCAGGCTCAGCACCCTGACAGCTCATCCTGCAGCCAGGGAATCACCGAGCAGCCCCAGGAGAGGAGAGAGAATGGAGTGGGATCTCCCCTGTCAGGGACAGCTGCAATCAGATAAAACACAACTTTCAGTGCACCCGGACTGCAGTGCATGTACACCTCAACCAACACAAGCAAGCACTGGTGCCAGAGCAGGCCTGGCCTGGGTGCCTTCCCTGCGGCACTCAGCTGCTGCTCAGACACTCACACTGAGCTGGGCTGACTCAAACCCAGAAGGGTTGGATTAAACGACTTTTTCCTCGACTCAGATCAGTCCCCACACCTGATTCATTAAACGGCCACAGAGATGCTCGTACCGGGAAGTCTGAGCACAGCAAAGCAGGTCAGGGAGGGCAGAGCTGCTCTGATTAGTAAAAGGGCTGGTTTGAAAGCAGCCTGAAACACTGAGACAGAAACCAAAATTGCCAACCTGAGGACAAAACCGTGAACATGCTGTTTAACTCACAACTGGCTAGAGATGAATGCAGAACAAAGCAGAACTCTTGCCAGGTGATGTAATCTACTGTGTTTCTTGCATCTCTTCCCATATGCACAGTTTTGGCTTATTGCAGTTGATACAATGTTTTCAAAACCAAAAAGCCTGACCAAAAAAAAAATAAATAAAAATTACTTACGAACTAACAAATACTTATTATTATCCAACACTGTTAGCAAATCATGCATTAAATGAGATTTTTGCTTTGGTTTATAAACGAACATGAGTTACAGAGGACAGTGCTGTGAAAAGTTCAACTGCTCAGATAAGTGGAGCTGTTTTGAAATGGAGTTTTTTTCTGAGTTCAGCTAACTGCAGTTGGACACAGAATATTTGTGAGACGCCAGTTCTAAATGCACTGGGCCAAGCGTGTGAGGAAACAGAGAAATTGGATCTCTAACAGTAATACCCAAACCCTTCACTAACATCCAACTTCTTACAGAGTAATTCCCAAGACACAAAAAGATCTGTTTCTGATGTTTTCAAAAGCAGCTGTCAGGGTAGAAGAGTGTGTTCAAATTCCACACAGGCGTCCAAAACCACCCAAAACATCCCCCTAAAGAAATAGGCATTAATGAAAACAGTGCGTTGCCAATGGCTTTATTCAGATGCGTGGCCTTAGAGTGATCACACAGAGTGCCTTGGAAAGGGACACAAACTCAGGTTTCAGTGACCATCATCACACCCTGCAGAGTGAAACAGCCACAAAAGAGAGGAGCTGAGAGTGTTCAAACCTCTGATCCCTCCTGCACACACACAAACAAGCAGAGAGACACAGAAAGCAAATTAGCACTTTCTATCACACCCTGCTGCCCTAAATACAGACACCTCCACAAGTACCTGCCACAGCTCAGGGCTCCAGGACACCATCCACCACTGCCAACTCCTAGGAGACAGAAAAACTCAGCTCTCGTTCTCTTCCCCCTTCAGGCTTAAATCACAATAATAGGCAGGCTGGGAGGGTCTTCTGCTGATCTCATCGTGCTCCACTCAGTTTGGTAGTTTAGGCTGCTAAAAATCACAATTCCCCAGTAACATTTCACAGTGCACAACTTGGTGCTGGCATGCTCCCAGCAACCCTGAAGATATAATTAGTGCTGGGTAGCCACTGTGACTGTTTTCCTCTTCTACAGCCCTTGCAGATGGAAGACAAACAAACCCATCCTCCTCCTCCCCTTTGATTTCCCATCTCCACCAAATGCTTTTTGGTCTCTGTTTTATGGGAAATGGACAGGCCAACTCTAAATTAACTTATCCAGATCACTTGAGTAATTCCACCCAGTTTAATACACAAAGCTCCCTTGGAGAGATTATACAATAATACAGAGACAGCAGAACAAGAAAGAGGGAGAGCATCAAAAATTGGAGAAATTCTTATATTTGGCCACTCCAAGTGTAAAGCAGAGCTATTTTTTAACTACTTTGTGCTTTTTCTACATTAAAAACAGTGACTAAAACTATATAAATGTGATTTTTTTCCTGCTTTATAGATTAGAGAAAAGTAAGAAAAGCTAGGACAGTCAGGCTGCAGAGTGTAGAAAGTTATCAGCCTGGTTCTTTCAAAATAGGAAGGATACATTGGAAAGGAGTTAAGACCATATAATGAATAAAAGAACCAGATATCCATCATACAGGCCCTCAGCTCCAACCCTGCTTTCTCAAAGACTTTCAACATGGCGACGTTCAGGTCATCTTATTTTGCACACTTCTCCAATTTGAAACAAAACAAAAACCAAGTATAAAAATACTTCCCAGTTGCCTGTCTAAAAGGCAGAACTGAATTTGTCTGACTGATACCCAGTGCTTCAAACATAATTTTCTTTAACGGTCTTAAAAGAACAATGCAAGCAATGTAAAAACCAAACTACACCTTGTCACGTCTACAAACACATTTCAGTTAAACAAAGGGAATATAAAAGCTTTCATGAAATGTCCTTCCAACCAAGAGGAAGATGTTAAGCTGCCCAGGGTACCTTAAAACATTGTATTTACCAGCCTCTGAAGTTAGGCTCAGTCTAAACAATTCCTCTAATCTAGAATTTTGTTCGCTTCTACGTAGGAGAGTAGTTGCTAAGTATCTTTAGCTACAATTTATGCTTCAAATTGGAACATAAAACATGTAAATGCCATATGTATGTTTGCCAGTTTTATTAGTGTCTCATCTTGAGAGCTTCATTCAAGTAAGTAGCTATTCTGAAGCCACCAGAGACTCGTACTAAGGACTACTCACATGAGTGAAAATCTGCATAAGAAAGCCCTTAGTTCATAGTCCAAGAATTTAAACTGTAGTTAAAGGTGTCATGGGAATTACACCACCATTTTAATTAAATGCTGTAAGATCTTGCAGACAGACTCAAGATTAGCACCATCTGTTTTGGTTACAGTGTCTCATTTCACTACATCATCCTCACACAGCGAGGAAATATCATTGCACACTCTACTCCAGCCATTTAACTAGCAGATAAAAGTATAGCCATGTTGATACACTTCACCAGGAAGGAAGGACAAAAGGACAAGGACTGGGGGACTGAAAACTACTCTGTATCAACGTACTGGTTGTGGGGGAGGCAAACACCATCCCCTCTCACAGTGAAATAAAGCATTTAGTAACATCTGCCTAAGTCCCTGTCAAGCGAATTGAAAGAATAGAGGAGATTGCTTAGCTAAAAAATTCGTTTTCTTCACAGCTTTACAGACTGTTTGTACACCCTGAGTGAGGCTCCTATTCCCACAGCACAACTGAGCAGTGTCAGCACCTGTCCACAGACATTCCCCATCTTTTCTGCTGGGTCTGAAGATCTCTGGGGTTTGAAAACCCACAGCAGACTGACCATCTCAGCCCTGCAGAGTCTCCTGAAATCAGATCATTCCCTGAACTCCATATTAACATTCTCCTCTTTACGCTGTCCATTTTAAAAAGCAAGGAATGGTTTGTGTCCCTTCCCTCAGGGCTTATCCCTTCTGCCCCTGTAAGAGGGAGGGATCACATGGCAGTGCAGAGGCCTTGCATGCACTGAATGAACTTCACAACGACATTTCCAGGAGGCCAAGTATTGCCATAACAGCACAAAGCCCTCCAAACCTGCTCTGAAATGGAGAAGAGACAAAAAACAGCACATTTAAAAATAGCTAATTCTAAAATGGGTGTCCCATGGCCAAAAAAACCACCATGCCATGGTTTGTGCTTCAGAGCCCAGCACTCAGCCTCAGCCCTCTTAGTATGCAACTGAGCAGCAGCAGAATGACATGTTTGACTTTAATCCTCTCCCTGCATAAGCACACAGTCAAGTGGCTGGAAAAAAAGGGATAAAGGGCAGCCACTAACAAGCTTTTAAAAATGAAGGATGAAAAAAAATTACCTTTTTTTTTTTATTGTTATTCCTTGGCTTTTAAAACCAACATGAAAACGAGCATGCCAGTGCATGCAGCACATGTGCCTGGACCAGCTTGTTGCTGGATAAATCCCTGCACTCCGTGATGCCTCCTTCCCTTGTGCCCCCTGGAACAGATTATCTAAATGCTCCTACTCCAGAGCTGTTTGTGACAAGCAACAGTGTCAGGGCATTTGTGTGTCATCTTTTACCTTTGCAAGTCTCAGAGAAGGATTTAGTTGTAACCAAAATCCTATTATCAGATATCTCCCTGATGGACTTCTGTACCTGGGGACATCTGAGATCCCATATCACAGTACTGAAGACCAGAAATCCAAGGCATTTCTAAAATAACAGACTTCACATTATTAAAAGCCACAAACTAACAGCATGAGCTCTTATGCCTAAAAAGTAAACAGCACTGACAGAAATTAGGTACTTTTTCCTCTTTCTCCCCAGCATGAGGGTGACTTTGCCCATGTAGGAGAGGAGGCAGCCAGGAAGATTAATTGCTTCTTTCAAAGAAACAAAAGTCGGACCCGTCTCAAAAAGAATTTGAGGTGGCAACCAAGTACCATCTTTCCCAGTGGAAAATATAAAAGGACTCCAATACTAATGCTCAAATTTCAGCAGCTCTGGCAGATGCAGGAGTTACCAACAAAGGCTTTTTGAGTGGCAAGCATAAAAGAAAGCAATCTGGTAAAAGCACACAAATTACTGACATGGATCCAAACCCTCACAGAATTTCAAGGTTAAATACTAAAGTAGATGACTACAATCAAGCACAGCAGAAGGAAAATGAGCACGCACTGACACACTGAAAAAGTATTTTCTTGCAGTCCACCACAAAAACAGGTTGACAAAACAAAACCAAATGTGAGAAATTCTTATGAAAGAAACAGAAGGTGACACAGAAATTGAGGCCATTACAATTCATCTGTAGCTCTGCACATTCATCACAAACTGCAGCTCTTGTTTCACAACATCAAAACCAGAAAAATTATAGGAATGGTCAAAAAATACATATTCTGCACAGTTAAAAAATTATCCAAGGATTAAGTCTGGTTGGTTTACAAGAGGGGAACTGAGGTTCTCTAGAGAACAGCTGCTACTTTTCTTCCAGATACCAAGTTAAATGAGCAGAACGCAGACTTGAAACCAAAACGAGGTAGCTGAAATTTTTGTATCAGGATAAAAACTTATGTTCTAGCTTAGCAATTTGTCTACAAAACATCTACCTGGTTCAAGAAACCTCTCAACCAAATACACAGAAGAGATCCTGGGACATAATTCAAGCAAGTGCAACTACATCCACTTCAGCAAATCTGGCAGGGCAAACAAAGAGTGGCCACCACTGAGACAGGACACTTTGGTGGAATTATGACTCCACAACGCTGTTCCATGCCCCTTCATTTAGCCAGGTACCAAAAGGTACCTTGGAAATCTCATCAGCACACAGAGAACACTCAATGGTCACCCTCAGAGCTGCCATCCCCAGCCAGGACACCCACCCAATGTCCTCCTATAAAGCAGCTACAGTCATCCAGCACTAACTGCAAAAACTTTTAAACTCATTTAAAACAATAAAGAATGAAAGAGGAAATTTTTGATAAAAGACCTTTGAGAGTTACATCAACATCTTTCACCTTCAGTGAAGGCTTTGGTTAGCAAATCTGCAGCTCTTAACCAATCCAGCAAATTCAGAATATGGTTCCATGCTGGTGCCTGGCTCAGCAGCTCCCCTCCACTGCCAAGGCTGTAACTCAGTTCATCAGAGATGGGAAAGGATAATGTGATAAGCACGGCTGGAAGCCAGAGGGCTGAGACTCAGCCATCACTTGAAAATATACTTTCAAGCCCAAAATACTCCAGACACAAGCATAAGGAAACAAAGACGGCAGCAGCACTGTCCCAGGCCAGTGTGGGAGTGAGACTCCCCAGGCACTTCCACCCCGTGTCCTGCTGGCTCCTGCACCAACACAGCACAACTGGCTTTGCTTTGCTCGGGGCTATTACTGGGAAAAGGGGAAGAAGGGGACTTGATCTTGGAGCTCTTTTCCCACCTTAATAATTCTATTTACCCACGGCAGAGCTGACCATTTACCCCTGCAGGCTGTATGGAAGCACACAATGCCTGGAAGCAAAATGCCATCTCCAAGACAAAAGACAGAAGGAATTGAAGAAATTCTTTTCCTATTACCAAACCCTGGGTTTAGGCAGTGACCCACCCCACAGCTCATCACAGACACTATTTTACAGAGGCATCTCCATCACTTCAACCAGTTTCTTCAAAAAAGGGAATCAATTATTTTTTAACTTCTGAGTAAATGGTTGAGAACAGATAATAAAATGGAAACTACCACTGCAAATAGCACACAAAAATAAAGCAAATAAAGATGCAACTTGCCAGCAGCCAGAGTATCCCTCCCTTGTTTTCAGACAGGGAGAATGATGAGGTTTGCAAATCCCCTTCAGAAAGAATCAGAACTGACTGCCTATTTTCCAGATTTAAAAGACCCCTCCTGGAGAAAGCTGTACTACAGAAAAGCAGTCCAACGAGTAAAAAAAATAACAAGAGCAAATCTGCAAGAAAACAAAGGTATCTTCTCTATTCTTCCCAAACTAACTTTCTTTTCTAGATTTTTTTTTAACTGAAAGAGGAAGGAAATGTCAAACATCGGAGTCATAAAACGGACTATCAGCTGTTTCCCAAACCAAGTAATCTGACATATGGGCAGAAAAAAACAGGGGGGAGGGTGGGCTGGAGGAAGTAACAACCCGAGCAGAGTAAACTTTGGCACAGTGAGCTAAAGAATGCAGTTCCCTTTCTTCCATTACACAAAAAGCTGCAGCCAGGACTCAGAACATTCCTGTGCCCCACATCTGAGCAGCACAGCAGCTCCCACGGGTTTACAGCTGTGTCCATCCCTGCCCTGCCCAGCAAAGCTTGGCTTTAACCCACGTCCATCCCGGCCCTGCACACCTCATCCCTTCCCAAAGGGGCCCATCCCAGGCTGCTGCTCTGGGACAGGGAGGCAGGAACAGCACTGGAATCCCATTCCCCAGCTCTGGTTCTTCATCCCTGCCCTCATCACTGACACCCAGGAATGCCCAGCTTGTCAAGAGCAGCCAAAACCCCTCAGCCCTTCAAACCCACACCTGGAGAACCCTGGTGTACGAGGGTAATATGTAATATGGAGAGCAGGAAACAAAGCCACTACATGACTGGTCATGCAGATTCACTCTGCCAGCTCTCTCACGGTCATTCTTGCGAGGACAAGAATCCAGCCCCTCCTGCCAGAAGGGAATTATGGAAATTCACAGAGAGCTCCAGTCAAAATTTTATTAAAATACACAGGGAAAATTAAATAACCAGAAACGCTGGGCTAAAACTGAGAGCAGCTCTTTCAGAATAAAGTAATTTAATCAATTAACCTTTTCTCTCAGCAAAGAAATTACTTTTTTATAAAAATACTTGACATGGCCACTACAAAATATTCCTGGAATTAATTTGGTGTCTCACCAGAGCCACCTACAAATCCAGTAACACTGTAGACATACATGAAGTGAGACTCATAAAAGTCCAACATTAAGAGACTGCAGGTATATTAAACTAGATTTGAAAGCTTCTTAGTAAACCAGAAACTCCTATAAGTAAAAAGTCAGGAGTCTATAATGTAAAAAACCAACACATTTTGAAATTACATATTTGAAAATACATAGCTGACAGCTATAATGCATCATTATCAAATATTGGAAGTTTGCCAACGCCTGATCAGTAGGTAAAGAAGAGCCTTCCTTTAAATTTTGCTTTCAATCCTCTGTTCTCACAAAATATTGTATTTTATGGGCAAATATGGAGTCATAAGAACAGGCAACCACAAGGCCCTGACCACAGCACAGCCCTTTTAAAGCTAAAAGATGAATGAAATAAAGTTTTACTGAACAAGCTTTAAATTTCCTTCTCTAAGACACGGATTGTGGTTACAAAGCCACTTTGATCTCCGTTCAATCCACACCACTGCCAAAACGTGGTGGGGAGAGAGGAATGAGGGGAACAGAGCTGCCTTGGGAGAGAGAAGGGGAAAAAGATTTTCACTAGGTCAGTTCCACACTCCAGGCTTAAATATGAATTTATGGACCTTTCTGGAGTCACCAAGGCATGGAAGAAGAGTGAAGGGCGAGGGACGAAAATGAAAGAGGGGGGAAAGAAACCAAATTTTTTCCTCTGTAATTATAATTTTCATAAACAAAAATACACTAATCTACAACACTGGCTGATTAAAAAAAGCTGAGCTAAGTGCCTCACAAGAAGTGATACAGAAATGCATGTGTCACATCTTATTACTTTTGCAATTTTAGAAACCTGGCCATTTTTCTCCATTTTCATAAGCTGATTAAATACATTCCTTAATATAGGGACAAGGCCATTGTGTATGTTTGAGCTCATCTGTGTTAGTCACATAAACGTAAATATTGCCTCAGGGCACCGTATACAACAGCACCACACAATAAAATTCCCCATCTCAAAGAAACAAAAGCGAGGATGCCACTAAATGCTCCAGCCACATCTCCACATGCACTACTGCAGTTCTGCTCGTGGATTAAGCCACATGACTCAATGAGAAATAACGTATTTTTACAGATTAAGGTAGAATGTGAGAGTCAGAATTCATCGAAATTAATCAAAATTGTCAGCACAAGCCAAAGGAAAGACTGCTTAAATATTTTACATCTGTGAGTAAGGCAGCTCCCTAGTACAGGAGGAGACTGAGAAGCCTCCCAATGTGAAAAGCTAAACTTCCTCCCTGGTATCAGCCAGGGCTCTGCTCAGCCCTTGTTACCATTTTGCAGAGTTGGGATCACACTAATGCACAGCTCTGGAACGAGCTGGCCACAGCAGGAAACAACACAAGCGTCATCCCCAGTGTCCCAGTGCCCTTATCCCTGCACTGTGCCCCCACTCCACTGCTGGAGCACAGGCAGCCCACACCAGCCTTCAGTCATAGTTTGAGGGCTGCTGAGCAGAATATTTTTATTAGCTGGTATCTCTTTAAAACTACAAGTTGATGTCAGGGAACTCAAGGAAAGAGGATCTATTTTTAAAGGAATACTTTGAGCTCAAAATGAAAGCAGTGGAACAGCCTGGTCTGAGGAACAAAGATGCCCCCATGTAAACACACACTCCTTATAAGAAAATCTTCTGGATTTGGGTTGGGATCTTCTGTTGGAAACACTTGTGCACTTGTAGAACTGGCAAGTTAATACTAAAACAAGCATGTTTTCAGTCAGAGCAGTATTTTTGCTTATTATTTGTGTTACTATGGCACCAACAAGATGCAAATGCCACCGTGACAGACTCCACACAACGAAGTACACGATTCACCCACAGAACAGTAAATGAACACACACAGACTCCAAAGTTTTGTATAAAGTACACTTGTCAGCCTTAACAACAGTGGGAACAGCCCAACCACCTATCCAGGGTTACTGGGTTATTGAGAGGATCCCACACAAGCTCAGGTAAAGGGGTTTTGTAGGTCTGTGGACAACTGTGATCTTCCACAGCTACGACGGAACAATTAGAAAAAAACAAAGGACATTAATTTATAATGAGGTGATCCTGGAGCCAGCACTCAAGGAAAAATAACAGGCAGAGAGGGAGCAGGTGTAACAGCAGGGAGACAATGAAGGAATGCAGCAAGGTGACAACCATTCCAGGCGTGGACTGAGAGAAGGAATTTGCAGGGACATCCCTGCTCTGATCAGAGCAAAACCCAAACCCTGATAAAAGCATGCTGCCAGAACTAAGGATGCCAAAGTGGACTGGGGCAGGTGGGTAGGAGGGTGTAATCCCATAGAGAGATCAGGGAAAGTGGAGACAACAGGTGCATTCTCACCCAGTGAACAAGAAACTTCAAACCAGCCCATCACTAAGTGCAACAGCCCCCTAACAATGATGGGGTTTGGTATTTAAAAGCAATGCATCTGCATACACACAGATCCTTTTATGTAATGCTTCTGAGAACAAGAGAGATGAAAAAATTAAAACAAAATCCATAAAGATTCCTTCTTCATCTAAAGACCAAAGTTACTCAAGTTAACGCACTCCCAAATATCTCATATGCACCACACTTATTTTTTCCAGCAAAGATCAAAACCTTCGGTTCTTTAGATTTTCTTCAAAAGAACTGCATTGTCCAGTAGAAAATAATAGAAGAAAGGATTAAAAAGTTCTATCTGTAGATCTTTCTTTATTCTTTCATACAAGGAAGCACTCTCAGAAGAAGGTGAAAAAATTCAAGATCAAATGAGTGAGGGTGGGGAGGTGTTTGAGAACTGGGGTTATGATGTCAATTCCATATTAAAAATGTAGAAAAATAGAAAAATCTATTTCCAGATAGTGTTACAGTAAATTAAAAATCTTGTTCCTAAGGTGTAGTTACCTAAGACTTCTTTTTAATATCTCACCCTGCTATTTGTGTATTAATTTCGTTGTGCTGATGTTCCCAACAGCCAGCACACCACCAGACTCGCAGTGCCACCAGAATCAGGACAGAGTCTCTGAGGATGGATTCCCAGTCCCAGCAATGTGCTCATTCACAAGGCACTCAGGATTGCAAGGAGACCTCACGCAAAATTTTCTTAGTGATTAGCTTGGGCATACTTAGTCTGAGCTGCAAATGTCACCCTGCATCCCTCATTTTCTTTGGGAATATTCCAAAAGGGTTGGTTATTCAATAGATCCCTTAAGTCCTCTCCTGGAGCTGGGCATGCTGGCTGTCCCAATCTCTTTGCAAATCTGGGTCTGTTCTCTTCAAACCCTCTCCCTGGCACATCCCATTAAACCATCAAATACTCTGACAGGACATAATAAAAACCTACCACTGAAGTGATTTAAAACCTGAAATAATCTTTTATTAGCAAGAAGTGAACAAGCTTTCTAATGTCATCTCTCTACTTCTGTCTTGTTGCCTAATAAAACTCAGGATAAAGATAACTAGAGAATCAAATACTTTTGCACAACTTGAGAGGTTAATTCCATTTCTTAATTATTTATACATGTAAATTCACACCTACATAAAATTCCAAACAAGCAAGACAGACAGTGTGCAGTGCTGTAACATCCAGCATGCCAAAATCCCAGCCCACTGCTTGGAGCACTGCATTTATGAAAACACAACAAGCAAGGACTACTGGTTAATTCACTACTACTGAAGACATTGAGCAATCAACATTTACTATGAAGTCCTTTACTGACAATTACGCAACACCAAGGAATAGCTCACAGCAGCCTTCACTTTCTGATGCCACGAAGAACCTTTACCAGAATAATCCAAATACCATGCCAGGTTGCTTTAATTCCTTTTATTTTATTCTGGAAACATCAACAAAACTCACTGATCAAAGGAGACAATTTCTGTCCCTGGATGTAAACTGCAAAAAGCAACAGTAGCGAGGCCCTTTGCTGTCTGTAACTTTGCCTTTTAAACAAGAACAAACACAACTCCTACTGCCTGGACCCTCCTGGCAGCGGGTTTCTGTAGGAATGCACTTATACAAGAACATGGGATATCTTCCATAGCAGCTTCTATAACCTGGTCTCACATCCCAAGAACACAATCGTTCTGGTTCCTACACTACCTAATCTTTCTACCCCATGAAAGTTCCTCCAAATTTCAGGTCATTCCTGACACCCTTGGCTGCACTCTTTCCAGCTCCAGGATATCCAGTGTTATGCAACTTCACCCCAGTTTCAGAGACTGACTTGTGCCTTTGGATCCACCATGGCAGCAAAGTCAGACAGCTGAGGAAACATCTCCATGCAAGCCTCACTGTCATATGAGTAACCCTTACTCACAGGAAAAGTCAAATTAATTTCAGTAAGACTACTTTTATGATTAAGGATTATTCACGGGAAGACTGCTTGCCAGCTGAGGTTGAAGTTTTAACACAAAGCATATTACCTCAGAACATTTTGTCTCTAAATAGTTATTAGACAGCTCTTAATTAGTATTTAAATAAACTGGCCCATACAATGGCTTATTAAATACTGTTTATCAAAACAGACATTCTTTTCAGAAGCAGCAGCAGACATTTTGACTACAGCAAAAACAGAGTGAGGACAAATACAATTTTTCCCACCGCTGTGCTAAGAACAGCAAAATCAGGCAGAAAGTGTATTTTTAATGAGCAAGGCTATTATACCTAGCAGATGAAACAAGTTATTATTCGGGGAGCACTCTGAGGACAAAGATGCAAACCGGCCCTTCCATCAGCTCCCCGGGAAGGGCTCCGCGCTCAGAGCAGCACGGGGATGTCTTTGTGCCGGCTGGCTGGGGATCTTTGCCAGAGCACACAGCATTAACCCATTCTGCAGAGCGGCGCTGGGAACACCACACACAGCGGGGCTGCCAAGCGCTGCAATCCACAGGGACATTGCAGGGAACGCAGCTCTGCCAGCCCAGCACCACCACGGCCAAAGGGGACTTTAAAACCTTCACTTCAGACCGTGCCCAGCCCTCAGGGGACACATTCTGACCCGGAGCACTGAGGAGCTCCACAGTTTCTGGACATCATTGATAAAAGAGAATCACTTGCTGAAAGCTTTTAGAAAACGCTCCCCAGCAAAAGATTCGGAAGCAGCAAAGGCTCCTAACCTCTCTAGTGTGTCTACAGTTGACAGAAAAATAGAAACCATGAATTGTTAAACCAACCCAAATCCACCACAGCAACCAGACGGAGCTGGCACAGAGCTCTGGCTTCTCCAGGGCAGGAAGACAGCATTCCTGCTTCCACAAAACAAATGTCTGTGGCAAGAAATATTATTTAACCATGAAGAAACAGTATCACGATAGACTCTAATTATTTCAGAACTGTAATTCTCTGGTCACAAACATTTCTTTGTGATTCACACACAAAACAAAGTCTGCAGTTGAAAAATCCACAACTTCTAATAGCATAATCAATTTTCAATATATTTGTAAACCTAGCTCCTAAAGAATGAATGGATTCCCACCAGCTACTGGTTTAGATTTTGTTCTGTTACACCGAAAAAGTAAATGATTAGCAAAAGTTTCTCTAACTACTAATCCAGACTACTGTAGCTTTAACACTTCATAAATTTTGAAATGAATATGACAATCTGAGGTTAAAGGGTCAGTGGTGCTGGCCACATATTTCCAGCCAGCGGTTCCAATTTCAATATCTTTCTCTGCTACATAAATTCCCCAAAAAACTAACACAATATAAAATAAATCTTCCTAATAGTTTTCATATAGGCTGTATTTTTAAAATACTACTACTTGATTATTTTTTTTTTTTTGTAGAGCCAGAATACAATGAAAACAGAGTTTCATACACAGCACCACATTAAGGCACAGGTATCTCCCACAAAATTACATGGGAGATTAAAGGGTTGCACATTAAACTCATTATTATTAAGCCACTTGCAAAAGAATTTCGTTAAAATTATTTCAGTGATATTGCACACCCGTTTAAATTGAATATTTCCCTAGCCTCGTCAGGTGAGAGGAAAAAAAAAAAGCAACCAAACCACAATAACTATGAAATAGCTTCACTTTATAATTTATGCTAATTGCATGCCAACAATTATTTTTAACAGTGACAGATTTGCAGATTGCAACTGCAGGAGAAGTTCCGCCTCTCCAAACACACACTCCAGTCTGCATTAATGAACGGGGACTTCACAACTCTGCGAGGAGCAAACCCTCCGCTGCCTCCCTTCTACAATCAGATACGATTGTTCCCTTCATGCTTCCCGATTTAGTTTCCTCCCTGGCTAAGAGCAGCGTAGTCAAAATCACCATAACAATCCCCCAAATCACCCTTCCTGCATCTTGATACACAGAGCACTGCTACATATTTATAATATTACTACATGCCTTCAAACAGAAGTACCGATACGAACTTCCATAACCTAACAGTTCAATAAAAAAGCCAAAGTAAGAAATTTATCGTTCTCACAGAACAAGCTCTTGGGATAGTTTTCCAGCAGTGGAAGACTACGGATCTTCTCCCAGATTCTTAGAAGGTACGAGCAAAAGATACACCAAACATATGAAGATTAAAAAAAACAACCCAAACTGAGACAAAATGACAAATATACTACAATACAGTTAAAAAGCATAAAACAAATAATTTGATCATTTGCATTTCTAAGCAATTTCCTCTTTTTTCTCTCCTTATTTTCATAAGGGAGCTAAAAACGATCTCTTCCGTTCTATCAGAAGAACATATGCACCCACCTCCAATCTGGCAGAGCTCTGCTGCGGGGAGGGGGCACCCACCACAACCCTTTCACACATGCTACCCCCAAAGTTGCATCACAAGGTTTTAACTCCACCACACCACGCACTGAATAAGTCCCTCCTCCCTCCGACATTATCCCTGTAGCACTGGCAGGCTCCCGATGATCCAGCAGCCCTCTCGCTCACTCAGCTGCTGCCCAGCCAGAAGGGATAATGTACCTGTGCGTGCCAGGTAAAATAAAGCACGGAATTTCCAAATGACTTTGCCATTACAAACAAACTGTTTTCGTATTTTAAATTTAAATTGCCAATCTATAGCCAGCCAAAACTGATAGCATGATTTCTGCAACATTAAACCACACAATCCACGTTGGAAGTCCCCAGTGAGATAGGCAGACGGCATCTATGCAAACAATCCGGCACACTACTGTCAGCCGCTGTTGTTCTTCAGAGAAGAAAAAAATTAAAAGGTTTGGGTTTTTTTTAACCTCTTGCCCCCGAGCACGATGTGTGCAAAGAGGAGAGCAGGCTGTAACAGCAGCTGACACGCCGTCACGGGAGCCCAGAGCTAAGTCCGACAGACGATCACACTACATGAGCGTTCGTTGCTGCTGAAATGGCGTTTGTCATTGTGAGAGGAGAGAAAACCCCCGGTTCGGTGGCACAAAGCGCACAGGGCACGGAGTGCCAAGGGAGGCGGGGAGAGGAGCCTGTTTACCCAGGGAAGATGGTCGTGCAGGGGACACAGAGCCGTCCCCCGCCCGCTCTCCAGCTGCGAGCGCGATACACAGACCCGCAGCAAACCACGCTAAGGAGCAAAATAAACACGGGGACCGGGCCGGGGGAGGGGCCAGCGCGGGAGCAGCCCCGGGCCCTGCCTATAAACCCCCGGCAGCTGCTCCCGACCGGCAAACCCGGCGCGGAGCCACCCCCGGGCACCCACCTTCCCACCGCTCACAAACTCACTCACCAGGGAGAAGAGGTTGGAGTGACAGTCCTCCAGGCTGGCCCCGTTCGCCACCCAGTTCGCCGCCGCAGTCATGATCCTCGGCGAGCCGGGCCGCCACGGCGGGGCATGTCTGGGGAGACGGCCGGGGGGCGAGGGGCAAGGCGGGCGACCCCCGGGGCGACCCCCGTCACTGCCCGGGGCGGCCGCCGCGCTCCGGCCCCTCGGCCCCGCGGGGCCCCGCGGCCGGGAGGGGACGCGCCGAGGCCGGGGCGGGCGCGCTGCTCCTCGCTACCCGCCCCCGCGCCGATAATCCGCGAGCCGGGAGGCCCTTCTCCGGTGCAAGCAGGGGGGACGCGTCCCCCGCTCCTCCAGGCCGGGAGAAGAAGAGGAGGAAGGGGGGGCCCGGGGCCGCCCTTCCGCGTCCAGGTGCGGCCCCCCCCGGCCGGGGGTCGCGCGAAAGGCGGCGGGTCCGTGCGGGACGCGGTGCGGGCGAGGCGAGGGGGGGTCCCGGTCCCGGCCCCGTGCGGAGGCGGCGGCGGGCGGGGGGCGCTGTGTCCCCTCCCCGCCCCGCCCGGCCGCCCCTCGCTGCTGCCGCCGCTGGCTGTGCGTGGATGGTGTTTTCCTCCTCCTCCTCCTCCTCCTCCTCCCGCTGCTGCTGCTGCCGCCGGCGGCGCCTCCGCCTCGTCGGCGCTGCCCGCGGGGTGACGGCGGTGCGGGCGCGGCCCGGCCCGGGCAGGGAGCGCTGTCCGCCCGCGCTGTGCCGGCCGTGCCCGCGGCGGCCGCAGCTCCGCGCCCGCTCTCCCTCCTGCGCTCTGACAGCAATGGCGCCCGGCCCCGCACCGCGCCGCGCCATTGGTCCGCGCCGCACCACGTGACGCGGCCCGGGGGGCGGGGCCCCGGGCCGGGGCGCCTCCCGCCGGCGCTGCGCTGCGCCCGCCGCCCGCCGGGGGCGCTCGGGAGCGGCGGCGCCGCGGGGGTCCCGGGCCGGCACAGCGCGGAGCGCCCGCTGCGCGCCAGGAGGGGCGCGCCGGCGCCGCGCCGAACTCACAGTGCCGCAGGACGCGAGAAAAACAGGGACTTGCTGCAAAAGGAACAGTTTCACATTGTGATGTTACGAGTTTACCAAAGGGACTTTTTTTTTCTTTTTTTTTCCCAAATAAATAAAAAACGGGATAAGGAAGTTACCGTTTGATATCTCTGAACCAGACAGACTTCCCTTACTAACCATCAAGGAAAAGCAAAAAGAACAGACGTGCCATCCAGCTATTTGGGAAAGGTTTTCTCTTCCCTCGGGCACTGCCAGGCTCCCCGGGCAATGGGCACAGCCCCGAGGCTGCCGGAGTTCCAGGCGCTCTCCGGGAACGCTCTCGGGGGTGCACGGGGCGGGATTGCTGGGGTGGCCCGGACAGGGCCGGGGGATGGCCTGGATGCCCCCGGTGGGTCCCTCCACCCGGGACATTCCGTGGCACCAGTCCGTGTCCCGCCCTTGCAAGGGAAGCCGCTCGGGGTGCTAGTCAGGGGGAATCACGGTCCCGGCCATGCCGCGGTTCACCGGAGGGTTTCCCCAGCCCCGCAGAGTGCTCAGAGCGATTTTGAAAAGGCCTCGGAACTCATCAAAACCTCGAAACCGCATCAGGGCACGCCGAGCTCCCCTTCACAGCCGAGTTTAACCCCGCGCTCGCCTGACACAGCTCCAGACATCGCCTGGCGTTAGCTTTTTAGAAAGGGAGCTCGAAAACACCTGAGTTAGATAAACAAATGAAATTCATTCCCAAAATAATCATGGTCTGGAGAAGAACCCCAGAATATTCTGAGTTACAAGGGGCCCACAAGGATCATGGAGTCCAACTCTTAAATCAGCACCGTGCAAGAAGATACTTGGTTTAAAACAGATAATAACCACCCGTTGATTTCAACCAGTGGGAGCACATTTAGCCTCACCTGCCTGAGTTTCTCCCTGACTGGAGAGTTCCACAGGTGGTAGAAAGCAAATATTATGCTTAACAGCTGAAGATATTGAGCATTTCAGCTCAAGCTTTAATACTGAGATGCAACACGTTTTCAATTATGTGATTCAGTGGAAAAAGTTCTCACTCTGTGCTCAATGGCAGCTTTCCTTATCGTGATTTTAATCTCATTTAAGCGTCTTTTTGGCAATTTACTTTTCTTGGCAATAAATGAAGATTAACATCTCTTGCGATGGCTGACTGGAGTTTGTTTGGATTTACCTCATGGTAACAAATCTCTCCCCCAAACAGGCATCATATTTACCTGAATGACGTACACAGAGTGAGAGACAGAATTTAAGCCAAAAGAAAATTTCCACTCAGAGTTCTTACTGTGCGTGTGTTTCCTCTGACAAATCCATCATCCATCCAATCCCTTCACTGCCACACGGAGCAGGAATTCTGTCTTGCAAACACTGGACCTATATTGTGAGGAAAAATGTTTTCAAATACAAATTATTCACGTTCAATTACAATTGCAATATATTCAGTCCAAGCATCACAGCCTCAAAACTGCTTGTTACATCCTGGCACCCGCAATCAGGGAAGTACTTTGGCCCATGTTACTCCCCTTCCTTTTGGCACAAGTCTTATAAACAGAGAACACAATCTGACACTTGTAAATATGTCAAGCAATGTGTATTAACCAACCCCAAACCACATCCTTCCGTATCAAAATAGTACAGCTTTTGTAAGTGCAGAACCACGCACCCATCCTATCACTACAGGAGGCCCAGGAACAACAAACCATTTGATGAATATCCATCCTGTTTCTGGAATAAAAGTACACCCATTACCCTGAAAAAAAGGATTATTTTCTTATTATAGAAAATATTTTGCAATTGTGAATAGTGTTATTACTTATCCAGATAAATACTGTACAGGATTGCTCCCTGCAGAATTCCTTTTCCTTCCATGTGCTGCCTAGCCTCCAAATGGTGTTTCCAGTCAGCACCATTCCTCTTATCTGGATCTTTCAAGTAGTGATGACTTATTATGCTTTATTTTGTCAGGAAAATGTGGGGCCTAACAGATGATTCAGGTCCATTTTCCTGAAGTGAAATGTTAACATACTCATATTGTGCTGCTTTGGCCACCTTCCAGTAGTTTTATGAATATTAAATACTTTTTAAATCAAAAATTGTGAAATCATAGAATGGCCTTGGTTGAGAGGGGTCCTTAAAGCCCACTTGTTCCACCTCCTCCATGGGCAGGGACACCTCTCACTATCCCAGGGTGCTCCCTGTCCCATCCAGCCTGGCCTTGGACACTTCCAGGGATCCAGGGGCAGCCACAGCTGCTCTGGGCACCCTGTGCCAGGGCCTCCTCATTCTCACTATAAGCAATTTCCTCCTACCATCTAATCTAAATTTCCCCTCTTTTAGTTTTACTAGAAATCATGAAATGTAACTAAATTACCTGTTTTGTGGCAATGTTCTGAAGTTGAGTTCTTACATTTTGGACGTGGTACCAATCACATATTTTGACCGCAGCCCTGTGCTGCCAAGTCCATTTTGGCTTTAAACTGAAAAAAAGATAACATTTCTTTTCAAGTACCCTTTGCCAGGCACTTGACTTTATATTGCATTCAGTTATCACACAGAAGGGAAATCATTGCAGTCTAATCCTTCCCTTCCCAGTACCAAACCAGGGAAGCTCCCTTGCTGTCTGTGACAGCAGCGCTACTTCAGACAGAAATTGTTCCACTTACAGATATCACACTCAAGTGACACTTCCTTGTGCATAATTACCTGAGATGGTATGTGGTGGAACGTGTTCCCCAACTCAGGGCATTCCAGTTTTATTCCCTGTTTTCTTTCAGATCTTTTCAAAAAAATCAGTGAATGTGAACAGTAACATTAAGGTTTCTGCTATACAAAATAACCATTTTTCTGTAGTGGGAAGATACAGTCTTAACTAATTCTATCAATGTATTAATTTGTAATTCCAAAGTTTATCCACTGAAAGTTCCCAGGCTTGTGGAAATCAGCTGGGTCACACTCAGCCTTCAGCACACAGAGCTGGGAGTGAGCCAGTCCTCACCTTGACAAAATTACTGCAAACAGTGATAGCCCAGCTTATTTTATTCTAGAACAACTTCCCCAGTGCTCAGAGTAGTGAGGAAACCTGTTCTTCCAGGAGGATGGCTCCACACGTCCATAGCCTTTCTTTCCACCAGCAGGTGCTGCTTAAGCTTCAACCTGGGGGGGGGGGGGGGAAGACACAAAGGTGTCACAGGAGGCTCCAGCACAGATGGAAGGGTGAACAGGGCCTTGCCTTTGTTTTGTCCCAAAGTCTGGCCCCTCTGCTGTCCCTGAACCCATGGAAAGAGTGTTTCCTGGAGGAACACCACTGCCTGGAGCAGCAGGCCCAGACAGGGCTCTCCTGCCTCTGGGGGTAGCATTTGGCCCTTCTCACACAGAAGCAGAACTGGAGTTCAGCCAAGCTTTGCCTGTTTCAAAACTCAGCAGCATTGGACATTCCAGGACAAAGACAACTCATTTCCAGGGGAAAGATATTTTTCCATGTATTTTAGCTGGACATTATGGTTACTCACTAGAACAAAATCCAGCAGCTGCAGTACCACTAAGGATTGTCTTGTGTCTTATTTAATCAGGTGTTATTTTTACTGTTTTCTGTATTTTCCTCCCCAGCAATGGAAAGAGCAGGGAGGGGAGGATGATATGATACCCAAATTATGAATACCACACAAGCAAGTGATCTCCAACTGCTCTATATAGCAAAAAGCTAAAAATAAAAGAACACTGTTTGCCCCCTGCTCTTGGGTTGCCCTTAAATAAATTGTACTCAAGTGAGCAAGTTCATTGGCAAGGATTAAAAGTCACAGAATTTTATATTTTTGACCAAGCTTTATGTAGCTTCTTTTTGTATGTTCTCATGATACAGTACAGCTGAGCAGCCTCACTCCAGATATGTTCTCAGTGGTCTTGTTGCCCACTTTTTATGAGATTGCATAAATTTCTTAAGTGTTTTTCAATTCATTCAATACTTTTATTTTTTTTTTTCCAAATATTTATAAACAATTACTCAAAATTATTTTGTTCTTAAGCCAAAAAAATGTAATTCCACAAATTGGAGACTTAAGAGGGAAAAAACAAAACAAAACAAAACCAGCCAAACTAATTCACTGGCTTAATTAATTTTGACATAAAAATAATTTGAAAATTTGCAAAACAAACCAATACCCAATAGTCCTTTTTTTAAACACTGATACAGATTGCCTGTAAACTCACATTTTCATTTTAATTTCATTAAGATACAGGAATAGCTGCATTAGCAGGTTTATTTACTCCTGGTAAAAATTTAAAAAGTTATCTGAGTTTTAAAACAAAATATTGATTTTCTGAAGGGGCGGGTACTTCTAGAAGGAAATTAAAAACATCAGTAAAAGGTTTCTTTGTAGAGCAGTTGTCCATAGACCCACAGTTTCAGTTCTGCCAGTGATCAGACCGTGTTCTTCGAATCAGCCAAACTTTTCAAGAGTTCCACATCCCCCTGAGAGTCATACACATGAAAATTCCCTGAAAATTATTTTATTTGTTTGTCTCGATCCTATACTAACAGTGCCTGTTACAGAGCAGTTTGAGGAAAGATTAATGACCTGGAAAGCCAATTTGGGGAAGTTTTTCCACCTCCAAGATAACGTTGAAAGAAATCTACAAACAGTTGTAGAAGACTTCCATTAACCGAAGGTCACATCATTAGGAAAGTGAGAAGAGAAAAAGTTCACATTAATACTCGAGTTCTAATGGCAAGAATGAGACGTCTAAGCTGACTCAGGAGCAGATGTGCTCCCATATTTTTATCAAAAAACAGACAAATTATCTTAGCAGCTGCTTGTTCTCTGTGTTGTAAAAGATAGAAGAGAGGCAGGAAAGGAAGCAGAGGCAGTCAAGGGGAGATAGACAATCTTGTGCTGTCTAGAAAGAGCAAAGATCATCTCTGACTGCTACGGGTGGAGGAGCAGCAGGAGCTCAGGGAGAGCAGGGAGGAGTGGGGAGCACAGAGAAGGAATGGTGAAAGAAAGGAAGGCACCAAAGGTGCCCAACTCGTTCTAAAGAGCAATGCTGGAGCTGGGTGCCTTTACTGGTGATGGAAGTGTGAGGCAGGCAGGAGAAAAGGATGGCTAAATTTGTCTGTGTGAAGTTTAAACTGCCAGCAATGAATCCGAGAAAAATCTCTAGAAATGTGACTGTGGATGAAAGGATAAAAACAGTTCAGGAGCAGACTAGATTGATTCCTTCCCTACATCACAGTGATATTTAGATGACATTTCAGGTATAACTGGTAGGGATGAAGCAAGTAGTAAATGCAAACTGTTACTTTCAAGCAAGTGTAATGCTAAAAAATAGAAGTTGTTGGAAATAGAGATAAGATTTAAAAATCAAGCTTCAGGCAGTCCCATATATGCTGACCCATTTGACAGTCAAAATGTGTCAAAATCTGTGAACAGGTTTTCACTCAGTTTTTTAAAGGAAGAATGAGAATGGTCTGTGTTTCACTGAGGCTTTGGGAGCTTCAGGTGCAGGTGGGACAGAGAACTGGCCAGAAGACCTTGCAAGGACAGCAGAGGAAGGAGTTTATTTTCAAGGAGAAGTGAAGAGCAGTTTTGTGCGCCACCTTGTCCTGTTGGTTTCTGTGAGACACCATTGCAACTTCACATTTAAATATTCTATAGAACCAAGGCAAATGAGCTGCTTGGAAAAACAGGGAGAAGCAAATGACAACTGAAACTACTCAGGAATAAAAGATGAGTGTGATTTAGGCAGAGCAAAATGGCAAATACTTTTAAATTGTAAATTATTTTTGCACTCAAAAGAGGAAAGAATAGTGATTTGGTGAGATACCTTGCATTAGGAATAAACATACCTGAGTTTCTGAAGGATTTAATAATCTAACATGAAGCTCCCAGTAGCCCTGCAGGCAGAGGATGGGCCTGTTGGGTCATGGTTTCATACCATCAAAGAGAAAGATTTCATCTTTCAGATGTTGTTGTGCTCGCTTGGTAAGAATTCAGCTTATTAAAAGGTGTTAAATAAGATACAGGATAAAAATACTACAAGAGAAAAAAAAAAAATATTTAAGGCTAAAAGGCAAAGTAAATATGGAAATAACATTTGGCGAACACATTCTGAGAACAAAACTCTGAGTTTATTTGCTGGAATAGGTTGTGGGTAACTCTGGATGGGTGATGCAGCTTGGTGTGCCATGACTCTGGAATCAGCCAGGCAGGCAGCACCCCATGCTGCACATGTGCAGCTTTTGGCATGGGAGCCCAAATATTAAAATTGGCCCATAAATCTGAGTACAGTTTTCAGGGTTTAAGAATCTTATTTTATCTGGATTAAACTCCTCTTCCCCTCTGGCATTAGAAGGTGTTTATGGCTGTAAAAACAAGAATTGCAAAGTATTGCACTGAAATATCTAAGGGCTTCTCCTGCCAAACTTACAAAGTTTACTTTGCAGTTTAAAATTAAAACAAACAAAAGAATAATATGCCAGTATGGCCTTTGTGGACAAAGTGCAGGAAAAGAATGGGCAAATGAAATTCATCACTCCAAATATTTTCTGGAATTCTAAAAATAATTTTCCTTTCCTGTGGTGGGAAAATATAAGGTGAAGTTTTTCTTGTAAGTCCTAAGAAATCTTTGGGGTTTTTCAAAGTCATGCTTAAGCAATGTTACAAAAAAAAAGATGAATTAAAAACTGTGGCTCCTGTCTGTGATCAGTGACCACATCAGAGCCTGGATTAATGCAGCTCTTTGCCTTCTGTTATCTTCCAACAATTCCTCCTTCAAATACCCATAGGCAGAAACAGTCACCACAATCTGGAAAGGTGAAAAAAAAACACTTTCTAGGCAGCAGCTCTGGAGCTTCAGGCCATTATCGACCACTGTGCAGATTCTTTCATTTAAATTCAGATCCTTATAGTTACTGCTTAATAGGAATTGCCAATTTCTCCTCTTTTCTCCCCTCTAGATCTATTTTTCTTGTCATTAAAACACATTTTATTGTTGTGCTCTCATATTTTGTACATCTTGATTTCTGAGGGTACAAAGTTGTTGTAAACTGAGAAGAGAACAAACCATTGTGCAGGTTGGAGGTCTGAAGGGGAGAGCAGCTGTGCAGTCAGTGAGCATTTATGGGATGGAGAGCAAAGGGTTTGGAGTTGATCTCACTGCCATGGACTTCACCATTTAAAGAGAGATTGAGGTTCAGATCATACCCCTGAAAAAAACTCACCCACAGACTAAACCAGCTCATTTAGTGTCAGGTGTACTGATCAAAATGCAAAGGCAATGTCCCTTGCATTTCACTCAGGTGCACACATTGCAATATTTGTAATAATTTCTGTATCATTCACATTTAGGTCTGTTCTTCCCTCTGTCTTTGCTTCCTCTCACCCCATTGCAAACCGGAGCCTGAACAACGCAGTGGAGGCTCATCAGTAATAATGAGATTGAATAAGAAATGTTCTGGTTTACATTCTGTTACCACTCTGACCTCATTAAGGCCCTTTTGTTCTGGAACCTCGGTATCAGGACTTCCCTTCGGCCACGGAGCTGTCAAGTTCACTCACTGCTCACTTATAAGAAATGTGAATCAAAGCAAATAGTCAGCTCTGGCTAAATTCTGCCTTCCGAACATATATGAACTGTATTTTTATGGGAAATGCAACATGCAAAGGCAAAGCTCACTCTGGTAAAGATCCAACCATTAAAATAATTTACTGGGTATCTTTGATGTTCATTTTCTTCAGCTGTAAGCATTCAGTGATCCATCAACTGCAGATAAATGTTGTGCTGAAAGCTTTCACTGAAATTATGAGAAGGAATAAAGGAATTAGAGCCATAAGACTTCCAGAGATGCCCTGTGTTGATATCCCTGTTTCTAAGCCCTATTAAATAAAACAATGCATTTCTCTGAGATTTTAAGGTTTCACATGTCCTAATTTACAATGGAATTACAGAGCAAATCCTATTTTGCTACCACTCCTAATATCAAAAATTTAAACTATTCACCTTAAAATACAATATACTCATATATAATAAAATATTTCAACTGCTTTTAATTTTATCAACTGCTTTCTTGATTACTCAAGAAACTATCCATGCCTTAAAATGTTTGCGTAAAGGGAACCTATCTTTCAGCCCAGAGATATCTGTTCAGCCTTCTGTTTTCCTGCAGCCCAGTGAATATTGCTTTTTTGGATTTTTCTGACACTCGTTTCAGGAAGAAACTGAAATGTTTGTCTTTCCTTGACATACAAAGAAAGAAATGACACTGGGATATTTATTATTTCCCTGTGTGGAGCCTGCAGCCTCTTGGCCTTGTTTAAGTCACACAACAGAACTAATACCTGCATTCCCACTCAGCCAATCCTTTTGGCTGAAAATCTTTGACTGACATTTTATGCGGAAGAAAAACTAAAAATTTGAATTGGTTTGCAAAGGAGATGGAAAGGGTAACACTGACCCAGTTCTGGCAGGAAAGTGATCCCAGGTCCAGACCAAGGAGCTGTCCCTGCCTCCCCTGATCCAAGAGGGAACAGTTCACATGTGCCCCTGTATTTTCTGAAATCACAAAGGATCTAGTCCAGTCTAATCAGAGGTGACCTTCAGTTTTCTGGCACATGGACCTAAACTGGAAAAAGACCAGCTCTGCTGATTTAAACAAACCTTCCTCCTCATATTCAGAAACAAGTGCTGTTTGCACTTGCTGATTTGAGGCTTGATGGATACAAACTTATTCTGAAATGTGCTTGGTTTTGCTAACAGATATTTTTTTTTAAATGATTGACAAAGCTACAAGCCACAATGCTCTGCAGAGCTTAAATTCTATTCTACACCTTCAAGCTAATACAGTATTTTGACAAAACACAGTTGGTGTTCCAA